>JALPQD010000183.1:0-2400000 GCA_023101885.1 Typhlomys cinereus | reverse complement strand
TCCAGGGCTTCTGTCCAAACTATTTGGCTGGCCTCTTCAGACTGCTTGGCTTCAACAGTCTCCTTGAAGATTCTTCACCTGCTTGGTGATTTCGCTTCAGACTGACTGGAACTGGTCAGCAATTGCCCCCATCTGCTTAGCTGCCGGGACAGTCTACACTTCAGGGATCATGCATGGTTTTTCTATAACCTTGTTAGTTTCAGGAACTTCCTGAACCTAGTGAACTTTAGTTGTTGACACCTCCTCCAACACGGGAATTTGTTAAACAACATCTTCCTTAGTTTAGACTGGAACAAAGCCCACGATGGCTTCCCAGAAGGGGGGGATACCATACGACAGTAAGTATGCCGATACTTCTTCCTTTAATACATTTAAAATACATCCCTTTAATGGATTTTCTGGGAACAAGAACATTCTCTTGTATTCATGGAATATAATTACTGGACTCAAGATGTTTATTAGTACCAATGTAATACGATTCTCCAACATAGGGTTTATATTCAGATTTTTCCATGTGCCATGACAATATACTTCAGGTTAAGTTTTGTACCTCCTCTCTAGAATCTGATCAAGGATGATGACACACTGGGTTTTTTTTCATGTCCTTGATAGGAGTGATATTTTTGGAGTCTTGGTTGCAAGTGTTTTAGTAAATGTACATTTCTTTGGAGCTTGGTAATTCTTTTTTTTATTATCAGAATGAACATTTTGGCTTGAATACTCCTTATTCTGGAGCACGTCCCTCACAGGCACATGATATCAATGCGTACAATTATGGGTGATGTTTACTTGGATCACTTGCTCAACCATGCGCGTTTGCCAAGTCCACCATTTAATAATATACTTTCCTGGTATAATTAGCAAGTAGTTCACATGAGATCATGGGAAAATCTGCTTTGCAAAACCTGCCCAATAAAGATTTTGTTAAATCAGTTATTACATGGGGTTTATAAATAATGACTTTTCTATCATTTCTTTATTAGTTGGTAATACATAAAAATGTTTTCCCTCAACCCAACATTAACTTTTGATTTTTAATAGCAATTAGCAATAACTTGGTATAATGTATTCCTTCTTGATTCATTTTGGTGTTGATATGGATTGAAATGTGGGCAGAGTCCCTTCAGGCTCTTGAAAGTGTCCTTGCGCTGTGACAGAGATGTTTGAGACTCATTCTGTATATTATTATCCCATTCCTGAAATTAACTGGCCATTTTTCTAAGGTGCATTGATTCTCTTTCATGGAGAATGGCATTTAGAAACCAAGTGTTGTCACTTGGATGGGTTCCCCCAATGTTAATGTTTTAGGTAGTTATTTCCCCAGATCATCTGATAATGGCATTGAAAGGGGAGGCCTTTGGGTTAGGATAGATGAGGTTATAGGTTAGGGCCCCGGGAGGGCATTGGTGGCTCGCACACTTGCCTTGTGTCACTTTGTGAGGCCTTCACCATGTTGTGTTTTAGCCCAAATGCCCACACCGGATGTTGGCCTTTCTCGAACTTCTCAGTCTCTAGAATCATGAACTATTCTTTATAGATTCTCATCGTTTTAAAAATGAACTTTGTTTTTTTAAATTTTAATTCTTTTGTGTGGATTTGTGCATCTGTACACAAGGATACTTGAGTGTGTGCCTGTGAAGACCAGGTGACTTGAAGATCATCCTGAATTGTTCTACCTCCTTGTTGCTTTGTTTTGGGGTTTCCCAGGCTCTGCCTTCCAGGGCATTGTCATTTCCATCTAGCATTTTTAGATGGGATCTGGGATCCCAACTCAGGTCCTTTTACTTGTGAGGCAAAGATTTAACCCCTGAGCCATCTTCTTAACACTCAAGTTTTTTGTTATAGCAGCATAATATGGTCTGCACAGGATGCAAGTGGTGGGAGCATTCCCAGCTGTAGAGTGACATCATTCCCTGTTCCTGTCAATCCACAGAATCAGAGACTATGAGGATGCATGGACACCTACATGTCCACATGTCTACAGTGACTTCTTCATTGATGCACACAAAAAACCACGAGTTCCCTGCGGTAGCTTTCGGTCTGATCCAGCACCACACAACTTATTCTATTTTTGACCTTTTCCCTATTTGCAATCCAGTTCTTCAGCAGAGTAGGTAAAAGTGAATTTCGAAAGGCTAAACTTTCAGGGATATGGATGATGCAGAGAGAAGTTTTTTGGAATGTGCAAGAGCCCCAGGGTGGGACAAGGGTGGGGGAAGCAGCATCAGGAGGAGATACTACATTCTTTCCCACATGGGAAGCCAGTCCTGGGGTGATACTGTAACTAGCAATCTCCATCAGCAATAGTTCTTCTTTCCCACTGCGAGGGTAAGAGGTGAGGATGCCCACTGTGTGGTCTCCTTGGAGGGGAAATTAATTTTGCAAGTATTATATTTATCCTAGAGAATGGAATTCTACTCAGTAGTAATGGATGAACCTAATGTTCAACATGCAGCACAATGGATCCTTAAATAATATGTGTGTGTGTGTGTGTGTGTGTGTATTAATGGACTGGGGCTGTAGCTTAGTGGTAGTGAGCTTGCCTAGCATGCATAATGCCCTAGATTCAATTCCCAATTCTGCAAAGCAAACAAACAAGCAACATAGCCTTCTAGGGGACTTGCAAGATGGTCCAGTAGGTAAAGGTACTTACAACAAGCTTGATGACCTTAGTTCAATCCCTAGAACCCACATGTGGAAAAACAAAATAGAAGAACGATTGAGGTCCAACATGTGAGCTTTCAGAGCTCGAACTCGGGTTGTCATGTTTGAGAACAGGCACCTTACCCACTGATATCTATTGCTGCCCCTAGTCCCTATTTTCTAAAATAGGGTCTTGCCTGGCTAGCCTGGTACTTACTATATAGCACAGGTTAGCCTCAAGCTCACAGCAATCCTCCTGACTCAGGCATGTGCTACTATATCCACCTCACTGAATACGTAATTTTATGTTAAATTTCCATATATACATGATTTTATTTCTTAATTTCCTGTTCTTTTCTACTGGTCTATGCTCCAATACCACATGTCGAAGTTAGAGACATTTTATAGTGTACTTTTATTCTATTAAGACTTTCTTTCCTTCCTTCTCCCTCTTTTTTTTTAAGTTTTCTTGTTATATGCTTCATTTTTTCTTTTCCTAGCTCCATGGATATTCATATTCACATGTATGCATGCACCTGGGTGTGGAGACCTAGGGTTAATGAATCATCCTCAATGGTTTTTCTACCTTATTCTTTTGAGACAGGGTCTCTAATCAAACCCAGAGCTCTCCGATAGGGCTGGTCTGGCCAACTGGCTTGCTCTGGGGATTCCCAGCCAGCTTTCAGAGACTGGAATCATAGACAGGCTGCTGTACACACTTAGCATTTTATAAGGGATCTGGGGATCCAAACTCAGATGTGGCAATTTTCACCTGTAAAGTTCTCAACGGTATTTTGTGGTTTTATCTCATAGAGCTCTTCCTTCCATCACCCTACTGCATGCCGGTTTTGCTTCTGTAGTTCCAGTTATCCAAACTTGGTCCCAAAATAGGAATAAACAATTCATAACTTTCCAGTCACTTTATTGCTTCCTTTGGGCTTATCTGGGTCACTGGCATCGCTCTGGGGCCGTCGTTGTTGGGTAGAACTTGCACACAGTACTGTGATACTACAACAATCTGTCGGACAACTGAAATGGTTGCTGAATGACTATACAGTAAAAGGTTCCCTTTAGTGCAAGGTGAATGTTCTCACAAGAAAAGGGAAAGATTGTGCGGTGGGCTTGGTAAGAGCCGTGGGAGGAGCAATACTTTAGTCTATGATACTGTGATGAAGGAAAAACACATTCATGGGACTGCGATAGCCCCACCCCAATCTACAAGAGTGCGTGCTTGCCACTGAGCTTAATTAGGGTGGAAAGGGCCTGAGCTTGTCTCATGTCCCTGTCATCCAGCTTCTCGAGCAGCTTAGGCAGGAGGCAGTAGGTGTTCAAGGTCTGCCTGTGACGGTCAGCAAGGAAAAAAGTGTTGGGGATGCGGTTCAGTGACAGAGTGCTTGCTTAGCAAAGGCAAGACCCCAGTTCCAGCACAAAAAAACAAAGGATAGGTGGGTCAAGGATGAAAGTCTTTGCCTCACAAGCAAAAGGACCTGAGTTTGGATCCCAGATCCCATGTAAAATTTGCTGGGCAAAAGCAGGAGAGATGGCTCAGGGGTTTAACCTCTGCCTTGTAAGCAGAAAGATCTGAATTTAGATCTCAGATCCCATGTAAAAACACCAGGTGAAAATGGTGGTGACCATGCCTGGAAAACTCCAGAGCAAAGCAATAAAGTGGTAGAGCAATCCAAGATGATTTCCAAAGTCTCCCTTGGGCATCCATAGGCACATACAACACCCTCAAAAAGCAAATGAAGAAAGGGCAATCCCCAGAGATGGAATACAGTTGGGTGAAGGGAAGACAATTTAAAGACAGGTGCTCACAATAGACTTTTGTTGATGCAATAATTGAGCAAAGCATCAGAAAGGCCAATTGTCTGGTGCAGGGGCTCCTAGCCAAAGGGCATTCTTACAGAGGGAATGGCAGTTCAAAGGCCCAGAGACAAAGGGCACGTCCAGAAGGGTTACACCCGGGAAGGATGCCCCAAGATGGGTTGTAGGACTGAGGTCAGAGATGAAGTGGGAATTGGGATGTTGTAGGTTCTACCAGTCACTCCTGGGATCTTGTCTCTTGTTGGTGAGACAGGGCCTGGGGTGGTAACTGAGGAGTTTGGGAAGAGTCAGGTCATCCAGTCAACTGAAAGGCTGCTGTGGTGCAGACAGCAGAGGGTGGAAGTGGCAGAAAAGGCAACAGAAGCACCAGCTAGGCTCTGGCAGTCTCACGTAGCACCGATGGTCCCATCTCTGAGGATCCTAGGGGCACCTGCTCCGTGGGTCTGGGTACCTCTGGGTTCTGACACCCCCACATCTGCTGTGTGCAGCCCAAGCTCTCTGCTAAGCTCCAGTTACATGCCTGACCTGCTGGTTATTCGTCTTCCACGTTGTCTCAGGCACCATGATGGTCAGCTGGAGGAGATTTAGACTCACCATGAAAACAAATCCCTGGATCTTGTGTGTGTGTGTGTGTGTTGTGTGTGTGTGTGTGTGTGTGTGTGTGTGTTTGCATTCTTATGTACAAGAAGGCATTTGAGTGCGTGCTTGTGGAGGACTAAGAGTGACTTTGGGAATCATCTTGGATTGCTCTATCTACCTTTGCTTTGCTCTGCAGTTTCCCAGGCTCTGCCTTCAGGCCTGAATTGCAAGCTGCCACCATATCCACCTGGCATCTTTACATGGGATCTGGGATCCAAATTCAGATCCTTTTGCTTGAAAGGCAAAGGCTTTTTAGTACCTGAGCCATGTGTATAGCCTGCGCCGGTATTTTGAGAGAGTTTCTAGATTCAGCAAATTGGGGTTGAAAGATCCACCCTAAATGCAGGTGGTCCATGGCCTGGGGTCCCAGACTGACTAGAAGGGAGGAAGCAATCCGAGCATGGCGCTCATCTCCCTGATTCCTAATTGCGGACACAATGTACCCAGCAGCCTCAGGATCCCGCTAGAGGTCCCGCTAGCTTGGCTGCCCCACCAAGAGGCAATAATTACACTGTCAAACCATGAGCCAAAATGAACCCCACCTTCCTTATGTTGATTTTTATCAGGTGTCTTGACCCAGCAACAGAAAAGTGACTGACACAGCATCTCATTCTCTATTGTCTCCTCTGAACCTTTTCCTCTCCTCATGTTCATCTGGGCCACTGCTGAAGGCATGACATCTCAGTATGATGTCATCTGTTTTAAAAGGCTTCTGTCCCTCCATGTGCTAATGAGTCATCTGTGCCGGCCGATAAACACTAAGTTGTGCCACATCATTTTGGTTTAGCTTATTGGACAATTCTGCTCATAATGGTGGCTTGAGTGATTGAGCATAGGATTAGATAGGTTATAATTGGGATAGACCAGGACAGGGCTCTGTATTGGAGGAATTACTAAGGGTCGGAGCCTGGTACCTGATGGCCCCCAATAGGGCACATCAGCTAAATAAGCAAGTCACCAGTCAAAAAGGAGGAAAAGGTGCCGCCTTGGGAAAAAGAAATCACACTGGGAAGAGGACAAAGAGTGACTCCCCCAAGTCCATCTTTGTGGTACGCACATGAGGTTTGGGTTTATGCAGACAGCCAGTGGTGTGCATGGGTAAACTCGTCAGTCTATGGGCTTGGCCAGCGCGGCTTGTCTGTTGCAAGGTGGACTGACCAGCTCTGCGTGATGTCACTTTTCTAGGAGAAAAGTTCCGCTCTTTTTGGTGTCGGCTTCAGGTTTCTAGAGATTCCTGAGAAAGTCCTATTTTACAGCAGTCTTGTCTCAGTAGTCTGACAGCCAAAGGGAAGGGCCTCCTGTCTCTTTGCAACATCTTCATTCTTGTGAGGAGACGAACAGTGAGACCCTCAGACCCCTGAATCCAGCAGACTTCAAGACCCAAGGGAACCCTTCACTTCACAGCTCTGTCCAGTAGTGCAGGGCTGCCCAGCCACGCCATTTTGAAATGGATGCTTTTGTTACAAATAGTAAATGTATCATACATTCAGTACGCACAAATTGAGGCTGCAAAATCATTGCAGATTTCTTTTAAGTTATTTATTTGAGATGGGGTGCACACATGCATGCCATAGCACATAATGGGGTGTGAAGGTCAGAGGACAACTCTTAAAAGTCATTTCTCTCCTTCTACCATGTAGACTTTGGGGGATTGGACTCAGGTCGCTGGGTTTGCCAGTGGGCAACATAAGCACTAAGTCACCTCCCTTGTCCTCAGTAAAGACTTTTAGTCTGTGAATCCAATTTTCTTTCAAACCTTTTTTTTTTTTTTATTTAAGTGTGTGTGTGTGTGTGTGTGTGCGTGTGTGTGTGTGTAGAACCACGGGCGAATTCGGGAACCACCATGGACCGCCTTCACCTCCTCCTTGTTTTACTCTACCCCGGGATTCACAGGCTCCGCCCTACCAGGACCAGAGCAGGCCACACCCCCCCCCCCCCCCCCCCCCCCGCTTCCGCCCGGCTTCTATATGTGGGGTCTAGGATCCGAATTCAGGACCTTCTACCTGCAAGGCAGAGGCTTAACCCCTGAGCCACTTCTCCAGCCTCCAATTTTCTTTCAAATCTAAGGCTTTATTTATTTGTTGGTTTATTTGTCATTTAATAGTTTAATTAGTCAATTTTGAGACAGAGTCTCACTGTGTAACTCTAGTTGACCTTGAATTTACCACAATCCTCTCACTTTAGGTTTCCACATTTTGGGATTACAGGTGTGAACTACTACACTGGATTTCAGGGATTTTTTTTGTTCAATCCCAATTAAGAGTTTTAGAGTTTAACATTCGTTCTTTTAACTTGTACCAAAGGAGCTACTTTTGCTATGGAAAAGAATTAGAAGAGTCTGTTATTCCTTTTCCCTTGATCTTGCTTTTGCAATAATTTGTTGGGAAAGACAAATAAAAAATATCTTAACTTCATATCTAACTCATAGAAGTATGTTTTTTTTTTGTTTGTTGTTTCAGAAAATAACAAAGACAAGGGAAATGCATTTTCCTAGACTCTTTTACCACGTCATGCCTGCATGTGGGAAAGTCTTGTAAAACTGATTAATGTGAAACTAACTAGACCAATGAGAGCTATTAATTTTTATTAGAAAATTACGTTCGAAACGAATGTTTAGATGTAAGCTTAACGCAGTTAAAAATGCAATTAAGTCTGATTCCTTGACACTTGAAAGGCCTTTTTTATATGTATCATTCATCCCCAAGTATTTATCAAGGACTTGCTTGGTCGGTGGCCGGCTGCATGTCTCCCTTCCCCTTGGAACTTCGCACCAGTGGAACGATCAATAGTGAAGAATAATCACTGCTTGTAAAAGCGCTAGGGAGGAAATGCAGAGTGGGAAGAGACAGAGCTGGACAGGCTCGAGGGAGAGAAATCTCTCAGGTGACTGAGTTGAGCCTTCAGACCTTCAGTCAGCCTGCAGAAGGTCTGTTGCAAGGGGGCCCAGGAGGCAACAGGGGAGCCTTGATGCTGGAGGGGAAAAAGTAGGCTGAAGGGGCCATAAGAAGTATAATGATGACGATGATGACGAGGAAGACGATGATGATGATGATGATAAAACCAAGAGGCTGGAGAGAAGGTCTAAGGCCAGATATGTAAAATTTTGTAAGTCGTGCTGGGCAGGGGATGGGGCATTTGTGACCCTAGAAAAAAAGCTTTGGCTTTATTTGTTTGAGTAGAAGCCGGCCTTGAATTCCTCGTCCTCCGGCCTCCACTTCCTGCCGCCTGGGATTTCAGGCATGTGCACCGTGCCCGAGGGTTCTGCTTCTGGTTTTTCTAAGTATTTTATTTGTTTATGAGAGAGAGAAACAGCGAGAGTCACGAGAAACATTGAGTCATTTCCAGGGCAGGAGACGGCGCTAGGACCCCTAGGGTCTTATGATCCCCTGAGAGGGCACACTGCACTATGGAACTTCCTTGGGCCAGACCGCACCTCCTACCAGTCCCAACTTTTCCCAGTGGCTCCACGGGCTAGGGACCCAGCCTTTAGCACACAGGACCTTGGAGGACACTTATTCAAACGCTAGCACCCCCGTCCAGACTTTACCACCATTGGGAATTCTTGTCTATGCCATGTCAATGTTCTGACTTTAATAAGCACCTAGACTTTCTAACTCCCGAGATCCATTTCACAATGGCATTGCAATCTGGAGCAGCCCACAGAAAGAACAAACCAAGTGAGTGGTTCTTAATTCTCTGTGCATAGTCACTATTCTATATTGCTACAAAATATCTGAAATCACCTCTCTCCCATTCATATTCCTTTTCTGGTCACTGCGTTGCAAAGTCCTGACAGATTTTGGCCATAAGAAAGAATTTTTCCAGAAATCCTAGCTTTTAGGTACATTGAAGCATTGGGTTTTCCACTGTCTTGAGGAACCTAAAAGAGGAAGCACCTATCATCCGTTTAGAGAAATGATTGTACACTTACAAAATGATTATTTCCAAGACAGAAACCCACATTGCTGCCCTTTAGCATGTTTCCATGGGGGAAGGGAAGATAAGGTCGCAATTTAACATGGTATTTCAGATAACGCTGTGAATCAGACCAGCCTTAGAAGCCACATGGGAAAATATGATGTTATTAGATGGAAACTGAATATGATCAGCATATGAACATGCATGATGTGATATGATCAGTTACCTCTCACACAACAAATGGTTTCCTCTCCTTTTGCTACTACACTATTGCTTTTCTTGGGAACCATTTCTGATAGTATTTTTTTAAAGTGTATCTTAGCAAGCCTCTCTAGACAGTGTTGCTCTGTCCAGGGAAAGCTATAACTGTAAGAATTCTGCCTTTAAAACCAGTCCTCACACCTGTCATCCAAACTGGCAGTCTGTGGATCTACAGGAGCTGGATTTTGAACTCTTCAAAGTACAATCTTTGTCTGCTCAAAAATCTAACCATGTTGGAAAACAGCTTGGCGATTTTGTGAAAAGTTAAACCTAAAACTATCGGACCAACAGTCCTTCTAGAGGGCTTACCCCAAGAGAAAAGAAAATGAGGGTCCACGCAGAGGCTCTCGCATGAATGCTCACAGAAGCTTTAAATATAATCGCAACAAACTGGGAGGATTCCTATATCTGTCGACTGAGGAGTGGTCAGACGTCATGTGGCAACAGCATTCTCTTGGGGACCATAGGGGACCATCAGAAAAGAAAGGTAAATGGTAGAAAGCCAGATAAAAGTGAGCTCCTAGTGTGTGATCCCGTCTGATGGAGATTTCCAAAACAGGCACGTTAAGAGGGCAGAAGGGCTGTGGTTGCCTGGGGCAAGTTTGGGAACCGATATAGATCAGTGAATGAGAGAATCTTACAAAGCTACTCTTAAGCTGATCGTAGTCACTGAAGAGCCTTGAGTTATGCATTTACAATGGGTAAAAAGCAATGCTAGATGAAACTTACTTCCGTAAAACCTGAAATCGGTCGCACGGTTCCGTCTTTGGTCATCATATTTGGGTGGTGTGTTAGTCTCTTCAGTTGCCTGCAGTACACACATTGACCCGGCAATTTTGGAGAACAGGGGTTTGTTCCTGCCATCAAGACAGGAGAGAGTTTATAGCATTAGATGCTGAGGGAACTGCTGGCAAGAGCTGAAGGAGAGGCATATATTTCTAGCTTGCCATTCTGCCAAGGCCAATGGTTTCTCTCTCCGTCTTGTCCACCCGCCCACGTGAACGTTCCTACACACTCTGGGCTGGGTCTTGTTATGTCAATTACAGACTTGCTCAGAGACTTGCCGTTACTAAACAACTCTTCACAGACATGCTTCAAGGTTCAGTTCTCAATCGTCAAGTTGGCATCTGCAACTAACTACCCCAGATGGTCGTTGGATTTTCTTTTTCTTTTCCAGGGTTAAAGTTTGAACCCAGGGCCTTGCACTCCACCACTGAGATACACCTAGCCCGACAATATTTTTGAAGGGTCCCAACCTCTCTGCTTAAGCTTTCTAAAACAATGTGGTTTACTTTTTGGCATGTGTCTTTATGTGTCGGTGTGCATGTGTGTGTATGAACGTTTGTGCAGATTGACATACATGCAAGTGTAAATGTATGTGGAGGCCTAAAGTTGACACTGTGTTTTCTTCAAGTGCTCCCTGCTTTGATTATTAAAGCAGCATCTCTCCATTGACCCCATTGCGTGGGCTCTGGGGGTTCCAACCTTGGTCTCCTTGGCCTTTGTTTTTTGTTCATTTTTTTTCTTCTCTAGTTTTACAAGCAGACTGAGTAATTGTCACTACCCACTCCTCCTTCCCTCCCTGTTTTCTCTCCCATCCTTCCCTCCTTTCAGCAATCCATCCCACTCTCTCCCACCCTCCTGTCTGTCTGCTTCTGTGATCCCCAGGGTCCCCTCTGAACTGTCTGATCCAGTAGGGGCTCAGACCTCTGGCAGATTAAGTGGCCCTGTCCTGGGTATGACCGCTGATATGAGGCACTCCCCTTCACTTGTCTAGCCCTAGCCCCTAAGGTCCCACTGCATGTAATTATTTCTCCAGAGTTGCTTACTAGTCTATTTGCTATGTCGGCCATTGTGCTGGTCTGGCGAGGATAACTCACTTCGGTGAACTCCTGGATGCAGCAGCCCTGTCTTGATGGGATGTGCTGGCCAGCTGAGGACCTCCCCACTTTTAGGCTCTTACAGTCTTATCACCCCCCCCCCCCAGATTCCCTGAACCTTAGAATGGGAAGAGGTTTTGTTGGTCTGGTTGCAGCTGAGTGTTTTAGGGTTGCCGGTACTGTGCACCCTGGTTGATTGTTGTCTATTTCACTGATCTTCCACTGAAGTAGGCTGTGTCTTGTTTGGATGCTCAGATCTTTTCTGATCTGGCCCCGGTTTCAGCTGTCTCTAAATGTAGTCCAGGCAGGCCTAGATTTCCTGATCTTCCTGCCTTGGACCCCCCAAGTATTGAGATTACAGGGTATATAATCTGCAAAAAACAAAACAAAACAAAAAAATGGTTCTAAAGCTATTTTCGAAGCCTACTTAATGTAAGTTTTCTTCATTGTATGTGCAGTCCTCATTTCCTTCAGCTTCCCTGGGGAATACAAAATGATTTCTTGCTTCTCCATGGGTAATGTCTGCTGCTATGCAACTGGTCATGTCTGCAGTTGTGCAACTGGTCATGTCTGGTGTTGTGCAACTAGTTATGTCTGACACTGTGCAACTGGTCATATCTGCTGCTATACACATTGGTTGTCTCAAAGTTGACCACTGAAGACCTCACTCTTGTTAGTGAAAAGAATTTAAATAATTTGTTTTTATCCTTTCACAGGCTAAGGTACATAGGCTGAGAGAGCAAGCAACCCTCCAAAAATAATTTTGCTGATATTTGCTAAAGTCCTGTACTTGACTTTAAAACTGTCTACCAGTTAATTTTAGTTGATAGGACCTGATCAGAAGATATGTTGCAGCATCCCTGTTGCAAAGGAATGCTTTGAGAAGAACCTAAGAAGGTTAGAAAGACCTAGATGCTATAGTTCAGAACACACAATTGTATTAGTTACTCTTGTGTCACTGTGAGAGAACACCCAAAGTCAAGCAACTTAAAGGAGAAAGGGAGATTTATTCAGCTTATGGTTCCAGAGGGGAAAAATAGTCTTTCACGGCAGAAGTAGCATTGGCTGGCTGCAGAAGCTGGAGGCAGGTTATGTCACAGCAGACTGAGAGCTGCCAGACAGCCAGGTTCAAAGGCAGACCTCTCCCAGAAGCAGGGCGGGACTAATCCATCTCAAGGCCCACTCCCTCTGACCTTCCCAAACACATGAGACTGTGGGGGACACATTTCAAACCATGACAGAGCTAATAGAGCTATTTTGGAATGTTCACAGCACAAAGAAATGAAAAATGCCTGAGGCGATAGATACATACATTACCATGATCCAATCATTAGACATCACATGTGTGTTTTGATATACTGCACCACATAAATATGTCCCTTTATTATGTATCTGATTATCTCTGCAAGTTTTCTCATTTGTCCAATGGGGACTGCATCTACTTCTCAGCAACATCCTGAGAATTACAGAAGCAGTAGATAAAGGTACTCTGAATAGTGAATGACTGACAGTGCATAGATGATGTATTTGTTCCCATGGAAAATGTCTGTTGGCAATAACTTAGAGCAATTGATTTTATTTCTTCCTTGTGTGGTTACTTTTGTATATCTTTGTTTTGTGGTGGTTGATTTTCTTTTTAAAAATGTTTTTTATTTCTATATGATAGAGAGAGAGAGAGAGAGAGAGAACATATATGCATGTCATGGTGTAGGGTTGAAGATTGGTAGACAGCTTTCTTTCATCATGTTGGCATACAGGCGTCAAACTCAGGTTTCCAGGTTTGCAAATATACCCCTTACCCACTGAGCTATCTTGCCTGCCCCCACTTTTTTGTTTTTCATGTGAGGCTGTAACCCCAAGTCCACACAAGCTCGGCAAGCAATCCTCCACCCCTGAGCCACACGTACACCCCAAGAGCAGCGACATCCTTGTCACAACACGAACCCATTCAAAGCGGGATGGCGTTGTGCTTCATCGAGTGGCTCAATCCCTCGGGGTTGAGTGTCCTCGAAGTCATCCCTAGCTCAGATGAACTTGAGCGACTCGGCTTCTTTTCACCTTACTTTCTCTAAGAAATCAGGGGTCGTGGGACTGGGGTTATAGGTAATCAGGGACTCGTTTGCTCCACACGCGTCCATTGGGCTCAGGGTTTGATCCCCAGCACTGCGAAAACAAACAAACAGTAAACAAATAATGTGGGGTTTGTAATAGTCCCCTTGTCATAGGATGAAGGGATGGAATGTGTGGGAAGCACCGCGCTGTGTATAAACCGCCAGAGCACTGACAGTTTTATGTTCCGAGTCTCGGCACGTACGTCAGCAACCATCCCCAGATGTGGCTAGCCAGCGATCTCCGTTTGCACTTCCACTCCAAATGTTATGGGACTTTAATTGGTTTGGTGTGGATGAAAGTCCAAGTTTCCCTAGTGGTAAATGGAAGAAAAGCTACTATTGTAAGGTTTTGACGAAAGGCAGGAAATGCATGGTCTGGCGCGCTTCTTCGCTTTGGGCTTAAGGGGTGTGTGTGTGTGTCTAAGGAGATTTGAATTTGGACATGCTCACCCCACCCTCTGTTTGAATCTCCTCTTCCAAGTTCTCTCTCTCCCAATGTTGAAGCCTCTCCCCCGCTTGCTTAGAGTCTTCTTGTTCCCTCCTACTGGAGGATAAAATCTCTTGCAAAAGCTGGCAGTTTTTCTTGGCAGGAAGAGGCGTCTGGCTGTTCACACTTTGCCTCTTGGGATGGTCCAGTGACTTCCACTGAAAAAAAGAACGCGCCTTGGGCTGGGGGTGTCCTTTGGCAGTAGTGCACAAACCAAGGCCTTGGGTTCAAATATTGGCTGTTCGAAAACAAATAGCTCTGGAGTGTGCTGGGAGTGACAGGGTTGCAAGTTCAGGCGGCTCATTCCAGCTGGCCGCACAGAACCCCAAGGAGTCTAATGCAAGGAAACACCCGCAGATAGCAGCAGCCTCGGTGAGCTCAGAGCTTCAGAGGACCAGCACTGCCCACAGGGTTGGAGGGAATAAGAAACTGATCCTTGAGCCACTGAGATTCAGGATGATGTCACTCAGAGAGCCACAACTGATATTGCTTCCAGGTTCCTGAGATCTTCCACTAATGCCCTCCTCTTTCTTTCTCTCTCTCTCTCTCTCTCTCTCTCATCCCTCTTGCCATCTTCCTTCCTTCTTTCATTCATTCATTTATATATTCATGCATTTATTAAGTTGATATATTGGGGGGATGTATGCATGTGTATGTATATCTGCATGTTCACACGTGAGAACGCATGCGTGCACATGCATGTGAAGGTCTATGGTTGACGTTACGTGTCTTTCTCTATAGATCTTCTCTTTCCTTATTGAGGCAGGGTCTTGCCATTGAAGCCAAGGATCTCAGATCTACGAGTCTAATTGGCCAGCTTGTCCGGGGGATTCCCTGTCTCTGTCTTCACAGTACTTGGATTATCAGTAGCTGTAACCTACTCAAGCTTTCTGGGGTTCTGAACTAGTTTTTAACTATGCAGCGAGTGCTTTATCCACTGAACCAGCTGCTTACCCTCTCACGGATGCTTTATCACACCTTCAAATCCTCTCTGCTCTGGTCTGAGCTTTAAGAGTGTTCTGTCAGACTCTATATCAACCACATAAAACTAGGCCAGCCTAATCTCCCCCCATCCTGAAGCTCAGGGACATTTGCGGAAGAGGGGGCGGTAAGATTGTAAGAGCAAAAGGATGGGAGGAGCAATGATTTGCAAGATTCTCCACACTAGTTAGGGTCGAAGTAATCATAATAGGACTTTGCATGCCATGCGCAATGTCCAACACACTATTGACCTCACAAAGTCTAGCATCAGCTAAAGGCACCAAGATCCTTGGAGGCAAGGGATTGACAGCCACAGTAGTGTTCCTATGCTTAAGGAGAACACAAGAAAGGGTTCAGGGAAATGCCACTGGGTCCTTGTATGTCATCGGAGAGGAGGACCAAGAGGAGAGTTAGGCATACACAATAAAGGACTCTCTGGGAATTGGGGGGGAGGCACTGGGGGATGGGGAGAGAGGGAGGGGGAGCAGGGGGTTGGGGGGCAGGAGGAGGGAGGGAGGGAATTGGTCTACCTATTAAGTTTATATGAGCGGAAATAATAAAAAATGTATTAAAAATACATGAAAACAGTGAAAAAAATTAAAGAAATGTGAACCAACCAAAAAAAAAAAAGAGCGTTCTGTCCATTGATGAGCTGGAAGGTAGACTCAGCTTACTTTTCGCTGCTAGGATACTGATCTTGTGATATTGCTTCATCTTTGGCTTTGTTTTAACTCAAGATGAGGAAATTGAAGTTCTTTTTCTTGTTGCAATGGGTTGCTTATTGTTGACTTCTAAGAACCTTATCAGATAGAATTTGCAAAGATTTTCTCTCATTCCATACATGTCTATTGACTTCACAAGGCGTGGAAGTCAACCACACCTTGTGCATTGGTCATGTTGTGTTCACTAAACTAGCTTGGCCTGAGGGCTTCTAGGGTCACGCCTGGTTCTATCTCCCCTTTCCCTGTAGGAGCCCTAGGATTACAAGCATTAGAAATACACATTTGGCTTTTACACAAATTCTGGCCATTCGGTCTTCAGTCTTCATTCTCTTCATTCACACTTGCAGATGTAATGGTTACTTTTAACTATTGCTGTGAGAGGACACTCAAAATCAAATAACTTAAGGGAGAAAAGGAAATGTATTCACCTTACAGTTTCAGAGGGGAGATACAGTGTTTCACGGAGGAGGCAGCATGGCTGGCGGAAGCTGGAGTCAGGCTAAGTCACTCCCATCCGTGAAGGTTGGAGGCTGGAGGATTCCTGGAGAGTCTTCTCTTCAATCTTCTGTTCTGTGGTTCCTTTTATCTGGCCCACTACTGGGAGGTTCCAGTGGGATCTTTGTATTGTAAATGTGTTGATCCAGATAATCTCTTCAGGTGGTCTCAGTTGATTTTAGCTAATGTCAGGTGTGTCAGTCAAGTCCACACCCAGGATAAACTGTCACACTGAGCATTTCTCAGTCCATTTTATTCTTTCTGTTCAAGATTATTTTGGCTTTTGGAAGGAAGGGTGGAGGACCCTTCCATTTCCATGTGAATTTTACAAACAACATATTCATTTAAATTGGGGAAAAGGCAAAAACAGTTGGAATTTTGATAGACATAGCAATGAATTTACAAATCTACCTGGGGGAATGATGACCATGGATATCTTTTGAGTCAGGTCCCTTTACTTTCTTTCATTAGTACTTTATTTGTGAGAGGGAGAAGGGAGAGGTGTGCACATGAGTGGAGGTCAGAGATCAACTCTCAAAGTCAGTTCTGTCCTTCCACCATGTGGGCTTCTGGGGATGGGACTTAGGTTGCCAAGTGTGTGAGTAGGTACCCTACCCTCTGAGCCATCTTGCCAGCTTCCTGGTAAGTTGTTCACATGGGTGCTCTTAAAACGTGGTGTTCACGTAGGTGTTATTAAAAAGCCTGAGTTTGATTCTGATCCCCATAAGTCCGCATGGTAGAGAGACAGACCATGGTGTATGTGCATGCATATTTCTCTCTCTCCTCCTCTCTTTTTCTTTCTTTTTACTATTAAAAGAGATTATTCCTAGAAATAAGTTGATATTTGAAAATATCTTAATATATATGGTCATATCCACAGTGTACAAAAATTGTAATCAGAGCTAGAGAGTTGGCTCAGGGGTTAAGACTCTGCCTGAAAAGCAGAAGGTCTTGAATTCAGATTCCAGAACCCATGTAAAAAAACGCCAGGTGGAACCAGTGGAAGCCTGCACTTCCGACCCTGGTAGGCGGAGCCTGGGAAATGCCAAAGGGAAGCAAAAAAGAGGTAGAAGCAATCCAGGATGATTCCCAAAGTCACTCTTGATCCTCCACAGGGACTGATACACACACACACACACACACACGCACACACACACACACACACACTAAATAAATAAATATAAATTGAAAATATTTTTTAAAAATTGTAATGAGCCTTTAGAGTAAAAAAAAAAAAAAAAAAAAAAAAAATTTCTCTCTGTGCTATTGTGGGACAACACTCCAAGCAACTTAAGGGGAGGAAAAGGAGATTTATTTGCTTATAGTTCCAGAGGGAATATAGTCCTTTATGGCGGGAAGGGTGTGGCAGGAGCAGAAGCTGGGGGTGGCTCAGATGACTATAGCCACCACAGAAGCAGAATAAGCAGGAGACAAACTCAAGAGCAGATTGCTAGCCAGAACAGGGCGGGGCTGCACAGTCTCAAGCCCTCCCCCTGTGACTTTCCTTCTTCCCGTAGACTTCACCTCCTAAAGGTGCCATGAACTTTGCAGACATCAGCAGCAGCTAAGGATGCAAGCGCTCAAACTTGACGCTGCCCAGACTTCCTAATCGAGTATCAGAAAATCTAGTCAGAGAGTCACGAAACACTTGGTTACAGAGAAAAGGCCTGATGAATTCAGACAAGAGAGATGAAGATTGATGTGCTAAAAATTTCCATTTGTTTCTAGGCTCTTCCATAATCTTAGAAATGTGGAGTGCTCAACAAATGTGAGACTTCAGCAAATAGGTTTTCCAGCCCACATATGTGAAAATGCTTGTGTTTGGTTCAGTCCGCGCATCTTCTGAGTACCATATGCAGGGTGGTTTTGTGGGCACCGGCTCATCTTTTCTCACAGCCTGACTTGTTTGCTCTGCCTTGGATAAGTCCCCTCACCTGTTGCCTGATGATTGTGTGGTCTCTCCTAGTTCTAAAATGCTGTCAGTGTAAGTCAAGGCATAACCAAGGAGTACTAGTGCAAACTTTTCAAACAAGACCCTCCCAGGGGTCATTCATTATTTTAATTTCAGTGTATGTGTGTGTGTGTGTTTGCACTGTGTGTGTGCATACATGTATGTATGCATGTGTGTGTGAGCATGTACGTGGAAGTCAGAGGTGTCTTCCTTAGGAGCTCCATCCGCCTCCTTTGGACCAGGCCTTTTATTGGTCTGAGCTTACCAGTGAGGCCAGACTGCTCTGCAAGCCCCAGGACCTTCCAGTCTCTGACTGTCCCGCGCTGCTGCCCACTCCACACCGCACATTTTCACGGGGGTTTGGAGCAATCAAACTCAGGTCTCTGGTCCCATGCTTGTGACTTGCGGTGACTGTCCACTTGGTAAAAATCTCCATCACCTAAGAGAGAAGCTTCTCTAATTCCCTGGGGGGGTTATCTGGGCTATACTAATTGAGTTTGAAGCCCCACCCACTATGAGCAGAACTGTTTTTTCTGACTGGGATTCCAGATTATATAAAGAGGGAAAGAGATCAGAGTAGCTTTCATGCATTCATCTCTCTCTGTTTTCTTCCTTTTAAAAATGTTTATTTGAGAGGGGAAGAGAGTGAATGAGAGAGAGAGTGCACATGTGAAGGTCAGAGAAGTCTGTTCTCTCCTTCCACATTGCAAACTCCAGGGCTCGAACCCAGGTCGCTGGGTTGCGTGCAGTTAGTTGCCTTTGCTCAACGAGCCATCTCTCTAGCCTGTCTCTGCTTTCTGACCTTGGGTCAGATGTGACCAACTGCTCTGTGCTCCCGTTGCCTTGACTTCCCTGCTCTAACCTTGAACTAGAGCCAGAACAAGCCCTTTCTCCCTGACGTCTTTGCTCAGAGCATGTGATCACAGCATAGAACAGAGGCCAAGACAAGAGGCTGCGAGCATTCTGCTGGCTGAACCATCCTGCCAACCCTGCACCATGACTTTTAACAGCAAATTCATTTTGAGAACCTTTGAAAGGCACCTACCTTTTATTATCAAAACTCCAACAGTCCCTGTCTCTGACTGTAACTGGCCCAAGGAGAACGAGGGTCAGGTGAGTTCACCAGGGGATAAGCAGGCCACGGTTCCTTTAAAAGCTGGACTAGGTTTACATGATTGTCTGTGAGCTGGTGTGCGCTGTGTAAATGCTGCTCTTTACTTCCCTCCCTCCTTCCTCCCTCCTTCCTCCCTCCTCCCTCTCTCCTTCCTCCCTCCTTCCTCCCTCCTCCCTCCCTCCTTCCTCCCTCCTCCCTCCCTCCTCCGTCCCCTCCTCCCTCCCTCCTCCTCCCTCCTCCATCCCTCCTCCCTCCCTCCTTCCTCCCTCCCTCTTTCCTTCTTCCCTTCCTCCCTCCCTCCTTCCTCCCTCCTTCTTCCCTCCTTCCTCCTTCCTCCCTCCTCCTTCCCTCCTCTTTCCCTCCTCCCTCCCTCATTCTTCCCTTCCTCCCTCCCTCCTTCCTCCCTTCCTCCCTCCCTCCTTCCCTCCAAACTCCATGGGGAAATCTCTCTCCCTTGGCCAGCCAGGGTTGTTGTTTCGCAGTCAGGGAGAGTCTCCATCACCTTGCTCTGTAGGTGTCTTCGAGAACTAGGCAGCTACGAATTGTTCCCACCTGCTCTCTCAGTGTTCATTGGTGCCACCCCAACAGTTTTCTCATCCATCTTCTCCTTATAGGCAGGAACTATCTTAATGACTCCAAGCTCGAATGTGCTTGGAAAAGCCTTGTGAGGGACTGAACCCCACTTTCAACAAAACCCCATTGGTTCATCTTGTCTTGGAAGAGAGGTGATCTCAAACCCCAATAGAGGGTTTCTTGTTAACCTACGAATGTCACCTCTGTCAGACCCCAGGGTCTTGGTTTCTTAAATGACAGTGGCATGCCTAATGGGTTGGAGTAGGAGAGAGGGGCTGGCCAAATTAACCGGGGAGCCCAGCCCTGATTGGCAGAGTTAAATTCATAAGCAGTAAAGCAGCACCCTGACACCCACACCCACCCTTCTTGTTCCCAAGGCAACCATGTTAGTCCTAAGTTCAGTTTTGAGTGTCATGACACTATATCGTCAATAAAGTTTGAGTTCACATTTATTTATTTTACAAGCGGCTAAGTTCTTATAGAAAGATCAAATCATTGGCATCAAAAGAGTCGCTTCTGCTTTGTGGGAAACAAAACCTTCTGCTGTAGTACTTTTTTCCATTGAGAGAGAGAGAGAGAGAGAGAAAGAGAGAGAGAGAGAGAGAGAGAAATCCTGATTCTCAGTCCTGCCAACAGCACTGCATGTAAGTGCGAGATCTGCAAGTAGACTTGTATTCCTATTTAGAGAGTATGCATATTCAGAGACTTATTATTCAGGAAATATTTGGTTATCTTCAGACTAAGTAAAACGTACAGGCTAAAAATAAGAAGGGTAAAGTATAAATAGGGAAGTTAGGGAGCAGGCCAGCAGTCGTGAGGGGAACAAGGTGGAGAGGAAAAGAGAAGTGACTGTCACTTTGTTTGGGTTGTAGGTCTTTACCACTACCTGAAATTCCATTCCGTCCTATTTAGCATTGGGTGTCTGGCACACGCAGGGATACAACGTGTAAATTCTGGTTCTACAGTTTTAAAGTTAGATAGCTCAGGTGCAAAAAGGATCAGTAAGGTGACCTTCCCAGCATTTTCTTGTTTATTTGAGAGAGAGAGAGATTGATTGAGAGAACGTCAGCATACTGCTGCATAGTTGAAAGATTGGACTCGGGGGTGTTTTCTGATTGATTTAAACCAGCAGCCACACCTTCTGCTGATGACCGGTTCAGACACCCAAGAGCAAACCCTTGTAGACCTTCTTCCTGCTATAATGACTGGTTCAGGTGTGGGGTCTGCCTTACTGGTTAAGGTCAATGGAATGCAATGCAGAGTCTCTGGGAAAAGTTGTCTGGCTCCTAAAATAAAGCCGTTGTTCTTCCCACGAGCCCTGCCAGGAGGCACAGAGTTACTGAGCCCCGTGGCTTGCCGTGTCAGGATCAAATTTTAAGTTGGTAATGCCCACCAAGTCACAGAGAAATGGATACGGAACTCTACCTAGCGAAAACACTCCTAACTTTTAGAGTAGAGTCCGTAGCTCTCTTTCCTGTTGTTTAAGGCACTTGAGTATTGTCATCCTCACTGATGGATGAAAGAGAGAACTCACAACCCTTGCCAGAATCAGAGGCAATTCAGGTTACACTGAAGAAGCAGGGGACAGCAGGAATGAGACCCTCTGCTTTGAATGAGGAATGTAGATAATACCAAGATGAGCGGTTGGAACTTACACCGGATTGACCAGAATGGCTGAAAATTCAATAGGACCAATCGCAAGCCTTAAATAAGAGAAATCTAAGTTGGAAGTGAATCATAGAATTTGGGAGTTAGAGGCAATCTCACCTCTTAGCAGAATGCCTGGACTTTTTGTGCAGAAGTAAATACTGCCGTCTCTGATGCTGGCTGTGGGAAGGGGGCTACTTTCTTCAGTGATGCACCCATTGATCCCATCACCTGTGCTCAAGCAAATGCCCAGGCACATGCTGAATGCAGACAATTCTTAGGAAACTCCGCCACACTCACACAAAGACATGACAGCAAGGGGAGGGGGGGGGGAGTCCTGGCTGGGGAGACAAAGGCTCATGTTATAGATGGGACAGAAATGGTAGAGACAATTGTGTTATAGGGGGCAGAAATGGTTTCAATTCATTGTATGCATGTATGAAACTGTCAAAGGTTAAAAAAAGGAATAGGTCCAGAGAGAGAGAGAAAGAGAGATGTTCGAAGTCCCACAGCTCAGCTCAGCAAGTTCCCAGAATTCAGTCTTCTGGAATTCCAAGTGGGATTCTGATTCTTTCTGCTTCATAGAATAGGTCCCTCTCTGAAGGTAGGCAACGAAATAGGCAACTGGTATTTTAAAATGTCAGCAAAGGAAGAAGAGTGAGGAAAATACCGCATTTTTATTTAACGGGGATCTGGGAGACTTGCAATAGAAATTTTGGATATTTTGTTTTTAAATAAGACCGTGGCCTTTACTAAAAGGTTGAGCATATGCCGCAGCGTGGAGCCACCTGGGGTAGCAGCATCAAGAAGCGCCCCACTCGAAGGAAGGTAGCACTGGTTCAACCCCTCCTTATGCCAAACTGTGACCCTCCCCAGATACTTCAGCTGTCAATCATCTGCATCTCTTTCAGGACAGGCTCCATGCTGCATATTTTGACAAGATCCAACAGTGGTTTAGGGGAGTCAGACCTATGGTGTGTTCATCCTGACATCCTCCAAGGCATGCTTTAGGGAAAAGTCTCTCTTCCTTCTTATCACATAGTCTGAGTTAGGGTTAGGAGGTTGTCATAGTTAGGCATAGGTGTCGACTTGATGGTTGAGAGTTTGAGCTCTGGGCACACTTGTGGAGAATTCGTGGTTGAGTTAGGTCCAGAGCAAACCTGCAGGAGATTGTTTAGTTGATGGGGAAGGTCTAGCACAAGGTGGGTGGAATTGGACCCTAGAATAAAAGACAGAGAGCTGGTTGAGAAAGTTGGTATCCTTGTGTACACTTGCCAGACATGCTGGTCTGGCAAGTAAGGATTGTCCCTCTCTCAGCCATTATGTAGAGATGGTGTGGCCAGTTCCCTCAGCCTTGGTGTTGGTGCCTGCTCTCCCTTCAAGCTGAATATGAACTGGACTATCATAAGGAAATAAACCCCTTGTTCCCTTAAGCTGTTTGACGGTGATTTACCAGCAGCCATGCAAGCTGCAACAGAGGTGGTAAGGAGAGTCAGGTGGATCATGTGACATGAAAACTGCATTTTGATTCTGAGCGCCAGAAGATCGGGGGCCGTGTCTCAGGTCTTCCAATTGAATTGCTCAGACATCTTCCAGCATGTGGTGTTCAGTCTCTCCCAGCCATCAGCTCGTCATCTGTTAAATACCAATTCCCTTGCCTGCCTTCAGGATTGCTGTGCCCGTGAAAAGAGCTAAGTCAGGCTCAAAGAAGCAGGGGCTGAATCCTACAGCCCTGTTCTCAAGTGCCAGTTTGGTTTAAAGATGGAGACCCGGAAACAGCTGAGAAACTTCCCTAGGACCCCTCTCCCCCAACACACACCAGCCTGCTGGTGACAGGGGGATCCACATTCCAAAGGATGGCAGGAGACGCCCCTGCAGTATAGAGATTCCCGGCGGGTGCCATGCAACCCAGGTGTGAGATGAATGAGATTTCTTCAAGAACCAAAAGAAACAGTTCACAGCTAAAAACAATGCTGGACTTTTAAACTAAGGTGGTACAAGGTATTCAAGGAACAACCATAGGGGTTGACAAAGGAAACAGATAAATGAAAGGTGGTAGACTAGCATTAGGATCGCAGTCAGTCAACAATAGATAAAATAGATCTCTCTCTCGTGTTCTCTCTCTCTCTCTTCTGCCAATTCTCTCCTACCACGTGGGTTCAGGGAATCAAATTCAGGTCTTTAGGCTAAACCCATTGAGCCATCTTGTCTGACCCGAATATTCACTTTTTATACATCCACTGAATCCAGGAGAGTGGTTGGTTAATCTCTTTGATCAGTAGCTGATTTACACATTCAGCTAATCTGGGCAGAGTGGGCATCGAAATCCAAAGGCTGTATTGTGGTTCCTCAGAAACCTCTGAGGGAGTCTGCTGCCCTTGGTAATTTACTACCCGTGGCAACTGCTTGTTTGGACCCTGATCTTCTCCCAGCTGGAGACGTTGTGATTCTTGGATTCCCAGAAGCCTATTCCCATCGCTGACTCATTAGTTCTTGTTGTTGTTTTTTTTTTTCCTCCCCCTTTTACTTATCAATTATGTTCTTTCCTACTAGAAGAAGTAAGTTAGAAGATCGAGAGCAGCTCGCCTTCAGTCCTTGTCAATGACTGGTTTCTTGCAAAGCACCTCAGCAAATGGTCTTTTTGGGTAGAAGATGCTTCAGTCCTTGGAGCCTGTGAATGGGTCCTCACCTTTTTCTCACTCAGATGTCCCCAGGCGTAGAAATAGTCTTGTCCCTTGAGAAAAATAGAAATCCTGAGAAGACAAGACAGTAGGTGGGCACGGGTGGTAAAATGGAGAGATGGAACTTTGTCAAAGAATGGCCATGGCCATCTTGACGTGGCGGCATTTGCGATTCTCGCTTTGTGATATGCAGTCACCATTCGTTGTCTAATAATGCTTTAAGAATTAGGACTTTCCTTCAGCCCCTCCGGATTGTTTGTTTAAAATTATTTGGTCTATCTAACAACTGGTGGGAAATTACCAGAAGCTTCGAGAGGAAATTCTTTAATTCATTTCACACAGACTGGAATGTTTAAATTAGACAAACATATCATCACTTTTATTTTAGTCACAGTTTTCTTCTCTTGTTTTGATCTGCCGTTTGACTTCTTGCCTTGCCAACCCAGATTCTACCATCTTCAGAGACGTCTTTCGTTATCACTTTTAAAAAAAATCAGCTCTCTCTCCCTCAGATAATTCTTGAAGAACTGAGAGGATTTTGTCCAGTCGTACTGTTAACTCACAGGACTGGTTAGGTTTGGTAGCAAGATTCCCAATGAGTCTGTACTGAAGAGAATGACAGTAATTCCATCAGTTTTTCCAATTTTTTCTTTCATATATGTGTATGTGGGGATGCATGGATGTGTGTGTTTGAGTGCACTGTATATGTGTGCCTGTGCAGGCCTGGGGTGACATTGGGAATCATCTTTGATCACTCTTCTATCTTATTGTGAGCCTGAGTCTCTAATTAAACCCAGGATATGTCTTAAGAATTAGCCTTCAAGGGCTAGAATTACAGGCACTCTGCCACACCCACCCAGCATTTTTACATGGGGTCTGGGGATCCGAACTCAGGTCTCTGAACCATCTCTCCAACCTTTCTATCAATTTTTTTTTTTCTTAGTCTTTGCAGAAAGTACAGGGGTATAAATTACTAAGATTTTTATATGCCTTTAAAATATGTCTTTTAGTTAAAAGATTTTTTAGTTGTTTTCATTGAATAGCACAGGTTAGGAAAAAAGCATAAATCTCTAAAACTGATATCTGCCCATCAGAATCATTTTCCTGTGGCTGTAACAAGATAAGGAGTTTCCTCTGCTCAGGATTCCCAAAGTCTAAGAGTGTTGCATGAACAACTTTGTGCTTTGTGGTGAGGACTTTGTGCTGTGCCACAAATGGTAGAAAAGACAAAAAGGAAAGTTGGGTGTGTGCAAAAAACAAGTGTGCAAGAGGAGGTGCAGAGCCTGCTTCATGAGAGAGAACTCGGCACTGTCAAAGCAGCTACATTAACCCTTTGTGAGGGTGGGGCTTCCCATCTCGAAACACTAGTATGTCGAGAACCAGGTCTTGCTTGACATGAATTTTATCCAGGGCAAACGGTAGTGCCATGAAAATGTTTTCTGTGGAACCTTTCTTTCCCCTTGCCCATCTGTTACCGCAAACTCACAAATGAGAAACTGCAGCTTTGGCAAAGGCTGAATAATGAGAGCGGTTCTTCTAGTTCTAAAATAGATTCTTGGACTTGGTGTGTTGTCTGCTGCTGAAGTCATGCTTCGGTGGCGATCACCAGGCCTCTAGGAAGTAGACGGTTTTATATTCGGTTAAGATAAGGAAACGTTGAAGAGCTGTTCCTTATTGTTCCTTACGTCTGAAACGCATACCACCGTGTCCCAAAATAGGATGCTAAAATTCAGATTAAAGTACATTTTGCTACCAAACCACATCAGCAGAGATTTCCAGATTCTGGCACCAAAGCTGCATTTATTTGCTGTGAGATGTTCAAATTGACTGGCTAAAACTTTTTCCTATTTAACCAAAACCTTAAAGGCTCAAAAGCAGCTTTTTGGGGACAATCTTGCTGTTCTAATTTTGCTTGTAGAGCGGACATGATAATACTAGTTGTGAAGATAGGAAAAAATGTGAAGCCCTTGGAGTAGCATTTACTTGGTGAGTGTTTGAGCATTTACTTGGTGAGTGTACTAATTGTGTTAGTAGTACTATTCCTTTGATCAATGTCTAAAGTAAAGAATTGGATACCTTCAAAACCCCTAACTTGGAGAGGGTAAAAGAAGGCTTTGATAGAATCTATTTTATTTTAAAAAGGGAAATCTGTTTTTCAATATGTCAACCTCTTTTCAAATCACAAAACATCTTCTTTAAAATTAATTTAAATTGTTTCCTAGTTATATAAGCTTTTATATTGAGTAGGTATCCTTGTCAGCCTCCCCCCACCTCTTCCCTTCCAGAATTGATTTTGAAAAGGGGAAGGTATCTATTTTTGTTTCTAATTTCACAACATTGGGAGTAGAGACTTTCCCACTATTGTTGTCTATTGCCTATCTACTGCTTGTAAACCACGCATAGACCTATTGTCAGTCATTCTCTATTTCTGTTATCACCTTACTACTTGAGAACAAAAGCTTTATAATTGTCCCATTTATCCATGGTCAATTGGAATGTAAATGACTGTAGCAAGGCCCACATCAAAAAGGATGCATTGGAAAGGAGGCCAGTGGCCATTCAAGCACTGCCCAAATCAGATGAGATTTTACTTAAAAAAGTGACCATTTTGTAAGATTCAACATAAGAGACCCTGAATCCAGACACAGCTGGGTTAAGAACTCGAAACCCAAGCAGATGTTAAGTTTGCCACAATTTCTTCTCACCCACTTGGCAAAACATGAAGGAAACATGTAGCATAAATAAGTAACAAAGTAAAGAACAATAGACTAGGTAAAAGAGATTGGCCTGCCAGTGAAAGGTTGGGAAGTCTAAGGAATTCAGAGCAAAATCTGGGCTGCCTCTTGCATTTCAAAAGCCATTTCAGCCGCAAGTGGCATTTCTAGATATAAAGCACAAGAAAGTAACAAATCATACACTTTAGAAATCATGGCATTTTTAGTGTGAAGACCTGCTGTCTTTTAATGACCCGAAAACATTTTAGAAGTTTAGCGTAGACAGACTGTACTTTTACATGGTCAGGTTGTTTTTGATCAAAACTCACTATGGCCTCAGATCATATTGTTGTGTGAGCTGGGGGTGGGGGGAGGAGGGAGTTCAGCCATTAAAGCACTTCACACAAAAGCAAGATGGCAGGAGTTCTGATTCCCTAAAATTCAGATGGATGTGGCAGTCTATCTGTAATTCTAGCCTTGGAAGGCAGAGATGGGGATCCCTAGAGCAAGTTAGCTCCAAAGAAGAGTTCTAGGTTTCTTTGAGAGATCCTGCCTCAGGGGGTACAGTGGAAGGCAGATCAAGGATCTAGCATCA
Organism: Typhlomys cinereus; assembly: GCA_023101885.1. Lineage (NCBI taxonomy): Eukaryota > Metazoa > Chordata > Mammalia > Rodentia > Platacanthomyidae > Typhlomys > Typhlomys cinereus. Next base: position 2,372,761 of record JALPQD010000183.1, on the reverse strand, counting down.
ACCTCACACAATACAAGCACAAACACTCATGACACACACACACATGTGCGTATACACACAGAAATAAAAAGAACCATCTCATTTTGAAGAGTATTTTTGATATTTGATTTTTAGTTTTATAAGCATATTGAGTGTTAATCCCTGCTTCCCTCCATTCCCCCTCCCTCCCATTTCCTTCCTTTTCTTCATCAATCCATTCCACTCCCACCCTCCTGCCCGTCTGCTTCTATGGATCCCAGGGTTCCCTTTGGCTTGTCTACTCTTGTAGGAGTTCAGGCCTCTGTTATCATACCCAGTTGCCCTTCCTGGGGACATGCTCCTGATAGGAGCATTTTCCTTTATCCCGCTCTAGCCCCTAAGGTTTCCACTGTGGATTCTTATCTCTCTTGAGTTCTCATAGTCTATGGGGGCCTGTGGGTGTGTCAGTTATTATGCAGGTCTGATAAGAACAAGTCTCACTGCTGTGAGCTCCTGGATGCAGCAGTCCTGCCTTGAATGGAATATCTAGTCCAAAGGTGGACATTCCCATCTTTAGGTTCTTACAGTCTTACCACCCCCTCTTCCGTGAGGTTCCCCAAGCCTTAGAGATGGGATGAAGAGTATTTTAACATGGTCCCTGTGTAGCTTCCTTCTTGCTGTGTCCGCTTCTTTGCTGGTCTCCTGCCTGTAGTTGCTGTCTGTGTGGAACGCTGCACCTTCTCTCCTTAGAGGAAAGAGATGACACGCTGGAAACTCTGCTGCTTGCTTCCTGACACATGGACATGTGATGGTCCCTTCATGGACATTCAGAGAGTTTTTTTTTTTTTTTTTCAGATATGGTATCTTTCAAAGGGTTTTCTCCACCCAAGCATCACACAGATCATACACTTGGGCAAATTATCAGCTGTGATGAATCCACACTCTCTCGGCTGACTGTCCCCTGGGAAAGCAGGTTGGAGTATTCACTTGCCGTTCTGTCAGCGGCTCCCCATGGCATTTTGCTGGAAGCTGGCTGTTTGAACTGTAACTAAGTTAGATATGTTAATGAGGAAAGGCTGTGTGAGCGTGCTGCCGGAAATGACTAGGCATTTAGTGCTTATTACTCTGCAGTATTCCTGCACCTGTGAATGGGGTGGAAGGGGGAGGGGGCACTCTGTGGACGCCAATGGCAAACTGGGTCAGTGAGACTCGGGGAGGGACCATCTTCTCCTTGTTGACGTCTCTTGGGTTCCAGGCATTATCAATATGAAGTGTCCAAGGTCCTGCATCTTATAATCATTGGTGGGTGAGGCATCAAGATATTGTCGTAATACCTTTAAAACACACACACACACACACACACACACACACACACATACATATACACACACACACACACACACCAATGATCCTATCAGGATTGCAGAGCTAGTTTTATTATCTCACTTCAAAAAAGAAGCACGAATCTCCTGAGCGGTGAGCCTTTGTAAGGCTGATGGAATTTGCCCCTTCAGTGAGGAGAGAAGGATGAGTATAGTTTGACAAGTTCAAAGTTCCATGTGAATGAATGATGGGCTGCCTCTATATTTTAAGTTTTTTCCTCATTTTTTTTCCTGTGGTGCTAAAGATTGAATCCAAGCCTTCACATGTGCTAGATAAGTGCTTTACTACCGAGCTATGTCTCTTCTATTTCTTTAAACACATTAAATGCAGACCATACCCTATGTCATTCTAGAAAGAAAATTTTCTGGCAACCAGAGCAAGTCAAGGTGACAAACATATTTGGAGTATATGCTACTATTTGTTTTTTCCTAATATCGTAAATCCATTCTCTTCTGGGGCTTCTTTATAATTTTAAAAGCTCATAGAAAAGAATGTAAAAACAAAGCCACAGAAACCATTGTGGCTCCCGTAAAATCTAAAATACTAACTAGTCATTTGCATGAAAAGCTTGCTCAACCCAGGTCCAAATAGTTTCCCAGCTGTGTGATGGACAATATGTTGGTCAAGTCAGAGTTTGTAAAGGTTGAGTGAATTGTTCCAGCCCCAAGGGAAGGCAAGGCTGTCACCTACAGGGAGGGCAGAAGAGATGGTGTCAGATAAGGGCTTCAAAGGAAGAGAGGGCCCAGGGGGAATGGGGCCATAGGGAGTGTCTTTGAGGGAGGTGTTTCTTAAGATCCGCTTTGAAGGTGAGAGATTTTGAAGGATAAAGGTGAACAGGGTCTATTCTGGATCCCTGGGAGGTATAGGTACGGCCTACCATCCCCAGGGATGAGAGTGCCTGCCCCACCGGTTCATCTCAGTGCCTGGAAGCTGTTTCCATTTCCCATGGTGCTGAATGTGACCCTGATCTCATAGGACTTACACGGAAGCGGGAAGCGTTTCCTTACAGTCCCTGCAAAAACACACCTCGTCCCTTGTGGGTTGAACGTCTTGTAAATGAATGACTGCTGGCTTCGTGTTCATCCATGCAGTTACCAAATCACAAGAGCATTCGGTGTCTGTCAGAGTCCTGGTTAGCAGCAGGCGGTTCCTACAGAGGTGGCGGAGCCCAGGGCAAGCTCCTGAAGCCCTGTCCTGCCTCTGACTTTGCCCTGAACTCAGTGACTGGTTGCCCTTTGGGCGCGCTCAGTTGTCTGCTGTTTCCCCTGCCAATAGATAGGGGATAGCAGCAGGTCACCAGGGCCCAGCAGTGTGTCAAAGGGTCACACTGGCTGCAGCAGCCTCTGGAGATTAGTGTTCTCTGAACGGGAGGGGAAATCTTCATTCGCTTCTACTGTTTCTTGGGTGGGGGGAGAAGGGAAGGTGACTAGAGTTAAAAGAGAGGTGTTTCCTGCTTCTAAGGGGCAAGAGCTTTGCAAATCAAATGGTTACCAAGGACTCAAAGGCTAGAGATAGTTGACTGTGTCTAGAATCTATCAGACTCTCTTGCTTTCCTCTCCTCTCCCCCACTCCCTCCTTCTTTCCTCTACTCCTCTTCTCTTTATTTTCCCCTCCTTCTCCTCTTCCTTCCCCTCCCTCTTTCTTTCTTTCTTTCTTTCTTTCTTTCTTTCTTTTCTCTTTCTTTCTTTCTTTCTTTCTTTCTTTCTTTCTTCTTCTTTTTTCTTCTTTCTCTTCCTCTCTCTCTCTCTTTTTTCTTTCTTTCTTCTTTCTTTCTTTCTTTCTTTTCTTTCGTTTCTTTCTTTCTTTTCTTCTTTCTTTCTTTCTTTCTCTTCTCTCTCTCCCTCCCCCTCCTTCCTCCTTCTCTCGCCTCCCTCCTCCTTTTTCTTTCTTTCTTTCTTTCTTTCTTCTTTCTTTCTTTCTTTCTTTCTTTCTTTCTTTCTTTCTTTCCTTTCTTCTTTCTTTTCTTTCGTTCTTTCTTTTTCTTTCTTTCTTTCTTTCTTTCTTTCTTTCTTTCTCTTCTCTCTCTCCCTCCCTCCCTCCTTCCTTCCTTCCTTTCTTCCTTCTCTGTCTCTCCCTGTCTTTCTCCCTCCCTTCCCTCTCTCCCCTCCTCCTCTTCATCCCTAACTTTCCCCTCTCCTCTCCTTCTCTCTCCTCTTTCTTTCCCCTCTCTCTTCTCTCCTCTTTTCTTTCTCTCTCTCTCTCCCTCCTTTCTTCTTCTCTCCCATCCTCTTCATCCCTGCCCCCCACTCTCTCTGCATGTCTCAGGCTTGTCTTGAGCTCCTCACCCTCTTACCTCAGCCCCTGAATCCAGGGACTTTAAGAGTCTGCTACCCTACCTGCCTAACTGTATTTTCTAAGTCAAACTTAGGGTACCTTCTGTTGTTATTGAAGAGAGAGAGTATTTACAGTCAGACGCACCACTCTGGACAGCACGGTCACACGGGTGTTCTTCTGAAGTGGGGGTCATTCTGCCCAATTCTGTGTAGTGTCCAGTTCCAAAGGTGAAGAGAGAGCACTGTCTTTCTGCGGTTGTCTTTCTCTTTCTCACACAACTCATGAACTCAGTCTGAGAGAGACACTGGAGCAGGGTCTACACAGAGAAGCTGCCTCATGGCCAGGAGTCTCTGCGTGGCTTCGCCATTGCTTGTCTGTGGCTGAGGGAGCCGGTGAGGGCTCAAAGGTGGCTCAGTGCCCGCCCAGTGTGCAGGAGGCCTTGGGCGAGGTCGCCAGCATGAGACCAAGTGTGGTGGGCCACACCTGTAATCTCAACACGAGATTGCTAAACAGCAAGTGTGAAGGCCGCCTGGGCTTGTGAGGCTGCCACAGGTAAACGGAAAGTTGAAGAACAACTTGACCTGTAGCCACCTTGGACCTGGGGCAGACAGTGAGGTCCCAGACATTCTTTGCCCTTTGTGTCTCAGGAGTGAAACATTTCTTTGCCAAGAACCACCTGCCTGCCGCCTCTTCCTATTATTGCTCTTGCTTAAAGAAACTTTTACCTAGAATAAGCAGAGAGGAGTTGGGGGGGGCAAAGCCTCACTTTGCTATATTGCTGTGGAAGCTGCAGCTAAGACAAACAAACAAACACAGAGTCCAGAGTGTGACCCTAGATCTGGGGTGCTGATAGTGACTCATCTCCGGCGTTATCAGATGGAGTCTTCCCTGCCTGCGATGAATGAGGAAGAGGGTTCACAGCCCACACTCTCTGGCCCTTTGCTGGGCTTTTCTAGGAACCCTTGTTGCCCCGTGTGTTCTCCATCCACACAGTCCTCCTCGTGGTCTGTTGATGAAACAAGGTGAAATAAAGGTGAAATCAAAGAATAAAAAGCCGTTGCTGGCGTCGCAGCCTGCTGCTTCCATGGCCGGGACAAGATGGACATGCTAAGCAGAGGTGACAGTTGTTGATCAGGAAAGCCACTGGAACGCAATGGTAGCAGCTCTGACTTTCTTAGGCTTTTATGTTCACAGTCAAGGAGACTCTGAAGATCATGACCTCCACATGTGCCAAGGCACGTGCACCACCCCACCACCACCACCACGTCACGCGCACGCGCGCGCGCGCACACACACACACACAAAGTTGTGATCCTCCTGACATTGGGTTAGTTGCAGATCTGTAGCAAAAGTCATGTGTGAAGGACCCACAATTCCATTCCAACAGGAAGATGTATATAATACACACTGAAAAATTAGATTGTCCACAGCAATTCTAGCCATCATAGCAAAAAAACTGGAAACAACTCAAGTGTCTGACAACTGAAGGATGGATAAAGAAGCTGTGGCATGTTGGTGAAATAGACTCTTATGTACTGGAATGGAATCTCACCGTAGAACCCTAAGCAAAAGAAGCTAGGCACCAAAGGACACACACTTACCAGTCTGTTTCTATAAAGTTTGCAGTGGTTGTCTATCCTGATAGAAGTCTGAATAGCAGATGTTGGAGGTGGGGGGATACAATGACTTAAAGGAATGCCAAGAAACTTCAAGATTTGTATATACCAGCATCCTGTGAAAATCAGCCATGTCTCAGGGCTGTGATTTGTCCACTTGGGCCTTAAGTAAAGCTTTATGAAGACACGTGGCTGGAACCCACACAAAGTCAAGCATGAGGGCATATACTTGCCATCCCAGCAATGGGTTGGGTGGGGGAGGGGGAGGCAGGGACAGACCTAGGACTCAACAGCCAGCCAGCCCAGCTTCGTCTGTGAGCCCCAGGACAATGAGAGACCCCCGTGTCAAAAAGCAAGGTGGATGGGGCCCGAAGAATACACCGGAGATTGATGTCCGGTATCTGCGGGCACGTGCACGCGCATGCATGCACAATGGCACAAACGCAGGAAATGTGCTTAGTCATTTCCATGGCCTGAATATTCATTTCATCTCCTCCCCACAGATTCTTATGCGAGATTCTCAATCTTTAAGGTGACAGTGGTATTAGGAGTTGGAGCCTCTGGAGACTGACTCAGTGACGAGAGTAGAGGCGTCACAGATGGGACAAGTATCTCTTGTAAAAGATGCTGATGGAGCCGCTTCCTTGCTTCTACCATGCGAGGACACACAGCAAAAGGACCCCCCATCTCTCTGAACTGGTTGGTACCTGATTCTGAGTCTGCCCAGTGCCTTCTTCTCAGACTTCCTAACCTCCAGCACAGTGAGAAGATCAGCTGGTTCTCTGCTTCTTGGTTCGTGGTGGTTCGCTGGGACAAGCCGAATGGAGGGAGACAGACGTTAGTACAAGCTCTGGCTTAGTGCTGGTTCACTATTTGTCGGGATAAAGAGATCAAGGTCAACGAGAAATCCAAGTCAAGAGGCTTTAAACAAGGACTTGCAATGAGTTTATGAGCATGAATGTAAAGACCCTACAGACCTTCACAAGCCACGGGAGGGGTTTGTGAAGCTGATGGAACATGGCCCTCTAATGATGGAAAGGAGGCCTCTTAGATTTTTTGCAAATTCATTGTTTCATATTCATGAATGAAGGGAAACAGAGATCCCTATTCTAGAAGGAGAGTAGCTAGTGAAGACCCTGGGTGTAGAGGCCAGGTGGCATCTCCTCGGCTCTGTGCTCTACCATGGAAATGCTGCAGACAGTAAGTAGGCAAGTGAACACACTAGTGTTCTAAAACTTTATTTATGAAGCAAGTGGTGAACTGAATTTGTAGCTTCCTAGATACTAGTTTAAATACTAAGTAATTTTTTTTTCTTACACATTGTCAAAAGTTCTAGGGCGTGATGGTTAATTTTGATCATCAACTTCATAGAGTCTAGAATCACTGAGTAGACAAACCATTGGGAGGGAGTTCTAGATTGGGTTAGCGGAGATCTGAAATGGACTTGTCCTTCCTTCAATAACTTCTTTTTTAATAATTTTTTTATTATTTATTCAATTGTGCATGTATGCTTGTGTGTGCGCGTGCATGTGTGTATGTGTGTGTGTAGAACCACGGACGAACCCGCGAACCACCATGGATGCCTCCACCTCCTTCTGCCCTGGGATTCACAGGCTCCACCCTACCAGGACCAGAACCGCAGGCTGCCCCTGCTTCCGCCTGGCGTCTATACATGGGGTCTAGGATCCGAATTCAGGACCTTCCGCCTGCAAGGCAGAGGCTTAACCCCTGAGCCACCTCTCCAGCCCCCCTTCAATAAACTGTCACTGTTTTTTTTTTTTTTTTTTTTTTTTTTTTTTTTTTGTCTGTCACTTTTTTTAAAAATCAAATCAAAGAGAAAGTAATGAAGACACAAGGCTCAGTTGATTCGGCAGAACTACCTCTTAATCCAGATTTGGCAGAACTACCTCTTAATCCAGGGTCCGAGTTCTTCCCATGTGCTTAGCTTTGTGCCTTTTTGAGGCCTGGCTCTAAGATGCCCTCAGCCCTCTGCACAATGCATCTTCACACAAGAGGTTCAAAGGTCACATGTGTGTCTGTGTGTGCGTGTGCATGTGTGTATGTATGCCTTGTTGTTTTTTTTTTTTTTTTTAGGAGCCACAGAACCTTGTTTTAGATGTCTCCAGAGAGACTTCCTATACTTCCTAAACTTGGAAAAGATGTTGTGGGTGGCCGCCCTCGGGCTAGCAACCCACAAGGGAATTGGAGCATGTGTCCCCGGTTTTCTGGAACAAATGCCCACACGTTTCTGTAGTAGCGTAACACAGCACCCATGATCTGCAGCCTCCGTGGAGCCCTGGCAAGGAGTAAGGTCCCATTCAGGAGGTTACAGGCTAGGACTGGGAGGTCACAGCTTTTCTCTTGAGGTCAGGATCGCCTTCCAGGTCTAAGATTCAGGTCTTCCTGCTGTAGGATAGAGTCTGTTTTCTTACCGACTGTGCCAGAGACAGACACTTGGTTCCATGTCTTCCGCAGGCCCCTCACCCTCAGACATCTGTCTGTCACATTAACTTTTCCTGAGGAGACACAAACAAATGTCTCTTCACCCCAGACAGGCCCCCATGACAGACCAAAGTCCAACTTGGGGAGATCAGTGAGTGTATTAGGAGCAGGGGTGAGGAGGAATTAGAACCCCAGTGTAGCCACACCTACCTAGTCCCATCGTGAAAGGTGACCTCATGAACTCTACATCAGGAGGGCTTGCTTTCAATTAGCCTTCTGGTTCTCACATACTCTCACACCGCGGCAGTCAGCATGGAGCATGGGCAGTATCTGTCTGCACACATGGCAAAGACCCTCTAACATGAAGAAGGGACATAGCTTGGGATATGTCATGTTTTTCTTTTCTTTTTTAAAAATTTACTTATTTATTTACTACTTATTTACGTGTGTGTGTGTGTGTGTGTGTGTGTGTGTGTGTGTGTGTGTGTGCGCGTGTCAGAGGGCACTGTGTGTCCCTGTGGAAGACCAAGGGAGATTTCAGGAATCATCCCGGATTGTTTCTACCTCCTTTTTGCTCTATGCTGGGATTTTTAAGCTCCTGCTCCCTAGGGCTGGAAGTACAGGTTGCTGCTGTTTTCCAAGTGGCACCTGGGATCTGAACTCAGAACCTTCTGCTTTTCAGGCAGAGTCTTAACCCCTGAGCCATCTCTCTAGCCCAAGGGATAGGTCATGGTTTTAAATGTGAGTTGTACCCCATAGGGTACATAGGCTCATGTGTTTGAATCATTACTTGTCTGGGAAAGTCATGGAACTTTTAGGGGGTGGAGCCTTTCTGGAGGGAGACAATCCCAGGGGTTGGGCCTTGAGGTTGGTTAGCCCCACCCTGCTTCAGTTACGTAGTCTGCTCTTGAGTTTGCAGTCTTTGCAGCTTTCAGCCTCCCTGATGGAGGTGACGTAGGCTGCCTCCAGCTTCTTCCTGCCAGCCAGCCATGCCTTTTCCATCACATTGGACGGTATCCCGCCTCTGGAACTGTAAGCTGAATAAATCTCTCTTTCTCCCCTTAAGTTGCTTGAGTTTGAGTGGTGTCTCCCAGGATCTCAGAGGATACAGCAACCACTGTCTGCACGTATCGCTGGCTGTGCCCTTGTGATGTTAAAGCATAGAAAACAGCTGTGAAGTGTAGGAGGGAAAAGAGGAAACATATACTGAACAGGGGGCGGGGCTCTTAGTAAGTACCCGGAACCTTGTGCTGGCACAAATACAACAGCTTTCAGCGTCCCACTGGCCCTTGTGACTCAACAGCGCGTCCCAAAATCACTTGCAGCTGGGGGAGAGAACAGTAGCTGACTCCCAGATGAGGGTCCCCTCATTGCCATTATCATGGAGACCAGGGGCAAGAGGGAAAGCCCGAGAGACACCACGTAATGCCTAGAGGTAACAGCACCTTACAGCCACACCTCAGGTCTTGAGGACCAGCAGGAAAATGATCTCTTTGAAGATTTCCTGTGATGTAACATAATCAAAGGAACAATAACCACATGGTAGTCACAGGTCCTGTCTGGGCTTGAGGGAAGAGCATATCTGTCTCCCCAGGAGACCCGGCTCAAAGTCATTTTAAGAAACTACTTTGCAGAAGGGCAAACAGTTCAGATCATATTTCTTCTGGGCTCCACACGAGCAAGAAGCAAGTGAGCACTGTTGAGTTCTAGCAAGACTTCAGTCAACTCAGAGATCACCTTGGAAACGGTCCACTGGTACCAGCTCTCACGTGGGCAACTGAACCAGATCACATCATCAAAGAGCTGGAAGTGCAGAGGGAATACGCTCCACGTGGTACCCTTGTTTTTCTTTTGCTGGGAGGATTTATCTTTAAATGTAACACACAAATTCAAATTTAGCATGAGCATCCTAAAAGATCTTTAGCTGTTTACTGTAGCAGGACTATCAATATACCAAAGAAAATGCCGAATGTGTCCATAAAGCGATCAAAGTGGCAAAGGCTGCTTTACAGCTTCCTTATTGTGTATCTCATTTTTAGAATAAATAACACACTGGGGGGGGGGTCTGGAGTTCTCAAGGATAATGTAGTGAAAAACTTCTCCCCAGTTGTCCCTGGAGATAGTTAATGACTGTAGTTTCTTGTTTAAATTTTACTTTGCAAGAGATTGTAAGAATCATTTTCGTATCCCCATCCTTTTTAAATTTGAGAGAGAGAGAGAGAGAGAGAGAGAGAGAGAGAGAGAGAGAGAGAGAGAGAGAGAGAGAGAGAGAGAACTTGCTTGTGGAAGTCAGAGGTCAAGTTTTAGAAGTTGGTTCTTTCCTTCCACCTTGGAGTGGGTTTTAGGAATCACACTTGAGTTGCTCAATTTGTGCAAAAGTTGTAAGGGAGGGAAAGAAAGGGGGAAGAGAGGGGGTGCTTTTACTTTCTGAGTCAGCTCCCAGGATCTTTTTAAACAGAAACAGTATTTCCTTGGTTCTCCTGGGACCTTCCCTATCTTTTAAACTGATTGAAGAGTATTTCCTCACATCCTGATAGCAGTTTATTTAACGAATCTCATAGGAACTTAGATTGTTTCTCTTCTTTCACTATCACAGGAAATGCATATTAATAACCTTGTAAATTTAAATACAGGTACATACATAGGCATATTAAAATATCTGTAAGTAGTATTGCTTCACTGACATATATGTTAATGTATAATTCTGATATTTATTATCCATGATAAAATCCCCATGCACACTTCTGCAACCTACTTAGAGAGTCTGACTGTGTTTTTGCCAATAATAAATGTTATTTGAGTCTTCCCAGATCAGTGGAGTGGCATTTACTGCACCCGAGTGAATTGTTTACCTTTTTACTATTTACATTTAAGTGGTCTGCAAATGTGTGAACACAGTGATATTTTCTTATCTGTCAGTTTGTGAACTATCAGCTTTTGACTTTCTCCCGAGGGCTCCCCCCTTGCTCCGACATCATTTGTTGTACAGCCCGTGTCCCTCTGTTGATGAGTGATGACATTTCCTCACATAGTGCATGTTGTTGTTACGCTTGACTCTGTTTCTAGGGTTGGCATTCCCGATCCACGGGCTGTCTCTTTAGTCATACATCCTACCCTTTTAATGACTGCAAGTTTATGATGCAAATTTTCATTATATCACATCACTTGCTTTTCTTTTTTTTGAGATTTCCTTGTCTAATCTTGTTGATTTTTCTATGTTGTAAAGAACTTAACGCAGTTTTTGTTTGTTTGACACAAGGCCTTAGGTAGCCTAGACTAGTCCCCAGCTCTCTGTGTGACCCCTGAACCCCTGATCTCCCTCCTTCCACCTTCTGTCAGGGTTGTAGGCACGCACCACCACACCCAGCTTGACTTTATATAGTTTTTACCATCTCCTTTATTAGATTTAATTTTTTATATTTATAGATGAATTTACAAAGAATCCACATCTTTGTGGAGTTGATTTTTTTTTTTAGTCTAAAACACCTATATCCTTCCATTTGTAAGTCTTTTTTTAATGAGCTCTAGTAGCATTTGAAAATCTTTCTTGTATAGTTCTTGTTCAGTTCTTCAGTTTATTTCCAGGAATACATTCTTTGTTGCTAATATAGATGAGTCTTTTCTTCTATTTCTAACCTCATTTATTTCAAGGATTCTTAAAAGCCAAAAAAGTATTTATCCTGACTCAATAAATGCAATCCTTTGAGCCACAATTAGGAGCATTTGTAATTTAATTCTGCCCAGAATAATTCATTGACTAGTGTGCAGTAGTAATCATGTCTTGTGTGTATGTGTGTGTGTGTGTGTGTGTGTGTGTGTGTGTGTACGTGTGGGTGGACACTGTGTGTAGGTGTGTGTGGAAGAAGGCACTTGAGGGTGTGCACACCTCTGGAGACCCAATGATGTGACTCATCCTTGATCGCTCTTCCGGCTTCTTGTCGTGAGCCCGAGTCTCTAATTAAACCACAGGACACCATTAGGACTAGTCTGCTAGCCAGCTTGCTGTGGTGGTCTTCAGGCTCTGCCTTCTAGGACTGGAATTACAGACAGGCTGCCACATCCACTTGGAATTTTTATATGGGGTCTGGAGATCCAAACTCAGGTCCTTTTGCTTGCCAGGTAAAGACATGAACCTCTGTGCCATCTCCCAAGCTGCTTTCTTGATCAGCTCTCAAGCCTTAGAAGAGAAAACATGTATTTTTTTCTCCCCCTCACAAGCCACTCGCTTCTTTTGGTGAGGGAGAGATTGAACCTAGGGCCTCTGTGTTTGCCAGGCATGCGTTGCATCTCTTATTTCCTTCCCCAGTCAGAGGTTCCTCTTTTGCTTAGTGGGTTATGCATGCCACTTCTAGGATCTGTGTCTCGCTTTCCTCTCTCTCAGGGAAGACTGTGAGCTCAGCTGCTCTGGGACTTTGCAACCCAGACCTTCAGTGACAGGTCCTTCCAGAGACCCAAGTTTCCCAGCTCAGGTGGCAGAGGGGGCTGCTGGTGTCCCCGACCTGCCAGCTCCCCTCGCCGACATGACAGCCAGAAAAGCAGAGGTCCGCAGTCAGAACATCAGGGTTCCGTGGAACCCTTCATAGAAGAGTTCCAGGCTTGTTCACCGAGAGGTGAGGGATGAGGGAGGGACTGTGTGGGAGGGAAGCCTGGAGCGGGGTCCACTGTGGGCCATGTGGCCTTAGGTGGGGACAGTCATAGACAGTGACCATGTCCGGGCTGCGCTGCTTGACTGTGACTCCAGAGGAGCCGATGATGTGCCGGGTGATGGTGGAATGATGAGATGCTTGTCGCTTCTCTTTATAGCCAAGAACTGAACTAGAGACGGTCACTCTTCTTCCTAATCTACAGCCTTATGATAGGCAAAAACTCATTACCGTTAGGCAAATGACGGAGCTGGGGTGTGAAGCCAAGTGTTCCGTGTGCTATGTGTGTGTGTGTTTGTGCATGTGCATTCTTGTGTGTGTGTTTATGCATGTGCATTCTTGTGTGTGTGTTTATGCATATGCATTCCTGTGTGTGTGTGTTTATGCATGTGCATTCTTGTGTGTGTGTTTATGCGTGTGCATTGTTGTGTGTGTGTTTATGCATGTGCATTCTTGTGTTTGTCTATGCATGTGTGTTCTTATGTGTGAACACATGTATGTGGAGGTCAGGGGTCAACCCAAGAGCTGTTCTTTAGCAGCCATCCACCTTGTTTTTATGAGACAAGGCCTCTCACTGATCCTGGGGCACACTGAGTAGCTAGGCTGGTCAGCGAACCCCAGGGATTCACTTGGCTCTGTCTCCCCAGTACTGGGATGACAGGCACACACCACCAAACACGGCTTTTCACCTGGGTTGTGGGGCTGGAGCAAAAATCTTCACGCTGACAGGCATTCAACTGACTGAACCGTCTCCCAAGCCTGCCTCTTATTGGCACACTGAGACTCGGGAGAACTGATGGCCAGGTTGGGATGTGGCTCAGCGAGAGGGCGTGTGCGAGGCCCTGGGCTCAGTCATCTGCACTAAGTAAAGAAGAAAGAAGGGAAAAAAAAGAAAATTAATGGCAAATATTTTGAAATGAGTAAGAGATTAAAGTTAATTTACACATTCATTTCTTTACTTATAATTTTAAATATTAGTATATTTTTCCATTCTGAAAATGCAAATTTTTTATTTCTGTTGGCAAGGACTCGTGTGCGATCAATCTGTAAATTCATAGCCTGGGATGGCTAGCGCTATTAATTATCAACTTGGCACCTGGACAGGCCTGTTGGGGAGAATCTTCTAGATTAAGGTTAGGCTCTGAGAACGCCTTCGAGGGATTGCCATATCACGTTAGTGATATGGGAAGTGGGTAGTGTGTCCCTGGGCAGGATCCTGAATGAATCGCAGGAGAAAGCAAGCTGACCACATGCCTGCGCCTCCCTTTGGCAGATGCTATGTGACTGGCTGCTTTGACCTCCCTACCATGATGGGCCATGCCTTATCTGTGAGTCACAAAGAGCCCTTTCCCCCTTAGTTGCTTTTATTGGGGTATTTTAATCACAGCAACAGGAGAAGAAACCTAGACATAGACATACATACTTTTCCCCTTGAATGACAGACTCATGTGACATTGAAATACAAATAACCAGCCACCTGCGATATTTATTTTGCAGTATTTTGGAAACCATTCTCCTCGTGATGGTAGTTCTTTTTTTTTTTTTAGAGGACTAATGTAGAGTTTATTAGAGGAGAGAAAGGCTGGAACTCATAGACTCCAGACGTGGAGTGGACTAGGGTGTCAGAAAACTCATGGAATCCAGGCATGGAATCCATGAGAAACAGACAAAGACAGAACTCATGGCACTGAGTGCCCTGAGGGGCTCGGGCGCCTCGTGATGGTAGTTCTGTTCTCACATTTTAGAACATTCTCTAGTGGGGTCAGGTGTGTGCGCTTTTGTGATCCTGTGTGCATATGTGTACACGTGTGAAGACTTATTGCACATGTGCGTGCATATATATGTCAGCACATGTGATGCTTGAGTGTGCATGTTTGTGTACGTGTGTGCGTGATAATTGGGTGTGTGGTGTGCATATGCACCAGTGTGCAGTGTGTATGAGTGTGCCTGTGCTTGTGTGGATATGTGCTCGTGTGTTGCAAACTTCTTCCCTGGACAAATGTAAACAGATCTCTACCTCCTTCTTGTAAGGTCCCAATAGTACACCAAAGTCTAATTCCATTAAAGGATTACATGGGATCTGACGAGTTTATTGGGTTACTTACATGGATGAGGGCTGCTTCCCACATAGAGTATGTAAAACCCCAGTGCAGTTCCACCAGAAAGTCTCACCCCATCCTGTATGATGGCTTTCCTCAGAGTTGCTTAGATGGAGTCCCCTCTTCAGTTAACTGTCCTCAGGCTCCTCTAGTCCCTCCTGACATGTTCAATCAGGCAGAGTTGCCTACAAATAGCTGGGAGGTGCAATAGGGAGCACCTGGAATTCCAGAAGAGGGTCCGGTAACCCTCCCTTTCCCCTCTGAGGGAATGTCAACAATCAGCAGGACATGATGGCTTCTTGCAAGCAGGCATGGCAGATCTGACCAAGATGGTGGCTGATTTGGTCCTAGGATCTCATTGTATGATAGTATGTGCATACATGTATGTGTGTGTGCATGTGTATTTGTGTGTGCTGCATGTGCCCATGCATGTTTATGCATGTCTGAACATGTTTAGGTTTATTCATAAGCATGTTTTGTGTATGTACTTGGACACACGTATATGATGCATGTTGGAGGATATGTATAAGTATTTAAGCATAAGCATGTCCTGTGTTCATGTGTGTTTCTGTATGAGTGTATATGTACATGTTTGTATATTTCTGTGT
This sequence comes from Typhlomys cinereus, assembly GCA_023101885.1. Lineage (NCBI taxonomy): Eukaryota > Metazoa > Chordata > Mammalia > Rodentia > Platacanthomyidae > Typhlomys > Typhlomys cinereus. Next base: position 2,357,738 of record JALPQD010000183.1, on the reverse strand, counting down.
GTTCAGAGTGTGTTCATATATATAAGTGGGTATGCATTTGTTTGTACATACATGTGGTTGAGCATATTGCATGTGTGCTTTCATGCTTGTGTCTGAGTGTATCCATGTGTGTATGAGCATATGTATATGTGCTTATATTTAAAGGTAGAGCCATTGTGTAATTGTGCATATGGATGTGTGAGTGCATTCCTGGGTATGTACATGTGTGTATGTGGACATGTGTGTGCTCTTGGGCACTTCTATGTGTATGCATGAGTGTGTATATGTGCCTGCATGCGAATATGTGTGTATATGCATGCATATTTTGTGTGCAGAGGTTTGAGTATATGGTATTTATGTGTTTATGTCTATGTGTGAGTTTTTAGCATAACTGATCATGTGTGGTGTTCATATGAACATGGGTACATGTGTGTATGCTTCTGTTTCTGCATGAGTGTGTTGAAGTGTACATGCATGTGTTTAATTTGTTCATATGCACTTTGGTGTGTGCTTGTGTGTTATATACATATGTAGTATGTAAACATATTTATGTGTGCATCTGTGGTGTGTGTTCATGGTTGCATCTCTGTGTGCCTATGCTGCGTGTGCCTGTGTTTGCCTGCATATGTTTATGAATAATACAATTTCATCCTCTGCGATTCCTGCACCCTAACCATATTGCTAGGCAACACAAGCACCACACATCCCACAGTTTCCTAATTCAGCTTGATGTTTTACAAACGGACTTTTGCTTGTATCCACAAGCAGAATGACAGCAATAGGTTTAGGAATTTGGCTTTTTAAATAGTTAGGTGCCCATTCAAATGAAAGCTAAGTGACCGTAAGTATCAAAGACCAGCAAAAGAGGGGCCAAGCTGGCACGAGGCAAATGCATAGACTTTTTAAAAGATGCTGTTGATTGCTCATTAGTGATGCTGTCTGCTTTGACTTTCAGAAAATATGAAGGACAGAGAGCGGGAGACATCTTCCAAGGCCTTGGGGTGTGATCATGCACCACTCTCATAGCATGACGTTGCACACATGTAATTCACTAGGTGAAAATCAGGTACATTCTGTCAAAATGGAGAATGTTTGCAGGTGAGGATGCTAGATTTAGTAGCGTATGAGGGACAGATTCCATGCCTCAGGCTAAATAAAGAGTGCTCACAATCCCCTCGCCTTCTGTACCTAGGGAAATGTCAGAGAGGAGGTGCTGCTGGGCCTGGGAGACACCATGTTTGGATCCACGGTGGACAACGAGATGCACATCGCTATAAGAAAGATCACTCGAGTCTCCCCTTTGTTGCAGTTACTCTGTCTGCTGCTGATAGAAAGGGGCTGAACTGGGTATTTTTTGCACAATTAAGGTTTTCATTTCTTTAAACATACACTTTAAACAACATGACGGGAAATTCTACAAGTTCTAGAGCAACATTATGAAAAATCCTCTTTCAACATCTTTGTCTTTCCCACATCCCATTTTTACCTTCCTGGAGGTGATGTTGCCATTTTTCATTCTATATAGATGGGTATTCAGGGGCTGAGGACGTAGCTCAGAGTACGCAAGGCTTCACATCAATCTCAGGGAGGTGGAGGAACCCAGGAAAAAAAAATTAATTGCCGGTCCTTCTTCAGATTCATTTATTAAAACCAGTTTCTTGCCCTTCAGAGATAGGATTCTGTTGCTTTGACAGCAACTCTGTTGATCTTTTTAATGTTAACTTTTTTGTTAGCATTAATTGTACAAAAGTTAAGACAATAAATTTCACAGTGACATTTTCATACAAGTATCTTACTTCTTTTTTTAATTTTTTTATTATTTATTCAATTGTGAGTGTATGTGTGTGCGTGCATGTGTGTATGAGTGTGTGTGTAGAACCACGCACGAATTTGGGAACCACCGTGGACCGCCTCCACCTCCTCCTTGTTTACTCTGCCCCGGATTCACAGGCTCTGCCCTACCAGGACCAGAAACACAGGCTGCCCCCGCTTCCACCCGGCGTTTATACGTGGGATCTAGGATCCGAACTCAGGACCTTCTGCCTGCAAGGCAGACAGAGGCTTAACCCCTGAGTTACCTCTCCAGCCCCAAGTATCTTACTTCTTTTGTAGTGGAATCAGGCAGTTTTCATGTTGCTCAAACTGACCTTGAACTTCAAACTCTTTTTGCTTCCAGTTCCCATTCCACCAGCCACAAATGTGCAGTGGGGCTTGAACCCAGAGTTCTGTGCTTTTAGGCAAGCACTCTCCTAACTGAGCTGCAATCCTAGCCCACAGTTGAGTCCCTTCATCTATAATAAATTGAATGAGCTGGGAACCCTCACCTGGTTATGCCCGGGTTGCTCGCTTGGCCTTACAGAGCCTTGAGGTCATCTGCAAAGACCTGCATGAGGTCATCTGCAAAGACCTGCAAGAGTCTCGTGGGTGCTGAGCCACACGCCCACTGCTAGATGCCTCATCAGAGGCCACAGCTGCTTTCAATCTAGGCGCTGGATACTGGAGTATACACAGTGCCAGGGACACACCCTGACATTGGAGACAAGGAGAAGCGGAAGAGAGAGAGTTCCACGGTGAAGCACGAGGGTGAGGAGGTGGAGCTAAGTGGGAGAGAAGGATAAACACATTCCCAAGTTTAGATCCAGCACACCCTTCCTTCTCCCCCAGCAGCTGAAAGTGGATTGTTAAAGCATCAAACAGCCGAAGAAAAACAAAGGAAGCAAACCAGGCTCCGAGTGAGAGTGGCTAGAGCCCAGGCTTCAGGGTAGGACATTTGCCCAGCATGCACAAGGCCTGGTTTCCACTCTTCCTGATCACCAAAATGGGGAGGTTATTTTTGGAGTGTTGTCATCTGTGGGAAAAGTGGATATTGGTATCAAAAAATGAGCTGGGTTACTTCAGAAGGTCCGGAGGTCATTTTAGGAAGTTCCCGGGCTCTGGGGACTGGCCTGGATATTGGTGCTGGTGGCCTGGACAGAGAATGCCGGAAGCAGGAGCTGGGGCTGTGGGTCAGCGTCACAGCACTGGCCTAACCGCACAAGGCTTGGGTTCCAGCTCTGCCCCTCATGACAAAGCGTGGAAATACCTCAGAGCTGTTACAGCAGGGGCTCCCACAGGACTCTGCAATGGGGTCCTGTCAGCAACACCCGGTGGGCAGTCATCTGTTTTCTACAACAATCTGTGGGAAGACCCAGGAGGCATGTGGAAGTGGGAATGATGAGCTGACGTTCTGAAGCAAAGAAACAGAAAACGCAGGTGGAAATCCAAGTCCCACTGAGCCACAGGAGCCTGGTGGCCCAAGGACAGGGTGGGCGTCTTTGACTTGTCCACATCAGCCACCTGCCCTCCACCCTCCCCACCTGTCATTAAGCTGACTGACAACACTGTCCATCCTTTCTCCACCTGTTGGAGTGGCAGGGCCAGCAGGAAAGCCTGAGTTCTCAGATGCCACGTGTCCCAAACTCTAATAAGGACAGAATTCCTCCAATCGTTATGTAGAAAACAGATTCCGCTTCCTTCCCTTTTTAAAAAAAATTTATTTATTTTGTGTGTGTGTGTGTGTGTGTGTGCCTGTGGAGAACCTAGGGTGACTTCAGGGATGACCCTGGATTGTTTCTCTCTTTCTTGCTTCACTCTGGGATTTTCCAGGCTCCACCCAAGGTCGGAAATGCAGGCTGCTGCCAGTTCTGCCTGACATTTTTATGTGGTACCTGGTATCCAAACTCAGGACCTTCTGCTTTCGAGTCAGAGTCTTAACCCCTGAGCCATCTCTCCAGCTCCCTTTCCCTTTTTTTCCCCAAATCTAGAGAATGATGATAGTTCTCTAGCACTCTCTGGATAGCTCATGCACGGTGGATGTCTTCTTTCACTTAGGTAAATCCATCACCAGTTTTCTTGTGCTTCATGGAGTTTGGATTGAGATGAATACAGCTCAAATGAATTTTGCTGTTTCGAAATACCTTTATTTTGTGCCATGGATGGGGACTCAGAAAGTAAGCTGGGCGGAGAAAGCTGGGACGTCTATCCATTCTTAGATCTTGCTAACGGGCTCATCGTGGGCTGCGTGGATGGCTTGGGTCTAGGACAGATTTCTTTCTGAACTTGACAGCCTGGGTATATGAGTGTAATTTGGCCTTCGGTTTTTCCTGGCAGCCGGTGCCCGTCCATTTATATGGTATGTTCGCAGGAGCCTGACAAGTGTTAAGAGGTTTCATTTGATATGCATTTTTTTAAGCAGGGGGAAAAAATCCATAAAAATAGGTACTTGTTAGCTACTTTTCCTACTTGGTCTTGTGGTAACCAAATGTTTCATTAAGGAGTTTACCTCCAGTTGGTGAGCTGCATTGAATGACCTGGGCCATCTTTAATATTCCCAATGGAGAGAGCCACACACCAATGATATAAGTGGGACAGGACGTTGTTTTTTTTTTTTTTCTCTCCCTGTGTGACTTGCATATAAAGCCGTTCCTTCTAAAACAAGGCTATTTATGCTAATTTGTTAGAGTTAGTGAATTGCAGGCAGCTCTGCGAATTTACTTTTCCTTGGCAGCTCTAGAAGATCCTGCCATAACACATACTGAAAAACCGTTTGACGGGTTATGAAAATCTGGATGTACTAAAGGTACATCTTGTGCAAAACCATGAAATAAATACACGGTTACATTTTAAGAAATCTGTTATCTGACGGGGTTATAAAGAAGTGGTGCTTGTATCAACGCAAGGACAATGAGGTGGTGCTGAATGGCAAATGTGCTTTCTCTGCTGATACCTACTAGAAATGTTTTTGGTACCTGACCTAGGCAAACCTAGGTCAGTTTTACCGGTCTTTCTAAAGATGTTGTGTTGCCCTGTGAAACCCACTTGGGGAGAGTGTAGGACATATTACTGTCAGGTTGACTTACTTGTTTTGAGACTGCATTGCATGCATATAGCCCAGACTGGACTAAAACCCACCATATAGCCAAAGGTGACCTTGAAGTCCTGCCTCTAGCAAGTTACGGATGTTCACAACCATGTCCAGGTATACTGGCATTCTTAGTAAAGTATAATGAGGACCACTTGTCAGAATTATGGGCACAGGATACATTTTGGGAATTGTATCGCTTGCCTTTCTGGACTGACAATGATTTATTAGGTCTGTCAATATGCAGTGTTGCCAGCTGAGGTGTGATTGTTCAGTAATGGTAGTTGAATTTGATATGTCCTGTGGTTTCAAGCTGTGTTAGTTGTATCTAATCAATTACTTGGAGAGAGCCTTTGACCTCTAGGGATTTGCAATCCTAGCAGAAGATGTTGCAAAAAGAACAACAACAAAACTAAACAGAGGCCGTTGAGGCTCTCCTATGTACAAGGCACTGTGTTTGTTGGTTTCCTGTTGAACAAGAAAACATGGTTTCTGTCCTTGTGTTGAAGTAGGGAGACAAACACGAGTCATCTTACATGGCAAATCATTGGTGTGTGTGTGTGTGTGTGTGTGTGTGTGTGTGCACATGCACTTGTACTAACCTGTGGAGGGCAGAGGTCTATCTTAGGTGTCATTCTTCAAGTGCTGACCACCTTGCTTATTGAGATCATGTCACTTACATGCCTGGCACCCACAATGAGGCTGGACTGCCTGGCCAGAAAGCTCGAGGGATCTGTCTGTCTCTGTCTTCCAAGAGGTAAGATTATAAGCATAGACCAAGCATGCCCAACTATTGGGCTCTAAGGGTGAAGTTCAGGTCACGATTGCTTAGCAAGCATTTTATCAACTGAACTATCTCTCCAGGCCATAAACTATTTAATAATCACGTAAATGTTTCAAAAGACACTTATAGGTTTCAAGATAGAGCAGAGAGCTTTTAAAAGTTTTCTTGGGCAAGGAGAGATGGCTCAGGGGTTAAGATTCTGTCTCATAAACAGTTCTGAATTCAGATCCCAGATCCTGCGTTAAAAACACCAGGCAGAAATGTTGGCGGCCTGTACTTCTTGCCCTGGTGCGCAGAGCCTGGGAAATCCCAGAGTGAAGCAATCCTGAAGTCACCCTTGGTTCTCCGCAAGGACACGCAGTGCCCTATCTGTTTCTCTCTCTCTTTCTCTCTCTCTCACACACACGTACACACACACACACATAAAATAAAGTTTTGTCATTACTCATGTATTTGTTTTAAAGTTCTCTGTAGCCCAGGCTGGCCTTGAACCCCCTAAGTAGCTAAGGATGACCTTGAGCTCCTGCCTCCTTGTCCCAAGTGCTGGGATTACAGGCTTGTACTACATGTCCAGCTTAAAGTGAATTTAAAACCTTAAATGCCTTTGGGATGAATTGAAATAAAACTTTACATGATTTTTTTTTTAGATTTTTTTTTATTAAAAATTTAATTATACATTTTAAAATTTTTTACCAGTTCCCTCCCTCCCCCCTCCTCCCCCTCCCCTTCCCCCAGTGCCTCCCCCCAATTCCCAGAGAGTCCTTTATTGTGTACGCCTAACTCTCCACTGGGTCCTCCTCTCCGATGACATATAAGGACCCAGTGGCATTTCCATAAGCCCTTTCTCTTGTTCCCCTTAAGCATAAGATCACTACTATGGCTGTCAATCCCTTGCCTCCAGGGGTCTCGGTGCCCTTAACAGATGCTAGACTTTATGAGGGCAACAGTGCGCTGGACATTGCGCAGGGCATGCAAAGTCCCACTGTGATTGCTTTGGCCCCAACTATTGTTGAGAATCTTGCTAATCGTTGCTCCTCCCATCCTTTTGCTCTTACAATCTTACCGCCCCCTCTTCCGCAAATGTCCCTGAGCTCCAGGATGGGGAGAGATTAGGCTGTCCTAGTTCTATGTGATTGATATAGAGTCTCTGAAGTTCTGGATTGTGGTTTGTTGATTTTCTTTTGCAGTTTTGCTGCTCCTGCAATTCCCTTCACTCCATTCTGCTGGGCACTGTATGTCACCCCCTGGCCAGAGACAAAAAGCTGTTAAACTGGAGTCTTGTTGTAATAGCACATTCAAGGGTAGATGTAATAAGAGTAGGAAACCTCACTGAGGGAGGGGTCCATCACCCATTTGTAAAATGATTACTTTTTATCTGCTAGACTATATGCCCTCCCCTTCTGGTGAGATCAGGAAAGAACGTCTATGAACTTAACCAGGTTTCTCATTACTTACTTGCAGACCTTGACGGAGGCCTATTTTCTCTGCTGTAACATGGTCTCCTCTCTCCTTGTTTCTGGTGTGGCCCTCCTAACCCATCTCTCTTGTTCATAATCCTTGCAATTACTGTGTTACATAGGTTTACTTTTGAGTGTCTCAATGTGGCCTGGGTGAGTTTGGTACTAGGAGCCACCTATTAGGGAGTACATACGGCGCTTAATTTTCTGGGTTTGGGATACTTCACTTAATATAATTCTTTCTAATGACATCCATTTCCCAGCAAATTCCAGTAATTCATCATTTTTGATGGCTGAGTAGTACTCCATTGTATAGATGTACCACAGTTTCCTTATCCACTCGTCAACTGTTGGACATTTAGGTTGATTCCATGACTTTGCTATTGTAAACAGTGCTGCTATGAACATGGTCGAGCTTGTGCTATCGAGGCGAACCTCTGCTGCATGGGGGGTTATTCCCAAAAGTGGGATAGCAGGGTCATACGGCATTTCAATCTTTAATTTCTTTAAGAATCTCCAGACGGCTCGACAGAGTGGCTGTATGAGCCTGCATTCCCACCAACAATGTAGGAGAGTTCCCCTCTCTCCACATCCTCTCCAGCATTTGTCATTGTTTGTATTGTGGATTTTTGCCATCCTGACCGGGGTGAGATGATATCTCAGGGAAGTTTTGATTTGCATTTCCCTGATGGCGAAGGAAGTGGACCATTTTTTAAGATAATTGTTAGACATTTTAATTTCATCCCTGGTAAAGTTTCTTTGAAGTTCCAGGGCCCATTTTTTAATTGGGCCAGTGTTTTCCTTGGAGTTTAATTTTCTAAGTTCTTTGTGCACTCTGGACAGTAGAGCTCTGTCAGATATGTGGTTAGTGAAGATTTTCTCCCATTCTGTGGGTTGCCTTTGAGCTCGTGTGACAATCTCTTTATCTGAACAGAAGCTCTTTAATTTCACAAGATCCCAACTGTTGAGAGTTGGTAGCAGTGACTGTGCCATTGGATGTCTGTTTAGGAAGTGTTGGCCTAGCCCAATCAGCTCGCGGGAGTTCCCTATCTTTTCAACTATGGTTTTTAAAGTCTCTGGCCTGATATCAAGGTCCTTGATCCATTTGGAATTAAGTCTTGTACATGGTGACAAGTACGGGTCCAGCTTTAATCTTCTGCATGTGGAGATCCAGTTTTGCCAGCACCATTTGTTGAAGATGCTGTTCTTTTTCCATTGGATTCTTTGGGCCCCTTTGTCAAAGACCAAATGGCTGTAACTTTGTGGGCTTATATCTGGGTCTTCAATCCTTATCCATTGATCTGTGTGTCTATTTTGGAGCCAGTACCAGGCTGTCTTTATAACTATGGATTTGTAGTATAGACTTAGGTTTGGTATGGTAATACCTCCAGCTGTGTTTTTGTTACTCGGGATTGTTTTTGCTATCCTGGGTCTTTTGTGCCTCCATATGAACTTTGAGATTGTTTGGTCAACTTCTTTGAAGAATTGCTTTGGGATTTTGATTGGTATAGCATTGAATCTGTATATTGCCTTTGGTAGGATGGTCATTTTTACAATGTTGATTCTGCCAATCCAGGAACAAGGGAGGTCTTTCCACCTTCTGGTGTCTTCTGCAATTTCTTTCTTTAGGGTTTTAAAGTTTTCATTGTAAAGGTCTTTTACCTCCTTAGTTAGGTTTATACCAAGGTATTTCATTTTTTTAGGGGTTATAGTAAATGGCATGGTTTCTCTCAAGGCTTTTTCACTTCTTTCATTCTGGGCATATAAGAAGGCCTCTGATTTTTGCACATTTATTTTGTATCCTGCCACCCTGATGAACTTCTCAATTAGTTCCAGGAGCTTCCTGGTGGAGTTTTTGGGATCCCTCAGGTATAAGATCATGTCATCTGCAAATAGGGATAGCTTGATTTCTTCCTTGCCGATTTGAATCCCTCTTATGTCCCTTTCTTGTCTTATGGCTTCAGCTAAGACTTCAAGTACAATATTGAATAGAAGTGGTGAGAGTGGACAGCCTTGTCTAGTTCCTGATCGAAGTGGGAATGCTTCCAATTGTTCCCCATTGAGCATAATCCTTGCTGTGGGCTTGTTGTAGACAGCTTTTATTATATTGATAAAGGTTCCTTCCATTCCTACTGTCTCTAGCGTTTTGATCATAAAAGGCTGTTGGATCTTGTCAAAAGCTTTTTCTGCATCTATCGAGAGTATCATGTGGTCTTGGACTTTGGACTGGTTTACATGATGAATTACATTTATTGATTTGCGTATGTTGAACCAACCTTGTGTGCCGGGGATGAAGCCTACTTGGTCCCCAAGAATGATCTTTTTAATATGTTTTTGAATCCGATTTGCTAAGACTTTGTTGAGAATCTTTGCGTCTGTGTTCATCAGGGAGATCGGCCTATAGTTTTCTTTCTTAAGTGAATCTTTATTAGGTTTTGGGATTAAAACGATATTAGCTTCATAGAAGGAATTTGGTAGTGTTCCTTCCTTTGCTATTTGATGGAACAGTTTAAGGAGTATCGGTGTTATTAACTCCTTAAATGTCTGGTAGAACTCTGTGCTGAATCCATCTGGTCCAGGACATTTTTTGGTGGGAAGATTCGAGATTACTTCCTCAATTTCCTTATATGTTATAGGACTATTTAAGTAATTCACAACTTCCTGATTCAATTTAGGTAAGTTGTGTTTACTTAGAAATTCATCCATCTCTTTTGTGTTGTCAAACTTCACAGAGTATAAGTTTTTGAAATATGATGTTATAATTCTCTGGATTTCTTGGGTATCAGTAGTGATAACTCCATGTTCATTTCTAATTTTGTTAATTTGGGTTTTCTCTCTCTTGCTTTTGGTTAGTTTAGCTAGGGGTGTATCAATCTTGTTGATTTTTTCAAAGAACCAGCTTTTTGATTGGTTGATTTTTTCTATCGTTTTCTTAGTCTCGATTTCAGATATTTCTCCCCTTATTTTGCTAATCTCTTCTCTTCTACTGCTTTTGGGATCAGATTGCTCTAGTTTCTCTAAAGCTTTAAGCTGCATTGTTAAGTTGTTTATTTCTGATATTTCCATTTTTTTGACGTGGGCATTAAGAGCTATGAACTTACCTCTTAGAACAGCTTTCATTGTGTCCCAGAGATTTTGGTAAGTTGTATTTTCATTATCATTCACTTTCAGGAAATCTTGAATTTCCTTTTTAATTTCTTCCTGAATCCAGTTCTCATTCAGCATCATAGTGTTAAGTTTCCAGGAGTTAGTGTATTTTCTCTTGTTTGATGTGTTGTGGATGTCCAGCTTTAGGCCGTGGTGGTCTGATAGGGCACAGGTTAGAATTTCAACTTTCTTGTATATGTGTAGATTCATTTTGTGGCCCAATATGTGATCTATTTTGGAGAAAGTTCCGTGTGCTGCTGAGAAAAATGTGTATTCTTTGGTGCGTGGGTGAAAAGTTTGATAGAGATCTGTGAGGTCCATTTCTTTCAGGGTTTGGTTAAGTTCCAAAGTGTTTCTGTTAAGGTTTTGACCTGTTGATCTATCCCATGTAGAGAGGGCGGTGTTGAAGTCCCCAAGAATTATCGTTTGGGGGTTGATTTCTTGCTTTAGACGCTGTAGGGTTTTCTTAATGAATGTGGAGGGGCCCGTATTGGGTGCATATATGTTCAGTATTGTGAAATCTTCCTGGTGAATTGTACCTCTGACTAAAATGTAGTATCCATCCGTGTCTCTTATAATTTTTTTTGGTTTGAAATCCACTTTGTCTGATAGCATAATGGCTACCCCTGCCTGTTTTCTGCTTCCATTTGCTTGTAGAATTGTTGACCATCCTTTTATTTTTAGAGCGTGCCTATCTTTTGTGGTGAGATGGGTTTCCTGCAGGCAACAGATTGATGGATTGTGATTTTTAATCCAAGTTTGTAATCTGTGTCTCTTGATCGGTGAATTAAGTCCATTAACATTTAGTGTTATAATGGAGAAACTATTGTTAATTCCAGACATTTATTATGTTTAGTAGCTTTTATAAGTATATTGCTTCGCTTTTAATGGTGTTATATTTGCCTTCTGTTCTCCTGGATATGCCTGTTTTTTTCTTCACGCTTGAGTATCATTTCTAGCAGTTTTTGAAGGCCTGGTTTGGTGGCCATGTATCCCTTCAAGTTGTCTTTGTGCTGGAAAATTTTTCTTTCTCCCTCGATCATGACTGATAGTTTTGCAGGGTAAATCAGCCTGGGTTGACATTTTTGCTCATTCAATACTTGAAGTATGTCTCTCCAAGCTCTTCTTGCTTTTACTGTTTCGACTGAGAAGTCATTTGTTATTTTAATAGGTTTGCCTTTAAAAGTGACTTGTTTTTTCTCCCTTGAAGCTCTCAGCACCAGTTCTTTATCTTGAATGTGGAGTGTTTTAACTATTATTTGCCGCGGTGTGCTTCTATTTTGGTCGTATCTGTTTGGGGTGCGGAATGCCTCTTGTATATGAATGGGCCTCTCTTTTTTTAGATGAGGAAAGTTTTCCTTGATGATCGTTTGAAAAATTTCCTCAGGGGTGGTATTTTGAGATTCTTGCTCCGGTATTCCATGAATACGCATGTTAGGCTTCTTCAGGGTGTCCCATATCTCTTGGATATTTCTCTCAAGTATCTTTTTGGCTTTAACAACCTCTTCCATTGAGCTGGTTAGTACTCCCACTTTATCTTCAAGGTCTGAAATTCTGTTTTCTGCTTCGTTAGTTATGTTGATAAGACTCTCTGTGGCGTTCTGGGTTGAAGATAACTTGTCCTTTAGCTCAGTTTTAAACTCTGCTTGAGTTTGTTTTAACTGCTCTATGCCACTTTTTGTTTCTTGCACTGTTTTTCTCAACTCCTCCAGATGTCTGTTGTGTTCCTCTTCAAAGCGATTGATTCGATTATGTAATTCCTCCCTGATTTCCTCTTTCATAGTATTGAACATGGTAATGATCATATTTTGAAAGTCGTTATCCTGGGTCAGGCTTTCTTGGCCTTTTTCCGCGGGTTTGTTCTTGTTGGAGTCTAACATTATGGGATTAATTTCTTCAGTGGGAAATTTGTTTACTTGAGTGTTGCTTCTCATGGATTGCACTTTGACTTTGGCATTGTCATTTTAACTCTTAAGATCTCTCAATTTCACTAAACTGAATTATTTGGCCTGGGGTACTGGTGGGCGGGGCCCGAACGGGGACTTACCTAGGGCGCGGGGTGAGGCCCGGGTGGACCGCGCGCGTGTCCCGACCGGCGGAGCGGGGTGGGGTGAAAAGGGACGATGGGCGCGTCGGCGTGGAGCTATTAAACCCGAGGGCAGCTGGGGCGGGGCCCGGGCGCAGGGGGAGGTCCTCCTCGTCCCTCGGCCCCCGCGCGGCTCCGGCTGGATGGTGGGAGTCGGAGCCGGGTCCCTGTGGGCTGACCTGGGGTCCTAGAGCGCGCGGTGAAGCCGGGCTGGATCGCGCGTGCGCGTACCGACCGGCGGAGCGGGGTGGGGTGAAAAGGGCAAAACTTTACATGATTTTTTTAAGTTTTTGTGTTATTAAGGTAAAGGGCATCTGAGAGTGGGGCAAATATTTATTATCCAGCACTTGGGAGGTTCAGGTGGCAGAATTTCTGAGAGTCAGAGGTCAGTCTGGGCTCTACATTGAGTTGAGTTCATGGTCATGCTGTATTCTACATACAAACACACGTATGCACGTGCACATGCATACACATACATGCACACACATATACATACATGCACACATATGTGTACACTCAAACAGTTTTAATTCTCTCTTTTTGTGAGACAACACTTAGACTCAGGCAGAAAGGGAGAAATGAATATTTATCTGACTTAGAGGGGAGATAGTCTATTATGGATGGAATTGCTTAGCAGACGACATGGCTGGAGGGAGAAGCAGGAGCCCAGCACATGTCACTGCAGCCATCAGCAAGGCAGAGAGCAAGAACGAACTGGAATGGAAGCAGAGTGGGCCCACCAAACTTCAAGGGCCGCCCCTGGGGCATGCCTTCCTCCAGCAAGGCTTTATCTCTTAAAGGTGCTATGGCCACCCCAAACATTAGAACCACTCAAACTGTGACACACTTACACACATATAAACCAACAAAAATGGTGAAATAATGGTGAAAGACCAAAGAATCTCAGAAATAATTATGATTACTTTGGCCAATTCTTATGTGATCCAGAAAATATCTTTGCATATTCTAGCATAGTATCCTGACCACTTGAAGGGATGATTTTTAACCTTAGAACAGAAGCAGTGTTTTTAACCTTCTACTTCAGTGGGAGGAAAAATAGGCAAGAATTGCAGATGGCTAATTGTTTAGCTGAATTTCACATAACAAAGAATGTAAGCTTTAACATAAGACATAACATAAAAATTTCGACAGCCTTCTATGCTTATCAGTGCCGGAAGTGGATCACAAATACGCAGCTTCAAGGTGGTATGCTCGATCCATGAATGTTCTCACCTACTTCTAAGCAAATGGGAATAGTTACATGTGAAGCTGAACTGTCACAGGAGTCACACAAAGAGAAACCTAGACTGACTGCACCGCTTACTCTTCGTGCTCCTGTGAGACACCACCGAGGCTCAGACAACTTACGGGGAAAAGATTTACTCAGCTAATGGTTCCAGAGGGGGGATACAGTCCATTATGGTGGAAAAGGCACGGCTGATTGGCTGCGGCAGAAGCTGGAGGCGGCCTAAGTCACTGCAGACATCATGGAGGTGGAGAGCCGCTGCAAGCTCAGGAGCAGCCTCACTCACTCCAGCAGGGCAAGGCCAACCCATCTCAAGGCCCACCCCCTGGGATGTGCCTTCCTCCAGGAAGGCTCCACCTCTTAAAGGTGCCATGACCTTCTCAAATACTGGCAACAGCTAACGATTCCAGCCCAGGAGCCTGTGGGGGAGCTCACATTTCAAACCATGACACTGGCTAAGGAAAGTTCTGGGTGCAGTTAAAATGCTTTTTCCAGCTTTATCTCTTAAGCTCTTTTTAATATTAAGGAAGTTCTCAGGTGAGAAAGGTCACAAATAGGTCTTATCTGTTGACCTATCTTACTGACTTCTCTTTTTTCTTAAGATTGATTTTTGTTTGTGTGTATGTATGTCTTGTGTTTGCATGTGACTGTGAATGTGTGTGTGTGTGTGTGTGTGTGTGTGTGTGTGTGTGCATGTGTACACATGTGGAGATTCATATCCCATACACCTTCTGAGGCAGGGTCTCTGTTCCTGTCTTACCTTGGGCTGGAATCTCAACTAGACTGGGGGCTACCAAGCCCTGGCAACCCCTTGAAGCTGGGGTTACAAGTGTTTGTGGGAACATGTGGCTTGTTATGTGGGTTATGATCCAAACTCAGGCCCTTGTGATGTAGGCTGGTAGCTGCTAAGCCATCTCTGTAGCCCCAAACTTCTTTTTCATTCCTTCCTTCCTCCCTCCCTCCACATTCTCCCATCTTGCTACATACTCTGCCCTCACAATCGCAATCCTCCTGCCTTAGCTTCCACTGTGCCACCACATTTGGCTGCATTTTGGTTTAACCTCATATCTATTTGGATCAATTTCTCAACTTTATTTTTTCTCTCTATTTTTTACATACATATTTTCACACATTTCGATTCTTAAAAAAAATCCCTACTTGGTATCTGTTTTTAGGCTCCTTTTAGGTAACCATGAGACCTATTTTTTTAAAGAGGATATTTTTTTCATGTTCCCAAAGTTTGTATTAGTTGCTTCCCTGAGCAGCATGTTTAGAAACTTCGAAGGAATGAGAAATGTGTTTGCAATTATGTGAAAATATTCATACAGAGCTAATTCTGCAGAAGCTGAAGTCACGTGAAAAAGAAAGATCTATTTCAAGTGAAATACCCTCCATCCAGGGAACGGGCTCATACAGTCAGACCAGAATTTTGTGTGTGATAGATTGTGTATTTAAAATGAAAGATAGATGAATTTGCAAAGCATCAGTTATTCGGGGTCTTCCTAAGAATTCCCAGTGCTATTTTTTGGAGACTTGGTTGTATTTTATTGATTTACTATTTGCTTATTCTCTATGAGTGTATATTGTGTGTGTGTGTGTGTGTGTGTGTGTGTGTGTGTGTGTGTGTACTCATGCATATGGAGGCTAGAGGTCAACCTCAAATGTTGTTCCTTAGGTACTGTCCACCTTGGTTTTTGGTTATTTATTTACTTTTCTAGTTTTACAAGCATATTGAGCACTTATCCCTGGTTTCCTCTATCCCCCTCCCTTCCCTTCATCAATCCATCCCACTCTCTTTTACCCTTCTTCCTGTCCGCATCTATGGCCCCCAGGGTTCCCTCTGGCTTGTCCACTCTTGTGGGATTCAGGCCTCTGTAGCATGCCAGGTTGCCTCTCTTCAGGCCACCCCACTGATAGGGGCATTTCACTTCACTCATCCAGCTTTGGTCTCCAAGATCTCCACTGTATGTTCTTATCTGCCTTGAGTTCCTTAATAGTCTATGGGGCATGTTGATATTTCAGTCCACCTTGTTTTTTGAGAGTGTTTCTTCCTTGCTTTGGAATTCACCAGTTAAGCTTGACTGACTTAGCCAGCAAGCCCCAGGGATCCACTTTGTCTCCATCTCCCCCTGCACTA
Source organism: Typhlomys cinereus (assembly GCA_023101885.1). Lineage (NCBI taxonomy): Eukaryota > Metazoa > Chordata > Mammalia > Rodentia > Platacanthomyidae > Typhlomys > Typhlomys cinereus. The sequence goes on along the minus strand of JALPQD010000183.1, from coordinate 2,342,002 downwards.
GGATTACAAATGAGTGACCCCACACCCAACTTTACATAGGTTCTGAAGATCGAACTCAAGTACTTATACATACACAGCAAGCACATTGCTATCTGAGTTACATCCCCAACCCAGAGACCTTTAAGTTGTATTTGTTAGATAGATGTGGTGTTGCATGCCTGTAATCCTACTGTTAGGGAGGCTTAGGCAGCAGGATCCCGGTTCAAGACCAGTCCGGGCTAATAGTGAGTTATAGGGAAGCCTGGGCTGTAGCACACAAGATCTTAGCTGAAAAAAGAAACTTTAAAAAAACTGTTGCAAAGTGTGTCTGTCACATTAAAAATGTTTTAATTGGGAATAGAAGCAGTTGGTCAGACAATACCTTTTGTTGAAAGGTTATAATAATAAAAAAGAGGCACCTGAAGGTTTCACATCATCATGTAAATGATGTAAATGTAAATTTGCGTTCAGTGTGGGAAAGGAAGGGTAGAGGTTGGTGCCAGGATTGGCTGTGGGATACACACAGGTTATTCCTGATATGGCTTAGTATGGAAGAGTATGTCGCCGAGCATGTGAAATCAAATACCTTTCCTTGAGCCTGTAGAACCCCATAGTCGGTGATAAGCATCGGGTGCATAGACTGGCCGTGCTATCAGATCACCACGTGCTGTTCCTGACTTTCACAATCCAGTAAGATCTGTTGGAAAAACCTTGAAATTAGTATTCTCAGTAGTGTAATCACTGATACATGATTCACGCTCCAGCAAGTGCTCGGGGGAAATCACATGAAACCCAGGGGGCCACACACGCGATCAGGCGTGGTCGAGAGTCTGACAGAGAAGAGGAAATATTATTATGGTAAGAAGGAGGGTGGGATTGAGGAGTAAAGTGTGAAAATATCATTATTTATTGAATTCATGTATGAAACTCTAAGAGAATGAGATTAATTAAAAAAGAGAAATTAGTATTCACAACAAGGAAGTGGTGAAATCACCTGGTATCCAGTACATGAAGTTCACGGAGCAGGAACTTGAAATTTCTTTTCCCCTGATGTATTCATTCAGCTTGGTTGTCATTGTAGATGATCCAAAGCTAGGGCAGCATTCTGGGGAAACATCAGCACCCCACCAGTTTCAATGAAGGATCTCTCCAACATATACTAAGTCAAATATAAATATGGCTATTTGGGGAGGGGAGAGGTCACAAAATTGTGAAAACCAGCTCCATGAGTGAACTTGTCTCTGCTGGTAACCATAGAATTGAACGACATGATGAATCAGTGGTTACTGTCAATGAGTAGATCACTCATCACAGTAAGGTGGAAGTCAGGATGCTGGTATAAAAGCCAGAACGGAATACAATAGCAGATTGAAGATGATTGTTTTGCAGTAAAGTGACAAACGCAGGAATTACAACTCATTTTTTTTGGAGGGGAGTGTGGCTTTCATTGCTGTCTTTATTGCCTGAATCACTGTGTCTTTCTCTGAGTCCCTTTTGGTAGTTCTTTATTTAAAAAAAAAATCGGGCTGGAGAGGTGGCTCAGGGGTTAAGCCTCCACCTTGCAGGTGGAAGGTCCTGAGTTCGGATCCCAGATCCCACGTATAGACGCCAGGTGGAAGCAGGAGCGGCCTGTGCTTCTGGTCCTGGTAGGGCGGAGCCTGTGAATCCCGGGGCAGAAGGAGATGGAGGCGTCCATGGTGGTTCCCGAATTCGTCCGTGGTTCTACACATATACAGACACTCACATACACCCACACACATGCGCGCACATACATACGCACATGCGCACAGTTGAATAAATAATAAAAAAATTAAAAAAAAAAATCCATGGGAGAAATAAAAAAGCATTTTAAAAAAAGCAAAGCAGACAGCTTTCCCTAGGCCTGGTGTGCAGGCCCGCCCACGGGATAGCTAGATGCCCACCTTTTTCTCTTACAGCACCAGCCGAGATAGTCGGTGAATTCCCAGTGCCAGTCGAGACAGCCAGGGGCCATCCAGACTGCGCCCCAGCAATTTTCACGTCTCCCCTCCACTAATTACACACAAAGCATACCAGGTCTCAAACAACACAGAAGCAAAAGGCAGTTATCCACACATCTGCCAACAAAGGATTTTGAGCATGTGCCATCCTATACCAGATATCTGTATCACATAGTTGCAAGCATCCACATCTACAACTGCCAGAACTCACTCAAGAAATATTACCCTTCTCCTACATCCAGAGAACACTGTGGACTACATGTTTTCCATTAAGCCAGGTGGGACAACAATTGACAGGATAAGTACCTCTTCTGTTTGTTTCTTTGTTTGTTCTTTTTTTTTTTTTTTTTTAGCACTTGTCTGTTTTGTGGATTTTTTTCATTCCATTTATACTTTTTTTAAAATTTCTTTTTGTCTCTATTATCTCATCTGCCTACTTTATTTTACATTCTCAGATATGCTGTAAGGAGTGAGCTCCTGTAGTTTATATTAATTAGGATTCAGTATTGTAGCATAAAAATCTCTATGTGTGTCACCATAAACCAATCATCACCATATTCCTCTATTTATACCTCCCTTGAGACCCACAACCCTTTTTGTATCCCATTCCTCAGATCTCTATCCCTTCAAGGTTTAAGCAACACTAATATTTCCCAAATATCTGATCTATCCCCTACCTATTCTTTTCTTCTCATATCCAAGCTAATGGCTAACCCAGTTATTCCTATCTCATCTCTACCATTTTTATTATCATTAACATAAAGCAAAATATAGGACCTATTAACATCATCTAATCAACAAAGGTCAACACACCAGATTGAATAGAACAGCTCCACTAAAGAATCACTAAGTACAGCCTCATAATAATCTCAAGACTACATCCACTCATCAAAAAAAATCAGTGAAGGGGGCTGAGAGGTGGCTCAGGGGTTAATCCTCTGCCTCGCAGGCAGAAGGTCCTGAGTTCGGATTCTAGACCCCACATATAGACGCCAGGCAGAAGTGGGGGCGGCCTGTGTTTCTAGTCCTGGTAGGGCGGAGCCTGTGAATCTCCGGGCAAAGTAAACAAGGAGGAGGTAGAGGCAGTCCATGGTGGTTCCCGAATTCACCCGTGGTTCTACACACACACACACACACACACACACACACACACACACACACAATTGAATAAAAAAAAAGAATTTTGAAAAAAAAATCAGTGAAATCATAGACTCTAATTTACCCACAAGAAGTAGCTCAGCTACAAACACAAGTCAAAGAAAATAACCAACAATCTAAATTCAGATGCCTTTACCTCGCCATTAAAAAAAAAACCTAAGAAACAACACAAGGTGTCAGGGAAATCTGTCTTCTTCCCAAATCCAATCCCAAACCACCAATTCCTACTGAGGGTAGCTCATAAGAGAATAACCAAGAGGGCAATAATTTAGACAATGAAGTCCAAAGATCAAGGATAAATATGATGAAGCAGATCTAAGAGAACATAGATAAACCCTAAACGAACGTGAAGAAGAACACAATAAAACAGTAAAGAAGAACAAGTAAACACAAATAAGCAACTGGACACAATTGAAAGACAGTTCAAGATTTGAAAACAAACTAATAGAAAAAACCTAAAGTGAAATAACAGAATTAAAAATCAAAACAGCTCAATTAAAAATTCAATCGAGAGTTTCAAAAATAGAACTGAATATGTAGAAGATAGAGTATCAGTATCAGAACAGTAAAGTAAGATGGGAGAAGTTAATAAGTCAATCAAAGGAACTGATAAACATGCATGGACAAAACATGCAGGGACTCTGGGACACCATCAAAAGTGGGTGTTCCAGAAGCAAACATTCAAGAAAAAAAACCATCAAGCATAATTAATGTGATAATAGAGGAAAACTTACATAACCTAAGAAAAGAAATACCTATTCAGATTCAGGAGGCATATAGGACTCCAAATACCCAGGATAAAAAAAGAAACACCCTACAACACGTGATATATTGCACATTAAAAATAAGATCTTAAGAGCTGCAAGAGAGTCACATACAAGTCATATACAAAAGCAAGCCCATCCAAGGAAATGATTTTTCAATTCAAATTGTAAAAATCAGAAAAGTTTGGAGAGGCATAATACAAGTTATGAATGAACACAAATATTGACTCAGACTATTATATCTAGCAAAATTATCAGTCATAATAAAAAGTGAAAGAAAAATATTCCTGACAGAAACAGGCTAAGAAACTATGTGGCTACTAAACCAGGGCTACAGAAAATACTGGAAGGAATAATCAAGATGGAAGAGACAAATAAGACATCAAAGAGGCTACAGGGAAAAATTTTTATCAGTATAAGAGTTGAAACAAATGCAAACACGACAAGATCAACAAAATGACTGCAACCATTAAACATCTTTCAATAATAATTTTAAATATTAATGGGCTTGGATTGGAGAGATGGCTCAGGGGTTAAGACTCTGCCTCAAAAACAGAAGGTCCTGGGTTCAGATCCCAGATCCCACATGCAAATGCCAGATGGAAATGGTGGTGACCTGCATTTCCAGCCCTGGTAAATATCTGGGAAATCCCAGAGTGAAGCAAAAAGGAGGTAGAAGCAATCCAGGATGATTCCCAAAGTCATCTTTGGTCCTTCACAAGGCCACACAGTGCCCTCAGATACACACAATACATACACACACACACACACACACACACACACACACACACACACACACACGTTAAATAAGGTTTAAAAAAATAATGAGCTCAACTCCCCAATCAAGAGACACGGACTTACAGCTTGGATTAAGCATCAATGACCCATTAATAATCTGCCTCCAAGATGTATCTCATAATAAAAGATAGACACTATTCAGTGTGAAAGGATGGTCAAAGTTCTCTAAGCAAATGGAAACAGGAAATAAGCAGGAGGTGTCATCTTAATATCCGACAAAATAGACTTCAAACTAAAGCAAACCATAAGAGATAAAAATGGTTACTACCTTTCTGTTAAGGGAACATTCTAATAGGAGGATACTACAGTGCTAAACATAATATGCACTGAATGGAGGCACACTCAAATTCATCAAGCAAATATTAAAGGAGGTAAAACAACTAATCAGCCCAAACACAGTGATAGTAGACTTCAGTGCCTAACTCACTCCATTGAACATGTCAACAGGTCAAAAGCTAAATGGAGACTCATTAAATGAGGCCATAAATCAAATGGACTTCACAGACATCTACAGAACATTTCACCCAAACACCAAAGAATATACATTCTTCTCAGCAGCCCATGGAATTTTCTCAAAATAGACAATATACTAGGGCACAAAACAAGCCTCCACAAATATAGGAAAATGAGAATCACACCCTATCTGACCACCATGGAATAAAGCTAGACATCTACAACAAAGGAAATCACAGCACACAAATTCATGGAAGTTAAATAACACATTCTTAAATGAAGAATGGGTCAAGGAAGAAGTAAAACAGAAAATTTAAAAATTCCTTGAGTTCAATGAAAACGAAGACAAATCTACCAAAGTCTGTGGAACACATTAAAAGCACTCCTAAGAGAAAAGTTTATAGCACTAAATGTCTACATTTAAAAAAAGAAAGATCACAAATGAATGATTTATTGTTATATCTGAAAGTTTTAGAAATACGAGAAAAAATGACTCCTAAACGTTGTGCATGGGGAGAAATATACAAGACCCAGGCAAAAATCAATGAATTAAAGCTGAAAAGAACAAAAATACAAAAAAAAAAATCAATGAGACAAAAAGCTGGTTCTTTGAAAAATTAAACAAGATCAACGAATCCTTAGCCACACTAACCAAAAGGAAAAGAGAAACATCCAAATCAATAAAATTAGAAATGAAAAGGGGAAACTACAACAGATAATGGAGAAATCCAGAGAATCAAAAGATACATTTTAAAAATTTATATTCCCCTAAATTGGACAATCTAAAAGAAATGGTTGAATTCATAAATACACATGACTTGCCCAAATTAACTCAAGATGAAATAGATAATTTAAACAGACCAGTAACAATGATGGAATTAAAATAATAATTACTAATCTCCTAACTAAAAAAAGTCCAGAGCCAAAATGGATTCAGTACAGAATTCTCCAGAATTTCACAGAAGAACTACTACCACTGTTCCTCATGTTATTTCATGAAATAGAAAAAAAGAATACTCCTAAACTCTATGAGCCAGTAATACTCTGATTTTAGAGTCAAACAAAGACACATAAAAAGGAGAATTATAGGCTAATCTCACTAATGAACACAGATGCAGAAATCCTCAATAGAATACCTGCAAACTGAATCAAAAAACATCCAAAAGAGCATATATGATGATCAAGTCAGGTTCATTCCAATGCCAATCAAAATCCCAACACAATTCTTCACAGCACTGGAAAAAACAATGTCAAAATTCATAAGGAATGACAAAAAAACCCGGATTAACCAAAAGAATCCTAAGCAATAAAAACTGCTGACTCTATCACCATACAGGACTTCAAGCCATAGTAGAACAACCTGGTAATGGCACAAAAACAGATACATCAATGGATTAGAACAAAGAACCTAGATACTAGGTCCCACACCTACAACCACTGGATTTTTGATACACTGGAGAAAAGACAGCATCTTCAATAAGTGATGCTGGGGAAATTGGATATCTACATGTATAAGAATGAAAGTTGATTGCTGCCTCCCACTTTACACAAAAATGAACTCCAAATGAATCCAAGACCTCAATATTCAGCCTGAATCCCTGGAATTTTGAGAAGAAAGACTAGGAGTGGTACACTTGAATTGATATGCTTAGGTAAAAATTTTCTGAGTAGGACCCCAAACACCCAAGAACTAATACCAATAATAAGTACAGCTTCATGAAATTAAAAAACTTCTTTTCTGCAAAGAAACTGTTAATTTTGCAAAAAGACAACCCACATAATGGGAGAAAAATCTGCTAGCTATGAATATGATGAAGTATTCATCTCCAGAATGTACAAAGAACTCAAAACACTAAACACCAAGAAAGCAAATAGTCCAATTAAAAATGGGTCCTTATACATGTAGATATCCAATTTCCCCAGCATCACTTATTGAAGATGCTGTCTTCTCTCCAGTGTGTCAAAAATCAAGTGGCTGTAGGTGTGGGACCTAGTATCTGGGTTCTTTGTTCTAATCCATTGACCAAAAGACATTCAATTGTCAAAAGAATGTTAAATATTAAAAGACTTCTCAACTTCTCTAGTCCTTGGGGAAATGAAAATTAAAACTCTATGATATCATCTTACCCCAGCTAGATTGGCTAAGATCAAAAACACAAACAACAACGAATGTTGGCGAGGATGTGGAGAAAAGGGAACACATAGTCATTGTCGGTGGGAGTATAAACTGGTACAGCCACTTTGGAAATCAGTATGGAGGTTCCTCAGAAAACTAAAAATGAAACTACCATGTGACTCAGCTATACCACTTCTAGGAATATTCCCAAAGGACCCTACATCTCATTATAAAGATACCTGTTCATCTAAGTTCATTGTGGCTCTATTCACAATAGCAAGAGAGTGGAATCAGCCACCATGCTTATCCACAGAGGAATGGGTAACGAAAATGTGGCAGATGTACACAATGAACTACTATTCAGCCATCAGGAAGGATGAAATTGTGGAACTTGCTGGTAAATGGATGGAACTGGAAAATATTTTAAGTGAGTTATTTATACACAGAAAGACAAATACCTCATGTTCTCTCTTATATGTGGACATTGGGGGGGGGCAGGGGGGGGCTGCCTGCGGAGCCTGTGAATCCCGGGGCGGAGTAAACAAGAAGGAGGTGGAGGCGTCCATGGTGGTTCCGGAATTCATCTGTGGTTCTACACACACACACACACATACATACGTACACGCGCACACGCACAATTGCATAAAAATGAATAAAAAAATTTAAAAAATGAGAACAAGAATGGATAAGCCCTGTGCAGAGAAGCACAGAGAGAAGCACAGAGAGAAGATAGGACAAAACACATAAAACCCTGGACTACTTCATCAGAAGGGACCACATTCCTTAAACTAGTGTTAAGAACCTATGAAAGGAGAGGACGCAGGTCCCAGGGGAAGAGCAGGCTATGAAAATTTAATTACGAAGACATTACACCAAACTGCCTTCCAAACATTTGTTATTGTACCCATAGATTGGAGGAGCACTCGGCACTCAACCTCCAAGCCTCCTTCTGCAACAGAAGGTGTTTACTACGGACAAACATAGCTGGCCAAATTGCAGGAAATAAGCAACTGTAGACTGTTTGGCCCTAATCAGGACATCTAAATCACATCCACTCCAACCCCAAGGCTCAGGAAACATTGTGAAAGAGGGAGTGGTAAGATCGTAAGGGCCTAGTGGGACAATGGTGGGCCAGACAGTATCTCCCACACATGACAAGACCTGCACGGGAACTGTCCTGTCAACATCTCACCAGGAATAGGGAAAGATCTCAAGACACTGATGAGAACTAACACTTAGAGGGAAGAAAAGGAAGACGCTTTTCTCAGTGGCATACCCTCTCCTCAGTGGCATACCCTCTCCTCAGTGGCATATCCTCAGATCTGTGGCGCTTGCTAGAGCATGACTTACATCAGTGACATGACGCACAGTGGACATCAGTGAAAAGAAAATAAGGAGTGTGACAGGGGAGATGAAGGGTTGTCAGGGGGAAAAAGGAGGATTGGGAATGGGGACTAAGGGAAGAGAAAAAACAGAAAATTAATAATAATAATAAATAAAAGGCAGACTGGCGTGGGTCACTTCCAGGAACCTTGTGTAGATGTTTTTCTGTCCTTGATCTTTTATTTTTCCTTGAAGTTTTCTCTTTCCTGAATGAGCGGTCTGAGATGGGGTCGACACAGAGGGAGATAATTTGAAGAGGCAAGGTTCAGTTTCGAAGTTGAGTGGTAACAGTCTGTCTAGGGAAATAAAATAAATACCGTTCATCTCAGGTGTGGCGCTTAAATTAGGAGTAGATCCAGGTTAGGACAGGAAGAGACAAGCTCGCCTGTTATCAGCTGGAGCAGGGTGGAGTCTGATTCTGTTTCTCCCCACCCTGAGCTCACCCTCTGAATGCTCTTGGACCTTGAAATCTCTGGGTTTGTATCTCACATCTCATTCCTCCAGCCATTAGCTAAAAGCCCAGAAACAGATAATTCCTTCCTGTGCATTTCTAGTAATAAGTCTTGTTTCAAAAGAATGTGCCTAGGGATTAGAGTTCATGCTCTGGCCTCCTCTGCTCATTTCTCATTTCTCCATCAAGCACACACCTAAAGTCCAAGGTGCAGCTGTGAATTCTAGGAATCTTCTGGGCCTTCATGCTTGCTTCCACAATGTTCCTTGGGAATGGATACATTCAGGCCCTTCTTTGCAAATGCACACATTCTAAGTCATGGGGTATGAGTGCCAGACTGGATTCTCTCTTCTGGATCTAGATTTTTTTTTTTTTCAGAAAATGTTTCTGGGCTGTTGACAATTTGAAAATGTCAAAGTATCTGGGGACTTCTGCCTTCTCCATCATCTCGTGGCAAAGTGAGCCATTCTTTTAAATTCCTTGAATTTAAAAAAGCTCTGGCAAGTTAGTATGGTCAGTGCGCCATCTTGACCCTCCTTTAACAAACAAGTTCTAACGATGTGCTTAGTGCTAAAATGCCTGATTGACCCATCCTTTCAGGAGGAGCGTGTTCCAATGTGAAATGTGGGTTGCTGGGGATTCAGCATGTTTTTCTGCTTGCCTTGACTTTATATATTTTCTTCCTTTGCCTTATCTTTCCCATTTCTTTTCTTTCTCAGCTAATCATATATTATGGCTATAACGTGATATGTAATGCAAAGAGAACATTTCTTATCCTCTAGCCCTGCGAACATATCACACGCATTATTCATCAAACCTTCTGAGTAACCTCAGGAGATCTGGCAAAAATCACTGGATTTTCTCTGTGTGCTCATGCATATAGAGAAGAGAGGTCAATGCTGGGTCCCTTCCTCTGTTGCTCCCCACCTTATTTTTTTGAGATGGTGTCAATCCTGGAGCTTATCGATTTGTTTAGGTTGGCTGGCCAATGAAGGATCCACCTGTCTTGGTTCCCTGCCATCCTTCAGTGTTGGGGTTACACACATGTATTGAGGTAGCCCTTTTTTTTTTTTTTTTTTTTGCTGGTGGGTGCTGGAATCTGAACTCAGGTCCTCAAGCTTGCCCAGCTAGCACTTTGCCGCCTGAGCCTTCTCTCCAGCTGTAGAATGGAATTCTTCTGAAATAGAGTTTCCCAGCTTGGGAATGTTAATAACCCAGGAGTCACCTGCTGTTCATGTAGCATTTTTGTAGTGGTGATGATAGTGGTGCTGTGAGATGCACAATGATGGTTAGGCACTGGTTCATGCTAGTCCCCCTCTGTCACTCACACATGCAGCCAGGACGCGGCCCTGATCTTCCCTTGGCCTCAGCTTCATCTCTGCCGGATCTCCTGAGGTTGCTCAGAGGGTTTGGTGAATAATGCGTGTGATACGTTCACAGGGCTAGAGGATGAGAAATGTTCTCTTCGCGTTACTTACTGACTTTTTTTTTTTTTTCTCACTTAAAAGTAGGCCATGTGGGATTAGCGTCATCTCACAGGAAGGGAACATTCCGCTCAGAGAGATTAGGTGAAGTGAATGGCAAGTTGAGTCTTCAGCTTTTAAACCCAGTTACATTTGCAATCTTACTGCTGGGACTGTAAAAGACCATTGTGGGAGTTTCCTGGGATCTTTCTTCAGGGTGGAGCAAACTCAGAACCTGAAACACCCGTCGATCCACTCTTGTGGGGCTACCAGAGCCCATGAGATCTGGTCCCCACACTCTTCTATGTCGCTACATGCAGCTGGGCTCAAAGATTCACAGGAGGGGCCCTGATCATTCTTTTCGTTGTCTTCCTCATCTTCTTCAATGCTAGGTTGCAGGAAGAGGCAATAAAAGAACATCGCATTGCAATCCTTCCGGTAATAGCTTCATTTCAAAATGAGAAGTAGTTGCCTTCCCCGGCTCTGTGAGCGAGTCACCTGGGAAAGCTGCTTCAAAAGCCCAGCCTTTCAAACCTGAGGGTTAATGTGGTTTTGACAAGGGGCGGGCATGAAGCCTTGCAACCGCAGAGTGCTGCCCGGCCTTATTTGGCCACAAGATGTGTTGACACCTCTCGTGGGCTTTGTTACAAAGATGGGCTCGTGATTTCTGCTATGCCGTGCCCTATGCAGAAGTTAACCTCTGTGTGACATCCTCTGCCCTTTTGTCCCTCCATGTTTCCTTGTCAATGTGTGTGCGTGTGCACCGTGCATGTGCGCACATGTGCATGCCACAGCACAGGGATGGGGGTCAGAGGGCAACCTTTGGATACTTTATTTCACCTTTCCACCTCTCCACTGCTGCAATGCAAACCAGGTCTTGTCTTAGGACAATACCTTCCTCTTGCAGTTAGCCTGGATGGTTGCTGATAAAATCAACATCAAATAGCTTACGAGAACAGATTTATTCTCTTACAATAGTCCAATTACAGTTCTCAGTCCAGCTTGATGGAAGAGCTCACAACAGCACCAGGGCTAAGGGAACTGGCCATACCATCTCCACATAACGGCTGAGAGAGGGACGATCTTTACTTGCCAGACCAGCATGTCTGGCCAAGTGTACACAAGGATGCCAACTTCTTCAACCAGCTGTCTGTATTTTATTCACCTGTCCAGGGCCTAGTTCCACCCACCAAGAGTTGAACCTTCCCCATCAATCTCCTGCAGGTTGGCTCTGGGCTTAACTACTAATTCTCTATGAATGTGCCCAGAACTCAAATCCTGAACTATCAAGTTGACACCTGTGCCTAACTATGACGTTCCCATTTCCTATAGTTGAACTGGGATTACAGACCTTAACACTGTTGGATTTTTTAGGTAGGATCTGAATTCAGGCCCACAAACTTATAGAGCTAACACTTTACCCACTGAGCCCTAGTCCCCAATGAACCATTTTAAAATGAATTCCTTCCATCTAAAATGAGTTAAAGTGTTAAAATATTGCAGCTTGGAATGCATACAATCCTCTTACTGGGCTTTGGGTTCTGGCATGATTCTGCATCAAGAAAGGTAGATCAGGAACATGGGACATTCCAGTAAATAATGAAAAGGGAATAGTTCACTTAATCAAAAAATTCTTTCTTATTCGCAGAGGGGTTCTGTTAGTGATATGTTCAACTTAGAGCCCCAAAGCATGAGGTTATCTATTGGCTAGCGAAATCTCTGAAATCGCTTGTTGAAAAGACAGCTTAAAAATGCAAGGATTTGATGCATCCCAAAGTGTTTGATACAAGAGCTATCTGACAAACTTCAAAGTTTATTGAGGAAGAGTTTGGAAAGTCAACCTGAAAAGGTTCATAAAATCAAAAATGTCTTTTGGTTATGACAAAAATATAGAGGGGGGAAAAAGCCAGAAAAACAAAACCAAAAAGAGCAAAACAGAGTTTAGAGACCAAACCCAAGTACTTTTTTTTCTTTTTTGAGAAAATGTCTCATGTATCCCTGGCTGGCCTCAAACTCATGACATATGGAAGAATGGCTTTGAACTTCTGAGATTCCTGTCTGTACCTTCAAATGTGGGATGATAGGCACACGTCACTGTGGTTAGTTTATGCGACTCTGAGTGTGAACCCTGTGTCCTCCTATACAAGGCCTGTCTTCTACCCGTGAGCCACATCCCTACCTCTATGCAGCTAATTTTTCTGGATTTTTTTTTGCTTGTAACCGGTTTAAGAGGCTGTCTCACAAAGCAACTGCAAAATGCCACAGGCTATAGCAGCAGTTTTTCTCTCCTTGGTTTGTGTCCTGGGGCATGTTTTTGCAATCATGGAAATGTGAGTTTCAGTGTTCACACAGGAAGTACAATTGACTAATTAAATCTTAGACATTAACAGGATCTCTCCCAGAAATAACACAAGACTCCGTACACCTCCTGCCCTGACCCTCTGAATGCTATTGAATGATAGCCAAAAAACCAACAGTTTCCCTTTTGGGGAGGAGGTATTGCCACGTTAGAGAAGAATGATACCAGCCAAACTGGGCTGGGAAGCTGGGATTTCCTTAGGAATCAAAGATACTACTCAAGTATGTGAATGTGTACGTGCATGGGTATGCATTTGCACACACAAACATGCCAAATGTGAATTTAGTCATCGTCTAAACCTTGTTATAGAACATACGCAACCCACTTTTTTTAAATTCATAGTGCTTCTGCTTTGCTGAGAATAGTCTACTTGTCAGTAACACAAAGTTTTTTATTATTATTTGCGTGTGTGTGCGTGTGTGTGTGTGTGTGTGTGTGTGTGTGAGTGTGTGTGTGTGTTAGAGGGCACTGTGCATCCCTGTGGAGGACCTAGGGTGACTTCTGGAATCATCCTAGATTGCTTCTACCTCCTTTTCCCTTCGCCCTGTGATTTCCAAGATCTGCCTTCCCGAGTTAGAAGTATAAGGCACCACCATTTCTGCCTGGCATTTGTATGTAGGATCTGAGATCCAAAACTCAGGTTCATGAAGCAATGTCTTAACCCCTAAAGCATCTCTCCAGCCCATGAAGTCTTTTTTAAAAGAATAGTTTACACAAGGGAATGAATGTAGATTCATGTGGTTTTCTCTTAATAATTTTAACAGAAATCCATATGGGAAGAGACTTACACTAGAAGCCCGAATCAAGGGATCTACAAGCTGAATTACATTCATGAGTAGTCTCATTATCGGGGACAGTTTTGTTTCTTTAAATTCAAGGTTCCTAGAACTAGTTCTGTCTAGTTTGGTTTTGTTCTTAGATAGAGTCTCCTGTATCTCAAACTGGCCTCAAACTTGCTACGTAGTCAAGGATGAGCTTAAACTCTTGGTTCTCCTGATTGTACCTCTAGTGTTGGGTTGACACACGCCCATCAGCAATCGCATCATACCTGGTTTATGCAATGCTGGGGATTGGATTCTGGCTTTCTTACACGCTTTACAAGCTCACTACCTGCTGAGCTACACCCCTGGGCCTTCTATCATGTTTTTAAACCTTAACATGACAGACATTCATTCACAGAGTTTGGATTGTGGCTGAAACAGCATTTGGCTTTCCAAGTGTGACAGCCGCAGCCTCGCCCCTCCCACAAGATTCTTGTAACGCTGACGTGGCCCCATGTCTTTGGGTAAGGGTTGGGCCAGTGGCAGGACAGAAAGGACACCATGTGACTTGGTGTTAAGTCACACCCAATCTACCCAGCTTCTGCTGGAGCTGGCTTTATGAGGTCAGCCAGCCTAGAATCACCCGCGACCCCATGGGAAAATTTAGGAACCAGCCATTCAGGTCTCATCACTCTCCCCACCAATCCCAGATGGGAGAGCCGGTCTTCCAAGTATTCCACTTTCCAGTCTTCCAGTCAGCCCAGCAGATGTTCTGCTGAGCAGAGACCACCTTTCTGCATGGACCCTGATCAGCTTGTGAAGCAGCAGCAATAGAAGTGCCATGGGGCTCTAAAACACGGGTCCTGGATCCATGGATCCAGCCACATTGACATCAAGGAACAGGCTTGGGCGATTTGCCCTGTCACTCTGCAGCAATATATGTTACACGCATTGCATTCTCGCTGCATTACAAGTGTTTTGCCAGCTGAAGTAAGGTGCTTGTGCAGATTCGATTCTCTATGGATTCCTGGATACTGAGCAACAGCTGTAGAGTTCTCTCTCTTTCTCTTCTCTCTCTTTCTTGTTCATGCATTTGAAAATTAGTTTCCCCTGTCCCCAGAAGCGCTGCACACGTGGCGCTGTGTCACAGATGTGTCAGATGGTGGCAGAGAGGAGAGGAGACTATTTCCACATTCAGTGTTCTGACCTGTGAATAGTTGAGTGATTAGTAGCCTGACATACCACACTGCCTGCCGAAACCCTGAATTCCACATCTGTGTACTCACAGCATGAAGGCCTCTCATAGGCCAGGACTCCATGTGCTCACCCTGTGAATGGCCTCTCGGGGCTGGGGCTCGGGGTGCTCACACCTTGAACTTAGTCTCGTAGGAGATGGACAAAACTGTTGTTCTTCAGCGTTATCATGTGTTCTTAACCATGAGGAACTGGGAGCTCAATCATAACCACATCCTTAAGCATCCTTAATGCTTATTATTTGATATTGCAGTCCAATTTAAAAATGAGGATATAAAGATAGGAGGTAGATACACTAGGGGAATGTCCAGGGGGAGCGGGAGAGAGAAAGGGGTAAAGGGGGTAGCTGTGATCAAATTCAAGATGCATTGCCTACATGTATGAGATCTTAAAATATTTCTAAAAAGTAAAATTAGTTTTTACATTCTTATGTAATGCGTGCGCATGTGTGTGTGTGTGTGTGTGTGTGTGTGTGTGTGTATGTGGAACTTGTGGGAACGGCTTGGTGGTCCCAGCTCCTGTAGTGCTGTGTTAAGCCACCAAGTCTTCTAGTGATTTGCTACACAGCATTAGACAACCCCTGTGTTAGGATATGAAGACAATCTTGTTACAGTGAACTGCTAAGCAGATTCATGCATCTGTAACAAGGTTAGTTGATTAACAAATCAAGAAAGTACAATTTTACTTATTTTTGCACACATGGTACATGCATGTATGTGGGTGGTGCACATGCCTGTGTGTGCACGGAGGCCCGAGGAGGACATCAGGAGTCCTGCTCTGTCACTCTCTGTCTTATTCCCTTGAGCTAGAGACTCTCATTGTGCCTGGAGCTGTGCTGACAGTCAGCAAGCCCCCGCGACCCTCCCGTGTGTAACCCACAATATCGGGATCACAGGCACATGTTACCACACTTGGCTTTTTATGTGGATGCTGGGGATTTGAACTCAGGTCCTCGTGCTTGCATTGCAAGCATTGTTACCTGCGGAGACATCTGCTTATCCCAAGAAAACACAGTTTCAATGGCAAGTTTTATTGTCTAAGCTACTACAGAGAATCATCCTATCTTGATTAAGAGTTTTAGGTATGTATGGTAGTGTTGCTTGCCCAAGACTCATGAAGATTTCTCAAATCCAACCAGTCTTGGCTTGTTAATTATGATAAATTAACACAATAAGGCAGCGGGCATGAAGGTCCTTCAATTGCATGTGTCTCATGATTCTTGGGTCAGGCACTGAGGACGGGCAGGGCTGGATGGCTTCTGGAAGCTTCCTTTTCTCTCCTGTCTGCTGTCCTTCCACCCACGTGGCCTCTCCCACACCCTGTCATGGGTCTCAGCACTCCCACGTCAGGCTCCATTAAAGCACTCAGGGGTCCCGTTAGAGGGAGGAAGGAGAAGCTGCCAGATCCACGGAGTCTAGCAAGGAAGACTCAGAATGCCACCTGAAGCGTCCTGCTTGTCAGATGAAGCCACAAACCAAGCCAAGGGTGGGAAAAGACGCTGCAGAGCTCTCATTTCCCCTCTCTCCTTCCCTCCTCCTCCTCTTCCTCTCCTTTCCTCTTCTTCCCTGTTACTTCCTCTTCTTCCCCCTCTGCCTCCCTTCTTCCTCCTCTCCCCTCTTTACCTTCTCCCTCTTTCTTCCTCCCCCTCTTCCCTTTGTCTTTTCTTCTTTTTCCCCTCTCTCCATACCTTATTTTGAGATGAGATCTCAGGTGGTCCAGGCTAGTCTTAGACTAGAGAGAGGAAGATGAGGATGATCTTGAATTTCTTTTAAAAATATTTTATTCACTTATTTATGACAGAGAAAGAGTGTCATAGTTAGGCACAGGTGTC
This sequence comes from Typhlomys cinereus, assembly GCA_023101885.1. Lineage (NCBI taxonomy): Eukaryota > Metazoa > Chordata > Mammalia > Rodentia > Platacanthomyidae > Typhlomys > Typhlomys cinereus. The sequence continues at coordinate 2,325,253 of JALPQD010000183.1, read as the reverse complement.
ATCTTGACAGTTGGGGTTTGAACTCTGGGCACATTTGTAGAGAATTAGTGGTTGAGTTTAGCCCAGAGCAGACCCACAGGAGACTGTCTAGCTGATGGGGAAGGCCCAGACCATGGTGGGTAGGACTAAGCCCTGGAATAAAATACAGAGAGCTGGTTGAGAAAGTTGGCATTCTTGTGTACACTTGGCCAGACATGCTGGTCTGGCAAGTAAGGATCGTTCCTCTCTTAGCCGCTATGTAGAGATGGTGTGGCCAGTTCCCTCGGCCCTGGTATTAGTGTGAACTCTCCTGTCAAGCTGGACTGAAAGCTGTAACTGGACAATCATAAGAGAAAATAAACCCCTTGTTCCATTTGATGGTGATTTACTAGCAGCCATGCCGGCTAACTGCAGCAGAGAGAGAGAGAGAGAGAGAATGAAAGAACACGCAGGTCATGGTACAAGGATGGGTGTTGGAGGACTTATTTTTTCATGGTGGGAAATCAAATTTGGGAGAATTTGGGAAATTTTTTCTAATTTTTCATTTATACATACATATGGTAAGGTATGCATGTTTTCATGTGAGTGGGCACATATGTGCTGGCGTGTATGTGTGTATGCCTGTGAGGGCCCTAGGTTGACATAATCATGCTTTTGATCACTTTGCTACCTTATTCTTTTTGAGACAGGGGCTCTAATCAAACACCATTTGGGCTAATTTGGCTAATTCTGGAGCCAGGTCTCTTTAATGAAACACAGAGCTCACCCATTGATCTAACTAGCCAGCTAGCTTTGAGGATTCAAAGTCTTCACCTTCTGAAGTTGAAATTAGCGGTGGACTACCATGCCCAAGGATCCAAATTCCAGTCTTTTCGTTTGTGTGGCCAGCCTTTCATGCTGAGCCATGTCCCCAGTCCCCAGGATAATTTCTTGAGGTTAGTGGTTCCAGACCAGCCTTTGCAGTATAGACAGTCAAAGCGGGGGAGATGGGGAGAGGCCTGACGTGATTTATACCTGTAACCCAGCACTTGGGAATGCCGAGTGCCAGGACAGACTGGCCTGTCTTAAATTGCTCCAACATGGCTTCACGGAGTTGTCCTTGACAATCATTTTCCAGGAATTAACCATTTTCCAATCAGCACCGTCCACATCCCTCGAGATGACTCTCTAAAAGTCAGGAGCTTGCGACCTGGGAGGCCGCGCTGGCCTGGGGGTGCCTTCCTGACGCCCCTCAGAGGACAACTTTAAGAAGTCACATTTTTTTCTTCCACCATGTAGGCTTTTGGAGATCAAACCTAGGTTACCAATTTTTCTTTTCTCCACACAGGTGCCTTACCCTTTGAACTATCTCACCTGCTTATGACCTTGAATTTCTAAACCTCCTGCGTCTACCTCTTCCCAGCCAGGATTACAGTTGAGCACCATCACAGCCGGCATGGGAGGAGCAAACCAGGGCTTCAAGCATGCTGGGTGAGTCCTTTACAACTCAGCTACATGTGCAGCCCACGTCTCCCTGAAGAGAGGTAGATGAGACCATGACAGACCAGACAGGAAGAGCAGTTGGCCCTGAGAAGTTGAGATTTTTTTTTTTCTTTTGACTTTTTAGACATGGTTTTGCATAGTAGCCCAAGCTGACCTCAGACTCAGACTCACTCAGATGCTCCTCCTGTCTCAATCTCCTGCATGTTGGGCTTATAGGTGTTAGCACCTGAGCTTGCCTGCCTGGAGAAAGGTGCCATTTATGTATGTATGCATGTATGTATGCATACATGTATGTATGTATGCTATGCATTTTTAAGGTAGGATCTGAGCTGTGACACAGGTCCACCTGAAACTTAGAGTGTAGCCCAGGCTGGCCACAAACTCTTAGCACTCCTGCCCCAGTGCCCCTTCCCTACCCGAGTGCTGGGTTTCCAGGTGTGGCCCGCCACGACTTGGTCAAGATAGTGACTCTTACCTGAGGTCTTCAGTTAGCTATGTGGCGTTGCTCAGGTGACCTGATATTCTTACTGACATGGCAGATGAAGAGAAATGTGCCGTAGCTGCTGAGATCCTGTCCATTTCTAGAAGCTTCTTGCCTCTAGAGACACATTGACTCCGAGGGTTCAGGAAGGAGCAGCTATATGCCTGAATTATCTGAGTGGTGGCTGGTCTGTGCTGGCCTTTAATCTTTCTCCGTGACCCTGTGTGACATGCCCCCCGTGGTCCTCATATGACCTCATGACTCCTGATGCAGATTCTTCCTCTTTTGGGACTTTGAGCCACACAGGATGGAAATGCAAAACACTTCCATTTTCCAGCTGTTCCTGCAAGTTGTGGGGCTTTGGGGTTCTGGTGGGTTGTGAGGGCTAGCGTTTGACAAGACTATGGGAGACATAACACAAACCTGCTGTGGGAGAAGCACACTTACGAGAATTGAAAGTGATCTTTTCCTTTTTAATAATCTTAAGTTAGGTGCTGTATACATTTGAAATGCACGATTCCTTTGGCCACTGTTCTGCACAACCTCATTTTAAAGGAACCTATAATATGCTGTAAAGTATTCCTGAATTAGATCTGCGGTCAGTGTTGGCATTACAGAGAGTCTCTTTCCCAAGGAGCTGGTGATTCAGATTTGTGACCCAGTGCATTTGAGTCTGGGGGTCTAAAGGAGGTGTAGCCTCTGAGTCCTTACTTGTACTTGATCCGGCAATTTCAGCCACAAGCCCCAGGTTCTGGCAGAGTCCTGTGTACTTAGCTGTAAACCAGTTGCTCCTGCATGGTAGAGACCCAAAGACAATGTGAACCAAAATCTACTTGATCCTAGATTGTTTTTTTGGTTCTTAGCTGCCGCCCTAATCTCTCACCACGAGCTCTCAGGCCTCATGGAAATGTTCTCTTGGCCACCATGAGCTATATACAAATCCTCTGGGCCCAAGAATGTAACTTACTGTAACCACTAAAACATAGACTAACTGGTAAGGTACACCACCCATTCTGCCCACGGTTTCTGTCCTCATCCTGTAAACTCTCACTGTCTCTCCCCAAACCATAATCCTCCTTCCTCTAGGACCTGTCAAAGTTTCGGTGGAGTGGCTGAGATTATTGGGAGGCTGGGCCAGGGGGATCATGAGGCATTTGAGGCCAGCCTGGGCTACATAGTGAGAAGGCTTTTTAAAAAAAAAAATGAATGTAGGACATCTAAATACGGGAAAGATGTTCTTTCAGTTTTTTGCTGTTACTACTTACTCTTTTTTATTGGTTGGCTGATTGCCAAGTGTGTTCTTGGGACAGGGTCTGGCTCTGTAGACCCTGGCTGGTCTGGAACTTCCCTGGGGCGCTCACCTGGAACTCCTGGAAGTTCTGCCCCATTTCCCTCCCCTCCACCCTTCTAAGTGCTGGGAATACAGGCCTGAACAACCACACCCCCTTTCATATGCTAAGAGAAAGATGTGAATAAAGCCAGTCCCGAAACTGCAGAGGAAGGGGAACAAAGAAGGTCAACTGGGTGAAAGAGTGAGTGAGTGAGAGAGAGAGAGAGAGAAAGAGAGGAGAGAGATTTGTTTAATTCTCCTGTTCTGCAGTCCTTCCATCCTCTGTATTACCTTCTGGCCAGAATGTTCAATATAACTAATCCCAAAGTCAAGAACAGGAACTTGCAGAGCTTCTACAATATTAAAGAAAAAATGAGGGATGGAGGGATACAGCTCAGCACTACTTTCTGAGTGCATATGTGAGCACTTGGATCCAGTCCCCTGTTTGAAAGAGAGAAAGAAAGAATGAAAATTGGGGATTGAAGAAACAAATCTGGGACTATGACCCCAGTATCCTGTACCCATATATCAGCCCCAAACTGTCCAGAAATTGACAAGCTTAAGTAAAACTCAATGCCACCAAACATGATAGATGTGGGCCACCCTTTCATCAGGAATGTCCCCCACCTTACGAGATATAATCAAGCCAGTCTCCAAGTCATGTTAAAAACAAAAATCAAGGTGTAGGACCCATGTCTATAATCTCAGCAATGGGGGTGGGTGGGGAGTGAGGAGAGGCAAGGGGATCAGGAGTTCAAGGCCAGTCTGAGCTACACAGCAAGTTGGAGATCAGCTAGGATGACATGAGACCATCTCAAAATAGAACCAAACTAAACCAGATCAAAGCAACAGAAAGCTCTCTGTTCCCAAGGGACAGGCTTCGATGGAGTACCCAGGGCATGGGAGCAGCAGCCTGTCTAAGCTTTGGATTTTGGATGTAGCAAAGGAATGTGCTTCAGGAGGATGCCGGTGATTGGGTGAAAATGGAAGAAGCTTGTCAGTGTGCTGAAGGAAGGTCTTTGTCTCATGGAGACCAGGCCAGCAAGGTAGCTAACGCAGGAGACCCATGGAACGGTGTATGACCAGGATAGCCACAGCATGTGTTTTGGCTGAGGTTAACGCCACGTGAGTATGTTGGGAGGGTGGTTCCCAAGAACTTAGTCACACAGTGGAAAACTGGAGCCGTTCTTTCTGACTTCCCTCTCAACACTTCATCGGGGACAGTGTGCGTGCGGCTTTTGACACCCACTTCCTTCCTTTTCCAAAGAAATCACCCCCCCCCCCTTCAGTGCTGCTGGTCTAGACAAGCTCCCTTCCCATTGGAGCTGGCAACCTGCACTGCCCGGACCTCATCCTCATCCGGGTACCTTGCCAAACACGAAGGGACAATCACCACCTGCCGGGCAAGGTTTGTGAAACCAGGGCCAGGGTCTTCAAGGGCTCCTGTAGGGCGGGGCAGCCGCTAAGCCCCGCCCCTCGATCGGGCCAGGTGGAAGCCCGCGTGAGCAGCCGCAGCCCCAGCCGGCCCGGGGTGGCCCTTGGCTGCACACAGACCAGGCAGGCTGCCTGGTTGGGTTGGGCCGGGCGAGGGCGGAGGTGGCAAAGGGAGGGCGCAGCAGCGAGGGAGTGCCTGGGAACAGTCAGTGGACGCCTGGCGCGGTGCCTGGCAGCTGGCGGAGGGTGGGGTCGCCTGCCCGCAGCTGCAGACCGGAAAGCCACTGGGGAGGGGAACCCCGAGCGTCTTTCCGCTCAGAGATCAAGGGAAGTTTGGGGATGGGTAACCACCAGGACCGCGTTAGTATCTGTGGGCATTTGGGAGGCACAAGAGATCCCGTGTCCAAACCCTTCTCTGCCTGCTCTCTGCTTTGGAACTTTGTCATTTCCCTCGGTTCTGGGCCTCAGTTTCCCCAGTTGTCCTGAGAGTTTGTTCCCAGAGCACCGCCAAGAAGCCAAGCTCACTCCCTGTCCAGCAAGTGTTCAGGGTGCCCAGCCATGCGCGCACCCTGGGAGGCTCAGTGCCCCGGGCCAGCCCTCTTTGTGGTTTGCGCGCCAGGACTGCAGAGCGGGCAGGGAGCCGGCTCGGGCTCGGTGCCTGTGAGAGCTTGGCCTCGATGTCTTTACCAGGATATAGAACCGGCCTCAAAAGGTCATGAGAAGAGGTGAGGTGCATGACGTACTTCCTGTAATCCCTGGCACCAGATGGACTCTTGGGCGACCCCAAGCTACGGGCTTCCGGCAGACGGCCGTTCCTCCGAGACTCCAGCCTTGTCTGGAAACAGAGCGTGCAAGCTGCATGTGCAGAATGCAGCTCGGTTTCCACTCGGCTGCCTGGCCAAGCAGAAGGAATGCTCTTTCTCATTGCCCAGCACACTCCCATCCATCCCTGCCTTAGAAAGAAATCCTCCCCGCCTCGCCTTCCACACCTCGCTAGTCCAAGTGCTGCTTTAGAAAAGGAAACGGTTGGCGAATAGCCTTTTTCTAAACTCTTTTTTTTTAAAGTGTGTGTGTACCTGACATGTGCACGTGTGTGCATCCACGCGCACAGGTGGAGACCAGAGGAGGACTCTGGGAGTCTTCCTATGTTGCTTTTCCCCTAACTTCCTTGAGGCAGGGTCTCGGCTTGAGCCCCAGGCTTGCCATTTCAGCTGGGTGGACTCTACAGGGAGTTTCTGGAATCTAATTGGATTTGCAGGTACCCACCGGTGCCTGCTTCTATGTGGGGGCTGGGCATTTGAACACAGGTCCTCATGCTTGCCCAGTAGGCGAGTGGTCATACTAAGCCAGCTCCCCAGCCTCCACCCCACCCCTACTTTTTGATGAATCAGAAGAAATCAAAGTATGCATGTTTGCCTGGAGGTTGATGTGACCTGTTTTATTCGGTTGCTCTTCACTTTGTTACTAAGGCAGGGTGTCCTATTTGAACCCAGAACCCACCACCCACCTAAGCTAGATTTTAGGGGGTCCCTGTCTTTGGGATGACAGGTAGCCACCAACACCGGCTGGCTTGTATGGCTTTCATGTAGATTCCGGGGATCCAGCTCTTGTTCCTTGTGGGTGGGAGAAGGAGCAAGTGCTTCATCCATTGAGCCATCACCAGAGCCCAATCAGATATCCTTCATGAGGCACTTTCGAAAGTTAGGAACATACACATTCGGCGCCATTTCATTCTTTTTCATATTAAAATACATATGCTGAGGTTGGTAAGATAGCTTCAGCATGTGAAGACCCTAGTCTCCAAGTCAGACAGAGATCGATCCCTGGAATCCACATGCAGGAGGGAACTACTTATACAAGTGCTTCTCTGACCACACTTGGGCATGGCGTGGGTGTGTCCCCCTCCACCCCTAAGAAAAATAAATATAAAACAAAAAACAAACAAACCCTCTTGGCTCTGTTGTCCCTGGCGGTCCTTAAAAGCTGTTGTTATTTTAATTTTGTAGACTTGGGTTTTGACCTTAATTTCACCTCTTTCTGTCAGTAGCCACTTTAAGATCCTGTTGCTACAAGAATTAGGGGGAAGATCCATTAGCAACATTATTTAGAGGAGAACCACACCCGGACTTCTACAGAATGTTGAGTAAATCAAACCACTGTTCTTTCTGGAAAAAACCTGCAGCTGAAACTGGGATCAAGGCTATAGAAACCCAGCTGGAATTGTCTTTGAGAACCAGGGTAGTTTCTGTTCATGATCTGTTTATCACACAACATGTTTTGCCAGGATGTGACTGGCTTTTCGGACGTCCACAGTGACTACATTGAATAGCTAGGAATAACCAGTTGTTCTTAACCCCCTTGGTCAATGATTTGATGTCTGCTGAAGCTAGTGGTCTGTCCACACTTAGCTCTTATCAGATAAAGCAAACATCTGGTCTATGAATAATAGCTTAAACTCTGGCAAGTCATAGAAAAAAATCCAGGGCTCAACTTTTTCATTTCACTTGTTTTTCAATACTATAAATTGTTGTTGGGTTTAGTTACTAGTATTTAGGCTCTTGACATTGGCATAAAAGCCAACTGTCTATCCTTATTCTCTATCCTTATTCCTATTTTATTTCAAACCATATTCTTTAACAAGGTGTACAATACTGAGTAAATGCATCATCATTATAAACATTCACTGAGAGTGTACTATGTATATATAGAACATACATACATATATATACATATGAATGTCATTTCACCTCAGCATTTATAGCATTTCTCTATAATAAATTTAAGTACCCAAGGCTAGTACTCTACCACTAAACCATACATCTAGCCCCTGATTAGACTCTCCCTGAAAGATCTGAGGGATGGCTCAGGAGTTAAAGCCTTTGTCTTGCAAGCAAAAGGACCCGAGTTTAGATCCCTGGGTCTTATATAAAAAGGCCCAGCTGATATGTACGGCAGCATCTTGCTGTTTTGACCCTGGAATGCAGAGCCTGGGAAACCCCAGAGCAAAGCAATAAGCACATAGAGGAACCTAGGATGATTGCCCATGCAGAGCAAAGCAATAAGCACATAGAGGAACCTAGGATGATTGCCCATGTCATCCTTGGGCCTCCACAGGCACACTCAAGTGTTCTGTTGTGTACACACACACACACACACACACACACACACACACACACACACACAAAGAAAAAAAAGAATTGCCCTAAAATATTTTTTTTTCTGTTCTGGGGTTCAAATCCAGGGCCTTGTATATAGTAGACAAGTGCTGTATCATTGACGTACATATCCAATAATTTATATATTTTAATTGTGCTATAAATTCTGGTTATTTATAATACTTAATTTACAAACACTAGCTGTTGCCCTTAATATATATATATATATTTATTTTGAGTGAAATCTTACAATGTCTGGAGGACATTCCTCACCTTAATAAAGGGATGAAGATGCTTACAGGCATAGAGATTCTTTGAGAAACTGCTCATCAAACTGATACCAAATGATGAGAGTTTTGAATCAGAAAAGGCAGTTTTGGGTTTATATCGTGGCTTATTAAACTTAAAACAAATCTGGAAATGTAGGAAATCAAAATAATGCAAAAAAAAAAAAAAACCCTCTGGATAAAAGTAAGCTATCAAACTTGAACTCCAGCATTTTAATGATCCATATGTGTTAAGTATCCTTGTTCAATTTACAAGATTCACTCTCATCGGTTTCTTCTGTATCAAATTGATATAGATATTGTTTAATCCATTTCAGAAATGAGAAAAAGTCACAATAGGGTGAAGGGAAGCAGCCAACATCTAAGTCTGAGTTAATGGGTTTGGAGACAGGCTGGATGGAGGGAGAAAAGGTGATACCTGGGTTCGGGAATTGGGGGAACAGTGTGCTTTTATTCCCTGTGAGGAGACACACAAAACAAGTCTGCAAATTTGAAAAGAAGGACCTGAGAGGGGAGCTAAGGGGGTCTCATACACACGTCAGTCAACAGTACCTGTGAAGATCACATCAAGGGCACTAAGTAGAGTTTTGGCTTAGAGGGCTTGACAGAAACTCACTTAGGAAGTCGGAACTGAGGTTGGAGAGAGGGAACCGTTGGGAGGAAGTCTATTTGCAGCAGCTATTTCGCTGAGACTGAAAGAAGAGAAACATCACATGCAGCTCAAGGAATGCAAAAGACCTCCAATGAAGGCCTTAATAAAATAAGCACACAAGCCGCTCCAAATCTCAAACCAGAAGAAGCAAGGAAATGAGAGAGGTAAAATTGAAAGCAATGGCAGCAAAAGTTGCTAAAACCAAAGGCTGGTGTTGGAGAGAGAAAATTCATGAACCTCTAGTGAGACAGACTTGGTCAGGAGAAAAGTTGGAGCAGATATAAATTTCAAAATAAAGAATGTAAACGGGAAAGTTCTTGGAGAGGCCTTAAGCGCCCGCCAGTCTTCAGCCATGACTGTTGCTCCTCAGGGGTGCGGAAGCCGGGGGTGAGGAGGAAGCCACCCCTGTTGTAGGAGCTTCAGGTGGATGGGATCCTGCAAAGCAGGTCGCAGGGCGTTGGGCTCACGAAGAAAGAGATGAGAAACCTTGCCAGCGCTGAAGTCCTAGAGCTGTGCGCCTAGGTTGGTAACTTGGCTCTTGTGAAGACAGAAGAACTTGGAGAAGTAGGAATTCACCAGCTACAGGTGGTTAACTCTGAACAGCCATGTGGAAAATTACCAGAAAAAGGACTCTGGCAGAAAGTAACAGTTACATTCCCCAGCACAGAGATAACAGGCTTTGATGAAGGTGAGAGTTGCAGAACTAAACATAAACATAAACACATAAGTAAATACACAGTGCTTAGAGTGTGCTGTGATGGTGAACACTTGCCATCCTGGCCCAGGCAGTAGATTGCAAGTTTGAGGCCAGCCTTGGAGAGACAGCAAGATCCTGCCTCAAAATCAAAACATTACAAAAAAAGTTGGATAAATAAAACTACCAAAACTATTTTGAGACGGGAAGAATTTGAAGCAGAGGTTAAGATTAGAGTAAAGGTTATGTGAGCACCTTAAACTTAGCACTCAAAAATCAAAAATGAAAGGGAGACATCATATAGAAACTACAGGTACTGGCACAATAACAGAATTCTACAAACAATATTTTTAGGTCAGTGGGATTGATAAATTTGGTGAGAAGGATACATTCCTTGGGAGAATTTAAGGAAGACTTAGACTCTCAAACCTTTTCCACTAAGAAAGTGTGGTGGCTTCATTGGCCACCTTACTGGACACCACTAATTCTTCATAAATCTCTCCAGAAACAGGAAATTACCTTAATTGCAAAGCCAGGCTAAGACTTTAAAAGAAAACTATAGGCCAGGATAGTTCACAAATTAAGACACAAGGCATTTTAAACAGTCAGTTTTCCATCTCCGTGGGAGCCACATCCATGGATTCAAATTCTTGTGAGTCAAAGTATTTAATAGAAAAAATTCCAACTATATATTTTGATTTTTTTATTCCCTAAAGATTACACCATGAAAATTACTTACCTAGTGTTTATACGTATTAGGGATTTTATAAGTAATCTAGAGAGGATTTAAAGTATACAAGAGAAGGTGCAAGGTTATAAAAAGGTACTATACCATTTTAAAATAAGGGACTTATTAGATGAATAGAATGGAATGTGGAAATAGAACCACACAAAGCAGTTGATTTTTTATGAATATGCCAAGACAACTCACTGGAGAAAAGATAGTCTTCATATACGTATGTACACCCATACACGCATGCACACATACATACGCACACATATATGAAAATGGAGAAAAAAGCAAAGATACTGTCTTTTCACAGAGTGGTGCTGGCCTAAGTGGGTGTCTACATTTTGAAGAAGGGGTCTTGACCCATATCTCAATGCACATACAAAGATTAACCATGTTGTGTCATAGACCAAAGTGTCAAATGCTGTTAGCAGTTGAAGAACTTTCTGTCTCATTAGTCCATATGTGGCTATATCATCTAAAACTGTACAAAATTTAAAAATTCAGCCCTTCCTTACTGTGGTCACGAATAACTCCATTTGATAGGCTGTAGCACAGATTGTAGGCCTCTTCCATTAGCACAGAATGTTGTATTTATATTGCTGTGTTTTAAACAATTTTTATTCTACTTATTTTTATTTGTGTGATTCCCACAACTTCGGGAATCATCCTGGATTGCTTCTACCTCCTTTTTGCTTAGCTCTGGGATTTTCAAGCTTCCCCCTACCAGGGCCACAAGTGCAGGTCGCCACCATTTCTGCCTGTCGTTTTTATGTGGGGCCTGGGATTGGAACTTAGGACCTTCTGCTTGTAAAGCAGAGTCTTAACCCCTGAGCCATCTCTCCAACCCTACAAGGCTGTTATTTAAGAAGGTACAGGGGAAACTCTGAATCCTTAACTAGACAAAGATGTCTTTGATTCAAACAACAAATGTAAAAGGGAAAATGACCCATAGGATATCATCAAAATTAAAATTAAGAAGCTCTGGAATTATAAAAGCTCTGTGTGTGTGTGTGTGTGTGTGTGTGTGTGTGTGTGTGCATGCACTCGCGTGCTCATGCATGCATGTATGTATCAGAGCATTGTGTGTGTCTGTGGAAGCCCAAGGGTGACTTCAGGAATCATTCTTGATTGTTTCTACCTCCTTTTTGCTTTGCCCTGGGGTTTCCCAGGTTCTGCCTTCCAGGGCCAGAAGTGCAGCTGTTGTAATTTCTGCTGGACATTTTGGTATCTGGGATCTGAACTCAGGTCTTTGTGCTCTTGAGGTAGAGACTTAACTCCTGAGCCATCTTTCCAGTCCCCAAAAAACTCTTTCTAGAAAGGACACAGTATGCCATGATCAAGGAAAGAATTTGTGAAATATAACTGAGAAGCAACTAGCAAACAAAATACATAAAACATTGGAAAATTTAATAATGAAGAATTGTCTGTGTGTGTGTGTGTGTGTGTGTGTGTGTGTGTGTGTTGATGGGGATGAAGTCCTGGCCTCATGCATGCTGGGCAAATACTGGGTCACTCAGCTACCCCTTCACTCCAGGTATAACTTTGAGTTTTCTTTCTCTAAATGGCATGACATTTGCTTTATTTTATACTGATCAGACTGCTGCAGAGTCTACCCTCCTGCCACTTCCTAGAATCCCAGGCTGTCTCTCAGACCATTGGCTGCAAGGCCTTGGTTTGCCATCTGGAGTGGGCTAGAGAGACCACTCTCTAGCAGCACAGGGTCCGAGGGGAACCCTGCCGCAGCAGGGACTCATGGGTAAAAGATCCACACAGTGAAAGAGCATCTCGCTCCCATCAGGAAAACTGAGGAGCTCTGTGGTGGTTTGGGCTGTGCCCGCTTTTTCACCCACTGCTGCTTTGGGGACCACCAGCCTCTCACCGGAGGTTCTGCATTTGAGAACCATTCATGGGATTCTGTGAATCCCCCAACTGATCGGGGAGGGCCGTGGCTAGACTCTGCAGGAAAAGAACGGTTGGCAATTCTAGCCCAGGTGGGCATTATCTTCTGGGCTGGAAGCCTCTGACTCGGTCATGTGGGTGGCTGCTGCTTCTGTTGTTGCTTAATTCCACAGTCATCTTTCCAGGTTGGTTTCAAAACCAGCTCCTTCTGGAAGGTTTCTTTTTTTTCCATCTGTGGACTGCTCTAACTGAAGGTAGCCTCCCTGAAGGGCTGTTTGTGGGTAAACCAAGGTCCCCCTCGATGCTTCTCTGATGCTGTGGAATTGGCTTGAACCTGTGCCGGCAGGTGCGTGGGAGGCTCACCCCTGCTGTGTAAGGGGTCACAAGGGACGTTATGTTCATGGGGGAAGGTGACCAGCTAGATTCCGCAGCATCCATGATCATAAATGTGTCCGCCTTCTCGGGGCCCCTCTGTTCATGAATCCCTGATAGTATCCAGCCCTACTTGTTGGCTTGGGTCTCTTTCCATCAATGTCATTTCTTTTACTCATTTTTACTTTTTTTTTTTTTTTAGTGGAGGACCATTTTATGACAGTTTAAGAGAAAGGACAGGACAGGCAATTGCCAGAAGGAGAGAGACAGAGGAGGAGGCTAGAGGCTGCTATGCCTTTTGAGTTAGTGTGCAAGCAGGACCGTCTCGCAGGTTTAGCAGTGGAGGACGGCAAGCCTCACCATGGTAGGGCTTGGGGGTCATTAAAGTGAAACCGTCCAGAATGTCAGGGCAAGCGTGCTTAGCAGTCTGGCTAGTATCCAAAAAGAGACAGAAAAGGGAAAAGAAAAGTCATGTTTTTTTTTGTGTTAGAATGCAGAAAAGCTAGCGACCTGTAAACAACTACTTCAGTCTTATTTTTTTACTTTTTAGAAACAACTTTATTTTATTTTAATTTTTGCATATCTCTCTGTGTGTGTGTGTATCAGAGAGAGAGAGAGAGAGAGAGAGTCTTTGGAGGCCCAAAGGTGACTTTGGGAATCACCCTGGATTATGCTACCTCCTCTTTGCTTTTCTCTGGAGTTTTCTAGGCTCTGCTTTCCAGAACCAGAAGTACATACAGGTCACTGCCATTTCCACCTGATGCTTTTATGTGGGATCCAGGATGCGAACTCAAGACCTTGTGAGGCAGAGGGTTAACCCTTGAGCCATCTCTCCAGCCCCTCAGTCTTACTTTTTAAAGTGCTAATCCTCACAAATAAAACCCGAGGGAGGGGAACTCAAGTGATACCGCACATGTGTGTCTGAAAAACGTAGCCACCTTTTCATAGTTGTTCAAGTTACTAGCAGTGCATGTACAAGGACGCTGCAGACGGTTTGTATGATCATTTCGGTGGACTGACTCGTTCATCCTGTTTGGACCATGAGAAGATGTGGCATTCCTCATTGTATTCAAATTGCTCAGAATGTGAAAAGGGCGTATGAGTTTTCTTTTCCTGTCCTAACCATGACCGGCCTGGACTTGGCTTAGGCACATGTGGTAGGCATAGCAGTGACCTGTCACTCAAGGATGTCTGAGTCCTAGTCCCAGAGCCTGTGAACATGTTACCATATATGGCGAAAGGGGATTGGTAGCAGAGTTGAATCAGAAGTCTTGGCATGAGGAGGTTTCCTAGGTTATACCGTGGGGAGCAGTGTGTTCACAAGGATCCTGATAAGGAAAGGTGGGGAGGGGCCGAAGGGAGGGGGAGGCAGTCAGCTCTGTGCAGAAGGTTCAGCTGGCCGTTCCTGGCTGTGGAAATGTGAGTAGCCCCCAAACCAAGGAATCCTCTAGAGGCTGAAGTAGTCTGGAAATGTCTGTTTCATCCTCCGAGGGCCTCCGCAGGCATAGACGGCCTTCAGAAGTGTGGGACCATCCATGAGTTAGTGTTGTTTGACGCCCCTGTGGTTTTTAGTAATTTGTTACAGTGATTTCCTATTGGCACTGTAGCATACATTTGCAAGTATTTAAAAACAAGAAATTAAAAAAATTTTTTTTTCTTTCAAATGCTGGCCTCTGTCCTTCTCCCCCAGCTCTTTTTCTGAAATCTCATTGCCAATTTTCCTAGGCTGCCTAGCCAGCAGACTTTCAGCCTTAATTCTTGCCTCCATGTCTTGAGGAGTTCAAAGAGTATGCCTGTCGAATGCTCCCAAAGGGGGAGGGGGGAGAGAAAGAGAGTCAGAGGTTGGAGCTTCCAAGTGTGAGGCTTGTCTAACTAGCAAGACCTTGTCTCCAGAAACAAAATAACCAAGAGAGAAGTTAGTGTTTCAACCCAGATGAGCAATGCTTGGGAGAATTCAAGCCGTGGGTTCTCAATGTCACAATCCCATTGTGTGAATACATCATTGTTTGTTTATCCATTTACTGGTTAGAGGACATGAGTTGTTTTTGGTTTGGGGTAGTGTTTATAATTTAAATATAATTTGCATAGTTTTTTGTTCTTTTTGAGACAGGGTTTCCTGTAGTTCAGGGACTTGGTCAGGGAAGACCTTGAATTTCTTATCCTTCTGCCTCTATAGGTGTGTGCTGCTCTGCTCTGTTTTATGAGGTGATGGGGATCAAACCCAGGGCCCCCTGAATGCCAGGAGCTACCTATTCTCAGCCTTGCTTGCAGGCTTTTGTGTAGACCTACACATACTTTTATTTCTCTTGACTAAACACTTGAACGTGGAATTTCTGGACCAAATAGCATGTTTATTTTGAAAATCTGCTAAATTCCTTCCCAGAGTGGTTGTAACATTTTGTCTATAAGTAATTAAGCGAATTCCGATTTAAATACTGTGGAATGATACAGAATGAAAAAAAATGAGTCTTATATCCCCTCTGCAAGTCTGTTTCTAGCACTAAATTTAGAGCATTGACTAGAAACTCCAAAGCAAATTCGTCTTATCAGTTTGAGGGAATGTGACTCAGCAATTCACATATAGTTCATGAATAAAGGAGACATGATTCTATTTTTATATGAAAAAAATTTTTATATGATTCTTTATATTCTCCAAATGGCCATAATTTTGATATTCCCTGAGAGATATTCTCTTTCTTCTAAGAACTGCCATAATCCTATATGGATTATTGCGGATTTTTGTTTGTTTGTGAGATAGCGTCTATCATAGTTAAGCACAGGTGTCAACTTGACAGTTGAGGGTTTGGGCTCTGGGCACATTTGTAGAGAATTAGTGGTTGAGTTGAGCCCAGAGCAAACGCTAGCTGATGGGGAAGGCCCAGCCCATGTTGGATGGGATTAGGCCCCTGAATAAAGCACAGAGAGCTGGTTGAGAAAGTTGATACCTTGTGTATACTTGGCCAGACATGCTGGTCTGTCAAGTAAGGATTATGTAAAGATGTGTGGCCATTTTCCTCTGCCCTGGTGTTGGTGTGAGCTCTACTGTCAAGCTGGACGAAAACTCTAACCAGACAATCATAAGAGAAAATAAAACCCTTGTTACCTTAAGTCATTTGTTGGTGATTTACCAGCAACCATGTAGGCAAACTGCTACAGTATCTTATGATCATAGGCTCGTGATAGCTGAGGATAATCTTAGACTTCTGATCCTTCTGACTGTATCTCCCAATTGCTAGGATTGTAGACATGCTCTACCATATCTAGTTTTATATGGTTCTGGGGATCAAACCCATGAATTCATGAATACTAGGCAAGCATTCTACCAACTGAGCCATGCCCAGCCCTATGTGAATTAGTGTATGTGTGTGTGTGCGCGTGTACCTGCCTGTAGAAGCTCAAGGTTAATTTTGGGAATCACCCTACATTGCTCTTACCTCCTCATTGCTTTACTCTAGGATTTCCCAAGCTCTGGCCTCCAGGGCCAGATGTGTAGGCTGCCACCATTTCTGCCTGGCATTTTTTATGTGGGATCTGGGATCCCATATAAAACTCAGGTCCTACTGATTGTGAGGCAGATGCTTTAACTTCTGAGACATCTCTCCAGCCCCCTATATGAAATATTGAGGGATTGTCTTTTATTATTATTGGACCAGGGCTAGGCATAAGATTGATGCGAATTTATACATTTACAGAGAGAGCATTAGATCATAGCTTTCTGTGTTATAACTTGAAAGAAGGTAGAGCAAGGATGGGGTTGCTTAGTTAGACGGGTCACCTGGCTGTATGACTTTCAGTTTGGAAGCTGGAGGCTTGGCAAGTACTGGTTGGTTCTATGGTTGAATGGTCAGTTAGCAGCAAAGAGCCTGGGCCTTGGATTGTGTGAGCCTCTTTTTGGCATATAGCCTTCAACTGATGTCTTTTCCTCAATGAAACATTCTTCCTTGACCTTAGTTCCAAATCCCTCAAGCAGGTTAATTATTGAGCCCCTTTATCTGGGAGTAGCTGTGCTTGCTCCTGGTGATAGAGAAGCAAGCTAATTGCCCACTCTTACCCTTAAAAACTCTGCAGAAGTCTGCTGATAAAGTGCTTGCCCTTTAGGTATGAAGACATGAGATCCATCCCCAGAACTCACCTTAAAAAAGCCTGGAATGGTAGTGGGCACTTCTCTGTCAGTACTGGGAAGCAGACAGGCATGGAGCCTGTGGCCTAGAGTCCGCTGTGTCTGCCTGGCAAGTTTTAGGTCAGCAGGAGGCTTCATCCACAATCAAACAAATAACTAAATAGCTCAGGGGCGTTCCCCAGACAGGTGGGCAGGAAAAGTAAAGGGGCAGGACTTTGGCTGATTTTGTCCAGCATACTGTATATGGTATATGCAGTTGGTGGTCAACTGTTCTATTAATTTTCATAATATCACATATCACTTCACTGTTCTGAAGTGATCACTTCTTTAAGATAGAAATACACCGGGGATGAGGCTAGGGAAATGGCTCAGTGGTTAAACTTTTTACCAGATCCCATGTAAAAAGACTGGCTGGAAAATGGTGGTGGTCGGTAATTCCCAGCCCTGGAAGGCAGAGCCTGGGAAACCCCAGAGCAAAGCAATAAGGACCTAGAGCAATCCAGGATGATTCTTGGTACATTCATTGGTCTTCTGTATACACACACACACACACGCGCACACACACACACACACACAACGTCAGATAAGAAAATAAATGCTATTTTAAAGGCCAGCTTGTGGGCTAGAGACCAGTGATAGTGGAATTAGTGTTTTCATTAGCCCAAAGTAAAGGGCTAATCAGATAAGAACAGAATCTAAAGACTAAAGGAACACATTTCTCTGCTTCCATCTGAAGCTGAAGGAAGATTCCTGTTGTTTATACTTTGCAATTGTTCATTTGGGTCATGATGGTGGAGAGAAAAAATGAGCCCCTCATAGAAGTTGTTCCTCCAGGGGCTGAGAGGAAGGGGTGCCTGTTGCTTGCTGTGATCGCCTCCAATGAAGATCTGTCTTTCCCATACCTGAAGGCCAGGATGGTAAAAGAGGAAGAGAGCTGAGGCCACATGAGGGATGGGGGTGGGGAGGAGGAGAAGAACGAGAAATTGTGGCAAAAGGTACAAAAAACTGGCTCAAAAATCAAGATTCAATTCTAAGGCTTTGGGAAGGGTGGAGAGATTGTAAGAACCTGAAGCATTTTAAGACCGGGAAGGTTCATGGTTAGATGAGACATTCCACTCAGGGCAGGACTGCTGCATCTGGGAGCTCACTGCAGTGAGATTTGTCCTTCCCAGACCTGCATAATGACTGACATACCAACATGCCCCATAGATTACCTAGGAACTCAAGAAAGATAAGAACATACAGTGGAAACATTTGGGTGTAAAGCTGGATGAATGAAGGGAAGTGCCCCTATCAGTGGGGTGTCCTGAAGAGAGGTAACTTGATATGCCATAGAGGCCTGAACCCCCACAAGAGTGGGGGGGGGGCAGGCAGGGTGAACCCTGGGGTCCACGGAGGGTAGGAAGGAATGGGAGGGATTAATGGGAGGAAAAGAGGGGATGTTAGGGAGGGGATGGAGGGAGGCAGGAATGAATGCTCAGTATGCTTGTAAAAATAGAAAAATTCTAAAAATCAGGATTCAAAGTGGCAAAGATCAGCAGGAAGGTGCAAGTTCCTTCCGTAGAGTCCTTGAATTGTTTGAGAGGGTTTTGGACCTCCACGGTGATGTGCACCATGGCTCTGAATTTGTATGTGAATGTTAATGAAAGACAGTAAACTTGAAGACATTCAGATGCCAGTTAGCAGGATTGAGAGGGTCAAGAGAACCAAAGAACGTGCTTGAGATGAAAGAAACACATATCTCTGATATGAAGCAACTTCAGATACTTTCCCCCAAAGGAATTCAGTTGTTTAATTCTATACTGATCACAGAGAAGAGATTATCCCAAAATCAGGGGTCATGTGACTAAGTTTCATTGTAGTTGTTTAATGAAATAGTTCAAACTGATACTTAAAACAGAATTATTCCTGTTGTACCCATGAATATAGTAAATTTGTGATATTTTCATCCTTTAATTCCCAGTCCTATCCCTTTTCCTTTTTCCTTTTCAACCTTTCATTTCCCCTGCCAGATGCCCTCCTATTTTCAAATCTTTTTACTTGTGTGGATCATTGTGTTTCCTCTCCTTTGCCTTTGATGTATTTGTATGCCTGACATGCTCCAGCAGTGGGTATCCATATGCCATTGAGTAAAGCACCCTCCTTTTCCCTGTCAACATTGTCCTCATCAGTCTTTTGGGGAGGTGTGGAGCTTCTTGATCTTTCTGCTTTCACAGTGAGATGTTGACAAGACTGTTCTCATGCAATTCTTGTGAATTATATATATATATATATATATATATACATGCCATGAAATCATACATATCCTGACCTGTCATGTCCAGGGAATAATGTCTGCCCATCACTACCTCAATTCAGGCTCTTATAATCTTATTGCTCCCTCTTCTTTGATATTCCTGATCCTTGGAGTAGAAGTAGATGTGACTTGGATGTCCTGTTCAGGACCAAGCAGTCCACATTACTTATCTTCTGCATCTTGGTGAGTTGTGCTTTTCAGGTAGTAAACACCTTCTGTTGCAGAAGGAGGCTTCTGGGTTGAATGCTGAGTGTTCTTCCAATCAATGGTTAGAGCAACAGGTGGTTAACAGACAGCTTGGTGTAGTGTCTTCTAGCCTGCTTTTCCCCGGGATCTATGTCCTTCCTGTCATAGGTTTTTATTCTAGTTTACAGTAACAGGAATGTGTGGACCTTAAATCCCATCAGAAAGCGTTTGCCTCCTTGGTGTTCATGCCAAGAATACACCAATGGTCACCTGTTGCCGTGGTAACTGTTATTGCAACTTGCAGATTTCACAGACTGATGAGACTTCTGATTGCATTTCTCCCCCCTGTAGCTTCCACAGTATTTTCTGCAAACTATCCAGCAAGAAAGATGCTTCCAGACCAGTTTCAGCTGGTGTTTTTGTCCAGCTGTGATCCATGTATGTTGCATCTTCAGTAATAGGTTCTTATTGTCAGTTTTTGGAGGGCAACTAGGAGCAATGGCAAAAGCTTATACTGCTTGGGGAGACCTTTGAGACCTCTCTGACCAATAACTTACCAAGAAGTATCATGTGCCTGTTACTCCTAGTATTGTTTAATTGCCTCTGGTGATTTTTTTTAAAGAAAAATAACTGGATGTAGCCCAAATGTGTCATGTTAAGACATAGATTTAGGATCCCACAGTTAACAACATCAGTTAGATTTAGGAGGAACAGAAAGTAGCTTAGTTGTGCAGAGGTGGGACACTGCACATTGAAATGCTCAAATACCTGACCTGGAGTCAAAGCACATAGGTGGCTGAGTCAGCATATAGTGTGTCTTCCACACTCCTCCCCGCACATCCTACGAGCCTGAGCTTTGCGTGTTGGGTCTCTGGATGCCATATATCATTGTGTTTTGGGGAGAGCTTCCGCAAAAAGCTCCTGAAGAGAGTTTGGAAGAAACACCTGAGAGAAAATGAAATGATTTACATGAGTTCAGTTGCGAGCAGCTGGAATCTCTGGATTATCTAAACATTCCATAGGCATGGGCCCAACTCTGTGTGTGTGTGTGTGTGTGTGTCTTACAAAAGTGCTGGCAAATTCTTTCCATCACAGCTTCTTGCATACAGCATGGTCTTGTGTTGTCGGACTCTCTTTTTTTGTTGTTGTTGTTCAGAATTTACCTTAGGGGTTTTCTCAGACTCTGCATTCTTACTCCTTGGTGGTTTTTAGCTTTCTTTTTTCTTTCCAGGCTGGGGTAGATGATGCAGTTTCACTTCTAGGTGTCAGGATTCTCTTTCACACTGGTTCGTCATGACCTTGAAGTCTTCTAAGTTTCCCCCTTGGCTAACTTTTTTTTTTCTTCTTTAAGTCATACTCCAGTAAACTCGAAAGTTGTTTTACCCGAGTTAAAAATACCAGCAATGAGGGACCGGAGTCATGGTTTCTGAGCTGTTAACACAGACAAGTGATTCTGCCAGCCAGTGGTTTATCTTTCAATTTTCTTCTTGTTGACAGGTTGGTTATGTTTCTAAATTCACCTTTCAGTTTTGAAAGCTGCTAAACTATGACTTGAGATGCTAAAGGTGGAAAATGTTTATTAGGATAATTGTCTTCATTATAATTGTCCCCTTGTCCCTCTCCCCCTCTGATAATTGAGGTCTCACAGTCATTTTGAGCTGCAGCCGCCCACAAGAACCACACACATGGCGTTTTACTCAAAACTTTACTTTAACCACTACTTTGTGATGCAAAATCAGTGGAATTTTGGGTACTTTCTGTAAAATCGAAATCTTTATGGGGGTTTTCCGACATCCTCCTTGATTGTTAACAAATTATCAGTGTAATGAACAAGAAAGAGTGAAGTTTGTTAGCAGACACTGGCTTGTGTGGTAGGAGAGAAAACCAGCACACATGAGAGTTATCACCTGGAGTCGTCTTGATTGGATTGAGAACCAGTCCTTTTTTTTTTTCCAAGTGCAACTAATTAAGAAGTATTTTTTAATGAGATTTTACGAGATTTATATTCAGAGAGAAGACTTGGGAGTGCACTTATCTTTGCCACAGAGCTTTCAGTCTATACACAAGATTCACAGTCAAAACTTTCTAGTCTGTAGATTGTCTTATGAAAGAGAATTGAAAAGAAACACACATCGGTAGGTGTTGTGCCCCATGCAAGGATAAAGGAGGGCTGTGATGGACAGGTGGTCACTGGGGACATATGGCAGCTCTGACGTGGAAGTAGGTAGCATCTGGCCAGGCATAGCTCGCTCTGTATTTGGCCAAGTTAGGAGACGTCTGTTTATTTTGGAGCCGAATCCCTGGGCAAGTCTCTCATCTTTAAGTTTCATTCCTGCCATATGGTTTGGTAGATTGCCTATCACCTTGAGATATTTCAGAAGCAGCCCATTGTTGCTGTAGCCTATCTCACACGCAGGTGACTTTTACTGTCATATAATTTAAATCTTAATGAGCACTTTTTTTTTTAAATTTGTAAAACCTCTTGGTTAATCAAAAGCCAACTCTGCTTCTGTCCTTCTGTAGTTCACTCTCACCAAAATATTAGGAACTAATTTCTTTCTCTGACACTCAGAAGTCAGATACAGGTTCTTATACAGTCTTGCAATACTTAGAATCCTTTGGGCTGTTTCCCGCCCATGTTTTGTCCAATCACATATGGGGGGGAAGGGGAGACTCAGAAATTGAGAATGAAGCTTTGGATAGGTTCATGTCTTAGTGTACACCTAAAGGATCATATCCCCCAACAAAGTTTTGGCTTTGCTGCTGTAGAGACTGAGCTGCTGCATGGCTTTCAGTTCAAAAACTGAGGCTTCCACAAAGAAAGCTTCTTGCTTTATTATTTAAGTAAGGAATTAGTTGGGGGCTGGAGAGGTGGCTCAGGGGTTAAGCCTCTGCCTTGTAGGCGGAAGGTCCTGAGTTCGGATTCTAGACCCCACGTATAGACGCCGGGCCGAGGTGGGGGTGGCCTGCGTTTCTGGTCTTGGTAGGGCGGAGCCTGTGAATCCCGGGGCAGAGTAAACAGGAAGAGGGGAGGCGTCCATGGTGGTTCCCGAATTCGTCCGTGGTTCTACACACACGCGCACACACACATACATATACACACACGCACAATTGAATAAAATAAAAAAAAAAGTTTTTTTTAAAAAAAGTAAGGAATTAGTGTCTTATGCAGCACAAGAGAGCAAAGGGCAGGTGTTAGGCGGGAGCAAAGTTAAGCAATCTATTTTAGGCAAGAAGGACAAAAGGAAGAACAAAGAATATGGGACAGGAACTGGAAAACAAACCAGATAAGCTAAATTGAAATTTTATATTCAGACTTTTTTTTTTTTTTTGCAATGTGTGCTGGTGTGTGTGTAGAGAGGATACTATGTGTACCTGTGGAGGCCCAAGGGCGACATCAGGAATCATTCCGTATTGCTCTACCCTTATTGCTTTGCTGTGGGGTTTCCCAGGCTTGACCCTGGAAGGGCAGAAATGCAGGTCGCTGCCATTTCTGTCCAGTGTTTTTCCATGACAGCTGACATATTAACTCAGGTCCTTCTGTTTCTGAGGCAAGGGTTTTAACCCCAGCTCTAAGTCAAAATCCTTGTACTTTGTTGGATGCACGGGGGTGGGGAAAGCAGAGAGATATAAAGCGGTAAGACCTCAGCAGAGGGTGAAGACATGTGCAAAGATACAACTTTAGGGTGGGTTGCAGAACAACACACGTCTCAGAAGCGGGATGGAATGTCTGAGGCAACTCTGACGTGATGAATGGCTTAGACGTTGATGGACAGGATGGAAACTTGTAAAGCAGTGATGGTGGGATGGCTTTCTTGCACGTGAGCACTGTACTGCTGTACTTGATGCGTCGTGGCCTGGTGATGTTCCCTCTTTATCCGGGAGGTGATTTTGAAGGTTCCTGAAATAGAGGTGTTGGAGAAGGTGGTGTGGGGGGCAGGCAAGCAAGAGTGCTGACTGAGATACCCGGGAGACAGAACCTCAGGTTGTGTTGTGGCTACAGTAGCTTCCCTGTTGACACCCTAAGTCCCTGGGTAGGACCTGCCACGTGGCCGGTGGGGCGGCATTCCATGTTCAATGAATTCTGCTGAAGCTGGCAGACTGAACACAGATTTCAATCTTCAGTGACAGGATTCAAATGAAACATGACAAACCTGTAAAAGCTGCCACCTAAACGTGTCAATGCAGAACATTCTAGTGAACTGGATGGGGCTTGGGGAGACAAACCACACACACACACACACACACACACACACACACACACACACACTCTGCCAGTCTGGTTGTGCTGGGCAGCTTGAGAGATCAAAGGGAAGGCCCAGGGGAAGAGCAAGTCTGTGCTAGCTGACGTGCCTGTCAGGCTGGAGTATGCACAGATGCCATTTAAGTTTCAGGGAAAAGTACGTGTCTCTTTCTCTCTCTCGGGCTTACCTCATGATGGAAAAAGTGTGCAGTGATACGCTACACTACTGGAAAAAAAAAAAATCAATTCTTTTTTTTTTTTTTTAAGTTACCAAATTCCTAAAGCAGAGAGAGTGGTTAATGACACGGCTCATTACTTCTGACCCAGTTCTCGGTATTGGGTGGGAATTCCTCCTATTTACTAAGGAACATAGAAAAGTCAGTGTCAAAAAGAGCAGTGAAGGCCAAGTGCTGGCTTGCGGAAGGAACGCGGTGCGCGCACCATGAGGACAGAGAAGTGAGCTCTGTACACCAACCAATCCAAAAGACAGTTGGACAAAATCCCACCATACCATGGGGTGTGGATTGAAACAAATGTGGAATGGTTAGTGATACTTCCCTGGTAGAAACCAAGTAAAAGATCCCCAGGGACAGCCCACAGAATTCTCTGGACTTGGTCACAGCATGCCAGGTTGGCCAGGGCTGCCTGGCTAGCAGCTGTCATCTATACGGATGAATGCTGCATGGCAGTTCACTTTCTGAGTGAATCTGCTTACCAAACCAGTTGTAGCTTAAATGGGTCTTAACAAGCAGGTCTCTTGAACAAGCAGGTCTCTTATTGGAATAGCTCTAAAGTCACGAAGCCACCACTCAGCCACTGTACGTTATTCTGCATCATTTATTAAATATTTTGTATATGCATTTACAAACAACTCATCTCAGAACTCTGCTTTCAATACATTTTCTCCCTAAACGTTTGTGCAGAGATTCTCTAGTGAAATGGAATCATATACAAAACTAGGCAACAGGTATAAAAGCTTCCTTTCGTACTTTGCATCCATCCAGAGAAGAAATCACGTGAGAAAGAAGCAAAACCAAAATGTGGCTCTTTCAGAATGGCATGTCAGTGTTCAACTATGAATCCTACGGGACTAATTCATATTTTGTCTTTATATGGACATATATAGTCTTAATAACGACTTAGCTTAGTTCAGATGAAGAGAGAGAAAAAAATAACTCTACTATTTGGACTAGATGATCTAGAAGTCATCAGCTACTCATCTCGTTATAATGCAACATCAAAATTCAACCAGGAGAGGACACTGATTGGCCAGCAATACACAGTTCTCCCAAACGTCTTGTAAAAAGTTCCCTTTTAAAAAATGTCATTGGCTCGTCACAGGCTAAGGTGTGAGCCCCTAATACGGCTCCCTTAAAGAAATAGTTTAAATGATCCATTTCAAGGCATAAAAGGATCCCTGAAACTAAAGTTGCTTTTCTTAAAATGAGCACTGATTTAACAGATCATGGACCAGCAGCAGTATCTATATGCGACCACGGTCCTAATGCCAAGAGCAACGAGAAACAGCGTCACCAGAGGATAATTACAAGGTACAAAACGCCTAGGGACCTGAAACTCACTAGTAATATATTTTGGCAGCAGCATCATTTGATATTTAACCTTTTATTACATAGTATTAACACACCAGTTTCAAAGATGTGCACTCCCTTTAGGGTACTTGGGAGTTTTACAAATTTATTGTGATTGCATAATTCGTATTGCACAGTTTTTATTAAAAAACATAAATACTGGCTATTCTAGTTTTAAATACAAAATACATGTCATATAGCTTTAAATCTATTATCTGGTTCAAGTGCAAATCAGGTGCTTTCTTTAGTCCTTCTAAAAAGGCATTTTTCTTACTATGTTTTGGCACAAGTGATGTGTCATTGTGCCGACGGATCTAATTACAACAAGGTATTATCCAAACCTTGAGAGTAGCAACCATATACATACAGTATAAAACTGAGTATTTACAAATGTACTAAGCACACACGTAACCTCCCGTGGGTACATCAGAACTCACAGCCACACCCATACTAAAGATGGTTAAAGACCAGGTGCGTGAAAGCCCTCGGCGGCGGCTCATGCCGGCTGCTGTGGGTTGACATTCATATGAGGAGGATGTCCTAGAAGACCGATTCTTTGTTTCTGCTTCCTTTGTTCTGTCATCTGGAAAGTTAAAAGGTTTCATCATTAGACACTTCCTGTACGTCAAATCATACCCTGAACCATAGATTTACCTCTGTGGTTACGGTTTATACTGAAAGCCACTTTCTACAAACAGCGTGCCCTCACTGTATCGGATGCTCCGGGCTTCAGAAGGGAGTGTTCCTCCTCCGACGGGGGAATTCTATGACCTAGTCATGCAAGGTGACTTGTTTCACGGAGAAACAACCCAAAGGGGGAAAGCACAGGATTCTCCACGGTTCTGAAAACCATTTCCAAGTGATTGAAAGACTCATGGGGAAATGGTAGCGGGGTTTGCGAGTGGGGATGCGCATAGTATGCAGAGAAGCAGTGGGGTTAGAATCCACTTTTCAGGGGACTGGGGTTCCTCTCACCACTGCTGTTTAGAGGAAAGGTCAACTAGTCCATCTAGGAAGGTGAGATGTGTCCTCACAGCTCCGTGAGGTCCAGACTGACTAAATGCTGTAAGAAAATTTCCTTCTGCTTGTTGGACTACGTTTTCACCTTGGACTTCTAACTGCGTTCTGGGAATATTTAGAACGCACATGTTAAGGAAAATCTTCATGTGGAGAAATAAGTGCTAGTTAACCGATAATTCTAGTTCTGGACTTACGTCACTAAGACAGATAAAAAGACTGGATGAAATGTATTTTATGACCTTGTTCTCTTCAGGTGGTTGAAGGTCGTACTCTAAAATGTCTAGTTTCCTAAACCTGGAGAGGCATGAAATTAGGACAGTGTAAAGAACATGAATGTCTTTCCGTATGTTGTTTAGTTTAATTTGAAATGTTATTTAGCTTCTCCTAACCTGTCTAGTTATCCTCCCAGGAGGAGCATTTCTGTCTCATGGAAGAATAGTTAGAGGTCATAGGAAAATGTCCCAGTACACTGCCTGAAAGGAGGCTTGCTTGCTTGTGTCTCCGGTTTCAATTCGATTAATTATTGGTACAAAATAACACAAAAATGTAAAATAACTTACCTAGATGCAGTTTTAAGTATGGCAGTAGTTTTCTATTCAAGATTCTGTATCTATGCTCCTTTACATAACTTACATAACTTGAATATTTCCAAAAGGTTATCATGAGGAGTGGGATCATCCAGCCAGCCTGCAAGGTTTCCTTGGCTGAGTGATAGGTCTTCATGGGAAGTGTCATGCACTAATCATACTCAAGCTTCAATGAGGAAAGAGACACTCATGTGCTGGATGGAATCAATCCTGATTACGTTACAGTGCCAGTTATTCATCTTACTGGTTGATTGACAGCTATGTAGCTCACATTGTTTCCCCTAAGCACTCTGTAGACAGATCTCATGGGAGAATCCCTTCGCTTACGGGAGGTAATCTCAAGTAATTAAATGGATACAGGCATGCTGGAGTATTCAACGTCTAGAGAAGGACACTTTCTATAGGTCATTCAAAGCTGTGGAGATCTCGAAGTTCAAGACCAGCCCATTCTTGGTAATTGTGCTTTCAATAACTGACAGTTGGTGGGTAGCAGTTTCTGGGTACTGGCTCCACTGTTCTTTATGATGTCACTTCTCCTTGACTTTTAAGTTTCTCTTTGAAAATTTTTATTTTACACTTTTTGTGCGTTTGTGCACGCCACAGTGCACGTGTGAAGGTCAGCTTTTAGTCAATTCTCTCCTTTCCATCCTGTGGGTTCTAAGGATCCAACCCAGGGCAAGTACCTTTACCCAGTAAACCAAATTCATCTTTTCTCAAGTGTACACTCTCTAAGGCTCCGAGCCTTCTATCAACAGCAAGTGGGTCTCTGGCTGATGGTGTGCCTTTGTCCATGTTACAGCCGTTGACTGTGACCCAAAGATCACTGTCATGTTCCAGATTGTTCTCTGGAGTCATCACAACAGTTTCCTCCAGGGTGTTGTGAATGGCCTATTCTTCAATCCTTAATTATTTCAAGTACCTACACACATATGTTTCGCTATAAGAATGGTCTTTAAATGCGTCACTTGGTCCCCTAGAAAGTCGGTGTGGGGCCCTTTGGTCCGTATCTGAATGGAGCTTCTGTGCTGGGGCAGCGTGGGCCCTAGGCTTCAGGAACACTGCTGTAGAACTTTCCAGTGACAGCCCGTCACTGGCCACAGTCAGTCTGCGGACAGCTTTCTGTACTTAAGCACGCCCTCTTCTGAGTGTCTGATCCTGACTAACCTTGATGTGGGAGACAGGAGAGGAACCATTTAAGTGGCTGACATATAGGAGAAGGAATCGGGTAATGGCTAAAGTCTTTGATTTCTCAGTAATGGATATCATCTAATACTAACTCTGTAAGGGGATTCGAGCAAAAATGAAAATATAAGATAGTCAAGGACTAAACCTGAGGTTTCCTAAACCTGATGCTAATTGCTCTCATAGAGCTTCTGATTTTAGCAGCTTAATTTGGACTACTCATACACACCTAGCCTATCTGTCTAGGATGTTAGCACGACCAAAGTGTACCTTAGCATATAATCTCACATGGTATACTCCCTGGACATCTGGTAGAAAACTGATTTTTATTAAAAAAAAATCCACACCTAAAGCCAACTATATTCAGGATCTGTCATCAAAACTTTAGTTTGAGTAGTAAGAAATGTCTCAGTTTAGAAGATTAAAAATCCTTAGGATTCCCATTAAGGGGAGGATGAAGTTACAGCAGTACTTTTTCCCACCTGTGTCTGACTTCTCCATGCCTCTTTGGGATTCTGGGCTGAATAAAAAGCAAAGAATACACAGCTTCATAAGTAAAACGCAGCCATGGTGTGAAACACGCAGCATGAAAATACAGACAGAGCGCTAAGTGATGGAGGAAGAAGCTGGGGTACAAATGCTGTGGTCTAGCTTATAGGAGGACGTTTTAAAAGGTCTCTTTAAATTAAGCAGTAAGATCCTGGCTACTTAGATTCTAAACCATCAGAATGTTTTCTGCAGCCTCGTTTAAAAAAAGTCAGCAACACTCAACTGATGAGCCGTAGATGCTCAGAAGGAAAAGCAAAGCGTCGCTGCATTGCTGCACTGCGGTGATGTAAATGCTTTGACAGACAGCGGCCTGGCTCACCTTCCATCAACCTTTGAAACCGAACCCAGTACCTGTGAGGAGTACCAGGCAGCGACGGAATCCTCCGCCTCAGCTCGCCGTGAAGGCATCATACCCTTTCTTCATTCTTAGAATAACCCTGTGCAGACTTCCATAGCCTGCTGCCTGTGTTGAATTGTAATCCACCAGCTCGTCTTCCAACCTGGACTGTTCTAGAAAGCAGGACTAGGTATTGACTTCATCATCTACCCTTGGTGTCTACTACTGTGCCTGGCAAACACGGGGCTCCTAACCAGTTGGTTGAGATGTGGGGTGGGTTGGGGAAAGAGTGTTTGAACCAGGGATGGTGCCATTCCTTGAGCCAGCCATGCAGCCATGCAGCCATGCCGCTTCTTTTTTCTGGGCACCCTCCCCTCCCGCTCACTGCATCTTTCTGACAGTTCAGAAGGCATCGGCTTATAAGAGAACAGAAGCTATGAACACTCCTTCCTCCGAGGATGATCTCATCCTCTGTGCTCCACTGAACTTTATCTACTCCTGTTACTTATGGGGCCCTGGGAGATGCCATCTCCGCTTTCTCTCCATGGCCTCAGCATCACTGACAAGCACATTCCGTGACATCTGTGTGCTGTTCCCATCTTTCATCATTCTCTCCTGTAAGCGCTGGTCATCAAGAAAATCCTCTTTGCATGAAAAAGGCAACATGCTAATAGGATCTGGACTTTCAAGCACTTCTCACATTCCTAGCAGCAGGTAAAGGCTCTCTGTCCTGTAGGAAGCCAGTCACGTGTTCAAGTTAACCCTTGGCTCAGTGTTTGCTCTTTTGCTTTAGGAAGGAAACATGCGAAATAAAAAAATATGAAGTTCTTACATTAGTCCTCCTCCT
Source organism: Typhlomys cinereus (assembly GCA_023101885.1). Lineage (NCBI taxonomy): Eukaryota > Metazoa > Chordata > Mammalia > Rodentia > Platacanthomyidae > Typhlomys > Typhlomys cinereus. The sequence goes on along the minus strand of JALPQD010000183.1, from coordinate 2,295,799 downwards.
TGGAATAAGGATGTAAGAGAATTACATTCAGTATTCAGAATCTCTTGGGAGGGGAAACGTGAAGATGAGCGGCATCGGTTAATACTTTGAGCAGCATCTGAAGCAACCATTCCTTCTCAGTAGTGACAGGCGTGCCATCACGAATCATGTGTTTACTAATGGCCTCGAGTCCAATTGGAAGTTTAGGAAAACAACAAAAAACCCTCAAGAACAGTAGAACTGCTATGGTCCCATTACTGGTTTTTGGATCAGAGGAGGTACAAAATATCTAAGTAGTGAAGCAATTTTCATGTTTCCCAGAACCTTCACTAGTGAATACTATTCTTTCATAGCTGTATTAATAGCATCCGTGCCAGAATTTCTTGTTCATTAATCATTGGTAGGGCTTTTATGTAGTAATCCAAGTTTTTTTTTTCTTTTCCCTTTTGGGGAAAGGAATTCTCATTCACAATTAACCATTTCAGAACCAATTCTGTAACTTAATTGCAATTTGTATTCTTTTGTCTAAGTTTAAGAGATATTTCATTCTTGGAACACCAAGGTTAATGACATTCAAATCTATTCAGGTTGGTTCTGAGATCAACGCATTAAAAGGTTTGTTAGAAATTTACACAATCTAAAGGAAGAAATGCTTAGCCTCTTTTGAACAAGTACCCTTCCTCCTTGATGGGAACTATAGTCTTTTTTTCCCCAATGATTCTGAGCAGCTTAAAACATAGGCCGATGAATCCTGCTAAAAGCACTTGAGAATGTACTACTAGTTCGGAGCTACTTTGCAGTCTGTAATACCTTCCAAGAAAAAAGGTTCAATTTTAAAACCATTCACAGGGGAAGAAGGACTTTGTAAAGAATCCTTCCAATGGCCAAGTTTAAAACGAGAGAAAGGAGCTGAAATCAAGAAGCTGAACCAGATTCTAAGGTGATTTAGTGAGTCTTGGTTCATATTTAGCCAAATTTTAAGCCAAAACATTGGCTCAGAAGGGGAATTTCTATCTTGAATTTACAAACATCAAGTATCTATTATGCTCAGTTACAGTAACGAATGTATTTTGTGTACCATTTAAGCTGACCATGTGAATTCTGAAATGTTAAGACTCCTTCTTAAAGAAAAAAAAATTTAAATAAAGCCAATCACAAAAGAGAAGCTGAATACAGCCACAGGACAAATTATAACAAAAACATCCCGCACACCACAATACGCGGAAGGTGGGAGGTTAGGGTCTCATGCCCTGTGCCAAGAGTAGGACCCTTCTCAGCACCTCCTGCAACTCTCCCTGTCTTTCCTCAGCTCAGATCACGTTCACTGACTTGTGAAGTGGGGCTTGAAGGAGCTTAGGAATCGCCCCCAGCGAGCAGCTGCAGAAGCTCAGCCAAGCACCAGCTTGGGCAGGGATTTTTCCACAGAGCGTGAAGGGAAGGGCTGACCTGGTTTTGCCACCAGGGAACACTTGAAAATTCGACAGGTGTGTTTCAGACGTATTTTAAGAAACCCTTCAGGAAACTGGAAACAACCCAATGGCTCACGGTGGCACAGGCACACCCCGAAGAGCTTGCGAGCGTGGGAATGGGGAACTGGCACTAGTGAGATAGAATGAGCCCTCGGTGCACTGGAGCAGATCAAGGAGACCTTGGTACCGAGGGCGGGAAGTGGACCAATGCTCTCCAAAATGGCACTAGACCATGATCAAGTGCCTTGTTTAAGCTTGGGATTTTTTTTTGCACGTGATTTAAAACATCTGATTCGACGCAGTCTCCCGATGCCACAGCTAATTCAAATGGGCACAGAAAGAAAAGCCTGCGAAGGACATGCAGTGTGCCTGGCTCTCCGGTGGGGGGGAGGTAGGTAGCCAGGGCAGATGATGCTCCGGAGACAGTCTCCTCCCCTAGAACAATCTGTCAGCTGTTTCTCAGCAGGGTGAAGAGTTAATAGGCAAAGTAATAGAGCTAGATCTTCATTAGCTTGACTTATTCGGCTAATCCTCATTTCAGGTGGTTACCGAGCTCAGAGCTGCAGACAGCTCGCAGCAGTAAGGCCTTCTTTCATTACTTTTCCATTTGCATCTCAGACATGCAAAGAAAAGAACTTGAGGCCAAATGGCATCTTAGGGCACACTTTAGTTGGAAAAGAAATAATTGAAAGCAGGATTATTAAAAATGCTCTGCACTGTCTCTGAGCTGAGTACCATACACAAGGTCTGCTCTGGTTGTGAAGAATGTACACGCATGAGTCACCTGTGGGTACAATGTGAGACTTAACCTCCAGGGCGGGCTTGTCCGGTGCCTACTGCTGTGAAAAATGTACTGTCTTATCTATGTACTGTCTTGTCTATGGAGCTGATTTTTTTAAAGAGTTTTCAGAAACTCAGACACAATGCTGAATCATCCTTGCTGGTTCAGTACCCAGGGCTCAAGGCTCTGACCCACAGCGGCTTCCTGACTACACGGCATCAGAGGGGGTAAGGGCGGGGGGGGGGGGAGAACTACATAGGGCTTGATATCAATCTGCCCCGCCTTACTTCAAGGGGCACAACATTCACAATCCAGACTGGGGGGGGGGAGTTCTGGAGCCCACCATCTCCCTGAGGCAGGGACGGTGTGTGTGTTTTATCACCGGCACCTGCCACCATGCTGCTATTCCGGCAGCCAGCCAGTAAGCTTTTGGCAAGAGGGTATCCAGAAAAGGCTTCCCCAAGACTACAATCTATCCTGGAATCTGAGCTTTACATTCCTGGGTGAACACTTGAGACACAGCAGGAGAGGAAGCGACGTCTTTAACTCTCGGTAGCCAACAAGGCAGAAAGGGAGTAAGTGTGCATGTTTGTGGGCATTCTTCAGTCTTCCCTTGACGCTTCTCTCACATTGAAACTGAGTCCTTATGTCACACATCAAACGTTGCCACAGCCTCAGAGTAGGGTAGTAAAGGTGGGGGCTTTTGGGGGCGGCCTGTGAGCCATAGCCCGTGCCCCTTCTAACCAGGCAAGGCCCTCCGACACTAGGAATGCCTGTGCCCTCTTCGGGTCTGGAGTTTGCGGCAGCACGGGATGCACTGGGGCGGGGTTGCGCCTTACCTGATCCTTCAGCTCCGACAGCTGGCCTGAGAGGTTGGTGACGAGCCTCATCGTGGACTCCAGTTTCTCCTGCAGGTTCCTCAGCTCATTCTGCTCGCCCTCAGAGTCGCTGCTGACCAGGGACATGGCCCTCATCCTGGGGAACCAGTCCAGGTTTCTTTCCTACCGTCCGAGTTTAGAAAAGAAAAGATGCAAGTTACTTCTCTCTAGGGTAAAGAACAAGCAACAAACCTACAACTGCCATGGACCAGGCGACTCCTGCTGCTCATCGCTGCCTAGAACAGCCATCACTGAAATCTTTAGTTAACACAACAGGACTCTTAACCCTTAGTCATTGTAAACTGAAAAGTGGACTTCCAGTTTATAGTCCTAGCTCAACATTGGATACTGTCATATGCCTCTGATCCTTGTGAAGTACACAGCTGATGGGTTTTGTTTTAAATACACAGAACAAAACTCAGCAATTTGCCTTCAATGCAGTGGCACTGAGCCATGTGAGCTACTGCACATCCAGGACCAGACTCCTGCGTCTTGCCCACTGGACATCCCAGTCCCGTTCAACACTCCTGGCGGCACCATCCTTTGACTCTTGACAGTTCTAGGTACCCCGTAAGGTGTGGTGTATTTAAAAAAGCAGTAACCCAGGACAACTGTCTATGATTGCTCTGAAAGTGAGTGTGGAGCCCCCCCCATGCTCCAGCATGTTGATGGACACGTGTGAGTGTGGGTTTGTGTTAGGGACTGAGAATGGGGAATCCTCCATCAATTTCCCAGTTTGTGAGCTTATGGGGACCCCCCATCCTTCCATGCTGAAGGGAGTGAGGGGTGCTGCCCACTGTGCGGGGAGGGCCCATCTGGCCACCTGCCCCACCTATCCGCATCCTCTGATGTCACAGCTTGTACCCTAGTTAGCCGAGTGGGAGTTGTCCTCCTCTGACCTCACTTCCTTCTGCCCACAGGCACCTTTCTCTTGCAAAGCATGTCTCATCCCTCTGTTCCATACAGGGAGGCTGAGTGAAGAGAAGCCAGGGAAGAACTGACTCATTCCAGCTGCAGCCAGGGCCAGGCTCACCTGGACCATTCTGATCTTGTCAGGATAAACCACACAGACTTTCTAAAGTGGCAAATACACAGAGAGAACGCACGGCTGTCCACAACCCAGGGCTGCAAATACAGAGAACGCACGGCTGTCCACAACCCAGGGCTGCAATGTTTTTCCAGAGACTCAACACGTGCTGAGAATAATTATTTTTGACTTGGAGAGCCATGTGGTCTCTATTGTAGGTGCTGTTATAACTACGCACAATCATCCCTGCCCCCAGTTAAAGGCAATAAAGAAAGGTATACCCAGATGTGCCTGTGTACCAATCAAACTTTAGCTACAAATGCTGGTGTGAGGCTGGATCCAGACCTATGAACCAGAGTTACCCAACACAAGGGCATCAACAACAACAGAATTCTGTGCGACAATTCTAAATGTTACACATCAAGTGAGACCATTTAACTGTCTGGCCTAAGGTAATCTTGAAGTGTAGAAAACAGGTAAGAACCAGTTGCTAAATGGTACTAAAGAAGATGTACCACATGGCATCACATCTGTTTCTGAGACAAAGGCTTGTGTACCCTGACTGTCTTCAAGCTCACTAGGTAGCCGAGGGTGACTATGAACTCCAGAGGCCTGGAATTACAGGTGTGTGTCACTGCACCTGCTTCTATAGCGCTGGCACTGAACCCAGGACCCCATATGTGAGGCAAGCACTCCACCAACTGCACTATACCATCCCTATCACATCCACTGAAGCGAATCCTCTACAGATACCTGTAAAGTTGGGAACCAATCCCAGGAGCTTACTGCCCGTGGGCTGTTCTGGCAGATGCTCGGTGGATCTTTGTGGGAGGATGGGCTGGTACTGATTTCTCCAGGGACTCTTATCACATGTGCTTAACCAGGAGTTCTGAGTTGCCGACAATGACTACTGAAGGAGAAAAATGCCAGCAGCTTCCCTGAGATAGTATCTTTCCTAGGGAGCAGAGTCAGTGACCTGTCACTGATTAAATTCCATGCTCCTGCTCCAACCTTCAGATAGTGAGCTGAAGGATGAAAACACCCCACATTCAAGGTTTGTGCAGCATGGAGGCAGGCCTGGGCCTCTTTTCCAGATGACAGAAGCATGTCGGGCAGGTGACTCATGTATCCTCCCTCCCACAAGGACACACCCCCTGTGGGAGAGATGGTGAGACCCAACTACAGAGTGAATCCAGAAGAGGCCAACTTGGCCATGAGAGGCTGTAGATACACGTTAACTGGAATCTGACAAATGATAGATCCCGCTACTGTATGTGTGCTGCAGTGAAGCCTGAAGATGACCTCGTGCTTACTAACTTGTGTCCTGTGAGAGCCCTTGTGTCTACATTTGATAACAGGCATCTACACATCATGTTGCTGCTTCTGAGACTCTTAAAGTGGACATGTTTGGCTTGGATACCTAAGTAAGAGGCAGGGTTCCTATCACCTGGGTGCCTGCAATGGAACCGAGGACACTGGACATCTAGACTGGAGTGGGGAGGCAGGGGGGTTGAGGGGGAAGCAGGCCCCCGCCCAGCGAGTAGTGGAGAGAGAAGATCAAAGACAAAGCCAATTCCCAGTGTCCAGCTGGTGAGACTCCTCTGCTCGGATCAGGTGCAAAAACAGGGCACAGTGCAAGACTCGACCAGTGAGTGGAGGATAAACAAGAGGGAGGGGCTGGAAAAGAAGCAAGGTATGAGGCAGAATATGAGGAGGGAAAGAGACGAAGAGGTAGGGAAAGGACATCGTGTGGCGGATTGGGGGGGCATATATATTCACCCATAACTAACTTATTCCAGCCCTGGAAGAGATGCTCCAAAGCCTAAATGTTACCAGCTAGTGTAAAATCTGACTCTCAAATCTCTCTATAAAAATATACAGGTTTTGCCAGTAGAAGAGCAGTTAAGAGGACAACGGCCAGGCATAATGCAGAATACCAGCGACCTGGCAATGCTCACTCAAGCCATTCGAATCTCTCCCCATTCTAAGGCTTTGGGAACCTCATGGAAGAAGGGACGGTGAGATTGTAAGAACCTAAAGATAGGAAGGTCCATCCTGGACAAGACACTCCTCAAGGCAGGACTGCTGTATCCAGGAACTCACTGCATTGAGTTGGCCTTACCAGACTTGCATAATGACTAACATGCCAACATGCCCCCACAGACTACGAGAAACTCAAGAGAGATTAGAACACACAGTGGAAACTTTGGGGACGAGAGCTGGATGAGTGAAGGGAAACGTTCCTATCAGTGGGGTGGCCTGAAGAGAGGCAACGTGGTGTGGCACAGCGGCCTGAACCCCCACAGGAGTAGACAAGCCATAGAACCTTGGGTTCTATAGCAATGACCAGGCAGGAGGGTGGGAGAGCATGGAATGGATTGATGGAGGGAAGCAGGGATAAGTGCTCAATAAGCTTGTAAAACTAGAAATAAATAAATTAAAGTACACAGGTTTCCAAACAGTCCATGTCAATGAGGCCGCCAGAGATGCAGAGCTTCAAGCTCAAGGAACAACGTCTCTTCCTGGCTCTAGGGATGCATGGCTCGCTCCATGCAGAGCAGTTTTCAATGAATGGTTTCTACCTTCTTCCACTATATCTGTGGTTTCCTCCCTCCTAGAGCATCTCCCCCCCAATCTCCCCAGCAGTGACTTCAGCACAAAATGACACAAACCCTCTACTCAAGAGCCCTTTCCTGAACTCTGACCATTCTGAGCCCAGTTGGGGCTGGCTACGGAGGATCTAAAGATGGAAAATACAAGGCTCCTGCCTAGGACTTCAGGGAAGTCTCTGTAACCAAGGCCATCGGCATGGTGGGTCTCAGCACAATGGTGGGGCGCTGGCTGTGCTTCTGGCGTTCCCTAGTCCCAAGATCTGTGCATGAGAAGGGCTGCTACTCACCTGGTGCTGAAGGAGAGGCCATGCATCCTGCAGGCCCAAGTGTTATTCTTCCAACTTGGGAAGCCGTAATTCTGAAACATGAGGACCCTGTCTAAGGCGCCCACAAAGCCACCACAGAGATAATGTATTTCTTTTTTTTTTAATTTTATTATTATTATTATTTATTCAACTGTGTACATGTGTGTGTGTATGTGCTCGCTCGTGCGCGCGCGCGCGCGTGTGTGTGTGTGTGTGTGTGTGTGTGTGTGTGTGTCTGTGTCTGTGTATGTGTAGAACCACGGACGAATTCGCGAATTACCATGGACGCCTCCACCTCCTTCTGCCCCAGGATTCACAGGCTCCGCCCTACCAGGACCAGAAGCGCAGGCCGCCTCCGCTTCTGCCTGGCGTCTATACGTGGGATCTGGGATCCGAACTCGGGACCTTCTGCCTGCAAAGCGGAGGCTTAACCCCTGAGCCACCTCTCCAGCCCAGATAATGTATTTCTTAAAATGTACCTTTTAACTGATGGCCAGTAATTGAAAATATTTTCAAGTTAAAGTAAAAGAACTTTTAAATTAAACTAAAAGCAGGCAGTTGAATCCAGCTCAGCCCCCACCACCAGGATGAAAGGTTGGGCATTTCTCACAGGCTACTTTAGGTCTTCCTTCGTCATTTCCCAAGAGCTCCTCCATATAAAGGTAAAAAAGGTGGATCTTTACAATGCTAAGGTGCTAGTGTGGATGGGCAATGAAAAACTGTGGTGAGAAGGAGCCCCACTAAAATCCTAACGCAACGCAGAATCCAAGCACCTTGGCTGGCATACTCTTTCTCTTGGTTGATCCCTGAATTTGAGATGCTTGGTATTGCCAGTATTTTAATTAAATAATCATCTGGGCTGTTGGGTCAAATCTCCAATTACGCAGTCGTTAAAATTAATTAGCAATTCAAGCCAAGCTGTTCTCTCAGTTTCCAGTTGGTTTCGCACCCTACTCAGTAGGATAAGCTCCAGGGTGGTTCTAAGGTTCCTCACGCGCAGGATCCGCTCGCATGGAGAACCTCAGTGTTAGATGACAGTGTTCAGACAATTGAACACCACTAGTGAAGGAGGAGGAAAGGGAGGGGGGAGAGAGAGAGCGAGAGAGAAAGAGAGAGCCTGAATCCTGGGACTTTCTATTCCGTTAAGATTTTCCTGCATAGCAGTGTGTTGAACCTGTTGCTCTGTGCTTTCCACAGACCTACCCGTAGTCACAGAATCTTGCCCTGCCGCCGTGTACTCAGGAGCAAAACTCTCTGTTTCTTCTTTCTTTCTTTTTCTTTCTTTTTCTTTCTTTTTCTTTCTTTTTCTTTCTTTCTTCCTTCCTTCCTTCCTTCCTTCCTTCCTTCCTTCCTTCCTTCCTTCCTTCCTTCCTTCCTTCCTTCCTTCCCCCTCTCCCTCCTTCCCTCCCTTCCTCTTTTTTCTCTCTCTCCTTCTTCTTTCTCTCTTTCTCTCTCTCTCTTTCGGAAAAATCATCTGCAGCTAAGACATTGTGAACTTGGCTGGTTGGGGAAGGCAGGGGTTACACACACCTGCCACTCTGGGTCGGAGATGTTCCTCCCTTTTCGTCCCTTACTCTCCTTGCTGCTGGGCATCTTGCATGCCAGTGCCTGGAGGCACGGTCTGCCAGGCCCTCCTACAATCCAGCCAGTTCCCATCACTGCTGCGCTTCCTCTGTCAGAGCACACAAACTAACTGAAGCCACAGCCGGAAGCAGGCTGGCCACAAGTGCTGAAGTTCTGGTTAGTTCTTTTCTAGGTAAAGTTGGAAAAGTCCCTGTGAGAGCAAACACTGAAGTTTTAGACACGGGGGTGGCACTGACCAGCTACTCCGAAATGTCCTCGGTTGGAAAGTGGGAGGGGGTGCTGTGGAGGGGAGGGGATGCTGTGGAGGGGAGGAGGGGGGCCCAGAGGAAGAGTGGGAGGAAGGAGGGGCAGGGCTGGGGGATGGGGCTGCAAGATGCAAAGGCTAAGCATTCCGAGAAGCAGGTGTTTTCTTCCAGGTTCAATGGAAGAGGCTGTTCTGAGAAAGACTCCAGAGAATCCATCAGCTCCTCAGAGAAAGTTGCCCAGGTAGAGAATTCTGTTTACCGTCTAAACAGGGGAACCTTAGTAACAAACCCTTTGTTCTTTCAGAGCAGCATCAGAAAATAAGGTTTTGTCATGGGGAGGTGTGGGGGAGGAGAAGGCTGCAAAAAACACGGGCCGTGGGGGAGAAGTGATTCTAGATGCACAGTGTCTTTCAAACTCAGATGGTAGGTGCCTCTCTGCGTCTCTTACCACACAAATGAATAAAAGAGAGTAGGAGAGGAGGGAGGCCTGGAGAGGGTCTGTGCTCCCCGGGAATTCAGCTCCTCAGAATGGACGCCTTAAAGAAATACCTAACTGTGCAAAGCAAAACTAGCTGATCATTTACATAGAAAAATGAGCTCTAAAGAATACGGCTTTTCTTCCTCTTCTAAGATTATAGCACAAAAACAAAACAGCCACAGTCTGTTGCTTTGGGTGAAAAGCTGGGATGCCGATCTTCAGGCCCAGTGACTTCAAAATTTATACAATAAAAAAAAACAAAACCTAAAAACAGATCCCAGCTTCGAGCCTATGAAGATCAGTGTGTGCTAGAAGCTGGGGAGGGGGGAAGGTAAGGACAGGTGAAGCAGGAGCATTTGGGGGCAGTGAAACTATTCTGTGCACTACCCATTTGTCTAAACACAACGAATGTGCGCTACCAACAGTGAACTCTAATGTGAACGGTGGATTTCCAAACAGTGCATTAATATTTGTCAATTGCAACATGTACACTCTAGAATATTAACTGGCAAAAATGGGGAGGGCTGCAGAAGAAAGGAGGCATATGAGAAGACTATATTTTCTGCTTCATTTTTTCATTAGATTAAAACTACTAAAAAAAATAAAGTCTAGTAACTGTAAAAAAAATCAGATATCATACCTGGAATTTGTTTGCTATCTCCCTCTCCCCTCTCCTCCACCCTAAGTCCAAAGTCAGATGCCTATAAAAATCCAATCAACTCAAACCACACCCTTGGGGCTGAATCTCTCAGACTGGGTATATCCCTAACACAGACTCGTGACTCTAGAAAAGAACAACGGAATGAAATGAGAAGCCAGGCAAAGCTGGAGGTGTGACTCTCCAGTGTACACACAGGACAGAGGAGTGAGTCAGAACATGTAGCTTATGGTTTCCCTTTTCTGAAAGAGATTACCAGCTGCTGTACTTGATTAGGCTCAAATGGCTGTCAATGTGTCCCACAAACCAGACACATTGCAAAAAAAAAAAAAAAAAAAAAAAAGGATCCGTCAGTACTGATACTGTCACCTGGCCAAGGTCAAGAAACTCGCATAGAGATACCACCACAACCCAGATAGTAACTCCACTGCTGCGTACAGTCAAGATCCTCTCTCTTCTGTAGGTTAAAGCCTCAGACTCACTGTCTCTCTTCTGCCAGCCGAGCCGCGTGAGGATTGTCGCAGCTGCTCACAAGCTGAGGTCTCAGTCTGGCCGTGTTTGAGCCTGGAATGACATTACTAAAATAGGCCGAATTATATAATCTGCAGTCGGCTGCTGTGACCCATTAGCTTTCCCAGACTCAGTTAATATGCTGCATCATCCAAGAACAACTAACAAAGACCTGCTCGTGCCAGCAGAGAGAGCCGCACCCATTTCTGATGAAATCCCCGCCAAGAGCCAGCTGCAGAATCACTCTTGCAAGTCAAACTGGGGCCACAGGTGAAGTGCTCACGGGCACCCACAGGGACTGTGCAGAAGACAGAGTTCACCCCTGGGAGTGGCACACCTGGGTCCTGGGCACCTGGGTCTGCCACGTTGAGGAAACCAGAGGTCAGAGGAGGGGACAGTGGACCAGCTACCCGGGCAGCACAGGGCTGGGCCAGCCTTGGAGAAAGACCAGCTAGTGAAAAACATCTGCGTTTCTCACCCTTTTGAAACCAGCATCCATGCGGCTTCTGGAGGTTCCTTAGGCAACATTTTCATTTTCAATTAGCTGATTTACCAGAACATCCCAGTGGTTGTATTAGAGAGATCGCAGCAACTTTCAATGGTTTCTCTGATTCTTTCTGAATTCCATTAGTTTTCAACCTTGAATCTGTTCCTAATTGAACACAACATTTTCTTGTTTGTTTTATGTCCTGCTTGGCGGCCTACCCAAATCCTTTGCTTTGTTTCAGGAAAACCTACTTCTGTTTACCTTTGAACATACACACAGACATACACTCCCATGGACTGACTGACAACTGCTTCATGAAGGACAGTATTCTAAGATTTTTCATAGAGAGAGAAGCACACATGCCGTGGTGCACAGGTGGAGGTCAGATGAGAACTTCCAGAAGTCAGTTCTCTCCTACTACCATGTGAACTTCAGAGAACTGAACTCAGATCACCAGGCTTTTGAGCAGGCGCCTTACCCGTTGAGCTATCTCACCTCCGTTCATCTGACAGGATTTCGAACCGGGAAATTTGTGGCTGAAATAGTACTCCAGGTCAGCCCTGCCTAGACATTCCCAGAGAGAAGGCTGGGAAGGTTTCATTGCTCTGTCTGCCTGTCTCCAGGAGGAACTAAGGAGCTGGTCAGCAGCTCCTGACTCAGGTGGTTTGCAGGGACAGTGCCACAAAGTGCCATCCCTGAAGGATGCTAGAGCTCACCTGCCCAGAGCAGGCTTCCCATATTCCTCCATCCTTTTCAAATCCCACATTTCTAACTTTATACTCTGATCCTGGAGATTCACCAGCTTGATCAATGCGTCTTCCCTTTTCTCTCCCAGCACTACTTTGGAGTTTCAGGTTTAATGATGCATAGATCCTTGGGGTCCACTTCCTCGATTCATAGACACTGCAAAGAAACCACCCAGTCCTGCCTACTTGTGTAACCTAACAGACAAAAGGTGGTGCTCAGTCCTCCCCAAATCTCTGTGCTCCTGCCGCATGCCGAGAGACTTCAATATAGAGAGACAAGTTTTAAGGAATTCTGGATGCGTGCACTTGGTAAAGACTGTTCCATTCTTCATATTTTCTAGGCTGAAGTATAAAGCCTTTTGTTTTTAAATGGCTGCATACCACCCTGTAGCGATATGACATTACTGTCGAGTTCTATCAGACAAAGTCAGTATTTAGAACCATTAGGGAGGTAAGATGTTGCCAGGATGTGTGGACCTGAAGGGTCAGGTGAGGTGACCCAATGGGCTCTGCTGTGAAAGTGCAGATGAGGAAAAAAAATACATTTTGGGGGAGGTTATCAGATCTGTCACAGCAGGGAAAATGCGTCCATGCAAATATTATATGCATATGTATGCAAACATGTATAAGTATGGAAGTTCACACTTATAACCTTGCACTAATTAATGAGTGGGGGAAACGTCTTTACTGGATGGTAGAGCCAATCCCCAGGACTGTCAGTCATGACCCTCACACTTAGGAGTCTCCTGCACCAGCCCCCAGTCCCTAAGCTCCCCTGTAGCACCTTGGACCCTTCGGGGGCAGAGGGTGGTTCTGCTGGGTTCTAGGTTAGAAACCACTTGGCAGTCAAAAACTCAAGAGTGTGTCAGAGCCGGAGCTCAGTGCAGAACTTGGGGTGGGATACACAATGCTTCCTAATACACAGAGAGGTGTTCCGGAGGTCCACACCGGGTGGGGAAACTTAAGCTGGGTGATTGCTCTGCACAGCTGCCACCAACATGAATCCAGGTTCAAAGCGCCGAGGGCGGGGTTGAGTCTGGCCTAGCTGGGAGGTGCGCCCTGTCCAGGGGTGCTGACACACAGTTTCCAGCCACTGCAAAGCCAGCGCCAAATCCCTCTCCACTTCCCTCTCGCCCTGATACTCTTGCACTTGTCTGTGGTGTCAGCTCGCTCCAGGAGGCATTCTGAGAATCATATTTAGAGGGCAGCACAGGCTGTATCCCCATGCAGGGCAGCTCAGGGCTTTCAGAAGCCAGGTGACATCTCACTGGGGACACTGGAGATATGAACCCTGACATTCTTCTCAGATTTATCGGGGCACTCCCTCCCTGCAAGCCACGCTGTAGAACCAGAGGCCTGTAAGTCTGCAGGAAGCAAAAGGGTGTCAGGTCACATGACCAGAACAGACCTGCTTCTCCTGGGGTGCAATAAAGCAGAGCGGGGTGTAACTCAGGAAAGACAGGTGAGGACACAGCCAGACATCTGAGTTCCCCTCTGTTGTGTACCCTACACGGTGGGCCATCGGGATTCAATTCTTGTTAAGTGCAGCCATGTCAGAGGACCACCTTTGGGAGTCTGTTCTCTCCTCCTACTGTGTGGGCTCTGGGGACTGAACTCAGGTCATTTAGCTTGAGCAGCAACTACCTTCACTCACTGAGTCCTTGCTGGCCAGGGCTCCAATTGCCAGGGCTCCAATTCTAATTTTCTTACTGGAGACTCCCCAGGATATCTGAGAATCATTTTATATCTACTTACTTAGGACTAGGCAGCTTTGCTCCCCCATGTCCAGGGCTTTGCTTTTTATCTGTGATCTACAAGGAACTCTGAGTCTTCATTCTAGCCCTCAGTGGCTTCCCCTGTAGCTGCTTGGATGACCTTTAGCAGAAAACAATAGCTTTCTCCCGTGTCAGAGGGTGTCTGTCTGCGGATTCATACAGCACCGCATGCTCTTGAGTCAAGCAAAGTGCAGACTTTGGACAGTTCTCCTTTACAACACAGGGGTGTGACAAGAGCTTTGTTCCCATTCTGATCACGCAGTGCTCTCTGATATTTGCTTCCTGTGTCTTATCAAACCTGAGCAGGGGGCACTGTCCTATTGCTGTCTAGTTTCCCTACAGTATATAATTTACTAATAGAATTTTCATTTGTTTGGAAAATTTACCTAGGAGATCTTTCCAGGCCAAAGAAAAAAAAAGTCCTTACATTGATTTTTGGATGCAAAGTACACTAGACTTTGAAGGAGAAAATCTTTCATGAATGCTGGCTGCTGGTCCTTCCCGCTTGAGCAGAAGCGCCTCAGAACCCGAGAGAGTATTCAACAGAGAAGTGTCTATTGTGATGATGATGCCACATCCCCGTGCCCTATAGTGCCCTATAGCCTCTGAGGTGGGCATCTGGGGAGTTCTACTGGCTGGTTCTGGGAATTATATCCCACCCAACCACAGGGCTCCAGGTCTACTGATTTATGCATCAGCCTTTCAGCATTAGCCGCGAGATCCTCTTTCACGCTGCTCTCCCCACCCCCACAGGCCCTCACCTGTTTTTGAAGGTGGCTAATTCCGGACTTTAGGGAGATGGGCAGCCAGACAAACCGGAAGGCCACATGCACACCAGCACAGATGATTGCATCTGCCAACACTTCTGACTCCCAGGCTCACATATTCCAACCTTTCTGAGCTTTATCTTCCCTTCTGTAACTGGTAACTGTACAGCCACTGTGCTGGATGGAGGGTGAAGTGAACTAGGCATGCAAAGTGCACACTTCATACATGGTGATGGAAGATAATCTATATGGAACCATTAGCCAATCAGCTTTTGCCACAATGCATTCCAACCATTCTGGCCACCACAGGGAGGTATGTTTTTCCCAGCCATTCTCAAGGATCGTTCTGTACCAGAAAGGAGAAACAGCCAAAGACATCCAGGATACCAGGGGCTGAACAATAAATACTCTATTCAGTCATCCTGCTTTATAGGCAGTTTACTTGAAAACACAACCATGAAAAATCTACGGTTTGGTCTGCTGAAATAGTTCAGCAGTTAAGATGTCAATTTTCGAAGTTTGCAACCTGAATTCAATCCCTGCAAGTCTACATGGTGAAAAGGCGAGGATTGACTTCTGAAAGCTGTTCTGTGACCTCCACCCATGACATACGTGTGCCTCTCTTTCTCTCTCCCTCTCTTTCTCTGTCAAAAAAATAAAAACCCCAGAAAATCTGGGACTTATCTTAACGAATCAGCATTCTGAGATGTGAAATCTACATTAGTGAGCAAGGCAAGTGCACTATTTTAAAAGCAACCTTCCTTTTAATGTTTCTTGAGAAGAAAATCTTGAGAATTCAGAATTCTGACATTTGACTGTTATAAAAAAATGGTAATGCTTCTTTGCTGGAAGTCACATACCTGATTTTTTTTAAAATATCATGATGTTTAATTAATTAGTTAATTTTTTGGTGTATATATTAGAGAACACTGTATGTGTTCATAGAGACCCACGGGTGATTTCAGGAATCATCCTGGATTGTTTCTACCTCCTTTTTGCTTTACTCTGGGATTTCCCAGGATCTGTTTTCCAGGGCTGGAAGAGCAGACCACCACTATTTCTGCATAGCATTTTTTTTTTTAATATGTGGGATTTGAGATTTGAACTCACGTCCTTCTGCTTGTGAGGCAGAGAGTCTTCACCGCAGAACCATTTCTCCAGTCCCACATACCTGATTTTTTACACCTGTATTACAGTATTTAAGTTCTCTTGGGCAAGTGATTAATTCATAATGAATATTCTATGTAATAGTATGGAAATTATCTAATTATCTACCTTAAGGTATCATGGCTCTGCAGTTCAGAAGGCATAAAACAAAGCCAAATAGGGCAAAAACGTCCGCAAAAGTAGCACACACATGATTGCAAAAATTTAAATGGAGATTAAAGTTGTACAAAAAGCATATTACCTACTAATTATTCACAAGAGGGCAGTGATATGAATATAGGGCACATGGAAAATTCTGGGCTATAGGGAATGTTTTCTTTCCACAGATGATGCTACTGGGATTTTTATAATAATTACTTAAGCTTTACATTAATAAACTGCATTCTTTCAAGAAAAAAGTAAAAAAGGTTATTGCTAAGATACTTTAGGACACTTTCAAGAATTGAGTTCTTTTGTGGAAAGACAATCTGGTGTTTTGGAGGTTTTCCCTTCCCTTGAGCTGCCAGAGACTACGAGGTTGCTCTGCAGTCACAGCCTGCCAGGGACTGAGGTGACATGGCTTCTCTGTACCTAGCAGGCATCCTCATCATATGCGCTGTGGACAAAGGTGTGCTTCCCATGATCTCAGTACCACTGGCCGTTAGGGGTTGCAGTTAAGACCCGCTCTACCAGTGAACCAAGAGTAATACCTCAATATCATCTGAGAACGCCAAGACTGCTCCCAAGTCAACGGCAGCCTAGTCCCAGCCAGTGAGAACACAGAGGCGACCACACAGGACAGAGACTCCACAGGTACCTGTGCCTGCTCAATGAAGAAGGATGTGAAGATCAACCATGTTCTTCCTCCAGTAAGTTTCAAGACACTCAGTGATTTAACACTGGAGAAAGAGGAAGATGTGATTGTCCATGGTGAATGTTACTAGAGTCAGGATGTCTCAGTGATAACGTGCCAGTAACCAAAGTGACTCACATAGTCCTGGAATTATGGTTAAGGATGCTTTTGGAAGCTATTTTGTCATCCTATGTCCTTGTCTCTGCCAGCTGCTGTCTTCCACATCTTTTGCCACCAGCTCAGATTCATCTGTTTCTCCCCAGACGGATGTGTAAGGTGACAGCTACCAAGGAGCAGAGCTGACATGTCTGAGACCTTCTGCTACCACATCCAGTTCTGGGTAGGGAAGGGGTAGCGGGGGACATGAGCCCGGGGCTGGCCTGAGCAGGGTAAGTCCCATGACCGATGAGGCACAGAGAGGGAGCGACTGAAAGGAGAGGTGAGGATGTATGCTCTTCCCTTACATCTAACTGAGAATTTGTGGGTGAATGGTTGGTGTGACCCTTTCAGCTGGGATGATGAGAGTGCAGAATGGAGAGGTCTTGTCACCTTGACTGTACGTAGTTTCCAGAAGGAACTGGGAAAGATGATATACCTGACCTAGTACGTTTGTCTCCAAGGGATTTGTTTGAGAGGGGGTTGCCTGTGCTCCAGGCTGGCTATTCCTGACCTTCCTGCCTTCACCTCCCAAGAGCCTGCCTATGGCTGTGCGTCACCATGCCAGCTTTCCTGGGTTCCACACAGGAAAGGCCCAGCAAAGAAGGAAGAGTGCGGTTGGATGTGGTCTTGGCAGGAAGGCCCAGCACTCAGCATTCAGGCAGTTCCCCCATCTTTCCTACCCCCCATCATTCACAGATAGTCAACTCTCACTCTTGGGCAGTTAGGTCCCTTCTCAACATGGCGCCTATGCAAAACCCCAGGACCCAGATGCTGGCTTTGTGAGATGCGGCCTGTTTACCCACCCTGACACCGCCGTGCAGGGAACCTCTTCTACCTTCCTGCCTCCACCTGAGGCCTTTCCATCCGCTCTCCTGCCTTTAGCACGATCACGTCACAGGTCCTTGGGAACCTCGCTAACTAGTGGGCTACAGGAGAGCGGCGGAAGGCTTCGGCATCTGTCTTCTTCCACCATCACCCAAGAGGAGGCCTTCCTGAGGACCACGTGCCACAACGGAGCCTGGCTCAAGGATTCCTTTGGGAACAGAGGTACACAGAAGGGTGGTGAGCCCCGGCATGGTGTCCCTTCCTTCTGGGATAGTGGTCCTGAGCTGGCCTCTTCTGTCCCCTGTCCCGAGTACAGGAAACTGTAGGAGGTGAGCGCACACACTGATTTGTCTCTCCCAGAAGGAAGCAGAGCATAGGAGGCTCTCCAGGCTAGATGCCCTCCCCTCAGGGCATGACCTGACCTCAGGGTCACAACATGGACATGTGACTTGGTCCACGGCAGCTCTAGGGACGTGGGAGGCTGATGCTTCCCATAAAGTGATACAGTTGAGTGCCCCACATCCTGTCCTGCTATGGCAAGTTTTCTTTGGGGCACCCCCAGCAGGGGTTTGTGTGGCACCCAATTGAGTCACCTCAATACACAGCACCAACAAAATGGGTTTGCCTTTCAGCCTGTGGCTCTTAACACTCTGCACCACTGCTTGGTGTACAAAACACTGCCTACTCAGCTGACATTCAGGGTTAAGAACCCTTTGACGCCCCAGATTTTCAGGCTTTCTGACAACATGTCTTATCCAGTCAAATCACCGTGTGGATGGGAAGCACTGCGAATGAATGCTGACTTCTCAGAGCGTCAGGTGCAGAGGCAGGCGAGGGGTCACTCTGGCTTGTGATCCCTCTCAAGTGACTGCTCACAAGACTTTGGTGACTCTCCATGATGGAGGTGGGCGCCCCCAAGGGCACCGGACTATTCTGTGCCCATAAAGTGCGGCGATCAACAGGAAACCACAGAACCAGCCCAGAAAGATGGGACACTGTAGAGCGCAGACAACAAAAAGGAGAGGAGAAATCATGCGTGTGGCTGGCTCTGCGCATCTAGCATGCTCAGATCGTTGTGTTCCCACCCTGGAAATGTCACCTGTGAGAGCCGCCCTGGCTCCACCCCATTTACGGCAACACCTGCTCCTGCCTGACCCAGTCGCAACAACACTTTGCCAGCTGCTGCCCATCACCTTTGCATCTTCTAAACTGTCTGTAGGCAGGACACTTAACCCTGCCTCATCAATCCTCATTAAAGTACAGATGTCACTTCACACTCAATACACAGCACCAGGTGTCCCTTCACTTCACACTGTCACCACCTATGTCCCCAAAAGGCACATGTGCTGTAGGCTTGGGTCCCCAACTGGCGGGTCCAAAAGCTGAGATGTGACTGGGTCACGAGAGCTCTGCCTTAATCAGTGGATTGATGATTTGGATGCCATCTCTGGGAGGTGGTGCTAACTTCCAGAGGGGAGGCCTAGCTGGAGGAAGTATATCCCTGGGAATGTGTGTGGAAAGGAGGTTGTCTTGCATGCTGGCCCCTTCCTCTTCTGCTGCTGGCCTGCACAGGTGAGCAACTTACCCCAGACCTGCCCTTCTGGCTCAACGCTCAGCTTTACCTCAACCCAGAACCAAAAGAGCCAGCAGCCATGACCAGAAGCCTCTGAAACGCTGAGCCCAATGACTCTTCTTTAAGGTGCATGGGCCAGAAATTGGTCACAAGAACCACAGGGCCAGCTGCAGCCTGGTGCCGCGTCATTGCGTCCGTCCTTCTGTCTGTTCACTTCCCTCTGCTCACTTCTACCTCCTCCTTCCTTGCTTCTCTCTCTTTAGAACCCTTTTCTCCTGAGAAGCCCTGTCCATCTCTCCTTGTCTCAGACCATTCTCCGGGGGCTCCTAGCTCCTCACAAAGAGTAATTTTAAATTTTTAAAAATTATTTATTGTGCGTGTGTGTAGAACCAAGGGCGAATTCAGGAACCACCATGGACACCTCCACCTCCTCCTTGTTTAATTCTGCTCCGGGGATTCACAGGCTCCGCCCTACCAGGACCAGAAACGCAGGCCGCCTCCACTTCTGCCCGGCGTCTATACGTGGGATCTGGGATCCGAACTCAGGACCTTCCGCCTGCAAGACGGAGGCTTAACCCCTGAGCCATCTCTCCAGCCCCCACAAAGAGTAATTTTAGAGACCAATGATAATGCTGTAAAGAAAACATTGTGCACACAAAGAGGGCTGCACACAGAAATGATTGGAATAGTTTTCCTCAGTGAACACATGACCAGCCTCGATAGTAAGCTCTTCAGCCAGTTCTGTTGAATTCTTGGTACCCAAAGGGTGACCCACTCTGCTGACAACCCCAGAATGCTGTGGGAATGGCTACATCTTGGCAGCAACTGCAGTCAAAACTACAACTTTAATTGTATCTCCAGAAGAACCTCTATGTGCATTAAAACTTGAGAGAAATAGTAATAAAAAAAAGACATACATTTGGGTTGGTGAGGTGGCACAGTGGGTGAAGGCATCAAGACTGACAACCTGAGTTCAATCTCCAGAACCCACATCTTCAGAGAACCAATCCCCACAAGCTGTTCTCTGACCCACACATGCATGCCGTGGCATGTACTCATGACAGTATGTAGATATGTCATATCTACATATGATATATAAAGAAAAATTTAAAAAGAAATAAAACGCGAGGAATATGGATCAGCCCTGGGGATGGTTAATGTCAATTGTCAACTTGACAGTCACCTAGGAGATGGACCTCTGTGGAGGAGTTTTTAGATTTTGTTCACTGAATGTGGATAGCATCATATTGTGCACTGTAGACCTGGAGAATGAACATGAAATCAAATAGGGAGCCAGCATTCACTCTGTGCTTTCTAATTGTGTGTGCAGCGTGCCCAACCACCCCAAGCTTCTGCTTCCCTATGAGACTGTACCCTCAAACTATGAGCCAAATTAACACCTCTTCCAGTAGTTGCTTCTTGACAGATATTTAGTCACAGCAGTAACTAATACAGACCCTAAGGATATCAAGGTACAGATGGCACAGTGTTGCCCTGTCTTCCCCCTACCTCCCCAAACCCCTTAAGAACCCGGGGATGCAGGAAGTAAGAACACGTGACTATGGCAGTCACAGGGGCCAGCAGCATAGCTCCAAGTCTACGTGTGCACAGCATGCAAATGATGCTGCCTATGTGAACAGAGCTGATCTGAACATCCTAACATAATGCTGTAAGCTAGAAAATCACACCTGCAGAACCAGCACAGCCTGATAACTCATTGTCAGGCAGAGCATCGCAAATCACAGAGACTTTCTCAGTAACCAGTACCCTCCCCTGAGCGAATGAGCCTGCATGTATCCCGGGGCCCTGCTTCCAATGGCTCATGCCTTCAAGCACATTCCTGCACATTTTAATGAACTCAGAAAGCATAGGTTAGAAGGGACAGCTGGTCGGGGACCCACGTGGCGCAGCTGGGGCCTTCTCAAAGCCCTGCTGGAGGAGAGTGAGCTAAAACTCTGCAGCAGTCGTCCTGTCCTCCCACCCCTCTGGCTGGGACATGGCAACCCACTTGTCCCATCAGCAGGAAGATTAATCTGGAAGTCTAGTCTCTCCCCTGTGTGATCGCTTCCAGATGATCAGCAGAAGACCTCCCAGAGAAAAAGAGTCGTGCTGAACTATATGTGATTATCAGTATGCATGTAAGACAACCTCAGAGGGCAAGTTGTACTGAATCAGAAGGTTAAGAAAAGCAGTATTAAGAAGAAAGGCAGGTTAATACAAATAATGACGTTAGGAGGTGGAGTTTGATGTAGGTTAACATTTCGGTCCCAGGGCAAATGCAAAAGGACTTGAGTTCAGATTTCTAGACACCATGTAAAAATGCTAGTCCTGTGTGGCAACCTGGCTGTAATTCCAGGCCTGGAAGGCAGAGCCTTAATGGCATGCTCTGGATTTAATCAGAGACTGAAACTTACAACAATAAAGAAGACTAATCGAGGATGATTTCTGAAATCACCCTTGAACTTCTTCATGCACACACAATCAAGTACACTCGTGTACATACTCTGGCACCTACATGTACACACATCTACGTACACAAACTACATATACATACATCAAAGGAAAAAAATACAGGGTGCACCCTTTCTCACCCATGGAGAGAGCTGGGCCAACCTCGGATGTCAAGTAGTTGGAGCACAGTTCCCCTCCTTCCCGCCCACCTTTCCATGCCCCCTAAGTACCAGAAGCACTCCACGCCGAGAAGCCTGGCAAAGGCCCCCACAGATGCCCCACCTTCGGGGCACCTTCCAACTTACCCTGATCATTTCTGCCACGTAGCTCTCAGGCCCAGTGTACTCTGTGGAGTCCTTCACTTTGACCAGCACGATGAAACACAGGTAATGCCACATGTTGTGTTCCTCCTTGATGTGCTCCTCAAAGGTGACTGTCTTGTTGTCAAACTTGTCTCTTTCCAATCCTACATAAGATACAGAGTGCTTCAGAACCCCGGTGAGCAGCCTTGGTCCAAAAAAGTCAACACAGATGAGGCCAGTTGCCTGGCTTTGATTGGAATGAAGAGCTGGGGTGTGCTGGCCTCGGACGCGCACACTCAGGTATGATGTGAACGCAACGACTCCGAGTCTAACTCAGCTGGGTTTACTTTTGTTTTGATTCTGTTGTTTTGAAATAGGGTCCCATGTACCCTAGCTTGGCCTCTAATTCACTCTGTAGCTATGGGCGATGATTTTGAACACCTGGTTCTCTTGGCTGTGACTCCTCAGTTCAAGGATTACAGTGGGTACCAACATACCCTGCCCCCACTGGGTTGGATCCCACCTCTGCCACTTGCTGCTGGCTACTGAATGGCCACCCACATGCCTTGGGAAGCCCGCTATCCAGGATGCCGTGTACTCAGGGGCTAAACAACGATGTGAGCCATGGGCTCCACACAGGCGATCAGGGACTGTCAGCTCCCTTCCCAGATCACTGCCAAAATACAGGCACTAATGTTTCCCAGAGACCAAGGAAAAGTATTTCGGGTCACTACTGGGATTTGGATTCCTCAGCTTAAAGAAGGCACCCAAGGAAGGTAGCATAAAACCTGTAAGAGTGGACTGGAATCACAAATACCCATCTGTTTTTCAATCATGTATGAAACTCCATAGAGACACAGAAGTGTGTGCACATCCATATGCCTGTATCCACATGCAGACACATGTACACATATAAACTATCCTACAAATCTGTACCCAGGACTGGAAGAAGTGAGCACCAACGGGAAGGCGCACACATGTACATATGTGTGTACATGAACATACACACATGCACACATGTACCATCCCACAGATTTGTGCTGGGGCCTGGGAGCAGTAGTGGTACGTTTAGTACCCTTTTAATGCCCCTTTCTTCTAAGAAGAACCAGGGATTTGTGGGGAATTGGCTGGGTTGGAGGCTGGGTTTGAGAAAGTTCAAAGTGAGTCTAAGTCTGGAATTTCTTATTGTGCCAAAATATGCTAAGAAAGCACACAGAAAACGATGATATGCCAGACACAGAAGCCAGCTTGAAGCAGGGCTCGCTGGTCAAATCTGGGGCAAACTGACCATCAAAGGGTCAGGCTCAGGCTTGTCATCACATGCCTGAGGTAGGAGAATCACAAGCTCACGGGCAGTCTTGGCTACACAGTAAAACCCTGTCTAAAAGTAAGTACATTAACAGTGACAATGAATAACTAGTAACAGATCCAGGCTAGAATTATCCAAGGATACTCCACAGCTAGGGGTTGAAAGTTCACTGGGAGGACTGACAAGATTGGTTCCAATGCATCAAAGTATCTTCTCACAGAGTAACTCGACGGTGGAGAAAACATGACAACTGACTGTGTCCTCAACCTAGTGAGCAAAGCAGGCTCAGCAGCTGTAAGAACTGAGGAGAGGTTTGAACACAGAGCACGCACGTGGCCCAGGACGTGCAAGAGGACGTTACTGCATGAGGGGCAAGATGATGACTAAGGGACAGAGCCATAGCTTTAAAGTCAATCTCAATTGTTGCAGATATGGGAGAATGCTCTTGTTCTTAGGAAGTCAATGATGAAATAGGAACGAAAGAGAATTTTCAGCCTTTCACGCTGTACTGCTCAGAAAAAATGTGTTTGTGTGTGTACGTGGAAAGTAAAAGAAAAGCAGCATTGATACGTGGGGATTCTTCATGAGAGTGTGGCGAAATTCTTTGTATCAACACTAATCTTAGGACTGGGGCCTACAGCACACTGGTAGTGTGCTTGCTTTGTATGTGTGAGTCCTCAGGTTCAAAGCCCAGGACTGCCAAAAAAAAAAAAAAAATGCTGTTCTTATGACTCCTCTAAAACTAACACTACACTAAAGAAAAGATGAAAACCTACATAATAAAGTTAAAGAACAAAGAATTTAAATGTTTAAAGGGGAAATACCAGGAAGAAATTTATGTATTTATAACTGTATTATGAATGATACTGAAACAATTGCCCAGCTTCCAGATTTCTATGAGTTTACATTTACATATATTTTCATGTAGTTAAGCTTTTTTTTTTTTTGTACTAACACACCTATTTCTATTTTATTCAAGTAATTTATTTGTGAGACATAGCATAGGCTGGCTTCAATCTAAGTAACCCAGGCTGATCATGAACAGCCTCTTTCTGGCTGGTGGTGCGCTGCGCACACAGGCGTGGCACCTCTTTAATGCAGCACTTCCCTGTGTGGCCAGAGGGACCAGGCCTTCCTCAGGACAGTCGCCCGAGTTCTCGCTCCTGATTCTCCCAGCAATACAGAGAAGTAGTAATTCTACAGGGCAGGAAAACTGGTTCAGAGATGTGTTGGTGGGACAGCTCAGTGGGTAAGGCGCCTGCTCACAGAGACGTAACTGAACTACAATTATGTGGCTAGTGAGCAGGAGCTGGATCGCCATCCTTTCCGCTGCACCAAGCCCAAACTTGTAAGCTTCAATGTTAAGATCCATTCAATTCTTTCTCTTTCTTCCTTTTTTTTTCTTACTAGGTGGTTCAGATTGGCCTGAAACTTACCATGTAATCAAGCTGGCCTTGAACTCCCAGTCATTCTCTTGCCTCAGCCTCTCAGTGAGCGCTGACGGGCTCAGCTCTGGCCGTGCTTTTTCACTTGAACACGGACAGCAACATCTACAGGCTGCTGTGCTGACGGCTCTTCTTTCTAGTCCACTTAGAACCAGATCAAGGGAAGCTTGGGCAGCCCACCCACAAAGAGACCCGGAGATGCAGTTCTCTTAAATAATGTGTGGCCACATTTCTACTCCCCAGAACCTAATCCCTTGAGACGTCCCGAGAACTGCTGCCCAGAATTCACTGGTTCCAGATTGTTTCCCAGCACAAGAGAGGCCAAGAGAGTCCTATGCCTTGCTCTGTGTGTGTATGTGTGTGTGTGTGTGTGTGTGTAATGGGCGTGGGTGTGAGTGAGTGGATGGGTAGGGACCAGGCAAACGCTCACCGCAGATAAAGCATGTGGTCTTCAAAATCTCTTCCTTCTTCTGCTTCTCACTTCTCAGGTCAGCAAAGGTGTCAATGATGACTCCAAAAATCAGGTTGAGAACGATGATGATGACCATGAAGAAGAACAAGAGGTCATAGATCACTCTCGCAGCGAAGAGGGGCTCCTGGAGGACAGAGGCGCCAGAGTCAGCCCCCTTGCTCTGTGGGACTGGTCAGCCCATGGGCAGCAGTCGCACTGGACAGCAAGCTCTCGGGTGTGTAATGGTGTCTCTCTTCCTCCTCCGGTTCTACAGTGTGAATTCCTCTAATGGCAGAGGACATATGGGAAAGGTCCTAGGGATGTGCGGGAGGCACTCGACACTCAAGGAAACACAGCTGTAGGGAGCAGGGAGACACGATGGTCCCTTCTCGTGCGGTTGCTACACGGTCAGGCTGCAGCATGAAGTAGGAAGCAGTTGGCACTGATTCTGCATACAGCTAGGCACCCCCCACTTCTTCCTCTGCACTGACAGTTTACACTCAACACCACCACGCCCCCGGGCCCTTTCTCCCCCTTGGGATCCGTGTACCTCTTTGGATGGCTTCCTGAGTACATCTCCCACTCCGCCCCCGCTCCGCAGCCCGTGACTCAGGACAGTGACGATGCACATCAGCAGCGTCTCGCACGTGTGCTCCTTGTCCTGCTCTATTTCTTCTACAGGAAGCAGCTCTGTAAAGAGGGCGAGGCACAGCACAATTAGGGCAGGAGGGGTAAGGAGATACCGGGGGTCCCCCAATGACGGTTCCCCAGTGCCATCTCTCCAAGCTAGCACGCGTGGCAAATGAAACCAAGGAGCCAAGAGTTGGAGGCGTGCTTCAGAAGCTAAGGAGATCTGGAGGAGGGCTGCTGCCACTCCTAACCCTGCTGGCTTCAAGTCTTAACAGGACCTTTCCCTGTTAGGCTTCACCCATTCCCTGTCCTTTGTGGGTGTTAAGCTCTCATTCTACCTGCAAACACAAGCGCTCAGCTAAGGTGCCTGACCATGGAGCTTGCAGGCAAATGGCTTCTCATGTGTGTGTGGTAGGGGCGACTGAGGGGTCCTGCCATAAGACACAGGTTCCCTGATGGGGATGCTAGGGGACAAAACATGGCTGGATTTATAGCAAGACTTGACACTGAGGGGCTGTTCATGCCACTGGGTCATGGATGAGAACCACATCTTGCTGTTCCCTGGTCACCTCTTCCAGCTCCACTGAGACATTGAGACTGCCCCCTCCTCCAATCCTTCCCCTTTTCTTTTCCATTTTCAAAGTTGAACCCTGGGCCTTGCACATGCTAGGCAAGCATGCTCCCACTGAGCTGGGTCTGCAGTCACTCCCTGTCTACAGCTTCTAGTCATCCTTAGGTTTCATCTCCACAGCCGGATGGAGACCCTGAGAGATGTGTTCTCTCCTGCAGTCATCTCCTGCTTCCTTTCCTGTGACCCATCCACCGTGACCCCCTAAAGTAGTAGCTTGACCCTTCAGCTGCCCTTCCCTTCAGCCGCCTTCCCCTCCTCTGTCCACTCGGCCTAGTTTAGTGGACACCACCCTTATCTCCATATTAGGCTGAGTGCTTGTCTCCTGCATGCGTACTAAATCAGTACGTGGCACCCATCTACACCCTCCCAACCCCATTGCTATCTCTCAGAGAACAATGCAGACCCTGGCAAACAGTGCACACCCAGCAAACGTCAGCTGGATGGACAAGCAGATCCTTTTTTCACGTGGAGCCTCCATTTTCACTGGCCTTGCTTCCCTCTCCCTGCCCTCCCCTTTGCTGTGGGCCTGACCTCACGGTGGCATCTCGGCGCTCATCTCCTTCCCTCACCACCTGCACCATCCAAGTCACTGCAGGAGGGTGATATTCACCTGGGGCTGGTGGCCACGAGGTCCTACCTTCCTTGGGTGCAGGAGAGGAGCAGTTCTCCCCTGTCTCTACCCTGCACACGTCAGAATATAGGAAATCGCCTGCCAAACTCTCCCCGCTTTCTGGAAGAGAGAAGGGAGTTTGTGATGAACACTTTGGCAGCATACAGTTAAAATGTTTGAAGTCTCCAGTTCACGGCTGATTAAACAATTCTCTACATAAATAACACCCTCCAATCCTGCATATAGATTCAAAGTAGAGATGCGATTTACACTTTCATTTGGTGATCTGGATGGGCAAAAAGCCAAAAATGTCAATTCCTGTAGGCTTACTAGAAATATCGCACTTAAATAGCACCTCTCCGACAAGCATGACTGAGGGGAGGAGACTCCAGCAAGACATGCACTGAGCTAGCACGAGAAGCAGCAGGAACATGGATGAAACCCGAGGCAGGGGACAGCCAGTGCCACCCGGTGTCACTGCAGGCTGGAGTTTCACACCGGCATGCACAAGGCTGCCTGGCTGAGTGACGATCATTCTGGTTTGTCCCTGCTTCACAACTAGGAGTGTTTGTCTAAGTGGTGGCAGTTACTCCAAATGAGAAGGAGCATGTACCACTTACATAGGGGGTCACTGTGTCTTATATTCAAAGAGGAACTTGGTTCTGGGGCTGCTATATATGCAAACACTGTAAGCTCCCTTTAAAACTTGCACATGGTAACATCAGAACTAACTAAATAAATGAAGTCCTAGAGATTGCCATTGCTAGACATGTTCAGTCTATGTGTCCACATTAAGGAACAAACAGGGCAGACATGGTGGCATGAGCCTGAAATTCAAGTGCTTGGGAGGTGGAGACAGGAGGGTCATGAGTTCAAGATCATCCTCAAGTCATGCAGCATGTGCTTCAAAGCCAGTCTGAGCCACGGGAGACCTTGTCTCAAAACCAAAAACATCCAACTGAAAAAGGATGCATCCTGCATGTGGGGTACGCCACTCAGGTATGAATCACAATCTCATGAAATACCTGCTGTACTCAAGACTGCTTCTGACTTCACTATGTAGCGAACAGTCCCCTGGATATGTATGGTTTTACATACACACTCAGCAGTTTTCCCCTTAAGCATAAACTACTAGCTGAAGACTTGCTGAATTAAGGAGATACAGGCTCCCAACTTCCCACATATAAGGTCCAAGTGCTTTACGAAAATGTTGTACCCATTAAAAATATGGCATTAGTGACTGAATAATAATTATTATTGATTTTTTTTTGGAGACAGGGGCTCCTTATGTAGCCCAGGCTGACCTGGAATTGATTAGGTACTTCAGGCTGGCCTCTATCTTGTATTAATCCCTCTGGCACTGCCTCCTGAGTGTTGGGAACACAGGCTTGTGCCTCCACACGTGATTTTAACCAATAAATCTGAGCCATGATGTGGACACTCATTCACCCTTAAGACTGATAACTTCGCACTGCCCTATGAGCAACATGAGAAATACCTGCATTCTCATTTCATACGCTAGTGCTGTTAAAGGCATAATGTAGTTGCACTTAATTACGATCACATTAACATTAAGAGAGGAAGATCCCAAACCCACCTGGAACAGCTGTTTCGTTGGGCAGCCTATCAACCTCCAAGATGAAATCATCCTTGAAGAAAAGATAGCCCACTATGGAGAACAGGTAAACCAGGATCAGAGCCAGAACAGCCGTCAAGATGATGGATCGCCCGTTGCGGGTGACGCTTTTAATGACATTAAGCAAAGTCTCTTCTCTGTATACCAGATCGAAAAGCTTCAAACAAAACAAAACAAAACAAAAAAACAAGAAGGAGACAGACAGTCTTTAGGGAGCCTCTTTTGTTAGGTTCATATCAACACCTAATAATATAAACACAGTCTTATATACCACTTACACTGAGAAGCATTCTATAACTGTAACACGTAGCGGCTGCCTGTTTTCATAGAGATGGGAAAAATAAACGGAGGGGCGGGAAACAATAACAATGTCAAGATAGAGCAGGTTAGAGGTCCCCAAAATAGAACATATGAGCTTCAGAGAGTGACATCCATTTAGTACAAAGAGCCAGCCGCCTGGGCGTTGCCTACTGGAGCCCAGCATCGGGTAGCGAAGGTGAGCGTCTTGAGCCAGTGCATCCTGCAAGGACTCCAGCCTTCTGAGGTTTGTCTCAGAGCTCAGCTACTGAGCACCACTGTGATCCTTGGTTGGTGCTGTCCCCAGCTCCTCTGAGCCTCAGTTTCCCTGTTTGCAGAGTGGAGGGAGAGGGTTGTTATGAAGAACGAACAGGCAGTATACATACAATGTTTGGCGCACAGGCAGATGTGTGTTGTGCAAGTATGACAAAGGGTAATTGCCAGCTTCCTGATGAAGAGAATGGAGCAAGGTCACACGCGGTCACACATCGGGGCAGCAGGGGCATTTGAGGAGCAGACACGCCAGGAAACCCCTTCGCTCTCTCCTTAGTATAGGGGAGACCCCTGTGGGTAGCTCACCCTGGGTGAGCCCAGCCCCCACCAAGGGCCCTGTAAGACTGGGTTCATGAAGAATGCACAATCCCCGGGGGCACACACAGGCACCAGAGAGTGACGGTTAGATTTCCAAGAACTATAGTCTCAGCTAGTTGGCTGAGAGCAGCAGGAAGAGTTTTCCAGGGTTGCTCTTGGCTGAGTTGTCTTTTTTTTTTTTAAATTTAGTGTGTGTGTGTGTGTGTGTGTGTGTGTGTGTGTGTGTGTGAGTGAGAGTGTGAGAGAGAGAGAGAGAGAGAGAGAAAGAGGGAGCGCAAAAGAGAGCTAAGAATACTGTGTGTGCCTGTGGAGGACTAAGGGTGACTTCAGGATCATCCTGGATCACTTCTACCTCCTTTTTGCTTTGCTCTGGGATTTTCCAGGCTCTACCCACTAGGGCTAGAAGTGCAGGTCTACATCTTTTCTTTTTAGCCTGGCGGGTTTTTTTTTTTTTTTTTTACATGGGGAGTAGCTGGACTTGTGACTATGCTTTCAATTTATGGCAAGATGATGACCGACTCATCTAACCCTGCAGAATCTCAGTGTATTCATCTGTGTACTACATGAATAGAAATGAGTGTCTTACAGTTTAGAATTTTATATCTGAGATCACGTTCTGGACAATTGGCTTTTCTGTCTGCCTAACCCCAGTCTGTACCCTGAAACTAGTTCCATAGAGAGAGAACTGGATAAAGTCACATCCTCGAGGGAAGAAAGGAAGTAACACTTAGTCCACATTCACATAAAGGTCAAGTGCTGCTGTTGATACTGGTTAAATATTGTCCAGTCACTCAGTCTGCAGTGCTAAGAACATATCACACAGTGAACAAAAGGTTCTTGTTTTCTGAAGGGAAGATCCACCAAGATTCCAAATCACGGAAAGGACAAGCAGCTCTTTCAAGTTTCCACTCATCGATTATTTTTGACTCTAAAACAACAGACATGCGTTATGCATAAAAGGAAAACCTTGCAATTAAAAAACGAGCCACGTTCAAAGGAGGAAATATAGAAAGCACAGAAACAAAAAAAATGAAAAGAAACTAATAGTTTCATTATTTACAGACATCTACCCAACAGGTTATTTCTCACTTTTAAAAGTTATACAGATATTTTTCATAAAAAATACTGTATCATAATACTGACATATAGTCATTTTTTTTGCTCAGCATTCATGAACATCTTCATGTCAAAATGACCTCCTACTATTAGATTATATGGAGAAAAACACAATTAACATTACCAAGATATTTTTTTGAACAGCCAAGATGTTCTTAATCATGTCACATAGTAATGCTATATAAATACTCAGACTGTGTTTGGATATGCACTTGTTGCTTTCTGTCTAATTTCGAGAAAACAGAAATTAAGGGTCACATGTGATGATAGAAACACCCTGCTGTATCTGTAACACTTGCCATTAGTAAAAACTTATACGTATCTCTGTCCCAGGACCCCCAGTACAATTCTGTTTCTTAACCTTTTCTAATGTCACAGGCAAAACCCAGGGATCATGTGGTTGTTTTAATTAGTCTTTGTTTGACGGTTGAGTGTGACTGTGTCCCCACGTTTACTGACCATCTGGGCTTCTCATCTTCTTACCTGCCTGCTATGAACTTTGTACATTTTCATCTCCGGTGTTAATATTTTTCCAAGGATGCAATTTGAACGCAGGCATTAGACTAAGGGCAGCCAGGCTCTGGGGGGCCACGGGATTGCTATGCCTTCCTCCTTCCCTCCTGGCACACTGCCAATGTGGGAGCTCTGGTCACCCAGGAGCTTTCTCTGAGCCTCCTTTCCATTTATAGAAAATCCTATTTTGTTTGGCGGCTGGCATTTCTTCTTTGTGGACCAATCCAAACAATTTCATTATAAGTCTAGGGTTCTCTCCTGTATTGCTTTGGACACCAAGCCACTTGAGGCCACAGGCAAGACAAGGCTCCAAAATGCCCAGCATTCACCATGATCTAAATGAACCCTGTTACGTTCTTTTACAAGAGATCTGAGCTCAGAGAACATCGCCAGTGCGCTGAGCTTCTTTTTTTCTATGACAAGCGAGGGACCGGCAGACACAGATGCAGACTGCGATGTGACATGCCAGTTTCACCAAGGCACAGAATGCTCCACACATTCAGATAACTTGGGAACCACCTTCCTGAGTGTATGGCTGGGACCAAAACTGATTAGACTCGCCAAGCCTTACTTCCCTGAGCGTACGGCTAGGGCAGTTGCTTAGCCTCGCCTTGCGTCCCTAAGCTGGGATGTGAAGACATCAGCAACCTCAAGCAGGGGTGGGGAGCATGAAGGAAGAGTGTACCATACATATTTGTCAAGTGGTATCCCCTCTTCTTCTAGCCTGTGAGGCTGGAGAAAGTAGGGCTCAGGACCCACTCTATCCCTGGCACGGAAGTAAGGGCATGGATGTTACAAATGGGTCAAAATGAAAGAAGGTAAATGAAGAGATCAGTGGGGAGGAGGGAGGCATACTCCATCAGGGAGGACAGCACCATCCAATGGGAACTCTCCTCTTTTGGAAGAGACCACCCACTCCCCCCAGGGAGGACACAAAGTTGTTGGATTGGCAGAGGCTAAATCTCCCTGGCTCACAAGCTAGAACCCATCCAGGACCATTCTTGAACAGACACGGGGCTCTAATGATTTCTGATACAGAATGACCAAAACAGGTCAAGTCGTGGCAATCAAAGTACCTCCTGGGAGCTCTCTACCTAAAGCCTGGAGTACGGCCAGTTGGGTTGTGAAATTAGGGAGAAGAGTGCGCTCTGTGTAGCCAGCAACCCCCAACCCCTAATAGCTGAGGGAGTCCTGGTGAACTCTTTAGGGTGCTTGGACGGGAGAAGGAAGAGAGGGTGGCAGTGATCATGGCCATCCTTGCATGGCGCGTTCCCACTGACGCCACGGCTGTGTGCAATTCCCACCGCAGCCCTGCAGGGAAACCAACTGTTCTCACTTACAAATGAGGAAATAAGGCCCACAAGGCACGCGGACAGCCCCTCCTTAAATAGCCTTCCCTGCTTTGCTTGCCCCAGTCACCCCCCTTTTAAAAAGTCAGCACTAGGTCCGGGCATTTGTTATTTTTGCATTTCTGGTGTTTCCTTGAAGGGCTGTGTTTCTGCTTCTCGGCCTGTTATGCAGGTACAAAGGAATTCCTTGTTTCCAACTCTGTAGGTGAGGGTTCCCTCTGGGTACAGGCAGCAGCAAGTTGTTACTTGATTCGTAACTCAACCTTCTCTGAAGCGAGGGGGCAGAATCAGTTCATAGACTGTCAAGACCTTCGCCATGTGGCTTCACAGGAACTGCTTTGACCAAAAGGGATGCCAGGGCCAGAGACCCGCTGAGCAACCTATCCCAAGTGTCGAGCCATGCAAGCCCTCTCCCCACCCAATCTGGACATCACATATTTTTATGGAGAAAAGAATCCCAGGGGAACTATAGATGACAATGACAAACTTGCTCCCTTTGCTAAATGCTGTCTGCCTCTGAGAAACAAAGACACACACAGAAGAAGCATCTGAACCAGTCCTTTTCCTCCATTGGACACCAACAGACCACACGTGGGATGCAATGGGATTGTGTCCTGAGAGCTTTCCTGCTTCCTCTCAGATTCCCACAGGACTGGGCACACTGGGGGTTGGACCTTGTAGGACCTGCCATACCCTTCGAAGACAGCTGTCCTTAGAAGACAGCAGATGTGATATGAGATAAGTTTTCTGCATGTCAACTGAGCATCTGGCACTCACCAGCAAACTGTAAAAGAACTCATGGACGAAGAGGCCCATGGCACAGATCAGAAGGTAGAGTAAATGATAAAGGAATTCCACGTCCAGAACCATGGCCCGGTAGCCTCTGGTGAATGTTCCACAGTTGCCCACGAAGCTCATCAGAAAGATGATTTTGTTGCAAACCTGAGAACAGACAGGGGTGTGAAGAGTCAGTGGGGTGGACCATGCTGAGCTGTGTGTGAGAACTTGAGGGCACTGCCACCACCAAGGGCCCATCTGCCTGCCCAGAACCATCCTGTCATTCCAAGTCATTTTTGTGACTTTGCTTTTCAGGCATAATTCAAACTACATAGTAGTCAAATAACTTTATGCGCATCAGTAATCAAGCAGTGTGTTTGCATAGTGCAGAAACAAAAATTAACGTGTATTGAAATTACGCTTTTTGAAATGAGTCATGAATCATCACTAACATTCTTATAGGAATTAGTCAAATGAAGAAGCCACCTCTATCAACAAACTCTGAATAGCACATTTAGAAACTTGATCTACGTTGGCTACATTCTAAGTAGTACAGGGTTGCAACTTAATGAGAAGCTGGTAATTCTTATTGTTCTTTGCTTCTATGTTCACAAAGAAAATAAAACGTTTTCTGGAGTGATCAAAGTAGGGTATAGCAGCTGAGTTCTAGTCTCTTGTCCTTTCTTCTGGGAACGATCTCTGGTTTTTCCTTGGGAGGGGGGGTCCACCCCTCACCAAGAATCAGTTCTCAAGTCCAGTGGGACTCCTTCCTAGCCAATCATAGTGTGCATTCTTCTGGGGCTAGTAGTTGCTCAGGGACAAATGCAACTGATGAATTACATGGAGTTCTTCCCTGGAAGCACAGCAAAGAACAATTTTGTTCTTTTCTATTTACCTTGAACTTGAGCGATCCATAAAGCTCTCTGGAGCTGGTGGCATCTTCTTGTCGCACCACAGACCACGAGAACATTACCAGCATAGAACCAAAACAAAGGATGGAGGAACTGGGCGAGTATCTGTCTCCCCCCAGCTATGGGTGTATGTGTCTATACACTATGGCATGCGTGTAGAAGTGAAAGGATATCATCTGAGTTGGTTTTCTTCTCCTACAATATGTGTTCTCAGGATTGAACTTAGATCTTCAGACTTAGTGGCAAGCCCCTTTACCCACTGAGCCATCTCATCAGTTCTCCTGATTTCTAAGACTAAATAAACCAATGTATTTTCTTCTCAGGCTACACAGCTTGGCTTTGCTGACACCTGCCACTGCAGAGGCTGTTAACTGATCACCAAGATTATAAACTCCCACTTGGACAATCACCACATCCCCAGAAGTCTACCTCTACCAGCAGGGTAACAGAAAAACTAGAATCAGAAGCCTGGAGAGAAAGCTCTCTGAATACACTTGGTAAAGCCACTGCCTGCAACTCTAGCTCCCTTGGCCCCAGGTGTAGGAGACTCTGCCAGTTAATCTGTAGGTCAGTGCAGGTGAAGCTCCTTGACAATCAGATAAGGGAGGGAGGGAGCCCCACAGCCTGAGTTTCTCAGGCCGGCTCTGCATGCAGCAGGCCACGGTTCCAACCCTTGCAGGTCAGGGTCTCTCTCAGAGTTGAGCAAGGAAGACTGACTCCAGATGGGGCTTCAGGGAGAGTGTGAGGTAGGAGGGGAGGGCCCAGTGCTGATCTGGTTCACATTGAGGAATCTCCAGTACATCACCCTCCCCCGATCCACCTTACCCCACCCATTCTTTCTCTTCAGCTCTATTTCTCCTGTAAGTCCTTCCCTTTCATGGAAAACCAGAGATTATTCCCAGAAGAAAGGACAAGAGACTGAAACTCAGCTGCCCTACCCTACTCTGATCACTCCAGAAAATGTTTTATTTCACCCTCAAACCCTCCCTCCTGCTCATTCTGCTTGGTCAGCCTTCAGTCTGGCTGCCCTCCCCACCTTCTAAGAGAGTCTTCCAGAAGGTTCTGACTCCTGTCATCTCTTCTGTCCCAGCTCCCTGAGCATAAGACTTACCAGCTCATCATAAGCAAGCCCCCCCCCATCCCAGCCTTCACGCCACCACCCTGGCCACTTCCTCCAGCCCCGTAGCACCAGCTTCCTCGGCTCCCATCTCACATATACTCCAGGTGGGGTGGCTCTCTTTTTCATTCTCCTCTGAATGGTTGTTTATTACAGCTGTTCTGACCTTCTCAGCTAATAATTGTGAGTGGTAATTACTTGTCTACTCTGAGTCTTCACAAGTGGTTTATGTCATAAAAGTGTTAACTGTGGAATGAGTAAAGATCAGAGGAAAAAAGAACTAGACAGTCCACAGAAGACAACATTTTTGGCACCAACAGTCTGTTTTCACTCATTCATCCATTCACTTGCCCACCCACTTATCCACCTCTCTATCCATCTACTCACCTATCCATTCGCCCTTACCCATCCATCACTATCCATCCATTCATTCATCCACCCACCCAACCATCTAAGCATCTATCCATCTGTCCATCCGTCCGTCCGTCCATCCACTCATCCACCCAACCATCTGACATTCTTTCTTAAATAGCTTCTTCTCTGCAGATGACATCCATACCCTGTAATCCAGCACTGTACCATGTGCTCACTCATTTACAAATATCAGAGCTAACACTGTGTCCTGTTATCTCAAGTATTGTAAATCAGTCGTGTAAATTCATTTTTATGTACTTCCCAACTCAATCATTGCATGCTTTCATTTTAGATGGTGACTATGGTAGACATTGGTATCAACTTCGCAACTGAAGACTTTGACTCTGGGCACATTTGTGAAGAATCAGCAATTAACCCCTGAGCAAGCCTGCAGGTGATTGATTGATGGAGGGAACCCAGCCCATGATGGTGGAACCTCCTCTGGGCAGGTGGTAAAACGAGGGAGCTAGTTAAGAAGTTGGTTGGCATTCTTCAGGATGCTTGGGCAGATTGTTGTCTGGTGAGAAGTTTTCCCCTCTCTCAGCCCTCCTGTGCATATGGTGTGGACAATTCCCTTGGCCCCTGGTATTGGTATAGATTCTCCTGCCAAGCTGGATTAAGAACTGTAACTAGACAACCGTAAGAGAAAACCCCTTGTCCCCATAAGATGCATAGTCATGAATGTATTGGCAGACATACAACAGTGACCGTATTGCTCTTAGTTATCCATGATGAGACATTTGTACTTACATTTCTCTAAAGTGATTGCTGTACAACGAGGATCTAGTTTGATCCCCAGAGCATGCATAAAAAAGCCAGACTGGTGGTGTGCTTAGGATCCCACCGCCGGGGAGGCAAAGGTAGATGGGTCCTTGGGGCTTGCTAGACAGCTAAACTAGCCTGCTTGGTAAGTCATTGTCCAATGTGAGAATCTATCTCAAAAAATGAAATGGATGACTCCTGAGGAACATTGCCCAGGATGACCTCTCATGTCCACGTGCAAAGTTCACACACACACATTGTTGCAGTTCACCTACATGGTTGCTGATAAATGACCATCAAACGGCATAAGGAACAAGGGGTTTATTTTCTCTTATGATTTTCTGGTTACAGTTCTCAGTCCAGCTTGACAGGAGAGCTCATACCAACATCAAGGCTGAGGGAACTAGCCACACCATCACCACATAACGGCTGAGAGAGGGACGATCCTTACTTGCCAGACCAGCATGTCTGGCCAAGTGTATGCAAGAATGCCAACTTTCTCAATCAGCTCTCAGAATTTCATTTCAGGGCCCAGTCCCACCCACCACGGGCTGGGCCCTCCCCATCGGCTAGACAATCCCGCAGGTTAGCGCTGGACTCAACCTAACCATCAATTCTGTACAAATGTGCCAGAGCTCAAACCCCCAACTGTCCAGTTGACACCTGTGCCTGACTATGACACATATCCAAACACACACCCACCAAATGTATCTGCTTCACCACCACATCCTGATCAAGAGCACACTGCCTCCTTTGTTGGAGAAAAAGACCTCTGGGACTTGGCCACGCTGTCCAGAGTAGGGCTGTGCCTATGTGCTTGCGGCATGGTGCGCCCTCCTTCACCTCGACTTCTTTCTTCCGCAGTGTGACTCAGGCTTGCTAACCCATGAGAGGCAGTCCTGAGCCCCTAGTGGCCTCCCTGTCTGCACTCCTCCTTCGTGAGTCCACAGGACACAGATGGGGAATTTTCTGGAATGTCTTTGTATATATCACTTCTTGGTTCAAAAGTACTGCAGACACTTCCTACTACTGGGAACAGAGTTTCCCAACATTTACTCCTCACAAAATGATTTCCAATTGACACATTTTCAAAACCACAGACAAAAAAGTTTGGAACACAAATATGGAGGTTCCTTTTCTCAATGACTCATAATCTGAATTAGTCTCTGAAAGGCTCCCAGAAATCCTGCAGTTAAACACCACGACCTTTTGGTGAACCCAATGCTTCTCACTCTGATTCTGCCACTGAACCCTTTCTTTCACCTGTCATTATCAACACAGGCCGGTGCCCTGGAAGCAAACATGACTCTGGTAGATGAGGTCCGACTGCTTTTTCCTCAAGTTTAGTGCCCCAGAGTTGGTTCCCACCATATCGCCAACAGGCCTGGCAAACCCTACATGACCTTCAAAGTCCTGCTTCCTCACCCGACTCTCTCTATCCCTCAGGGAATGATGTCATGGGGAATGGTGGTACTGTGGGAGGTTGAGGCAGAGGCATTGCGAGCCTGAGGCCAGCTTGGGATAGGCAGCAACTCCAAAGCCAGCCTGGTATGGTGAGCTTATGGCCAGCATGTGAAACAGAGCAGGTTCAAGGCTAGCCTGGGCTATATGTCAAGACCCTGTTAAAAAAAAAAAAGAAAAACACCTTACCTCAAATCCTTCACCCCCCCCCCCGGGTTTCTCTGACAGCCTTTGCTGTTTTGTCATCTGACTGTCGGCCTAGAGGCTCTGCCGTGACACTTCCATTCTGAACGAGGACCCCACGCATATGCTGTGAATACTTCAAAGCAGGTGCGTTTAGATTTTTTGATTCTCATGGTGCCGTTCGTTCATGTCCAAATCCTCTCTTTCCCTCTGGAACCTGGCTCGATCTACACTTGCACCCGTGGTCCCCACTCTCTGCAGATGCTGTTCATATAGCCGTGGCTGGCGCCTCTCCTTTGACTGTGTTCTAGCAGCATTTCCACATGCTACCAATGAGCTCAGCCCGATTCTCTCCTTTCCTTTGTGCATGCTCCACCTCTGTGTGCTCGAACGGTCCCTCTTACTGCTCCCACTTTGCTACATGGCCCTTGTCAGAGCAAGTGCTATGCTAATATTTGACCATGTGATTTACTGTCTAAAATCTACAGTCCAAACAAACCCTTGACCAGACTGACCAAACCAACATGAATGTCCATTGCTGCCGCTCTTCCTGCCTTGCTCCCAGCAGGGAGCATGTCCTAGCAAAGATGCCGTGGAGACTCCATGATGCTCAGAGGGACTCACTGAACCCACAGGGGTCCCCGGGGACTGTCTATCAGCAGCAACCTCTTGCTTCTGCTGCTTGAACTAACAACATTTTTCTGGACTGAGAACACTGGCCAAGGGGCCAGGTATCAGAACAGAAAACATTTCTACTTGCCAATAAATATGAGTAGTATTTATAGGGCTGGTGAGATGTCTCAGTGGGTATAAGTGCCTGTGTGCAAATGCGGCCATGTGAGTTCAAGTCCAGGAGCCTACTCTGTGGAAGGAAAGAATGGATTCATGACATCTGTGCTCTGATACATGCATACTGTGGCAATATGCACTTGCCGGCTCCCACGCTTGCTCACGTTTTCTCTCAAAAAAAAAAAAATGCGCACATACACACACTCTTAAAGCCCAGTGTCTAGTTAGACTTATTCATACTTACGTTGAAAGCTCCCAGTAGAAACAACGTGGGTTGTAACCCAACCGAGAATATCAACCGTAGGATTGTGGAAGCAATTAAGGCCCGGATGCCGTGAGGCTTGGGCAGAGCGATGACGATGGCCAGGGAGATGAGCATGGCTGTCCACAGCAGGCCTGACCAGTGCGGCTCCAGCGTTCCTGGAAGGACAATGTGGGACTCTGCTGGGTCAGTGTTCTCATGGACTCTAGGTGACATGTCCAGGCAGGTCTGATGACAAATTCCTTCAATCACCTTTCTCGCCCATGTGTCCTCAAACCTCCAAACCAGTCCCGTCTATGTTTCCAGATTTCCAAGCTACTGTGTGTGCTGTTCTCTGCCAGGAGGATTGTTCTTCCTGTGCCTCCTGGGCTTAGCTGAGGCACTACCTTTTCTGGGGCATCTCCCTCACTCCCTCCTACTCACTAAGAACATGCCAGGTGTTTCATTCCTTCTCCATATTCCCACACTTCCCCGCCATTCCTGTAGCACCTTCTTTTTCTTCTCTGTGCTGGGCTGGAAACCTGGGCTTTGTATGCCAGGCAGGCACTCTACACTGTGATCCATCCTCAGTCTGCAGGATGCTGGTACATTGGAACAGAGTCCAGCCCCTGAGAGCGCGACCTGGAGCCCGCTGAGACACTCATTAGACATTTGTACTAAATAAAAGCCATGCGTGTGTCACAGTTTACTCTATGGAACATGCAATGGGAACTTAATCTTACTTTCTACCCAAAATATGCAAACTGTAGGACCCCTGGCTGAACTGGACTTTTTCAAGAGATGGAGAAAGGCAACTTCCGCCCGAGGAGCATCATCTACAATTAGATTATCCCTGCAGTCAAAGAGCTTCTTCCACTTTTTGTCATCTCCTGCTCTTGCAATTCTATTTAGGGTGTCCCACGAGATGTCTTGGTTATATAACATGAGCCAACATGGCTAAAAATACAGTCCTGTAAAACACTCATTAAAAAAAATAAAACACCCCTGTTGCAAACGCTGTCACATTGCGTCTCCCTCGGATGTAAACAAGCTGCGCTGCTGATTAAGGGCACTTATATAAAGGAGTTTCTCTTCTTCTGCCCGGATAACACCACATGGGTCAGAAAGAGGGGAGTATGCCTGTTACAGCTCCCTGTTACAAGCTAAGTGACTGTGTGTTGAAAGGCAGTCTTCCTTCAATAATTGTATCCTCACCCAGACCCAATCAGTAGCCCTGAAAAGGAAAAGTTGGTTAGAGATGGGCACAGACATGTGCAAGCTTTCCAGAAATGCAAGAAGTAGGTTCTGGGGCAGATGTGTGATTTTGTGCACATTTAATAACTGCTAGAGATCATGGATTGCTCCAGCTCTTTCAGGCTGGCTTTTATTTAATTGGTCTTCTCTACCACTCTCTTAGGTCAGTGTAGTATTTCTACTTCCCTATAGAAAATGTAGCCATTATGAATTTTTCCCAAAGTGACACGACTAGATGTTAAATGCCTCTAAAATAAGCAGTCTTCAGTCACCATGTTTTTAAACTTCATCTATTCATTCATTTAGTGTACTGTGTGTATTGGAGGGCACAAGTGTCCCTGTGGAGGACCAAGGGTGACTTTGGGAATCATCCTGGATTTGTTCTACCTCCTTCTTGTTCTGCTTTGGGATTTCCCAGGTCTGCCCACCAGGGCCGGAAGTATGGGCTGCCACTGCTTACACCTTCTATTTTCATGTGGGACTTGGGATCCAAACTCAGGACCTTTTTCTTGTGAAGTAGAGTCTTAACCCCTGAGCCATCTCTCTAGCCCCTTTAGTCACCATTTTTAAAAATGCACTTGCTACATTGAGAATTGGCAGTGAATAGTCACATGACTATCACACGATGGTCACTGCAGTGGAAATGTGGCCAGGTTTTCTGGTGCCTTTTGCCACTGAGGGTTTGCCCCATTCCGACCTCAGGCTGCT
This sequence comes from Typhlomys cinereus, assembly GCA_023101885.1. NCBI lineage: Eukaryota > Metazoa > Chordata > Mammalia > Rodentia > Platacanthomyidae > Typhlomys > Typhlomys cinereus. The sequence continues at coordinate 2,254,994 of JALPQD010000183.1, read as the reverse complement.
CAGAAGCACTTTGCCATTATCGTGATGCACAGTTGAGAATCTCAAAGAAGTGGAAAAGTAATAAAATTAGCAGGTGGTCTTCTGTGTGAGGCTTCTCTCCCTTGGCGAATGTCCAAGGGTCACTCTGCTTATGTATCTCATTCTTTTTACTGGTGAGTGGTATTTCCTACTGCAGACATGTCACTATCTACTTAGAAGTGAATAGATGTTTAAAGTCCATCTAGTTTGGAGATACCATGGACCATGCTTCTGGGAACATTCTAGTACTCATCTTGGGATGGTCTCATGCTTTGATTTTCCCAGACAAATCTGATGGAAGGAGATGGCTGGGTCTTCAGTGCATGAACAGGTCACAGGACATCTCCACACTGCTTTCTAGAGACAGTACCTCTCTGTCTCTCATCAGCACCTGGTACCACAGTCTATGTAACTTTGCCATCTATTAGGTTTGTGGAGGCACGTCCCTGTGACTTTTGTTTGCTCTTCACTGACAACTAGTGAGGCCAGGCATCTTTTTCTTCTAGGTGAATTACCTGAGCAAATATTTTACCCATTCCTTTAAGGAGGTATTCCTTAAGGAGTTTTATGAGTTCTTTTAAAATTCTATACATGGACTCTTTAACCAGATACTATTTTTGTAAGTAGTTTTTCCAAGTCTCTGATGTACACTTTATTTTCATGAAGTGTTTAGTTACTATTTTAAATAAATTCTCAAGTCTTAGCCTAATATGACCAGTACAGTGCATGTACTTGAGTCCTGAAGAGGCCAATGTAAAAACCTGCTTTTTCCCCCTATAAACAATGCCAAAAACTAATGCTAGAGTCCAAAAATCTAGCTCTAGAGAGTTATCTTTGTGACAGCCGGAGATATATGAATTTGGACAGACAAGTTTTGCTGTTAGTTTTGTTATATATGATAATGTGCATGGTGATTCTACATGTTTTAAAATATGCTGATAAGTTAGAGGCACACTGAAATATTTATGGTCAGAACAACAAGATGTCTAAACTTTTAAAAAATGTTTCAAAAACACAGTAGTGGGAGAGAGGACAGGAGCTTAGCAAAATGCTAACTGAGCTGGGCTCAGAGGACACAGCCATTTGTCACATGGTTCCTTCTACTTGGAAGTTTCAAGGTTCCTTCTACTTGGAAGTTTCAAGTTTTCAATGATAAGGAAATTTAAGAGGCCATACTGTGTGGGCTTGAACACTGAGACACGCCTACAAGAGGAGTATGCACAAATCTACCCGAGCGGATTTTCAAGTGCTCCAGGACTCTTGAAAAGGAGCTGTTAAGGCCACTGCTCTCCTTGGTGGCCAGAACCATGTCAGCACACAACACAAAGTCACCGTACACATCCAGAGAACATTTAAAAAAGCCTGCTTTGGGGACATAAGAAAATGTAACACAAATATATACACTTTTTGGGGGGAGAGGGTAGTTGCTGTAGATCAAATCCAGGGTCTCAGTTATGCTTGGCAAGATTCTGTCACTGAGATACAGCTGAAGCCCCTAATGAATATTAATGTCCAACATTTTCCATGTCGATGAACCAATTTTTATTTCTAGGCCATGTTCATTTAACCTTCTTTCTTTCTGAAGATAGCTAGTTGTCATGGTTTGAAATGTGTGCCCCACAGACGTACGTATTTGGGAAGTTCACAGCACCTTTAGAAGATGGAGCCTTGCAAGAGGAAGACAGTTGCAGGAGGTGGGCCTTGAGGTGGATTAGCTCCGCCCTACTGCTGGGAGGTCTACTCTTGCAATTGGCAGTCTGGCAGCTGGCAGCCTCCATGAAGCACGTGACCTAGCTGTTTCTAGCTTCTGCCGCTGGCCATGCCTTTTCCACTATGAAGGATTGACTGTATTTCCACTCTGGAACCGTAAGCTAAATCTCCCTTTCTCCCTTTCAGTTTCATGACTTTGTATGATCTCCCACAGCAACATAAAGAGTAATCGGTACACAAGAGCTGAGTACAGAGAATTCCCTTAACATTTGTTACAAAAGAGAACTTCTTTCTGGCCACGTGGTGCGTGTCAAGTGACTGGGATCTGAATAAAGTAACAGGCTTCCTTGGGCCATCATTGCCCTCTCCCTTCCTGGAGATATGACACATTAAGTGCTAAAGCTCGTGACATCTGCAGACCAGTAGGAACAGGAGCCAGAGTGCAGCTCTTCCCAATCAGGAGACCCCTAGCCTTATTGTCATCTCACCCAGAGGGTCTCGGACTTGGATGGGCAAGTGACGGGCTGTTGTGACCATGGCACCTGAGCCCTCCAGACACTGCTGAAGCCACACCAGAGCTTCCCAACACTGACTTGATGTCAGCTCAAGTAGCAAGGAGTCATAGAGGAGCCTGTCCAGAGTCACGTGACTGGTGGCTAACAGATTCAGGCCCAGGTCTCTAGAGTTCACTGTCTGAGGCCTAACCCTGGAGGGTGGGGTGGGGAGGCTGTTGACTCACTGTCCCAGATCCTAGCATGGATGCTGCCACAAAAGACCAGTAAAGAAAATGGTCTAGAGGAATCATAAAAAAAAAATCTTTGATATATATATATCCCAAAGATATATAAGATGAAATATTATTCTATCTGCATGAAGAATAATAGAAATTTACATGTATATATAAAACGAAAAAATATTTTTTGGTGCGAGTGTGTGTGGGAGAATGGCTGTGTGTAACAGAGGATACTGTGTGTGCCTGTGCTGTGGAGGCCTCAAGGATGACATTGGGAATCATTCTGGATGCTCTACTCCCTAATTGTTTTGCTCTGGGATTTTCCAGGTGTCAACCTTCAGGGATGGAAGTGCCAGGCATTTACTTGGGATCTGAACCTACGTCCTTTTGCTTGTGAAGCAAGCCATCTGTCAAACCCTCTTGTAAATAAATGTTTTTAAAGAAATGAAACTACTTAAGAAATTATTAAAGAAAATGAAATTGTCCAGTGGAAACACACCCAAAGCAATGGCTGACTAAGCAGCTGTGCCGAGCCTGATGGCATCCCCGAGGGTTGGGGACCTCTACTGCCTCCAGTGGAGGTCTTCCTTGACTCTTGCTCACTGTCCTGCAGGTCCACAGCTGCGTTTAGCCGGATACCTCCTCAGAGAAAACTTTGTAGCCCTAAGATTTTTCCTTTTCTGTTTTCATGTGTACATAATATATGTGTGAATGCATTAATATGGGGAATCATTCTTGATTGGTCTTCCACTATTTTTGAGACAGAGTCTCTAATCAAAGTCAGAGCTCACCAGTAGAACTAGTCTGGCTCTCCAGCAGTCTCTGCCTTCTAAGACTGGGCGTCTACACTCACCTAACATTTTTACATGGGATCTGGGAATCTGAACTCTGACCTTTTTATGTGTGTGGTGAGTGCTTTAACCACTATATCATCTCTCCCACCCCAAACTTATGTTACTATCAAGTCTTTAGAGATAACTTTACCCATGTTTCATGATATGCCATTTAAAAGAAAAATGCTCCGGATTGTATTTAGGCCACACTTGTGAAGGGAGATCATTCAGATGATACCTTCAACATAACTTATGCCTAAACAGAAAATTTAACTGCTTGCAAGGGTATGCTAGATACATAAGCATTATATAGTACATTAAGTTCAAAGTGGTTCTTCCATATACTTTTCTTACCTCCATGCTGTATACATCTACAGCTGCATTATTTAGTTCAAAAGCTGAGCCAGAAACTTAGTCCAATAGTGTCTGGGGATCTAATTTTGGTCTTCTTTAAGATTCACACAAGTTTTTTTTTATGAGCAAAGGTGAAACAGTCTGCCCAATAGCCCCAATGAAAGATTCAACTAAAAAATAGGCCTCCCTGGAGACGGTGGTGTGAGGGGTGGGAAGGAGCTCAATGGTCGAGCCCTTGACTTGCATATGTGAGGTCCTGGCTTGCAGTCTCATACTGCAGCAAGAAGCACAGGGGCTATGATTATCTAATTTCTCCACAGTCCACAAAGACAAACACCTGTAAACTACCCTTGATAAATTAGAGCCCCCAAGAACAGAAAGCTGTTCCTCCTAAATTGTTTGTCTTTTCATAGCAAAGTGCGTAGTACACTCGTGCAGATGTCTGGAAGGAGATGGTGGGCGGGGGAAGGCCACGAGAGGTGGCAGGCAGCTCTCCACAGACTAAACATCAAAGAACACACAGGCTGCTGTCCCTCAAGACCACCCCGCCTCCAACCTTTTGCAAAAAAAAAAAAAAAGAAAGAGAAAAATCTGGAAACTTCTTATGATGCTCTTAGTTTGAAATCCATTCCAGAAGTATAGGATGGGTCCTTGAGATGTGTCTATTGTAAGTTCAGTTCTCACTAAACAGCTTGGCTGAATCCTTCAACTTTTCTGGCACACAGTTTGCTGGTTAAAAAAAAAAAACCCTCTGCTACAAGATTTAATTTCAAGTTAGATTTAAACTCAATCTGAGACAAAACCTAAAATCTCATCTTCTCTTACACAAGAGTCTCAATATCGGCACTGAACAAGTTCAGAGACAGGATCTGGGACCCAGTCACTGCCTTCCTGTTGGGATCAGTTGCTTCCTGAAAGTCAGAGACGTGATCTGGGGCGTGGCATTGCACACCTGTAACTGTCAGCACTCAGAAGTCTGAGGCCACGGTTCGAGGGTCAGGGGTTCGAGGTCAGCCCAGGATGTGTAGTGAGAGGACAAACGGAAAGAAGAAACCGGTACCTCCTCGCACTCCTTTAAATGGGTAGAAAAACGCCACGAGCAGGTTCATCAGTACGGCCAGGTTGAAGGAGATGCTGCCCCAGAAGGACATGTTCCGGGCACACCAGTAGAGGACGGGCTGGGCTGCAGAGAGACATAGAGCCACGTGAGACTGGGAGCCGGCGTCAGAGGGCTGAACCTCAGCAAGCCCTTCCTCCCACTCAGCTGCCAACCCTCCACCCTCAAGTCCACTTGTGTCCCCACTTTTCAACACAACAGTAAAAAACAGTCATTTGTTTCCAAGTTGGCACATTGGTTCATTTCTGTCTGCAGAACTCACTGAACAGAAGATGTGGTGGAGGACAAGGAAGAAGCAAAGGAAGAAAGGGGGGCCTCTAAAAGCCCTGCATGCCTAGCCATGGAATCTGAAGGTCAGCCAGAGTTCATTCATGCATGGCGACGGTGGTTCTCTCTCAGGTCTCTCTGGGCATCTCATTCGGTACCAGCTGCCCTTTAGAAATGTCAGAGACAGAACTTGCAGAGTTGGCTCAACCAGGCCTCTAGCGGGATGTATTCAGTATCTTTCTCCTATTCTTCTTTGTCTTAGATACTCCACTAACTCACTTCCTACTGCCCCAAAGCAGGACAGTGACCCTTATTGTTCCATTTCATCAAGCCTGATGGTCTCGTTCAGGATCAGGACAGCCAGAGAGAGCAGGTGGCTGACTATGGTTGGCTGTGGAAATCACATTCCCAAGGGGGTGTGTGTGGCACAGAGCCATCACAAAGGGGCGAGTGACACTTTTCACTGCCTTCTTAAGCCACTGCGATTGACAGATGATGCCATGTAATAGAAGTAACAGGAATAACTGCAGTGGCCGTGTGAGAAACACAGTCTCGTTCAATGTTGTTTCCCTTCTGAGAAAAATATGGGATATGTGTGAGAAAGGATCTCAGTCACGCACCCCCACCCCACTCCAGTTAGGTCATGATTTAGGTTCAGGAACCAATGACACATGCAAAGGCCCCACTGCAATGCTTGGAGCAGCAGCCAACCCTCTGGAGGCCTCCATTCAAACAACATTCCAGTACAAGCCAACGGATCCCCGCCTAATTTAATCATTGTCCCGGCATGTTGGTGCTCACCACAGGCAATGCTTCCATGCTAGAAAGCTGGAGAGCTGTGAGAATCATCCAGCCTGGGGTCCTTCATGAGAGATATGAGGGAAAGCGAAGGCCAGCAATGGGAGCTGGAATTCTCCTTTCCCAAGTTAGTGATCCTCTGGGGTCAGGGACAAGAAAGGCAAGGGCTCATTTCACCAATACTGCCACTGACAGGGTCCAGTCAGCTGCCAGGTGGCAACTGATTTTTTTGTAAGCCAATTGCTGCAGCACATTGAAGAGCAGCTCTGGAGACAACAGCTCTTGGTGTTTCTCTCAGAACTGAGGTCCATTTCTGACAGAGATAAGAAAACTCTGCAAGGAGGCCAGAGATGGATGGCAGAAAGTTAGTGATTGCTGAAACTGAGTGCTGGGCACGTGCAGAGTGACAGTGTCTTGTCCACATTCATGGACGATGCATTAAAAGCTCCTTAGGAGCTGAGAAAACTCAGAGGAGCTGACTCAGCTCAGAGCCGGTCCATTCAAGTCAGAATTCCCCGCACAGAGAGAGTTCCTCTGTGCGCAATGGCACAATGTCCCCTCTGGCACAGTCAAAATTAACAACCTTCAACTAGGACGAGAGTTCACAAAGAAACTTCACAGTCACAAAACTAACATTCTTGTACCGCCATTCTGAATCTGAACAATTGGTCCAGTATATCAAGTGTTTTTTTCTCCAGCTTCAGGAAGATACTCTGAGAGACCCATAATATCCTTTTATTTCTGTGGCACATGGAGCCACGTCCCACCTTCCTCCCCAGATCTTCCACCTACTTCTCTCCCAGATGCTCTGCAATCCCAGCCTAGCGATGGCTCCTGTGCACACACCGGGCCCTGCAGCCTCACATGCTCCCTGTGTGGTGAATGACACACTCTGAAGTGTCTGAACCTCCTTCCTCGATGGGTGCAGCTTCATTCTCTTCCTCCTGAGTAGGCTGGACCAGCACATGCTTCTAACACACAGAGGACACTGCGAGTGCTAGCACAGGCTTTCCGAGAAGGGGTTATGCAAGCTCTGTGACTTCTCCACAAATGCACAGATCCATGAGAAGGGGCGCGTAGGCGAGCACTGTCTGAGGGCACTGAGGGTGCCCAAGGCAAGGGAGGGTGACTGTAGCCCTAGATGCCATCTCAGTGTACATCTAATGACAAACTCTGATCCAGAATATTGCTAACTGGGGGAAACTAGAAGACTATGTGTACTAACTGTCAAGTCACTGGATTTTGGCAGGACAAGAGAGCAGCTAAACATAAGTTTTTGTGCTAAGCAAAATAACATCCCCATCCGGAATTCTCATCCCGTATGAGTTAGTTCACATGGCCAAAGGGACCTAAAAAGTCCTTCAAATGAAAGAGAGGGATGCAGTAGACTCAGTGACGCAGCATGAAAGCCTCCACCAGACCTGGCTGGTTTTGGAATGGCCAAAGGGGCCACAGGCGCAGAAATGCAGACAGCTGTTCAGAGCCTGAAATCGCTGGAGCGCGCAGCAGGAACATAGCCTGCTTACACCTTCATTCAACCCAGTGAGAAGCTTGCCAGACTTCTGATCTTCAGAACAGCAAGATAATAAATCAATGTTGTTTATAAGCATTAGAACCTGTGGGAGTTTCTTAGCGCAGCAGCAGCAACATGCCACGGGAGGTACCTCCTGTTTCCCTAGTCTCTCAGGCTATGTCTACCCAGGTTCTCTTCTTCCCTGAAGTCTTGTCACATCTTGATTATGGTCTTGATCATCATTAGCTTGGTATGTATGGTAGCCACTTAAAGATGTGCTTTTGCTTGTCTGTATTCCTGCACATGGTGAGTCCCCACGGGAGGAAGCATATACCCTACTGAATCTCCCACCATATCTTGCTGAAGTTGGCTGGGTCAATCGACCTGACACATGATAGCAAAAAGGTAGAGTGGCATCACTCTGGACAGAACAATACTGGTTACTATTCTCAGGGCATGTCTTGGTAACATTTGGTCCTAGTTGTTCTGTTTGTTTTAAAGGAACTGGACCTTCTTGGATCATTTAAACATCACAGAAGTAAAACTTGCCAACACCAAAATAATACACATGAGGGAAAACCCCTTGCAAAAAGGGCCCGGGTACGAACTCTCCACCTCACTTTATCTTGTACCGTCTTCTAGTTTTCACAGCTTCAGAACTCAGTTCAGCAGAGCTAGAATTTTCACATGATGTCAAAGGGACAGTGGGAGGGAGGATGTGTGCACACACATGCGTGGACCCGTGTATGGATACTGTATGGTAAACCAGAAGAGGGCTTCTGTAGAGCAAAGTGACTGGAGTTTGGATTCTTACAGAAGGAAATATTTGCAGAAGACAATACTAATTTCTTCACACTAGAAAATAAAGATGTACAGATATTACTAGTCAAACAGAGAGTTGAGAGAGCACCAGCTACATATGTACCAAAATACCAGTAAGAAGAGAAAGTAGTTATATGAACAAGTCAGAAAAAAAAATCTTGCACACTTAGTACAAGAGAAGTCAGTTAGAGGGAGAAAATGTGTTCTATTTTAAATGTGTTTCTAATGAGTACTTTTCTCCTCTCCCTAAACATGTTTAGTTCAGTTATTATTTTCCATTTTCTCTTAGATACCTTTGAAGCCAATTAAAAATTTTCAGTTGACAAGTATAGTTGTATTTAAACTTTCTCAAACAAAAACGGGTTAAAAGAACCCAAAAAAAACAAAAGACTAAAATAAGGTATTATTAGTGTTAGCTACAGTCCAAGATATATCTTGAAACAATGAGAGGACCCTTGTAAAATATCTTATAGATAAGGGCCAGGATCAGTTAAGATGCCTGCCCATAGCCACAGAGCTGGTGGATGGCAGAAGAAGAGAACAACCCTTCCTCTTGCCCCTCAAGCAAGCCAGCACACCGTGGACAGAGACCTCTATCTCACTGGAAAAGGCAAAAATCTTTCTGTTGGCTCATTAGCCTTTTGGGAAACCTATAAAATACATTATGCATATTTTGGTAGCATAGCTCTGAGAGAAGGAACACAAGTGACCTGTACATATGATGTAGAATTAAAGAACACTTAATAAGGTTTGAATACGTGAATTTGGGATCAGCTGCGAGAGCATCAATTATGGAAATCCCAGAGAGAGAAAGGCACACATGTAGTCTTCCTCTCTCTACATACAACCCAAAAACTGAAAACAGAAATATGAAATGGGTAGGACCTATGTTCTTGGGGGGGGGGATGCTTTCTTCTCTTATTGCTCAAGATGCTGCTGCTGCTAAGAAGTTTCCATGCTTAGGGCAAGGCCAGGATTGGAGGGATTTTTGAGGTCACACAGAAACCCAGAAGACATGGATCCCAAGTCTTCTAAAGTTGAGTCATCCAGAAGGATGTTTTGTGTGTTGGCCTGAGCAAGGTGCCTGCCCCATGAATAGACATGAGGAATGGGTGTGGGACGGGACAGGTTTAACCCAGTGGGCATTTAGAATATTTTGGAGATGCCCCTTAGACACAGGCAAGAGCACAGCTGGGGCAGGGGGAACTGTGCCTTTCAGCCAACGTGCTCACACAACTCTCTGTCCATGTGTGACTCTAGGGGTGTGAAGAGATGAAGAGAAAAGCAGACAAGGAAAGGATAGAAAGGAGGTACCTTAAGACCCTAACACGCAGAAATAAAGCATCACCTTTTTTAACTTGGTCATAACAGCTGGCGCTGAGCCCACCGCGGGTGCCAAGGATCATGTTAAAATCCCAAGGACAAGCTGGGGCTGAGACGCTCTCCAGTGAGGCCTCAGCAACACACCTCGGGCAAGTCATTTTGATCTGACTTGGCTACTCGGCTGAGCTTCTCCCTGGGACTCGCCGGAGAGCAAAGATGCATCTTAAACGACAAGCAAGTCCATTCTTATGAGTTAGAATCTCAGCTCCACACTACTCAGCAAGAGGTAAAACGGGAGTCTCGGGAGCACGTGTGCCAGGAAACGAGCAATCAGACCATCTGCATTCTGACCCGAGTGACCCATCCTGTGAACCTGAAGGCCTGGCCGTTTCCCTGTTTTGCTGGTTTCCTCGTTAAAATACCAAAACAGACACTATGTCATCTACCAAGCTCCCCAGGCCAATCAAGTCAAACACTGCATGAAGACCGCCTGCTTAGAGATCCTACACCCCCAGACTGGGCCCGTATATCAGCTCCAGAAGTTGCTCCTGGGCATGCCACTGATGGACAGCACCACGAAGCACGCCTGCGCTGCTTCTGCCCAGAGGTACCACCAGGGCTTCTGGGGTGCTGGAGGTGTCACAACCCACCTCGTAGTTTCTTCTGCCAGTTCATTTCGTTGAAGAGGTCCTCGGAGCGCAGGAAGAAGTCGTTGATCTTGCTGCCCTGCTCGTCCCTCTCTGTGGTGTAGTATATTCTCAACTTGGATTCCTTAGTTAAGAATTCACAGATGCTTGGCACCGGGAAGACGATCTGCTCCATCGTTCGGTCTAACCTGACAATCTAGGGTTAAAAAAAATGGAGGCAGTCTGAAGATTGTTCTCAAAGCTTTCATAAAGGTTCTTTGCCAACAGCAAGGAACTAAGGGGTCAAGGCTCAGAATCTATCTGGCTGGATAACCCCTACGGGACGGTAAACAGTACAGTAGTTTCATCAAGTCCAAGCCTTCTTCTAAACCCATACTCTACTTGTGTTCATGTGACCAAATTTTTGTCTGACAATGATACTGTGTTTGTTTAGATTCTCAGCTAGGCTGATACTGACCCATGGAACTTTCTACAATGATGGAACTGCTCTGCCTCTGTGCTGGCCCAGGGTGCAGCCACTCGTCATGGTGCACATGCAGGGACTGCACCTGAGGAACAGAATGCTTACTTGGATCTAATCTCCAGTTAACAGCCACCCTTGGCTGTCGTACCAGACAAGGTGGTGCTGAGCCATGGTATAAATCTTATTCAAGATCCTTGTTCAGATAGCAAAACTGGGTTATGCTTCCTAGATAGGAACTTTGTGAACAGACCTTTGGTTTATGTCCTAGTTGCAATGACCTCCTACCTCTTACTTGTCACGGTTCTCAGAACATACGATATGCAAATCAATAAGCCCACTGACTGGGATAGTCATGCAGTTCTTTAAACTAGCTTTGTGGGGCTCTAGGGTTAGGCTCTTTACAGATTTCCTCCATGCCCTTCTTAGATGGGCTTCATCTGCAGCGAGGTGGCAGCCTGGTTCCAATTCTGGGACACTGTAGTGAATCACAGTCCCAGGAGGCAGAGATTTCTAAAGGGCCAAGGGCTATAGAGCAGCCCTGGCCTTTTGACTTCTCTCTGTCCTTCCTCCCCCGTGGCTTGGGAGGTCAGGTGAAGCCCAGGGCTGACGTCCTCAGCAGGAAGAGCTTGTTCTCTCTCGCAGTAACTCTGTTCCTTGGTGAAGCAACAGAGCTGACTCAGACTAGGCTGTGGTGGGAAACTTGTGAAGGTGAGACAAGTTCCCACAATTCTAGGGTCCCTAAGTCCTGTGGGACATGATCAAGACCTGTGAATCTAGTTGGAACTTGGCTTTCAGGGGCTATGTGGTTAGAGGAATTCTGGTTTGGAACCAATCTCATTTAACTAGAAGTGTGACATGGGGGTTAGTGCCTAGATCCCACTCGTGACCCAGTTCCCTGGTGTTCTCACAGGCTTGGGAACCAATTGTGTATCTCTTAATATGAGGAGCCCACCTTCTTCACACAGCCAAACAACCGAGGCCAGCCCTTCTGCCCCCTGAAAAGGGCCTAACTGGAGATGTGTGGCAGGTTTCAAGGAGCAGAGAGAAAAGACAAGGAAGTCTTTCAGCAAGCGTTCAGTTTCATTCTCCAGGGCTCGCCAGCCTGGCTGCAGGGTGGGGACTCCAGAGTCTTCAGGGAAGTCTTAGACATGGCCAAGTAGTCCCTGGCTTTGCATGCACACCCCATGGGTTCATTGAATAGAGGTCTAGCTCTAGACCAATGGCAAGATTTGGGCTTAGCAGCAGCTCTCGCTCTCTCTCTCTTTCTTTCCTTCTCTCCTTCTCTCTTTCTTGCTCTCTCTCTTTCTTTTTTTTTAATGTTTGAAGCCAATTAATAACTGGGGAGTTAGGAGAATTCAATACCAGTCTTTCTCTGCCTCTGATTGGGCAAGTGACTCAGCTCATACTTTTATCTGACAAAGCTTCCATCTCCTCCCCAGTGGACCAAAGAGCTGAACAAGCTCTCCAAGGTTCTTTGCATCCCTCTCTAATGTTCCGTATTGCTAAGTTTGTCTTCCAAAGGGTACACTAGCAATAAATCAAGAATATGTGTTCATATACACGGGCCTACTTGACAAGTTAATGGAATAATGCATTTCATCAGGAGACAGCAGGTAAGAACAGACTCTTGAAAAACTTCCCTCCTGGACGTGTTATCCTGCCCAAGGAGTCTCTTTCCAACTGTTTCAACACTGATATTAAGCTCATTAGCAGAGCAGAGCACAGCACCCCTTCCTGCCTAGAGCCTAGATTCAGAGCGTGTATTCTCTCAGATGCTAGGAGACACCGCCTGAGTGACATGAAATGCACTCAAGACCCAGGGCAACTTGGGACTGAATTCCAGCTGGGAGCCACATGAGTGACGAGCCCTCGCTGAAATCTACTGGAACGCTCTTCATCTGCAGAACAGATACGATGCCACACACTTGGCATTAATGAGACTCTCTGGTTATGCTTTAAATGCGGCTGGGTTCCCCTGAGGAGACTCCCCAGCAACACCCATCACTGTGGGGGTGAGTGCAGGCTTCTCCTGAGGAGAAGGTGCCTCTTCTCGGCCTCCTTGGGCCCTTGTTTCCCAGAACTGAACTCCAGCCGCACAAGCCTCTCCAGCTCTGCGTCTTACTTAGAATCTTCCTCGGCTTTTGTGCACCACTTTTTTCTGGTGTTCCTCCAGTCTGCACCTAGAGTCTATTTCTTTACAACAGACTTCCTCAGCCAGCATGAAACACAGCAGGTCTCTGCTCTGGACTTCGTGCATGTGCGTGGTGCATATGTGTGTGTGTGTGCGTGTGTGTGTGTGTGCGTGTGTGTGTGCTTGTGGGGGCAGAGGGGAACCTTGGGTGTTGTCCTTCTAGCTCTTTTTGTTTTGTTTTGAGTTAGGGTCTTTCATTGGCTTGGAGCTTGCCAAGCAGGCTGTGCTAGCTGGCCAATGAGTCCCAGGAATCTGCTTGTCTGCATCTCCTCAGCACTGGATTACAACTTTCTTCCACCATACTGGGCTTTTTAAAATTTTTTTTAAATTTTTATTTATTTATTTTTTTACATGGGTTCTAGGGATTGAACCTGGGTTCTAAGTACTTTTCTGTACCAGTTCATCTCCCTTGTCACTGCACTTCCTTATAATGTTGTGCTTTTGTTTTGAAAGGCTGGCCAGGATTCACAATGAGATTTGGTCAGTGTCTGCCTCCTTTCCAAACCTCCTGCAGCAATCCTTTGGGCCACCGCTGGAAATCTGACATCAGATGCAGCTCCGAGTATACAGGAGGTGCTCATGACATTGCTATGGCTCAGAGCAATGAACACACGTCAGCCCTGGCGTAGACATGGCCCATTGAACACACAACACCCAGGGCCTATGCCTTGCAGCCCCGGCTCTCCCCAGCCATGCCTGGCTGCTTTTACCTCAATCTGGGCCGTGTGCTTGGCATAGAACTCCAGGGCTTCATCTCCGTCCACCTGGCCTCCAGGTTTCAGCATGGTCTGAAGTTCTTTGTTATGCCGAGCCAGCTGGAACACAGGCACAGAGAGATGGGGGCGGAGGTTTCTTTACAGCGGGAAGGAGCGTTCTGAAGGCCAGGGTGCAGAGAGACTTGCTCCCTTCCGCCCGGCTCGGCTCAGCACAGTGGCTATTCTGGGAATCTGGCACAAAAGCCTGGGCAGCTCATGCCCACGCAGGGTCCCCCCTTTTTCTCTCATTTCTTTAGCTGGGCAGGAGAGAGATGGGATTTTCTGTGCACCCCTTAGGAGCCTCCATGCGGCTGGTACAGAAGGTTTCTGAGGTTGGATGCTGGGTGTGGGGGCAATGAGGGGCAGGCACACATCTGAAGAGCCTTCAGCATGCCTGCAGGGGCAGGAACCTAGCAACCTCTGGCTGGATGCTGTCCCCAAGTTGAAAAAGGGCAAAGGACAGGAAATAAGAGTCTCCCCACCCACATCCCTAGCTCAAGGCATAAAAGTACCCCCCAAAGTGGGAGCAACTTCAAAAACCAGCCACTTGGGAAGAGATTATGAAATCCATCATTTCCGTGTTAGGGCATAAAGTATCACCATATCCCAGAAAGGCAAACAAAAGGAAGTCAGAGCGACAGGTTCCCACAGATTTCCAAATGCGATAGGTTTATTTCTTTAGGTTGTTAAGAGAGACTCATTAGTATTTATAAAACGCCCAAAGCTCCTTTGCAGTGACTCTGGACAAAGCCATAAAGCATCTGGGCGGATGTGCACAGGCGCGTGGGGATTTCCAAGCACCTGACCCCACCACACTGGGAAAATGGCAGAGCCCTTGCACTCGGCCCCAGGAGGCGGGTGCCCAAATGCACCTCTGAGCCACATTAAGAGAAAAGGTCCCCAGGAAGAGCAGGGCTCAGGGCGCCTCCAGCTTGGGGTACTCGCAGTTGTCTGGAGGGTTGTGGGTAGGGGCCCCGGGAGAAGCTGTACCTGGTGAGCCAGTATGTAGATGTTGTGGCCCACAGTCCTGGGGGAGGCTCCGTCCTCGCCATTCTCCCCCTCCTCAAACTCCACCTCGCCTTGCAGGTAGGCTTTCTTGATTACCTCCACCTGCAAGGAGGGCCAAGAGAACACATCTCCAAGTTCAGTGGAGGGCTGAGAGAACACGTCTCCGGGTTCAGGGCTGACCCACACTGGGGGCAGCGCCTCATCTTATGGAGCTCTGCGCCCCATGCTGCCCACTTGAACACCGCCTCTTCATACTGATCCAAGCACTCAGCTTCACCGACACGAGACAGGAAATGAGGATCAGACATATCCAGAGGTTCCTACTGAGAAGTGGACAGCAGCGCTGACCTTGAATGTCAAAATGTGACATCCCCAAGGACTGGAAGTCAGCCACTCTGTCTTGCACCTTTTCCCACTGACCTCCCCTCACCCTACCCCTCGCTTGTCCTTTCAGGAAAACCTAGGAAGAAATCCATTACTTTCGAGACCACCTCGTGAAATTACTGTCTGATTCCGAATTTTCTTCCTGCCTGCCAAAGCCTCCTCCACCTTCCACTGCTGAGGGCAACGGAGAGAACCAGTACCACCTACCGAAAACTTGCTCTGTGCCAACCACTATGCTTGGCACATTCACATTCAGGCAAACACTGAATGCTCACAAAGATTTTTGGGGGTGTCAGAATTTCCCACTTTCTTTATGGATGAGGAAATTGCTAGTGTTGCAATTCGGGAGCTGGGATGTGAACTTGGCCTTTGTAATTGCCTGACTCCCCCTCCCTCTCGAGTGCACTTCTCTGGGCATTCTGATGCTCAGTGACTGTCTGCCTGCTGCTCTTTCGCACTTTGACTCCCAGGGTGTCGGGCTCCGGCTGCTCATGTCTGAATCCTTTCCCTGGTGCCCTGCACAGAGGAGGTCCTACCCGTCTTTACCAAATAAACATATCTTTCAGGATTTAATCACTCAAACAAAAAGAATAAACACATTCACACCCCCCACAAGCTGTATGAAAAATTAATCATTCCTTTGATGATTCAGAAGGTGATTTGGTCTTAGGGCACCTCCTGCATTGCTATCGAGCCATTAAGCCACTGTCTGGAACAATATTTCATTATCCAAAACCAAGCATACTGCTCTTGCACCAGGTCAGCGGCTGGGTTAGAGACAAAACACTTACTACGAAAACCTTGCATTCCCATCTTAAATCCAACAGACAACATCTTGGATAAAGCATAGGGGTAGAACACAAACAGAGGTAGAGGTGTGCACCCACACAGAGAGAGAGACAGACACAGACACGCATGCACGCGTGCCTGACTTCTGGAAATGTTTCCGGCTATAGGATCTTAGATCTCTCTTGCTCCAGGAAGCTTCTGACTTTTCCTATGATACAGACGAATGTTCTCCAACCACAAGAGGGCAACCCAGTCACCGGTGGCAGCGACCGGGGAGGAGGTTGGGCATTTCCTCCACCCAAGAGAACTCCCAGGAACCAAGAAAGGGACACGCTTTTGGCCCCTGGGAACTGGAATGGGGTCTCAGAGAAGGTCATTCTAATCCTACCCAAGAAGGACGACCCCGAGATGTGCCCAGTTACATAAGCTGTTACGTAAACTTGTGGAGGATTTCTGTATGGGCTGAGAGCTCACTCTGACCTCAGAGATCAAAGAACTGGGCTGCTGTGAACTTTATTTAAAGGGATACATGAAGGGACTTTGGTCTGGTCTCCAGTACACATTCAGGTCACCAGGAGGCAGAAATGTTTTAATGCCCTCATTTAAGTCTGTCAGTTACCGTTTATTTGCATGGGGCAAAGTCCAAACAGACTCGGATCCTGTCGCTGTGTCTGAACATTGCTCCTCTCACAGTTTGCACCACCAGCTCCCAAAGCGGGAAGTCACAGCCTGTTATGAATGTCACTCCTCAGAAATAAACCAGGTCATGTTTTCTTTAAGAAAAAACCACAAACACCAGCATCCAAAATATGCTCCTCTGTTGTCCAGACTACTGGCACTCAGACACCAGATACGAAGCCTTGAACCCTGGGAAAACGTGCCAAGAGGTGGCATGTGGTGGCAGACGTCTGTGATCTGAGTACTTGGGACACAGACCAGGATCATGAGTTTGAGGCTAGCCTGGGGTATGTAGCCAATCTCCATTCAAATAACCGAGGGCTTGGGGACATGGTCGTACATGCTCATAATTCTTGTACTCAGGAGACAGGAAGATCAGGAATTGAAGATAGCCTTATCTACACAGTGAATTTGATGTCAGCCTGAGCTACAGGACACACTATCTCAGCCCTCTGCCCCCCCAACACACACCAAGACAAAACCCTCAAGGGTCCAGGGATGTAGCTTGGTGGTAGAACAATTGCCTAGCAATGAATGAAGGAAAAAGGGCCTCGATTCACTTATCACATGCCAGGCAGTGTGCTGAGGGTTTGATGTGAATCTAATATTATCTTTCTTTTTATAGATATGGAAAATGCAGCTCAGAGAGCTCAAATGACTGCCTACGGGGCCACAGCAAAATGGCAGAGCTATGGATTTGAACTCAGACTCGAGCTCTGGACTCTAGGAGCACACTGTGTGTGCGCACTGTCCTCCATTGAGAGAGCTGCATGTGGTTTGTGCTGATGGGACAAGACAAAACACCCCGTCCCATGCTGTATTTCTCTGGACCATCAGAGGTCCTGTTAGACGTCTGACTTGAGAACTCGCAAGGAAGCTCTGGTGGGCAGATCCTCCGCTCTGTCTCACATATGGCTTTGATGTTCCTCGGTGCCACCAACTCACCAGCTCCTTGGGCCGCATGTTGTAGAGAATCCTCTCAGCGTTCTCGCTGTCGTGCCTGCTCTCCATGATGGCCAGCAGCAGCTTGGATGCGTTGTTCTGTTGGAGAGAAAGGGAGAAATGTGCAAGGACTGCCGGGCCGGCGGGCCTGAACCATGTGCCCGCTGGCAGGTGACAGGCAGGTGCTCCACCCCATGGTCAGGGCATCTCAGGGCATCTGCAGGGCAGAGGGGGGGCACTTCAGACCCTGGAACATGTACAGCCTCTGACTTGGGTCAAAGAGGCATGTATTTGTGAGGGCGTGTGTCGTGTTTGCTTGAGTCTTGGCAGAAGCAGCATATCAGACCTGGGGCAGGTAACATGGCTCGGGAGATAAGACACCGGCCTGCAAAGATGGCAGGCAACCTGAGTTCCATTTCCGGTGGCAGAAGAGACCGGACCTCTGAAAGTTGCTCTCTGACCTCTACCTGCACACCATGTGTGCATGTGGCACCTTCTCTATCAGGCCCTCCATCCTCTAATAAATAAACGCTTAAAAATTTACATATAAGCACTTGTGAGAAAGTGTAACTTTCTGTAGCCAGAGGGTACTGATTCCAGGACTCCGGAACCAAGATTCTCAGACGCCACGCCCTTATACAAAATGGCACCTTATTTGCCTGCCATCTGTATGTATCTGTGGTCAGTTTCATCCCTGGAGACCTAACGCAAAGCAAGTGCGATGCCCATTACATTGCATTATTCCGGGAACAACAACAAAACATAAATTCTGCACATGTTCAATCCAGAGAGAATCTTTTTTTCTTTCCAAGACTTCTGATCTGGCAGCTGGCTGACTCCACGGATCCTGACTCCATGTACACAGAGACCTGATGTACACTGTCACCCTCGTGACGACAAGGCTGTGCCACGTCACAGCTTCGGGCATCTTCCTGGTCTGGATGGTGTGCTTACAGACACCGTTGCCACAGCTTGTGGGCCAGAGATGACAGGTCGTAGTGTAATTTCTCCCTGTCTTAACATCTTTCTATCAGCTCTCGAAACTCCTAATTGTATGAGCACAGCTGATATCACTTAACAGAAGTGACCCAAAGGAACGCGCTGTGCCTGCCAAGCCATTATTTCCCATTACACTACAGATGTCTGTGCGTCCACACCCGCTCTTCTTGGCCTGACCTCATTTGAGGCCTTGGGCCTACGATCTACAAGCTTCCTTGAGTTCTTGCTTTTGTCTTTTGGGGTTTGTAATTCTTTTCCCTCCCCGACTAGGGTCACAGACATTCAGTCTGGTTGCTGCATGATCACATGGCAGCCAGTTCTATCATGATCCCCAGACTGCTGCAAGGAAAGTCACTGACATGCCAATCAGGAACACATGAACCTCTTAGTCTATTTCAAACACTTCTGGTGTACTTTCTGATGAAAGTAACCAGGTATATGAGTTGGAATGATGTTCAAACCTAGAGCATTTATCAAAATAAACCAAAGATAGAAAAACCATCTACTTAAACCATGTACCCCAATCGACTGTGAGTTTTGACCTTCAGTTTAAATAGCAAAGGAAATGTGAAATAAGTATGCTTGCTCCTCTCGCATCAGCGTGAGCACCTAAGACCTTGCTTCTCAAGTCAGCCTTCAAGCAACAGACGCACATTAGCTCTGCAGCTGTATGTAGCTCAGGGTTCTTTCACAGTCACGTGCTCACTGTTGCCTATGGATGTAAGAGAAAGCACAGATCTCAAGACACCCCAGATGGGAACTGATGAGGAGATGGGCACGGGACACAAGCTCTACTGCTGATAACTTTAGATGATGGGCTACAAGTTAGAGCTGAGCTGGATTGTGGGCAGGACCCCAGGAATGGTTCACTTGGTTTCTTGGGTAAAAAGTTAACCAGGATTGATACTCAAGTCTAACCCTAACCCTAACCTGCCCATGAGGTCAGCCTGGGAATCCCAGCTTCAGCATGGTGAAGTCACTGCTTAACTCTCTAAAACCACTGTCATGGGGAGGGTTAAATGCCAGAGCTGCCTCAGTGGGCCCCTGAATTCAGCCAGCACATCTTTACTTCAGCCACCCTTCTAAGTTCTACTGTTCTTCACCTGGTCCAAAAGGGGGAGGGGGACAAATTCAGAAACTGTACAGGAAACTGTGTTTCCACCCCCCCTTCCCCCGGCTTTCAGAGCTGAGACTTTTTATTCTCATATGCTTCTAGAATTTGCTTCTCAATTCTGAGTGACGACCATTCTGGGTGACCTAATAGCTGAAAAACTAGTATCCCGGCCCAAAGCCTTCTATGGGAAACGTGAGGTTCTGCATTTTAGGTCAGAATGTGCAACTTGGCTCATTCACCGAGTCCAACAGAACTGTCTTCGCATGTAGTTTCACAACACTTCCTTGTCACATGGCAGGCTAAACCTAAGAATGGCTATCCCCAAAGGTTACCGCAGCCTGCTGCTTTCGATCTCCACTTGCCTTCAGTTCTAACACAAGATCCATCCGCTTCTTCCCCAGAGGGTTGATGTCATTGAGGATGAGGGCTGTGATGATGTCGATGCCGTTGGACTCGTGGGTGGCGATGCAGTTCTGGGTAAACAGACACACACAGACATTTACACAAGTGCTGGCCATAAATCAACGTCAAAGGCCAACAGGCTGAATAGCTATTTCGACACACTGCTCACCACTCCCAGCAATGTCTCGTGGGGAGAGGGCAATTTTTCCGTGAGAAAGTGGTAAAAATAAAAGACAGATGAAGATCTCTAGTTTCAGAATTAACAGTAAACACTAGGAAAGTCCCCATACACAGTAACTGATAAACTAGTCGCATCTGTCCAAACAGTGCAGAGTCGACTTTGTTCTTAAAGGAAAATATGGTGTGTGACTGGCACAAGGGTCTCAGCCTTTTCCCCTTGAAGAGGAGTGTTCCATTCTCTCTGCACGCACTTTGCGAACAACATACTTTTGCTTAAGGCCTATGCCCGGAAAGTGAGCATGTGACTTAATTCACTAAATATCAAAATTGACCTTTCCCCCCAGGTAAGATCCTCAAGTGCAGCACACTCCCAGTCTGCTCCTTTCAACAGGCCTTTAACTGGGAGAAATTTACTTCCGTGTAGAGGAAGACGTCTTTCTTCCCTTCTTTAATGAGACTAGCACCACCTGCTCCTTACAGGGACCAGATGAAGCAAGAGGGTCTACCAAAGGGTCTTCACATGAAGACCAAGACCAGTGTTTTTATAGACAGAGAACTGTCCCCTCCAAACTGCTGCCCTCAGGCCTCTCTTGGCCACTGCAAGCCTTGCCCTCTCCTCCCTGGCAGGACAGATGCTGCCACTTGGAGCTAACGTCACATTCGTCCTAGTGCTGAAGCACAAACTCACAGCATCTTCAGATGTTGCCTATGAGCCATGACTCTACTGAGGGAAAAAAGCACCAGGCGCTATTTCAAAAGCAGGCTTCCTGGGGTCCAAGTCAAATTTGTCTCTCCCACCCCCCAAGTCCATGGAGCTACCATGTCAATTGCAAACATTGTCATCTTACTTCCAGCTCTTCACAGAAAGCGAGATTTATCTCTGTGGCCACGTTTAAAAGACTTTCATGGAGTCCCATTGTCAACTTTCCCAGTATTTAAAATAGGTCATTTCTGTTAGGTGCTTATTTAATTCCCTCTTTTTCCATACCCCTGAAAGTCAGAGACTGGATATTCAAGCCAAGCCAAGAGGGCAAGGATGATCCTACCAATGCCCATCACGGGGTAGAGTTCCAAAGACTAAAAACCACTATGGAGAAGTATGCACCACTGAAGAAGAGCCTTTTGGTCCTGCACACACACTGTTGTGACAGGGAGATGCTGCACGACTTCTGAACTAGTATCTGCTAACATTTCCAAATGATAAACATCTCCCCTTTTGTCCTAAAATACAAGGGAATTACCTGGTTCTCATGGCACGGCCCTTGGCAGTACTCGGTCAGGCTCTCGAGAGTCTGGTTGATGAGCGCGACATTCTTCTCATTGATGTACAGTCCCAGAAGACCAAGGCCTCCGGTTGTGCTCCCACAAATGCAATCCAGAAACTGCAGCGTCTCGCACACCAAGTTGTAGTTGGTCTTGTTATTTTGGCAACGGAGGAAATTCTGTGATGGGGCATTGCCCGGGTTGGTGAAACAGAGGCAAAGAGGAGAAAAGGTCATTCGCTTTGCTGTTTTATCCTGACAAGTCGATGTTCTGGGTGACTTGGAAACACATGAGAGGAGTGACGAGGAGGAGAGGAGAGTCACTCCATGAGGCTTGCTCTCCGAGGTGTCACATGGAATGCAGGGAAAAAGGCGTCTCTTTGAAACCTGCTGCAGCTTCTTTTGGTGGCCTTTCTGGGGTCTCACTTTCCCACTTACTTTGTTTTTTTAAAAAACAATTTGTGTGTGTGTGTGTGTGTGTGTGTCCGTGTGAGGGGTGTATCTTTGTGTATGTATGTGGAGGATGCAGGTCACCATCAGGTATCATTCTCAGTCACTATTTATTTATTTATTTATTTATTTATTTATTTATTTATTTATTTATTTATTTATTGTGTGGCCACCACTGCATCTACAGCTCAGCCAGACTAGCTGACCAGTGAGTGAGCTCTGAGGATCCACCTGTTTCTACCTTCCCAGTTTAGTATTACAGGTGTGTACTTCTGTGCCTTGATTTTCATGTAGGTGCTGGGGATTCAAACTCAGGCCCTACTGAGTCCTCTCTCCAGCCCTCTCTACTTAGCCTGACTCCTCCCTCATCCTTGCTGACCACCTTCTCATCAGGTGGTTAGAAGTATCTGATATTTTTAATTTTTAAAGGAATTATATTTAAATGGTGCTGGCGTATTTTGGGTGCTGAATACCCAACCATAGTACCAGGGACAATTATCCACAAAATGAGTTTTTAGGAGACTGGCTGAAAGGCTGGGAGGTGAGTTCAGTGGCAGAGAGCCTACCTGGCATGCCCAAGTTCCTTCCTACACACACACACATGCATGCACGCACACACACATGCACACGCACATATACACACACAGAAGTTGGCTTTAGCTCAGTGCCACAGAGGGAATCTGGATGGTCTTATTTGGCCATTCCTCCTACTAAAGGAAGGGGGAAAAAGAAGAAGAAAGAAGGAAGAAGGAAAAAGAAGGAGGAAGAAGAAGAAGAAAAAAAGGAGAGAGATTGAGAGAGACAGAGAGGCTCACATGTGCCCATGTATTCTTCATACAATGAAGCAACAGAGAAAGACATTTCCTCAACAAGATCAAAAAAGAAACATTTAAGCCACTTTGTGAAACATTCCGCTAGTGTTTTAAGACTCCAATAATGTGTCTTCAGAATAAAGCATAAATTAACTACCATATTCTCTATCTCACAGTTACAAAAGGGAGACATGCTTACTGGAGAAAATAGGAAGTAAAGAAATATAACCAAAAGATAAATTAGGCAAAATTCTGACGTGATAATTCCACTTCTATATGCGACATGCATTTGTATTCACAAAGTATGAACTGATACTCTGTTTGTAAAAGCAAAGACAGGGGAGCAACATGAATGACTGTTAACCAGGGAGGAGATTAAAAAATACAATATATCTAGACCATTTCATATTGTGAAGTAGAAACGCTGAGTAGCTACTTCGATGGCAGCACAGAAAGATTTTTAGGGAATACTGCTAGGTTATAAAAAGGCAAACAGATGTCGTATAAATTCATGTTTTATCAAATGGTCTCAAACACGGCAAAAGAAGGTACTGGAAAACCTCCTCATGAATAGAAGAGTTGCAACTTTCAATTCACTATTTAATTTCATTTGAAACATTATGACAATGCATTTATATCTTATTTGTGTTGAGAAAGCATTTGCAGAAGCCCCTATTAGAAGTTGGCTACAATTTTAATACTGGCTCATCATGAACTAGCCCACCTCTCCAATTTAACCTAAACTCTTTTAACTCAACAAGTGACTTGGCTCGGGCAGCAGACAGGCAGGAAGGATGACTCTGGAGTCCTACCGTGCAGGGTCTCCCAGGGTAAGAGACAGGGAAAGACAGAGGAGGGTTTCATGTGGCTTCTCTCTTGAGGCACCTTATGGGAAGGTGCTACCTGTCTGAATGTTGGCTAGACCCTCAACATGTAGGGCTGGAGGGTCCCTGGGATGGCAAACACCTAGGTGCCTAAGATACAAATTTATAACACCCCTCCCAAGGGCCTTCTTGATCCAAATTCCAATCCCTTTGCCTCTCTGCTCTTTACACGTTGGGCAGGAAGGTGTGGCCTCCAAATTGAGTATGTCCTTTGGCACCACCATGAGCCACGCCAACATCCCAGAATCCTAGGCAGCTCGTACAAGGTCCAGTGCCTACCAGGTGCTTCATCAAAACTGCCTGAAATACTCTGAATGAAACTGAACAGAGGAAGGAACTTCAGCAAAGTTAACAAGGCTAATATCAGGCACATGGTTTAAACTCCCTGTGCAGACCACTCCCATCTCACAGTTGATGGTGTCTAACCAGAATCCTGTTTTGGGTCCCTGTCCACCTGTTGCCTACAAAACCAAGCCACACTTCTCCACCGAGAGGCTCACTGGAGTTCTGTCGATCCTCCATCAGCACATACCACCCTGCCTGGCCCAGCCTGGGGAAACCCTGGTCTTCGCAGGAGGGCCAAGGGAAGATGAAGGGAGGTGAAGGGTTTCAAGTCTGCCCAGTGGCTTGGGGAGGAGTGAAACCACAGGGACACTGGTTAAAGGGCAGCCCTTCCCATCAGCTTTCTGACTAAGCAGAGCTCGCTGGAGGCAACAACGGCCCATTTGGCAAAAACCAAATTCGGTGGCTTTCTGTCTCTCCATGGAACATCTACCAACAGGAAAGTCAAGGTTATAAACATGACAAGAAACTGGCAGAAGCCCAGAGACCGCTGCCTCGGAGGCGAGCGCCTCTCTCCCAGCTGAGCTGCACCCGGGAGCCCACACTCTTCTCTGGCAGCCTCGAGGAGCCCTGCTGGGGCTCTGCCATCTGTCCCGGAACTCTGCCAAGTGGGTGGCATTCCGAGTAGGTGAATCCTATTGAACATCAGCACTCTGAGAACTGGAGTCCCACAAATTTAATTCCAGTGGAGCAAGGCACCCCCTGATTCTGTGGGAGGACTTCTTTTTTTCTTCTTATTTTTTCACTGTTACTCTTCTTTTCCCTTTTACATTGATTTTTTTAAAGTTAGCACACAAAGTAATGAGTTTCATTACGGCATTTTTCACAGACATTAGAGGAGTGTTCAGAGGTGATGCTAACCTGCAGTGAACCACTGATCCTGGAGCATGCCTGGGCCCTACAAAAACCTGGGGTTCCCTAGAATGTCCCCTGGCACCTTCCTGAAGGCTCTAGGAACTCTACTTCCACTCTGAACAAACAGGCAGTTTGCTTGCTTCTGCTCAACTTACTGTATTGCTGCATAGGATGTTCAAATGTTTAGTTGCTAGGTCTTTTTGTTTTAACATAGAAACACACACACACACACACACACACACACACACACACACACAGAGAGAGTTTCCCACAAAACAGGGGATCAGAGAAGAGAGTTTTAGAAGGATTCAGTTCAAAGGTGCTTTTGCCGATTGTCTCCCCAGGCCACAAGTTTGAAGGACAGTTACATGAAAAAATAAGGTATATAATTATAATTCTGATGACTTCAAATAAGAAACAATGAGCACGCACATAATTGAAGACTGGCTATTCTTTCTTTGTGCAACGAATGCTGAGTGTGGGAAGGAAGGATAGGGAGGGCAGGGCCATGAACCAGGACCCTGATCTCGGAACCACACTTGGCACTGCCTTCTGGCATACAGAAAGGGCTGGACACAGCACCGCCTTGAGCTGGTTAGCTCAGAGCACAGAAGGCAGCTGCTCCCATGAGAAGCCTCCCTGACCTCCTCCAAGGATGGTTCTGCTCCTTCAGCCCTCCAACCCCCCACAATGACAGGCTTACAGCATGTGGCATGCTGTCACCTCTAGTACGTCTCAGTGGTTCTTGTCTAAGACACTCAGACCTGCGGCAGAGCTAAGACCCCATCGGTGGCGGGAGCCGAGCAGGTATTTTTCACAGGGATCAACTCTACCTACTCTCCCTGGGGAAGTCCAAGTCTGGTGAAGACCAGTGTTGCCATGCAAGGAACTGGATTCCATCCTTCAGCCCAAGACGCAGCCCTAGCAGCAGGGTGGACCCCCCACCACCACTAAGATGTCACATGAGCAGCTTGGGCCTTGCTTCCCAGAGGTTCACTTGTTCTCTCTTAGCTGACCTCTCTCAAGACCAATGTCGTCACTGGCTTGTACGGTGGAGAAGCAGATGACATCAGCCACACACAGTCCTGAGAGACATAGAGATACGAGCTAACAAGACGGGAACCAGACCCTGGGGGGCACAAATGCTTTGCTCTGCCAGTAGATCCTTCCTCAGACTAAGGAGTCTGAATCTGAAGGAAGAAAGCTTGAGCAACTGCCAAGCAAAGTGACAGCCGGGGTCCTAACATCAGCTGGAGACAGATGTGGTCAAGTGGACCACAGTCACACGCAGTAAGAAGCACATGGGTCCAGAGAGGATGAGTGGGGCTTATCACTATCCATCCCTTCATTGTAAGGTATGGGCCCCCTCAGAGCCGAGGAGTTTTGGCAAAAGTTAAGCTCTTCAGACCCACTGTAAACAAACGAACAATGAAAATGGCTAAAGTGATGATAATAAAGACTTAGCCCAGTTCCACATTATTTTTCTGCTATTCTGTTTAACAAATCCAGTTGTTACTCACAGACCCAGGTAGTTTGATGGAGACTGACTATGGCAACAACAAACGATCCACCACGGTAACTTGGAAGGCACAGTGGGTAAAGATGGCAAGGAAGCATTTGAAGTTGGAGCTTTCGTCTCGCTCCACTTGGACCAGAATTATCTCCTCTGCACACTACTGCCATCCCAGCAAAGAAGTCCAGCTGTGCATCTCAGGAGGCGGCACCTTATGTCAAAGGAGCTGGTCAGACACACTCACCTATCCATCCTCACAGCACTCAGGTAAAGAGGGGTAAGTTCTCCAGGTTGGAGAGTCGTGGGAAGCTGGGCGCAAGCATGTTTCAGCCTGCCCTGAGCAGGGCTCAGAATAAAGAAGCAGATCTCTAGAATTCACCTTCTATCCTTTCTCGACAATCTCTGATACTGCAAACTGCAAGGGGGATGAGCCTCTGTGCTTGACTTACAGTCTGCTTGACATCACAAGCTCCTCCTGCAGACTGCCAGGTTCTGCCTTCTCTGACCATGTCAATCTGCCACACATTCCTCGTCATGAGCTGCAATGATGTAAGCAGCGATACCAGCAACACTTACAGCCAGGATTGTCTAAGTGCCCAGTAAGGTTTGGCCATTGCTTTGATCCGAAAACAACAAAATGAACAAAAGTTTTCTGGAATAATTAGCAATGACCTGAGAGCATCCATTTGTGTAAGACATGAGGTGGAAGTTACTTCATTCATTCAGTCAACAATACAGTCCTATGTTGCTTCAGTTCATTTGTTCAACCAACCAATACAGCCATCCATTCCTTAAGGATAGCAACATGTTCTGAGAGATGCATCATTAGGTAATTACCATGAAGACTCACATGGCATAACCTTCTGTACCACTAGGCCTTGTGGTGCACCCTATCCCACATGCAAAATGTCACTGACTAAAATGTCATTGCATGGTGCATGACATAATTGTGTGTGTGTGTGTGTGTGTGTGTGTGTGTGTGTGTGTGTGTGTATCAAAGGGCACTGGGTGTCTCTGTGGATGATCAAGGGTGACTTCTGGAATCATCCTGGATTATTTCTACCTCCTTTTTGCTTCACTCTGGGATTTTCCCAAGCTCCGCCAATCAGGGCCGGAAATGCAGGCCTCTGCCATTTCTGACTGGCGTTTTTATGTGAGACCAGAGATCTGAACTCAAGACCTTCTGTTTGCAAGGCAGAGCCTTAACTCCTGAGCCATCTCTCCAGCCCATAACAGCATTTAATTAGAACTTTCTATTCCCCTGACTCTATACATCTAAGGTTCCTAATATATTTAATAATCTCTGATGGGCAAATTATTCAATCTGTTATTCACCCTATTTGAGCTTGAGCACCTAGTGACCCAGGTGGCCAACAGTGGCAGGCTACACGGCAGACTAACACAACTGCGCATGTTAAATACACACATGGGGTTTCCATCTCTAGTGAAGGCGACCGTGTCTCTGACCTTGTGGAGACACTGGTAAGCAAGGGACACGTCACCTGCCCACACTTCCACATCATTCAGCCAGAGGGTCAGGTTAAAATTGTGGGTCTTCAAATCAGGCAAATTGCCAAAGTTAGGAGCCATGCTTCCACGTATCCCAAGCCCTCAGCTGCAGGTGATGGGGGCTGTCAGGTCGCCGGGTCACCTCCTGCAGCTCTTCGGAGTCCCACCCCATGCTGAGCTCTTACCTGAGGTGCTTGGGTGCCCCATGCCCCCCAGGCCATCACCTGAAGGCTTCAGACACTCCTGACTCCGTGCTCAGCACGTGAAGGTGTCTAGCTCTACCAACCCAGGGTCTTCTCCTGCAGGTCTTAGGATTCCCACACCCCAGACTCTCACCTACATGCCTCAGGGCCCCTCACCAGGGTCCTCCCCAGAAGGTGCCTGCTCCAACCTCCCAGGACTCTCTGTGCAGAGGTTTGAGTCCCTACCCAGAGTCTTCTTCTGGACATGTTTGCCTGCCCCCCAGGGGTCTCTCCTGAAGGTGTCTGGATTCTCCCATCAGGGTCCTCTCCTGCAGGTGTCCCCCTCCCCCACCTCCTACCCCCAGGCCCAGGGCTCTCCTGCAGGTGTCTGCCTCCCACACGCTACCCAGGGCCCCCTCTTGCAGAGGTTTGGGTCCCCCACAGAGTCTTCCTCTGCAGGTGTCTGCCCCCGCCCACCACCCTCTCCTGCAGGTGTCTGCCCCACCCCCCAGGGCCCTCTCTCACAGGCCTCAGGTGCACACGTCCCATCTTCTCACCTGCAGGTCTCGGTTGTGGTTTTCACACAGGAGCTGCAGGAAGCGCAGAATGGGCTGCATGATGGTGATGACCGCACTCATCTCCAGGTCGTCCTTGGTCTTGTCAGCTGTGGCCTGGGTGCCCTCCCCAGACTGGTAATGGTCATCAGGGTCAGCTTCCCTCCTGAAGGTGGAGAAGGCTTTCCTGGTGGCAGCAGATGCCTCTAGGAGCTGGTCCCGAACTTCTTCTGTTATCTGAGTGGTGGGTTCTTTGGCTGGAACACAAGCGTGGGGCAGTCAACACAGGTGTACCCCCAGGAAAGTCATTTTCCATACCCTAGAGGCCAGACAGAAACCTAGGTTCCTTCATTTGCTAGACATATGCAAGTGGGAAAACATACAGGGAAGGACAGACCTCTGCTGTCGGCCCTTAGACAGGATGCGATCAAAGCCAAGCCCTACAAACATGATCATCGTTCCCACAAGTCACCTACCTCGGCTTCACAGTAACATATGAACAAAACCTTAGCACAGGCTGTGTGGCCTTGAAGCCCAAGGCTCTGGGCCACGACCTCTTCCTCCGAGAAATGGTGACTTCTACTTAGAAAAGGTTCCTGAGATGCTTGGTGTGAAGCTAAACCCAGCAGTAATTATTGTCATGGTGAGGGCAACAGATTGACCCTTTACTGAAAGCCAAGACATTGTGCGTAAGCAGTTTGCGTGTGGAAATCTTATCTAGTACTCAGAACAGCCCTGTGAGTAACAGCAACATCACAGACAGGGGGTACAGATTGCAGCCAGACTCCATGGCTCACATGCCCACCCCTTGTTACTGATCTGTGTCTCGATTTCTTCATCTGTAGAGGGAAAAAAACCAAACCACCATATCTACTGTCAGTATCGACTAGAGCTTGTGACGAACTGGCACAGAGAGGCGAAGGACTTTGAACAATGCCTTGCTGTAGTTTGGATCTGGGAATTCTCTCCAAAGGTGGGGAGGTTTAAGGCTTGTTTCCTCAGCCTTCCAGTGGTATTGGGAAATGACAGTCTTGAAGAGGTGGGCTTACTGGGAGGTCTTAGTTCACTAGGGTATGTGTCCTAGAGGAATCTGCTCTATTTTCCCACATGAGGTGAACATCTGTGTTCTGCAATGTAGTCCTGTGGTCATGTGCTGCCCAGGACCCACAAATTACGGACCCAAACCTCACATACTCTGAACTCAGGCAAACCTTTTCTTGTAAGTTGACTTGCCTCAAGTATTTGTTACAATGGTACAAAGCTGACTAGAATATGCCTAGTCCATACTCAGTACTCAGTCAACAGTAGTCATTCTTTTTCTTCTTTTTATCCTCCTTCTCGATTAGAGGTTCTCATACAGAGGTGATTTTATTCCTAATTAGCCCACTGGTAATGCCTGGGGGCAGCAGACTGGCTAGTGGGCTTCAGCACAGCTGGCCACTCTGCGGTGGAGAAGCCAGCCCCGCTGCAGAACATCCTTCCAATGTAGCCTGGGTGGTCTTGATGGTCAACTTGATGAGATGCAGAACTGCATGCAAACAAATCTCTGGGGATGTCTGTGAGGGAGACAAGGTTAACTGAGGTGGGAAGGCAAGGGCACTAAGGTGCCCACCTTGAATGTGGGCAGTACCACTCCATGGGCTAGGGCCTGAGATGGGCTAGAAAGGAGAAAGTGAGCTGAGCACCAGTATCCGCCTCTCCGTGTGACCAGCCGCCTCGTGCTGCTGCCTGGCCCTCCCTACCCCGACAGACCCACAGCCTCAACCCGAGCCAGAACAAACCCTTTCTTCCTTGAGTTGCTTCGGTCAGTGTTTTGACTAATACGACCCCCACCAATAAAAGCCTGCGCTACTTAAGAACGTTCATTTACAAAGCTCCACAGCTCTCCCAAGCGTGGGGACTGTGGCTCGGGACACTGGTCGTTTCTTCCGCAAGCCCTGCATGCCCAAGATGGAAAACATCTTGGGGTGCAGGTGTAATGAGAAGGTTCGAGCAGACCAGAAGTGCCATTGCAGGCCCCGTGTGGAGGACACTACCTTTTTTCCGAGCTGGGGCGTCCCGGTCTGCTTCCTCATCTTTCTTCTTGTTCCCCAAGTCGCTAGTGTTCACCGTCACTGTCGCCTTGATCTCCTGCTGGGCCACCTTCATTCGGTCATAAAAGACCTTGAAGAATTTCTCTGACTTCTTATCTTCCGTCAAGCGGCAGAAAAAGGAGTGCTGTCAACGAGAGCAGCCGGTTCTCAGCGCCGTGACAGGCCAGACGCAGAGGCCTTGCCCAGACCCCGGAACCTTGTGGACATCAGACGCCATCACAAACCTCATGGGAGCTCCAGGAACAGACTGAGGTTAGAGAGGCTCCACACGAGGCCATCTTCTGGCATCTGAGGCTTGTGGCCTCCAACATGGAATCCTCGAAACACTCATGAGCTCAGGGCAGACGCCCTGGCTGTGGACCACCTTTCCATCCCTGCACACACTCAAGGAGACCCCAAGAGCAATGGGGATGGAAACATGGTGACTGAACTGCAGAGTGACCACTTGTTTAAGGTCTTCTCTGTGCCTGTCCCCTGGGCTGAGATCGGTGAGAGATGCTGGGGTGCCACCCGCTCCACAGGGCCCCCTTTCAGATAAAGAACTACACGCGGAAGTCCTGAAGGCGCTGGAAGCTACACAATGAAGCTACAGGAGCTCAGGACTGAGGAGGGGGTCGGCGGGCTGCAGGGGCCCTGAAGGATGGATAGGTTGCACACAAAGCAGCTGCAGGTTTCCAGGTAGCTTGCCTCTTGGATGCGCATTTGTTTTTGGACCCACTGCAAGCAATAGTGTATAATGTTGATGTGAAAACACAATATGGTGTCTTTACTTCATTTATGAGCATTCGCTTTTCACCCCCCTTGCAAGAACCACACTGTTGTGAGTTATTTACATAAAAATACAATACGGTCACCTCCAGAGGAGTAGGACAATTATTTCTTTCTCCTGGGAGATCTTCCTGCCAGTTTCATACCTTTCTGCCTGGCAAGAGGGAAGCCCCTGAGTTAGGGAAGCCCTGTGCTTCAAATGCTGGAAAGAGTGACAATTTCACAGTCCCCCAATGCTCCAGCTCTGGCTTCTACAGGTCCTTGTTGCCGTTTCTCTCCATGTTCCATAAATTCACGAACAAACAGCTTCTTACGGAAATCAACAGCTTTGATTTGGCTTACGATTGATTCTCCAAGTAATTTCTTAGTGCGGCTTGGCAGAAGAGTTCCTACCAACACCAGGAGCCAAGGGAACTGGTCACACCATATCTACTGCTTAGAGAGGAGCAAACCTCATTTGCCAGACTGCCAGTCTGCTAATTATGCTGAAAAAATGCCAACTTACTGAATGGGCATCCTCCATCTTATCCACCTGCCCAGGGAAGATGCCGCCCATTCTGGGCTGGTTCTTCCATCCATTAGATACTCTCTTGCATGTTTGCCTGAGGCTTGCCTTAACTATAAGTCTTCACAGATGTGTCCAAAGCTCAGCTCAGCCTGCAGCTGCCAATCTGACAGATATATTTACATCCTGATTCCCAACTTAGTAGCATTCCCAAGCCCTCCCCCTCCCCCAGTACAGAACTACAAGAGTTTCCATCTACAAACATACAGCCACAGGAATCCTGGCTTTTCTGGCCACTGACCAATAAGGTATGGGCACCAACGTATGTCCTGTGTCTACAGTGGATGTTTTGATGGTATCCTTTCTTTCTTAACTTGACTTCTGATTCTTTGTTAATGCAGCACAGGAACTGTCCCTCCTGTGTGCATTTTTAATTACTTTATCTCCACCCACTTTCAAGTGTCCACACTTTCCCAAGTCCCTACTGCCCTAACTGATAAGTGTTCTCATTCTGTGTGTCGCTCAATCCTCTCGGACTCCCATCCTTAAACTGAGCTCAACTTCTTTAGCGTCTGCCCCTGTCCATTACTACCTTTTCTTTCCATCTTAGTTTCCTACTTTTCCATCCAACCACCCACCTGCTTTTGTGCACCTGCCACGAGCTGGGCACCAGGTCAGGTACATGCAAAACACTGCTGAGCAAAGGGGGCCTGAAACCTCCCCTGTGAAACTGGCAGCTCGGTGAGGAAAAGACGTAGCAATTCACCCATCACTCTAATTACCACTTACAAAAATAGCCTTTTATCCCTGGAAAAGGGACCTAGGTGTCTACTGGCAAGCAGTCCCGTGCAAAGGTTCCATGCCATGCCCTCTTCTCTGGCTGTCCCCTAGCTATTTCCAAGCAAGGACCTCCTCCTCTTCCTTTCTTATCACCACCGAGACTGCTCTTAAAAGCAGCACTCTAAACAAATGCCTAGGTCGCTTCTCTTCACAGCAACACTTTGAAATCTCTCTGCTGTATTTTCTCACGGCCTTGAGCACAGAGCAAGCTCCGTGAAGGCAAACGACTTAACCTGGAGATTCCCAACCACCCCTTTGACACCCTGAAGAGGCCCTGCACACAGTAGGTATTTCATAAACATTCTAGGGAAGAGCAACTAAATCCAACCTTTTAGGGTTTCTCTCACCAGATCCCCTCACTCAGATTCTTTTTTTTTAATAAAATCTTTTTAAAAATTATTATTATTTTTATTATTATTTTTCCACTCATACAAACTTAGTAGGCATCCCGGTCCCCTCCCTTCCTCCACCCCTCCCCGGACCCCCTTCCTCCCTCCCCTCATTTCTGCTTGCTTCCTCTCCTCCCTCCTCCCTCAGATTCTTATATTCAGTAGAAATGACGAAGCATAAGCACCGCCAGGTAAATCACAAAACATTCTGGAAAACTACTTGCATGTCAGAAACAAAGTTTATATGGTTGACCTTTTTTAGACATAACACATCCACAGACAAACAAAATGAGACACGTGAGGAGGCAGAAATACAAACAGCAGCTGCTCATTCCAGAGACCGGCCTTTGCACCAACCCAGAAACACGACACCTATCCACACCCTGGGTCACGGAAGACACTGTAAATGGGACATGGCTGGGCTCACTCAAAGGTGGGCCCATAGGACAGTTCACCCCACGTGACACTCTAGGACAGAGTGGCTTGAAAAGTGTTGGGGGACTGTCTGGTAATTCAAGAAAACAAAATACTTTAAGTGGGAAGCATATAAGTAATTGGAGCTGGCCATCTGTGTTCTCTAACAGTGTGAGGTGGCACCCTGCAAACCCCAGTGCTTCGTGCCCAGCAGGGTGACCCTGCTGATGATGTCAACTGACACCCCAGAGTAAGGGAAGCTCTTCTGAAATGAGAGAAGGGCAAGGGGCAGGGGATCCTGGGCTTCCGGAGAGGTTTCGGCATGAGTCGGCCATCTTGTGCAATTTGCATTATTTATACCAGTCCTCTGCCTGCCCCTTCAAGGACCTGAAGCAGCTTTATCAATAGCACGGACACATTAAAATAATAGAATGTACAACAGGGTGTGGAAGACATGAGGGAGCTAATGAGCCCTAAGTGAGTAAAGGGTCATGGTAGCAGGAGGGAGAGATGCTTCAGAGCGATGCTTGCTTGGCTCCGAGGCTCTGGTCATTGGAGAAACCCCATGGGCAGCTCAAGGAAGGAGACGACTCTTAGCAGAGGGGTCAAGGTAAGGATTGAGCCCGAGTCCCTCGCCCACTGGTTCTGTGACCGTGGGCAAACTGCCCAGCCTGTCTGGACCCAGATGAAAGTGCACAGCACATGGCTGCGGGCTGTGTTTGCTGAGTCCTCCTGCCACCTCCTGCCACCGAAGCTCCAGTAGGGCAACAAGATGCTGCGGCATATGAGGCAAGGTGGGGATGGATGGGGTGCAAGATGGAGCTGAATACTGTCACAGCCAAGGACTCAGGCTTCAGCTCCACTTCAGTCCAGCACGTCAATGTCCAAAGTGAGTCACTGCAGTCCCACTCTTCTCCTGCATTAAAAGCCCAACGGGGCACATCAGAGCACCCCTCATGCTCGGGTGGATGGAACCTTCTGGTGGAGCGTCTCACACAAAGGCCTTGCTGCACACTTCTGCATACCTAGGCTTATTATTGCTTTTTGATAGATTGAGGTGTGTGCGTGTGCACAGACAATGTGTGCATTAAACACTTTAGCACATCTACACAGTGGGATGGTGAAGAATGTGACCTTGTCAGGACACCCAGGATGTATCAGGGGCCAGGCTCGGGCTTAGACAGGCACAAAGTAAAACAAAGACAGCTGGAGAGGAGGTGTTTGGTCTCTCGACAGACGCAGTGACATCTTATGTAAGAAGAGAAGAAACAACGGCAGAGTGGGTGGGTGAGGAGCGTCCCCCTAAGCAGGCGTATGGACCACACGTTTCCAGAACAGGCTTCTGAGGTGGCTAGGTGGAG
This sequence comes from Typhlomys cinereus, assembly GCA_023101885.1. Lineage (NCBI taxonomy): Eukaryota > Metazoa > Chordata > Mammalia > Rodentia > Platacanthomyidae > Typhlomys > Typhlomys cinereus. The sequence continues at coordinate 2,220,221 of JALPQD010000183.1, read as the reverse complement.
GCTGGCTAGTTACTCACCTGCCTGCATGATTTAGACTGAGAGGCTGAGACCCTTCCCAGAGCTCACGGGCCCCCTTTCTGGAATACCCAGTCTACAAGGCTTGGGGAGGGAGAGAGTTCTGACTATCACAAGACATGGCACCAAAGAGCAGAGCGGATTGTCACACGGCCTCAGAGGATTCGACCCTACCTGGCCACATGGCCATTTTCTTTTCTGAACCCGTTTCAACCCATCATTCTGCCCTCCAGACCAAAGCCCACAGTTACAGAAACTTTTAACCTTTCCAATCCTTCCCTATCCCAGTGTGGCAGGTGTGAGGGGACCCTGACATAAATCTGGCCCAGGGTGGCCTATACCAGATGCTGACAGAGACAGAAGTGGCAACTGTCTCTGAACCTATAAAAGGGAACAAGAGAATGTTCTGGAATCTTGATGAGTCTGGCTATAATCAGGAACAGAATTCAGAAATAATGGCTTCCCTATGACTCCAGGAGTTCGCCCTGGAACCTGGCACCTCCTCACACAGGAAAAAAAATGAATTGAGACAACACGTAGAATAAAATTGTAACCAGCTGACCTAAAGGAGGCATCCTGGGTCACCACAGAGACCCAGTGCCACAAGCATCCTTAAAAGTGGAAGAGGGAGACGGAGAGGAGGGGCAGGCGCGGCGCGAGCAGTCAGTGCTCTGGTGCTGCCCCACAGCCAAGGAAGAAGAGTGTGTTCCAGAAGCTTGGAGAAGGCCAGAGAAGGGAGTCTCCCTGGAGCCACCTCGCTGGGCACACAGCCCTGCTGGCACCTGGATTTTAATCCACTTGGAGTCATGTTGGCTCTTTGGTAACTGAAGCTACCAAGTTTGCAGTAAGTGGATACGGCATCCAGAGAGCGGCATGTAGCAGACATGCAGATGTTCTTTAGTGTCATCAGTTCTGCTCCCCAAAATACATGTATACTACTGTGTGCAAACTATACCATACTGAGGAGAGAAATGTGTTGGTTCCAGAATGATAGGGAATTTTGGAAAGCTCTGTGTGTGTGTTGGGGGGCGGGGGGACAAGGCCACCTTTGGAGGCTGCCTGGCCACCCAAGGGAACCTGTTCTCCCCATTCTGTTATCTCCACATCATGCTTCTCACAGACGGTGTCTCACAGCATCTGGTGAGATCGCCAGGACAGATAGCCAGTGCAATGCACATGAGCGCGCTGGGGTCAGATGAGGTCAGTGGCTTGTGGCAGACAGAGCCCAGCAAATTCTCTACCTCCTGCCTCACAGGAAGACATCAACCTCCGCAGGCAGACAGGAGTAGAGGCAGGAGAAGCAGAGGAAACAAGATTGGTCCAGTTCAGGGGCAGATGCTCAGAGCCAAAGCAAGACCCTGGGAGAAGGCAGGTCTGCGCATGTCATGTCTGTGGGGAGGAAGTGGGGTTAGGAGCAGGGGAAGAAGTGACTGTGGGCCCTGGTCATTTTCAGGAAGGGGTGGGAGGGAACCAGGTATAGCCATCTCAGCTACAGGCAGGAAAAACAAATGTGTGGGATCCGGAATGGCTTCTGGCAGGGGCATCCCAGGACCGTCGTTTTCCTAAGAAAATTTTTCTACCCCGAAGGTAGGCTACCTTCTAGAAGCATCGACTCTGGCCTTTGAGAGAATGTGGAAAATGATATTCTCCATTTTGATGGCTCTGAAGACATGACCCTGGCCCACACTGCCTGTGACACTCACCTGGCATGCTTGCCTATCTGCTGCAGAATGAATTAAGTCTTTAGGTTAAAGTCCAAGAATTTGAAAAATGTGTCCAAATAGTGAGCCAGCGATGGGGCTTCCAAGAACTGATGAAAGTCTCTCCTCAACTTTTATTTTCCTTTTCATACTCCTGTGGGACTTTGGGTGTGGGAAAGACACTGCCATAGATCAGTCCTTTCTGTCTTCCCTGGTGGGATGAAGATGTCAACAGCTATCAAGATGTGGGGCACACCTTTGCTTTCTTCCTCTGTCTGTAATTAACTGAGAATGTATCACTTCCTGGGGATCCTTTCTATAACTCTACCATAGTGAACAACAACCGTACAGTTCCAATTTGGCAGGCATTGCTTCATATGTACTTTCTAGTTATCCTCACTGTTATACCCTAAGGTAATATTCTTCTGCACTTTGCAGATAAAGCATTCGAGGCCTGGAGAGATGGCTCATGGGTTAAGCCTCTGCTCACGAATAGAAGGACACAAGTTCAGCTCTTGCTTCCCATGTGAAAATGCTGGCCAAACATGGCAATAGTCTGTACTTCCTGTCCTAGAAGGCAGAGCATGGGAAACCCCACAGCAAAGCAAAAGGGAGGCAGAGTAATCCAAAGTTACTCTTGGGCCTCCACAGGCACGTGTGCATGTGCACACACACACAACACACACACACACACACACACACACACACACACACAAACCTAAAAGTCAGAAACCAGAATGGAGTAATGAAACAGTTAGTTAGGCACAGCATCCCTGGAAAACCTGGTCAGGAAATCTCCATTTTAGCCCTGGCTCTTACTAGCCAATCCTGTGATTTGGATGGTTCAATCCCATTTTTGTCCTGAGAGCTCCTTATGTGGAAAAAAATGAGATAGTACCACCTGTTCTGTGAGGGCATGGAAAAGGGTGCTCTGAGGGGATGCAGTCGTAAACAGAAGTGGTTGAAACTCTGATCCCCTACTGAGACCGAGATGCATGCAAGGTGATGGTATTATCTCACCTAAACTCCTTGCAGAGAGACAGCACCTGCATATGACAGATAACCCAAACATGAGCTAGGCTGTGTAATGAGCACGGTTTCCTATCCACGTAACACCCAGTGATGATTCCAGATGATCCAGATGATGTGTGTGTGTGTGTAGATCAAGACAGCTCCCAAACCCACAGCAAAACCACAACAAACAGCGATTTCCACAGGCTGTCACATGTAGAAAATAAAAATAAAATCGGTCTAGAATTTCACTTGCTATAGAAATCATTCATCCTTCTGTAGACTTACAGCTGAGCATGCTTGTTTCCACTTTTCCAAACTAGAATATGACCCTAACATCAGGTCCCTCTCCCAGAAGGTCCCTAGCATATCAACTAGAACTTTTCTAAATTATTTTCAAACTCCTGACTTGAGGATAAGACGGACATATGAAAAGGGATGTTCCCTTCACAGAAGTTATGACTACAAAGAAAAGCTTATGCAAGATTGTGGCTTGAACCAAACATCTGGTGTTCTCATTCCACCGGCCTCTCTGAGGATGTTTCCAACTTGCTGTGAGTTCACAAACAAACTAAACTTCCATGTGGGAAGGGAGGAAGCGGTGGAGTGAGCCGAGCGTGCACTGGCAAAGCATCGCCATCTCAATGCCATTTTTTGGAAATGAGATTCTGCCACTTCAGACAGCTTAAGACAAGCACACTGCTTTCTAGTACTCTGCCAGCTCAGAACAAACAGAGGGCATTAACGTGGTTTGATGCCGACCTGTGATACTGACAGAAGGCATAAAGGACAAGGACACACACCCTCACTTGGACTACTTTGGAACCCCAAGGTCAAAGCCCAAGGAGAGGGCCTCATCAATGCCTCTCAAGGTGGAAGGGCCCATGTCTTAGCAAGCAGCGCAGTTCATCCTGCTGTCTGAGAAGCATGTGCTCCTGAAACAGGACGCTGAGCGTTTTCCATGTCTCCTGGTGCCCACGGGAGCTAGCACCTGCTCAGAATCTGTGCCTGTCATGGTTTGAAATGTGTCCCCCACAGTGTCTCATGTGTTTGGGAAGGTCATGACACCTATGAGAGGTGGAACCTCGCTGGAGGAAGTGGTCATAGGAGGTGGACCTTGAGGTGGATTAGTCCCACCCTATCTCCTAGAGGAGTCTGTTTTGGTAGCAAACAGTCTTCTGCGATCAGTCTCCAAGAGGTTTGCAGTGACTTAGCCCGCCTCCAGCTTTGGCTGGTTGCCAGCGTTGCCATGTCCACTGTGAAAAACTGTATCTCCCCTCTGGAACTGTAAACTGAATAAATCTCCCTTTCTCCCTTGGGTTGCTTGACTTTGAGTGCTCCTCTCTCACAGCAGCAGTTAGAGTGACCGGGCACAGTGCCCTATGTGCATAGTAGTATGACTCCCCACCCTTCAACACATGGATCAGAATGAATAGTTCATACCTATCTATCCAAAATATCATAACCAGCAAAGCGTACTTCCTGAGACATCAAAATTTAGGCTAGGTGTGGTGACAGACTATAACCCCAACACTTGGGAGACCAAGACAGGAGAATCTCAGGTTTGAGGTTAGCCTGGGCAACCCAGTGAGCCCTCTCAGAAAAAAAAAAAAAAATCAAAACCAACCAATCAACCAGCAGAACAAAACAAACAAATAAATAAATAATGCATCAACTTCAGTGTGCCTGACTGCAAAGGTGTACACCAGCAGCCACTGCCGGCAGCGATCCAACAATCAAAGATACTTGGAGAGGAAGCACCTGCTTTGGGAAACCCTGACCCAGGAACAAGAAGTTAGAGATTCCAAATTTTCTCAACACTTCTTACAGATGTCAAAGGCGGTGTCTTTCATGGGGACACACAAGTGACCAAAGGACACACTTATGACGAGGAAAGGAGATTCAGGCCTCATCGAGAAAACAAAGATGATCAATGCAACTGACCAAGGCACTATATAGCAGACCATGTGCCAAAGCAAAGTAACCCATCAAGCACGGTGAAGCAGTTTCATATGTTGCTCAGCAACATCTTAGCCAACACAGAGCTCAACAGAAAATAGAAAACTGCATCATAAAGTAGGAGGGGACTGTTGTAGAAATATCTCTTTGGGAATCTTCTACAAGAGCAACAAAGTGCTCTGGTAGGAAGTATGAGGCTTATTTTAAAAAAATTAAGAGTACCTTTCATTAAGGAATTATAATTCCCTACTAGACCTCAGAGTATTTAAGACTTCAGAGCCTCAGCCCACGGGTGTCTTTCCTAACAGCAAAGACAAGAATGAGCAGCCATCTGAGACATGTCTCCAGGGCTGCAAGGTGACTTGTGCAGTCGCAGAAGGTACCTCTTGGGGCTGATTCAACAAATGTCTTCTGTCAGTTTAGGGGAAACTCTTAGGTCCCCTCTTGGCTTGCCCCGAGTTGCTGTTGGATCTCCAGGAGGAGAAAACATAGGCCTTCCCATAAGATCTCCAGCCTATATCACAATACCACGGGGGGGAGGGGGAGGATGTGAGAAAACTCTACCACAAGGAACCTGTTCTGCGCCTGGAGATAGCATGGGCCTGTAATGCTAGCACTTGGAGGCTGAGGTCAGGCTACACAGTGAGACTCTGGTCAGAGGAAGAAAGGAAAAAGGAGAAGGCAAGTATGAGACATGTGCCACCTATCTCCCAACCCCCCAAGCACATTCACCATGACTGTTCCATTAGGTGCTGTCCCTGCAGTCACAGTAGCATGCTGATGGCGACATGAAGATGGTCACAGGCACGGTGGTGGGAAGGACGAGATAACACGGCACTCGCCTATGCAAGCACCGCAGCACATGAAGAAACGCACCAGCTCCAGAGGGTCAGCTGGGGGGTTCAGAGTCCTTAGCTCATGAACAGGGGAGTTAGTGCTGAGACCCTGGGCCAGGGCCAGCTGACGCTTCCCACACCAATGGAGGGAGATCTGAACTCTCATCAAAGACCCATGAAGCAGGTGTTGGAGGGTTTGAGACACTGATCTTCAGGGACCTGAGGTGGTCTACCCATTTGACGTAACTGAAAGGGCAAATTGGGCATAGACTAACGTGCTTGGTCCAGAGCTCTAAGGCCCCAGCGGATTTGACTTAAGATTTATACCAAGGCCAAGAACAATCCTTGGGCCACACATTGTCTTTGGCTGTGTAACCACAGAGCTGAGAAAGAGCTCCATATCTCACAACCTTACAAGACACAGATGTGCCAATGGGGATGACTCAGGGATTGGGTGGGTCTGGACAAGAGTACATAACAGACCTCATCCTCAGTGAAGGAAAGAGTAAGAGCCACCCCGGGACCTGGTGACAGGAGTAGAGAGGAATACATGTACAGTGCTTATGGTGTCTGCAGACTTCAACAGTAGCCCCTTGCTTTCCTGTGTTCCACACCTGCCATTGAAGAGTCTACTTCACCATCAACACCCCCCCCCAAAATATATCCTCTCATGCTAAGGGTAGAAGCCAAAACTGGGCCTAAGTGAGGGCCTGCTTGATGGGAGAACCAGGTATCCTCTACCGTCTTGCCCGAGTTCAACACCCTCTCACATTGCCTGAGTTACTCCCCAAAAGACACACTCTGGAACTTTCCAATCTTCTGACCCAGCGGGCCCATTTCACCTTGTGCTGGCCTGGCCCTTCAGGCCATGTCCCTGTGGCCACAGAAGCATCGGGCAGTGAAATGCCCAGATGGCCAAATGGACGGAGGTGGGCAGGTTGAAATTACACAGTGCTCATCTGGGTTAGCGTCGCTTGGTATATTACAGCCCTGGCAGCAGCGGTGTGTATCCAAGCAGGTCGTTGACCTGTGAGCCAACTTGGTGCCCTTTAGAAGCACTGAGTAGGGGCTGGCAGGGAGCGTGGAGATCACCTAATCCCGTCTCCCACCCGATGACAGGCGTATTACTGAGAGTGAACAGTCACCTCACGTTGCTCCCCGCCCCATGTGGTGTTCCTGCTGGCCATCCCAACACACCCAGCCCAAGGCAGCCCATCTGCCCAGAATACGCTAGCTCCTGGCTCCTGCCATCTGTAATGTCCCAACATAGAGAGCATCTCCCTAGAGGAACCTTCCTTGACCCTCTAAGAGGACCCTGTCCGCTTCTCTGTCTCACTCCCCCAGTTCTGATACACACTGGATGACTGTGGTTTCCTATCTTGCCCTCTGGATAGCAAGGCCTGAAGGCTAGAACCCACACAGATACAATCCACAACTCACACGTACGCTTGGCTTGGTACTCAATAAATATTAGCCATATTAATGAATAGCAATTCCGAGGGGGGGTACAGTTTTAAATACTTAAGCTGCTGAAGTTTTAACTTTGTGTACGTGAAAGCTCCAAGTGCTGCTCAATGGGGGGGGGTGTCACACACCAGGGGCCGGCTGAAGACTGGGGTGCTGACACCTCTCGTGGGTTTATCGGGTGTTTGCTTGCAGCTCTGGGATGGGCTCTGCCGGGCTGGAAGTCTTTAATCCACTCAGTCAACTGCTAACTACTCTGGAATCGGCAGCACAGCTGCCTGTATCCTTAACTCAGGAGTGGGAAGGACAGCGCTTCCTGGGCCTCCCGCCTCAGAAGCTGGCTCTCTCCCCAGGTCTGACAGCTACAAGCTCTGGGTTGAACAGTTTGTGGGCTCATGTTGCAAGAACATTAATAAAAACACGTTTCTCAAACACCGTCTGCTGAGGGCAGCTGAGATGCACCCTTCTTCAAGAAGAGCATCTTTTTTTTTTTTTCTCAAAGTCTTGAATTCTTTCACACTATAGTGTGAAAACTTCATATGGTTTATGAGACCACCATTTTCAGTATCTGAACAGTACTGGTGAATCAAGTTTAAAGTCTAGGTAGAAGACTGGGCCATGGAGAGCCAAAGAGGTTTTTGGGAAATGTAAGTGGGCACAGATTTCCCTATAGAAGGAATCTGAGGCACAAGAACCAAAGCCTGTTCTTAACATCGAGGAGTTCTCAGAAGGAGGGGTCCTGGGTTTGTGTGTGAGGTGGGTCTGAATTTCCCTGCATCAACTACCAGGCTGCTGAGTTCCACTGGAAAAGAGTCTTGGGGTCACCCACACAGCTTAGTAGTATGGTAACTTTCTATTACGCCCAAGGTCCTGAGTTCCATTCCTAGTACTAGGAAGCAAAAAAAAAAAAAAAAAAAAAAAAAAAAAAAGGTCTCAATCATCTCAACAGTAAAGTTAACTCTGCTGGAAGATTTCCAAAGGGAAAGTCCCACCAGTTATTCAGAGGGGAAAAAAATTACCTCCATGGTCTGGAATCTGGGGATCTTTTAATGCAGATGCTTGGAGTAGAAATTAATAAAGAGAAGCCTTTGATTATCCAAACAGGCTACCATTATTAACGATTACACAACTCCTAAACAAGGCAGGGAGGGTTTGACTTCTTAAAGTTCTCTCTCTCTCTCTATTTCTTAAGCCTATTCTCATGAACTGTTTATTACTTTTTATTGACCCCCCCACCTCATTTGAATTTCCCTTCTTCGACACTTTTTGAAAGTCTCTGTCTATCAACATAAAGGCACCTCACAACTTGGGTGGTCTTCTTAACAGCAGCCAGGATTCGGTTGTCATTTTCCCGGGAGCCAGAATTCTCAGGACAGTGTGGCTGGCTTCACTGATAAGAATATGATCGTGCAGCCACTATGCTGTGTGTGTGTGTGTATGTGTGTGTGTGTGTGTGTGTGTGTGCGCGTGCTCGTGTGGTGTAGGGATCAAATACAGAGTCTTGCACGAGCCAAGCATACACTGACACACACACACACACACAGTGAGTCCCAGCTCACTACATTTTCTCATTTTGAATGTTGGTTGTATAATTTTCAACCTCCCACCTTTGGGTAACAGGAATTGCCCCGATCACCCAGGAATTATCACTGGGAGACAAACCTATTCTCTTGTTTCAACGAGCGAGTCTGTTTTATAATGCGTGTGACTCTATTTCATAACACTGCCAGAGGAGATGGATATCCTGGACCTAGGGCAAGAACACAGAACAGGATGGAGGCAACACAAACACCCTCCTCCCCCCAGGGCACAACGGAATCCACCTGGTTCCGGAGCAATGCAGTCTGAGACAAAAAGCCTCTATGAGGCCCCAGAGGTGCATAAGCCCCCTCCAGTGGGTAATAAAATCCCACGGAAATAGTCCGGAAGTTGGGGGAAAAAACACACCTTAGGGAGAAATGGTCCTGAGGTCCTGGAGCGATACAATGGGGGAAATCTCAAGGTGGAAGAAGGAAAATATTCTTATTTCTGGAGGCAGCTCCAAGAAATCATGAGTGGGTGTGAGGGGGGAAAAGGAAGTTTTTTGGATTGAGAGAAAGAAAGAAAGAAAAGCAAAAGAAGGGGGGACAGATTAGAGAAGGGAGGTAGCGGATCTCTGAGAGACAGGGGAATTAAAAGATACCATGGTAACAACGCAGTCCACCTACCCCTGGCCGCCCACCCACAGCCAGATTCTTTACTGACGCACTTGGAGAGCAAGCTGGTTCCTACCCGCTCAGGAAGGTGAGCAAACCCAGAGAGCTCATTAAATCCCTGCACAGCGACTCTTGTCTGCCTGCAGATAGTGAGCAAGGCGGATATAAATAGAAGTTATATAACATCCCTTTGTTGATTCCTGTGCTCACCAAACACATGCAGTATGACCTGGTTTTTCTTTAAAGTTCCCCTCGGCCTGCTTCTTGGGGACTATAATCCAGTTAGGAATTGCCTTAAAGTTTAAATTAGCAGAATACAGTTTTCCACGTTAAGAGAACTCAGGTCCAAGTTAGGACCCCTCAGGGGCAAGATCTCTTTGGCTACTTAAGGAAAAAAAGAAAACAGCATTAAAAATCAATTAAAGAAGGATCTTGCACCCCAAGTATGAAAATTGCAGCATGGGATTTACGAGGAGGCTGGCGCACTAGATCTAATGTTACCTTACAGCTCAGCAGCGGGTCTACATACCTGCTTCCCACAGGTACAATCAGCTGTCACTTTCTTTTCCTTATCGGGAAGGACAGTGACAGTCCTGGACTGTAGAGCCTACCCTGTAAACAATCTGATGAAAACAAACCTTGTACTGTAAAACACAAAACTCAGCTTCAGAAGCCCAGCCCAGCTTGTCCAAAGCCTCCCACACTTATCCTGGGCTTAGGCACAGACCCCCTTGGTCTTTTTTCTAAGCAGTTGCTCTTATTGGACATGCCGCTGAACCCCAAGATTGACTTTGTGTCTAACCTGGAGATGCCACCAGACTGTTTCAAAAACTGTTACCATGGAAACTTTTCCCTAGCAAGCATTGAGAAAACATCACAGGTGTTAATACCCTTGGTTCCTGGAAGCTTTTTGATGGATCATACAACCTGTGGCGTGAAATGGGAGGCCATTCAAGCAAGCCATTAATACAAGGGTTGCAAATACAGTGTCCTCCAGGTCAGGCTGCTAGCCATTAGTCAAATGAGAGGTGGGCTGTGGTCACCCCAGAGCGCAAGGAGGACCTATTTCAGTGTCAAATGGTACACAAAGTATTTTCAATATATGCTACTGTGAAGCTAAACACTTCACAAGGCCATAATCAATTCAGGGGGTGAGCTTAAGCAAGAGGTGCACTGTCTGTCAACTCTAGGAGGGGACTTTCTTTATCCCAAGTTATAGATGGTCAGAAACATGTGGTTGACTCAAGCAAGTGGCTGGGGGTCAAAAGTGAGCAATTAAAGCCATCTCCATATATATATGTAAAAAAAAATGTCTTGGTTACGCATTGTGACCACATGGAGAGCTGGGTGTCACTTGTTTTAGTTTGAAACTCAATAAGATTTATGGTAACCTCATGCAAACCCGCCTTCTAACACACAAGGAACAAGACATGGTAGTAGGGACTACACCCTATTTGCCAGCTTCTATAATAACTATCAATGTTCTATTAAGAACAGAGTCTGAGTTTTGAGACCTAACTCAGCTGGGTCTGCAAATTCATACCCTCCAGAATTGATCCTTCTGGAGGCATGCCAAAGGGACAGGAGGGGTCTGAGTCCTTTGTGGCATCCCCCCTACAACACACACACACATACGCTGTCTGTTTTCTCTTCCCCATTCATAGCAAGGTGCAAAGAGAAGCAGGAACCATGAAACTGCCAACATGTAATCTGTAAGTCACTCACTCTTGACTATCTAGCCCACAGAGCTAAACGTCGTCTTTCCTCTCTTAAGAATTTTCCCCTGGTTTCAGGACTTTGTTTCTCTGAAGATTCTAACTTCAACATGTGGGCTTGCCAATTTCTTAAACTGCCTATTCCCGGTAGCTGCCCAGATTCCCAGAGTCTCTGGTTGTATTGTTTGCTATTTTAAGATAAATGTCAATTTTCAACGCTTTTCCCATTTAACAATTATTTTATGGAGAAAGGGGGCTCAAATACTCCTGCACCCCATTCCAGTAAGATTTAGGCAGTTGTTGCTGAGACCTTGGGTCTGGTTGTGTCAAGGAAGCTCCTGAGCTCGTCCCTCCCTGAGCCCACCAGCCCTGGACCTTCTCCTGCTCTCTGTCCCTGTAGAAGGAACAGGCACTCTCCCGTCTACAGTATGGAAAGCGAGGATCTGGCAGGAACTGATACATCTTCATGTGCCTATGCAGCAACGTTGCCAGGTAACAAATGTAGAAATGTACTCTGAAAACTGTATGTGACAATATGCAGCCTCCGCTCTGCAGCTGATAACCGAGGGAGTGTTAAAACACCATGTTCTCTTAACACTTGGGTTTTTGGTGTGAAAATAAAATTAAATGGAATACTTCCTCTTGTAAATATAAGGCGGGCATACAACTCACACACACATACAGAACGGGGAATCAGCAGAGGGGCTTCCAGCCACCCTCCATAGCACGCCCCGGCAATCCCTCCTGAGAGATGAATTCCAGAAAACTCCAAGAAGCATACAACCAAATAAGAGCCATTGTGTAGGATGGAGACAGGTTCACCTCTGACTACACAAAGCTACTTTACAAGAAGGTACCAGCAGAAATGAAAGAATACCTTGTATGTCATTATAAAACTGTACATTGTTTCATTGTATGGGTACATAAATCCAATTTTCAAAAATCTCATTAAAGGACTGGGGAGATGGCCTTGCAAAGCAAAAGGAATTGAGTTCAGATCCTTAGATCCCACATGGAAATGCCAGGTGAATGGAAATGGCAGTGGCTACACTTCTGACCTTGGAAGGTAGAATCTGAGAAACCCCAAAGCAAACCAATAAGCAATAAAGCAAAGCAATCCAGGGTGATTCCCAAGGTCATCCTTGGGCCTCCACAGGCACAAACACTCAAGTGTCTTCTTCTTGTACATACATACGTATACACACACACACACACACACACACACACACACACACAAAGTAAAAACACCTCATTAAATGGAGCGGCAGGTGCTTGCTTGTCAGATCAAATAAGCAGTACAGTCCTCTCTTCACCCCCAGTGCTAAGACAGAATGGACAATATAGAATTGATTATATTGCAATGATGGTCTCCCTGATGTGACTGAAAGGTTGTGTCACATGGTTAGCAGCTGAGAGACTTTTATGGGCGACAAGCCTGGGTTTATACTTTGACTGTGCCAAGGGGGTAACTGTGGGTGAGACTCGGGGCTCTGCTGAACCTCAGTTTCCTTGTGTGTACCTAAAGCTTTGCTACATAGCTTGGATAAAGGACGTTAACAGCGTAGTGCAGAATTATGAGCACATGATAAAGGTGAGGAGTCCCTCCTTTCTCTTCCTTCACTCTAACATGAATATTCTTTAGCCAGCAGAACTTTAGATATGGGGAGAAAAGTCTAGTACATTTAGCTTCTTTGCAAAATGGGCAAAAGATAAGATGTAATGAGCCTCACAGTAAGCGGTGAGCATATGCTTCTCAGATGCAAGTAAAGAACAAAAACCGTGAATAATATCATCTAACTTGCACAGGAGCACTCATGAAATGAGCGGCAGAGTTTCCTTGCCACTCACGTTCATGGGCCTGGGTGTCTGGACTCTCAGGAAGGGGAGGAAGCATGCCAGGAACCCAGAATTTTTATCTGCAAGTAAGAGATGCCCAGGCTAAAAAGAAAAGTCTTTCCTGACCCCCTCCCTCTATCATCCACAGCCAAATTCATAAACAAGACACAAAGAGCAACCACCCAAGCTTCTGAACCTATTGGGACTACAGAGAGCCCTCCAAAGAGAGCCCACTGCCAAGGCAAGCTACAGTGCCCCTGTGTCTGGCAAAAAGAAGGGGGCATGGCCATGTGGGTGTCACAGAGATTGGTGGGGAGAAGTGGCACTGCTGCCAGGAAACAACCCCAATCCAACCACCAGCCAGCTCCGTCCTCCTAAGTGGCTTGACCTTTGAGATCCTGTTTCCTCATTAGCAAAAAGGGTCACAGCAGCTCTTGCCCACCAGAACCGAAGTCCAGGGAGAGGGGGCACTTACTTCCCCAAGTCCTTGTTATGGCCTGCAGCTGTCATGGTTAAGAAGAAATGAGCCTCTGAGATATCCTGCTATCGCCAGGGTTATGGCTCCAAATTGACATTATGCATGTATTTCCCCTGGGTTCAGTAAAATTAATTCCATGTCACCTCTACAGCACTCTATGAAAATGATGATGACCATTAACAAGCCATCCTGTTGCTGGTCATCAGGAAACATAAGATGGGCGAAGGCAACATGGCAGCACACAGGACATTTACTGAGTGCCCACCGTGGTGTGCACGCTGGGGAGTTAGATGGAGTCTTCACTGGGGAAGGGAAGGGATTTCACTCTTGGGTGAGTAGAAGAGGGAAGACAACTCCAGCAAGCAGAACTGCTACTCAATAGCGAGAACTATGATGACAGCAACCATGCTATCCTGCAACCCGCGGCCCCAGGTCTCGTCAAGTTCCCAGAACGACCTGAAGAGCAGGACCTTGCAGGCTGACTCACCTCACAGACTGCTCGTGCTCCATCCAGCACATGCACGCAGAAACTTCTCTGAGGCAATGGGTGGGGTGGGAACACTTAGCCTCTGTCCCTTGGGCCTTTCATTGAAACATACCCGAGATGTGGTCATTCCTAAGCAAAGCATGGCCCCGAAGTGAAGACCACTATCTCTGCCTTGGGGGATTAACAGCCAACTTCTACAAAAGCAGACATTTCAACAGGGCTGGGGGAGCCTTCCAGGGCAAGGGACAGTGAGCGTGGCCCACACAGAGTAAAGGTCATATGAGTGCACAACCCGATCCTGGATTTGTGAAATACAAAGATCCAGGGAAGAATAATTGGGGGAGGGACGAGGGGTCTAGAGGCCTAGGTAGTGTCTAGTCTTGAGGGCACTCACAAACTTCATCTATGTAGCAATGGAATCTGTTTTCCCGGAAGCTCTGAAGATGAGGAATGAGATGGCCCAGCTTCCCCTTGGGGTCCTGACAACAGTGTGAGAGAGAAACGTGTCACAGGCAAGGTGGTCATGAAGGACTGTCCAGCCCTGCAGGGGAAAGGCCACCAGGCTTGTACAAGCAAGGTGATCGAGTGGATGATCTCTAAAGATACAATCATTTCAACTCTTGCTCCTCCGCCCATAACTGGGTCGCTCTGTGCGTGCATTTCGCTCCATCCACAGTGCCAATGCGTGGGATCATTGGAAATTGTGACTGAACACTGGCTAAGCCACTGGGAGGTAGAATGGGCACAGAATTAATTTCTGGTGAACAGTAAGAGAGAAAAGGCAATGGATCTTAGCTTAGGAGCCTGGAGGGGTGGTGGTGGTGGTAGAGGTGGCCTGTTGCCCAAGTCATGGCATGAACAAGAGCAAATACATGAAGAAAGGAGGCAGTGTGGCTCAAGTCATGAAAACCCAGCATTAACACAGGTGAGTCCCCCAGAGATGTGCACGGCGCTCTGGGAACTGACAGAGGTGGGGCCGGGGACGACGTGCCTTTGGGAGCTGTTGGCATGAGCACTGGCAGGAAGCCTTGGGAACAAATGAGATCATGTGGGAAGTATGCAGAACAAGGAGACAGGCTGGTAACAAGGTCTCAACAACCTCAGGTACTTCAAAGGTAACTATGAGCCTTGAAGAGTCCCCGAGTTTGCCAATAGGAATACTTCTGTGGGAAGCCCAGCATACGGGAGCACATGGCCTTAAGGACCTGACTAGCCTTGGAAGAGGCTGCCCTTGGGAGACGATGGCTGGCGAGACCCAGAGACCACAAGCCCGCAGTCCCAGCTCGACTCTCAGCCATGTGGACGATTCCCTGAGGATGACTGCCTTAGCCTGTCTGGATTTGGGGTATAGGGGGAAGCCAGGGTGAGGATCCTCCATTAAGTTTGAAAAAGGATACTACCTCTGGGAAGGAAGCAGATTTCTGTATGTAAATCCACTCCCCTTCTTCCCAAACAGGAAGGAAGGAAGGAAGGAAGGAAGGGAGGGAGGGAGGGAGGGAGGGAGGGAGGGAGAGAAGGAAGGAGGGAGGGAAAGAAGGAAGGAGGGAGGGAGGGAGGGAAAGAAGGAAGGAGGGAGGGAGGGAGGGAGAGAGGGAAGGAGAGA
This sequence comes from Typhlomys cinereus, assembly GCA_023101885.1. Lineage (NCBI taxonomy): Eukaryota > Metazoa > Chordata > Mammalia > Rodentia > Platacanthomyidae > Typhlomys > Typhlomys cinereus. The sequence goes on along the minus strand of JALPQD010000183.1, from coordinate 2,204,922 downwards.
AGGAGGGAGAGAAGGAGGGAAAGAAGGAAGGAGGGAGGGAGGGAGGGAAAGAAGGAAGGAGGGAGGGAGGGAGGGACCCCTGTTTCCATGAATCCCCAATTAGCAGTTGAGCTAGTCAGCAGTGCCTGGGGACTAAAGACACTGCTCCATCTGATAAAAGTTACCTAAAAATTATAATTGCACTTTGCGGGATTGGGGAAGAACTCACAACCAAGCAGTACAAGTCATTCCTCATTCTAAGGGGCTTGCTTTCTAGAATGAAGATGAAGCAAATCTAGAGGTTTGCAAATGGTCTTCAGAAAGACCCCAATGGTAAAACAACTTAGGCATAGGGGCCACAGTCTTTATTCCAACTGCTCAACTCTGCCCTTGTACAGGAGAAGATCCATGGAAGAGAGTAAAGGATGGCATGTGCCTATGTTCCAATAAAACTTCATACAAATAAGGAAGGACCACTGGCTGGATCTGACCCTTGGCCTATTGCTTTCCAAGCCCTGAGCATATATCCTAACTCAAAGGAAGAGCATCAGCTTGGCATGACGTAGTTCAAAGCCACAAGGGAAAGTTCAGAAGGGCACAGACCTCTCACTAGATATGCAGAAGAGAAAGGAGAGGGAAAAGTCTAGACTTGAGATGGATTCAGTAGGGTGAAATGAACAGTAGCTGGACTTCCGACTGCTTTCAAGGTTTCACCTGACAGTTTTATTTCTGGCTCTTTGTTCACTTGGAGACTGTAAATGTGAGGGGCTCCTTCAAAAGTGTCTCCTCTGAGAAGCCCATTCTTGAGAATGGGTTTCATGGGACAGGAGATTAACAAGCTGCTTTCAAATACCTCCACGCTATCCCTTCCTCCCAAGAACTTCAATCTTCTTCATGGATGGCAGGAGAGCTGCCACCTGTAAAAGGTCTGTGTTTTCTACTGTTGACTTTGCCACGCAGGAAAGAAAAGTAATGAATCTCCAGTTTCCCAAGAAATGCTGTGTCCTGAGACTACCATAAGGAGTGTGCCTCTGACAGCCAAACCAGAAGACCCCATGGGTGAGCAAAGCCTGCAGTTCGTACAGCAGGGTCTTACATTCATCTGCACAGCAGCTTTTTGGGTCCACAACTGCCCTGCAAAGCATCATTAATGATAGGCAAGGCTGAGCTCTGGAAGCTGTTCCTCTCCTTTGCCAGAGGGTTAACCCTGTCTGATGTGCCTCAAACATGGTTGCTACTTCTGATCACCAATTTTGAACTTAGACAAGAATTTAGACCAATGATCCTAAAACACTTTGTTCAGTGACACTCTGGTCTCCTGGGAATAGAGTGGAGAGTCATAAACTTATGTTAAAGACATGGAAGGAAGGGAGGAAGGAAGCAAGGAAGGAAGGAAGGAAGGAGGGAAGGAAGGAGGGAGGGAGGGAGGGAGGGAGGGAGGGAAGGGAAGGCTGGGTCAGGGAGCATGGTGAACCATAAAGCAGCAACTGGATTGGCCTTTGCTTTCTATGCCACACAAATGGATATCAGTCTTCATGGTTTGACTGTGAACTTTCTTGCACCGGTTCCTGTTTGAATACTTGATTTCTACCTAGTGGTTCTGTTGGGGAAATTATGGAACCTTTAGAAGAAAGAATCTTACTGAAGGAAGTGTCCCTGGGGTGTTAAGGCAAATCTGGCCCCACTTGCTCGCTCTGTCTCCTGTTGGCTGCTGTCCCTGGTCCCCTGGCTCCAGTCTCCTAAGCTTACCACCATGAATTCTGTCAGAATGGATTAGCATGCCCTGTGGAACTAGAACCTAAGCAAAATAATAAACCCTTTTTCTCTTATGTTGCTTGGGTTAGAGTATTTTCTCATGGCAGCAGAAATGCAATTGTAGCAGCAGTATGAGTAATTCTCACCCAAAACAGTCAGCTTTCCTAACCTTCTGGATCACTAAATCATTTTAAGCATACAGACAACCAGAAAAATGAAAAAATGTCGACAGAAATGGACGTTAATATATGAAACCTGTCTTTAAATAACAAAAAATAAGAATCAATAACGGAAAGTGCTGGAGGCTCTTTCTGTGAATTGCCAGGAGCCCTGGGAGGCAGCAGCAGTCAGCTAGCTCCAGGTGAGGCTCCCTGCAGAGAGAGAGAGGTGAGGATGCAGTCTGGAGGAGAGCGGCAGGACTTAAACTTGGGATTCTCCACTCTGCAAAAGTGGGCACTCTGCAGCCTCTCCTGAGGGTCACTGTTCCGCCCTTGCTCTCGACCATTATATAAGCTTTGGACTTTGTTTTCTAGCCCTGGTTTCTACTAAAGCTTCAAAGCCACAGTGAGGTTCCAACGTATATGCTCTAGTCTGCAGGCCAAGGTCCTTGCCCTGACAGTTTTTCCTCTGGATCTCTCTCTTGCTCTCCTTAAGTTACCATGCTATACGTTTTCAGAGAAGGGCTGACACTGAGAGGTGGTTCCTGAAGCTGATTTCTGACAATCTAGGACAGCCTTGCTGTTCAGATTCCTGGGCTTCAGTTGGTGAGTACGTCCCTGGGGACATAGATGGCCAACTGTCCCTGCCTTTGGGACTGGCTGGCTTTCTTTCCCACATGGATAAAAGCTGAGGTTAGAAAACACCACTGGCAAGTGACTCATTTCTACCTTGCCTGCCAAAAACAACACCCATTTACGTAACTTGCTCACACACCAATCTTTTTCCTCCTCCTCAGGGCGACTGCCCTGTCAAACCGAGGCTGATCTCTTCGCAAGCTGGCCTTCCGGTGCCAGAGAACCAGATCGCCCTTTCCACCCCCGTCTCTGTGCTACGTTGGGTCGAAAACAGCCAAAGCAACGGGATCCTCCCACACTGTGCTTGGCGGAACGTCTTCCAGAACGGGCGTGAGATGTCATATCCGAGACGGGCTCTTGGTCTCATTTCTTAAGCCAACTTCAAAAAGTAAGGTGGTGAGGGGAGAGGACCCACAAACTAAGTAGGATCCCTCTTTGGGCTGAACTCGCGGGTCAGTTTCCCAAGGCCGTGCTTCTCACATTTTCCGACTCTGGCTGCATACGTGCAGAAGGGAAAACTCTTGGGTGTGCCTGTAACCCAGATCTTGGCAGCAGAACAGCCGTGGGCAGCCACTTGATGCGTAAAAGTCACTGCTTCTGCAACTGGAAGGAAGCAAGTCCTCCAGGAGGGAAAAATTATTTTTAATATTTATCCCTTCAGCTGGCTCTGAAGTTCTCTACAGTCAGCCTAGCACGTATATTCCAAAACATCTGTATTTGTTTTTTTAAAAAAAAAAAGCCATCACATGTTCAAAGATTCTCCTCTATATTCCAGGTAAGGCCAACCCCTGTCCTCCTGCGGGGAAGAGGAAGCGAGGGGAACTTCCCCCCCAGTGCTGGTGGGAACATCTTAGGAGGAAGGAACACAAGTTGGCAAGGACTCGAAGGACGGATATAAAGTGCAGCGAGGCTTACTGAGCCCCGTGCGTGCCAGAAATTAATTCATAAGCAAATGCTTATTTTATAGTTTCCCACTTTCTACAAAACACCAGGCAGAGAGGAAATATTTCTTCTGGGGGCTGGCACCCGAGTGGGCACGAGGCAGCAGGAAGCCTGATCCCACTGCTTAACAACATATCACCCATTTCCGGTGGGTCCAGGGCTGTGGCACCAGCTCCCTGTTCCTCTGAAAACCTACTGCCTGTGAAAGCTCTGATAGCCCCAGGCTGAGAAACCACCATGTCTAAGAAGTCAGGGAGAAAAAAGAAGATTCTAGAACCCTGGGACACGGGGTTCTCAGGAGCCCATCCTGTCATATTGGGAAATGTCTGATCTGGCTTGCAGGCATCTCACAGGGCCCTGGAGGATGGAGGGGAAATCTGCCAGGCGAGCTGGTGAGCCGTTAGTTTTGGTTTCTTGTCAATTCAGTCTTCCAGGGTCTGGGCGAAGAAACCCAGAATTTCTGGAGTGCTACAGTCCCCAGTGACCTGATCCTCAAGACAGGATTGAATTTTCACACTCCATCCAAAAAAAGGTGGACATGTGTCAACACTTAGAGCAAAGAAGGGATTGTGCTTCCAAAGGAAACCCAAACTCAGTTCCAGAAACGACAGTGTCTTCTTTTCTTCCGTTCATGGGCCTGAGCCACCCATGGATTGGTACTCAACCAATTACAAGTGAGCCGGTTCCCAAGGGGCGCAGCACGATGCTCTCTGTCCTGTCCACATGCCTCCCCTCAATGACAGGTAGACCTCTCCCCCTACTTTGTAACTGGCCTCATGACATCTGTTGACCAATTTGACACAGGAGAAATGCCATCTTCAAAAATTTTAAGACCCCAGGTTTTCAAAGGACAGACAACTTCCAGTCCTGTTTCTCACTAGTAGCCCAGCTGCCCTGCTGTAGGAAGTCCAAGCTACACAGAGAACATGGTACACCAGGCAGAGGCTGAGCTCCTAGCTGAGAGCCACGGCAGACTGCCACAGCCCAGCACGTGGCCGTCTTAGTCACTCTAGTCCAATCACACTCAGGAGCTAAGATCACGTGGAGTGGAAGAAATACCCAGCTGAGCTGCAGCCCATAGACCTGCAACAGGTATCAAAATGACCACTGAACTTCAAAGTGGTTGTTCAGTGACAGGTGTCTGACAGGCTAGGTGGGATCATTACACATGCACGTGGCTAGCTCTGTAGCTCTGAGCCATAGCCTGCCTGTACTTCCTCATCTTATAGAGGGGCTAGCGCTGTGGGAGAGCTCAGGGGAACTGGGACTCTGAGTGAGGTATCCTGCACAAGAGACGTCCCACACAGCAAACCACCAAGCAGAAGCACTTGCCTTCTTATTCAGGTTCATCTTTTTAGCTTCTCTGAATCACTAAAATTATCACATAGTAGTAAAATTAATTGGAGGCTTTGCTATTGAGTGGGATGAGGTTTAATGCATGTGTGTATGTGTGACCACCACCAAGAGCAAGAGACAAAATGCTTGCACTGCCCAAAAGACTCCCTGTCCTGGTTCACAGTAGTCCAACTCTCCCCTCACTCCCAACCCCAGAGAGGGTGGATCTTTTCTCTATACTAATCTTGTCCTTTTAAAAGTCACATAAATAAAACCATACAGATGTGACTGGTTTCTTTCACTAATGTTTTTAAATGCACTCAAACTTCAACAGTTTATTCCATTTTCATTGCTGAGTATTAGTCCCCTATGTGGATATATTAAGGCTTATTTGTCTAATGATCATTAATTTACCTGTCTTCCAGTAACTGTTACCTTTAATAGTTCTTTTACAAGTCAAAGGAGGACTTCAGAATAGGCGATCTGGGACAATAGTGAATGGCATTGAAATGGAACCTGGAAGTGCAGACATGTCTCTTAATAGATAGGAGACACAAAAACCCAAGCATGGGTTCGCAGATCTCACAAAAACTAGATTTGAAAGCAGCACTCATTTGTCAATGTGATGCATACCCTAAGCACTGGATGAGGTCCTGCTAAGTCCTGCACCCACTGGCAGCAAGGCCTTCCTGGGACGGGCCACAGACAATTCTAGAGCCACAGAGCCCCACCTCCTTCCCTACCATCACCTTCCTACGACTCAACACTGGCAGAACCAAGTTCAGGAAGCCCACCTGACCACAAGGCCGAGTCCCTTCCTGAGGATGTGCATGTCATGTCAAACAGGAAGTGGTCACAGGCAGCGAGTCCTAGCTGGGTGCCTTGCCTTGCATGGATGGTGGTGGGTCACCAAAGCGCTCTTGACCAAAGCCAGGCTTCCCTCCCGGCTGGTCATCACTACTCTGAACTGGCTCCTCCACATCAAGGCGCCTCTCTGAATCATGCTCCCTGGGGCCCTGAAGCTCTTGTCCTCGACCGGCCCCAGACATAACCCTGGTTTCATAGCATTTTTTCCAGAGAAAAGGGAAGCCTGGGGCCCAGAGGATCTCTCAAGCCAGCTCTAGGCTGTACAGCATTTCCTGGAACCGCAGGTCGGCTATGATGCTGTGGGTGGGATGGGCTCTGAAGGTCACCGAAGGGGCTGGGTGAGGGTGGGGGCTGGCCCTCTGCACTCTGCTCTCCCATCCTGGCTAGAAGCCTGCAGGCCTCCAAGTCCCCCACTCCTGGAGCGCTCTGTCGCGGCATTTCATCTGGAGCCCAAGCGTGTGAGTCACAAATGTGTGAAAACATGGAACTAATATTCCTAATTACTCTACAAGACAAAGAACTTGAAGGAAAAACAGCTTCTGTGTGCTTCACCACCACCATCAGGGGTATGCTCTGAGAAACAGGGCGTCTTGCCAGAACCCCAGACTCCATCTCAGCAGCGGGCCCCAGAGCTGGCACCCAGCCTGGCTTCCTTGCCGGGGGTGGCTGCAGGCATCTACTCAACCCACACAAGAAATCGTCCAGAGCCAAAGGGGACCGGGAGTGCCCATCTTCCACATCCACCGGGCACACTTCAGCACCCGGTGTCTCAGCAGGGAGCCGGTCTCTGCTCTTGTGCCCGTCTTCTCTGCCCCATGGGTCCTTCCTCCACTCTTCCTTCCTTATCACATCAGCACAGCAGAGAACACCAATCTTAAGTGTAATGGTTAGTGGGCAACCGTGCACACATTCACATGTCTGCCACCAGAGGAAGATGTGAAACGTATTTCTAGCACTCAGAGATTCCCCTGTGCCTGCCAAACTATCCTCCCCCAAGCTTCGGCTTCTGTTATCATCGGGGCATGGAGCTCTCCTTACCTCTGCCCTGAATCATTTTACAACATGGACATGAAATGGGTATAGACGGTACAAGACCATGCTGAAGCAAATCCACTCATTATCTCCCATACTTTCCCTTTTCTTTATTTCTGGGGCAAGAATAAAGCTTTCTTCATTTTGTATGAATCTGACACGTAGCAGAGTTGTCTCACCTTAAGTCCTCCTGTGCTAGACTTGAATCTGCTACTGTGCAAATTCTTTTTTTTTTTTTTTCCTGTTTTCAAGGGATGAGGATTGAACTCAGAGCCCTATGCATGTGAGGTCAGGGTTCCATTCCATCGCTGAGTTGTATCCTAAACCTCTAGTCTCATGGCCTCGAACTTGATATGGAGTTGAGGCTGGCTTCAAAGTCAGCCACCTCCTGCATCCACTTCCCAAGTACTGGGATTACAGACCAATTAATTTTTAATTACGGACCACTTCCTGCTTCTGACCCTGCTTCCTTCCGTCCTTCCATCCTCAGCTGACAGGTTTGTAACCCTAAATCATAGCCTGTGGGAGGCTGTGCTGCTACCATGTGCGAATCCTGATTCCCATCCCAGGTTGCTTCTGCTGCTCACAGTGCTCTTCAGTTTCAAAGGCCTGCTCCCCTCATGTCCCCATGGGCCTTCCCTGCCACAGCGCACCACGAGGTCTCCCCATGCCACAGGCCTCAAACCCCATTTCCACCTTGCATAGTTATGCCCATACTTCAAAGCAGTGGCTGGGAAAATTTTTCAGCCTTCTGGGAGGTGATCTCACAGCACTCTCCCTGCAGAGATGACCTACATACAGCACAATCTGGACATGTGGCTTCCCGTGAGCACGCACATACATGCTGTATCCTCACTAGATACTTAGCTTGTTGAGGCCAAATTCTGGAATTCTGGGATTTCTCCAATTAGAAAAGCCTTTGTAAAAACATGGGAAGACAGCTCGGGGTTGTCGTGGGCTTAGGAAAGCACGAAGCCCTGGGTTCAAGCTCCAGCATTGCACACATCGGCTGTGATTCCAGCGCTGGGAAGGCCCAGGCAGGAGGATCAGGGTTCAGCCTATTGTCCGATAGATACTGAGCTTGAGAACAGCCTAGGTTACCTGACATTCTGTCTTAATGAGCAAAATGAGCAAATAAAAAAATATGGTAAGGACAAAATGAGGTAGAGTTTTTCATTTGGCAAATAGAGGGAGGCTCTCATTCACTGTTAGTATCATTTCACTGACATAAAATCATTGGAGTGAAACATAAAAATTGTACAAACATAACCTCAGACACTGAAAGAACTCACTAGTTTACAAGGAAAACTCTTTGTGGTAAGTTCATTTTTTAGACTTGCTGTGCCTGAGGAATCCTCCAGACTGGCTTTCAGGTCTCAAGACCCTTTCTCCTTTGCAGCCAGCACAGAACAACATGTATGCACGAAGTGCTCGATGTATATACTTCAACACAAAGTGCTTAGCTCCATTGATTTAGTCACAGGAGAACAGGTGCTGAAAGACAAGGAACATTCTAGCACTGTTACCATTCCAAAGCATGGATCCAGACAAAGTGAACAAGGCAGCTAGGGGAGGTGCACCCCGACAAAGAGTGGACCCCACGGACCAAGGATTCTCACAGCTGAGAAAATCCATAGTAGTCAACAAGGCATGACTCATGTGACAACTCAGACAGCAGTAGACTTTGCTACCGCACGGGTGACCGCCTTGCTGCCATAGTCTCCACGCACAATAAGGAACTTCAAAAGTGTGCGCTGGGGCAAGGGGGGGTTGGAGAACAAGAAGAAAGGGCTACCGCGGTCACTGTGCATGGTACAGGGTGCCCTGCACAAAGAGCAGAGGCTGAAATCCAACCTGTGTTCCGCTTGCCAAGCCAGGTGTCCTGGCCTGGGGCCACAGCCACCCTCAGGAGGAAACGCCCTTTTCTGATTTGCACGGAAAAAAGACTTCAACATTCCAGATCTGAACTTAAATTCCAGGCCAAGAACACGTCAGGTCAAACACACAAGGGCAAATCTATTATTATGGAAATTGCATCTCAATAAAGCTTTGATCAAAATGCAAGTGTGCACATGTTCATGGGTACATACATCCGAGGACATCCTGCTTCAGAGAGCCTGAAAAGAAAGAAGGGTACTTGGAGATCCCACCACCAGGAGGCAGAGGCAGCAAGATTACCCCAAGTTCCAGGCCAGCCTGGGCTATGCATTGAGAGCCTATTCCCAAAATTAATTAATTGGGCCAGTTAGAAGCAGATAAAGGTATCTGTGTTCAAACCTGGCAGCCTAAGTTCAGTCCTCAGAGTCTGTGTGGTAGAAGGAAAGAACCAACTTCTGAAATGTGATCTCTGAATCTCCATCTGCGTCACACGTTCACACCTCCCCTTCTCCCTCTCCCTTCCAAAGAAGTGAAATTAATTAACTGATGAACAGAAATGCTAAAGGAATCATGTGAAATGCAGTTTCCAGCCTAGCATGGTAGCATATGCCTGCAGTCCAGCCACTTGGACAGCTAATACGAAAGGATTGCTAATCAGGAGTTTGAGAAGAGCCTAGACAACACAGCGAGAATCCATTGGGGGGGCAGAAAAAAAGAAGCCATATTTTTTAAAAGGTGTATTGCTTGTATATAATTAATAACTCCTTAAAATGCTTGAGAACTTCTACCAAATTCTAGTGTAATACTTAAAATAAACATCATACTTGGCTAATAAAACAATCATTTATCTTTTTGTGTGTGCGTGCACGTGCCTCTGGGAATCATCCTAGATTGTTCTTTTTTACTCCTTATTACTTTGCTCTAGGAGTTCCCAGGCTCCACCTACCAGGGCTGGAACTATAGGCCACCAACACATTCACCTAATGTTTTACATGGGATCTGGGGCCCTTTTGCTTGCAAGGTAAAAACTTTAACCACTGAGCATTTGACTGATCTAGCTTGACTTTCTTTGAGCTGTTAGTTTCCATAAATTCTAAGTTCTTTGCTTTTTATTGAACTTTCAGTTAAAAAGTAGCGAAACCAAGTGAATGACAGCTAAAAACAAAACTTCCCATGGAAAATACACAGTCAAAATTCCAGTTCTGCTCATCCAATAACGACTCCTCTATATTCTTAAGTGGGAATCACAAGCACATTTCATTTACCCATCACATGTCCCAGACCCTCAGATTCCCAGCATACCTCTGCATTTTGGAATCTGCCTGAAATGACTACATGATGACAATCCTTCACACTGTGTTGCAACCCCTCCTGGGGACTTGTTCTCCAGAACAAGGATGCCACCAGCTGCCACACAGCCTTCATACCTGGATGGTAGTGTTGCCTCCTTCTAGAAGTGCGATGGCCAGGAGAATGCTTTCATGGAACACTCGATCGCTGGTTGCATTCATTATGAGGTCGATAACCAGATTGGAGGCTCCCTCTTTGTCAAGGTGACACTGGACCTCGGCCAGGCTCATCTCGCCCCTGCTCATGGAGCTAGGTCCAGAACCTCCCCCTAGGAAGACCGAAAATTACTTTAGGGAGTAGCAAACAATTAGCATCTGTACGTAAACTATGTACCACCAATCCTTTATGCACTAAATGCTGTGCCTGTTAGTACCTAGTCTTAACACGTAGCCTGTAAGTAGCAGAGGTGGCACTGAACTCAGGCAGGAGAGACGAAGGAACCACACTGTGGTCTGGTGACCCAATGCCACCCAGTCTAGTGGGGCAGAATAAATCGAACTGCAACAATAATTAGAACACTTGAGAGAAAGAATCACCTAAAACACTACTAGTTCTCTTTCTAACAAAACCAGCCTAACACTAAGCTCACCCTTCTTGTAATTTACCTGCTCATTCATTCATTCATTCATTCACTCACTCACTCACTCACTCATTCAACAGATACTTACTCAATATGGAGACAAGTACAATTAAAACGGATGAAGTCCTCACCTTCACTATATTAGAGAGAAGACAAAAAGACTGGGGAGGGTGTGTGCCACTCAGCAGAAAGGATTTCGACCACTTTTAGAAAGTATGTAACACGATGGGAACATTAAAGCACACAAAGAAATGGCTCCATTTGGTAAAGCACAAAGCCATCTAGCAGTGCCTATATAGTTCAATTCAAATGCTACTGTCAGGGCTGGAGAGGTGGCTCAGGGGTTAAGCCTCTGCCTTGCAGGTGGAAGGTCCTGAGTTCGGATCCTCAACCCCACATATAGACGCGGGGCGGCCTGCGTTTCTGTTCCTGGTAGGGCACAAACATCAGGAGTCATCCTTGATTGCTCTACCTCCCTATTGCTTTGCTCTGGCTCTGCCTTCTAGGGCTAGAGATGCAAAACGAAGGCTTTACACCCCAGAGGAATCATCCTAGGCCTGCTACAGCTTCTTAAAGCTGCTTCTGTCCATACATCTCCAAATCGTGATGCCTCCTAAACACATCAAATAATCTGTCTCAGAAAATAAACTATTTTGAGTTGTTCAGTGAGCAATGTCTATATGAAATCATGGGGAACTTGGGGAGGGGGTGTGGAAACGGAGTTTCTCCTTTGGAATGCCCCAAGACCACATCTGCACCAAACCTCCATGAACCAGGTAGATTCACTCCAGTGCGCATGTGTCAGAAAGACCAACCTCCCTTTGGAGGCTTTGAGTGTACTCAACACTAGGGTTCTCCTACCCTGGTGAGGACTCCCCAAGGACCTGATGCTGCCCTACAATCACTACCTTGAGGTAGGGATCAGACAGCACTGTGTCTTGTGCGCCAGATTACGGGTTCCCTAAAATCTCCATTAGGTAAGCTCCACAATGAAGCTGAACAGCTTAAAACATTTACCTGCTACTGTACCTAAAATAAATTGGCACCTGTGAAGATTTGTTGGTAAGCACTTTTTGTTATTCGAATTGTTGGTATATGTGGTTTGACTGAAAAAGTCCCTCTAGTTAGCTTCCATTCCTCTGTCACACTGGGATGGAGAAGGCAACTGCTATGCACTGGGTGACTTGGAAGACAGCTGCAGGAAGAAGGAAGAGGACTTTGGAAAGCCCTAGCATGCAGGAGGCGTGTGATGAACGGTAGCTGTCACCACCCTGGCTGCCAGCATCTCCATCACGCTAAGGGAGGACTTAGGTCCTCCTGTGCACAGAAAACGCACAATAAAATCTAGTTTCTCAGATCACACATCAGTCACCAGGGGAGAAGAAGCCAAAGATTTACCCAAAACATACTTGCAGGGCAATGCTACTTTGCAGGGAAACAGGCTCATGGGTCAAGCGGATAGTTGCCCAACAAAATAAGCTACTACAAAATGCTTTCAGCACAAATTCATCTAAGGTTCAAGGCATTAAGCAAAAGCACGTGTGCAATTATCACGTGTCACGTGTGGCTCACATGTGCTGCTCGTCAGCAAAGCTCAAAGCCTACCTCCTCCCGCAGGCTTGCTGGGTCCTCCCGGGGACAGCGGGCCATTGCCGAAGCTGGTAAGGCTCTCTCTTCTTCCCGAAGGTCTAATGTTTCCATAGTAACGGTTGACCAAAATCTGCCTGAGCGCCTCACCCTTAATTCAAACAGGATAATGAAGTCAGGTTCCAAATTTAAAACAGAAATGAGCGACTAATATTTAAATTAAAAAAAAAAAACTAAAGAGGCACTCAGGTATAAGTGGCCCAGATTCACTCAGTGAAAAAAATGATTAATAAAAGCATTTTTAAAACTTTAAATCAATTTTGAGCATTTTCTCAGGGAACCAGAACATGTTCTATTTAAAAAAAATGGTGGCACTCTAGAATATTAAATGTTTGAAGTACCATCTCACACAGTGATAAAGACAGAACAGAATTCTGAAGGGCAACTAACAATAACAGAAACAAACGAAAAGCCCTTTGGGTTAAGCTGATAAAATTTGGACAAACTGCAAATTTTACAGGTCAGCTTCCACATAGCAGTATAGAACTATTACTCCTAGCACAGGATTCATTCCCAAAGCCCCCAGGAAAGAAAAAAAATATTTTTTTACCTTTTCCACTTTCATGTATAGGCATGTGTGGTGGATATGGGCATGTGTATACATTTTTATGTGTATGGGCATGTGTGTGTGAGGGAGAGGAGCGGGTTATCCAATAATCCTTGATTATTCTTCTATCCTATTCTTTGAGACCAAGTCTCTAGTCAAACCCAGAACTTCCACTGGGCTAGTCTCTTGGGAGCTGGCTCTGGAGATCCCAATCTCTGCTTTCTGAGAAGGGAACTAGAGGTAGGCCACCGTTTCTACCTGGCATTTCAAGTAGATTCTGAGGATTCAAACTCTGGTCCTTTGTGATTTTTTTTTTTCTTTTGAATTAGTGTCTCTTGTAGCCCAGGCTGGGCTTAAACTCACTATGTAGCCAAGGATCACCGTGAACTTCTGATTCATCTATTTTTCTCCCACTTGCTGGAATTACAGATAGGTACCACCATGTCCATGATCATAAATATTAGATATAGAAGATATTAGAGCAAGACAGTACAAGCTGACAGAAACAGTCAAAAGTAAGTCTTTCTTGTAACAATGACAAGGAGGGCTAATGGTGAAGATAAAATAATGCCCCATGAAAGAGATCAGTATTGGATACCAAGTATGCCAATCCAAAACAAGCATCATGGATAAGGCAGCACTGGATCTAAGATCTAAGATGTGCTTTAAGAAGGGACAAGACCATGATTGTGGCAAGAAGAGACAGGAGAAGAAGCCAGAAGTGAGTTAAGAACAGAAGCTGACAATGTTCTTCTCACTCCTTTGGGATATATTTCAACTTTTTCATAATGAAAAGTGTTAAAAATAAAAGCATCAAAGGAATCTTGGGCAGAAGATATAATAACTCCCTATCATAAACTCGTAACGAAAACACTCAAATCTATTCCCTAATGCTGGAATGCACGGGCAAGCCAGCACCTAGAAGTAGGATTCTCAGGTCTAACACCTTTCCCAAGGGACTCCCAGACCACCTTCTAATCTGCAAACTACAAATCTACAGGCTTGTGCGTTGCCCCTGCACTGTTTTTCCCAGGGGTGAAGTAGTATGGCGTGGAGCAGCTCGGATACATTATCAAGAGAGGTAAGTGAGAAGTCTAGCAGAGTGAGGTGTTGTGACCTAGCGGGTCTCTAAAATAGACACTTGAGGGTGCTTCTGAAGAGACGTGGAGCTAAAACATGAGTCAGGTGATTTGTTAATAAGCTCTGAGAATAGGCCTGCAGACTTCAAGGGAGGTGTTTGCAAACAAGCTGGGAAGGAACAGAAGCAAGGGGAAGGAAGGAAATGGTAGGGAAGCCTGGATCCTGTCAATCATCAAAATCATACATCACAAGGTTCATCTCCTTTGTGGATTTGTTGGTGGCAAGCGTCTACAGGGGACAAGACAGAACAAAGTAAATAGGTGAGGGATGCTGGGCTCTAATTTTTAAATCAATATGTAGCAAATGGGGGGTTTTTCCTACTTTCTCTTTCTAGACGCAAATGTCTCTCATATAGATCAGTGGAGAAAATCGCCTTTTCTACCATCAGTACACAACGCTCATTTCCCACCAGGACCAGCTATAAATCCACAATGCCAAAACTGTTGCCAATGAGGGACTCGCTTGCAGTGTTTTAAGAACTCTTCTTTTCATTCATTCGTTCATTTTGTGTGGGTGAGTATGGGTGCATATGAGCAACAGATCGATTGTGGAAGTCAGAGGACAACTTCTAGTAGTTGGTTCCCGTGTGCCTTTTTCCACTGAGCCATCTTGTTGATCCTTAAATATTTTTAAAATAAAATATCTGCAGTGAGAAGACTTTCAAGGCTCAGGAAACATCACTTTGCTATAAAGACAGAGTTTGACTCGTGGTGTTAGAGAGTGTGTGCCAACACTCCCCATAGCACTCACGGCGAAAGTGAGTACTGAAAAGAGTGAGTTCCGCAGAGGAAAATTTGAAAAGAACATTACTAAGGAGAAAATGGGATTAGGACATGGGGCCTTCACGTTGAATATGAAGAGTTAAAAATGATCTCTCCCTTTTTAACTCGCTTGATGCGTGCCTTTGATTTAGTTGGAGCAAGAAGATAAAGTATTTGTACCCCGAGAAAGATATCTGGGAGGCAGACAGCTGAAAGCTCTGCCAGCCTGTGAAGTCATCGAGAAGCCCACGGGGCTGGAGGTCACACCAAAGGAAGTGTGATGGGAAGGTCCGCAAGCACACATGCCTGAGTCTCCACATTACAGGTCTACATTGGACCAGGGGGTGCTAAGTTTTCACCTCTGGGTGGGTTTTTTCTTTTCCCTCTTCATCTGTTTGAAGAGAACAGCAAGAACATGGCTTGTGCGATGAAGCCAGCAGGAGGTGAGGAAAGGAGCACATGTGCCCCAAACAGGAAGGCCCTGCTTCTGTGCTCACATGCAGCCTGCATGTCCAGCTGAGCGCACAGAGGAATGACTGTACATTTCCATTCTGCTTTTCCTCCTAGCCGTTACCATGGCAACAGATGTATCAAATGGTACATTTTTCCCTCAGAAGAGATGATCATGAATGTGCTTATTAGTTTTCTTTTGGGGGGGCACATTCCGCCCACAAACTTTCACCTCTTTTATCTCTTTTATTGTAAGTTCCTTGGTATACATAACCATCTCACCTTCTGCACATAGACACAAAGAAAAATTTTAATGTACAGGGGAAAAAAAAAGAAACAGAACATGTAAGATTTGTTTTTTAAATGATGAATGAGATTCTTTTTTTAATTTTTTTTCCCCTTTGGAAACTAAAAAATGGAGAATTTTAGGTAGAAGGGAACAGGAAGAAAACATTGAATAAGCATTATTAAAAGTTATGCAAATCTTCAGTGTAAAAACCACTCTGGCTTAAGGAAGACTTTTTCTTCAGGGAAAAGGCCTCCTCATCTTGAGATGGGCTAGCTGTTCCCTGTCCACCAGTTCAAGCATCTGACCAGGAGAAGGGGACCTCCCCAATGATGTCACTTCTTTGGTTTAAATACTTGGCTGCCAAACTTTTTTTTTCTCGATCCCCCTCCCCCTCAATCCCTGGTAGTTTGCAACGTAGAGTACTGGAGACAAATGTCAGATGTTTGTCTTTGAGTAAGAAATTCCACATGTGTCATTATTACCTAAGACCGATAAGAGGAAAAGTCAAGAAAGGTTTCTTTCTAGTAAGTGTCATGTTCAAATAACGGTCACTGTAGATCAATAGTTGAAGTTCTCAGTTCCTACTTTGCTGATTTGACAGTCTTAGTTCCATCAGAATAGCAACAGTTAATGTTATCACATACAAAGGAGAGGGAGGGAACCTTTGGGTTGCCAGGTTCTGGCCACTTAAAGACCATAAGCTTCATATGATTCATATGATCACCTTCTTAGACCATGAATCTCTCATACCGCCTTAGACACCCAAATTTAAAAATGCCTTCCTTTCCCTACTTCTGTTGACTGCAAAGTCACTCAAGCATATCAAACCACAAATTATATTCTCGCCACGGTGCTCAGTGCTTTCTGAACACGGCTCAACATGACTGTCCCAGGGGACACCATTATACAGCAGATGCAACTGAAGCTTGGCTTGTTTTTCAAGTTGTTACTATTATTTTTTTAAATATTAAGTCCCCTGAGAGCTCCAGGCATGAAGGATGGCTGGATGCTTTTGCTGGCTACTTCTAAAATCTAATCCATTTCTGAGGCCTGGCAGAAATAGAAAGCAAAGGGATGAACGGTGCTTTGGCTCAAGGCCTGCAGAAGGTACAGGATGCTGCAGGGGCGGGGCCACTGCTCTACACCTTGAACTCTGCAAAAATGCAAACTTCCTAAGAACTATTCCTTAGTGGGAGATATCATAAAGTTTATTTCTCTATCAGGATAAGAGAACAGGGGAGAATCATTATCTGTGACGCAGTAGGACAAGACAGAGGCTGGTGTGTGTTCACGGAGCATGGGGAGCCATAAATTACCCATTATCTCAGAGCACACTGAGGACTCCAAATTTATGGCGACCTTCATAGTGACTGTTCATTTTCTAACCCTGGGACCTTGGGCGATATGTCAAATCTCTGCATCTCAAGTTTCTTAATCTGTGAGATGGGGAGAAGGCCATGGCCCTGGATAAGCATGTGCACAAATGGACGTATGCAACATCTAGACAGTGTGGTGTACGCTCTTAAGAAATAGGCGATGTGAAAATCAATGCTAGTCAGGCAGCATGTTTGTGCATATATCCATGTGTTTGCAGAGACACATGCTCCTGTGGGTAAAAAAAAAGTGGTTGAGACTGGCATAGCTGGGTGGCAGGATTACACTCTGTTTTCATTAGACTTGTGCATTTATTGCAACCTATTGCGCAGGCTTCACCTGTTTAGAAAACCGTCCCCAGAAGGGAGAGGATATAAATGCTTACTTGGATATTATTCTGGGTTGGGTTGCATACAGACCTCTATCTGATCAAGTAGACAACAAGGTAGGATTGCCAGTCAGGTTCACGGCTACAAAAGTTTGTGATTGGTCTTAAGCCAATTCATGTTTGAGCAACATCAACACCAACAAAGCTGTCTTTAAATCCCGGTGTGTGTGGCTGAGGGAGGAGTTCCGGCCCTTAGCTCCCAACCCCAGAGACTGAAGACTACATACCCTTTTATGGTCTTCCAGTTGCCTCAGGGGTGGACTTGGTTCAAGCTCCTGCTAAGCATGCAGAAATTCCATTTTAAGTATGGCACTAAGGAGACACTACCATCTTCAGCATCAGTCACAAGCAAAATACATGGCGAGCTCATAGACAGCCAAAAGTGACACAAAAGAATCGATTGGCTTTGTGTTTCCCCCAGGGATGAAGGTCCCATCACTTCAGAGTCTGTTGAACAATTATCCCAACCCCCATCCCCACCTTACTGTTTCACATGAATACCTATTACATGACTTTTTGGCCAACATGGTCTTTTCCCCCCAGAGAGTATTAATGTAAGTACTACATGAAATGCTATTATATTAACCCAAAAGAGGCTGTAAAGCGAGACTCGACTGGGTAGGTCCTTGTGACTCATACATGCGGTCCTGGACGGCACATGCGAAAGGACATCAACACATACAATGTGGGAGTAGACACACATATATGGGACCATAGCTCGCTCTGACTTGCCAGTGGACAGGTATTCTAATCAAAGCTGACAGAGCTGAGCTCTGATTAGAATATGACAGGCTGATTATTACAAAGCATCCCTGCTTCGACTTAGATGTGATGTCACTTATGCATTGTTCCTATCACTTGTAAGAGACTTCTTTCAAATATAGTACCTTGAGTTTTAGCTTGAGCTCCTGTGTTTCTGAAAGTAAATTTTGACAGGTGGAAATAGCCTCTCCCCTCTCCCCAAAGCTTCCCTTTGAGCTTAAACACTTGGGTCCGTTCTTGTCCTTACTTAGCAAATATAGCTGGCAGCCAGGAAGAAGAGAGTGTACCTTGTGAAACTACAACTTCTTAGCAATTTCCACTAAAACTACAGACTACTCTTCAGATTCTTTCAGAGGGAAATCATGTTTATACAGGATCTAAAGTTGATTCTGTACAATAACAGAAAGGCCTTGGCATCCCAGCATTTCTCCATGGAACATCTGCAGATTCAGGCAGCGGCATGAGAAGACCTTCCACAGTGCATGCTCCCACTTGGAGGGTGCCGAGTCTGGCTCTGCCTCCAGAGGACTTGGTCTGCACACAAAAGCCACAACCAGCACAACAGTGATCCATTCCCAGCCAGCTAGACTCTTCCCACCCACGCCCATCACAGGGACAGACATCCTGTCACAATTCAGACACTCAACCCAGACAACTTAGAAACACCAGTATTTGCCAGCATTGCAAATACAGGTGGGCAACACACCTCTGTGGAGTTTTCAGCCTCCGGGGCTTGTGGCAGCTGAGTGGGAGCAAAACGGAGCATGTTAGTGATGGCACTTGCATTTCTTGGGGGCACAGAAAAGTCCAGAGACATGTCCCACACTCACGACAAAACATGGAAGAAAAGATCATGGACAGGGGTGCTTGCTGCTTTGCCTGCCACGTGGGCTCTGATCACTGAGGGGACCAGCCACTTGCTGTTTTAAATAAACCGAATGTGTCTGTGTGAGAAGAGATGACTGGCATGAGGCAGGGCATACGGATTAAAATAAGAAAAAGAATCACCATGACAATGTCTAATCTTCATTGGCCAACGGACTCACTGGAGAGATGCAGCTCTGGGGGTGTCTGTGAGGGTGATGGGGGAGACCTGCCCTGATGGACTGGCTCCATCCTGAGGGCTGGGGTCCCAGACAGGAAAGAAGGCAGGCAGCTGAGCCTCCTCCTGCATTCTTCCTGGCTGTGGACACAATCTATTGCATGCTTCTGAGTCACAACTAGCTGCACTTTCACTACGTGCCTCTCCGCCCATGCTGGACTATACCCTCAGACAATGAGCCCAGACACATTCCTTAAGCTGCTTTTGTCTGAGCAACCAGAAGTCACTACCACAATCACTACCCACCAAGGAACTGCCACTGCTTGGGGAGGGCTGGCTGGGTTTTGAGAAGCAAAACAGTGCTGAGGAACAGCAGTTCAGGCGGGCTCCGCGAGGGGATGAGGGACAGATGGTGGCAGTCTCCAAACCCAGGACATTCCCCCCCACTGCCACCTCATGGGACACTACTGTAGGCCATGCTTTCTGAATTCACTACTTTTCCACCCTCAGTCCTACAGGGGATCGCTCTGGCAAGGCTTAGAGGATGGAGTCTCCTCTTCTGGAGTCTCTGACATGGGATAGAGCCAACCTTCAAAACATTCTAGATGATCATTCCAACCTTATGCTTTCCTAGATAACCTCACAGACTAGTTTCCTGTGCTTGTGCTACCCTAACCCTATTTCAAAATTCTTTTTTTTTAATTTTTATTATTATTATTTATTCAACTGTGCGCATGTGCATGTGTATGTGCACGCGTGTGTGTGTGTGTGTGTGTGTGTGTGTGAGTGTGTGTGTGTGCCTGTGTATGTGTAGAACCACGGACGAATTCGCGAACCACCATGGAAGCCTCCAGCTCCTTCTGCCCCGGGATTCACAGGCTCCGCCCTACCAGGACCAGAAGCGCAGGCCGCCCCCGCTTCCGCCTGGCGTCTATACGTGGGATCTGGGATCCGAACTCAGGACCTTTCACCTGCAAGGCGGAGGCTTAACCCCTGAGCCACCTCTCCAGCCCCCTATTTCAAAATTCTTAACCCCACGAAGGAGACAGAATACACAGCTACAGGACACCCGAGAGACGGGTGGCGGGTATGTAGGGTGATGTCAGGGCGTGGCTAAACAAACAATCCACGGCTCCACGGGAGACAGTGTCATGAACCTGTCCAAAGGACACGTGCTTGGAGGAGGGAACTGATGTCAGATCAAACGGTCAGATCCTACGTGGGCCGTCTGGGCCCAAGTCACGCGCCAGCGGCATGGCCGAGTGGTGCAAGGTACAGCATGGGGCTGTGGAAGGAGGCCAAGGCCCAGCCAGTAGCCGTGTGACTTTGATCTCTGGAACTGCTCTAGCAACGAGACACGCCTCTCTTGGGTCAGATGGTGGCTGTGGGGCAGCAGCTCAGAGTGGCTGTTGAGTGTGAAGGGGCTGGAGGTGGGAGACTGGGAGAGTCTCAGACGACCCGGCTCAAGACCACCACGGTGGTAATGAGTGATGCAACAGCCAGAGCTACAGGGCTCTTAATCCAGGGCTGTTTCTGTCTTCTACTTTTCAAGGGGTACGATCGAGGAGCATTAGAATTGAATTGCCTTACCAAAGACAGTGAGCCCATGTTGGGGGCTGCCCACGCAGCTCTGGACACAAGACCTTTTGTACAGGGTCCAACGAACACTATTCTTCCCAGGGAGAAAAAGTCCCTGAGAAGCAGCCAGTCTCCTGTCAGGAGGGGAGGGCTCACAGCAAGACAGCGCAGCGCAGCGCAACACAGCCAAGGCGTACGTGTTTTCAAAACGATAATGGTAATAACCGAAAAACAGAATACATTTCTAGCGGAACTCTTGACAATTCCGCATGCTTTGGGCTAAAAAGCAGAAACTGTCCAAACATGCTTGCTTCCTGCCCTCCATGCAGAAGGACACCAAAGGAAACTCAGAATGAAAGTGACTGCCCGTACCTGTTTGAGCAGCCAGAGGCACAGACCGGAAGGAGGAAAAAAAAATCATTGTCTTCTACCATTTGTGTTGGCTGCAGTCCCATGAGCATACCCTTTGGCTCATCCTGCGCCATGAACAACAGGATGACAGGCAGGGGTTTCCTGCAGCGCCTCTATCCTCTCCTTCCCTTGTCGATCAAGGCAGGAGCTTCAGGAAATAGAGAGGATGAAACCAGAAGTGTCGTGTCTCTTTGTTGAAAGTCTCTATCTGTCTCAGTTCTTCGTCCAGAGCAGCTTCCTGAACCCTTTGATGGTGGCATAGGTAACATAATATTTACCTCTTACTCTGAATGCAGGGATTTCTGGTACTTTGGTGACTATGCTGATGTTGTATTTCCTCCCCAAATGGACACTGTGCTTGCTTTAAAATTAATTTCATTTTTTCCAATTAAAATTAAGCCAATTATTAGCTTTCTTCTTTGTTGTGGGTTGAAAAATTTCACGAAGCTGAGTGAGACCGGGAGGATGCTCTGGGGCCTTGAGCTCATCATGAAGCCAGAAGGGCAATTCCTCACCCTTTCTGCTGGGAAGGTGCCATGGAAAAACCAAGAACCCTGGCTGATGTCACGTGATTCTGGCTGTCTGGGCTCCTCAGTGCGAGTCCACTTCCTAGGCTGCTCCTGCAGACCACAGCAGGAACTTCCCGGGACGCCTTCCACTTCAAGCAGCAATGTGAACATGCCAACAGTGAGTCACGTCTCAAGATCTAACAGGGAGGTTTCCCGAATGACACAACCTGTTGATGCATAACCACGTTCCTCCATGCATGGCAAAGACCAGATCAAACCTGGAATGGTTAAAAAAGGTCCTCCTCTGAGGACCATGGTCACAGTCCTTTAGGTTGAGATGACTTTACAGCACTGAGCTACACGAATGCAATAAATACCACTCAAAGCAAAGAATAATCTTGGTAAATGGATTGTTTCTTGGCCAGGTTTCGGTGAACACTTCCAGGAAGACAGTTTAGGAACACATACACTAGATGTCACTGGTCCTTCATGTCCCTCTTAGTGCCTGTTTCACTTGCTATGCGCCGATATCTCTAATAAAGGTGAAATCTCTTGGGCCAACAGGAAGTAACCATGCTCAGATGCTGCCTAGTTTTGAACCTGAAAACCAAGCACTGCTCCCAGATGGCCTGCTCATACTGCCCTTTGACCCCCACATGTTCCCAAGATTTTCAAAGGAGTCCAGCAAAATTTGACCTAGTAGAAAACAAGATCTGACATGACCAGCGGGTGATTCAACAGAATTCAAGCAGCATCCAAGTACTTGAGCCCTTCGTGCCCTTCCTGGATGAGGCCAGTAGTCACGACATCCTACGGTTCTAGGTCAAAATAATGGGATGCATGCGTAGAAGATGCTTCATTACGTGTTTCAATGCCTAATATACCTAACACCTTACTGAAGGATGCACTTCTGCCATCAATGAGGGAAACAATACCTTGGAATTCAGAGTGGAAAGAAACCCCGAGACCTCCTGGGACATTACTGCTTGAGTCTGCAATCTAGCACCCTGCTACGCCTGTCTCTCTCTCCTTCTATGTGCATCTGCTACAGACCAGCACATGTCACAGATTGAATACATTCTTTGCTTTCCCATCCACTGAGCAGGTGTCCCTCTCTGCCCAGTGGCCTCTTCACACTTTGGAGTAAACAGGAGATCTTCTCCTAGACCAGTTGAACATGAGACTATGTAAACCACAGGATGGATGGAGAGATCAACACAGCAAAGGAAATTTGTAACTCCTGAATCCCTAAATCAGGCAGCAGGTGTTTTTTATCCTCTTAGAACCCCGGGGAAGGAATAAAAACAGAAGTGAATGGGCTTGCAGACACGTCTGACTTCGGGAATCATCCTGGATTGTTCTACCTCCTCATTGCTTTGCTCTGGGGTTTCCCAGGGTGTACCTTCCAGGGCTGTAAGTGCAAGCCACTGCTGTTTCTGACCTGCGTTTTTAGGTGGGATCTGGGATCTGAACTCAGGTCCTTCTGTTTCGAGGCAAAGTCTTAACCCCTAAGCTATCTCCCAAGCCAACAAAAAAAGAACATATTTAAACCTTCAAATCTACTAATACAATTCCCCTTTCACTGTATTAGGTTTTCAGCAACAAAAATTAAAAATCATTTGGTTCCTCCAACCATATATTTTATTATCTATTTTATAGATGTCAGAAATCAATAGCATAGTTTGCTATTTAAAAATATTTTATATTTTATAGAGTTCATTGGAGCCCAGCAGTGTGGTTCACTATTTAAAAATGCAATCTCACTTACATAAATTATACAACTTCAACCACTTGGGAATAGTCTCAGTTTACAAAAACACCAAACCCAAACAGAAAAGGCTCTGAGCAGGCTCTGCAGCAGCTTCTGTGTGCTGAGGCGAGCGAGCTCTGTGGTTGCCAGTGTCTAACAGTAAACAGCCTGCTGCACTTATTGGCAATTACTGCTGAAGGTCACACATCAGCAGTGAGCCTAGATTCCAGGAAAAAAAAGAAGCCCTTATGTAACTGCTGCCTGAATGCTGGCAGGTGCCCAACTCAGCAGTTCTCAGCAACGTAAAAAAGTAGGACACCTCCACTCGGGCATAGACGTCAGGAGAACGCCCCCTGAAGGTGAAATCGAACAATTCCTATGGTTCTCAAGTCCCTGTCTCCCCTCCCTCACCCCCACCTTGAATTTTACAAAGTTCCTTGTCTGCGGCATCCTTTGCTTGCTGGAGGAGTGGGAGGTGAGAGAAGTTTAGGGAAAAGCAGGTTGCAGCCGCCCCGGGAAACTAAGAATGACTGTCTAGTTGGTATGTCTTTCCTTCTGGTGCAGTGCAGGGAGGCAAAGATGCTGGCTGCCACCAGAAGCTCTGAGTGACAGTGATTCCACTGAGACCACATTTCATATATGTAGAAATGGGCATGTCCGGGGAACGCCAACTTCTGCAAGCACACCCTACCCTTGTAGGGACAGAGGTAAAGCCCCCTGCTACGCACCACTTCTGCCTGAGGTATGGGCATCTCGCAGCACTGTTGCACTCCCCAGTCTGGAAAGGGGACTTGGAGGCTGCTCACTTATCCTGACTCTGAAGCTACCACCTGACCCTCTGACGGGTTAGAGGTCCTCAGATGCCAGATCTTGTGGTCCCATGGACCACTAATAATCGTCATGAGTGCTGTCATTTTTCGTTAATTTGTATTACTGTCTCTCCAGCAAAACTGCAAGCTCCAGTATGGCCAGCACCGCATCCATTGGGGGCACCACTGATTCTGGCTGTGAGCACCACACCTTGAACCTAACAGGTGTTCCGAACTTAGTGACAGAAACGCAGATTTGCTGAAAGCTGCACCAGGGTGAGAGAGAGAGAGAGAGAGAGAGAGAGAGAGAGAGAGAGAGAGACAGAAAGAGAGAGACAGAAAGAGAGAGAGTGTGTTCCAAGGTGGTGGAAACCCTTCATATCTTGATTTGGGGAAGCCTTCCCCCCATGTGCACATGTGCACCAATCCATCAAGTTTTGCACGGAGGAAGGAACAGAAGGGGAAGCAAGGCGAGCCGTTTCCTTTTCCTGCTCCCCCATCTGTTCCTCACATCTCCAATAGGGACGATCAAATCAGGGGGTGAGGGATAGAGACTGCCTCTTTACTTGCCAAGAAACAAAAACACAAACACAAACACAAACAGCCTCCTCGTCCTGTTGCCCAGTGAAATTGTATGCTCACTGGGAAGGGCCCGCGCTCTGCATGGCTCTGCAAGGAGTCGCCCATGTCCTGTCCTTATTTCACCCTGGCTGTCCAGAGCCCTGATGGGGATGTGCGAGGCGTTAGGTTCTTTCTTTCTGAGTCACTCACAGCACATCTCTGCTGACGTGCTCAACTGGCCTGTATCATCCCAGGGTTGTCAGTGGTCCTTCCACAGCAAGGACAACAGCAGCTGTCCCTTCCTGTGTTTGGAACTTGGGACTCGGCCTACAATGGAAGTGTGAAGCCCTGGTCCTTGGCCAGTGGGCACACCTAGGGGCTTCCACCTCCATCACGCTGACTGAGGGCTCTGCTGGAGCTATGGCTCTTCCCAGAACAGCATCGACGATAAAAGCCAATCAGACATCTCTGCACAGAGGCCAGAAACAACAGCCCTGGGGTGGTGACAGGGTGCTGGTGTCCCAGGGTTCTGACGGTTACCAGGGGTAACGACGCAGAGGGGACCCACAGTTGCTTCCTCAGGGAATTTTCAAAGAATCCAAGTGCCTGCCAGAACATTCTTCTTTTATAAACAGACAGTATTCTATTTCCTAGAGTATAATTATAAACACACCTGCTCCAACTGTGGAATCTTTCCATAAGCAAGTAATAAACGCCCAGCCAGGAGGACCAAGTTGTATCTTGAGCAAGCAAACACATCCACTGATTACTATGGTGCAAAACAGTATATTAATAACATTGCAGACGCTGAGGAGGGAGGGTTTGGCTTCATCTGCACCTAAGCAAATAGAAACTCAACCTCAACAGTTCAGGGGGAAAGATTTAAACCAACAAGGCGTTTCTAACTCTAGGTAGAAACAAGAGCAGTGGAGGGCACCAGCAGAAGAATTCAGCCCAAGATATTTTCTTTCCAGAATACAAATAACTCGGAAGCGGGGAAAGCTAGATAGGAAACAAGGGGAAATTATTGTGGTGCAGGTGATTGACTAAGCCGCCTTACATTCTTCCTCCTCTTTCTATTCATCCTAGAAGGCGCATCTGATTAAAGGGAACTGTTCATGTTCCATTAGAATAAGGTTAACTGTCCTTACAGAATTCACCACGCAGACCTAGAAGGAGCCAAGCCAGCTATGTGCGAAACCTAGTTTGGCCAAGTTCTAGCTATGAGGGCTGCATTCTGACAGCCATTCCTAAAGCAGATAAACCAAATTCACAACCGTTTGTGTTCTTTTCCATGGTTCTGACTCTTCCTAGGTATATCTGAATCATTTGTTAAGCTCTCTTCTATGGTATACTAATCTAAATGACATATGACAGCAGATAACATGTTCAACCTCAAATTTCCACCCTATCTGAGTATGGTACTAACTGGTCTACCAGAAGAGCAGAATTCTAAAAATTCACTCTAAAAATCCCATCCCCGTGTGATCAGTTAATCAACCATTGGACTCCTTTCAATCAAACACACTAATTTCCCAAACTAATTTGTTTCTGGTATTATTTACCAACCCAATATCCAAGTCTAAAATCACCACAAGGAATATTTTTAAAAACTCACAAAACAGAATATGTATACAAGGCTTCCAGGTACCAAACAAAATGGCAACTCACACGTCAGGCTACAGGAAAGCTCTAGGTTAATTGTGCCTCAAGCTACTAGGTGACAGCTTCATTCTGATCTAAGGAAGTCCTTGGGGAAGAGAAGCCATGGCTCCAGGAAGACACTACTAGAATACACTGCCATGCATCCCTCACCCCAGGACTGGAGGGTCTGAACAGCACTCTGGGGTTCATGCTTCTTCTGAAAATGTTTACATGACACCCCCCCATATGATACTTTCAGGACATAGAGAAAGACAATAATATGTCTTTTAAAAACACTTTGCAACTTTGCCCATGCCATTCTCTCTTTCTGAACCAGGACACTTCGCATAGTGCAAAAACCCCACTGTGTTTACAACATTGAGCTTTAGAGGAAAGTCACTGGCCAGATTCAGCCCAGACTCCCTCCATCTAATCACAGCTTAGAAAACCTTGATCGGAACTCAGATGGGATCTGCAGATGGATGGTAAACATGCTCGTGGGAAATGCTAACACAGACAGGACAGATTCCACTTGCTCCCAGAAAGGCATGGGATACAAAGTCAGATGCTACAACACGCTGCAGAGACCTGCGGACACAGCACAAGGGCTAAAGGAATGACACCACCAGGGGACATTCAGAACAGAAACAACAAAACCACCAAGTTAGACCTCGGCACTATCCATCTCATCAATGGAAATTTGCTGGAAGAGAAAAAAAAGGGGGAGAAAAAGAAAGTTAGAAAAAAGAAACACAGGCCAGCTAAGTTCTAGATATTTGCAAGAGTTCTCAAGTCTATCATCATCCCCAAAGCGTTAGGTGGTGACCATATTAGGGGGTGTAGGTATTGTGGATGCACCCACGGCTTGGAATGACATCTGTCCCTGCATGAAACATTACCATGGCAGCCATCAAACCCACCATCCAGTATCCACAGAGCCCTATGCTTGCTTTTAAATGTGAGAATGTGACTGTGACAGGATTGCATTGAGGGTCAATTCCCCAAGCTATACTTTCAGAAATAGGTAGGAAAGAAAGCGTGGGGTGTAGGATTAGCCACATTTTTTCAGACTTGCTTTATAGATTCACTGGGGGTGAGGTGAGGGGTGGTCAGGAGCCTAAACTATAGTTAGGCTCAATCGGACCGGGGATTAGCTTCAGGAGAAAGTCCAACATGGCCCAGGCTGGGGGTGCTGATGATTAAAAAGGGCCATTATTGGGCTTAAGTGCAGTAGTAACCTGGGGTTTCTTAGCACTGGGCCCAAGAAAAGCATCTCAATTAAAGTGACTTAAGGACAGACATGTGAGCCTCAAGGGATTTTTTTTTTTTTTTTTTTTTTTTTTTTTGTAACTAATCTGCTTTAGCATTTAGATCTGAAAACCATAAGGATAGTCAGAAACATTGGCAGCTAGAAATGTCAATACTAGGACCAGGCAGCTCTTGTAATTAACTAAAAACTGACAATTCAGAAGACATGAAAAACCCCAGTATCACCTGAGGTATGCATACGAACAGTGGCTACTTCTCAGAGGAGCAAATTTGAAACAGTCTCTAAGACACAGCCTTTCATATTAGGTCCTGGTTGCTGAATTTTTTTTCCAACACTCTTTGACTAATAATTTAAGAGAAACTTACTTAAAAAAAAACTACAGTAAAGTACAGAGCAGTCTTTATATAAGACAGTTATGCCCTTCCTTCCTTCCTTCCTTCCTTCCTTTCTTCCTTCCTTCCTCCCTCCCTCCCTCCCTCCTTCCCTCCCTCCCTCCTTCCCTCCCTCCCTCCCTCCTTCCTTCCAAATAGAGTCAAGGAATTTATGGATTTTCTATGAGTTACAGAGAAAGAGCAAATTTTAAGATGTATAACTATTTTGGTTCATAAACATGGACGGATTTTAATGGAAATGAAAAGCAGACTTAGGTTAGTGTTTCATATACAATGCAATTTATAAAGTCCTGCTGAAGTTGTAAAGTCTGATCCTCTGAATTCACAGTAGAGACTCATCGGACCAAGCTATAGTTAACAGCGATGGCGATATTGTAGCACGTCTTGGTTTCACACTTCGCCCTGAAGAATATATAGTACTGGTTCTTTGTATTTTTGTGTTGTAAGAGGCCAAGGTGGTTTTTGTTTGTTTCATCCCTCAGTGGCTGGGATGGTTTGGACAGGGTCTCAGTGTGTCCTGTGACTGTGTCAGAAGTTGGGCTTCACTGGTGACACGACAGGAGGTGGTGAGACCTAGGGGAGGTATTTGGGTCAAAGGTGCTTGTCCTTGAGCAGAACTAGGTTAGCGCCTGTGGACAATGACTTGGTTTGCTGTTTGGCTGGTTGGTTGCTTTGCTTTTCTGAGACAGGCTCTCACCCCATGGCCTGGGCTGGCCTGGTACCCCGCTGGACTCGATCTCTTGGTATTTTTCCT
Source organism: Typhlomys cinereus (assembly GCA_023101885.1). NCBI lineage: Eukaryota > Metazoa > Chordata > Mammalia > Rodentia > Platacanthomyidae > Typhlomys > Typhlomys cinereus. Next base: position 2,176,332 of record JALPQD010000183.1, on the reverse strand, counting down.
CCTTTAGTCTCTCTAGAGTGCCCAGTTCCAATCTGGCTCTTGTGAGATCAAACTACTCAAAGGCAAGGCTGACCCTCGGGCCCTCTCCCATCTTCCCGCTTCACAATGAGACTGCTTGTTCCCACACAGGCTCACCACTCCCCATGGGCCAGCTGGATGGAGATGAAGCTACCTGACCGTAGACTTCCAGGTTCGCAGCTGTAAGCTACAAATGCCATTCATTCGTTGAGGGTTGTGCACACTAGCCAAGTACTTATTATCGAGCCACCTCTTCCCTTTATTGCAGAATGTCCCTCAAGTATTTCATTACAGCAATACCACAGTGGCAGAGGGATCACGATTCCAATTTGATGGTGCTCTTTCCCAATCAGTGCCCACCTCCACATCCCACACTTCCTGTGCTTGAGGACGATGGGCCAATTGCGCACTACTCACTCGTCTGACTCCTTCCACAGAATCTTATCAAAACCAAAGGTTCTTAGGGCCCAGAGGCAGCTGCAACTGCAGCTACTTGCCACCAAACAGAGACTTATTTTCAGCTGGATGAGAAGTCACAACAGTAAGACATTTGACTTTTGCTCCACACAGCATTCCAGGGCCAGAGTCCGGTCAGGAATAACGAACACCTTAGTGTGAAGAATGTAGGTGAACTTCACCAGTTGTGCAGTGGGGAAAGGTAGTGGGGAATGGTGGTGTCTGGAGTATAGGTTCATGTTTGAGTCTGCTTACTGCAGCTCCATGATCCCACTTTCTGAACCTCCTGGAGTTGCTCCTGAATCTAAAAATAGCTAGTAATCATGATCTCTCTCTGTTTGCCCCCCCCCCAGAGGCTGACTGGAGATGAGTTGGGAGATGTGCTTAATGCAGTAGCCAGTACATAGAGAAGGAAGTGTAGCTGTTACTAATGACACCAGAATACTAGTGGGTCCATATGACAATTAAAAAAGTGTCATTTATAGAGCGACTCTGGAATGTTTTATCCATTTGGTAGTCTCACTGACAGTTCTTATGGAATTTTCTTTTCAAAAGCAGACTAGTAAAAAGTCAGTTTACATTTTTGAGCAGAGTAATTATGAAAGGGTTCGATCCTCCCCTTCATCTGTAGCAGTCACTAAGCCCTGGCAGTGAATGAAAGGGCCAGGGCACTTCAAGGCTGGTCGCTGGTACATATGGTGACTGAAAGAAAAAGACAAAGATGGTCTTCATGGTGGACATGGTGTGAAAGAGGCTGGAAAGGCCATGCACGAGGAGGGGGGTCAAGTCCTGACCCCACAGGCCTCACACTGACCCCATCATAGATGCTCCACACGACCTTTGGCAGATTTTTCAGGCCAGCCCCTCCCACTCAGGTGAGGGCTGAGGCCCCTTTCAGACCTGAGAGAATGACATTCCGGGACAGCCTCACTCAAGAGGCAATGCGTAGGACGGCTAAGAGGGAGGGGGAGAAAGGCTTCCTCAGCACAACCAATGAGCACTTCATTGTTTTATGACCTTGAGCCGCACGGTTCCCTGAGAAGGGTGAGTTCTTTGGCTCTGAGCTTCTTCCATTTTTGAAAAAACTGGCAGCCCATACTTCTGCAGACCAGCGGTAAACCACCCAAAATACCGTGGACGAGACAAAGTCAATGTCAACTGCCAGACTGGGGAGCTGAATAAACTACACCCTCCACGCGTTTTCAAGCTCCACTTAAATGAATAGTCAGGAGCACTGTCCAGTAGCCAAGCAGGAGGCCGAGAGTCACCAGAACGTACTGCAGCTGGAGCTACTCACGGGCTTGGTGTCTAGACCCTCTCCCGGTTCTGGGACAGTTCCCATCCTGGCTTATAGTATTTTCATTCTCATGAAGGGAGAGTGGTGGTCACAAGCAGTCTGGGAAGAAGCGCCATGCTTCTTATGGGCCTGGGTTTGGGTGTGATGATAGGAATTTGATCCAAGATCCAAGAAGGTCTTTTACAAGTGGATGTCAGCTACTTGACCTCCATCAGCCCAGCTCTCTTGGCTAGCCCCAGCCCCAGATGTCCTTGCTTTCCTTAGAGCAAGCCCCATCTGGGAGCCCACGTACCTGTGTTGCTTTTATTGTTTGCATTTATGTGCTCTTGCTTAGCAGATTTCTCCACAGAATTCCTACTGAGTCAATATTCATTCACTTTGTAATTCATATAGTTTAGCATTTAAAAGAATACTTTTCACATTTGCTTGTTTTTGAGACAAAATCCCATGTGTTCTAGGCCAGCCTGGAACTCTCTATGTTGCTGAGAATGATCTTTACCTCATCGGGTTGAGACCAGGGGCCTACATCACCTTACCTGGTGGATGTGGTGCTGGAGACTGAACTCAGGCACGTACTCTACCAACTGCCCTACATCCCCAGCTGGAGTGACTTGGACTGGAAAGATGCACATAGTGCACTAAGGACTAGACACTTTTCTCTCTCCTTCGTTTGTTAATCCAGGGGCTCTCGCTTGTAAAGTGATCTGACATCAACAAGAGGTCTAGACAACAAAGCAAGACCACCGCAGAAGTCCATTTTTTGTGATGACTTTGTTATCACCATCTATCCCAACAAGAAATTTGTGTTTCACCATCAAGACATCTTCTCGGAGTTGGAAAATGAGTAACTGGATATTCTGACAGGTCAAATGAGATCAGAAATTATTGCTTAAAGTGGTTAACTAGCAGACAATTAGTGAATGCTGTTACTTTCCAATGAAAATTGGTGACACTTGGAGAGCCAAGCTTTTGATTCTTTGCTGGGGTGAACCGGGAGCATGGGGGTGTTCCTGCCCCACTGTGCTCTGCATGGGAGGCTGAGGAGTGGTCTCAGCCTATGTCTGCTTACTGCTCATACCAACAAGTGTCCATTTCACAATCTGTCAGAAGTGGTGACGTGCCTGTCTGCCATACTTCCAGTCAGAACTGGAAGGCGTTTCTTGAGGCGCTGGGAGGATTGTGCAACGCCTCATCGGAAAGAGGCAAGTAAACCCACAGGTATGCTTGGCTGGAACCAAAATTCAGGGGCCCAGACTTTGACACACGGGAAATGTTTGTGTATGCTGGAGACGTAAGTGGGAAAAACCTTCCTACTGTTTCCCTGAGATCACACGACTATGCAAGCAGTCTGTGGGAGACTACTGAAGACAGCTGACTTTCAAGGACTCTGTTGCATGATTTGTCTTTCGAGTTAAACTGTCAGCCAGTAATGCCTGAATTACTGTGGATCTCCAAACCCCCTCACACCTCCAGCTGGATCCTGATGGCTTCAACATGCGAATAAGGCACAATACCTTTTCACCGTAGCCTCTGTCTTTGGTCATCATTTCCCTGAGAGTCTGTAGGACCTTAATGCACAGCTTCTCCTCGTTCTCCTCCAGCAGCTGTTTGGTGTGCTTTATTAACCTGCAGAGGGGAAACCACAGGTGATACCCCTAAAGCTTTCAGCTGAAGACATGTCACAAGTAACACTGTAACTAGTCAGTTAAAAAACAAGTATTGATTCAGAGCTCCCAGGTTAAACACACTTCAAGACAGTCAGCTGTGACATCTCAATATTGCCACCTGCTGGCCAAGAGCAACCAGCCAGCCCACAGGCCACATACAAAGCATAGACTGTCTGGAGAGAAGGCAGCAGACAGAGCCCCACTCATAAGTGTGGCTCTACCCACAGAAGGCTGCTACTAAAATATGCCAACAGTGAATTAAGAACCCTTGTGCAAATGATGGCTGGGCAAGCATACACTGCTTTCTTATCCACGACCTTGTCTTCAGAGAGTGTCAGAAAAGTAAGGAGCCCAGGAAGAACTGACTGCCAAGCTAAACAAACCTTTGGGGTTACAAATCGAAGGGCGATTTCTGGTCACTAAGCTACTGCATCCTTTCACATCACACCCCACGACATCAACTAAGGAACTTAAACCACACTAAGACACATGTGAGGTAATTTTCAAGGATTAGGGGACAGGAGTCATGGTATTGCTATGCCTATCATAACCCACGGTGGCTGCTGGCTTTCAAAATTGTTGAATGGGACAAATGAACAGGCATGTAATAATTATCAGGAAAAATCCCCCCCCCCCAAGAAAACCCCACAAACCTGTTAGCAGGATTCACTCGACAAACTTACTGGGGGACAGTTCAGAATAGGACTGTGACACAGGGCTTTGCACCAGCTGGTGCTTGGGAGCAAGGGCTCTGTGGTCAGGGGGCTCTGGCACCCGCCACCCTGAGGCAGGCAGGCTGCTTACTTGCAGATGAAGCCGCCGCTCTCGCATTTCCTCCTGGCATCGGTGTTCTCAGGAAAGAGCAGCTCGGGCCTGTGCAGGACATCCACGAGCACAGACAACTCAGCCTGCACCAGGGGCCTGAGACGGTCCTCCAGGGCAGAGACGATGTCCTGCAAGGAGCGCACGCCCGGGTCAGCCGCTCACCGATGCCTGCCCCACCATGCCAAGGTCAGGCAAGGGTGCCCCTTCCCAAGGACTGATTGCTGCCTGGTGTTTATGAACACACCCTCACCCCCTGCTTCTGAGACACTTTCATGCTACTCAGAGGAACCCACTGCATGTATTTAAAGAACAGTACAGAAAATATATTGAAGAACGTGAAAAGATGTCTACAATACGAGCTTAAAAATGGCCAAGCAACAGCACGAATCCCATGACGCTATCTTTATGCACATATCTGCATCTCCAAGATATAAACCACATCCTAAGGCATCAGCGCGGGCTGGCTCTGGGGGGTGTGGTAGCGGGGCTCTAATACTCCTCTACATGGTAATACTTGCCAGTATGATCTAATTCTTTTCAACGAGCATGAGTTCCACAATCAAATCATACAAACATGAGAACACAAATGAATGAACATGCTGTATTGACATGCCAAATACATGTACCCTGAGAGCATGATGGTCTTCAAATGCAAAACACACAGCTGTAGGAAAGGAGAACAGAGAGAAGTTGAAAGAGCAGCAAAACCAACACAACAAACACCATTTCAAGGCAAATGAGAGAAAACGGATGCGAAATCATCTTCAAAAGATGCTCCAGCCTGTTCCATGGCTTGCTGACTCAGAACTTAACTAGCAGTGTGCTGAGACAGGGCAGAGCGCAGCATGCTGCTATCCAAGACTAACCTTGGGGGTTTATATGGAGGCACACTTACACTGCATTTGCTTCAACTGCTGGGTTTAAAAAAACCGGGAAGATCTTTTATGCAGGAACTAAAACCACACGAAGACTGTTTAGGCTTATGCTTCACAAAATTCAGATAATAATGGTTGAATAATGTTTAGGACACAAAAAGAATAATGGGTTCGCCAGTTAGATATCTCCTCCTTTATGGGGGCACAGAGTTTCCCCTCAAGTTTGCAAGGAAACCACTTGCAACATCCCTTAATTCGTGCCACTTTCAGGGGAATTTAAAAAGGGGCCATTTTCACAAGTGTCTCTAAGAGTATATCAGTCGCTCTAACAGAGTTTCCTTTGGGGGAAAAATTGTTCTTCCTCTTCTCTCTCCCCTTTCTGTCTACTCCTTCACTGCTCCCAAATGTGACTTATCATGTTTATCTATAGCATTTACAATGGGGGGAGGGGAAGAAGTGGTTTCTCAATATTCCATTCATTTTATGGGATTTTGCATCTTTTGCAAAGTCTGAGCCTTACATTGCAATTTACTTGCACTGTATTGTCAAATATATGACATTCAGCCGAGAGAGAGAGAGAGAGAGAGAGAAAGAGAGAGAGAGAGAGAGAGAAAGAGAGAGAGAGAGAGAGAGACCCCGACAAACATGGCAAAGCAATGAGTCCAGGGAGATGCTAATGTTCAGTGGTGGGGTTCATGGGATCCATTACAGAGGTGGTCAGTTTGCAAGTGTGGGTTCCCATGACAACTTGTGCAGGACAACACCATCCAATAATGCCAGGGACTCAGACAAAAAAATTAATAATAACTGCAAAACAAGGATCCTTTAAATTACTGACCAAGTCTTTATACCAAGTCTTACCGACCTATGGATTTTACTTCACTTCCCAAGAACATGAGTAAGACAGTGACGAGAAGCTGGTGTGCTTTCAGATAATTCATGTGGAGTGGGCAGACAAGCAGATACTGTGTGTTCAGAGTAATGAGCTTGCTATTCCTCTCCTTTCCCAGAGTGAGGACGACAGGAAGCATTCTGTTTGGAAATGAGGGCTAAGGCCAGCGATCTCCTTGTGTTTGAGTGTGTTGTATCCATTTGGTGTATGGTCTTTACATAGGTCGCCTCCTTACCTTTGGTTCTGTAAGTCTGACCTGGTTCCTGTGTTACTTCCTGAGCCAAGTCCCCCACGACCTCTAACCCCACACCACAGGCTCCTTGCCAGCCTGCTAAGCACTGTGTGCTTCCTACAGCATTGATTGAGCTTGTCGCTTCAGATTTACTTGAGCAAGCTGCTGATTACCGTCAGCCCTCCTCCAGAAGCAGAGACTCTGCCTTCCTGACCACTGTGCATCACCAGTGCACAGCATGTGGCTGATAAATGAATCAGTGAATTTGCCTGTCTTTAGGTAAGCGATGAAGACGCACAGTGACTCAATTACTTTACCTAATGATAGTAATTGTTACCATAGTCACAGCCATAACAACAGGTATAATGATAGTAATTATAATCAGAGTCCTTAATTGAATGCTCACTGTTCTGTGCGCTTTAAGGGTATGTACTTTCCAATGATGACCACTACAGCACACCACAAGCATCAATCTTTTCACGACATGTCACAGTCTTGCGATTGAATGGTGGTCTGTATGACCTGTGAGCAGACCTCTGAGATCACCAAAAGCTAAGCAACAAAGAAATACCTGCTTTCTCTTTTCTCTAAAAGCTCATTCTGGGACCCAGCTGCCACGATGTGTGGAAGCACAGGCCACACACAGGCTCTACAAAGATGTTTCAGTCAGTAACTGCAGCCAAGGTATCTAAACTGCTAGCCAGGACTGGCTGGCAATCATGGTGGGCAAACAGGAGTCTTGGTGAGTCCAATGCCAGCCACCATCTGACTGTGGCCACTCCCAAGACCTCCCAAGACTTACTGTGCTGACCCAATCCGCTGTGGGAACAGCAAACGAGAATTAAGTGCTTCTTGGTATGTTACTTGAGAGGTGAACAGCTGCACACCTCGGCAGCTGTCTTGGTGATCACAGCAACGCTCAGGACGGGCTCCTGGTGCTACATGTGACCAGCGAGGAGGCTCCAGTTTGAGATATAACTGCCCCAAGGTCACGCTACTTGTAATCCAGGCTCTGGTTTTCACTATGTGGGAGAGCAGATCTCTTTTGGTAATTCTTTAAAAAATGAATAATCTAGGTAGACTTGCATTCTATTTTCACTTGTCTTATTCTGATGTAAAACTCTTTCACATATCAGTAAACTTACTGACCTTTGGACTCATGAGGCTTAATACCCTTAGAACATGGGGCCTGACTCTAAGCATCCTCTTGTGAATAGAATATTAAATACTGTTTTTCAGAAGCTTTTTTTTTTTGCATGTGTGTACACATACAAGATGGCACTTCATACAAGGTGGCACTTCAGTGTGCGTGTTGCCTTGGGAGCACAAAGTTAACATCAGGAATCATTCTGGATTGGTTTACCTCCTTATTACTTTGCTCTGGGGTTCATGGATTCTGCCTAGCAGGGCTTGAATTGCAGGTCATAACCACTTTTACATGGGATCTGGGGATTTGAACTCAGGTGCTTTTGCTTGCAAGGTAAAGGCTTTAACCCCTGAGCTATCTCCCCAGCCCTTTCCAGTAGATTTTATCTTCCTAAGTAGCTTGTTGTTGGTCCCATAGTTATTCTAACATTTACCACATTGGCATCTCCCTGTGGCCAACTTGCATGTTCCATGGTTTTGAGAAAACACAGTTGTGGCAATCAGACTAAGCTCCTCTTCCTACAGCACCCGGCGTTACCTGCAGTCTCTCAATGATATTCCGGTAGTCTCTGGAAGCTGCTAGAACGGAGTCTCTACGAGCGGCGTTGCGGGCTGACAGCCGCCAGTTCATGGCTGTTTTCTGCACGATGTTGTGGGATTTGAGGAAGAGGTTGTTGACTTGGCTATCTAGGTCAACAGGGATGGCGATGGCCCGGCTCTTGGCTGCATGGGAGACAGATGATTTGTGAGCTGTGGCCTTCGTGGGGAAGACCTAGGCATGGACTCGTCGCGACTAATTGCATCTTTTTCTATGTCTATAATGTGAGAAGACATCCTCTAGTACGACTTCTAGAGACAGAAGCCCCCAAAGAACATTAACATGATCCTGGGGCAAGAAATCTTGGGCAGCAGAGTTTCTAGGCAATGGGTTTCCTTTCCTTAATGAATGGCTTCTTAGAGATGTTGTGGTGCTTGTATAGCTGAAGTATAAACAGGACAGGAAACGCTTGACCAGTGAGGACCTTCGCTAAAAAACCTCTATTTTGTAGCTGTGGGCAACAATTCTACAGACACTGAATGAGTTGAACACTGAAAGGTGCTTTTTTGCCCATTCTGATAAAGGGTAACTCTGCTGTCACTGGTAAAATGCATCGTGGGAATGTTCTCAGGTACCTAACCAATGCCTGTGAAGACCACCAAGGTCACGAGTAAGAGGAAAGACAGCAGAGCAGCCTGTGAGAAGTGAGACACCAGGAAGGGCTGGGAGGGAACGGATTGCTGCCCACTGCAAGGGGCATGTGAGCAGGGCAGCACTTCTGGGATCGCATGGGTGCTTTACAGGAAAGAAAGCTTCCGTGTGGCCCGATGCGGGTGCCGGAGTAAACGAAGTCATGTCTTCAATGAGGGACTTCCCAGGGCCTTGAGTAGCCCATGGTGACCAAGCCTTGCCAGGAACTGCCTGACATTTAGCCGTGGGATCTGACTTTGTCGGGACATCACACTGTGGGCACTCACAAACCATGGGAAATGCTGGGTGGGCAGAGAGGGAGGCTGAAGATCAGGAAGGACTTGGTTCTGGGTCTCACCCGGCAACTTCCAGGCTGTGTAATCTTGTGAGCGCTGACGTGGGTGGTGTTCATTTACATCCCATTGTATCCAGACCAATGCCAGATCTTACCTACATCAGACAACACCCGGATGCAGCTCTCTACGGAGGCCTTCTGGCTCGGCAGGAGCCAATTGCAGTGGTAGACGCGGAACACACCCTGCAGCAGCTGCACGAAGACAGGCTGGCGAGTCTGCGAGGACAGGGCGAGAGAGAGAGAGAGAGAGAGAGAGAGAGAGAGAGAGAGAGAGAGAGAGAGAATGTGAAAAGGAAGGCTAGGTCAATGACCTGTGACTTGATCAGAAACTGCCGGGCCAAGGAAGGCTCTGAGCAAAGGAGCCTGTGCGCCAGCTGGCACACTGGGGGCAATCTCTGCAGCCCATATGGTGGGAGGAGAAGGCTGACTTCTCAAAGTTGTCTTCTGACCTCTATAACCTCCACATTCTCATTCTCTCTCTCTCTCAAAATTAAATTTTAAAGCATTTTTCATTGAGAAAGAAGTAATCATTGATGGTTAAGGGGAGACAGTGTATGGTAGGAGGCTGGATTCCTGATGTCCGCTGCAGTCAAACTGCTAACTGTCCACTACAGGCCTAAACATTAGAAGCTTGGACGAGGGCTGGAGAGATGGCTTAGAAGTTAAGAATCTGCTTCACAAGCAGAAGGACCTGAGTTCGGGTCCCATGTAAAAATGCCAGGCAGACATGTCTACAGCCTGTACTTTCAGCTCTGGAGGATGGAGCCTGGGAAATCCCAGAGTAAAATGAGATAGAAGCAATCTGGGATGATTCCTGAAGTCACTGTTTGGTCTCCGTGGGCACATATAGTGCCTTCTAATACAAATACACACACACTATTTAAAAAAACAGTTGGTCCCCAAGGTGTGCTTTTGGGAGGGGGTGCAACCTGTGGGAGGCCCCCGGATCAAGATGGCCCTTGAAAGGGACCCTGGTCTTCTCTTTGCACTCTGCTTCAGCTGAAGGGAGCGGTTTTGTCCTGGCACATGGTCCCACCACAACGTACAGTCTCACCACAGGTACAAACCACAAGACCAACTGATCACAGACTGACACTGTTGCCTCTCGAGGTCACACGCCACTATATATCTTCTCTTTCTAAGTCACCTTAGGCTTTTCCACAACAGTGACAGAAAGCAACAGAGCACCTATCTGAGAAGAAAAACTCAGAAGTATCTTAGAGCATCGAGACAGAGTGACCACAGGCTTGTGCTCGTTTACCGAATGCTGACCACTGTGTCCGAAGACGGGTGTCCTCACCCGGTTATCAACTAAACAAGTTAAGGCCAATCATTTCGCCTTTCCTACATCCAATAAAAAGCAGAATGTGACCAATGAGCTCCAATCTTTCTCCTAAGCACTATATACTGTGAGTGGAATCCAGGCTGGCCTTGGACTCATGGCTCTCCTAGATGGCTGTATTACAGCATGTGCCACCACACTAGCTGGAAGATGTGTGTCCACTCTGCCCAAGCAAGCCCGTGAGTGGACACGTGGACCTGCTGGCAGCTGTAGAATGCCCCTCATGTCTTTTTATTTTAGAGTGTGTGTGTGTATCAGAGGGCACATGTGTCCCTGCAGAGGACCAAGGGTGACTTCAGGAATCATCCTGGATTGCGTCTACCTCCTTCTTGCTTCACTCTGGGATTTCCTAGGTTCTACCTACCAGGACTGGAAATATAGGCCACTACCGTTCCTGCCTGGCATCTTTACATGGGACTTGGGATCCAAACTCAGGACCTTCTGCTTGTGAGGCAGAGTCTTAACCCCTGAGCCATCTCTCCAGCTTGCTCCTCATTGTCTTTATTTCTGACAATGTCTTCACTGATACAAAGGCAGGACCATTCAACAGGCTTGGATTTAATAAATATATCTTTACACAGAGGACTGCTTACAAGTTAGCTCCCTGAAGGATTCTTTCTTTTCTGTGCTGCTATCAATGTGTTCTCCTTTTAAAGCATAGGACCTTACATATCTACTCAGCTGGTTTTGTACTTTCTCATCGATTTAAAAATTAGAGTTTTCATCTCTACCCAAAGGGGAGCTTTGGACCTGCAAGAAGATAAACATGCTTGGTAATACATACCATAATCAGTTTGAGGCAAATGACACACCCACAAAAAAAGAAAAAATGTAAAGACAGAGTAAAGAAAAACAGGGCAAAAATTCAGGAGAGCGTTCTATGATAAAAGAGAAATAATAGACTGTTACAGGGGAAAGTCCATTGTAAGGAAGTGAACACAGGAATAAAAAGTTCTCAGTGCCCTCTGCAGAAGACCAGCTATCTTTCCCTGAAGTAAGTGCATAATGTGGGCCACTCAGTTGTGTACGGTCTCCTGGAAACTACCTTCATGCCATAAAAGGATTAAATTATCCAGAGTGAAAAGGGACAACTTCCCTTCTTTCTCTCTGCTCAGTTCACTTGGGAGCAGAATCTCAAGTATACATATTACATGATGCCCTGTGCTGCCACCACAGGTAGCAAGTTATGATACTAAAGAATGTGGGAACCGGTGGGACTTGCCAAGAACCTAGGTCAGTGCCTATGTTGGGTGGTTGTGTCTTAGTCCCTAAACTCAAAGGCCCATGAAAACAGCCATTTGCTCCCAAGCAGCTCCCACTGGTCAGTCCTTACGCAAGCACCCTGTGCATATCTGTGTATCTCACTTAGCCCTCACCATGCCCTGTGGGGCAAGTGGCATCATCTAAATGCTGGCTATGGGATGGAAGCTTAATAGCCTTGACTATGTTAATTCAACTGAACCAATACTTGTGAACCATTGGCTCTGCTATCTGGGAACAAGCAAGACCAAGAGATGACTCAGAATAGCTGCCTTCTAACAGTTCAAGCCTTTACTTAGCTCACCATGGCTTCTACCCGTTCATTTGTTATTGCTTAAACTGTCACCAGCTGTTATTTACCCCCAAGGAATCGCTGCAATTGCAGGCATGGTCCACAGGGTGACGCTGCAATGGTGGAACCCTTGGTAAGTGGGGCTTCCTAGGAGGGAGAGGGTCCTGGTTGTTCCCACACTTGCTTGAGCTGCTCTGTCTCTCTCCCTTCTCTCCCCTCCACTCTGTTCATTGTGTAGCTACCCACGCCATCACCTGCTATCCTCGCCAGCAAGGAGCTGAAGCAGATGCCAGGCCTACAGACCTCTAAAATGTGAGCTAAGTAAACTATCCTACTGTGAAATCAATTGAGCTGCCCAGTTCCCCCCTCCTGAAAGTCTCCTCTTTCTTAGGTCCCACCCTGCCAGCATGATATCCCTGGATCTTCCTCTTCCCTGGCTTCTTTCACAATCTGTCCTGAATCCTTCATGTTCTCTCCAGATCCCTGCTGGTCCACCACTTTATTTTCTGTGCTAAGAATTCAACAGAGCAATGCTTACCTTTGGTCATTGCCACACATCCACTATCAGCCATAGGCAAATCTGGTCCACAGCAAAGCAGGTATGGAGAATAGTGGCCAAGACAAGACGATAAAGCTCAAGCACCCATCTGGCTGTTTCCCAATTCCCTCGACTTGCTGATTTTGACTTTGTGATCTTAGGAGCAGGGGCATTGCCATGGCAACGGTCACTTTACATTCCAGGAGAAGCAGATCTAAACTTGACCTAGTCGATCAGCTTTCCTGTCCAGTGCTGAGGATAAAATATGTACACATACCTGACCTCTAACAAACTCCTGGTCAGTTATTGTGATATTTAATCCTGGGTATAAGCTTGACCATACCTAGAATTAACTAAGATCAGCTGTGAGATTACCTGAAGAGATTATCACAATCAATATATTTATAATACAAAGACCAGCCCCAGATCTGACTGGAACTTCCCAGTACTGGACCGGATAAAAGGAACCACAGAACAGAAGACTTTAAAGAGAGACTCTGTACTTCTTGGTACTCCATGCTGCTTCTGGAACCGTAAGCTGAATAAATCTCCCTTTCTCCCTTAAGTTGCTTGACTTTGAATGCTCTCTCACAGCAACAGTTAAAAGAGTATTACAGTTCTACAAGTATAAATGGACATTCAAAAGCACCGTGGTAACTCTGCTATAACATTATTGCTTAACTAATGGCTTTTAGTTACTTCTAAACTAAATGAAAGTTAGTAGTGAGTTCTTAAGAAAATGTACTTTACTAAAAGTTTCATGGTTTAGCTTCAGTGTCAGACAATACAGTCACGGCTATGCCAGTTAGCACCTATGAACACAGCCAATTAGGTAGCATTTGTGAGCATAGTCAGTTAGCTAGCATCTGTGGGCACAGCTGGTTATGTAGCACCTGTGGGCGCGGCCAATTAGCTAGCATCTGTGGGCACAGCTGGTTACGTAGCACCTGTGGGCACGGCCGGTTAGCTAGCATCTGTGGGCACAGCTGGTTACGTAGCACCTGTGGGCACGGCTGGTTAGCTAGCATCTATGGGCACAGCTGGTTATGTAGCACCTGTGGGTGCGGCCGGTTAGCTAGCATCTGTGGCATGGCTGGTGAGAACTTGGTCGGCTGCACAGCAAGTCAGGAGCACCTAAAGTCTCTTACAGAGTTACCTGAACCCAGCACTACCCAATCTGTGAGTGCTACTAGCCATCTCCTTTGGAGACCTTAAATGAAGTTCTACTATGTGTCTGCAACTCAGCCATCCTGGGACACTAAGTAGACGAGGACAAGGACAGTTACATGATACTGCCCCACGCAGCTGTCCACGTGTCCATGATAACTGCTCCATATGACTGTCAACATCTTCATGATAACCCTCCCCCACTTAACTGTCCATGTCTCCATGTAACTGCCTTGTGCGGCTGTCCGCATCCACGTGGCAAGCCCATACCCACGCAGGCTCTCACCTGCAGAGTGGTGCTCTGGTCTGAGAAGGGGGAGCTGAAGAAGGTGGTGACGATGCTCATCACAATTTCAGTGACGTACTTCTCCAGAATCGAGTCTGCGTGCTTCCTGTCGCTAGTGTTGTTACAGGCCTGGAAAACAGATGCGTGCTTTAAACCTGACGCCTAACCCTACTCTAAAATATTAAGAAATGCATGCTGTCCCCACTGATTACCCATCGCAAGCAAAAGATAAAAGATAAAGGTCAATAGCAAGGAAGTAAGTAATGACAACCAAAAAAATACATTCTGCTTTGTGGAAAAAGAAGTAAATCAGCTTGGAAAGCATGGTATTACATCAGAGATTAAAACTGATAAGAGATTGGCAGGGTCATCGACTGCAGCTTCTCCCCTGGGCCAAGCTAGTCTGAAGAAGGAAAAGCTGAGGCATCTTAGCACTGCCAGGCCAATTTCCCTGAAGAGAAAACTGGTTTCCTGAAAGTCAGCATCACCCTTATCAGGAGCTGAGTGGACCACAGGTCTAGGGTGTCTGAGTCTTCATTTCTAGGACGCACTTCCATTCAGTCGATACGTCACCAAAACACGAAGCTGGAGACAGCAAGCTGTCTCTCATAAGAATCTATGGCATTTGTTGGGAGTGAGGATTCACCATAGATTTGGGCCTGAACTCGCTTAATGTTTCTGCTTAGAATAAATAGACCTTTATAAGGTTAGAGAATACATATTTTAAACCAATTTACTAATGCTGTATTTTGAGATATGAATCATTCATATTAAAAATTGAAATAAGGAATTACTACACGAAATATAAGAATTAAAAATAAAAAATTAACAAACCATTAAATTTTAGTCTTATTTCTGGGCAGTTTTAGAATACATTTATAGAACAAAATTAACACTGGTTTTATAGCTGTTTTGAGTATTATAAGAGGTCAGCAAAGTAAGGGCCAGTGAATGTCTTTCTACAGTTTTATTGGAACATAGCTGTGCCTGTGTGTTTGTGTACTATCATGGTGTGTTGCCAGAGTAGTTATAGAGGTGGATGCTTGGCACACTAGTATCTAGACTTCTAGAGAAAACAAAAGAGTAAAGTCTTATACCCAAATGTTTTAGGATTAAAAGACTAGGGAATATTTGAGATTTGAAAGAAATGTGTGTATGTATGTGTCTGTATGTCTGTCTCACCAGTAACTGAGTATTATCAAACACAACTTCTGACAAGAAGGAAGGGAGGGTCCTAAAGACTTCTTCCTTCAGAGTAATTGCAGTAAAGCAAAACAAAACAAAACAACCCATGTAGGACTCTACAAGCATCTTTTGTGCAAGAGCAGATTTCAGTATCACAACCTTTCTGGAATGGGAGTGGATTATGCAATTATTCTCTATGAGCTCTTGGAACAGACAGTAATATACCACCCTCTAACGTATAAACCCATGCTACATGCTAAATCCATGGTGTCTTTTCTCGCTCTCTCTCTCTCTCTCACACACACATACACACACACACACACACACACACACACACACACACAGTGTCTTATGGTTTTTCAAATGAGCATTAAGCTCCGCGCCAGACCAAGGAGGCATCTGTGGTCCACCCTGACTCTGGGACTGGACAGGCAAAGCAGCAGCCTCTGCAAGATCCTCCACAGCAGATGGCAGGAGATCCACAGTCTAAGGGGAGGAAGGGGTCCCCTGAACACAGGGACCTTATCAAGGAAGAGAAATCCTTATACCTCCATTCTAACATGCCCTAGGCTATCATCCAAAAATAAAACAAATTCTTCAGGGGTGAAAGGAAAACCATAAAGGGCGTATCCTTTTGCCTAAGAAATAAATCTATGCACAACTAAGAGAAAAGGGAGAAAGAAATGAGACAAGAGGAAATAGAAGAGCCGAGTGCTGTTGTGACATGAATTTCAGTAGAAATGTGACCGTTTTCCTATGTGCTCAGGAGGATGACCATCAGCCTTCCACTCCCCTCGTCCTCCTTCCCTCCCTCCTCCCCCTCTCCTCTTCCTTCGTCCTTCCCTCCCTCCTTCCTTCCCCTTCCTTCCTTTTTCCCCTCCCTCTTCCCCTCCCCTTTCTCCTTCCCTCCCTTCTCCCTCTCTCCTTTTCTTTCCTCCTTCCCTCCCTCATCCTTCTTCCCTCCCTCCTTCCCCTCCTCTCTTCCTTCCACTTCCCCCCACTTTCCTCTCTCTCTTCCAAGCCTTACCCTGCAGATGTCCACGAGGAAGTTCTCAAACAGCTTCCACATGTGATTGCTCGTGTAGATCTCCTTCATCTCCACCTCAGTGTCCACGTAACAGTGATTGAGGAAGTTGATGTAGGCGATTTTGACCTGGAACAAAGAAATGAGCTTCTGTACAAGCCTGGCCTGGCACATGAGGGCCACACCAGTGACCTCCTTTTCGAGGGAGGGGCCCAGATGGTGAGTCCGGCCATCACGTCCACCCTACCGGTGTTCCTTTCTATCTTTTATATTCCAAATTTGTAATTAGAATCAAGAACAAAGTGTTAGGGGGGCTGGGGAGATGGCTCAGGAGTTAAGATTCTGCCTTGGAGGCTGAAGGTCCTGAGTTCGGGTCCCAGATCCCACATAAGAAACGCTGGGCAGGAATGATGGAAAGCCCTAAAGCGAAGCAAGACATGATGATTCCTGAACTAACACTGGAACACACACACAAGATAAATAAAATTTAAAAAAAATCTTAGATTCTCTATCATTTATAGTAAGACATTTATAAAAAAAAAAAAAGAACAAAGTGTTAGGAAAAGAGCACTTCTATGACCTCAAGGTGGAAAATGATGAAAATCCTCTAACTGTAGGAAAGGGTCAGGTGTGACTGCATTAGAGGACTTCTCCTCGTAACAAGGCATCTTTATTTTTTCATTTTATTTATTTATTTGTGTGTGTGTGTGTGTTGTGTGTCAGAGGGCACTGTGTGTGCCTGTTGAGGCCCAAAGGTGATTTCAGGAATCATCATAGATTATTCTACCTCCTTTTTGCTCAGCTCTGAGATTTCTTAGGCTCTGCCTTCCAAGGCCAGGAGGGCAGGTCACTGCTGTTTCTGCCAGGCATTTTTACATAGGATCTGGGATTTGAACACAGATGCTTCTGCTTTTGAGGCAGAGGCTTAGCCTCTGAGCCATCTCTCCAGCCCCAGAAGGCATCTTTAAAAAGGTTACATGGAGATGTCTACAACATGTAAACCAAGAACAACACATGTCCCCACAAAGTACAGTAAGTTCCACTCACAACAGTCAGCAAGTACAAGACCATCCAAAAGCCCATCAGTGGATGGATGGATGAGCAAATATGATATATATATACCTACAGTAACAATATACTTAATTGTCTTGGTGCAGGATAAACTTGCATCAACTGAAAAATAAAACATGCTAATGTGAAAGGATGGCAGGTCTTTTCAGGCGGACGTACATGTGACTCCACTGACGCCCAGTGTCCAAAGCAGGCCCCGTCTAGGCCCAGGAGCACTACAAGGAACTAGGGAGTGATTGGTCATCAGCGTGGAGATCTTTTGGGGGTGATGAAGCTGTCTGTTCTATAATAAGATGATGTTGGTAACTGTACAACCTGTCAAACCATTTAAAACCATTGAACTGCACGTTCAAATGATCATATAACATGCAAATATTTCAAAAATTAGCAAAGCACCATGAGGGTATCACTATACAGACAAACTGAAAAACAATTACAGCTCGATGATACCAAGGGTTGGCAGGACTGTGGGGTAGTGAAAGCTTTGGAGGAAGGGATCAGCAAGTAGACCTTTATTTCCAGAAATAAATACCTAGATGTCACCCATATGACTCGCAGAAATACAACCGCATGGCCCGGCATGACTGTTTCTGAATGCACATCCAAATAGAAGCATGAACAGTTGGGTTGGGACACATGCTGTGGTTCCAGCAGCCAAAAGCTGGAAATGACCCAAACACACATGGACAGGATGAGACGTTATATTCTGAGAGCTAAAGAAAGGGAAGCTCTGATAAGGTGTGCATGGCTCTGGTCCTAGCATGTGGGAAACTAAGGCCAGAGGACTGTGGGTTTGAAACCAGCCTGGGCTACATAGTGACACTCTGCCTCAAAATGGGACATTGTATGTGTGTGTGTGTGTGTGTGTGTGTGCGCGCATGCGCGCGTGTGCTTGTATGTGTGAGATGAATGACACACCTACATCTATGATGACAAATGTATCATCACAAAGCAGAGAATGCATGTATAAAAAAGAACATACCTCCTACACACACAAGGATCACATATCACAACAAGACAAAGCCGAGTCTTAAAAACGAAAGGACACATGTGTCTAAAGCAAGGACAGAAGAGGCAGGGATGTGGGCCAGGAATCAGTCGCAAGAAGACAAAAGACAGCTGGCTGGTGGCACTTTGAGGCGGCCACCGCAAGGGAAGCTGGTGCATTTCAATACAGAAGGGTAAATCCCCAGCAACCCTGTGGTGCCTGTGCCTCCTTCGTGCTGAAAGAAGTACTAAAGTAGAACTGCTAAAGCGTAGCTTCATTTATGGGACAGGGGAATCTCAAAGGCTGACCACAAACTACCTAAGGACGAGGTAGAAAAATAATTCTTTTAATTCTTACTATCTTTACCAGCACATTATATTACAAATTAATTAAACACATGGAGGAAAGTGAGGGAATACTTTCATTATTTTTATGGAAATTACATACCATGAAAAGAAAATTCTGAACTCTCCTTGTAGACTGATACATAAAGATACTGAAGTATCCACAATGGTGATTCTAAGATGCTACATTTTATATTAAGAGGGGTTGGGAATAAGTACACAAAACATCTGCGTATACAGTGTTACATTAGATTGACATGTGGGATGTAAGATTATTCTCTATGAAGTGGGTGGACTTTTCATAATTTATTCCTGCACAGTGTTTGGTATTTGAACTTTGCAAGAAGTGCTAGTTCTGGGGGGAAAAAAAGAGTAAATGCATGAGAACATGTATGTTTGATATGGGCCACATAGCTACCCATATTCTTTCAGTCTAAAATTAAACTGACAGCACAGTTTCAAATATAAGAAGAAGAAAATATTACCATATGATCCATTCCTATATGCAAATAGGCAAAAGGAAGCCAAAAAGGATTGATTCCAAAATCTCATGGACACTCTGCTTGCTTTTGTTTGGGACATAAACAGGCCTGGGTGGTACCTACGTAGCCCGGGCTAGCCTCAAACTCATGACAATCCTCCTGCCCCTGCCTCCAGTGTGCTGGGGTTATCAGTGTGCGCTGCCACTCCTGGCTTAACAGATAGTCTTTGAAGGATGATTTATTTTCCTATGAATACCTATAATTGCTCAATTTTGTATGAGCCTGCCTTCCTTCCTTCCTTCCTTCCTTCCTTCCTTCCTTCCTTCCTTCCTTCCTTCCTTCCTTCCTTCCTTCCTTCCTCCTTCCCTCCCTCCCTCCCTCCCTCCTTCTTTCCTCCCTCCCTTTCCTCCCTTTCCTCCCTCCCTGCCTCCCTGCTTCCCTCCCTCTGAGCTGGAGTTCACTAAGAGGTTAAGTTTTCCACTAGAGCTTGGAGAAAGAAAGTCACACACACCAGAAGGCGGACATGGGCTTCTCTACAACAAGGCGTCTCTGGTATTTCCCTAAGAGTTCTTGTTCTAAAGGCTCACCTTACAGACGAAGTGTTATGCCTGACCCACGGCTCACCCTATTTCTAAAAGTTCATTCAGGTCACATCCTCATAGCCTGAGGCTTTTATTCCACTCTTCAGAAGGAGGAGGGACAAAGACAAATAACATCCCCCTGGTCCTCTTGGGTTTCTTTCACACAAATTAGTGCCAAGGAAGTTTTGTGCTGGTGCCATGAGCCTTTCCTGCAGTATGAGCTGCATGGAGACCCCTCGGGCTTCATCCACACCAGCCACTATGTCTCCCTCCCATGGCCACAACCCCACACACTGCATGGAGCCTGCTGAGGGAGGCACCCCCAGTGCCAGGCTGGCTCACCTCGGGGATGCAGTCCTCATGTGTGACCACTCGAACGATGTCATCAAGTGGCAGGAGGGAGTTGCACTTGATCTCCGTGTACACATTCTTGCCCTCGGTGCACACGGCCAAGAGCTCCACCAGGTGGATGTGGTACATGAGAGGGCTGTTCTCATCCATCCGGTCCCGCTCCGACCGCATCATCTGGATCAGAGTCTGGAAGGAGGCTCGGTCATTGTAGAACACAAGGACATCCTCTCCGGAATTTACCAGCTACACAAAGAACAGAGTTCGATTTTAACACCAGATGAAAGGCACGGGTGACCTTACAAAATTCTATTTGCAGAGTAGAGATGTTTACCTTCCCACATCAGTCTTACTACAGTACTAAACTCATCTGGATTGCATTCATTCCAGGACTGATCAGCTAAAAATCTGGCATCATTTGAACCTAAGGATATGGAAATCATCATAGTGACCCTAAAACACTTCCTAGGGGAACAGCAGTCTGCATACCAGTACTCACGCCTTAAGTCAAAATGCAAGCTGGAACTTGCATTTCCAAACCTAGTAGCTGGGCTGTCATCTTTCTAAACAATTCCACCTTCTTGTTACACTTTACCAGACTTCCTTTCCAAACCACTCAACCCATGTTTCCTTTCTTCAATTGCAAATATCTATAATTAACCTAGTTTTTCCTTTCAACACGTGCTCATCAAGAAGTCAAGACACTTCCAGCTGGGTGTGGTGGCTCAGCCAATCCTTGGAGCATTTGGGAAAGAGGGGGTTCAGGTAGGAAGACTGTGAGTTAGAGACCAGCCTGGACTGTAAAATGAGCTTCAGGCAAGCTTGGGGGTATGAGAACCTCTTGCAAAGCAAAACAAAACAGAACAGACCAGAAGACAATCCAACGCAAACAAAAGTCAAGGCATAATTTGTCCCTTAGGCTATGCTTCTAGCAAATCTAAAAAGAGTGTGAAATGCAAAAAATTCTTCAAAAAGTCTGACATAGAATCAAACATACACAGCAAGTCCTGTTCACTTACGAACAACTAATTTTCATGAGCTACAAAAAAACACTTTAACCTTACTGCCCCAGTTTCTTCTTATGCAAAAATGGGGACAAACATTATCTCTAACTCAGAGTTCCATCACTTAAAATAAGTGAACTCTTACTGCAAATTGTTTCCAACAGTGAGCAGAATCTGCTAGGCTCTCAGTAAATGTTACTTGTAGTTGTCAGTTATCTAATTCAATCCATCCAGCAATGCTTCACAGTGAACACTGCTATACAATTGTTACCAAAATACACTCACGGGACTTGAGACATCAGATTATGTGTGCCAACTCATGCAAACAGGAAGACGGTGTAGCTGGCGTTGGCATCTTAGGCTGAGCCAACTCTACCCTACCCAGCATCAGGTAGACAGAGTATAAACCCAGGTGCAGGGAGATTTTACTCAACACTCCATAAACATGAAGTCATTGTCATGGGTGGGCTTTTCTGATCAGAGACATTCATTGACAATAGGCCCATTCACAGAGAACAAAATAAAATTTGCTGCTGATTTACAGACCAGCTGCTCCCTGTGAGACCTGAAGCTGAGATTGTCAAGCTAACTGCTTAGGAGACTAGTCACTATCTGCAAGAAGGGAGGTTGCTCTGGCTGGCTGGGTCACTGCATTTTGGCGCATCCCTCATCATCTTTTTCCCTCACAGAAGGATTGATGCGAAACATCCTTATGAGTGGAAGATCCACCACAGATAAAGAATCAGATAGAATCTTGCCCAAGCCATGAACATATACACCTGCGTTCTACCCTTCCCCAAGGCTCCTGCAGGCTCCAGACCACATGGATAAGATTTACACAGGCATCTGTGCGAGGTTGGATGGAGGCACCCTGAAAGACAGCATTGTCACCTCAGCCATCACCATGTCTTGGCACTTCTTAATGAATTTCCCTTCTGCCTTGACGATCGTCTGCAGGAACTTGATGTACTGGACGTTGCGCCCGTGGGTCTCTATGCAGTGCACAAAGTGCTGGACCACTCGCTCGTTGATCTCACTGCATAGCTGGAAGTTGTTCATGAAGATGTGCTGCATCGTCACAGCCTCCAGAATCTGCTGGACACAGGGCCAGGGCACAGGCGAGTGGTCAAGGCAGGCCGGGGCACAGGGCAGAGGTCAGAGGAGGCAGAGCAGGTGGGAAGGTCCTCAGAAACAGAAAACATTCCCAGCACTGAACTTGTTTCCCACTCGCACTTTTCTTGTCTTCATGTACGCACATGCGTGCGTGTGTGCTGTGAATCCTGTGTGCATTCATCTATATGAATTCTGACACACATATGCCATGAGCGTGTGGAAGTCAGAGATGACCTCACATTTCAGTCCCTACCTTCCACCTTTGTGACAAAAGGTCTCTTGCTGTCGGCCACTGCACATGCCAGGCTACTGGCCTGTGAGGTCTTTATCATTTCCCTATCTCTGCCGCCCATGTCCCTGTAGAAGCGCTGGGATGACAGATGCTCACAGTACACATTCAGCTTTTACATGGGTTCTGGGAATCGATCCAGGTCTTCATGCCCCTGCACCAAGTGCTTTTATCCACTGAGTTATCTCTCCAGTCCTGTGTGTGTGTATGCATGTACACATACAAACAAGCACACATGTGCCAAGTCTTACTAGACATAGGAATTCAACCTCCATTTTTTTGACACTGTGTGTGTGTGTGTGTGTGTGTGTACACGAGAAAGCACTTGAGTGTATGTATTTGTGGAGGCCCAAGGGTAACAACAGGAATCATCCTGGGTTGTTCTGTCTCCTTATTGCTCTGCTCTGGGGTTTTCCAGGCTCCACCTTTCATGGTGGAAGTGCAGGCTGCTGCCATTTTCATCTGACACTTTTACATGGGATCTGGCGATCTACACTCATGAATTTTTGCCTGTGAGGCAACGACTTAACCCTTGTGAGCCATCTCCCCAGCTTCCTACTTGTCAAACTTGGAAATATCCACTAACTAATATGGAACGCAGAAATGTTCTATATGGCTACATTATATATTTAGTTAGAGCTATAGTAAGATAGTGAGATGTAGCACTTTTGTAGTGGTAGATATGATGCAATAGACGCTATTAGGAGACAAATTTTTCTTTTTTTACCATTGCCCCTCTTTGCTCCCTTCTACTCCATCCCATCAGCATTTATGTCCTTCTGACAGTTGGTCAAAATGTTCTCCCTCAGAATGAAGGCCTGGAACCCCTAATACCTGAAGAACAAGCTGTACATCCCCCCCAACTCTAACCCCTCACCCCTCCCCTTGCAGGTTTGCAGCCATCTCTGGATCTTACCCCTGGGTTGAGAAACAGGTTTATGTGCTTATGCAGCAAAGCTTGATTCTGCTGGTTGCCTGCGCAGAAATTCTGCAGGAATTCATGAGCCAGCCTCATTATCTCCTGCATCTTGGTGTCTTCAGCCTGTGTGGAGGACAGAGGGAGAACACTCTGGCTGTCAGATCATGATACCAGCTTCTGCTCTATGCCAATGTAGGGGGAATGCTGGTGGTGTGTGTCAGGGTGCTGTGTGATCCCTGGGGGGTGGGTAGGGTCCTGGTTGTGTGTGTCCAGGGTGCTGTGTGATTCACCCTGAGAAGAAGTCAGTTGTGTATTAATGCCTCATAGATAAAAGGGAATTAATCCCTGCCACTTGCACCAAGGGAAATACAAAGACCGTTTTTGGGAAAGGGACAACAGAGTGATAGTTAATTGGAAGCTTCCAGAATTTCACTGTCTAGAACTGACTGAAACTTTTGAACTCCCTTTGTATGAAAACAGTAGTTGATTGTAGAGCAGAGTCTACTCCATTCTGGCTAGGGGGTCCTTACATCCTCATTCTATGTGCTCAGTGTTTACAGCTCCCCAAACTACTGTCGGGTATGTTAACTCCCAGTAGCAGGGCAGTGCAGAAACATCCTCGGGTTATAACTACACTGCCCCGGCCATAACTTTCTTTATCACCCTGGCACATCCGTGAGTCTAAGAATCAGCTCTCCTATCGCCAACATGGGTAATACCTGCCCTGACATTCCACATGGTTGGTTATGTGACTCTTCCATGCCTGAAATTGCAATTTCATATAAAGCTTTTCAGTAATTGTAAAGAGCTACTGCCCATTTCTCAAAAGACAAGCATGTAGGATAGGAAAACAGATCCTTATAGCCAACAGTCCTCCTGAGATGTCACCCACCTAGCACTCGTTTTGGAGGCAGGCGAGCAACATGATAAGAACAAGGTGGGCCACAGGCCTCGCTGTCAGTCCTGCTCAATCCCACACGGTAACTTCCTGGCTGTGTGACGGGGCAAGTTATGTAACCACACACCACCCGTGTCCTCAGCTGTCAGGTGCAGGTCACACAGGCGCATGTGCACGTTATAAAATGAGAAGAGCCATGTAGGCTCTCTAGGCACCAATTATCCAGTACATGTTAGTTACTGATTCTGGTCTGGACCGAGGCAGGCAAACTTCTTCTTAAAGGGTCAGACACATGTTTTAGGCTTTGGCAGTCAAATAGCAACACTGAATACATTATGCAGCACTCATGCAGTGATCTCAAAACCCAACGGCCACTCTGAGCCGAGGTGCAGGGCAAACACAGGCAGCGGATCAGCAATGGTCCGTGTTCACAGCTTGCCAACTTCTGGTCTAAAAAACATAACCCCAAGGGAAGACAGGATATGTCTGTCAGAAACAGGTGGCAGGAGACCGAGCAACCAGCTCTGCAAATCGAACAAAAGCAGGAAGATGACAGGGTCATAACAGTAAATCCTGTGTGACAGAAATACATTTACCTCGAATGTGTGAAGGGTGCGGCAGAAGTTGTGATGCTAAGATTAATCAGGCTCAGGATGAGAGACACTGCTGTAGGCAGCCGGAAGCCATAGTCCTGCATGCTTCCCTTTGTTCTACTGAAAGAGTCACCTGCTGTGCTCAGCCCAGGAAGGTGTCTTTGAGGTTTGAAGGAATTTTATAAGGTGAGCAAATTTGGATGACATTATACTACAAGGCATTACTTGGTGGGATTACTCCATTGTTCTTGCACACTGGGACCATGAGCCCATTTCAAAGTGAACACTCCATGTATGTTTACACACACACTCACACACACACACACACACACACATACTTTGCCTTGAACCACCAATTCCAACCAATCTGGTGTGTATATTTCAATACTGCTCTATGAATGTCTCACTCAAAACAAAGACCATGCCATGGTCAGCAAATTATCTCCACGTACCACTCACAGACAGATAGGGCAGGCATTCTGGGTGACAGGCACACCTGAATTCACTGCAAGTTATCAACAAGTTTGATCTATTAGAGGGATTGAAATCATGCTTTCCTTGTGGCTGCTGAAAGACCCTAGTACACCTGATTTACATGTTTCCTGTGACAAGAGGAAGCAGCTTCTGGAATGTTCCATCCCAAACCTTCCTGGCCAGTTTCCTCACCTGAAACAACACTGATGACACCATAGGGTGTCAAGAGCTAAGGACCACCAAGGAAGGGCTTGGGCACAGTGCAGGGCGGCAAGGCTTCTCTCTGGATGTCCTAAACCTAACTCTAAACCTCCCATGCCTCAGTCTCCCTATCTGTCAGAAGAGCAGGTTACTGGGTATTGCAAGATCTGTACGAACACTTTCACAGGAACCACACCTGTCTACAGGGATGGCAAGGAGCTCGGTTCCCGCTCTCCTAAATCTAATCATTTTTTGCCCATGGCACCCTGGACTCTCCCAATCTCGTCTAAATCAAATCTCCTAATGGAACACAGAAGGTGAAACAAAGCTTAGAGTAACCAAAAAGAACTTTACCCAAATAGATACCCAGATGCCAGGACATGGCAAGGACCTCGAGAGAAAGCTAACGCTATGCTCCCACGTGCCTCTAGCAACTTGTAGAGGTTAACTTGCTCTAGTCACGTTGCAAACAAACTCTTACAGAACCTGCCAATATTTGCATCACCTCAAACCTCTAGTGCAGGCCTAGCGGTCTCTAGCTAGCATGGGCTGGGAGAATAAGCAGACTGGAAGTGTGTGTTTCACGTAAATTACCTGAAATTGTTTTAGGGCAGCAGTGCGCACATCAGCTGCATACCCCGTCCACAACCTCTAAGCACGAGGGGCCTGAGGAATCCCAGCCGCCCTCAGGAGCAGCAGGCTCGGGTGCAGGTCCTCCTCACCTTCTCGTAGGGGATCTGCAGCAGCTCCAGCACCACCGCATGTGCACCCATGTTCCGCAGCAGCCGCTGCTGCTGCTTCCTGCTCTTCCTCACCGAGGCGCTCTCCTGCACGCAGAGTTTGCTCAGACGAATCAAAATCTGTGAGAAAGAAAAGCAACCTCAGAGAATGAGAAACTGCAGTTGTACAGCAGGGGAAGATCACAATGCATCTGAAAGCCTCCAGCCGCGCCATTCCTCCAGCACACAGCACCCCCCAGTAACTGCATTCAACCAAATCCACGCCACACTCTGTCTGGCAGCATAAGCAGGTGGATCGTCACTTCAACAGTCCGAGAAACAGGTCATGGGTTTCTTAAATGGTCTGGTCAGGCACCTACTGCCATGACCTTGGGAAGGCTTTGCTCTGGGGTAAAAAGCACGAAGCTTCCAAACTACAAACTACAGTACTGAGACTTCTAAGCCAAGCACAAAGGTAAGTTCTTGGTGACAGTGTCAGTGAATCCTTTACGCTTTGTGAGGTTTCACCATCACATGTTCCTAATGAAAAGGGTGGTTATTCTTAACAGAAAGCAAGGAAGTGAGAACTGTCAGATAATGCACTGCACAGCTAGGTTTTAAGCTCAGACCTGAAGCAGAAAGCCATGTATTCCATCTAAGAGCTCTGCTTCTTCCCTGTCGAATTTGACACGAAGGAAAATGCTGAAGTGTTCATGCCTTCAACTTACCAATCACTCACCAAAGCTCCTAGACAATGAATGAGGAAGACAAAAGGTAGGGCTGTAGGACATACCTCTTTAACTACTCTGTAGTTGTAGCTGCTGGTGCTCTCGTGCTTCTGAGACTTGTCATTCCCCTCCTACAGACAAAAATGAACGCAGCTGTGATTTGCACATCTCCTAGTCTACTACTGGGTTCTTAGGGTGAGCGCCACCCTCTGCGAAAGCATGAGAGTTTGCACATGATCCAACAGTGTTCTACATGTAAGCCTCAGACATTCACTCAGCACCCTTGGAAGAGAAAGCCAGGCAGGGACAAGATCACAGAAGATTCTCCCTGGTGGGTATGTGAGGGAAACCTGGTTGCCACTCATGTGGCACCCAAGTCTCTTCTACATAGTCTGGGACATCCCAGAGAAAGGGCTTTGATTCTACAGCTTATTCCCTAGACTGGCTGCTGCCCTGGCTAAGCACATCTCTTGGGAACAGAGGCCATCCTATCATCTGTACATACATGATGCAGCCGGTGCAGACAGCCTGCCGTGTGCTGTGCTCACCTCAGTTTTCTTATGCTCGTTTTCACCGGAGGCACCATCCATGGTCTCATCGGGGCCCTGGCCCTTGTATACCCACAGCTCAGACTTCTCCACAATGGATCGCAGCTGGTCCAAGTCCTGTTTGATCTGTTTGTAGTTGTCCACATCTTGGCTGGTAACCAGCAGTTGAACCTGAACAAACACAACCCATTAGTCACACAAACCATGAACACATACACACACACACACACACACACACACACACACAATGCTTTCTGTGTACCCCCATGTTCGCCATGGGCATTACCTGCTTGAAGGCCTGAAGGACCTCCTGCCTCTGGCTGAAGTGTCGAAAGAGGAGCTGCAGGGCCCCCGAAACCAGGGGTGGGTAGTCGTGCATCGTCAAGTGCAACAGGACCCTCAGGAAGGTTCTGCCGCCATGGTCGTCCAAGTCCAGTGGTGTGTTCTCCTCACTGCAGGAGCACAGGGAAGGGGAAGAAGCTACATAAGACACAGACCCTCACGTGTGCATGTGGGCTCTGACAGGAAAGCTGATGTACATTTCAAGCACACTTTTCTATTTCAAGTGACCTTCTATCAGCTCCTTTAACAAGGTAATCTTGCTATATCTTTAACTGTACTGAGGGGCAATTAAGAACCAAAGTTCATATAACTTTTTCTAAGCTAACAAGACCAGCAAGAATCTCGATGCCCAGATTACAGCCTTCTCCCTCTGGGCTTCACGTGTGGTCCAGAAGCTGCACAGAGATGTGCTTCTTTCAGGCTTTTTGTTTAAGCTGCAGTAATTTAGCGCACACTAAGTCATCTGCAGTAAAGGACCAGCCTTTGGAATTTCTAGCCTGTAGATCCGAGATGTCTTGGCCAAGCCTGTTGACCATACTCTTAGATATGAGGCAGTGGGGAATGGCCACACAAGTGCCTGACTGTGACTTTCTCGTCTACATGTGAGTCGCTATGAACTGGTCTGGTCTTGTGGGCCATGCTTTGCAGAGTGTTGTCACAAACTGGTAAAAGCAGCGTGCTTCAAGTGGGGACTAAATGATATATTATCAGAAGTTAGTTTAATACCTGCTATAATTTGCATGTTATTTACATAGCTAAAGATTAATAAGTACACCCTAGATCAAACATTACACTAAATCAAAAATTGTCACCATTTGCTCATTACCAATTAATTACCTATGCTGCCATGTTCAATCGGATGAATAGCACATGTTGAGACTTTCCAGACTGTGGGCAGAGTGATAATAAAAGCAGAGGGAGGATTCGACGCGGGAATGTTGTAGTTGTGCTATGTCCTCCAAAGAAGGAGCCTTTCTCGACTGTTCCAGATGAGGTCGATGAACAGACAGATGAGTTGTGGCATGGTACATAAGTGACATCATTTGGAACTCAAAACACTGCAAAGCTATGTGCTTCAAGTTCCACTGAGGCAGACTGTTAATGCTGCCATCCCCAGTAAACAAGGGCCTTTACAATATTCATGTCCTTATGTTATCTCCTTTCTACCTAGACACACTGGCCAACAGGACCTTAGCCAACAAGATGCAACAGAGGTGCAGTTAAAGCCTAACATCTTGGAATATCTGCTCTAGAAATCAGCCATCATGCTACCAAAAATATCTCTATACGTGTGGAAAGAGGCTGTGACGTCAGCTGTATGCCCATCCAGGCTGAGGTGCCAGAAATGTGAGGAAAGCAACAGGAAGTGTCAGCCTCAGACATGTCACAGACCTAGCTGTGAGCAGGAGAGCCACCCGGCTTGGGCCTAGTCAATTCACAGACCTGTGAGGTACTATATGTCTTATATTTTAATTGTTAAGATTTTAGGAGAACAATAATGAAAAAATAAACCACATATGTTAACTACAAGCACTATGTGCACAGAAGTATTCATTCTAATTTTTACACTTGCAGATATGTGAGTAAACAGTAATGATAATAATGTTTTGTGTACAAATTGAAGAATGGGATATTTTTAAGAGGGTTGACATTAAGAACAGCGGCTTTTGTTTTCTTGGTTACAGAGTCAATTAAGAAGTCTTGGATCTTTTAAACTTTGTTTATTTTGCACACGTGTGTGTGTGTGTGTGTGTGTGTGTGTGTGTGTGTGTGTGTGTGTGTATCAGAGGGCATTGTGTGTCCCTGTGGAAGGCCAAGGGTGACTTCAGGAATCATCCTGGATTGCTTCTACCTCCTTTTTGCTTCACTCTCTGAGTTTTGGACTTGGCCCACCAAGGCTAGCAGTGCAAGCTGCACTGCTTCCACCTGGTGGTTTTAAAGTGGGACTTGGGATCTGAACTCAGGACCTTTCTCTTGCAAGGTAATCTTAACCCTTGAGCCATCTCTGCAGCCCAGAGCTCTGAAATCAAATGGATTTCATATGACATAACTTTTCTCTGCACTGACCCCCTCTTCTCTCTACTGACCCTGTCTGCTAGCTATCTATAAATGCCTTGTGAATAGATACATTCTGAGCTCTTTAAATCCTTTCTGCCCTAAGCAAGAAGTGCACAGCACACATCCCCACACATGAACACACATAATCCTTCTCTAAATGTACATGCACACATACGCACGCATACACCCACGCACGCATACACCCACGCACGCACACACGCACATGCACACACGGCCCTAAGGTGCCTGGGACTTAAGTCCTAATAGATTCTGATCATATAACGTGACCGCATTAATAACTACTGTCTTTAGATTCTTTTACAAAACAGTCAATGAAAGTATACTTTCCTCCCTCCAAAGATGCCTTCTGCTTGCTCTTCAATGTGTTCAAAGTCGAGAGCACCTGAAAAAGGGAGAGTGTAATTTTAGATACAGCAAAGTCTGAACTGATGCAGCTGCTGAGTTTATCCTTGAGGGATGAAGCTGCTAACAAACTCCCAGTCTCTAGGATCAGTTATTGCAAAGCTGGAGCTAAACTAGCCGGTACCCACATTCCTGCCATTCTTTTCCCAGTTAAGGTACCCACATTCCTGCCATTCTTTTCCCAGTTAAGGTACCCACATTCCTGCCATTCTTTTCCCAGTTAAGGACACTCAGGGCTGTGCTGGGAAATTCCTTCCATCTTCCCCAACCGTTTTCCATTATTTTCTGGGTGATTAGAACTTCTGATGGACCACAAAACTTTTTAGTCAATTGTTTTGTTGTCTGTTTGGGTTTTTTTTGTTTTTTTTTTTTTTTTTGGTTACTGTATTTGGGTTTTAGGAGTCTCAGGTAACCCCAACTTTCAGATATCATAAGTCCCTAAGAATCAAGAAGTAAGAAGTGATCTGGGTTCCTTCCAATATTTTTCCATACAAAGAGTCTTTCAAATTCAGGAATCCTAAGAAAATTCACATTTTTTCTAGAATGCACTATTTAGACCCTCAATTTATGTTACACCCAGGTCACACCCTCCAGATGAAACTCCCCTGTGGAATCACTAACCTGGTACATTACTTGGTCCCTCTTGGCTGCTGTTTCCAGAGGAGGTTTCTGAAGTCTGGGAATTGCTTTCATCAAACTCCCGCTTGAATATACACAGGAGGCAGGAGATCCTATAATCCAGCCTCACATTCAAAATAAACTAAAGATTCAAGTGGAAATGGAAACAGACTGGTTACATTAACATACCACCTTGGACATGTGGCCAAACCTCTATACTCTGGCAGAGCCTGGGGCCACTGCCTCAGTCAACTTAAGCACTATGAGCCAAATGCATGGCTTAGATTTCAACCGTCAACAGCAGACGTGCACCAGGCATGCATGGGGTGCAAGTCTGCCCACAACTCCTTAGCTTCAAGTGTAAACGTCAGCATAGTAGAAGGAAGTAAACACCTGGACCTCGTCTCTCTCTCCCTTCCATCCGCACAACCTTCTCCTGCAGACACTGAACACCAGCTCTGGCCTAAAGCCAAATTGGCTGCTTTGAACTGAGAAGAACTGACAGAATTTTAGCCGTTACTTCTGAGAATTAGCTTTGTTTATATCTTCAACACAGTTCCGATAGTCTGCTCTGGTGGGAACAGCCCCTGGCGCTCAACTTCCTGACTTCCTGTATCCCCACCCAACCACTCCCTCGGTCACTTTCACAAGGATTATTGCTAGAACCCCAGAAAGGTCAGCCAGCTGGACTACTGACGGCTCTTACTGTCGTCCCTCCTCCCTTTCTCTTCTGGCCTCTGATTAACCAGCTGGGTGACCTTACCCAACCGCAGGCTGTCACTTCTCCCAGAAGGAGACAGATGCTTGACTTGCTTCCAAACTCTTAGTCCACGTTCCCAGCTGGC
Source organism: Typhlomys cinereus (assembly GCA_023101885.1). Lineage (NCBI taxonomy): Eukaryota > Metazoa > Chordata > Mammalia > Rodentia > Platacanthomyidae > Typhlomys > Typhlomys cinereus. The sequence goes on along the minus strand of JALPQD010000183.1, from coordinate 2,144,661 downwards.
TGTTCTACATCCTGTTTGATATCTTCCCAAAGTCTCTCATCCAGTACTGTGCAAAACTAACCGTGATGGTTACGTCTAGGCATCAACTTGGGTTAAAGGACAGCCAGATGGCTGGCGGGGGCTATGATGATGGGCAAATGAAATAGGAAGATGGGAAAGAACAGTGGAGAGATGGGCAGAGGAAGCAGGAGGGTGGGCAGAGGAAGTGGGAAGATGGGCAAAGGAAGTGGGAGGGTGGGCAGGGGAAGTGGGAGGGTGGGCAGGGGAAGTGGGAGGGTGGGCAGGGGAAGTGGGAGGGTGGGCAGGGAGCTTCCTTTCTTGCTTTTGATTGCAGTTGTGCTATTATGGCAACTACAGTGCAAATGGAAGCAATCGCCCAAGGAAGACTTGCTGGCATGGGGGTCAGCATATTCTAAGCACAAGTGAAGTCTTAGGAGGAGGGGAGGAAGCCTAAGGTTTGTTCTAGGTTCTGGAGAATCTTGTGGCATCGCTACAGCTCTGAACGTCCTCCAACAGCCTGTGTTGCCCTCATTCTGTTCTGTGGAAGAAGTAACTTTTATTCTGGAGTAAAATCACATACCTCACAGTGGAAACCCTCACATTCACCATATTAGGGTGATAGTAGACATGTTGCAGATGCCATGTCTCCATTGCTGTCAGCTGGCTTAATGCATAGAATACCATGTACTGATTCATCTCCTGTTCCCTTCTCCAGTCTACCTTATGACACACTTCTCACTTCACACTCTTCACATCCATTGAGTCTTAAGACTTCCTTGGTCTCTGCACACCAGCTCCTCACTTCACTCATCTCTGACCACACTCCCTTATTAGGAAGATTGTCTCTAACCCCACCCAAAACCATTAGCTTCCTCCCTAACACCCCCCCCAATCACTCCAATCTTTCTTTATATTTAACAAACCAGAACTCATCTTTAAAAATACATGTCCATGTTTCCTGTCAAAATGTAAGTGCTTTAGAAGCAGCATTTTCATTGATTTTGGCACCAGCTCCACATACTTAAGGCAATGGAGTGCAGAGTTGGTCTTAGTAAGTACTGGTCTCAATAAGCACCTGCAGATAGACAGGTGAAAGGGAGGGCTGGATGGAGGGAGGGCGGGAAGGCTGGACGGAGACTTTATAAAACTAATAGAACTCTGAAGCAACTTATGACCAAAGAGCAGGTAATTCAGTGACCTGGAGAGCATAGGGAGTGAACTCTCAGCAAAGGGGACCACTTGAGCAGAAACAGGAAGGACAACTACGATGGAAACCATACAGCAGAAGACACCCTGGATGGATCAACAGAGCCATGCTGGGAAGGGACAGATGACAGCTCCATTTCTTGTTTGTAATGTTCTTCCCAGAAAGCCCTGGGCTCCGTCATAGTACTAGCGGGATCTGAGCAGAGCCTCGGGGTGCAGAGCCCCGGGGAGCCGTACCTGGAGTATTTCAATGATCTTCAGCTTAGTGTCCATGACCATGATGTCCTCCTTCTCGGGCTCTGCCTGCTTCACGTTGCCCTCGGGGGCAGCAGCCATGGGCGTCATGGGCAAAAAGCCTCCTCCTCGGAGAACCACCTGAGTCATAAGCTCCCCAACTCCATGGATAGACCGCATCACATTACTGCCTAGAAGGCACCAGAACACACCCCAGTCACATCTTCGGAGGATGTTTGAAGCATCCGACAAGGGACAGGGACTCCAAATGGTTTAAACATGTTCCTGCTATGATACTCTCTCAGGGATGTCAAAGCTTGAAGATTCTGAGAGTAGAGCATAGAACATGGGTTTTGACATTGCCAAAGGGGAGGGGTTTTTTGGGGGGGGATTTTTTGTTTTTAATTCCTCAGGAAAATTTTACCAATCACTAATTAGGTACTTGCTGCCACATACAGAATTAGGAATGTGCCAACAAGGCACAAATCCTGATGCTGCTACCAACAGCTGCTTCATTTTGTGAACATTTTATCATTTCTGAGGCTCAGTATGTCACATCATACATGCAATGGTACGATGTATACAGAATGGCTCTGCACAGGACTTGAAAAGCAGAGAGAGCAAGTCAATACACCTCTTGCATTTCAGCCACAGAAAGTTAAGCACGTGACACATGTTGGCAACCCCATGCCTATTCTCACCCGAAAACACAGAGAAATAAATGCACACAGAAAGCTAGAGCTTCTCATTCACAACTGGAAAGAGGTACCGAGACACAGGTCTGCATCTTGTCTCATCACACAGGACGACTGTCATCATGTACCTCAAGAGCATCAAGAGCATCGAGGGCACTTGTGTTTTTTAGAGGTCAACAACATTCAGAGTGCAAGGGAACTTTCAAGCCGTCCCACATGTACATGCGGGGACTCCCAAGCACAGATGCAAATTCAGAGCAAAATGCTCAGAATCAGACCATAAGGCATGACTACTGGGAGTGGATGGGATGTGTGAGGTGTGCATCATGACAAAAACATACAAGGACACGACAGGATGTGACATGGCGAGGGATGGCATGACGCAGTGGGAAAGGCTGGGAGGGCATCTCTCAGCACGGGCACTTCAGATACTCACTCTGCAGTTTCTCCTCATCATTGTTACCTTTATTCTCTTCTCCTTTCGCCATCTTGCTAATGGGGAAGATGGTTGTCACGTGCACACAGTCTAATATTGCCAGGAGGATCTTGGTTAATCGCAGAAGGTCAGAGAAGTTGTAGAAACCAAAGTATATGAGATTCCTGGCTAAGTTTACAACCTGTTGGGTTTAAAAAAAAAAAAAAAAAGGAAGATGTTTTTCAATTGCCTGCCCCTTTCTGTTCTACTCAGGCATAGTAGTAACACGTGATGGACTGTGACCTTCCTTCTTTCTTTATGGTCAGAGCAGCCTCTTATCTCGCTTACTGTTTCTGACAAAATTTCATTTTGTTTCAGAAGGAAAAAAATCAGAAACAAAAGCTGGCAAAGCTATTTATGTGATTTCACAACCAGTTAATAAAAAAATGGACCTAAGCGTTTGGTGTGTTGGCTTCCACCCAACACTGAGTAAAGCGCGTCACCAAGCAAAGCAAGTCAGACCCAGTAGGAACTCAGACAGCAGGTGCAGTCTTTGGAAACTTAATTCATAAGGCAAATGTATCTCAACTCAAAGGCAGCGAGGATTTATGGTGCTGAGATGATGAGTCTACGGCAGACCCCAAGTTCAATCAATTCCTCTCCTGTCACTTTTAATAGAGAGAACAGAGCATACCTAACACTCTATCATTTCCCGTAATTCAATTCAGCCTGTATGCTTCTATGAGGCCCAGTGACTAGTGTCTCTGGTATTTTATCCTGGTACAAAACTGAGCTGAATTCCTTTTTCATCTCAAAAGTAGAGCACCCGAGGTAGCTGTCATGCTGACTAAAGTGTTTTCTGTTTAGCAGGTAGAGAGCAGAGACTACTGAAAAGCACGGGAAGCACACCATGCATGTGGCAGGCTTTACCTCGAAGGTGAGCTTGTTCTTCTCCTTATCAGAGAAGGGGAACCGCTGACAAACCACATCTCTTAAATACTCCTCCACAAATTCCATGGTCTGGGCAAACCTCTCCTTAATCTCATCTTTGGATGTTCCGCTACTGTCATAGCTGGAAGCAAAGGAGAAGAAAAAGGGAAATTCACATTCCTCCCGCTGAGGCCTTCCTAGGTCACTCAGCCTCCAAAGACAACATCATCCAACTTGACCCAGCTTTGTTCTCCCCTCCTAAGCATGTGTCATTACATATAAATTATGCTTATCAATCATATTTAGTGCCTGTCTTCTCTCGCTCTCTCTCCCTTTCCCTTTCTCTCTCTCTCTCTCACACACACACACATACACAGTACAGTTCCTTTTCTTGCCTCTTCACTAACATTCCTCAGTCGTGGCTCATAGCTCACTTTTAAAGACTTAAATGAGAAGAGTTAAAAAGTAACTCTGCCATATCTTTCTTTCTCGAGGAATGAAATAAACTCTGCTGACCACACAATTGTCCCTAAGGCCTAAGAGAAAACAAGCTCATCTTTCTGCTGTGATATCACTAGCATGACGGCTGATCTGCTGCTGCACAGAACATGAGGAAGATGAAGGTGGCCTCCCCCAAGGAAACCCAAGCTCACTCATCGATGGCGATCTCCGAGGGGATCTCTGACCAGAGGCGGGCATATTTCACGGGGGTGACCTGTTCCTGAGGATCCCGGTCCACATGCATGTGCAGCATGAGGCGGCAGAAGGACGCCCGCAGGTCGTAAGGCAGGTTCTCATCTGACATGCAGCGCAGAATGAGGTCCACATCTAGCTGCCCCGAAATCTCGTTGATGGCCAGGTACTGGCGGTCCAGACACATCCTCGCAAAGAGGTTCAGCTGATACCTGGAAGAGCAGGTGGAGAGTTGTGCCCAGAAATGACTGGGGATGAGGAGAGGCATGTGGGTTCAGGTGGCCCCACCTGACATAGGAGAGGCACGTGGCCATTTGAACTTCTGTATCAAGGTCCCTAAAGACAGCTAAATTAAAGCCCCTAAAGACAGCTGCGCACTCGGCTGTGGTTTTTGTATCTCCCAGACCAGAGGAAAGTTTCTAAGGTAACAGAGCAGGGGTCGACAGCCAGTAGTCACACATCTGTCCAGCTGTGCTATAGCAAATGGGTCTCTGCCTGATTCCATCTTGCTCTTGCTTATTTTATAAAACTCAATAGGTAAAAGTTTAGGTCTTACGTGATTATCTCTCTCTTTAACCACGTATGTGAAAAATCATGCAGACACTGTTCATGTATGTGTAATAATATTGCTATAAAATCTTTAGGATTATGTATCATGTAAGCTATTATTTAATTCCAATACACATGAAAAACATTTGCAGCGAAAAATTAGGAGACTCTTCTCTTTGCTTTTTCATAAATTCAAGAATGGACTTGGTCAACAGCTTCACCCACATAGGCATTCTTCCACAGTCCCCTGAAAGAAGGTTCATAATGCTAAGGCTAAACATATTTGAAACATAAATAACCAGAAATCCATAAGCCTTCAAGTCAACAACACTGACCTCCAAATGTGAACTCTACATACTACCAGGTACCATCATGTGAAAATAATCTCATGGCTATCAATGAATTGCAAGTTAAGACAGAACTCCATTTGTGGTTTTAAGAATGAAAACAATTTAAAATATTGCATGCAAAATTAACTAAGATATGGGGAAGCAGAAGGTAATATACACAGCTGGCAAAAATGCAGACCGAAGCATCCATGTTAAGATTGCTCAGTAAGGTTCATGATGGGAGCTCTCAGCATTGCCTCTCCTGACATGGAATGGAAACTCGTGAGCGAAGATATGTCCGACATGAAGAACCCTGAGTCACAGAGTGTGCTGGCAAACGCCAGTGAAAATAGGTAAGACAGAAGCCAATCAGCAGACAAAATTAAAGAAATGGTCTGCTTCCCCCATCTAGTTATACTTCCTTATCTACATTTCAAAAACAATACTGACTAGGGCTAACTGTGAAATGGCATTTGCTGAAGGGTACCATTTATATAATATCTGAGGAACGCCAAAAATATTAGTGGAGACACTGAGGACTGAGGTAACCAGCAGAGACACACATTGATGACACCATACAGATACATGTACCCAGACATGTCCTAGGTCTGTATATGTTCAACAAGACTGCACTATCGGGCTGGAGAGGTGGCTCAGGGGTTAAGCCTCTGCCTTGCAGGCAGAAGGTCCTGAGTTCGGATCTTAGACCCCACGTATAGACACTTCTGCCGGGCAGAGGCGGGAGCGGCCTGCGTTTCTGGTCTGGTAGGGCGGAGCCTGTGAATCCCAGGGCAGAGTAAACAAGGAGGAGGTGGAGGCGGTCCATGGTGGTTCCCGAATTCGTCCGTGGTTCTACACACACACATACATACATACATACACACACATACATACACACACACACGTACACATACATGCACGCACAATTGAATAAATAATAATAATAAATTTTTTAAAAAAAGGCTGCACTATCGCACCTATTTTTCAGATAAACTGAGGCAAAATAAAGTCAAAGTGGACCTATGTTAAAACCTAGTTTAAGAGATGAAGATTTGAATCCATGCCCTCGGAACCCATGATCTGTCTCTCAATGACTATAAAACCCAAGCTGTGCTGCTATTAAGGGTCAACTGTAACAGAGACAGATACAAGCTATGACCCAGACACAACCAGTCTTACTGGACTGCAAGAAACCAGAGACAACCTGAGCTCAGAACACGCTCTGTCTTTCTGCTAGACAATCTCATCCCAGGACACCATGGCGTTCCTTAGAGTGACCAACAAGAAGACCCCACCTTGTGGAGCACCCCAGCCTGAACTCTACGTTTCTCCCACTCACCTGTAGTAGCTGAGAACATCCCGGTCTTCTTTTTGTCCTTCCTTAGCATCCTGCGCCAGTTCCCTGACACTCTTACTCCGAATCTCCTTGTTGCTGTCCCTCCAGAACAGCCACACCTCCTCTTCATCCTCTCCAGCTTCTAGAGCATTCTCTCCAGTGGACACACCTTCAAACTCAAAACGAGACAGGACCAGCCTGGGAAAGTAAGAGAGAGATGGTCAGATGGTATTTTTGAAATTCCCTGATATGTGCTTCCCTTTCAGCCTGAAGACAGAGTCACTGTGCTTCCATCTCTCCCAAAGCCACCAAGGGTCAGGGGCAAGAAGTCCTTCACAGGCTCTCAGCTGCGCACTCTCTGCAGGCATGATTTCTGCTCCCGAGCAGACATGTCGCAGGATCAGGAATGGTTTAGGTCCTCATATCTGAAGAGCTAAGTGCTACCGGCATCCAAAGGGCAGCAGCCAGCAACGCTGCCAGGAGTCTGGCAAGCACAGGGCAATTCCCCACCACATCCCTGAATGTTGCAAGTGCCTGCACCAGGGTCCCAGATTAAATTACACCTAAGAAGCAACAGCAATGCAAACACATCACTCGCTGACAGCGTCATTTCTAACATTATGCCCACTGCTGCTGCACATCTGCCAGAGAAGTGGTCCTTCACTAAAAGTGAATTGCTGCTATTAACCAGAGAAACAGCACTCATTGTAATAGTTACTGAGCATCATCATCATCTTTACTGCGGAATAGTAAGCAGTCTTGGAGAGTGATCCTTTACAGTTCTCCCCAACGTTGAATTAACAGTGAATATTTATTACTAAAACTTTTAACCAATGATGACACTTCAAGAACCATAACTCTCATGTTAGTAAGCACCTACTCATAGGCCTGGTGACCTGAGTTTGCCTCCCAGAAGCCCATGGTGGAAGAAGAAAACTTCTTCAGTAAGTTATCTTCTGACCTCCATCTGTGCACCACAGCGTGCATGAGCTCACTCATTCTCTCTTTCTCTCTCTCCCTCTCTTCCCCCCCATTCCCCCCATATATACCTCCCTCTCAAATAAACTTGTAAAAAAAATTAAAAATCTTGACTCTCAAGCAGGATATGCAATACTCCTTGGTGAGTTTATACAATTTTATACCAATGTGCAGAATCATTAATGCTGTTCTTCACAGAGAGCCATGCTATAAACAGGCTCGATCATTCCCTACAGTGAGGCTTACAAAATGCAGGTGAGATGGCAGCTAGCCTGATTTCAGCCAACTCGGAAAAAATGAAGGAGTCTGATTTTATTACCCGGAAGCATGAGCATCCATTTCCCCCCTGAGTGCCTTGCCTTTGGCTTACTCACTTGGTCTCGATCAGGATGTCGGCGTTGGTGGGATTTAGCACGGCTTTGCAGATGAGCTCCTGGGTGACAGGGATGGATTTGTTCATGGACACACACTAGGTCAGAGAGGTAATCTAAAAACCTGTCCAGAACAGAAGTGAACAAGACACTGTTGAGCAGGTAGCGCGAGCCTCACACCGACAGGACCCACGCTCCTTTCTCAAGACATGTCAGGAACATCGGGAGATTTGGATGCCAGCACTACCACAAGAGACTAACGTGTTAAGAGTGGAAAGCAAAGGGTCCAACAGAAGAGGAGAGAGTGGTGACTGAAGCCAATGACAGACTGATGGGTCCTAAAGAGAGCCAAAGAGCAGGACAAGAAATAAGCTCCCATGTGCTGGAGAGACGACTCAGGGGTTAAGACTACTTTGCATGTACAAGGTCCTGAGTTTGGATTCCAGTTCCTATGTAAAAACACCAGGCAGAAGTGGCAGCCCATACTTGCAGCCCTGTTGGGCAGACCCTGGGAAATCCCAGAGCAAAGCCAAAAGGAGGGAGAGCAGTTCCAGAATGATTCCCAAAGTCACTCTTGGACCTGCACATGAACATACACGAGTGCCTGAGGATGCACGCACGCACGCACACACACACAGTAAATAAACAAACAAAGGAACAGAAGCTCCATCAGGAAGAGACAGTGAGAACACAGGGCCCTCCCACAGGTCCAGGCAGGCTGTGCTGCCCAGCTGTCCAGGGCAGGAGCCCAGCTGTGAAACTGACTGTACTCTGCCACAGACAGTGGCTTGGACGTCATTTAACCGTCCTGGGTTTCCGTTTCCTCATCTACAGAAATAGAACACGGTGTAAGGTTGAAGGGCTGTCCTGCCACGCAATGAGAAAACCCATGCATGGAGAAGCTGGGTGTTTGTACGGGACGTGGCACCATGTCTCCAGCAGCCCTGTCGACTCTACAGTGTGGCTATTCCTGGCACTGTGTTGTGAACTGCAACCTGAAGTGGGGAGGTTCTTAAATGGAGGGAAGGGGTGGGGGAGCGGGTGGACGGCAGAAGAACAGATCTGTGTGGACGCAACGTAGAGAGGAGCAAGCGTTCAGTGCTACAGAATAAATATAAGCACAGCAGAAGACTTGCTGATGGTATTCAGGGGGAGCGTTATGATACTCAGGGGAACTGCTAACAAGGGTACGAGTGATCCAAAGTAAATGTCAATCATTGTGCATCTGCTATGTGACAACACTTGGTAGGCATTCACTGTGGTCTAACTACCAGAGCTACCCATTTAGCAAATGAGGAAGTTAAAGCGCAGGAAAACAGGCCAGATGAGCATGTGGGAGCACTGTAGCTCGGGTTCCACAGGGAGTCTTGTTCCAAGAACCATCAGAGACGTGCCTAGTCAAAACCTGCTGCCCAGGGCTGGAGAGGTGGCTCAGGGGTTAAGCCTCCGCCTTGCAGGCGGAAGGTCCGGAGTTCGGATCCCAGATCCCACGTATAGACGCCAGGCGGAAGCGGGGGCGGCCTGCGCTTCTGGTCCTGGTAGGGCGGAGCCTGTGAATCCCGGGGCAGAAGGAGGTGGAGGCGTCCATGGTGGTTCGCGAATTCGTCCGTGGTTCTACACATACACAGACACACACACACACACAGATACACACGCGTGCACATACACACGCACATGCGCACAGTTGAATAAAAAAAAAACAAACAAACAAAAAAAAAACTGCTGCCCAGCAAGACTAGTAAAAGAAACCCCACGGCTGCTAGCTCCCATCTTAGCTGCACCGACAGGTCCCGGGCACCGCACCTGGGCTCCCTGTTCTTCCGCACCAGGCTGACAAACGTGTCAATCTCCGCCGCGGTGATGTGTTTCTCCAGGAGCTTCCGGTTGTTGTGGAGCAGGGCGGTGATGGTGTCTTCCGCCAGCACGTCATAGCCGATCTGCTTCTGCATAAAGCCAAACTGCTTGGCTATGTATTCCTTCAAGGAGACAATGGGCAAGGCGGCAGGAAAGATTAAAAAAGACAAAAGTGGCTAAGCTAGACACAAGAAAAGTCTCAGCATCCCTGAGAGAACTACGGCTCAAGAGGCCAGTGACCCTGGAGAGAGGTCCTAAACATCCCACCCTATGTGACTTCAAGCACAGCCCCTCAGCCTGCATTTTACCAGTGCTGTACAAATTGGGCAACAAATAAAATTTTTAAAATTTACATATGGGTGTTTTCAGTGTACCTAATGATTTTTTTTAAAAAAGGCCCAAAGTGGTTATGCAGTTCTGAATTTATTGCTAATTCAAGAGGACTTAATCATAAAATCTCAACCCCATCAGTCTGTGATACCAAATGCAGATCAAGTCTATGTGAACATGTGGGGTGATGTTAGTCCATTGTGTTTCCATTTTGGGGAGTAAAAGTTCATTTCTCAAGTCAAGAAGGAGGAAAGTCGGGGGTGTCAGTAACCCATATTCACTAGATACCCAAATCCAAGATTGGCTTCCCTCTCTATCAATCACACATCACATTTCATAGACATGTTTGTGAACGCAAGGGCAACTGCTAGAAACAGATGTTTGTTTCCATTCAGACATTTCCCTGGACTAGAGGGTGTGATTCAGTGGAGGAAGGCTTGCCTAGTATGTACAAAGTCCTGGATTTGAATCTCAGCATCACAAAAAAGCAAAAAAGTATTTTCCCAAGAAAGACTTTGCTTATTCAAAACTTTTAAACTGGCTAGATATTTTTCCCCACTAATTTCTAAATCCTGAAATTAGCACAATCAACAGGACAGACAGAGGCCATGTAGTCTACACTCAGCAAAGAATGATGAAGCTCTGCCAACCAGCATGAGATCCATAGCCAAGTAGTGGTGTCCACCCCAGCAGCAACTGCTACAGGGACTGGCAAGCACTGGGTCCTGGCACACACTTCAGCCTGACGCCCCTCGCACATGGAATGAAGAGAGGAGCAAGATGCGCTCTTGGGCTCTATCTGAGTATTTTAGGAAAGCAACAGAGATAGATTTATTAAAGAAACCACAGCTTGCTAGCACAGCTCTAGCTCTAAATCACTAGCTAACATCAATGCTAGCACATGGCAACACAATGAAAGCTTCGAATGACAAAGAAAGTTCCATTTGAAATGCAATATACATGGCAAAGTTTATGAGACAAACCTCAAGGCAGAAAAAAGTAACACAGAATGGCAGGTACACAGTACCATTTCCCTATCTATACCGCTAACTGTGGCTGAGCTTTTCTTAATCTCAGCACTGCTAACATTTAAGGTTATGTAGTTCTTTGTTGTGCATGTTGAAAGCCGAAGTGTTTTTTGATTATCTCTGATTTCTACCCACCAGAGCATTAGCATTCCTTTCTGTACCATTCAGCAGGGTCTCCAGACGTCCCAAATAACATTTGGGGAAATTTTGTTCCTTATTAAAAACGAATGATAAACCAAGACACTTCTCAAATTCCTTAGAAACTTAAAGTTCTCTGTTTACACCGTTTACTTCAATAAGGATAATACGTACACACATAGTACTGTGTGATTATGTGTGTGTATATATATAGATAATATATAAAACCTATGGGTGATAAATCCCTATATTTACAGACATTGAACTGAACATCAGCAAATACGAGGTACAACCAAAATTAGGAAAAAATAGCCATCAGGGACAGAGGAGATGCACAGGAGGGGTAAGAAAAACCCCTGTATATATTTAGTACATGCAATCATTTCATCCTCAGCCTTCAGGAAACATATTAACCTAACTCTGCAGCTGTGCAGACCTGCACCTGTTGGGCCTGCCAACATGTCATGTCATCGTGGGAGGAGAAAACCTTCTGAAATCCCACCCCTCCCTGAGGGACCAAGGGCTACTGCTGCTGGTGGGAAGGGGAGCCGCTTTCTTCAGTGGTGTGTCCAGTCACACAATGCCCATGTTCAACCAAGCACCCAGGCACTCGCTAATGAAAGCACCCCTCAGAGCCTCTCTGTCTGTCTCTGTCTCTGTCTCTGTCTCTCTCTCTCTCTCTCACACACACACACAGAAGTAGGAGGGGATACTGGGAAGAAGGAGGTTTTCAGTAGATTGGGTAGTATGGGGTACAAATGACTTAAATTCATTGTATACATGTATGATACTGTCAAAGTATGAAAAAAGAAATTATATAAAAATAAGAATATTTAAAGAGTGGAAAAAAGAAACTACTGTAAATTTTAAAACCAGAAATTAATTGAAAGGTGGCTGCAAAAGGCAAGTTCCTGTTGTCTTTTTATCATTCTTGCTTTTTTTAACTAAAAATTACGTGCATTTATGGCTCTGTGTGATGCTTCTCCAGCATGCTTTCCTTCCATGCTTGCTAAAAGTCATCCGCGTCTTCTTTGCAAGAGCAGACTGAACAGTGAACCAGCCTCTCTCTGTGAAGCTCATGAATACATGATATTTAAGACCCCTGCAAAGCACTTGAACATCCTCAAGGAACCTGACAGTCACTCCATCCATCTGAATCCCCACCTGGTTCTTCCTGTAGTCTTGCTGCGAGTGCCTCAGGACCCTGTAGCAGAGCCGGCAGATGTGTCGGAAGGGAGCGTGTCTCTGGTCCCCCAGCTCCTCCAGCCGGAGCATCGGCCCATCCCCGCAGTCTGTGAAGGGGGCCTGCAAGAGCTTGAAGATCTGTAGGGGAGATGAAGAGCAGACGCCTACACTGAGGGTTTTGAAGGCCAACCCCGGCCAGAAGAATCATGACTCGGGGTACAGGGATTATGTGGGGAGAGTTTATTATCCAACTCCATCAGCAGGAAAGCTGTATTCAATCAATCAGCAGTACAGGATATCACTCATCCATTCCTCCCAGACCTAACTGGTCCTTGTGGACATGACAGGGCAGCATTTGCACACAGTAGAACCAAGATTCTACTAGGGAAGAAAAATCAACACAATCAAGACTCATTCGGGGTATTGGAAATGAAGCTAGGAGGTCCTGCTGAGCCACACCCACCCACGCTGGAACACTTGGGCTGAGCTTTAGGCTCATGCCCACCCAGGGCACGCTGACCTCAATAACTGGACCGCCCTGCGACTTCTGGAAGGAAATTCACCAGTCTTTTGCAAGAGTCTGGAAACAATTCCCCTGGCTTCATGCGACCATGTCTAATACTGTTCTTACAAGACAGTGTGACCTTGGCCACATCAATCACAATTCTTGAAAAACTAGATGCAATTAACCTGCTTGCCAATTTAACTATCCCAGCAAAGCATCATCTTGTAAGACTTCAGTTCACATTTTTTCAAGGCTGCTAAATTTTGGGGTCTCCTGAATTAAAACTCTAATGAGACCAAAAGGAACAATGTAGTAGTCCTTTGTTGCCAACTACATTGATTTGATCTGTGCGAGCCCTTCAGACTCACAGCCAAAGTGAACTTATTTGCTCACTAGCGAAATGCAAAGCACAGCACCTGTAACACAAAGACACTGTGAGACAAAGGCAGATAACAAGTTGCAGAAGGACAATGTCCTCCTAAGTGATCAGGGAACATTCTCAACATTGAACCAACAATATTTTAGCCCTGGTGACCATGGACACTAAGCCAAGGTTCCCAGGAATTGGGAATAGAATTCATTCTTGGAAGTTTAACTCTTTTTGAACCATGAATTTTGTCTATCACAAATCAAAGATTTCCAAGAGCCAAATTCCAACAGCTAGGTCCTAGGTTGTAATGTACATACAAACTTATTGTGTGTGTGTGTGTGTGTGTGTGTGTGTGTGTGTGTGTGTGTGTGTGTTTCCCTTTTAGCTTTAGAATTCATCAGTTTCCAAAGAGGCTGCAGATAAATCTCCAATAGCATAAGCTACTCACGAGACAAGCATTTTGAGTGCTTTCTCTGGATCTAGAAATGTCACATTCCTTTCTCTGATCTGTCTTTACCTATCTATTAAGGAGAGAGACTATGATGGTCTGTATCTTCAAAGACCCCCCAAAGCTCCTATGTTGAAGGTTGGGTCCCCAGGACAGGAGCACTGAGAGGCAGGGCCCCTTGGGAGATGAATCACCTCTGACCAGCTGAATGGAATGAGCTACTGATGGATTCACAGCTACGCAGGTTTCAGGGGGGCCCAGCTACCAATCACGCTGCTTCCTGAATGTCCTGAGGTGAGTGGCTTTGCCCACCACATTACCCACTATCATGTACCTTACTACAGGCCCAAGGGACAGACGAGTGATCATGGGCTAAAACTTCAGCTACTGTCAGTTGAAATAAACCTTTTCTCTGTAACTGACTTTTCTCTGGTACGTGTCACCATGACAGACAGCTGACAAACATCAACAACACCATCACCTGTGTACATTTTATAAACCATGATTCATTCCTCGTGGCCAAGCTTCAGAGCAACTTCTAAAGCTCCCTGAAGAGTCAATATACAGACTCTTTGAATTTTTCAAACAATCCAAATGCCCTACACATGTGCAATAACCAGGACAAACTTCACATTACATAGTTTTGGGGTGATGCCAGATAGGCATCGCCTCACAGGAAAACTCTCACATAACTGATACCCAACAAAAATGGTGTTTATCACCGAGCTGAGCTTCCAAGCCAGGGGAACACACAAAGACTCCCTCACAACACTCCTGACAAGACTATATGCTACATAATTCCAACTCCATGACAGCCTGGAAATGGTAAAAGCACAGAGGTAGTAAAGAGATGAACAGGCACCAAGGTTGGTACAAGGATGGAACACACAGGTGTGTGTGTATTCACACATTGTGAGACTCCTGGGCGTACCCAGAGCACTCTGTATCCCACTATGGATATCTATACATGCATGTCAGTGCTGTTCTGTACACAACAGCACAAAATTGAAATCATCCTGAAAGTGTATTGACAGACACATGCATAAGGAAAATGCAGTGTATGTATACAATGGAACCTCATTCGCTCACTCATAAAGAGAAATACATTAAAAGCATTCTGTCTCTGATGCTATGGTGGTGCCCACGTGGCATCATATAATTGCCAAACCCACCGAATGCATACCACCATGAATGGACCCTAAACTGTGAACTTTGGTGATAATGATATATCCACTTCGGATCACTGGTTGCAAGGAATGTTCCATTCTGATGCCAGAAGTTGACTATGGGCAGGGTCCGAAGACACAGGAGAAGGCGTGTGATTTAATTTTGTTATGAACTTAAAGCTGCTCTAAGACATAAATTTCTTTCTTGAAGAAAAAAGATCCACACTCTCAAGCTTTCCAGGGGAGAATCAGCTTCGTTGCTCTGTAAGAGCAGAGAGGCCATACATTTCTTACAAAGCAGATGAAAAAGTACATCCCCCATCACCCACCTGCTTGAGAATATTCTGCTCCCTCATGAGCTTCTGCCGCTCTCTGTTGGGCTTGGAGAAGACCACTTCAAGCACGTCTTGGCCAGAGTTAGTTCCGCCGGTGACAAAGTAAACCAGGTCTTCCAACAGCTTGGTGACAGACCTGAAGAGAGAAAAGGTTTCTCAAGACAATGGTTGTTTGGGAGCTCGCCTACAAAGTTTCAGGTCTCGTGAGCCAGGTACACAAAAAGGGGCCCGCAGATTCCCATGCTCTTGACTCCACAGCTGAGGCTGGCTGGAGTAAATAGTAAGATCCCGTCTCAAAAAAAAAAAAACTCAGGGCTGGGGTAAAAGCCTTTGACTTACAAGCAAAAGGACCTGAGTTAAAATGCCCAGGTCCTACTTAAAAATGCCAGGCACATAAGGTGCCAGCCACATCTGGAAGATGGAGCCTGGAAAACACCAGAGCAAAGCAATCAGGAGGTATAGCAAACCATGACGACACTTAAGTGCCCTCTCACACACGTGCACGCACGCACGCACGCACGCGCACACACACACACACACACACACACACACACACACAGACAAAGAGGAATGAAGACAGAAAGGAAGGAAGGAAGGAAGGGAGGAAGGAGGAAGGGAGGGAGGGAAGGAGGAAGGGAGGGAGGGAGGGAGGGAGGGAGGGAGGGAGGGAGGGAGGAGGAGGAAGGGAGGAAGGGAGGAAGGGAGGAAGGGAGGGAGGGAGGGAGGGAGGGAGGGAGGAAGGGAGGAAGGAAGGAGAGATAAGCAGTATGTCTGGCACTCACCAATGACACTAGCACAGATGCTCACACCTGCACTGTTTGCAGGTGAGGGCCACTGTGTGGGCACACGGGGAAGCCTCACCTTCTCTCATTCTGGGTGATGGTGCCTTTTTCCAGCTTGCCAGCGATGGAGCCCAGCACCTTGCTGGCATCGTTGGCAAAGTCCAGGTCCCGCACTTCAGCAGGGGAAACAGGAACTATTGCAAACGCCTCCTTGTCCTCCTTCACAGGAGAGGTGCCAATCTGAAATGCAAGGTGGTCTTTGAAGGAACATCTTGGATTGACAGAGCAAGTCACCAATCAAACGCTTTGCTTATGGTCCCTTGGGCAATTCTGGAGGCAAACTATGAGCTCTCTTGAAGTTATAAAAACACCCAGGGAAACTTCAGGAGAGATGTGCTCCAAATGGTGAACTGTTGTCTTGTTGGGAAGTTGGCTTTGTGGAGACCAGTGAGACTGGGAAAAGGCAGTGCCTTAATTCCACAGCTTTATTTGTAGAAAGGAGGTAAAATTCTTGTAATTAATGAAACTTTAATTAGCAGGGGAAAACTAATATGGGAAATTGATTCCATAAAGTATCAGGAGATACTGTATCATTCAATTTTTCTATGGACCTGAAAACATCCATAAAAGAAGAAAACAAGTATAAAACCTTTCCCATTACCATAACTGTATCTGTGTGTGTGTGTGTGTGTGTGTGTGTGTGTGTGTGTGTGTGTGTGTGTATTCACACATTGTGAGACTCCTGGGCGTACCCAGAGCACTCTGTATCCCACTATGGATATCTATACATGCATGTCAGTGCTGTTCTGTACACAACAGCACAAAATTGAAATCATCCTGAAAGTGTACTGACAGACACATGCATAAGGAAAATGTAGTGTATGTATACAATGGAACCTCATTCGCTCACTCATAAAGAGAAATTAAATTATGAAATCTGCAGGAAATAATTACACCGAGCGAGGTGACCCAGATGTAGGAAGACATTACTGTATATTCTCTCTCCTCCGCTGATCCTGGCTTGTAATTTGTATGTTTGTATTTATGAGAGTATGTGTACAGGTTAGGAGACCAGAAAGGGGCCTATGAGGTGGGGGAGGAGGGGAGGGAAGAGAAACGGATCACATGTGGTATGAAAGCGGAAGGGGAAGTGTTGAGGTGAAAGGGGTAAGGGGGGTGGTAAGAGACAGGAAGAGGTAGAAGCACGTTCTACTAAAACTATGTACCAAAAAGTCACAAGGAAACCTGTTGCTTTGTATAAAAAATAAAGATGAAAGTTTAAAAAAGTTGTGAGAGAATCCTTCAAATCTTTAAAAGAGAACTCCCATGTGTCTATTAAATTTGGTAAGCCTGGAGAACTAAGGGGGAAGGAAAGAGTATCATAGGAGGGTTTTAAAAAAAAAGGAGAGGGTAGGAAGGAACTTTTTCAAAAAGCATATACTTACATACACACAGGAAAATAAATAAATAATAAAGATTGAGGAGAATGCATTCAAATAGATGTGAGATGCAGTCCGGGCACAAGCAAACATCTAGCCAAAACCATCTCTCTGTGACACACACGTGAAATGCAGACAATTGCCCAAAGACTCAGGCAGAGGTAGTGAAGTAGAATAAAATGTTGGGGTTGTTTCAAAAGCCCATTGCTTGCTTCACCAGGCCCCTTGGAGAAAAGTTTTTCATCACATCCAAGTTTGGCCACGGCTACTTTTATCGAAGCTTAAACAGAACACGCCACATTCCACATTCCCCTGGCTGAGGGCAAGGAGCCCTTTCATTGGAGCATGAGACTGGGGGACAGGGTCACTTTTGGGACTTACTTTCAACATCACAGGTTTCTCTTCCTCCTTGTCAATGGGAATGTTTGTGCTGTGAACCCAAGTATTCGTGCACAGGTGTCTGAGCCGGACATAGGAGTTCCTAAAGGGAAAGACAGAAAGTTTCACAAACAGGAACATGGAGCTCCATGGCCCCTGGTCTAGAATACACTTGCCAAAATGGAATGGGATACCAAGATGGCTCCCTGATGCACACACAGGACGGGGAGGAAATGGTTCTGGCCTAAGTCATTCTCCGACATATTTACAGTAGAAAATGATTCATAATGACTCTAAGGCTATGGGATAAGCTCCATTTCTAGAATGCAGCCGATGAATAAATAGTTCAGACAGCGAGATGGCAGCAGGGCTGAGTATAAATCACTGAATCTGTATTAGTGCTCTCATTACAAGAGTGCATATAAAGATATCTGGAACTTTCTTAAGGCTCAATGAAGCAAAAACAAAATAAAACAAAGGCACAAAATTTCTGGAAGAAAACTTGGCAAATATTTACTAATCTTTAGAGAGAAGGGAAAGCTTGTGAGGCATGTAATAAAGTATGCCTCTGAGCTTTAAAAGGATGAAAAGGATAAATTTTATTACATAGTTCAAACTCTTATTCTCAACGTGTGTGTGTGTGTGTGTGTGTGTGTGTATGTAAGAAAAACAGCCTGGAAGAGGAAATTGCTAAGCCCCACATTCAATGAGCTACTGTAATTCAACAGCAACAACAAAAAGAATTAAGACAATGAAAATGAAACAAGGACACAGGCAATAATATAATAATGAAATATAAACCGCTAATAAGCACTGAGTTTGCTAGCATATACCTCACATGAATTAAAACAGCTAGTATTAATAAGAACTCAGAGACCTGAGCTCTCTTGAGCCTTTCTGGGGGTATTTGTTTTGGAGCTAGGGACTGAACTTGGAGCTTGCATACGCTGGGCATACATGAGCTACAGGCCAAGTCTCTGTGCATTGCTGGTGAGAATATAACCAGCCACGACTCTACAGAGTCTGCGTACTTCAGATAACATTCTCTCTCTCTCTTCATGCCTAAATCCTATAATCCTACCTTTGGACTTTGCACTGAAGAGTACAAAATGTAGAACAAAGGACGTGTGTCACGGTTTGAGTGTAATTTGTCCCCCATAGGCGTGTGTGTGTGTGTGTGTGTGTGTGTGTGTGTGTGTGTGTGTGTTGACTCCTTAGTTGATGGTGGTTGTCGGGAAAGTCTTGGCACCTTTGGAATTGGAGTCTTGAGTTTGGTCAGTGCTGCCCTGCTGTGGCGCTTTCTCTGCTCTTCAGTTTGCAGCTAACTCTCTCAGCCTCCAAGATGTCTGCGATGACTGGAGCCACCGACAGCTTCTGCCAGCCAGCCCTTTTCACCATAACGGACTTTCTCCCCTCTGGACCATAAGCCAAATAAATCTCTCTTTTCTCACCTTTTTTGAAGTTGAATATTGTTTCACAGCATCAGAAAGAATAACTGTCATAATGTTCAACAAAATGATCATTTATAACAATAAAAAGCTATATAATCTACAATTTAGATAAGGCCTACTTCATTATAGTATGTAAAATATTATATAGTACTCTAAGTGATAAAAGCTGATAATCATTGACTTGAAAACATATCCTGAATATATAATTCCATTAAAACAATTCAAAATAGGTATAATTTCATATATGAAAAATTACATGTCATCACCCAGGTCTCAAACCTACATGAACCAGAATCTTAAAAACAGTAATTCTGAATAGTTGAATTATATACACCTTTTGTCTGCTATTTTGTTCTCCAGAGTTAAAGACATGTATTATGCTTATTTATTCATTTGGAAGGGAGAGAAGCAAGCAAGCACGCATGCACCATGACACAAATGTGGAGACCACAGGTCAACTTCTAGAAGCTGGTTCTCTCCTTTCATCACATCGGGTAGGCTCTGGGGCTCTCCCTTGGGCCTCCATGTTGCTTACAGATTCCTTCACCTGCTGAGCCATCTCCCGGGCCCCAAAACTTTCCTTCTATGGATGCTTCCTGTGTAATAAACATGCATCATGTTTTTGACATTTTTCCACTTTGCTTCACTTCTGAAGTGGCAGCAGAAATAAAGACAGAATCTTTGCACTTAAAGAATCTGCCCTTCGATTAGCGCAAGGATGTATGGGAAATGGGCACCAAGAAGCACATCATGGAGACAGAGTCAGGGAAGGCTCATGGTCATGAAAGTGTTCAGTTACTGATGTGAAATTGAGACTACTTGGCACTACTTTAAGTGCTGGATGGCAGAAAGGGAGGAGAGCAGTGGGAAAGCAGGACAAACCAGACCTGATTCTTCCTTGTTGACTATCTGAACATGCCGTGTGAGGCCACCAGAGGACAGCCTTAGTGTTCTGTACTAGGACTAGCAAGGCTGTAAATTAGACAATGGGGTCGAGGTCTTTAACACATTTGCTTTTGTAACTCTGAGTTTGGCTTATTTGCTCTTTATTTGCAAAGTATAGCCAAAGCTTTGGGCTTACAAGACAGCACTGTGTCCAGCTTCGCTGGAGACACACGGGACACTCTAGTGACTCTACAGCACCATTCCTGTTCCTTAACTCAAAAACCTTGTCATTGGGAGAAGTATTGGTGTTTCCCCAAAGTCTGTTCACTGCACCTAGCTTATGCAAACAGCAATTTTATTATCTCACTTAATATATGCATGATTTGTCACTATCCCTCTTCCTTTGGCCTTGGATCTTCGCTTTCTCTCATCCACTATCACATTAATGCCTTTGCTGATTACATTCCACAAATGTGCATGTGGCGATCCTTAGGCTTTCTGATCTGCACAATTTAGCACACAGAGTAATGGGTTTCTTACTGATGTCTTGAGGAACACACGCACACATCACACTTTGCTCTTGTTCCCTGGAGGCCTCCTTCATAGCAAGGTTTTAAGATGGAGAGAACTAAATATGTATTACGTTCGTCATTTAGCATTTGTGTGGTAATTGAACAAGAGGACCTAATTTCTTCTGGCCAAGGGCAAAAATGAACAACAACAACAAAAATCTCTAAGCAAAGATTCACCAAGACCAGAAATGAACACACTGGTAGGTAAGGTTCCAACCCTGCCAGCCCCTCTGTTCAACACAGGGCTTCCCTGGCTTGTGAGTCTAGAGTCAGTCTAGCTAAGGATAGCTGCTCCCAGAGAAAAGAACCAGCCATGCATGGAGGTAACACGGAAGTAGAGGATTCAACCAGCCAACACCACTCAGACAGCTGATCTAAAAATGTCAACTTTTCCTCTCCATGAGCTTATGGGGATTTCCAACCCAGTGGGGAATACGGGCCAATCAGCTCCTCACCCCCACTGCCAAGAAATGCCCAAAAGAGTTCTAATGGAACAATGTGATATTTTTAAGTTGAGTACTTCTTTTCTGGTCTAGCAAACTTTTAGCATAGGATATAAATGGTATTCTTCTGTCTTCTGACATCCTAAGAGAAACTCATTGAATCAACTTCAGAAGGAAGACAGATAACATGGAAAATCACTTAAACTGCAGTACGCTTGGCTTCTACAGACCTGTGTCTGTTTATATAATAAGCAGGCAGACAAGGAGAAAGGGAACTTTCAAAGAAAAACAACATGCCCGAACTGGCCAGATGGTGAAAAAGGTAAGGGCATTTGCTAGCAGGTCTAATGACCTGGCTTTGATTCCTAGAACTCACATGGAAGAGAGAGAGAACTGACTTCCACAAGTTGTCCTCTGACCTCCATATGCACACATACATAATATATGTATTTTAAAAAGCAATATCCTCTTCGATCTATATGTTCTATATGTATGTGTACCACATGTGCATGCATGTTCACATGTTTGTGCATATATAGTTACATGTGTATTCATATATATGCACATTCATATGTGTGCATGTGCACACAGATATGCACATGAACATATGTGTGTAGAAGGCCTGAGCATGGCATCGGGTATCTTCCCCCATCACTCTCCACTTTCGTATTATTAAGGCAGAGGCTCGAAACTCAACAGAGCCGGCCAGCTGGTGAGGGCAGGAAATCAGCTTAGTCTGGAGACTCGGTGCTTTTGGGTCCTGACCGCCAAGATTACAGGCAGCCACGGGTTCTGGGGATCCAAATTCTGGCCTCACATCTATCGAGCGAGCACCTCTGAGCCATCTCCTCCACCCTTCAAGCCATATGTTAAAGGTTCTCAGAATAAATCAAGACCTCAATGTAAATAATGAAAATGACAAAAATCTTACAAGAAACTATTACCATAATTTTTTTTTTTTTTTTTTTTTGTGAGCTTGGATTGGACCGTGGTGAAGTGCCTTTTTTTTTTAAAAAAAGAAAATAAAACCATAATCAAATTTAAAAAACAAATTGGACTTATTCAAGACACCAAGAAAATGGAAGCAATATTTGCAAATTGTGTGCATGACAAAGTATATCTAGAATAATAATTTATAAAACAATAAACTGGGGCTGGAGAGGTGGCTCAGGGGTTAAGTCTCTGCCTTGCAGGCGGAAGGTCCTGAGTTCGGATCCCAGATCCCACGTATAGATGCCAGGCAGAAGCGGGGGCAGCCTGCACTTCTGATCCTGGTAAGGCGGAGCCTGTGAATCCCGGGGCAGAAGGAGGTGGAGGCGTCCATGGTGGTTCCCGAATTCGTCCGTGGTTCTACACACACACACACACACACACACACACACACACACACACATACATACACGCGTGCGCGCGCGCATGCGCACGTACATACACACATACCCACAATTGAATAAATAAAAAAAAATTTAAAAAAAAGCAATAAACTACGCAGAACTCAAAAAAATGACAAAGGGTCTGAAAAGATGTTGATGCTCAGCATCATTAACCACAAGAGAAACATAACTCGAAACCTCAGTAAGATACCACTTCACACCAATTAGGATGGCTCAGAAGACGATGAAGACAAGTGTTGGAAAGAATGTAGAAAAACTACAACTCTCGTATATTGCTAATGGTATGTCTACTAGAGAAGCAACTACACATTTCCTCAAAGATTAAACAATACCACATGACCCAGAAACTCTAAAGAAAACAAAATCATAGGAACATATAAAAACACTCACAGCAATATTATTCATCACCAGTCAAAAATGCAAACAACTCAATTGGTCATCAACCAATACACGAGCAAACAAGCAGAATTATCCATCGGATAACATTTCAGTAACAAAATGAAGCACTGATATATGCTACAACATGACTGAATCTTGAAGATGCTGCTAAAAATCAGTCACAGGGCTGGAGAGATGTCTCAGGGGTTAAAACTCTGCCTCAAAAACAGAAGGTTCTGAGTTTGAATCCTGGATCCCATGTAAAAATGCCAGGCAAAAATGGCAGCAGCCTGCACTTCCAGCCCTGTAAAGAGGAGCCTGATAAACCCCAGAGCACAGCAAAGCAGAGGTAGAGCAGTCCAGGGCAAATCCCAAAATCACCCTTGGGCCTCACAGGCACATACAGTGCCCTCTGATACACACATACACACTGAAAAACAGAAATAAAAATAAAAAATCACAAAGCAAAATACCCTATATACATTATTCCATTCACATGAAAAGTCTGTGAAACAGGCCAACAGACTGAGACAAAAACAGATTAGTCTGAAGGTAGGAGTAGGGTATGGACATGGAGTAACTGCCAATGGAGTGTTCCTTTGGAGCTGACAGAAATGCTCTAAAATTGACTGTTGTGATAGCTTCTGACCCAGCTCATCCACTAAAAACCATGGAGCATGTCAAATCATTGAGTTGTATGGAACACGAATTGTCCCTCAGACTGGTAACTTTGAAGGCAACTGAAACCCTGAGTTCCAGACCTACAAGAAGAAAGCCGTGCATTCCCGTGGGGTCTCCTGGGAAAACATCCCCATCTTTGTCCAATTTCAGGGGTAAACAGCCCAGCAGAGTTGAAGAACTGTGGGCCCCATGACTGAATGCCAAGGAAAGGCCATCTCGTCTAGGCTTGTATGTGGGCACTACCTCCCATTTCTCAAAACAAAGCACAAGGCAGAGTTCCTGAATTCTGACGGCCCTGCCCAGACTGAGCAGAAAGAATGCATGCAAAGCAACACTCAATGAAGGGCTTATGCAACCCCACAAACATAGTAACATCTGCAGCCCTCAAACAGTGTGGAAGTAACTTGTACAAAATCCACATACACAAGTGAGATGTCCAACTCCCCAGTATACCACTTAAGAGTAAAGGCTGTCCAAACAACCTGTTCTGTGGTAGATGTTTAAGGACTTGGTTCTTCTACGGATTCTGACTTGTGCTCAGTTGCTTAAACATCTTTATCTGTAAAGACTGGATAGAAATAACCTGGCTCACAAGGCTTTGTGTAGTGATATAATCAAGGAATGCAAGCCAAGTGCACACCAAGAACCTAAGTCAGTAGTATTCAGTAAAGGGCAGCCGTTAGTAAATCCGCTGTTCACTGAAGAAAAAACTTTTGTCTCATTTTACAATTCAATTTAAAAACAAATTCTTGGGCAACAAAACTAGTTAAATTGAGTAAGAAAAATTTTCCAACTTTTTTCCTAAACTTACTGTGTGCACAATGATTTCCACATAAAACTTCTTTTCAATAGCTTATTATTTAATCGAACAGAAGATCACATAGGTTTGGGGAAGCAGAAGGTGAACACAGTTTGGGGAAGCAGGAGGTGAACACTGTGCAGCAATACTGAAATGCTTAAGATACGGCCTGATTACATAGATAGAGCCCTTTTTATCCAGCTATCAAAAACTTATCACTAATGTGTCGCATAAAAACCAGTCTGTTTTGGTTAACCAGCCTGGGTGCTTTACCAATTCCTTTATAAAAGCTTATGGAAAAGGTGGAAAAGTTTGCATTCCACAAACCACATCCAGGCCATCAAGACCATCCTGAAGCTCTTGGGAAGAGCAACTTGAAGCACATACCTTGGGACAAGGCTGTCACCGCCACGGAGAGTGGTGGGGTCCAGCTCGAAAATGGAGGAGATGTCATTGCCTTCAGGCACGGAGACCAGCGAGTACACCATCTTCTCTTGGGCGTTTCGCAACCTGCTCCGAGACGCGTCCTGATCAGGGTCCACCTGAGGGGAAAGTCACCAGTAAGCCATCTGCAAGCAGGGGCTCCCTCGCCACAGGCATCCCACAGGCCACAGGGGCCCCATGGGCCACAGGGACGGTGGGAAGCAGTAGTGAGCGGCAGTAGCTGGCAAGAGAAAAGGACACGGCTTCCCAGCAGCCCTAGGTGATGAGCGGCCACCAGAGCCAAGACGATTTACACTCTACCTCCTGGTGTCGCCATAAAGATGATCAAGGCCTGGGGTGACAGGAAGTAGATGGCTGTAGAGGCTACAACCATGTGCCACAGCTGGGGTGGGCAGCAGCCCACTGGGAAAAATCTCATCCTGTGAAACTAAGAACCTACAGTGGTCTACCGATAAGGAGACAACCACTTCCTAGAAGAGATAACCCTGAACCAAGTGTTCATATGCAACAACTCCAGTCTGGATCTCACACACAAAACACACACACACACACACACACACACACACACACATGTATTTGGCAAGTCTGCCTGGCTCTGCAAAACATGCCTGTCCTTGATCAGGAAAGCCACCGAAGACCAAAGTCTGGTTATGACAGAAGAAAATCTGACAAGGTCAAAAGGCTAATCAGCAATGATAAGAGCATTTCTGAGAACCTGTAAAGACATTCTCCACATGGCTGGGCTTAGCCTGAAGCCTGCCCTCCTAGACTGTACAAGCCCTGACGCTACAAGCCCCCTCAGCCAGGCAGCGGCCCTGCAGGATGATCTTATCTCCTAGCAAACTGGAGAAAACATATCTTGGTCTTCCCTAGATTAAAGCAATGCTTCCTTTCAAGAGCAAAGGAGAGAGACTGCACAGGG
Organism: Typhlomys cinereus; assembly: GCA_023101885.1. Classification (NCBI taxonomy): domain Eukaryota; kingdom Metazoa; phylum Chordata; class Mammalia; order Rodentia; family Platacanthomyidae; genus Typhlomys; species Typhlomys cinereus. The sequence goes on along the minus strand of JALPQD010000183.1, from coordinate 2,118,998 downwards.
AAGACACAAGAATCAAGAACAGAAAGTCAAATCTAAGACAAGGGAGAGCGCAGGAGGAAACTCCTTGCTCTGAGATCCAGGCGCTCAGTCAGCAAGCGCCACCATCACCGCGTCAGCAGCCCAAGCGTCCCTTCGAGGGAAGTGCCCTTCCAACCCTCTCAGCTCCTGGGTTGCTGGAAAGACTGAAGAAGATGACTGCTTGAGCCCAGAAGTTGAAAACCAGCCTGGGCAACATGGTAAGACCTTGTCTCAAAAAAAAAAAAAAAAAAAAAAAAGATAATACAAATAAATTTGTAAAGTTTAAAATATACCAAACCTTCATCTCTGCCATTCCTTGTGATTTACCTCCAAACGTATCTGCCGAAACAAACCTGAGGCCTTTATTTTCTCTGCAGTACACTAATCACTTGGGGAGAGACGGGGCACAATGCTCCCTTGGCTTAGGAGGCAGGATTTGGGCCATCTGGTTCTCTCTTAGCTCCTGCTGTCTGTGAAGCGGTCCACATGCCGCTCTTCACATGAAGTCTGCCCCCACTGACACAGGCTTTGGATGCAGGCTGAAAGTTCTGGAGACCTGCTGCAGAAACTTGAGGGAAGTCACTTGTCTGGCCCAGGAACTGAGAAGCAGCGTCCTCGCCATGTGCAGCCGGCGTGCGCCCCCTGGTGGAAGAAAGGCCCTGTGCAGCCAGGACACCGCTTCCAGTTGGCATTTTACTCCTTCTGGGACCAGGCAAGAGACCTGAAGGTGCCCCAGAGTTCAGGATGAGCACACCCCAACTCGATAGGTGAACAACAGGGTTGGATTCCAGCCTCTGGGAAAGCAGTAAGCAGGGATAACACCACGCTTCCTTGACGAGGCTCAAACAACTCTGCACATCGTATCCGCACTTCAGGGCCAAGGGACAAAAAGACTTACAGTCCCTCCCCTGGCTCACCATGCCCCCCTGCAGACAATGAACCTGGGCTGCTGGCCTCCTGGGTGCAGCTGAGGTGTGTGGGCCACACCCTCAGCAACCTCTGGCACGCAAAGCAACCTGTGCCTCGGCTTCCTGGCACACAGAAGCATGAGATTTATAAAAAACGCTGAGTTCTGAGAGCACCTGAGACACGCTGTAAGTCAAGACCACTCACAAGGGCGTAAAGGAAGACTGCAAAGCCTGTTCTAAGTCCTGTGGAGCCCAGAGGACTTGCTGGATTTGAAATGACTAAAAACCCTAACTATACTGAGCAAGTTAAAACGTCATTTGTACGGGGAGGAAAGTGGGACTCACGGAGGGCAGGGCACGTGTTCAGAGTCACACATCTGCAAGTGGAAAGTCTACTATGGAAACCCAGGTCTGTCTGAATTCCCTCCTTCTTTGCTTATGACCACAGTATTCCATTTATGTTGCAAATTCCAGTGTTCTTTCATAAAAGGACAGCCCTTGGGAGCAGATTCACTTGGACATCAACTCCCTTCCTTCAAGAAGCCCAGGTCAGAGGTCAGGCTTGCTCTGTGGTGGCTAGGGGAGCAGCACTGGGGCCTCTGGATATAAACCACACTACCCTGAGTCCCTTCAAAATAAAGAAGGTGTGAGATAAGAAATGTCAAATCAAAGTAAAGTCAGGCCTCTGTGTTCCAACGGCAACTGAAGCTGGACAAAGTCTGCGTTTTCCACACCAGATTAGCTATGGAAGGCAAGCTTTCCAAATGGCCTGCAGAAGGACAGGCAATGGAGGATGGAAGGAGGATGATGAGCCTGAGTGCCCCACCAAAGAGCATCAAAGAGGAGGAGACACCCCAGCAATTCCTGAGTGTCTTTCAAACCCAGCATTCTGCTCAAACATAAACATTCCCAGCAGTCTCCAAAAATAATGGAATTCCATGCCAATTCCCTTCCTTGGTGTGCTGTTTCAAAGTGCTTCTAATTTCTTCTAGACAAAAAAAAAAACCAAGGGTGCTCTCAGGACCAATCACCGTACCTACTACCGAGATCAGCACATGGGACATGTTGCTTTGCTTCAACTCTGTATCACAATCAAACTCTCCACAAAAGAACTGAGTTATGCAAGTTACTATGTTCAAAAGCCACACAACCACTGCCTTCTTTGGCACCTAGCTGAGGGCTCTTACACCCCAGCACCTACGGATCTAGATTCCTTGGACAGGTGACCACCTAAGACAAATCCATGTTGCATCGAAATTCCAAATCGCATCACGACCTAAGGTTTTTTCTGACTTTATGGAGAGCAAGGACAGAGTTTAGCCAACTGATCGCCCCATCACAGGGCAGGTGCATCAGCCTCAGTTACCAACGCAGCCTATCTGAGGACGCTATCCACAGACCCTTGAAAAATTGAGTGAGTCACAGACTGAGGTGAGTAGCAGCAAGACAAGGGTTTATGGGAGACCAACTTCCCAAAAGCCACCACTGCCTCCAACCTGGAAGGATGCATTCCAGGACACACCGAGTATCTCTCCAGCTTAATGGGGAAGATCCCAGAGAGGCCGCAAGACCAGCAGAGCCTGGACCAATCAGGCCACAGGAGGACCTGACTTCTGTTAAGAGAAGCGCAGAGCAAGGTTTTGTCGAAGGCAGCCTAGAACTTCCCCTTCCCCAGCACTCAAAGGCCACACAACCATTTATCAAGTGAGACTCTAGCTCCTTTGGCCTCACCCTACCAGACGAAGACGAGAAGGCTCTTGCCCATACTTACTGAGGGCGGAAACTCCAGGCATTCTTCCTCAAAGTCAGGGTCTACCTGATGAAAAAGAATCATTAGGAAATTAAAGCATCCATTGTGTTCTCAAGGACCAGGGTCATCAACACCTGCAGCCATCCTAGAACGGCTATGACCGCGTCCCTTCCCTCTTCACGGAACCAGCATGCCACGACAACAACACAGGTCACACAGGTACAACACACACAGAATGATCCATCAGTCACCGAGAGTCAGTGTGGACAAGGAGGAGGATGAACTCACTAGCAAAGTTACAGAGAAAGACCTGAGATAAATAAAAGATGTCAAGACACACTAAGCCCACTTAGATTGAAAGAAAACAGCAGGCCTCTAACAAGAACCACACGTGCCTTAAAATACGACAGGTAAGACAGCCACCCTTAATCTTTAGTAAACCACCTAATAGATGTTTTTAGTGGATTAGCTGAGGCCATCAATCTCTAAGGCTCCATTTTAAAAGTCAATTTAGACTTGTTCACACTCAGTTCCTAAATGTTCAAAAGCATCAGTTCATACAAGTACCAGATACCCCAGGCAGCTTATGCATTTAGATTCCACACTCCGAGGGTCATTGTAAAACATGGCACTAATACCCATGAGTCTTTAGAAATCTGCGAGCCAGTGTTATTAGACAATAGGTGTTTTAATGTACAACTAGAATCTAATATCTAAAATGTATCATATACCTTCTAGCAGATCAGAGTAAAATTCAACATCTGACACATAGGAGGAGGATCTTTAACTTAATGCAAAATTAAAAGGTAAATCCCTGCTATTTTTCAACACAATGTCCTTTTTTTTCCTCAAAACACTGGACATGGTATAGACTATACCATAGTACTTGAGAGGCAGAGGCAGAAAGAAAATTCAAGGCCAGTCTAGGTTAACTAGCAAGACTCTGACTCGAAAAGTTTTGATTGATTCCTGACAGTCCCACAGGATAATTTATCTCTTCCACCACATACAGTGAGTGACAGCTAAGAATGCTGCCGGGCACAAACTCATAAACTTAACATATTATGGAACGTTACTGAGGGTTTTTTGGGGGTTTTTTTTTTTGCAATTCAGTTGTGCTGGTTTTCAATTGAGAGCTTTGTAGATGAGACTGTCCTGTCACAGTGTCAGAGGGCTGGACACAACTGGTCATTCCTCAAAGCATCTGACTTTACATTCTACGTGTCCAGGGCAGCCAAGTGTCAGGTGCCCATGTTGAGAGGGAGGCTGGGCAATCAGATGCGGGCAGAGCACGGTACGCAAGAACAAAACAGAAAGGTGACGCGGAGACATACGGTAGCCTTCCTTTTTAGCTTCTTTTCTCCCTGTGTTGATGAGGCCCTTGTCATTTCTATCCTGTCTTTTCCAGAGAAACGAGACAGAAGGGGACAGCATGGTGGCTGAGCACTGCCTTGAGCTTCCGGGTATCCAAAGGTGTGCTCCCCTTCAAAGAGAAAACCATGGCAGTCACCTACCTCTGCAGCTAAGTAATGTCCTGTGGCCAGGTGCTTGAACCGGAAGAGGCTGTTCCAGTAGCCGGCTCCACCCCGACACGGGTCATGCTGGACTACCTGCAAGAGGACAGATGGCCAATGAGTGAGAGAGCTGTGAGCCCACACTCGGGAGACACCGTGTGTGAAGTTCACCAGTGAGATGTTCAACCTGAGGGGAAAAGCAGTCAGCACCCTTCTGCAAAGCCAAGGCAGGTATCACCAGGAACAGTCGCAATTAGACACACAGAAGCATTACAAAGTATTTCCATAGAAATTGTCTTGAAGTTAATACACAATGATGGGAGTAAGAACTTCAATGGTATTTGATGCTTTGCCTTAATACTAACGAGCTAGAAAACTCTGAAATGCACCCATAGAATGTCAGACTGATAAAACAGAATGTCATGGCATTTAAAGTCATATACATGTACACGTGTGCTGGAACACATGATGGACCTGTGCTTGGAAACATGACATTCACACAGTCTGGGCCAGGTGCTCACGAAATTTCAGCCCCAGCCATGAGACAACTGGCACAGGTAAACCATTTGCAGTACCACAAAGATGCCATCTCCTTAGCAATGGAGAACCAGTGAGAACACGAGAAACAGGTGTGTTTGTTGGATTACAGGCAGTATGCTCGGTGGTCTGGCAGGACAGGGAAACTAGACAAAAGTAAGTTTCTCCAGTCCTTTAACTGGATCATAGCAGCTCAGCCTGTGTGGCAGCGAGGAGAAGGCACCATATGCTCAGTCAGATTCTCAAAGTATCTCACAGGCGTCCTGTGCTCTAGTGGAAGCAGGAAAGATTTGAGAAATAATGACCGCAAATGATTCCTGACACAAATCTAGATATTCAGGATATTTAAACTCCACCAGATAAACACACACCATGGTCAGTTCACAAGAGGCTATATTCAGGGAACAAAAATTTCAAAACCACTATACCCAAAAGGTTGACCATCACTTGATCTATGAAACCAATACAAACCAAGCAAAACTACCTAATTATAATTCTATATCCAACAAAAACACCTTTCAAAAATGAAAGGTTACATGGAGAAATCAGCCAAGGTGGGAATATAACAGGGTGCGAGACTTTCAGGAGACAATCGGTCAGTCTTCACAAGGTGCCACATAAATCCAGTAACCCACAACTCTACTCCCAAAAGACCTGAAAATATTTGTGCACAACGACTTGCACGCAAAACTTTCATGGCCCCATTCTTCACAGGAGCCCAGTAGGAGAATTATTCAAACGGACATGTGCTCCACTTATGTGCTGTGGACACCTGGGGCAATACAGACACACTCTGAAGGCAGCATCTCTGGAACACTTATTGTATGTACTTCCCCGCTTCTTAGGCTCAAAGCTAATCCTCAAGGTGATGGTGTTTGCAGATCAGCTCAGGGGGCACAGTTACCATCAAGTAGATCAGTACCCTCAACTCCATAGAGTGGCCTCCTCCACTCTGTCTTGGGAGGACATTTAGAAATCACAGTCTGATGCCAACTGCTCATCTGGTTTATGGCATTTTTCTTACGTTAGCTCAAATGCACTAAAACATTTTCCTAAGTGAAGAAGTCACACAGAGAACCACATACACACTGAGAATCCATTTGTATGAAATACCCAGGATAGGAAAATCTATAAACCTGGGAAATACATTAGCATTATGCTTCCAGGAAGTGTGTGTGTGTGTGTGTGTGTGTGTGTGTGTGTGCACGTGTATGAGGCTGAGGTGGGAGAGCTGTTGGGAGTGACTGCTAACAGGTATAGAATTTCCTTGGAGACAGTAAAAAAATCTAAAATTTATTGTGGGAATGATTGCACAGACTTATGAATCTACTAAAAACCCACTGAATTCTACACTTTCCATGTCTAAATTGTGCTGTGAATTGCATCTACAAAGCTGTATAATTAAAGGCGAAAAGGAGGTTTTCAAATCAAAGTAAACTGTAAGTATTCTAGTACAAATGAGGATACAGACAATTTGCCCACAGCACCAGAAATAAGAAGGGATGATGCAACAGGCTCAAGAAATGGTACTTGATTAAACTTGGATCTGTTCGAAGAAACACAGCTTAGGATGATAACCAGAAAAGACCCCCATGTCCCCCTGCCCACACACTTTCATAGATTCAGTGGTGTTCAACCTTTTCGCTTCTCTGGGCCACACTGGACAAACAAGTGTTATGGATCACATATTCAAAAGGGGTCCATCAAGCCTGTGGTCCACGGGTTGCGAGAGAATGAACGTGTTTGTTTTTCTACCAAGTTCATGCTCAACAGTGAATGTACACACACACACACACACACACACACACAGAAAGAGAGAGAGAGAGAATCTCAGAATGTTTTCAGTAGTTTGCAGTGTGGGCTATGGGCTAGAAACCTGTGGGACAGAGGCAAAACAATAAAAATGCTTTAAGGTTTATGACACAGATGGAAATATAATGCATGATCCAGCAGTGCAAAGAGCAGACAGAAGGAAATGGTTGTTATTCTGACTGTGATGTGACGCTGACAACAAAAACCTGCACAAAACGGTTTGCAAAGTACTTAAGGCAAATCACAAAAACCATAGGCCACCTGAAAAACGTGCACACACACACACACACACACACACACACACACACACACACACACAATGTAATGTCAGCTTTCTTCTTTTATTTTAAAGGACATTTAAGTTTCCAGTAAAGCAGAAAAAAATTTTTAAAAAAGACTTAAAAAATTTTTGTAGACAACTCAGAGAGAAAAAAAGCTGGCAGGGGACTGCCATCAACAAAGCAGGAAATCGACAGCTGCTTCTCCTCGGAGGGAAAAAAGAAATGTGCTGCGTGGACTTCAGTTAAAATCCTCACAGAAAAGTCCTCTTCCATTCGTTCCCAGCAACTCTGAATGAGAAGACCAGGGACCTGCTTTCAAGGTCCTGCTGCCAGGCAAGCCGACTTTGGGGAGTCTCTGAGGGTCACATGGCTGCTTCGATTCAGGAAAGCAAGGGAAAGTGAGATGAAAACCTGCTCACCGATGCTGGCAATCATGCAAGAATGCCCAGAAAAGGCTCAGAGCGAGTGACTACAGCGGTGGAAGGACTGGGGCGGCCGTCTTCCTGGATTCTTGAATTTCACTTTTTCCTTCATTTGAATTTACTATTTCAACTTACTATAGCAGAAAACTCTTCTCTCTCTCTCCCCCATCCCCCACGATCTTTCCTCCTCTCCTCCCCCCTCCCTGTATCCTCCTCTCCCTCTCTCCCAGAGACTGTCCAGAAATATGAGGAAACAAGGATGTCAGTGGCCCCTAACGGTGAGGACAGAAGTTCCTTACGCTGTGTGTCCTTACTTCCCACCCACGTCTCCCCACCCACGATGACATCATCTATCCTCTGCCAGCAGCACTTCTCCACGCTCCTCCCCTGCCTATGCATTCAAACCCAAAGCCCTACAGCCTGGAGAGATGCGGCTTCCAGTGCTGGTCTCTGTCCACTGCCCCAGGCCTGTCCCATGCTCCCTAGCAAACCAGGTCTCTCAGTCTGATGCCAGGCCTGCCTCACCCTTTCCCACATCCGGCCTTTCTTCTGCCTGGTGGGGCCTACTGCACGTATCTTTTCCTTCTAGAAGGCAGATGATGGAGTGAGCATGGGCTTGTAGGCTACCTCCTTGAGAAACCAGAGCTCACTTCCAGCAACTTCTGGGGGAAGCTTGCCTGTTCGTCTTGGTTCCAACATTGACATGAATGTGGCTATGTCACATGAACAACGGATTGAACATCACTAGGACAGATACAAGAGTGAGAGAAAGGGAAAAAAAAAGAAGAGGGGGCGAGCATCACAATCCCATTTCTGATGCTCAGGAAAAAAGGCCCTATTTTAGTCTCTGACTGCTTCCTCCTGAAACACACACCACTCTTCTCTTCCCGGGGGGCACCTATTTGCCTAAGTCACCTCTACCCATTTTTGGACTGTGTTGGGGCAGGTCCCCACACCAGCAGAGACATCCACCATCCGGCTCCTGCCTTACCTCCACCTCCCACAGGGCTTTGGAGCTGGTGGCTGACGTGGCTGACTGGCGTCCGGTCGTCCGCAGGAAAACATGCTGCTTCTTCCTGTGCTCGTCGCACGTGAGGAACTTTTCTTGCTCGGCATGGAACAGCCTCACCACGTCACCCTGCAGCCAGCAAGGGGATGTGAGGTGAAAAAACCAGGGGGAATGGCTACTTTGAGAAAAGTCAATTACCCAACAGCAGCCCACCTACCCCTTTTAAAATATCATCTTTGTTATCGCTCCACTTCAGGAAAAGGACAATCTTCCAGCTTGTGTTGCAGTTGACAGAGTTGACCTAGAAATCAAATGGGAGATTCTTCTTTATGTGCCGACAACAATATGTCATCCAGTTCCCAATTTCCTCAATCAAGGACAGACTTCGGAACAAACTGACTGTGAAGGTTTCATTGACAAATCCTGCCCCCTCCCTACATCTCTCTCTCTCTCTCTCTTTCTCTCATGTGCTTAAAGGCTTGGTTTTCAACTGGTGGGATGATAATTCTGGGAGGTTGTAGAACCTTTAAGAGGTCTGACTGGAGAAAGTGGGTGGCTGGCAGAGCAGGCCTTTGGAATCTACAGATAAGCCCCACTTCCTGTGCTGTCTCTGCTTTCTGTCCCACAGAGCTGTGAATAGTTTCAGTCTTGAAGCTACTCCTGCCACCATGTCCTCCACACCACGATGAACTCGATACTCAAACTGAATCAAAACCCTTCCTTCTTCAGGTTGCTTTTCTCAAGAACTTTGTCATAGCAATAAGAAAAGAAACTAGTACACCCTGCGGGCTAATGCCACTGAAAATAGAAGTGCTTGGTCATGAACGGTTCATCTGCACACATCACTGAGCACACTCCAAATACAACAAGCAGAGAGCCCAAGCACCATGGAATGGTGTGTTCCTTTTTCTCTAAGTCTCTCCTTCCTGTAGCCACAAACATAAAAGCCAAATGAAAACAAGTACTCATAAAATGAATGAGTTATGAAGCCAGAAACGAATTTAGTCACACATCTGAAAATATTGGCGGTCACTGCTGGCAGTACCTTATCTGTGCCCTGACTATGTGCCAAGCTACAAATCAACACTACTTCCTTTAATCCTCGGCAGCACCCTGAGAAATGATGATCCGCCTTTCAGAATGAGACACAATGCAGAGTTCTAAGATTTCTCATCTGGAGTCCCAGAGCTCAGGAATGACAGGCTGAGATTGAATCCACATCTGTCCCAATTTATAGCTCATGTTCTCAGCCATGAGACAAACATTCACATCAAAAGTGAGCTGCTGCCTTGTGCCATCTAATTGCCCACTTGGAGGCTAAGCAAACACACTGCCAAGCTACCCTGACGGGGCTGTGTGTGATCTTCAATGTACCCATCTTAGGAATTAGAAAAAGGCACTCCACACAGGGAGACAAATTAGAAATATGTGCTCCTGTAGCTGGGGAGGAAATGGTAGGAGGTTTTTCAGGCTTAATGAATCAGAAAATGATCCCTCAGTGAAGAAAGCTCAGCATGAGGGTAAATGCCACGCCGCACCCACCACCCAGGCACACAGACACAGACCTCACATGGCACCCCAAAGCTGGGCCTCAGACTCTTCTCCTACAGAATGGGCCCCATGCCCTGAAGGGCTCGTACACATGCTCAGGCCTCTGAGAGACCTGCTCCTGTGGCCAGCTCTGCTCACACACTACAACCTGAATGTGACTGTCCTTACCTCGTTGCAGCCTGGATTGTCCACCAGCTGATGGCTGCTGGCATGCAGGGGCTGGCCAGCATTGACGGGGTTCAGAACCACCTTGTCCCCTATGACCACCTGGGGAGGGAAGAACAACACCGCTTTTCACAGGACACATCAGGACAGGTATAGTTCCTATTCCAGCTCCGCAGGAAGAGTTCACACCAACACACAACAGGGGCCAAGGGAACCGGCCCCACCATAGCCATGCATCCACAGGACTGCTAAGAGAGGATAATCCTTACCTGCCAGACCAGCATATCTGGCCAAGACTAATAAAGGATGCCAATTTCCCTGCCCAGCTCCCTCCACATTATTCGCTTGTCCAGGGACTAGTCCCACCCACTGCGGGCTACGCCTTTCCCATCAACTAGATGATCCCCTCCAGGCTTGCTTAGGGACTAATTCAACTACCAATTCTTTACAAATGTGTTAGAGGTAAAACTCTCAACTCTCAGGTTGACAGGGTCTCTAAATATGAAAGGGCTGCATGTGACAGCTGTTGTGATTGGGGGGCATATCCCCAGTGGTGCATGGTAAGCTCTTGTAGCATGGCTTGTGTGGGTACAGGCTTATGGTCAGAAGGTTACATTTCAGTGCACACATGTCATTAACTACAAAGAGATACATTTGGGAAGTGAATTTCTTCTACCTTCAAATGAAATATAATTCTTTCACTAAACTCTTCACCTGTGGATCAATATTTGCACTAGGCCAACTGGGAGAGAATGGCTTCCGTGTGCTCTATAAGATGCACACAAATACCTCCAAGTATTTAGCTTACCCAAAGCTTGTAAACTTACATGGTACTATTTAAAAAAATGTCAAAACCTAGTTCTGGGTTAAAGAGAGCTGAGCATTCCCAGAATACTCCATATGCTTAAGCGTCGACTTCTTCTTAGTTTAAAAAAAAAAAAAGGCAATTCTTTTAGAACTTAAACAATGTCAGGAACATAGCTGCTAGCATTTGAATATATTCACTGCTAGTGTGCCCACGTAATGACTGGCTAATTCAACTAACAAATATCACAACTGTTCTAAGTTGCCCTGGAAAGGATTCCTGTGGCTTCAGAGTCTTAGAACCCAGGACAGGACAAACAGGGGCTGCATGAGGAGGCCTCCGCCTGCCTGCAGTCTGACTCTGTGGTGGGCCAGGCTAATCCTGCAGTCCCTGTTGGGGCTACCTTTCCATCTTCCATCCTTCAGTGACTTTGTTTCCAAAATAGCCTGACATGTCTGTTGCACTCATGCACCAGAAGGCGGGGACTCCTTTCCAGACAGTACTGTGGGATGGTTGCTTGCATGGTGAAATTACTGAGGTAATAGGATGTTTTTTCAGAGGCCAGCAGGAAAAACAGAGAGGCTGTATTTAGGTCGCCTTTCTCTCCTCACTTCCTTGTTTCCCAAACACTAGTTTCCATAGCAATTCTCTCCACATAGGCTAAGTCTGCGGTCACTGTGGCGGCGGCAGCCACTGAAGCTGGGATTCTCTATTTCCCTGGTGGAGCCTGACTGTGGGCATGGCTTGGGCACTGCCCACAGCACGCTGCTGGAGGGAGTGTGCACTCACACTGTCCCCGATGGAGCGCAGCTTGTAGAAGGGCTGAATGTAGAACCAGGACCCCTCGTTTCCAGCTTCGTCCAGAGTCACCCGCATGGCATTCTTCTCCAGCAGCGCTGGGAGCCTCTTGTTCACCGTCAGGTATTTATTGCTTTTCAAGTGCAGGAGCTGGAAGACAGCAGAGAACAAGGTGTGGAGGGAGACTTGGGAGCGAGCTGCCTGGCTGCCGCAGTCATGTGTGAAACACGTGCTGCAACACGCCTCCCTCTGCAGAGCTGCTGGCAAAGTGGGAGGACACACAAGAGCCTGAGGCTGGGAATGAGAAGGGACAGCAGAAGGCAGAAAAGGGGAAATGTGTGACTTTTCTCTCCACATGGCCTTGGACAAGACGGACATACTTCAAAACAGCTCCATGTACAGGAGTGACTTAAGTCCGTGTAAAGGGCTGAGGAAGTGTGGTCGGATGGCGGGGGGCATGGAGGAAGGTGATCTGAGCACAAAAACAGTCTGACGTCAAAGGCAATCTGTCCTGTCCTGTACAGAACCTGGTAACCGTGGACCTCCTCCCTCAACAAGACAAACACTTTATTCTTGGTTCTCAAAGGACGGGTCTTAAAGGGGCTGGAAAGATAATCGATATAGACAGGAAGGGACAGCCTGATAGTTAATCAAGACCAGCAAGAGCCAACCAAAACTCACCTCCACAAGAGTCTAAAAGAGAAAACTGGAGACAATGAGAAAGACTTTGGAGTCTATGGAGCGGTAAAGACGCTGACCTGGGACTCACTGCCACCTGCCAATATCCCCTGTTCACACATTAGTAGCTATACTTGCCGAACCACTTGTAACAAGATTGTTGAGGGTAAAAGAATCCTGGACACCAAGAAGCCAAGATGAACAGGGGAGAGCAGCATCCTCTCCCAAGTGGTGAATGACTCCCTGTACTCCACACACCTGCCCACGCGCAGGCCTCTGTATGCCAACACCTCTTTCAGGCTTGAGAGCAGTCATCTAACCTCAACCGCTTACAACCACCCTGGGAAGCAGATGCCAGCAGTATCAGCTTTGCCCAGCTCCCTTGAAGTTCCACAGTAAGACAAGGCCTGGAGCCTGGAAACAGCTCCTGTGCTCCTCTCTCACGCATGCTCACCCTCACATGAAGAGCTCCAGCCTGCTCAGTGACAGAGCTCGCACTGAACTCGGGCGCCCTGCATCCACGCACAATAGGATGGAACTGATGATTTCATCTTCCCTCAGTTTGAGGGAGAACTACTTTCTCTAGTACAAAAGGCCCAAAGTAAGTAACCCATCACATCACAACATGTTAGCCCAGCTTGGTGGCCTGCTATCCCAACAAAGGGAGGACCACAGTGTGAGGCCACTCTGGGCAACTTAGACTTTGAGACTGGGAGGGTGGGAGTCGCAGAAAGCTGCTTTTACCAATCTGCTAGCAGTTTCTTCACTCTCTTAATTAGCACTGGCTCATACCCTGTGGCAATAACAAGAAGGAATTCCTTTGTAATGAGCAGTTCACAGGGTAAGCAGAGAGCGAAGAGGGAAACAGTGGACCAGGTGGCAGAAGTGGTGACCACTGTCCTTTACCCCTGGGTCAAGATGATCTGGAAAGTGCATGAATTAGTAAGATCCTGGGGCACTAGGATTCCTCCCACTCTCTTCTGCAAGACTGGACTGGACCTCCCTGGGGCTTCTGGACAAGACCCCCAGAGGCACAATTCTGGACTTTGTTTTCTTCCCAGGAGAAATTTAAAGGCACAGAAGACAGCGAGTAAACCTCAGAATACATCAAGTACCCAACAATCTTCAAATACTTGTCAGTAATGACAATGCACCAAAAGGGTAAATACTCCTGATTTTTAAAAATGTGCAGGAAGACAGGATGCTGCTGCTCACAATCCCAGACTTGGGAAGTAAAGGCAGAAAGACTTGTGGTTCATGGGCATCCTTAGCTATGGATCAAGTTTGGGCCAGCATGGGCTACATGAGGCCATGCCTCAAAAGAAAAAAAAAGTCTAGAACCATATGATTATTCTCTTATCTCTGGCAAACGGTTCTTAAGCACACGGAAATGTATAGGAAAGCCTATCTTCACAAAAACGAGCATTCAGAAAGCAGCACAAGCTAAGCATGATTTCAACAGACAGGGTCCTTTTTGCTCAGGAAACTTCCCATCTGTACTGCCTGTGCAGGGGAGCAGTGACAAGCAGGGAAGGGGATGTTCACCCCAATGAAACCACAGGAAACAGGGGCTTTGTTTGGAGGCTGCTTCTCTTACTGCAGGGGAACACTGGCCCGAGTGTCCCGTGTTTACTTTCTCAGTTTCTTTCTTAGCTCAGCGTTCACCTACCTGGATGACATTGCCATACTGGATCACGGTCCCCAGCAATTTCCTGTTTTCTGTCTCATTCTGCTTCTTCTCCAAGTCTGCAGCATGCTGGAGAGGGAGAAGGGAGACTGGTCACTACAAGGAAACAGGTTCCTTGCCTCTTACAGCAATGTGCAGCAAACGTTGCCAGCTAACCGGGAACCATAGAAAAAAGCAAACGTCTGAGACACCTGGGGGTTGTGTAAAATGACTCAGGGGGCTTGTCAAGATCATCCACTCTTTGATTTTTTGAGACCTCTGAGGCTTCTTTAAAATGAGCTTTTTCTTGAAGAACTCGTGGACATTTGCTTATGAAACACTAGTCAAAAGCTATGCTGAAGAAATAGAACAAGAGGACAGAGAAGCAATATGGCTGGATTGGGGAAGGGAGTGGAGGATGAGAGGAAGGGATAGGAGAAGAGGGGGAGGGGGCAAGGACATAATCTCGGTTTGTTTATATATGAAAAACTTTTAATAAAAAGGGAGCAAGGTCAAAGGGAATTCTTCATGTCTTTCAGAGGACTTCTTCAAGGTTCTCAAGAAAAACAAAAATGGATTTAAAAGCTGGGTTTGGGTAGTGTGTGGTTTTATGAACTTGACACTCATTAGGAAACATCTTTGAGCCAGCTTCCTTATGACATGATGGTGGCCACACCTCCCATCAATCACCTCAAATAGTGCTCACTGTAGCACATGCAGACTATTAACCATTGTTGTCAGACAACTGTGACAGTTAATTTGACTTTCCAATGAAGTTCCTTGAAGAGAATATGATGACCCCATTTTTAAAGAAGAAATAGAGATGTTAAAAAGCTTGGTCAGCATCACATAGCTAACTGGATGCCAAGTCTAAAAAGGCTCTGTTGAACTACTTTCTCTGTTGTAAGCAGTACAAAGTTTGCTCAATTTTAGTTTCAGTTTTTAATCACACATTTATTAAATAGCAAGGAGAATCCTTGTATCCACATTTGAGTGACTCAGAATTTGTAATCACAAGTAAGGCTGCAGGACATGACCAGTCCAAATCTGACATGCTAGGAAAGATGATAAAATAAAAACGAGAGTTTATGACAGCTGTTGTAGATGCCAGCTGATGGTAAGGGCTGAGCGTGTTGGTACATTGTAAAGAAATATTTGGTTTGAGCAAGCTGAGAGCAAGCCTCTGGAAGCTCATGGTGGTTGGAACTCTTCTCTGGGCAGGTGGATAAGATGAAGAGAGCTGGTTCAATATTTTGGCAGTCTGGCAAGTGGGAAAGTATGCCCCTCTCAGATCTTTCTGTGGAAATGGGTGACCAGTTCCCCCAAGTTGATGATATTGATTCTCCTGCCATGCTGAACCATAGCCAAAAAAAATAAATCCTTTGTTCCCTTAAGTTATTTGGGTCTTGTGTTCACATCAGCAACAGAAGAAAAACTGGAACAGGACTCTAGAAGAGGCTGGGAGGAACAAAAGCCATTCTGCATTCATTTACCCATGTAGCTCTGAGCGTATCAGGGTAATGCCAAAATGGAGATAGGTAGATTCTAAGAAATTATCAGACTGGAGACAAGAAAAGTAAATGACAGGAAGTAAACCCTTCACAGATGCTAAATGATGCTAAGACCCTGACGATCAGCAACTCAATCGCTAGTCTTTTGAATGTTCTCTCTTGAATTTCCCCTTCTCTTGAGGAGAGATGCCACTAGATGTCAAAAGTTCCCCTTGCAGACATGGTCTCGGAGTCCTTACATAGACACTTTATCTGGCTTAGGTTATTTAATCTAAACAAACCTCACCAATGCTATCATCACAATACAAGTCTTTCAAAATTATTGTAAATGTGAAAGAGATTACATGTCAGATATGTCATAGATATATAATAATTCTAATTATTCTAATTAGCTAACTATGAGTTAACGGTGGTGCTGGGGATCAAACCCAGGACCTCCCACAGTTAGGTGAGTGTTTTACCCCTGAGATATATGCCCAGTCTTTTCATTTAAAAAGTTAAGCATTATTACTGCAGGCAAAATTTTAAAGCAAAGAAATGCTCTTAGGATAATCTCAAAAAATGACTGGGAAGGTAGTTATTGATTGCCAACTTGATGGTATGTAGAATCATCTCGGAGATAAGTCTCCAGCATGTCTCTGAAAGACACCCGCCCTATCAGTGTGGGCACTCCCAGTCCATGGGCTGGATGTCTTGGATGGCACAGGAGGGAGGAAGTGAACTGAGCTACAGCACTCTTCTCTCTCTGCTTCCTGACTGAGATGTAGTGTGCTCAACACGCTTGCTGTGACTCCCTCCCCACCATGATGATTGTGGCCAAGATAAACCTACCTTCCTTCACTTGCTTTGGTCAGGTGTTTTGTCACAGTGATAAGGAACTATTACTGAGCCTTCGGTTGACCGGGACAAGAACCTTCCCATTTCCCTTAAATTCAGTGTCTGTGCAGCGCTACCTGTAACACTGCACGTCTTTTTCACATCTTTTGAGAAAACTGCACAAAACAATGGTGTGTGAGCCAACTTTCAGAACAGTGGTCCATTCGTGGGTCTCCCTTCAGCTACTTCTGAATAGCTGGTAGACTTCTGCTCTCAGTGACACAAAGACTAAGTCACAGAGATCCAGAGACACCAGTGTAGATGACATGGTGGCACCTGGCACCCGTGCTGCCCTCATACAGTGTTTCTTCACCCTCACCCCATCTCTCTTTCTCATTTCCATGCTTGTATTTCACCCGCCCAGGGCTCTCCACAGTACCCACATGCCCTGCAGGTAGTTTTCCAAACAAAACACTGGAACGGATCCATTTGGAACAAGAGTGATTTGTTCTCAGTTATTACTGAGCAGAAACTCAAGAGGGAAAAAATAGTCTCAGGGAGAAAAATCAATGGTCTCAGATAAACAAAACCTAACATTTTCCAAAAAGCAAATACAATTTTTCTCTGCTCAAAACATCACACTGGTAACCATCACATGTAAAGAATTCTAAGGCAGAATTTCTGGGGCTTAGGTGATTTTAGGGATCCTTTTTAAGACAGAAGTTTCCAGTAGCTGTTTCCCTAACTTGAGAATTTCCAATGGCCAGAATTTAGGACCATCAGTCTGAGATACTAAGGTTCTACTGTGCTTGGACTGAGTACAAAGGTAGCAAAAGAAAGGTCAAACTGGCTACAGGGTCTCTGTTCCCTAACAAAAACTAATTAAATATCAGCAGTTCTGAAGAGAAAATAAAGCAAAATTTGAGAACAGAATCTCAGAACATCCCAACAGAATTGTGTAAGTGTGCGTGCACGTGTAGGTGAGGATGTGTCAGAAGGCACTACTGCATGTCTCTGTGGAGGACCAAGGGTGCTTCAAGAAACATCCTGAATTGCTTCTACCTCCTGTTGTTTTGCTCTGGGTTTTCCCAGGCTCTGCCTTCCAGGACCAGAAGAGCAACCTCCACCATTTTTGCCTGCTGTTTTTATGTGTGATCTGAAATTCAAACTCGGGTCTTTTGCTTGCAAGGCAAAGGCATAAGCCCTGAATCATCTCTCCAGCCTTCTCCCCAACAGAATATTTTGAATATCATAACAAAGCCCAGTTAAAATGTGAAACTCAAGAGTTAACAACATGTTTGTCTCTATTATCAATCTTAATAATCAAATATACATATCACTACAGAATAAACATGAAAAGCACTATGCTTTCCTGGGCTGGAGAGGTGGCTCAGGGGTTAAGCCTCTGCCTTGCAGGCAGAAGGTCCTGAGTTCGGATGCCAGATCCCACGTATAGACGCCAGGCAGAAGTGGGGGCGGCCTGCGCTTCTGGTCCTGGTAGGGCAGAGCCTGTGAATCCCGGGGCAGAAGGAGGTGGAGGCGTCCATGGTGGTTCACGAATTCGTCCGTGGTTCTACACATACACAGACACACACACACACATGTGTGCGCACATACACACGCACGTGTGCACAGTTGAATAAATAATAATAATAATAAAAATTTTTTTAAAAATTTAAAAAAAAAAAAAAAAGAAGAAAAGCACTATGCTTTCCTAAGAGTTCACTGTTCCCACAGAGTCGTGGGAGAGGAATCTCCAGTTCACCTTTTACTAAAGACAGACATAGGATACTTGTCAGTCCAACAGGTGGGCAAACAGGTAACAGGGCCCACAGCACACTTGGACACACAGAACAAGACTGACTACATCCTTGTGAAGAATGAGGTCATGGTTTGTCAAAGTTCTCAGATACGCTGCATGAACATGCCATAGCACAGTGGTGACAGCTTTCTAAAGATAATCTGACAACAGAGACCAAAAAGTTACTCAATGGACAGGACTTCGACTTGGTAGCTCTACTTGTAGGAATTTGCATTTCTTAGACATAAGCACCACGTCACAACTTTTCTTTCAAGAAGCAAGAATAGTTAGGATCTTGAACAAGGCTCCCCAGCTCCCTGCCTCGTAAGTAATGTCTACATACAATGATAATATTGTCATACAGTGCAGAGACCATGTAGCCATTGAAAATAAAGCTAGATATTCCTATTCATTCATTGTGGGGGTTGTCAGGCCCAAAGCCTGCTCTCTGGATGATACATTAGCATTTGAAACAGGCTGTCGCTAGAAGCTCCTTCCCTGGGAGGTAGAGTTTGCCTCTTGTCTGCAAGACAATGGCAGACCTAACTCCTTCCCTTGGAGTAGAGCTTACCTCCAGCCCTGTTCTTGAATTGTTTTTGTTTTTCTTAGAAACTGGCTGGGCTGTTTCTCCCCCAACAGTTTCTTCTTGCTTATCTGAGATATGCTAATGCATGAACCAAGTTACTCTGTTTTGAGGCATACATTGTCCATTCCCTTCTAGCAACAAGGTGCCATGCCTGTTTTACTCTAGGCAACATCATATCTGGTAGATGTCACTCCTGCCTTTTTTTTGTTAACTGAAATGTATACGTGTTACATAATCCTGTAAAGAATTTGGTCCTGCTCTTGTTTTCCTATAAATACTATGTATGGTACAATAAAGCTGGCTTCGATGATGGACATCCTAGGCTCCTGATCAATTCCTACTGTTCCCACTTCTGTTTCCTGCACGTAAGTCTGGGTTTACGCTGGTTCGGGGGCCCGGATGTAAAGTAAGGGAGACCATCACTCTCTTGTTGATGGCTTGATATATCTCCACAGATTAAGCAATTGAAAGTAAGGTTTCAAGATTCTATGAGTTAATTTTCTCCTTTGTCCCTGTAGAACTTGCACGTGTCACTCCCTCAGAAATGACTTCTGTGGGTTCCTGGGACACAGGACCTGGATGTTCATGAATGTTATCTTCAATCTCTTATGCTTTCATTCTTTAAAAGTTCTGATAAACAAAATGCTTAGCATGTGCTACCCTTACACAGTGGTTCAAGAAGAGTTTTGAATTTCTAAAGAAGAAAAACACTCCATGGTTCCCACCGTTACCCACCACTGACATAACCTTGTTCCTTAAACAAAACTGAGGTCAATCCTGCAACCGTCACCAGGTACTTTAGTTCAGAAATAAGGCAAGCATTATTAAATTACTGCAGAAAGGGCACTGGAAGAGTGTGGAAAGGTTATTAATGTGAGGTCGATGAGCTCTCAATCACGTACTGTGATATTGAATTAAAGCTTTGGAAAACAAGCTTGTGCAGCCTGGACTTCAAAGGACAATGGAGACTTGTCAGACTATTGCTGGGCTTCAGTCTAAGCTACGTCTCAAAAAAAAAAGTGATCATTTCTCTGAATCTAGACAGTGAGGTACCCACTTCGAAGTTATAAGAACATTGTTCTTAGGAAAAGTAATCGGGACCTTTGAAACCAATTTTGTGACATTAGAGAGAGGAGCTTACTCAGCCAAGAGACTTCTGGGAAAACAGCCTAGAGAGTCAATGTACAGCTTCCCCTGTGAAAAGAATGAACACGCAGTATCCAGCCACTAGATGTCATTCTCCTTCAAGGTGCTGGGCACAGTGCTGGGCTCACTGTAAAGGAGGCCCAGTGGTCTAGACGCTAATTCCTTAAATGGCGTTCATTTAAAATAATCTGACCTCTGACTGAACGGTAGCTGACCAAAATAAAAATCAAAGTCCACTGGGGACTGGCCAACAGTCCCCAAAGGCAAGGGATTGCCCAAAATATAACATGTTAATGACATGCCGATGACTCTGAGGCAGCACAGGGGAAATTTCAACCAAGCTAGGACTTAGGACCCCACAGTCAGGTACAGACCAGCTCTCAGGACCTCAAAGTCCTCAGCCATCTTACAGCAAGGCAAAAAGCTGACTTCCTTTAATATTTCCCTAAAGCATAAAGTACATGAAAGGCATAGCACATCTTCTTTCTTTCTTCTCTCCCCTCCATTCTCCCACCAGCCTACAAACACTACCCTCCTCACTTTCCTAAGGAGGTAAAAATTCTTGATCACCTTTAGTTTGGATTTTTTTTTTTTTTTTGGTTATTTTTCACCGTTCATTTGCAGGAAGAAGCCTCAAAAGGAATTGCTGATGAAACATAAAGTACAGATCACAGGCTGCAAAAGGCACTAAAGACTCACATCTGGCTTCAGCCAGGCCAGTCTGGGATGATGCCGAGCACATGCTTCAAGCATTAACTGAATTAGCTTGCAACATGTTTTAAAACTGAGACATCTCACACAGACGCACTGGTTTTTATCTTCCTTTGTCAAAGCAGCACTCAGCCCACCTTCCTACACTGAACCTCAGGAAGCCAGAGCCACCCCTTCCAGATCTGCTTACATGCACCCCTTTATTCCTGACGGCTTCCTGCATAGCTGTACCAACTGCAGTGAAAGTGTCAATGGAGAAATAAGGTTGGAGATGTCAGTGTTGGAGACAAATTAATAACATCTCACAGGACAGAACGATCATGCCACAGAGTCACAGCATATCTTCCATAAAGATAACTTCTAGGCATCCTTCCAGCAGCCAGAAGAATAGAGGAACCTTACCCACCCATTCAATGAGAAGCCCCTGTCCCCAGGACAGACTTCAGAGGGGTTCTGATTGGCAAGGTAAGAGAGAGGAGAGGTGGGGCTAGTTACACTCAGTGGACACAAAATGCCTGGCTCTGTCCTGAACAACATGCTGTCATTCATCACACATGACCTTAGGGCTGGCCATACATTAAGCTGGATTGAGAGGTAGCTGCACATATTGGAACCAAGCACTTTGCTCCATCTGACATCTCACTAAAACACATTGCATGTAGTTTTATTAGCACTATTACCAATGTTGAACAAACGGAAGAGCAGGTTTCACATTCTTCACATTACCAAGAACTACATGTCCTTCTGGATTACTTCATCTCACATTAACATGCTCTGTGCATTACTGGTGCTACATAGATACCTGTGTAATGGTCCACAGTTGTCTCATTCATGAATTTACACAAACTGGTATAAGCCTTGGCCCCACTGTCCCCTAAAGCAGGTGACCATGTGTATTGATTTAAGAATACAATTTTATCACATAATTTATTGCTGCCTTTTATAATCTCCAGTACAATCCATGTTAAAATGTGATATCTAGGAATTCTATTGTACATTTGTAAAGTTATATAATGTTTTCTATGGATTGGGAAGATGGTGCAGGAGTTAAACTTGAGATCCCCAGATCCCATATAAAAATGCAGGCTAGATATAGTAGCCACTTGCAACCCAGACCCTGGAAAGCAGAGCCTGAGAAATCCCAGAGCAAGCAATAAGAAGGTAAGAGCAATCCAGGATGATTTCCAGATGTCGCTCTTGGACCTCCACTGGCACATACACTCAAGTGCACTCTTGTACATATGCCTGAAACACATACATACAAAACACAACATTAAAAATTTAATTTAAAAATTTTTCTAAGAAGCACGGATCTGTGGAGACTCTGCGCATCTAACATGACATCATTACTGTTGACTATGATATCATTTCTGACAACTTGAAAGTGCTCTCCAGCCTCCGGGTCTTTGGTCCTGCTGCCTTTCATGACAGCTCCCTCTTCCTCCAGGACTCCCTCCCTGACCACTGAGTCACATGTCCTTAACCAGTAAGTAGGTTTCAGTTTCCTTTCTGTGTGTTCCCCAAGCTCCCAGATGACTAAAGCTGTGGCACACTTTTGCTTCTTGCACTTCGCATAGTACTCGGTCAACATGTGTTTTCCACGCACCTATGTGCCAGACACCATTAGAGAAGCTAGGGACACGAGAGAGAGGACACCTCCCCACACACGGGCTTGAGGGACCTGTCAGTCTGATGAGCAACAGGTAATTAAAGAACTAAGCAGACATAGTTACAGACTATGATCAGTGCTGAGGAAGCCATAGCAGAGAGCTAGGCATCTTCCAGAGAGCGTGTAGGCAAGACTTTGCTGAGATGCACAAAGCTGCGACAGGAAGGACACAAAGGTTCAAGGACAATTGAGCCAGGATGCTCTAGATGGAAGGAGCAATGAGTTCAAAGATCACGATAAAAATCAAATGAAGTGAGTGACAGCTGCTAGACTGGAGTGTGTGCGGAAGCTCAAGAGAAGAGCAGGGCCCAGCCATATACAATGACAGATCAAAGGTCTGTGCTACATCTTAGGTGTGATGGACGTGACAGCCAGCTTTGCATCCTCCCACCGGCCTGTATATAGCTTCTTGAAATGAGGAACCCGGTCTTCACACACGGAAGACCCTGACGTTATCAGATGTAGCTGGTTATGACAGTCCCACCCAGCTCAAAATGCAGCAGGTTAGACTGGAGGCTTCGTGAGTTCCTCTGATCCAGGGAGACTCATGTTTCTAGCACGTCTACCTGCTTCTTCAGCCTCTGTGTGAATGCACATATACATAGAACCCCGCTGCACACAGAGGCCACCTGCCCTGTGTGACTTACATTTAGGGACAAGTGATGGCAGGGGAAACAGACAATGAAGATCACAGGTGACAGGAAGAAAAGTGGAAGTGGGATGAGGGCAGAAACTAGGCAGCTGCTTCAACAATTCTACTCTGGACACACGCGAGGTCCTCTCCTAACCACCTCAGAGAGCTCTCCTCCAAGTGCAGAGAACTGGGAGAATTACATCATCACTTCAGGGGAAAATGTGTCTGGATCGGTCCAGGGCTTGTTGTGGTCACACGGTGCATCAGAGGCACCCCATGCACTTCTCTTACAGGCCAAGTAATAGGACCAACCCAGCAATGTAATGGCCACGGATGGAGCACCAGGAGTCACTGGGCACTGACAACCGTTAGCAGCCTTCATGTCTTTTCTGTCATGCTTCACGTCATTTTCACCACCTCCTTCTCATGGGCACGTTACCATCATGCCCCATCACAGGTCAGTGGCAGAGACGGAAGGAACCACAAGACCCGCCCCCAACATCACGGTCACTGGGCAGTGGGGCCAGAATTCAGTTCTAGTCTGCTAGCAGAGAGTACGCTCAATAACCACCATTAACTACATTTAGCCCCAAGCTGCCCCTGAAGAGGAATGATTGAGAAAATAAATAAGTAAATAAATAAATAGCTCCTCATACAGTCCAAGGTCTATGCCCAACTTCATGACAGAAGGGAGGCCAGCCAGCGACCAGGGTCCGAGGCCAGTGGAACCAATCCAGCCCAGCCTGGCGCAGCCTCTGCTGGGGACCACTGGGCGCTGCCCCGCTCTGTACATACGTGCAACTTGTTGAGCAGTACTGCGTCTGTTGTGTTGTTGGCCCCCGGCTTCGCAGCTTTCCAGAACTGCTTCTGGGCGGAGTAGCGATTCATAGGACAGAGCTTGAAGAGGCAGTCTAGGAGGGAAACAAAGGCAAACTGTTAGCAAACTTCTCTTTTACTTTTCACCTCTGCAGTGTGTGAGGCTGCAGATGAGGAACAGACCAGGAGTCAGCTGTCCACCACGGCAGAGAGGCTAGGGCTGAGAACCCAAATCCAGTGTTCTTAACACTTCCCTGGGTACCACCTTCAGCTTATGGTAAATGAATGGAAGGAAAAATAGTCTCCCTAGACACAACAATACACATGAGATCTCTTTATATACCCCCCAATCCCTTCTGATCTCTCTACATATTTTTAAAATGCAACAAGAGTCTAAATACAGCTTATGTGGAAGAATGTCCTTTGGCAACGGTCTCTCAAGTACAGGGAAAATTGAGACAAATGTGCCCTGTCTGCCCGCCGTCGGTACATCCTGGCATGCAGCCAGTCAGCAGGTCTGGGTGTATGATGTCTTGTCTTATGAAAAATAACCTTTTCCTACTTCTCATCAGTGGAAATGGTGATGGTCTAATCACATCTCAACAGAACTCATCCAGAAGTTAAAAATCATAAAGAAAAAATATCCACTTTGTTTAGTGATGAGCCTTACCCTAAAGCAACTGTAATGGTTCAAATATGAAAGGTCCCTGATAAACTCAAGTGTCTGACACTTGGTCCCCAGCTGGTGCACTGTTCTGCAAAACCTTTCCATGTGGTGCCTGGCTGGAAGAGGCCACTAGGGGTAGGTGTTTGAAGGCGGAACCTGGCCTTACTTCTTGACCCAGCGCTGGGAGCGAGTTGTGCCACAAGCTGCTGCCATCAAAGACTGAGCTGCTCCAGTCGCCACATCTTCCCAGACAGGTGGCTTCACAGTCCTTCAAACCACAAGGAAAATAAACCCTTCCTCCTTAAGCTGTTCCTGACACCCCATTGTATCAACCAGAAAAGTAGCATATTAATCTATCGACCACATCTGGCTTCTCAGTCTTTTGGATAAAATCAAGTGTAGTACAACAACTATGCACACTGAGGTATCAATACAGCTGTGAAATCATTGATTAGAAGGACAATACATTATTGCTTCATCTTCATCTATTTCATTACTTTCTATTGTTCCATTTGTTCTATACTGCATATGATGTATTTGCTCAGTAACATACATGTGACTTTAAAAATAGACACCAAAGGGTTTAGGGGAGTAATCACCAAATACTTAGAGATGGAAAAAACAAAATGTTCACAGGGATGCAGGGTAGCATTCACTTGTAGAATCTATGAGTTCGCTTCCCAGAACACTACTAACAACAGTAACAACATAACTACACTAAACTTCCTTAGGAAACTAGCATTTAAACTTGATACTCCTGAAATGCTATGTTTTGATATATGGAGTTTTCTAATGGTATGTATATAGAGAGTAAAATTAATATACTTGGAGCAAATGCTCAGATTTGGGGAAAATGTACCCAGAAAATGGGTCAGAACTAGATACAGCACTTATTCTTTTCTGTTCATCATGATAAATTCTCTTAAACAACTTTCTCCAAGTAAATACTTATATATTGCTCTAGCAAATATAAGTATTTTCTCAAAGTAAGAAAAATCCCTCCAATTTCGACAGTTCTGTCTTCTAGTGTGGATCAGTGGGTTGTCTCCACATACTATATTCTCAAATACCTCATATTGTTACCCCAAAAAAGATCATTTAATAGGAACTTTTTTTAAATTTTTTATTATTATTATTATTTATTCAATTGTGCATGTGTGTGTATATGTGCGTGCATGTGTGTATGTGTGTGTGTAGAACCACGGACGAATTCGCGAACCACCATGGACGCCTCCACCTCCTTCTGCCCCGGGATTCACAGGCTCCGCCCTACCAGGACCAGAAGCGCAGGCCGCCCCCGCTGCTTCCGCCCGGCGTCTATACGTGGGATCTGGGATCAGAACTCAGGACCTTCCGCCTGCAAGGTGGAAGCTTAACCCCTGAGCCACCTCTCCAGCCCTAATAGGAACTTTAAAAGGAACTCTACTCACTTCCTTAATAAACACACTCAGCCTCTAGACTATTACTGGTCAGAAGCACATGCCTGCTTGACACAGAGCTCAAGGGGCATCTAAGCTGCAGGATACCCCCACCACAGTACTCAGAACTGAACCCAGGACTCCACCAGGTACTGCACAAGCTACCAAATACTGAGCTGCAACTCCGGGTCCTCTTTTCACTATTAAAAGACAGGAGTGAAGCTGTGATCCTCTTACCTCAGCCCCCCAAGTAGCCGGGACCACAGACCTTTGTCACCAAATTCAACATACACATCGCGTCTTAAAAAGCAAGCGCTCAAACGTATTTTTTTACCAGCACTGGTTTTTGTCATATGAACTACATTATGGGCCAAATGGAGCTAACAATTCTAATTTTCATCAGATTTCAATAGATTGTTTGTTTTTTAAAAAATTACTTATTTGAAAAACAGAGAGAGAGGAGGCAAGAGAGAAAGACTGAGAGAGAAGGGGTATATTTGCCATGGATTCATGTGGATATCAGAAGACAACTTTAAAAAGTCACGTAACATATCATTTTTACCTCTAATATATTTCATATAGCAATAGCTAAATGGTAGACCCTCCAGAGAAACCAACTTATGTTGATGTAGAGAATGACTGGATCAATCAGCAAGGCTGAGGTGCGGTGAGCAAAGGCAGTGTCATTTCATGCCTGTGCATGCTGTTACCAGGTCACTTAGAGACGCACACAGGCTTACAACACAGCCTCAGAACTTCAGGTAACTTCCCCCAAGGTGAGGTCTGGATTTTAGCACTGTTAGTCCATCAAAGTCTTGATACAGCTTCCACATCAAATACTTCTCCTGGACATAACACGGCACTGCTTTGGATGAAGTGTACTTAAACCAACTGTCTATGTAAATACAGAAGATGCTAACACACTAGTAACAGAACCAGATTAGCCTTGCTGATTTTGCCCTGTCTTCCCTGTTGCTTAGCAACAGATCCAAAGTGAAAATTAAATTAAGCATTCAAATATAATGCTAAAGTAACCTTCCAGAATTTTGTAATTCCATGGCTTCATGGATGCCCTTTGCTATTTGGACGACACAGCAAAGCAAAATTAAAGTTCCAATGGGTCCCAACACAGTGCTGAGTACAGAAATACTCAAACACAGAAAATCTGTAACAGAATATATATAATACCTTTAAGAACAGACAAGAGCGCATGCACGAGTGTGTGTGTACAGACACACATATATGCACACACGCTGCAGTTTGGTCTCAAGCCTAAGAAATGCCACAATGGAAATCTTCAATGACAGGTGTTATTTTAGGCCTCTGAGGAATAAACTAAAATAAGCTTTCAAAAAAAATTATTTTGGACTATTTTAGCTTTAGCACGCTGACTTAGCAAAGGAGAATGTAGAGGTTGGGTCAGACGAGCCAGACACCACACAGAAGAGTCCATGGCCAGCCACCTCCCCAGCCTGATGGCCATCCCGGACCTTGGCTACGGGGCTGACCTGCTATGTGTAGGTGAGATGACTCTCAAATCAGAGCCGTGTGCACGGGAAGAGAAAACCAGAGCGGGAGCAGACAAAGTTATGCTTCTGGTCTTTGCCTGCAATGGGGAGAGGGCGGGCAAAAAGCAAGTGTGGAGAACTGGACAGAAAAGCAGAGGCTGAAGGAGTCAGACTGCAGAGCGCACTGAAGCTACCCATTGGGGTGCGAGTACAGGCGACCCCTCGGAGATTGTGTCAGAGACTAGAGAGGGAACCCCTTGATCTCCACACCATTCCACTCTCTTTTCAACTCTCAACTCCCCAAGGTTGAGACCCAGGACCTGGAGCCTAGTAGCTACTCAACAACGGTGTTGAATTAATGGCCCCTGTATGGGAAACACTGGCTGAGCATCTTCTGAAGACACTCCCAACCCCAAGCTTCCAGAAGTCTACTGACAGGCTCCATTACTACTTAACAAAGAGCCTACTATGTGCAGGAACCATGCTGAGTATTCAAAATAGACCCTAATAGTTTCTTAATACATGCCCAGAAACAGAGACAAAGTAGTCCAATAGTTGACTTGAATCACAAGTTCAATGTACTTGGAGATTAAATG
The DNA here is from genome assembly GCA_023101885.1 of Typhlomys cinereus. Taxonomy (NCBI): domain Eukaryota; kingdom Metazoa; phylum Chordata; class Mammalia; order Rodentia; family Platacanthomyidae; genus Typhlomys; species Typhlomys cinereus. The sequence continues at coordinate 2,091,205 of JALPQD010000183.1, read as the reverse complement.
AAGCAATTCAAATTTAGTGCTCTGTAATTCAATAGCTCCCCCTCTGCCCTGTGCTATATGAATGGTACAGCAGGTAAGACTCAAGGCAAGAGCTGACTTTGGACACAGGCAGGCGCACTGACAAGCAGCTATTTTCAGACTCTCTGGGGCCCTTGAAAGCATCTCCAGGACCCAGGCATCTGAAGCTGGAGTTAAGAGACAGAAATCTTGTTTGTTAACTTGATGGGATTTGACTTCACCCAAAAGACAGCCCCCTGAGCACCTCTATGAGGGGCTTTCAGAGAGGTTTGTCTGAGGAGGGAAGGCACATCCTGAACATGAGCAGCACCAGTCAAGGTCTAAAACTCTGGAGTGAATACAAAAAGCTGATGAGATGGCTTGTGGGTCAAGGCGCTTGCTGCCTAGCCTGAGGATTCCAGAGTCTGATTCCTTGAACCTACAAACTGTCCTCCATGTGTGCTACAGTGCATGTGCTCATACATACACATGTATATGAGCAAGAAAATCACACATACATACATTCATAAAAAAGAAAATCAAACAATAGAAAAGGAGAGCATTCATCTCTCTGCTTCCTGACTGCGGATGGATGCCATGCAAGCATCCACCTCACACTCCTGCCACCATACTTTCCCCACCATGATGAAATGTAACCTTATCTGTGAGCCAAAATAGTCTTCCTTCCTTTTTTTTTCTTGCACGTGTGTACGTGTGTATGTGCATAAACAAGAGGGCACTTTGAGTGTGTGCCTATGAAGGCTCAAAGGTAACATTAGAAATCATCCTGAATTGCTCCTGCAACCTATTGCTTTGCTCTGGAGTTTCCCAGGTTCCACTTTCAAGGACCAAAATTATAGACTACTGCTATTTCTGCTTGACTTTTTTTTTTTAAACAAGGGATCTTGGAATTTGAACTTGGGTCCTTTGTTTGTGATACAGAAGCTTTAACCACTGTGTTATGTCTCTGGAATGACCTTTCCTTTCTTAAGTTGATCTTGTCATGCGTTCTGCCAGAGCAATAAGAAAAGGAACTAAATTAATACAGGAAGTGTCACTCTGGGGGCAAAAGTTCTAAGCAGAATGAGAGGCAGGTATAAAAGCCCTGACCAAGAGAAACAAGTTGCTTAACATGTTAAAACAGAAAAGACAGGCTAGTGCAGAGGGTACTGGAACTGTGGCTGAAGAGACGAGAGGAGGTGCCATGTAGAACACACAGGCATGGCGGAGTATCTCAATCTTCACAAAAGCAATTGGAAGCCACTTAAAAGCCCTAAGCAAAGGCAGACCCTGCTCTGACTTATGCTTCTAGTGGAGCTTCTTACAGGTCATGGAGTCTAGCACAGGCTGGCCAGGAGCAGGTTTGAGCAGAGGAGTAGAAATTGGATATTTTATTGTGGCTAAACAGAGTTTGACAAGTCTGTGGAGCCACCATGCTGAAATGCTGAGGAATGAGCAGCTCCCCCATCTAAGAATGGGTTTAATATTTTCATGTAACTGGGAAAAATCAAAATAATAATGTTTTGTCACATATGAGATTAGGGGAATTCACATTTCAACATCCATAAAGAAAATGGATAAATCTCATCAGAAAAAAAATTGTGGAAGCATTTTCTCTCTTGTTATATAATATCCTGTTTTTCTGGTTAGACTACAAGGTGCAAAACTATTCCTGTCTGGTTCTTTGAAGGAAATTTCATTTGCAGTAAATATATTCGGATCTTAGATCTAGAGGCTCCTTCTGAGAAGATGTGCACAGACCCCGAAGGGGAGATTCCTGGCCTGCAGGGTCTGCCACAAGACAGGCAGAGGGTTGCCTGGCCACTCCTCCAGCTCCACATCCCATGCCTCATCCACTGGATGTTCAGCAGAAACTCGGGGCTTTCTCCATCTTGTCCAGTGTGCAGAGACATGCAGATAAGTAGACACAGCAAGAACCTCCCAATGTTATGCAGCGGTTGAACAATGGATTGCAGCAAGAAAACAGGTAACTCAAAGAAGAGAATGGCCGGGAAAGAAAACAAACAAGCACAGTCAATATCCTCATAGTAAACCCAAAAGTTATCATCACGTAACACCTCACATGGCACTTGGAAATGTGACAAAATACAAAAAAATTAAAAGGAGAAGTTTTGGATCAGTGAGATAGTCCAGCAGATAAGGCATCTGCTTATATACTGAAGACCTGAGTTTGATCCCCAGAAATCCACAGTGTGGAAGGATAAAACCCACTTCAAAGAGCTGTCCTCTGACCTCCTCTACCTGTGCACCATGGCATCTGTGTGCTCATGCGCTCCTGTGCTCTCTCTCTCCCCCCATCTCCTCCCTTTCTTTCTCTTCTCTCTCATATTAAAAAGTAAAACGATGAATTTGAAGTGCAATGGTTGTATCTTTCAAATGTAGCAAGTATTGGAAACTAAGTTGTTGAAAGAGTTTCTCCAAAATGAAAACAAGGGGAGGGGGAGCAGAAGAGATGAGCAGATCCACCCCTGGCCCCGGCTCCACCCCTGGCCCCGGCTCCACCCCTGGCCCCAGATCCACCCTGGCCCCGGCTCCACCCTGGCCCCGGCTCCACCCCTGGCCCCGGCTCCACCCCTGGCTCCGGCTCCACCCCTGGCCCCGGCTCCACCCTGGCCCCGGCTCCACCCTGGCCCCGGCTCCACCCCTGGCCCCGGCTCCATCCCAGCTCCAGCTCTACCCCTAGTTCCAGCTCCACCCCTAGCGCCAACGCCCAAGAAGATTTCCTAAGATGGCATGCAAAGTGTAGAAAGCATCTAAGAAAATATCTGCAACTGGAGATGAATCTCCATCACGGGGAGGGGGGGGAAGACACCCATGAGCTCCCTCAAAAAAGGTAAGAAAAGGGGTCCCTCAAGTATGATGGAAAGGGAGAGAAGATCCTTGAGGCTTCTGGCAAAGCAAAAACAGAACAAAAATAAAACAAACAATACACAAAGCTAAGAATAACATCAAATATCTCATAACAACCTCAGAAGCCCAATTACAATGGAACAGTATATTCACAATACTGACCAAAAATGGTTCTCACCTAGAACGTTTGTGATATTCATTACGGCTGGAGGTTGAAAGTCACGTCTCCAATCAAAAACTCTGAGAGTGTCCTGCACCCAAGTGTGGAGAGAACATTCTTCGGAACAGTTATTTGGTCATTAAAGAGGGTTTCCTGGCCCAGCTCCTGTATTTGTGGCAGACATAGAACTTTGACACTACAATTGTTGTTGTACAGTAAATCCCTGTGATTGCTGCAAACTTGATTAGAGTGACCAAATGCTTCAGGGATGGAGGACCATGTTGAGTGTACTGTGACTTTTAGGAAAAGTCTTCATAAATACTACAAAAGATATATGCAAAGAAAGAAAAGGTAAGACCACTGCTCCAGGGGAAAGCTACATATTAAAATCGAGTCCCCAAGAGTGAACAATTATTTACCAAGTTATAAAAACATAAAAAAAATATTAGCTTAGACAAAAACAAATGTGATCCAGTTCTAATGGGACAGTAAAGAAGAGAGAGGCCACCGTCAAGACATGGTAAGGCTCCTGTCAGGCATAGGAACAGAAAATTGACAAGTTACACTTAAAACAGATTTATCTGCAGACATCACCGAACAAGTGAAAATATCAGAATAAAGTTTTAAAATATTTCAGACTCACCCCTTGGGAATAGAAAAGTGTAGGACAAGGATCATCACCTTTATTTGTATCCTACCAGTATTTGGTAGCATAAAATCCATCCACATACCATGTAAATTAACCATGAGAGTGAACCTATAGGTGTTTTCATGGTACCCTAAAAAATGCTCTATACCCCCTCTCCTCCAGTTACCCCCTCCATCCTCCATCCTTGGCTTTTTAAAGGATAAACGTGTTGATGAAAGTATTTGAAAGGTTTAACTTTTGGCACACAGTCTTTCATTTCCCACTCAGTGACTCTGCTGTGAATCCCCTTTGTGCTGCAATGGGAAGGAATACCGGCCCTCAGCTACATCACCAGGAAGCAACACAACATTTATACTCGCACATGGTCATTCCCATTTACCTCGCCAATCACACTCAGCAACGATGCACGTGCAGGCGAGCCCACAACACCTGCTGACTGCCCGGTTCCTGTTACAGAGTGTCCTTGAGGCCCACCAGAACTAGTTCATTCTCTGTCAACTACTCCAACCCGGCCCTGTCTGTCCACCGGTTGGAAGTGAGCAGCTGAACACAGACTCTTCTATAGATTTTGAATTCTTGAAAAAAAGAACCCCCTCATGTGTCCAAAAAGAATATCAACCGAAAACAGCACTGTCTTTAAAAGTCTTCATTCAGGAGCTGGAGAGATAACTAGGGGTAGAGCCTCTATGTCACAAGCAAAAGGCACTGAATTCACATCCCAGATCTCAGGTAAAAATGCAGGGAGGAAATGGCAGTAACCTGCATTTCTAACTCTGGGAAACCCCAGAGCAAAGCATTAAAGAGGTAGAGAAATCCAGGACAATTCCCAAAATCACTTTTGGGTCTCAATAGGCAACATAGCACTCTCTGATGCATACATGCACACATACAGAAAAAAAATTCTTCATTCAGGCAGACTGGATGGATGGATGGATGGATGGATGGATAGATAGATAGATAGATAGATAGATAGATAGATAGATAGATAGATAGATATTAGAATAGTAGAATGTAACCTTCAGAAGGCAAGACGATTAACAATAGGGGAGGGGAATATCAGTCTCTCACCAAGATAATTTATTACTACCATCATCTATGAAAGAGAAATAGAAAATGACCCATAATTGCGAATTATCTCAACTCAAGCTCACTGGATGACAAGCCTGCTGGGAACTAGTTTATTTGTTTTCTAACGAACTGCATGAACACAGGCGGACAAACAAAGGAGGAGAAGCTCAAGGTAAAAGCACTCTCAAGTGGCAATTGGCAACAGGAAAACCTACTCATATTCCCAACCAAAACCTTCTGTGGGCAAGTCAATAACTCCAGGTCACGGTAAGCAGAAACCGGTCACATATTGATGTGTCTCCAGCGTGCTAATCCCATTTCCCAAGCACTGCAGCAGCTTTTTTGAAGTTAAGTGACATTTTCCAATTGGGAGTGCCACATAACCCTTGTATTACCTGTCTGAAAAAAATATAAACATTGTCATTAAGAGATGAAGGACAGAAAGGTATTGCTTTTTTATTTCAGACAAGCAGATGCTTTCTGTGAACAGAAAACTCAAGACACGCAAGGCTCTTGCTGTCCACCTCCTGTCACCTTTCCTGTGTGCAGAACCATCACTCACACATGCAAATGAGAACTGCATGTAGGGCTCCCTTATCTACTCTGCTTTGGCAACTCTAGTTTTATTTCCCTGACTGTACAGATTGTTGCACCATCTAGATCATCGTAGTCCAGGCCATATGGCAGGTACCAATCAGACATGAAAGCAGCTCATCCCACCAGAGACAAAAGGGGCGAGAAGTCCCTTCCACCCAGCAGCTGGAAGGCAGGCACCTAGCTATGCTGGCACAGCCATGCCTGGTCTACACATGCAGCTGCAGGGACAAGAGCCAGGAAAAGGCTGCCTAGAATAACAAGGTCACATGACCAGGGGCAGCACAGAAGGAATGGAGGGTCACAGGACCCAAATAGCACCCCCCCTTCAAGAGTTCCTAAGCACAAGCCATGCTCTCTTAGTGCCTGAGTCTGACTCTCCAGCCTCCCTACTGATTTCACAAGTTGTCTAATAGTCTTACTTTTTGCCTTACATTTTGTTATTTCTAGCAACCAAGAGTCCTAGGTGAGCCATAAACTAATAAAACACATTTCTCTCTGCTAGCAAGAGAAACAGACATAAAGGGATGGGAAATTCACCATCTCCAAGGAAATTCACAAAAAAATTTTAAAGGAAGAGGATGATATGATAAAAGTAATCATTAATCACTGGCTTAGCAACCCTGTCCCTGTGGCTAAACCTTTTGGCAGTGTGTCTGTCTTCCTGTATGGGACAGACCAGCCCTTGGGATCTGCAGAGCCCTTAGATCCAGCGAAGCACGTGGAAGCTTCTCTCTCGTGGTCTGTAACTCACAGAAAACCCAGATCTGGGAGCTGAAGAGCACAGAGATCCAGCATCTGCTGCATCACACGCTGTTTGTATAATTTTTCTGAAGATTATCTAACCTTGACCACATTTTAGTTTCTTGTGGATTTCTTGTGGATATTGGGAATAAACCAGTGGTTAATTTGCAGGTTAATTTACAAGACTGAATAGCTACTTTGCTTAAAGCCCTTGGAATGGACTCTAGCACAGAGTAAACATTCAACACTGCCGTGTGCAAAGTTGGACAAGCTACCAGCAAAGTCACGTCCTGTGCGTGAGAAGGCTGCAGGCCACACTGCCCTGGAGAGCAAACCAGTACCACACAGAACAACATGGACACATTGCACAAGCATTAGAGTCATTTTATTCTGGGCATAGGATGGCAGAGAGAAATGAAAGCAGTCTATTTACACGGAATGGATCCTTTGGAATCAAGTTCAAAGATAGCCAAAGCCCACTTATAGTCACAGCATCAATACAACGGTACCTTTGCTATGGAGAGAGACAATGGTATAAGAGGGCGCAAAATGCTGTCTGGGCAATGTCCTCTACATTCAAGAGTGGGAATGAAATGTGTATGTAAATTCCATTAGCAACACATTCAATGTTGTGCACATAAACATACAAATACGTATAAGAGAATACCCTGGTATATGAAAAACCTCAAATGATGAAATGTTTTTCATGTTTTCTTGACATGGAGAAAGATCTTGCTGATAAGATGGGGGAAAAAAAACAACAAACTTTCCCTTAAGGAAAAGGTCAAAAGTGTCTGATTTCTATCACTAGAAAAACATGCTTTGTTTGGTCAGGGCTTGGGGCTGGGGGTGGCTGGTATCTCATGAGAGGAAGAGGGGGAGGATCCTGGGATAATGTCGCTTCTCCGGTCCAACGCCTGGCGAGGGGCTGCCACAGAGCAGAGGCAGGCTGAACTTGCTCTAGCCAGTGTGACAATATTAAAGGCAGCGGTTTGAAACTGTCATTTGAAATACACTGACACCGTGTCTAATAATATGCTTCCAAACAATCCAGAACAGCAAAGGGGGCAGAGCGGAAAGAATACATGAAATGGCACTGCCCGTGGTTGGCTATGATTAAGAGTGGATGCTAAGTATGTGGATATTCATTATACTACTGTTCTCTCAACTTGCCTGTGAACTATAGCTTTTGCCTGACCAAAAAAAAATTTTGGGGGGCTGGAGAGGTGGCTCAGGGGTTACGCCTCTGCCTTGCAGGCGGAAGGTCCTGAGTTCGGATCCCAGATCCCACGTATAGACGCCAGGCAGAAGCGGGGGCAGCCTGCGCTTCTGGTCCTGGTAGGGCGGAGCCTGTGAATCCCGGGGCAGAAGGAGGTGGAGGCGTCCATGGTGGTTCCCGAATTCGTCCGTGGTTCTACACACACACACACACACACACACACACACACACACACACACACGCACGCAACATACATATGCACACACGCACAATTGAATAAATAATAAAAAAATGTTTAAAAAAATTTTTTTAAATCACCTTATTTGGTTAGTCCTACTTTTAACTCTAAGGCAGGGAGAGAAAGAGACCTGTTTCCTACTTGAAAAACAATATATACTGAGAAAGAAGGAAGCTAAATCCATCTGTCAAGTAAGAAATCTGATGCAGAAGGCGTGGGAGGGGGTGGGGAGAAGAAAGGGGTGACAGCAGTGATAGCGAACAACGGTGTGGACTTTGGGGTGAAAACTCTTTGCTTTGCAGAACTCCACATCTGTAACACCTCTCAGAGTCAAAGGCGAATAACTCTGGCTGTGCAGAGCCCCAGTTCCAAAACAAGAGCTCTGGAGAACCTCGGCAGATAGGTTCTAGCCACAAAAGGGCATTCAGAAGGCTTGGGGCAGCTGGCATGAAAGGAATTACATAAGCTACTGGGCTGGTCATCCCAAGAGCCTCCGGAAAAGTACTTTATTTCCCCCACCAGAAAGTTCCACTACACAAAGGGAAAGTAGGCTATTTTTCTTACAGTCATGTTACCGGCCTTCACTGACCAATATGCATTAAGTACCTGTGTGCTGAAGACACAGAGTCTGGTCCCAAGAGTCATGGGGAGCCTGAGGAGCAAAGAGGTAACCCCAAGGGTTTGGAGCCCAGGGACTCACTGATACAAACCTAGGCAGGCATGTGAGAGGCAATGGGAGCCCCCAGAATGCTCCGAGATCTATTGAGGAGCCAGTGCACAGGACAGCAAGAGCAGTGCATGTGATGTACGGAGAATGGGGAAACCAGCTGCTTGAAAGCTGGACTGCAGCCCCAGAATCGACGATCACTTCTGTGCAGGGCCAGACCTCTTGATAGGGCCCACTGCCTGAAGTGGGGATGGCAGGTCTAACTATCCTGTGGTCCCTCCTTTCTCGGCACCATGAGACCGTGGTGTAACCTTCTCCTTGCCAGTTCTGAACATGGAACGCAGGCCACAGCCACTTGGGCAGAGCTGTCATTTGTCCATAGAGACTAAAAAGACTGCTGCAGACACTGCCTCTGTGTCTATTCCTTCCCTTCCTGTTTTCCACTGGAGAACTGGCAACCCAGCCCGGAATGCCATGTCCTGCCCTCTACCCTGGCACTTCCCAAGCAGCCTCTGGCAGATGTACACAGGGCCATTATGATTACTAGCATACAAAATAATGGGTCTCATCCCAGTACCCTCTCCTTCCATCCTTCCCCCTTTCATTGGTTGTCTCATTCCAAGTACCACCTCCTCTTTCTGCTTGCATGTCAGATAAATATCAATCTGGGTTCTAGGCTAGTGAGATGGCTTAGCGGGTATAGGCACCTGTGTAAAAAGCTGGAGACCCGAGTTCTTTGCCCGCAGGACACATGGTAGAAAGAACCATCTTGCAAAAGTTAGCCTTTGACCTCCATAACCATGTATGTGGTACAGCACTCTCCTCCACTTTCCCTGCTTCGTTCCTTCTCTCCCTCTACTCATCTTCTCCTCCTCTCCTCTCCATCCCTCTATCTCTCTCAAATAAATAACTAAAATATTAAACTTGGATTCCACGTATAGGGAAAATTTATTATTTATCTGAGTCTGGCAAAAGTCCATTTCTACACATTTTCCTGCAATGTTATAATTTCATTCTTCTTTATAGCTGAATAAAATCCCACTGTGAGGGAGACATCAGAGTACACAGATGTACACAGGCAAACATGAGGAGCTAAATTTGGATCCCCAGCAGCCATGTTAAAGGCAGACACGGGAGGGCAACACACATTTGTAACCCAACATTGGAACAGGGGGAAACAGGTAGAACCTTAGGGATCAACAAGCCTGTCAGCCTAGCTGAATCATTCAGTGAGCTCCAGTTCAGATAAAGATCCTGTCTTAAAACTAAGGTGGAAAGCAATTTTGTTGAAGGCATCCAAAGTCAGCTTCTCACCTCTGTGTGTGTGCACATGTGTATGTGTTAATTTTTATCTGTTCATTTTTTTTGATGAACCTCTCTGCTGATTTCATATCTCAGCTGCAGACACTAGTGTTAGCAATACTAGCAATACACATGGATGATTAGGCATCTCCACGGTACGCTGACTTACACTCCTTCAGACATACTTATCAAGGAGGGGTATAGATAGTGTCATGGTCGAAGTGTGTATCATCCTCCACAGGTTCACATGTTTGATTCCTTGTTTGATGTTGGGCAAAGTTGTGGCAACTTTAGGAGGTAGAGACTTACTGGAGAAATACACATCACAGGGGGTGGGCCATGAGGTTAGTTAACCTCCACCTTACTTCCAGAAGTCAACTTTTGCAGTTTGCAGCTCTTGGCCTCCATGTTGGATGTGACTTAAGCTGCCTCTGGCTTCTGCCACCCGCCATGCCTTTTCTGTCATAAAGGCTGTATCTAAATCTCCTTTTCTCCCTTTAAATTGTTTTGAGTCTGTGTGGTATCTCACAGAAGCAGAAAGAATTACTGTTACAGATAGGTCATATGATAGTTCTATGTTTATTTTTTTTGAGGAATCTCCATGCTAATTTTCCATAGTAGTTTTTGTTTGTACCACTTGACATTCCCACCAGCACTGAATAAAGGATTTTCTTTCCCCACATCCTTGCCAGCCCTGGTCACTGCTTTCTTAATGGCAATCATTCTGTCTAAGGTGAAGTGGACCCTTAACATAGTTTTAATTTACATTTCTCTTGTGGGTAAGAATACTGAACAATTTTTTCCCATAGAGTTATTGGGTGTTTGTATTTCTTCTATTGCAAACAGCCTGTTCAATTCACTTGCTGCTTATTGGCTGGATGATTTGAGTGATTTTTTTTGACTGTTTAATTTTTTGAGTTCTTTATAGATCTTAGGTGTTGATCCACTGTCAGAATGTAGTTGAAGAAGACTTTTCTACCATTCCCTGGGCCACCTTCATGATGGTGCATTACTGTACCTATGTCTTTTCATTTCATGCGACCACATCTGCCAATTTTTAGTTATTTCCTGAGTTACAGGAGTTCTGTTCACCAAGCCCTCACCCTAAACCTGTACCTCGAAAGTTTTCCCTACATTTTCCTCTATGTTTTGCATGAGCCTATGATCCATTCTGAATTGATTTGTGCGAGATGAGAGGCGACGACATGGTTTCATTCTTGTACATGCAGACACCCAGTTTTCCCAGCACCAGTTGTTGAGGGGGCTGTCTTTTTTCACACTTTTACTTGTCGAACCTTAGACAAAAAGATTTCTTCCCAAGAGCCCCTACGCCCCTGAGCCTTTGCTGAGCAGAACAGTTCAGGATTCATTTTGCAGCTGCCACACGTTTACACTGAAGGCGTTTTCCTAATTGATCTCATGGCCTGTTTCACTAGCTTACACGTCATTCTCATCCTGCCAAGCATATTCTACTACTAAATAGATTTTTTAAGGCAAAATATCTGCCAAAAAGAATGACTGTCAAGGTCTGAGAGTCACGGCGCAGACCTACCACAAATAACAACTTAAAACATAAAGATTCTCAAGGAAGACACCCTCAGAAATGCTAACTCTCAAGAAAGGTATATGTGCATGGGCATTTTCAAAATTATTTGTCAGAAGTTGTTTGCACGCTGTATGACAGCACTATGTTCCAGATCTGATTTGTCCTCTAACGAGTCATGTGCTAGTAAGCACCAGAAGCTTGCTTCCCGGTGTATTAGCATTGAGGTTTGATAGGGTCAGGGCTTCATTGTCATCAAATCACCATGGAACACACTCTTGGGTATGTCTATGAGGGAGCTTCCAAAACCATTTAACTAAGGAGGAAAAACTTCCTGAAATGTGGGTGGCATTATCGGTCAGGCTGAATACAAAGGAGAGAGCTAGCTGACACCCAGCGCTCATCTCTCTCTGCTTCCTGGCTCTGGATGCCCATGTGACCAGTCACCTCACACTCCTGTAGCCATGTGCTGCAATTACTCTGAGTGTTGTTGATAAATTTACAGCAAAACAACTTATAGAGGAACAATGAGTTTAATGTTCTGTTACTATAATCCGGTTACAATTCTTAATCCAGCTAGGTAATAGTTCACATCAACACCAGAGACCAGGTGAACTGGTCACAGAATATCTACAGGACAGCTGAGAGAAGGACAATTCTTACTTGTCAAATCAGCATATCTGTCCAAGTATGCCAAAAGATGCCAACCTCCTTACCCAACTCCTTCCATCTTATTCACCTCCCCAAGGACTAACTAGCCCCACCTACCATTGCCTGGACCTTCCCCATCAACTAGACAATGTCCTGCAGCCCTGCCTAACTCAACCACTGTATTTTTTTTTAACAAATGTGCCCAGAGCTTAGACCCTTAACCATGGAGTTGACTCCTGTATCTATGACACTATGCATTTCCCACCATGATGGACGGTATCCTCAAACCATGAGTTGAAACAAACTCTTTCTTTCTTAAGTTGCTTTGTAAGGTGTTATCTCATAGCAAGTAGAAAAATAGCTAGTCCAGGGCTCCATTCTCATGAGTGTGTCAGTGCTGCCTCCAGGGAGCAAATGGGGTTTGGGAGGAGCTGCCACTAGAGGAGGTTGTTGGAGGGAAGACATGGCTCTCCCCACCTTCTGCCTCCTGGCTGACTCGCATGCTCCTTGTGCACAACTACCGAGCCTTCTAGATGTCAGAATCAATGATCCAAATGAAACTCTTCCTCTGCAGTTCCCCGGGCTCAGGCACTGTGGCACTGTGCTACTTGTGACAGTCACACACACACAGAGGACGGTAAAAGTCACTCAGCACCTTCCTGGGCTTTCCATATCGGTGGTCAGCAGCACCCTACCCTGACTTGTGAAATCAAAGACAGTTCCAGCGTCAGCCCATGGTCTTCTGGGAACTGAAATCATTTCCCTGACAATCACAGGATTGACCTTTCCCTGAAGGTACCAAGGAAAAGCTGGACTAACACAAACAAGAGAGGAAGCAAAAAGAATAGTATCTCAAAAGGAGATCTTACAGAAATCCTACTTGATGGCTATAGGTGCTAAAATGTATTCTATCTAAAAATCGTAGGAGAGTTGTGATTTTTCAACCCTGGCTATTCCTTTTATAGTCATAAGGGGGAGAGGGAGACCCTTTAAGACAGTACAATGCTCCCCTGGTTGGGAGGTTGGCTATGAAGCATGCCTCTTCTCCACACAATGTTCACATAGAAAACTCCATTAAGATTCCACATCACACGGCTGTGCTGAATGTAGGAATACGCCTGATGGTCAGTTGAATGACTTTATGAGAACAGATGCCTGGCAGATGCAGGCATTCATCTCCTGTAAATTCTCTGGCTGATTCTATCTAGGTGGCTCCCAAGTACAGGAAGAAACTCCCCCTGAAGTTCAGGTGAACTCCAAAAGTTGTAATATGTAGGTGAATCAACTGAGGATTTTGTTAAAATGCAAGCTCTCAGACAGGGTCCAAGAGTCTGCACATTCTTTTTCTTTTATAATTCTTTCATAATTTATACACCTTATACATACACTTAGATCAAATTCCCTCCCATGAGTCTCTTTTATTCTCTTCCCTGTCTCACTGAAACCAGCGCTTAGACCCTCAACCACGGAGTTGACACCTGTATCTAACTATAACACCATGCATTCCCTACCATGATGGTGTAAGTACCCTTCGGTCCCCTCCTACATTCATGTCTTTTCTTTTTGTGACACAATACAGTTAACTTGGGGCTGTTTGCATGAGCATTAGTGAGGGTTATTTACTTCCACAACGACAACTTACTGGTGACCATGCCACTGAGATGTATGACTCCACCTCTCCAGCAACCATTAATGGCCTACAGGACCTCAGGAAGGGCGGGGCTTCATGAGCCTCTCTCCCTCCATGATGGAATGCTGATGGAGACAATCTTGTGCACATAGTCACTGCTGCTGTGAGTTCAAGGGTGCAAGCTGTGCCATGTCCAGAAGACCATGTTTCCCAGCACTCTTCTCATGTTCCAGCTCTTACGCCCTCCTGCCCCCTCTTCCTCTGCATTTCCTGAGCTTTTGAATGGAAGAATCTGAATTTCTAACAGGCTCCCAGGTGATGGTGAAGCTCTTGGTCTGAGAGTCTCCTGGAAGAGGAAGCCTGGAACAATCAGAATAGACTCCCTCAATCCAGAATATCTTAAGCAAGTTAGAAATAGCAATGACTGGAGTGCTACAAGAAACTCAGCCAACAGTGTCTGGCCTTCCTTTGGCCTGTCCATCTCTCCAGTTACATTGTGCTAAAATATTCCTCCTGTGAATACCTAACTCTGGTCATTCCTAAGTACTTACATCTCTCACAAGTGTGTGGTCCCCATCAGTCTTCTCGGCCCTTAGAAAGTTGTCCCTATTCCTCTCTTCTAGAAATTGTACTTCATGTCACCTCAGTTACCATTAGTACCATCCACCACTCACACAAGGACGATCTTCACCTATCAGTACTCTTAGTCGCCTCAAAGTTCAAGTACCTAAGGAAGACATCTCTATCCTCCACTCTGCTCCACCTGAGTCCCTGTCTCTGCATCCTTCCATCCCACTGATGTGCTGCAACTTGCTTATGTAAGAGTATATTGACCATGAAAGATGTAAGATAACCATGAAAGTTTTTCACTGTTGTTTTAAAGTTTATTAAGTGGGTCAATTTCTTTCCCCTGGTTTTGTGTCTAAAAAAAAAAAGCTGGTCCTGCCTCTGGCAACAGGAAGAGTTGCTAATGGTGCCAAGTAGGGAATGAATAATCTCCAGACATATGTACCACTGAGCTCCCAATTTTGTCTCCAGTTATTATTCTACTTGCTGCTTCCTTTGCCTCTTTTCTGCCGTACCTTTCCTTGATTCTTCCACATCCTTCCCACCTGGACGCGGGGTGTGGGGTGGCAAGTTAGGCCACTGGAGGCTACAGAGGGTAAACTGGCTTCATACTCATGGGACTTTAAAAAAAATTCATGGGCGCTTTTTCCTAGTTTTTATTTAGAAACAACATAAGCTACAGAGAAGTTACAGGATTCATGGTGTCTCACTACTCCATACCCAGCACAACTTCTGCTAACAGTGTACTCAGCTGCTTTGTCATACACATTGTGTGTGTGTGTGTGTGTATGTGTGTGTGTGTGTGTGTGTCTGTGTGTGTATCTGTCTGTCTATCTGTCTGTGTGTCTGTTTGTGTGTGCGCGCATGTGTGTGTGTGCGCGTGTGCATGTGTAATAGACATATACATATCCTGGGGATTCAGTTGGTTGAGTGTTTGGATCCAGTGGTTGAGTGTTTGGATAAAGTTTGAATGCTTGCTTAACAAGCGTCAGAACCAAAGTTTGCTCTTCAGCATATATACACACATATATACATGTATGCCTATGTATACACATACATTTAATGGGTTCCAAAAGTACCTGATAGTAAATTATATAGAGCATGCTCTTATCTCAGTGTACATTTCATAAACATGCTCCTAAATGACCATGGTTTCCATTCCTACAAATTTAACAGCTCATGGTTTACTTCACCTATTTATTTATGGTCTCAATTCCTATTTTCTCATCTAGGTCCCTAGCACATCTGTCCTTCCCAGCACTCTAGCCTCAGTTCAGAATCCAACTCAGAGTCAGTACTACACCAAGACATCACCTTTTTCCAGCTTTTCTTTTTCTTCTGTAGCCGTGACTTTTCTTTTTAATTAGAACACTCCTCATATGGGTTTGTCTGATGTTACCGTGTGGTGTGAGTCTAGCTGGAATACCACACAGAGGATGCTGTGTCCTTCCCGGGGCACCCATCCCAAGGCTCACAGCATCCATCTGCTCTTGCTGGCATCTCCCCGGGAATCTTGGAGAACAGCCTGGCACTGGGAGAAGTCCCTCCCTTGCACTCCCATTTCAGATGAAAGACATCTGTGCTGTGGTTGCAGCCGGTGTCTCCCTCCTCAACATCCCACCTGCACATGCTCCTCTGTGCTCCTCTTTGCAGCTGAGGTGACTTCCACACCACCTCCTTCACACGTGACCTGCATCCAGCCACGGAGAAATCATGAGTTGCCTGCCCAATGAAATTGACTCCAACATATAAGAATAGAAAGGCTTCTTTATTTTGCTAATCAAGACAGCTAGACAGCCCTTCTCAGATCCTAAAAACTGAGTTGTTAGAATCAGGTACTCTAGTGCTGGCTGGTAGAGCACACCTATAATCCCAGCTCTTGGGATCTGGAGGCAGGAGCATCAAGGTCAGCCTTGATACACAGCAATGTGGAGATCAGCACTACAACAGGAGACTGTCTCACAAACAAAAATCAACACTCAGTGACATCTCAAGTGGAGGAAGCATAAGCAGTTTACCAGTAACACACTTGTGCCTTATTCTGTGACAGTGCAATATATTTGTATGTGTGTGCATACACACACACACACACACACACACACACACACACACTTTGGCCCATCTTTAAGGATTCAACATTCCTTTATCCCACTGCTTTGACCATCCTGTCTGTGACCTTGATTCCCTCCTTCACAACTCTAGGAACCCCAAAGCACAGGCTCTGGGTCCTTATTCATAGCAAAGATTCTCACCAGGTATGAGTTTGCCATGGATGCACCTCTCCCCCCTAAAACATAACCTCATGCATGTTCAGAACACATTCCAAGAGCCAGCTTATTTTACTTCCTTCCTCCTCCATCTCACTTCACTCATTTCTTTTAATAAAAAGTAGCTGCTTTATTATCATATTGGTATGTATCTTATTTGCATAGGTTGTGTCGAGTTACAGGGGATCTATTTTTACTGCGATTTCACTTACATCCAACAAAATTCATAGTGTAATTTAGATGTTTTACAAAATTCAGAACTGGTTTCACCATAACTACTCTCTGCTCCAGAACATTTATATTAACCTCTGTAAAAAATCATATTAAATTAATAGTCCCTCCCCTTCCTCAATCCTCTCAGGTCCTAGCAACTAGTTGTCTACTTTCTGTCTGTCTCTAGGGATTCTGAGCATCTTGCATAAATACAATCATAAAATGCGTATCTTCTTTCACTGAGCATAAGGATACAAGATGCACCCATGATGTAGCAGGTCCCAAGCTCCATTCCATTTACAGATTGGTAATATTACACTGTGTGGCTTCTCTGTTTCCTGATCAATCTATGGATCTCTGAACTGTGTCCACCTCCTATTCATTTATAAAGCAGCTAGAAGCCTGGATATGTACCAGGGAGGAAACTGCTCGGTCACATACTTAGGCTGTTTGACCTTCTGAGGATGTGTCCATTTGTTCTACAAAATACATGGCATCATTTGAAACAAGTAAGTTATAAGGATTACATTTTCTCTAAATTCTTACAACATTCTTTTTTCCTTTTCTGTAATGTGTGTGTGTGTGTGTGTGTGTGTGTGTGTGTTGTACTGAGTGAGATGTATCAAACAATAGCCTTGAATTCCTGATTTTTCATGTGCCTATCCTGGAGACCTGGGACTACAGACCCACATCATCACACCCAGTTCCACACCGAGGACTGTACCACAGGTCTTGCACACACAAGACGAACTCTCTGCTACTGACCATCCAGCCTTCACCAACAGCTCTCACGGTCCATCTTTCTCACAGTTGTCCTAGTCATTTCTGTTTGTGGTTTGGATTTGCATCTCTTGGACGACTAACGATAGGCAATCCTCTTTAAGTAGCTACTGACCTCATGAATCTCTTCAATCCCTTCTTCATTTTTAAATTGGCTCAAATCTCTTTTTACTGATGAACTGTGATCATTCTTTATATATTCTGAATACTAGTCCCTAATCAAAAATCATTTTCAAGTATTTTCTTCATTTTGTAGCTGTGTTCTCCTTTTCTCAATGATATCCTTTCAATCACCAAAGTTTTTATTTGAGGTGATTCTCAATTAGTATGTTTTCTTGGGTTACTTAATTTCCAGTGTTATTATCGATTATCCAAGATCATGGAAATTTAAACCTAGAATTTCTACTAAGAGGCTCATATAGTTAACTTTTTCATTCATTTTGAGTTAACTTCAGTATGAGTGTCCAAACATATTCTTTTCTATAGTATAAATCCAATTGTCTAGGTAGCATTTGTTATGAAGAACATTTTCCTATGGGCAATTGTCTTGGCACCAATATTGCAAGTCAGCTGACCATAAATTACAGGTTCCCTTCGCATCTAAGAAACAATTGGCATCCATCCAACCCACCCACCACCCAACCACCACCAACAAGGAAAAATGTAATTTCTCAATTGCTAATTAAAAACAATTTCAGGTCTGAAGGGTATAGCTGAGCAGTATAGAGCTTGCCTAACATGCATAGGGCTCAATTTCCCCACTGCAAAGTAAGGCAGGGGGATTCTAGAAACTCATTGAGAAAGCCTAAAATATAATTAAGGACATGTGAATTTCTAAAACTTCTATAATTTCTCTAAAAATAAAATAATATAAAAATAGTAAAAATACCACAATGTACCATGACATGTAGGAACATGAGGAAATATCCTTGAGTGTGAAAAATCTAGCTTTTCAGAAATAAGAGAAGGAAGAAAAGTCGTCCAACTGAGTGTTATTGACACATCACATGAAGGGAATTCCCTTGTTGTCAATGACTTTTCAGGCATAAACACAACTTGTAACGCTGAATGAATTTCACCGAGGACCACAATATCACGATGTGGTCTCGTGTGCTCTGTCCCATGTGATGCTCACACTTTTACTTCTCCATTTCTGAGCTGTGAGCTAGCAGGCCTCGCCAGGACTTGCTATGGGAAGCAATTTTCACAGAAATGAGCTCTTATGACACCATCCAAAGGGACAATGTTGCTTTGGAGCTCCAACCTGGGGATCTTCAAAGAGACTGTCTACATCCCCCCAATGGGCCAAAATGATGTTTAGACTGTGTCTCCCAGAACTATGTAGAAATTTAATTTCCACTGCAATGACGCTTAGAGACAGAACCTTTATGAGACATTATCAGGTGGTAAGGGAATGGATTCATAAGTACACTCCCACTAAAAGTATGATTGAGGCTCAAGATTTTCTCCAGTTCCCATGAGCTGAGTCTGCCCTGCTATGTTACAGGGTCACAAGAAGGACATTAGCAACACAGGGGCTGCCTCCCTCAGCAGGGCATCAGGTGGGCTTAGGGCACAAAATCAGCCACACCTGCTCTTTTTGTTTCTGAGGGCATCTTGTCATAGCTGTGCCAGAGGTCATCAGGAATTCTTGTGCTACCCTGATCCAGGTATCATCTGACATCCTCTATCACCTCCCTGTGCTACACCTGCCTCTCCTGCCCTCCCATCTTCTACTTCACTCTCTCTGTTTAGATGGCTTCTCCATTTTCTCTTTCATCTACTGGTAAAGGCATCCCCAAGGACTGGGGAGCTGGCTCAGTGGATGAAGTGCTTGCTATATAATCATGAGAACCTCAGTCCACAGAACCCACATATGAAAAACCAAGTGTGCCGACACATGCCTATAATCGCAGTACTGGAAGGCAGAAACAGGAGAATCCCAGGGGCTTGCTAGCCAGCCAGTGTAGCCAACTGGTGAGTGGAAGTTTCATTAAAAGACCTTGCTTGAAAAACTAAGGTGAAGAACAGAAGATGATTCTGACATTAACTTCTGACCACCATATCCCCCCCCACACACACCCATGTGCACACACATACATGTTCCCCATCTCTCACACACACCCCTAAACTGATGGCTTTGTTCCCCGTGCGTAAACTGGCTAAAAGTAACTGGACCACACCACCAGGAGTGGTGCTACGAGCTTCATTTTTATGTCCTCCACAAACCCTTTGGAGCCAGACCCCCAACCATCACCTGCCTTATTTCTCACGTGGGTAACATGAGCCTTGAGCAGCAGGGCCACGGTGCTCACAGAGTAAACGTAAGCCTGGGAGAAGAGTTTCAACCCAAACCCAAATGTACAGCCCTGACCTGGACCCCACCATCCACCCCCCACACTTCATCCACGTGTGACGCCACCTGCACTCTCAAATCCCCCTTGACGCCTGCAGCAGACGCTCTGCTGCTTGTTCAGTGTCCATCCCCCTCCTCTCTGTCGAACTCTTTATCTCAGAGATAAACGCTGGGTCCAGATTTAAAAACAAAATCATTTCACAGCTAGATGTCAGTGCCGTGCGCTCACAGCAGAGGCAGGGGGAGAAAAGGTTTGGGGGTTTCTTCCCCCACCCCAATATTTCTTTTTGCCTTTTCCTCCTTCCTGCTTTCTAGAATAGAATGCGACCCTATGATTAGAGATTATGATAAAGAGATCGATCACCTGAGGGTAGACACACAGAAGGACAGGAGGGCAGGAGAAAAGAGGCTACGCTCTGGCTAATCAGTGGCTGTTACATGAGACCGGGACTTCGTTACCCTGGACAAAAATCAGTTTCTATCTGGGAAGGAAATCCTGTGTTTTACAAGAGGAAGTGCTCCCTGGTGCAACTGGAAGGAGGCTGTGATGGTTATGTAAGTATCACCTTGACATTGGGCACGTGTGTGAAGAGGTGGTAGTAAGACAGCCCTTGAGCAGGCCTGCAGAGGACTGACTGATACAGAAGACCCGGCATGGTGGGTGTGACCATTCTGTGGGCAGGCTGATAAGGTTCAGTGAAGTGTGGCTTTCAGACACACTTGAATCCATTTGTTGTCTGGCAAGGGAGGTCTGCCTCTCTCTCAGCAGTCCTGTGGGTATATGTGGCTAGATCGCTCCTGCCCTGTTAGTATGAGCTCTCCTGCCAAACTGCACTAAGAAATGTAGCCATAGGCCAGAATAAAACCCTTTGTTCCTCTAGACTGAATGGTCATGAATTTACCAGCAGCACACAGAGAAACTGTAACAGAAGTGAGGAATGAGTAAAGCGTGCCAGACAGTGAGCAGCAGCAACCAGGAGGGACACGAAGGCGAAGTCCCACTGAGCATCGCTTCAGCCCCATCCAGTGACCGTCTGCAGAGCAGCAATGTCGTCCTCTGCTGTCCTGAGCTCAGGCACCTCACTGAATTCTCTCTCTGTCCTAGGAAGTCCTGGCAAGAGAAGGGAATGGGCAGAACTCTTCAGCACTTAGAGCCCCCTGGATCTCAAAGGTGGTCCTGTGATGATGAGCCAAGGCTCGGAGGGAAGGGAGCACAGAGCAGGGAGAAGTGCATGGGGACCAGAAGAATTGCTGGAAGGGACCATATAGACCAGGGAGAAGTGCATAGAGGAGAGAAGAATTGCTGGAAGGGATCACAGATCAAGGGAGAAGTGCATACAGGACAGAATTGCCGGCTCACAGGCCGAACATAGTGGCCGAAAGGATCGCTCACAGCACCCACAGCAGCATCCATGGCATGGTACAGCTCCTAACCAAGCCCTCAGCACTACCTTTTCTTTGTCAAAAACATTTGCTCCTCGGCTTGAACCTCCGTCCTGAGCACCAGGTGCAAGGTGGACTCCACAGCTGCTCAACCAGCCCCCTGAAGGGTTTGGGTGACTGATCTGTATGTTGCACAGCCCTGCAGCCTGGGCCACTGTCAAGTCATCCCCTGCCCTGCCCCACTCCGAATCTGGTCCTTTAGCTTACATGTGCCTCACTCAAGACTCCTCCCCTCTCCCAGGAGTCAGAAAGATACACTGCCTCCGATTCCTCTCTCCCCCACACACCTCAAAGACAGAATCTGTCCCAGGGAGGGTGCTTTCGACTTGAGTCCACCCCCACCTTTCCTGCTGCCTCCACCAGTAGCGCTGAGCACACACCCCTTCTTCCCCCCAACCCCCCAGCAGCTCTACTCTCCTATGGGACTCTCTGGGCAGCCTCCCTGCCTCTCATCTTGCAGCTAATTGCCAGGTAGACTTTCTGAAGCATATGTTAACCACATCTGTCCTTACCCAGAAATCCACAGACGTTTTTGCTGCCTAAAGCAAACCTTGTGCCCCCTCAAAACCATCTGTCAATCAACATTTCTTACTATTCCTTCCACCTCTTCTTGCAAATATTACAGCAAGTCTTGTACAGGGTTCTCTTGATGTAACTAACAAGTGTTTTATTTTATCCTGCCTTTTAACACAACAGAGCAAACTGATCTCCCTGTCTTTGCAACTTTCTCTATATCTGAAGGGCAGTTTGTCCCTGTCTGACTCACTTTTGAATTTTGCCAAGTTGCATCTGAACTTCACAGATAACCAACCAGTCAATGGATACTTCAGAGTCAAATTCAAGGTCAGACGCAAAAACACAAAACAAAAAGCCTGTCCTTACTCCCTTGTAGTGTGTTCATTCTCTCTATTTTTTTATTTGCTCTTTTATCCTTTTGTTTTACTTTGTTTTGGATGGACTCCAGGGCCTCGTGCCTGCTGGCTGAATATTCTACATCTTAGCTCTTTTATTTATAATCACCACTCTTGGACCAGAGAGATGGCTCGGGTTAAGACTCTGTCTCCCCAGAAGAAGGTCCTGAGTTCAGATCCCTAATCCCATATAAAAATGTCAGAAGGAAATGGCAGCAGACTATACTTCCAATCCTGGAAGGCAAAGCCTGGAAAACTCCAAAGTAAAGCAAAGAGGAAGTATAGCAATAGAGGTGAATCCTAAAATCACTCCCTGGGCCTCCACAGATACACATAGTGTACTCTAATACTAATACACACACACACACACACACACAAAATAAATAAATTAATTAAATAAGTAAATAAATCTTTTTAAAAAGTCACAATTCTTTAAGGAAATGAATATTGACCTAAAAGACAATGTTACATTTTTAAAAATAAATTTATTAAAGTAACATTTTTATATACATGCTCCTTGGCTTCCTCTAGCTACCCTCCCTTCCTCCCTCCCTTCCTCCCACTCCCATCCCATTCCACCTTCCCTTCCATCCCTACATAGGCTCAGTACTCCCTTCTATTCTCCTGTCCTTCGGTTCTATGGGTCCTGGGGTTCCTTCTGTATCATCTGTTCTAATGCGGGTACAGGCCTCTGTAGCAGACAGAGAAGCCCTTGGATAGCCCACTGATATAAGTACTCCCTTGTCCCTAAGGATCCTACTGTCTGAAACTATTTCTCCTGAAATCCACACCAATCCATGGGGGCATGATGACATATTTACCACTGTGCAGGTCTGATGAGATCAAGTCCCACTGCCATGAGTTCCTGGCTGTGGCTGCCCTATCTTGAGAGGAATGACCTGTCCAGCAATGGAACTCTCCATCTTTAGGTTCTTTTTTTTTATTTTTTTATTATTATTTATTCAATTGAGTGTGTGTGTGTGTGTGTGTGTGTGTGTGTGTAGAACAAGACCCGTGTCTACAAAAGCTACTCAAAGAATGTGAATACGTCATATGTGGATCAACAGGTATCACTACAAAGGGGCAATCAGAAGAACTCAGCCAACCCAGCACCACATCTAATGAGAAGGAAGACTGTGGGGAGGAGAGCACCTGACTTTGACAAGTTCTATTGTAGCACACAGCATACCCCGTCTCCAGACCACAGATATCTTTCCCATGAACACACCCAGAAGCTGACTGTTTCTACCATGCCCAGCAAATGCCAATGCCCTGCTGTTCTGACGTCCCCATCTGTATCTACAGATAGGAAGTGTGAATCACAGAACGTGTGTGTGTGCACGCGCATGTGTGTGTTCTGCATGTGTGTGAATGCATGGGATTGTGACAGTGCATGTGGCCCATGTGTGTATGAGTGTGTCGTGTGTGATTATATATGTGCAATATATGCACGGATGCATGTATACATGCAGGCTTGGAA
The DNA here is from genome assembly GCA_023101885.1 of Typhlomys cinereus. Lineage (NCBI taxonomy): Eukaryota > Metazoa > Chordata > Mammalia > Rodentia > Platacanthomyidae > Typhlomys > Typhlomys cinereus. The sequence continues at coordinate 2,067,855 of JALPQD010000183.1, read as the reverse complement.
CTATGAGGGTATGTGTGGCATCTGTATGTGCAGTATGTGTATGCAACTGTGGGGATGCCTATGGTACATTTGTGTGTATGTATGTGCATATGTTTGTGTATGTGTGACTATATGATGTACACATGCATGTAAGTGTGCGTACAGGTTTGGAAATATAAAGTCACATGTGATGTATGTATGTGTGGGTTGTATGAACATATATGCATGAAAGTTTGGGATTGTGGAGTGTATATGGTGCATGCACTTGTACAAATGCGCATGAGTGCAGGCCTGAGATTGACATTGGGAATCAATTATAACTTCACCCACCTTTGTCACTGAGAGAGAAGCTTCTCAGGCAAATTCAGAGCTTGCTCATACAGTGTATAGCTAGCCAGCTTGCTCCAAGAATGCACTGTCCTCTTCCTGAGAGCTAGAGTTATGGATGGACCAGGATTTACAGGGATTCTAAACTCCCAGTTCTCGTGACTACACAGCAAATGTATTAACCAATAAGTCGTTTCCCTAGCCCACCCCACCACTACCACCGTAGCCAGAGTCATGACACACAGCATAACCCAGGACAACTTCCAAGAAACTAGTCATGAAATCTCACACTTGGCTTGCACATGATGGCTCAAACGACCTCCCTAGTCTTCCAAGATATGGCCAAAACAGTAGTGGTGCTTGTGGAAGAAAAAGATCGATGGATCTTCTGCTCTTCCCCTCATTTTGTCATTGCACATAGAAACCATCCTCGCTGTGTTCTCATCTATCAAAGCCCAAGAATCCCTCAGAACCACAGCGCTGGAACAAGCTACAGAAAAAGGATGCATCAAGGGTAAAGGATCAAAAGCAGAAGACAGAGCCTCCAATCCCGCAAAGTAAAAAAAAAAAAGTTCTGAAATCTAAGTGCAAGAGCTTTCCAATTTGCATCCTCAAAATGTCTGGTTATGTAAGACAGTTATGTCAGATCTGACTGCTAAACCAACAGTGCACCAAATGAAGACTGAGAAAAAAAACATCCTGTGAAACATCACTCCATGCTCAAGCCAGACAGTCACTGACATCTCAAGCTCTGAGAGCTGCCTTAACTGCCCTGGGGATCCTCAAAGAAAGGGGCCAGGTCAGGGACTCTCCGAAGTCCTATTCCCCCAAGAAAACAAAACAAATTCAAGGCAATGAGTTGGTCATCTAAAGATAGTCCAGTTACGTTAGGGAGATAATGACATTATCCTGCCATTTTGCATTTCTTTCTTCTCTCTATATTCTTCCCCAGTAGAAGTCTGTCTTGAATCAAAACCCATGGGCCGGCCTAAAGTTGACAGTTGACAAGACAGACATTCTTGCCCCTGCGTTTCAGCAAAGGCAAGCGACAGCTGGAAAGTCATGACACTGTTTGCTGCTCTCTGTCACTGTCTCTGCAGGACGGGGCATCAAACACAGGGCCTGTGCATGCCAGCAAGCACCCTAGCGCTGAGCTCCACTCCCACCTGCTCCTCCCACCAGTAATATCCCTCATTTTGTACCTCTTAGGAGCAGACACAAGACTTGAGGACACAGTGGCAAGACAGACACAGCCCCAGTGCTCAGCTTATATTCCGCAGAGGAAAAAAAGAAAGAAAGGAAAAAAAAAAACAACAACAAGGAAAGCGGAAATAAAGCGACACAAAATATAACTGCAGAAAGACAGAGATGAAGCATCACGAAGCAGCTGAAGCGTAGAGAGTCTCAGTCACTGAGCTTTGACTTTGGTTTGTGTATTGCTTACTCCAGCAAACGATCTTGACATACAGCCATCTGTAAGGTAGACTCTGGCTGGCTGAAGGGCCCTGTGGCACCCAGCGTAACATGAGGTGAGAGGCTGGTTCTGCCCTGGAGGGGAAGACCTGGATGAATCTAGCATGACCACTTCAACTGCATCTGGGGAGGACAGCAGGTCAGTAGGGCCGGAACCCACTGCGAGCCCATGGGGGTCACTGCAGAGCACAAGCGCGGCCTCCATCCATGCGGCAGACTCAAGAGAACTGAGGGCGCTCTGAGGATCCCAGGTAACGCCGGCGCCACTGCCTTACTGAAGGATCAGGTCCAACGGGGCAGTGCAATGCTTTACTGCCGTGACTACCCACCATGACCAAACCGAGAGAGTTAAGAGGCAGGCTCTCAGCCAACATTTACCCTCAGGAATAAGACAATGAAACATCAGGATACACTGCAGTCAAGGTTGACATTTGTTTTCTGATCCTTTTGTGGATGTATATGAATACGTTTCCTGGCTCCTTGTTACAGGTTCCATTCACCAAAGAATGAAAGAAACATTCGTCTGGGAAATGGATGATGTGGGGCCACCCGGCAGGTGGATGGAAGCAAGGTGACCAGTTGTACCATCATAGGGAGCAAACTGGCCTAGGAGGGCTATAATGGGATCAGTGCTGGCCCAGAAGCAATCAGACCATCAAGGTTCGCTGTCTGGGTAAATCATCACTATACACAGGGACAGGAAGGGCAGGAAGGAGCAGGTCTGGTGGTGGGAAGAACTTGCCCCCTGGAGACAGAGTACATGTGTGAGATGCCTGAAGGTCTACAGTGGCGAGGTGTCACTTAGACAGACAGATGTGCAGATTTAGCTCCAGGGAGAAATGGCATGGACTGGAGAAGCAGGTGTCCTCGTGTGGACAGATGCAACTTCAAGGACCAAGGGAGATCAGGTGCTGAGCGGATGTAAATGGAGAAGCCACAAGGAGACCCTGAAGGGAGGCCCAGGAGACGCTGACAAAACTAGCAGAGCCCAGTGTATCGAAAGGGCTCAGCTGCTTTTTAATTCAGGCCTAGGGATGTGGGTCCGTGAAAGAGTGTTTGCCTAGCATGCACAAGGCCCTGGTTCCAGCTCGAGAACCATAGAAGCCATTATAAAGTTAGACTACACTCAGCAAATGAGTCTGGATGGTCACAGGGCAATCTGATGACAGCAACTGACTGCAGGTCAGTTATCATTGTTTTGAATCTGAAACTTCCTACTTGACTTGATCTTTGAATGCCTGTTTCTCATCCGGTGGTGTGATTTGGGAGATTTCAGGAACTAATCTTGGTGCTAGACCTGAAGGAATAAGATACTCAGGTGTGGTCTAGCTGGCAGAAGCTAGTAGACTAAGGATGGGTCATTGAGGATTACACCTGAACCCTGCCTGCTTCCCACTCTCTGCGTCCTTATCCACGAAGACCTAAGCAGTCTTTACCCAAGTTCCTAGGGTCAGGCACTGAGTTGCTCCACCCACCAGGCCTTCTCCACCATGATGCACCAAAACCCTCTAAAACCGTGAACCAAAATAAATCTGCCATTCAGTGGTTTCTGTCAGGCCACAGTGACACAAAGGGAAGCAATACAGTCAGGAACAAAGCAGAAAGAAAACCCACACCCTGTAGCAATATATTACCATTTCAAGAGGAGATGGCATGCATCTTTTTCTTGTATTATGGGAGGGGGCATTTGTTAATATCTTTAGTGAGTCATGATCTTGGACCTTGGAGTGGAGATCCTTAAGGGGAAAGTCAAGCATCAAAGGTCCCTGAGCCAAGTTATCATTAAGTATTTCTGACTCTGGTGTCTGATTTCACACTGAGGGGGGCTGGGGAGCCACACAACCCTGACACAGTGGGCCCTCTGGCAGCTCAGATCTGCTTGAAGAGAATCTCCCTACACAGCTTCTATTTTGGACTCTAGCAGGCTATTTAACAAAAGTCAGATGAGAGGTGTTAAAAACCTCTGCAGCTAGAAGCTGTCTTCAAGAAGACTCTAGGCAACTTGATTAGCAGCCTTCGGTGACAAGATTAGCTGCTAAGCTACCAATTAAGGATGCCTGCCTTTTAACCAGCCCTCCCCAAAGGGTGACAGCTTCTCCTTCAATGCCCTGTCCATTTGTCTTCTTGTTCCCACGCCACCCTAGTGCCAAAACCTCTTTAAGATTGTTGGAAGCCACAGATTCCAGCCACCAAATGAAACTCAGTGAATGTGTTAGAAGGGAAAGGAAGGGCGTCAGGACATGGGCCAGTGGTTCCGGGTCTCTCAACTCAGGGTAACAACCTGGTGACTTGCTGGAAATGCATGCCCCTTGTCCCATAGCAAGGTAGCAGCAAACAGACTATTCTAGAGTCTGCTTTTTGACACCAAGTTGAAGCAACAACTGAATCATCACAGTAATTAAGGAAATGTATATATATATATATATATATATATATATATATACACACACTTTTATTTCTAAGCCGTCTCCCAAATGCAGGCAATGAACACATGAATACAATGCTATTCAATTCTTGGGACTCAACCTCTTCCTTAGAAAACCTGCAGATCTGAGAGAGGCCGAAGTGATAGATGCACAAGGATCAGGAAAAAAAAAAGTAAGATAAGAAAGGAAAATAAGTTTCAAAGAGAATGTGGCAAGCTGAGGCGATAGCTGGGTCAGCAAAATGCTTTGTGAAGTAAGCATGAGGACCTGATCTCCTGCAGAACCCACATAAGAAAAGAAAAAGAGGTGGCTGGAGAGGTGGCTCAGAGGTTAATTTAAGCCTCTGCCTTGCAGGCGGAAGATTCTGAGTTCAGATCCTAGACCCCATGTATAGAAGCCGGGCAGAAGTGGGAGCGGCCTGCATTTCTGGTCCTGGTAGGGCGGAACCTGTGAATCCCGGAGCAGAGTAAACAAGGAGGAGGTGGAGGTGTCCATGGTGGTTCCTGAATTCGTCTGTGGTTCTATACACACGCATACACATACACACATACATACACGTGCACATACATACATGTACAATTGAATAAATAAGTAATAATAAAAAAATTTTTAAAAAAGAAAAGAATAAGAAAATGTCAGGCATGGAAGCACATGGTTATAACCCCAGCTCATGGGCTTCATCAGTGAGTTCCAGGCCAATTCAAACTGCCCAACACAGCCTGCTGAGACAGATTAATCATCTGGTTTTCCATGTTTCATCCAACATTAGACACACTTGTTCTTCATGGATCTAGCAGACTGCTCTGAACAACCAAGGTTGACCTCTGCTATCTATGCAGTGTGTACACACTTGTACTCCATGGTGACCAAGGGCAAACTGTCTTTATGGAAGAAACAGCGATCGCCACAAGAACTTAGGTGCATTCAATGCGATTAGTCCTTGCAGCAGAAGTTAGTCAAGCATCGTAGGCTACCTGCAGCCAGGCAATGGCTTAAATGGTGTGTAAAACAGTGCAGTGAGCAAGGTTGCTGCAAGAGAATGGCTGCCAGGGCTCGTATTTCTAACTAATGTTAATTCTCCCAGTCAGTGTTTCCTGAGGGGTAAAACCAGGACAGGACCAGTCTCATGGCAGAGCATGTTTGCAAATTTGCATGTGGGTAAATGTTCAGCATAGGACAAATGCTCAGTACCTACCAGTAAGAGTAGTCAACATTACTATTAGTACAAAAAAAAAGTTTTGTGTACTGTGCTAGGGAAGAAAAAGTAAAAGTGAGAACAGAAACCTCATTCTAGCCAAGAGACATTCACCTCCAGTCCAATCTAAACAACCCTGCGGATCCTGCTGAGACAGGTAATTGTCTGGTTCACCATGTTTCAATCCAGCATCAGACACACTTGTTCCTAATGCATCTAGCAGACCATTTTGTATTGTCTCAAGCTTCTCAGCCATTTCCTCAACAGGAAACAGAAACACAGAAACCAGATAGGACTGAATGAAGTCTCCAGCTGCCAAAACAACTGCCTGGGCAGGGCACCAGCGACCAACAGACAGCTAGTTTCCTGGGAGGGTGACCCCGGGGGCCTCCACCTGGCCTGGCTGGGAAAGGAAAGGAGTGCTAGGGTCTGAGGCCAGCACTGCGTGGTGGTGGACACTTGGGCTGTCCGCCTTTCTCACTTTTCCTCCGCCCAGCTAGCTACCAGGTGCCACCCATCTGCCTCTTCCCAGCCCTGGGAGATGCCAGCACCCTTGACCTGATGCACCCCAACAGACAGCCTGGGAAGGAGGACAGCGTGATCCTTCCTCAACAGGCAGGGCTGGAACAGAAAACCGCAGGCAACTGCGAGAAAGGCCCCCTGACACGTTCGGGAAAGTGAAAGTGAGTTCTGAGCCTCACCAATGCTCCCACAGAGTGGCAACTCTGCCCGCTGAGATGGAGGCCATTCCCTGGGTAGGCTCCCTCCCTCCTCATCCTCACCAAATGCAACTTCCCCCTACCAGAAGAAAAGAAGAGGGGCTGCTCTAGGGGCACAGAGCAAGGATTAACCCCAACAACTGGCTTCCTCTCCTCCCCTCCTCCATTTCCACCTTTCACCAGAAAGGAAGGGCCTGTCTTTCTGAGGGTCCACGAACTTCCTTTTTAGGCCAAAACACACAACAAACACAGGCTCCAAGAATAAGCCACGCCTTCCCATTACTTAAAACTTAAGCTAATTACTCTTAAAAGGGTGCTACTTAGCTCATGGGGGAAGGAGGAGTCGGGGAGCTTAGATACCATGGTGAAGGGAGGGTAGTGAGCCCTAGAGAAGACTTCAGACACACGGAGAACCTGGTAATAGTCTGGTTTCCTATAAATGACATCAGAAGGGTACTTAGAATAATGAGCTGGCCTAAGACTCGGGGTGTGGCTTCTTTAGGCTATCTACTCCTCGTAAGGGGTAAAGGTCAAGCCACCACAGAGGCCGGAAGAGTAATTGGGGAGCAGGTGTTCCAGGTGGGAGGATTGTGGGGGAAACAAGGAAGACGGCTCCATTCAGGGCCCTGGACACAGGCAAAGCCAATGCTCAGGAGTCTCCAGTGTCCACAGGAAATTTACACTGTCTTCTGGAGATTAGAAGTGAACCTTGTCAGCGAGGGGCTGTATCACCACCAGCCCTGGACCCAGTGACCCAGGATTCTTCCTGATACCCTAGCTGGAAAGGGGAACCGGAGAGCTCCAAGTGCGCCCCAGCTCCCTGCACAGAGGGAGCCGAGGTAGACAATGGTCTCTGAAACGGGTGAAAACAGCCCTTTCCAGGAATAACGAAACCCCACAGCTTGACCAAATAAGGCAAGTGAAAGCTAGAAGCCAAGGAGGGAGGCCGGAGCGATGTCCTTCCTCAGGCCAGCCAGCTGGAGGAGACGCCGCCGATCCAGCCCCGCGCTGCCTGGCCTGTGCGCAGAAGAGAAAATGCTAAGAAACTATAAACGGAAAAAGCTCTGTGCCAAGGAGAGCTGGGAGGCGCTGGACCCGGCCCTCCAACAACCCCTAGGAAGCAGATAACACTCCCTTGAGAAACAGTGAGAGCAAACTGGGCCTTGCCAGTGTCCCTCAAACCGTCACAGATTCACAAAGCTCAGTGATGGCATAGATGCTAAATATCAAGTTACACAATGAATTTCCACTTTTCAAAGTGAAAATATTTACAAGACTGCTTCCGCTCCAATATTTATGTTGCTGTTTTTTTTGGGTTTTTTTGGTTTCCAAATTAAGCTCAAATTTCCTGTTTTAGCAAATCTCTCTTTTAGGAGAAATGGCTAGATTTTTTTTAAAAAAATCTTTTCCTCCTCCCATATGCCAGAAGTCTTTTATACACTGAAAAAAAATTTAAATACATATAGAAGGAAGATTGTTAAAATAAAGGTTGAGGGTTAAAAAAAAATCTCTCTATGCTATTATCTCCTGTGGGCTTTCAGAAGTTTTACCAGGCCAGAGACTATGGACATGACATGGGAAGATGCATGTAGACACATTCCCCAGTGTTCTCCAGAAAGCTTAGTACTGTTTTTACTTTTCTTGACCATGTAGGTTTCTAAAAGCAAATTACCTCAGGAAAAAGAAAAAAAACAAAACCTTAAGGGATTGTAAGAAACAATTGCTGAGGATGCTGGTGAAGAGCTAAGCAGCTGGAAGCCGAGTCCCGTTCTCCTTCCAGAGGAGAGCTTCCTCTTGCACAATGTGCTCGCGTGTAAGGGCTGGGTCTATTGTTCCTGGAGGTCTGGGGTCAATCTCACCCACCTCAGGAGAGCGGAGAAGCCCAGGTGTCCATCCTACTTTAGCAGAACTCGCTGAGGTGCTGGGCTGGTGGGCGGGGAGAGAAGGAGGGGTTACCCACCTCCTGCAGCATTCTGAGCATTGGGTCCACTGGCTCCTAGACTCTGCTTCCTGCACTCCTAGCATTAAACTAACCAGTTGTTCCCATGGCCCTTTCCAACATTTCTACATCCAAAATGTTTATCAGATTTCTATACCTCTTTCTCTATCCAAAACCCCTGTTACCTGAGGAGAGGCAGAGGGGAGGGGTTGCCCATTTGGTAAGAAAGACACCTCAAGCCTCTAAGTTCTGAGGCTGATATCTGTGGTCAGTCCTGTGCTAAGGCACTGAGGAGGCCACTACTGGAGCACAGAGGACTACTATACAGCACCCAGAAATGAGACTAGTATTTCAATACATATAACATTCCTGTCTTTTGATGACTCTTACCTGGAATTTATTCTCATCCATGTAACCCCACCCCCTTTAAAAAATAAAAACTCAAAAGTCTTCAAAACCCAAGTAGTAAGATCTTTTAGGCAGGGGCTGGAGAGGTGGCTCAGGGGTTAAGCCTCCGCCTTGCAGGCGGAAGGTCCTGAGTTCGGATCCCAGATCCCACATATAGACGCCAGGCGGAAGCCGGGGCGGCCTGCGCTTCTGGTCCTGGTAGGGCGGAGCCTGTGAATCCCGGGGCAGAAGGAGGTGGGGCAGAAGGAGGTGGAGGCGGTCCATGGTGGTTCCCAAATTCGTCCGTGGTTCTACACACACATACACACACAGACACACAGACACACACACGCGCACGCGCACATACACACGCACATGCGCACAGTTGAATAAATAATAATAATAATAATAATAATAATAAAAATTTAAAAAAAAGACTGTCTAAAAAATAATAATAATAAAAAAAAGATCTTTTAGGCAATTAAAAAACAGCTGTCACAATGATGTTAACACTTTATGTGGGCAGGTTGACATTTCAAGTCCACAACGAGAAGTGTGGGTCGTCTCCAACACCCAAGAAGCCTTGGAGTGATCTAGCAGAAGCTATTCCGGGCAGGTTTTCAGGTCTGTGCCATTTACTCATAATCAGGGCAGAAACAACTTGGTTCCCCCCACAGTCGTTTTTGCATCGCAAATGATTTCTGAGCATTTGGCTATTTTTAGTGCATCATACAGTAGAGTCTGCACAAAGCAAAAATAGATGTTTGCTTCATATAAAACTTGTAATAGGGTGGGCGGTGCTTGTTGTCCCAGACTTACTTAGTACCGAATTGAGATGCTCCCAGTATAGATTACCACTATCATCCCCAATTTTCCCAAAAGAGGCTTCTCTATAACACAGCATGCAACAGAAAAAGACACAAGTGCCAGGAACTGGCAGATCATGCTGGTCTGGGAGCAGCAAACACGCCTCTTCTGGGAGGCTGGGACTCAAGGAGCACAGCCTGGGTCTGAGGAGCACGGTGGCAGGGAAGATAGAGGTCATCAACCTGAGTGCTCCCTTGGGGTGTCAGGGCCTCCTGTGAGGGAGGGGGAGGCTGTTAATTTTGACACAGACCATCCCTCTCTCCTCCCCCCTGGCTGCCTGCACAAAAGCATTCTGCAAGGTGGCTGGGCTGTGAGATTGTAGGGTTCCTTTGAAGCAGGTGATTGAAGCAGATGATCCATTCCCTCTCTAGAACTCCCAGCAAATTCAAGGAGGAGGGTCAGTACTTAGGTCTTATGGGTGGTGTGGTTAGAAAGGCTTTAATGACGATTGCTATAGAAACTAAGGTAACACCAGCATCTTTAGGAACTAGTGTCTGCCTGTTGGAAGTGGGAACCTGCTTGTCTCTTGCCTGAAGTTTCCAGTAAAGGGGGGACAGCATCTCTCAAGAGGACTCCGGATCTCTCACCCCCCCTTTCTTCATCTCCCACTAATCCCTCTTCCCTGTGGGAGGTGGCTCCAGGCAATAATTAGCAAGTCTGGGCCTGCTCAGCTCAGTGCCTGAAGCTTAGAAGAGAGGTTATGTTTCAATTAGCCTAGGGAGCTCATCTGTCCTTACTGGTGTTTGTGTGGGGGAAGAGGGGGTAAGGCAGTTATGGGGGACTTGCAAGCTGTGGGGTAGTGACAGCCATGTCACTCAGGAGCTGAAACAGTGACCTGCAGAACTCCACTCTGCCACTTCTCACCTCCCTACAACCTCCTGTAACATTTGTTCTCCCCTCAGGTGATAGGAGATTAGATAACTATGCTAATGTGAAAAACTGGCTAGGTAGCTCTTACGAAACAAAATGTGGGGGACTCTGGGGTTCTTCTTTTGTTCTGTCTCTTCTTTGAATGGGAATAAGCAACAGATGAATTGAAGACCCCACAGTGTGAACTACTTGCTGGTTTCTTGTTTAATCTGACATCTAATCTCCCACTCCATGCCCAATACCTCACCACGCAATTGGTCAAACACTGGAAAATATGCTGCTTTGTTGAAAAAAATTTATATACCAAAGACTTAATTCAATATTAAAAATGCAGACATAGCTACTCAGCCAATCCAGGTAAAATCCACCTGTAATCTGAAGGGTAAAGATGTGCTTTAAAAAATGGAGGGAGATGCCGTCTCATCAAGGTCTATGCACCTTCTTCTTATGTTTAGCATCACCAGAAGCTGGGCACCTGCATGCCCTCTGAGGATGCCAACCTTCAATTCTTTCTCTTGAATAAAAACACTCTCGTTCATACACTGTCTAATGTGACCCTTCCCACAAGCGGAAACAAGATCTGCGACAGACTTTCTACCTGGAGAGAAGCCACCAGAGAAACACACACTCAATTAGTGACTGGTCTAAATTTCCTTTCTTTTCACATACCCAAGCCAGCTACTGGCGATTTTGAGAGTAAATTCTCCTGAAAGAAGAAAATGAATTTCCATGAAGATATCTCTGGGCCATTGCATAATCTGTATGGTACTTCCTCCAATCTATTGCCCTTAATTTTGATACTATACAACATATACATGTGGTATACTTACTTACACATTATGTACACTAAACTGCCTAATATCAGTAACAAATACACCCAGCATTCTGTGTCTGCGGGCTGCACATCTGTGGACCTGACCTTCAGATGCAAATATCTGGAAAAACAAAACTGTGCTCACTGTCACTCCAAAAGGGCAGACCACTCAAGTGGTCCCACACCTCCCTAAAGGGGCGGGTGAAGGTCGACCATGACTGTGGAGAGAGCAGCACTGCTCAATGGCCTGCCACATGACGTAGGATTCACACTTCAGCAAGTGCTCAGGCACATGTCTTCAAAGAAAACTCAAGTGAAACCCAGTGGGCTACTCATGAGAGAAACAAAAAAAGATAATAGGAGGGAGACTGGCAGGAAGAATAATAATTTTTGTGAGAAGGGGAAGGAAGATGGGTCTGGGAATTAAGATATTAAACTACCAGAAATTCACCATATTCATGTGTGAAGTAATAAAATAATAATTTTAAAAACTGTACTCATAATGAACATATAAAGACTTTTTCTCTCGGACTGGAAAGACGGTTAAAGGGTTAAGACTGTGTCTTGCAAGCAGAAGGTCCTGAGTTCGGATCCCAGGTCCCACATAAAAATAAATGCCAGACAGAAATGGCAATGGTCTACACTTCCAGCCCTGGTGGGCAGAACCTGTGAAATCACAGAGCAAAGCAAAAAGGAGGTAGAAGCAATCAAGGGTGATTCCCAGTCACCCTTGTTCTTCCACAGGGACATACAGTGACCTCAGACAGACAGACAGACAGACAGACACACACACACACACACACACACACACACACACACACACACACGACTTTTTCTCTTATCACTAGTCCCTGATAATCTAACAACTATTTACATAGCATTGGTATATTAGGCATTACAAATAATCTAGAGATAATTAAAGCATATAGAAGAACATGCATAGGCTATACAAAAATATTATGCCATCTTCCATAAGAAACTTAGGCATTCATTGGTTTCACTACCTCTGGAGTTCCTAAAACCAATCTCCTGTGGGTATTAAGATATGACTATATTTAGAAATATTTACTGTTATTAATATGGTACCACAATGTCATCCTACAACTAATTTACAGAAGTCAGTGTTCAGCTCTATGACAACTGCATGATTGCATGATGACTGCCTGCAATCATCTTATCATCAGAATGCACATCTTTTAGCAACAGCTGAGGCTAGGAGAGGTTAAGGTATCTTCCTAGTATCACACAGCTGATTAGCTACATGGGAAGCCAAGCGCAGGACCTGAGCGCAGGTCTACCACACACAGAAAGCAAACTATGCCTCTTTGATTCAGAATGCTCAGATGACAATGACCATAGTCACTCCTGGGACTGACTACATAAAGTATTTCAGCAGTTTGAAATCAGCACTATCACACAGGCCAACATTTCATTTGAGTCAAAACTGTCCAAGTGGCCTTATTGTGTCTTTTGCATGAGAGGTGTCAATGCCTTGAGTCTTTCTCTTCCCATGACCACAAGCTTCACTTCTGTGTAGCATATGTCTACACAGACCAATGAAAAGATGGTGTGGTCCCACAGATAGAAACCTAAGATAGACAGTGTCATAGTTAAGCACAGGTGTCAATTTGACTGTTGAGGGTTTGAGCTCTGGGCACATTTGTAGAGAATTAATGGTTGGGTTAAGCCCAGAGCAAATCTGCAAAAGATTGTCTAGCTGATGGGGAGGGACCAGCCTATGGTGGGTGGGATTAGGCCCTGGAATAAATCACAGAACGTTGGTTGAAAGAATCGGCATTCTTCTGTTCACTTGGCCAGACATGCTAATTTGGCAAGTAAGAATTGTCCATCTCTCGGCTGTTATGTGGTGATGGTGTGGCCAGTTCCCTCGGCACTGGTGTTGGTGCGTGCTCTCCTGTCAAGCTGGACTGAGAACTTTAACCAGGAATCTTAAGAGAGAATAACCCTTATTCTCTTAAGCTGTTTGATAGTCATTTATTAGCAACTATGCAGGCAGACTGCAACAGACAGAAAACATACAATAAGAAAATCCCTCTGTGTGCTGTTTCCAAGAAACTCTGCCCACTTCATTATTGTCAATCACAGGAACCCAGCATGCTGTTCCTGTGTGAATGTTGGATGATTACCACACATGTGGCTCCATGAATGATGCCGTGTACCCACTGAAAAAGCTCACCAGGATCACAAGACCATCTGGCAGAATAAGTACCTCCTTGCTGTAAGGCACCATGAGCTCTATGATTCTTATTGACAAATTATTGGATTAGCAACTTTGTTATTTGAAGTAGATCATCTCGTTTGAACCCAGTGTCTATAACAAAAGTACCTGGCGAAGGAGTTCATCGTGTCGGTGAAAGCACGGTGGCAGAGCACCCACAGTCAGGAAACCCAATGGGCTGAATGTACCAGGCTGAATGTATCAGGCTTCTTTCTCCTGTGAATGCACTCCAGGGATCCCAGCCCATGGGGGTGGTGCCACCCACATTTAGGTGGGGTCTTCCTACCTCAATCAACCCAATCAATGAAGTCCCTCACTGACATGCCCTGAGGCTGGTCTCCACGCTTTAGAGCCTGTCTGGTAACATCAATAGTTACCACCACAGGATCCATTACAATAACAAGAAGCTAGTCAAAGGGTTGACTGAGTTGTTCCTACAACATATCTGCATTCTCTGTCACCCAAAAGAAAACAAAAATTACTCCAGCAATTAAAAAAAAATCCTGAGGAGGGAATAAAGCTGTTTTCTAGCGAATCCAAGGTAATTAAGTTTTTAAACCCATGTCAAACAATATTCTAAAAAGAAACACACCTACACAAAAGTCCATGTATTCACTTACAACCTTGAAAAAGCCTGAGTGTCAAGCATTAGAAAAATTTGAAAGTAATAATTTTTTTTCATTCTGTGTGCTATAAACAAATTATGAGCCAGAAGGGCCAATACTTTAATATGTTTGTGAAATGTATAATTTTACTGTCACTGGCTGTTGTATGAGCTTCTGAAAAAATTATTCTTCAGATTTTCTGATCCAGTACATAGTACGTTATGCACTACTGTAAGAATGCAGGGACATGGGTAATGAGAAACTCCTTATCAGTACCATTTTTAAAAAAGACATGTCAAGTTTGTTTAGTCTCTACCAGGCCACCACTTTTTTGTGTGTGCGCGTGCATGCGTGCGTGAGAGAGAGAGAGAGAAAGAGAAGGCACTGTGTGTGTGTGAGAGAGAGAGAGAGAGAGAGAAAGAGAGAGAGAAGGCACTGTGTGTATATGTGTGTGTGTGTGAGAGAGAAGGCACTGTGTGTGTGTGTGAGAGAGAGAGAGAAGGCACTGTGTGTATGTGTGTGAGAAAGAAGGCACTGTGTGTGTGTATGTGTGTGTGTGTGTGTGTGTGTGTGTGTGTGTGTGTGTGTGTGTGAGAGAGAGAGAGAGAGAGAGAGAGAGAGAGAGAAAGAAGGCACTGTGTGTGCCTGTGAAAGCCCAAGGGTGACTTTGGGAATCACCTTGGATTTCGCTACCTGCACTTTGCTTTGCTCTGGAGCTTCCCAGGCTCCACCTTCCAGGGCCCAAAGTACAGGATGCTGCCATTTTTACGTGGGATCTGGGATCTGAACTCAGAACCTTCTGCTTTTGAGGGAGAGACTTAACTCTTGAGCCATCTCTCTAGTCCCATGCCACCACTTTTAATATACATATATGCAAATGTCAATGCCATCCTCCTCCAGCCTCAGGTCTGTGGGCTCTTAATATTAGATATACAACACCAAAGTTCACCAGCGAGTAATGCCCACTCACTGGTGAGTTTCAGTCAACACTCACACATTCCCCAAGCTGTCCATGCTAACAGTGAAATGAATCTGGGGAGAGGACTGAGCCCCCAAATCTTCAGAGACAATATTTTGTCTTCCAAGCATGTTTTAACTTCAAGCATACTACCACAGATCTAGAGTCTAGCCTGCTTACTCTGATTTCTTCATCTAAATCCTATCATGTATAGAACAAGGCAAGAAAAGGCAGTGGATAAACACTATTTAAATCTTTTGTCTTCCCTTCATTCTCCCCCAAAAGACAAGTTTGGTCCCATTACTAAGTCTCCCTTAATATGCTTTCCTCAGTCCTAACAGTAATCCCAGCATATGCTTTTCTATTTGAGTGTCTCCACCAGAAGCAGACAAGCATATAGCTACTACAGCTGGTTGGTTTTCTTACAAAAGCTTTTCTAAATAGTGTGTTGGCAGGAAGCTCATGGAGGACGAGTGTTCAAGGCCAACCTGGGCTACGCAATGAGGCTATATATCAAAAGAGAAGCAGGCAGGAGCAGTGGGGCTGCTGGGGCAGAGGTGGAAGAGGATAATGAGAAAGAGAAGAGAGAAAGGAGGGAGAGGAATAGGAGGAAAAATAGGAGGTGTAAGAGACACATTTTACTAAACCATAGCATACATGCAGAAAAGTATGAACTTTTAAGGCGAGAATGTTGAGTTTTCAAAGTGAACGCGCTTATGTAAGTAGCACTCATACCAAGGAAGTCAAATAGCACTTGTGCCTTGGGAGTAACCTTGGACTGTGTGCGTAATCATCAGATCTCTAGAAAATGATGGAGGCCTGGTGAGATATCAAACCCCCAGGAGCCTACAGCCCTGTTTGAATCATCAGGAGTAACAGACCCAAGATTGAAATAGCTCAAGGCTGTAGGAGGCGTGAATGGGCAAGACAATGCTCACACCCTATGACATGAACGCTGCATGCCGCATGCAAAGCGCACTTCCCCATCATGGAAGTCCATGTAAGGCATGAGCACTGCGCTCACACGCATGTGCAGATCCTTCAGATTTAGCTGAAATGGGTCCTACCAGCATAACTTCACCACAAGCCCAGCTGGGAGAAAACAAAGCGATGGTACAAGATTCTGATTCCAACGTTCCTAAAATCAGGACAGCAGGTAGGAGGATGCCAGAAATATCCCAAACAAATTGAGAAGAAAAGCCCATTGTTTTATTTTTTTGTATATTTGGATGTCTTTTTACAAGGAGGATAAGAAGAGATTCCATTATATAATGTGCGGACTTGTCGATGGACCATCTCTCCCGCAGGAGGAATTTCTGGCTTAGTGCTCAGATGCCTGCTTCCAGCAGCCTTTGTACAGATGAGACGTTGCCTTCATGTCACAATAGGAAATGGGATTGCAAGTAATGAAGAGCAGCCAAGATTCAGTTAGAAGGGTGATTTGGGGCCAAAGGGGACAGAGGCAGACAGTTCTCATCAATCCCTGAATTGTTCTCGGTGAAGAGGTTAGATGAGACATCTCCACTTTCCTGTTCAGGCCTCGTGAACAATGGCCCTCAAGTCTAGGAGAGCTGCCCTAAGTCAGCCAGCCAAGGAGAACCAGTTGGAGGCATCTCCTTTGAGATCACACACACTTTGCTCCCCGTTTGGCCATACAGTACTTGTCACCATGCCCAGTGCTGTTTCGACAAAAGGGCACATGGCATTATTTTTGTTCGCTCATCCCAGAACTATTTTCGATCACCTTTTAAATGCCAGGCCACTCTTCAGAGGCTTCGACAGAATTGCTGCATTTGAGGCGCTTACTTGGAACAGGAATTAGACAACCAGCAAGAAAGTTGCAAGTAAATATAGCCTGTTATCAGAAAGATGTAAGTTCTCATTGTCAAGTGCAAAGACCCTGAGGTAGGAAGGGTCTTGATGTGCTGAAGGCACAGAAGAAATCCAGGGTTACTGAAGCCAAGTCAGCAACAGGATAAGATGTCCTGGCCACAAACCAAGGGCAGGACCTCAGATTTCTCCCTCTGTGTGAGGGGAGTCACTGGGTTTTAAGCGGAGAAAGGCCAATATCAACCTATGTGTCTCAGAGTTAGAAGACTATGGTGGACCATGATCTGACAGGAGCCAATGGCGACAGGTAAGAGCAGAAGCAGTCAGATGTGAGAGATGATATGAGTCGAAATCACGCAATATTGCTCACAGAAGAGAAAGTAAAGTTAGAAAGAGACTTGGCATCCATCTCAGTGATGTGACACTGGCAAAGCATGTGCAAAGCCCTTGATTTAATTTTTGGCACTGAAAAAGCAAAGGAAATAACACATCAACAAAGAAGACCCCAAGACTGGGCTGGAGGTAGGAAAATTAAAATCCTTATATACTGTTAATATAGAAGGATTATAAAAAAACAAAATGGAAAATCTATGAAGCTTATTCATGTAACTGAAAACAGAGCTACTATATGACCCAGAAAGGCAAGTTCTGGATAAACAATGGAGGGGGGGAACCTGAATGTGGGATCTCAAGAAGAAGCTAGCACACCCACAGTCACAGCAGCCCTATTCATACTAGTCAAATGTCACTGGAAGACAAATAAATAAAATGTGGCATATGCATACAATGAAATATATTTGGCCATAAAAAAGAAAGAAATCCTGTCACATGCTACAGCATAACTGTCAAAGACTACTATGTGAAATAACCCAGCCATAAAACAAACACTCTGTGACTCCATTTACATTAGAAATCTGAAGTAGAGAACTTCAAATTGGATGTGGTAATAATCTAGGATTTAGGAGGTTGAGGCAGGATTCTCTCTCAAAACTATAGAAGGGGGGGCTGGAAAGGTGGCTCAGGGGTTAAGCCTCTGTCTTGCAGGTGAAAGGTCCTGAGTTCGGATCCTAGACCCCACATATAAACACGGGGCAGAAGCGGGGGGGGGGGGGCTGCGTTTCTGGTCCTGGTAGGGCACAGCCTGTTAATCCCAGGGCAGAGTAAAAAAGGAGGAGGTGGAGGCAGTCCATGGTGGTTCCCAAATTCGCCCCGTGGTTCTACACACACATACACACACACACATACACGCACACATGCACAATTGAATAAATAATAATTTTTAAAAAACTACAGAAGGAAATTAGAAAAAGAAAGTAGACAATCTCACAGAAATAGAAAGTAGATGTGAAGCTGCTAGGGGAAGAATAAAAGGAGAATTATTTATTTATTGGAAAGTTTCAGGTTTACAAACTGAAAATGTTCTAGAGAACAGTGTGAATATTCTTAACAGTGCCAGATTGCATAATGAAAAATCCTTAAACTGGTAAACTTTATGTTGCTTTTCTTATCCACAATTACAAAAAAAAAATGCATTTTGTATAAGGCACCCATTGTGGTTAAAATAAAAAGTATCCTAAATAGTCAAACTTTAAAGGTCTACTTTATTTCATCTGCATCAGACTATTTTCCCATTTGTTTGCTTTTATAATGTATATGATACATCATATCTGTACTGTGTGCATTGAACTTAAAACTATGTAGCCAAGGCTTAAGCAAGTAAAGAATTGAAACTATTATTTACAGATGACTAAGACATGTAGGCTTATGAGAAGAAGTTCAGTTGGGGTGTTTGAGGTATCCAACACACAGATCCACATGGAAATGTAGATTGGTTCTGTGGTTCAAGGGAAAAGTCTGGGCTGGAGATGAAAACAATATCAAGACATCATGAAATCATGAGTCTGGACCAGATGAATAACTGGAAGGAAAGAGACCAAGAGAGAACTTAGGCAGACTCAAGAGTATGATGTGGAATAAACAACCTATGAGCTAAGATGTGGGGATATGAAATGAGACTCAGACAACAGGCTAACAGTGCAGTTTGAGCTGGACATCTACACAGAATTGAGACTGAAGTAGTCACACTAAGCTCAAAGTTAAGAGAAGAGACCGAAGCAGAGATAAAGAAGGTTGGTAGACTCTACTGAACAACAGACTCTACTGGACAACAGTCCCAAGTCTAATGTGACAGTCAGTCTCACTGTGATAAGCTGCCCACCCTTGGTTTCCTATTTTCATTTCCTTGTGAGGTTGCCAATTAAGCGTAGTGATTTCCAAAACACAACTTGAATAGATTTCTATTCTTTACCACCAAGTCATAAACAGAATGTGAAGTATATGAAACTAATCAATTGTTCTCAGTAAAAATTCTCAATTCTACAAGGGACACTAGAGATGTACCTAGTGTGTGTAAGTCCTTGTACGGGATCCCAAGCAAAATTAAATAGAAATTTTATGTGATGAATTGCACCATTTGGTCCCAATTCTCACTCCTCCCTGTGTCCATGCCCTTTGCCATGAAATTCTGCAGTGCTAAGCTACTACCAGGTAGAGTAGCCTGGTCTGCCATCCGACTCTGGGTTCTGCCCAAAGGAACAAGTGGAGATGGGTAAACAGAGGCTCATGGGCATACACACTGGGACTGTTCTCCAGAGCCCCTGCCATTACCGTGAACTACGAGAGGAGACACAGCGAGTGGAGCCAAGTCACCCAGTCACTTCCCCTGCACAGCAGCCACTTGACGCTCAGGCATGTGGGCATTTTCACGCAAGGTCAGCAGAGTCTCTATGACCACGGACACATCATCCATGAACTGCTTTTGTGCCATAAGAGTTTCTATCTGCTATGTAGGCAATGTAAAAACAGTGAGTGGATAGGGTCAACTCTTCTCTGCCTGGTTTACCACTAATAAATGAACAGACCCCCCCCAACCCCAAAATGTCCAACACAGAAGACCTCTACAGTAAAAACCTCTCACAAATCAAGTTTTGTGCTGTGACACTCAGTATTCATTTCCCCAGAGAAAGTGTGGATATAAAGGACAGTAAACTTATGGAAACCTAAAATATGATTTGCTCACGAATTTATAAAAGGACTATGATGATCTTATATGGTTACACTGCTAAAAATATATATACAGACATAGAATTTTAACACTAAAAATGAAATAAACATCTTAAAAACCATATTTATTATTTTTCCTGAAAGATGGAGTATAGAATGTTTTGAAAGATAATCTTTACTGATGTCACTTTCCAGATTAAGTCCTCACGGTCCTTGCATCTGCAGGAGGGAGCCCACAGGCCTGAAGGCAGCGCAGGAAAGGCCCCCAGAGCCCTTCTCACCACTCGTCTGGAGCAATCCTGATCATCACGTGTCCCCTGCAATCCAAGCGCACAACTAGGTCCATTCCTTGCTTTAACCACAGCCTTTCCCAGCTCCCTGATGGTGCAGGCTCTGCTCTGCTCCTGAAGCAACTGTATCCAATGGGTCATGAAAGCCTACCTCGCCTAAGGGCCCTAACCCACCACATTTCACCAACTTTCCAGATTTCCAGTGACCAACCACTTGCTGTATCCAATCGTATCTAGCTGCCTTATCTCAACATATTAATATTCTGTTGCTAAGAACTAAGACTTAGAGAAGGCCACAGTCCTACACTAGGTCCAACAAGAAGCAAATGTGGAGTTACTCACGTTAAGTTTCATGCCACAATTGAAAGACAACAGACAAATCTCCATACAGGCCAATTTTAACTTATTTAAGCAAGTTCCTCTGCTTTTAACTCTTACAAACAAAAATATAACCTGAAATAGGGTCAGCAATAAGCTTCAATAGGTTAAAAAGTGCTTGTTTGAACCTGAGTTCAGTCCCAGCTCCTACAAGGAGGCAAGAAGAGAACTGACTCCTGAAAGTTGCCCTCTGACCTTCATATACATACCAGTTTCTTTTAATGTCAACTTAAATTCAAGCTAACCAACCTGCTTTCTTTCTCTATCATTCTGTTTGACATAAAACCTATTATTCTACTACTGCCCCATGGGATTCTATTTGTAGGATAGAAATTACTGACTTCATTAATAAAAGATAAAAGCCAATCAGATTTACAACTAAATTTGTCATTTTGTCTGACTTACCTTTGAGAGATAGTTCAAGTGCTCTGTGGATTTTCCCCTCCACCCTCAACGACCTTCACCCCCCAACCCCACTCCATATGTCTGATCTTGGTTTTTGCCTGATGTCTAATACCTTCCACATTCAACAGCAGCCTCTCCTTGACTTGTCTGTTTTCCTGCAACGATTTAAATTCCAAGAGGAAAGAATTTATCTTCTCACACATTATCGTTTTACCTTCAATGTGCACCACTTCAGGAAAATCCACCAAAGATTTGTCTATTAGCAAGCAAGGTTTTATTTTCCCCTAATCACTTCTACTATGGAAAAGACTTTAAAGTGGGGTTAGCTAAAGAAAAAGCATGGTAGTGAAACATTCAAGACACTATCTAGTGTTACTTACACTGGTAAGAAATGTCAAGGATACTTGGTTTCTTCAGTTAACCCTAATTGAACACACTGTGCGTGTTTGGAGAGCTCACCATATACTAACTAATATAACGTTCCCACAGGTGGGCATTGTTAATATGCTCATTGTCTATATGAGGAAACTGAGGCAAACACAGATCCATTGACCTCTCTGGGGTCACACAGGTCCAGAGTGTCTGGGTAGATCTTAGATGCAGCCATTCTTCTCACACTGTCTTGCTCTGACACCCGAGGAGCACATCCAGGAAAGGAGCCGGCAAAGGCAAGGCTCCCTCACTGGAAGCAGAGGAAGATGAGAGAAAAACTGGTCGCCACAGTTCCTGGTGCTAAAAGAGTTTCCAGCATTGGCCAAGGCTTAGAGAGGGTTGGTTACTCTCTAGGCTGAATCACATGGGCTAGACAGGTAGAATAAGGCAGGGAAGGGAAGACAGTTGGGCTGCAGGAGGTTGGGAACCTGGAAAGCAACTGTTTTTGCAACATGTCTCAGAGCATGTGTGTGTGTATATATGAGTATGTGTGTGTTTACACGTGTGCACGTTTGCATGTATGTTCTGGGACAAGCAATGCCCACTATTTCTCTCCATCCCCTCTCTGACCTGCCTTTGCAACATGTTTAAGAGTGTGGTGTGTGTGTGTATGAATGTGTGTGAGTGTGTGTGTGTTCACACGTGCACGTTTGCATGTGTGTCCCAGGCTAAGCAATGCTAACTATTTCTCTCCCATCCTCTCTGACCTGGCTTTGCAACATCCCAGAGTGTGTGTGTGTGTGTGTGTGTGTGTGTGTGTGTGTGTGAGAATGTATGTGTGTGTGAGAATGTATGTGTGTGTGTGTGTGTGTTCACATGTGCATATGTTTGCATGTGTGTCCCAGGCTAAGCAATGCTAATTATTTCTCTCCCATCCTCTCTGACCTGGCTTTGCAACATCCCAGAGTGTGTGTGTGTGTGTGTGTGTGTGCGTTCTCATATGCACATGTTTGCATGTGTGTCCCAAGCTAGGCAATACTATTTCTCTATCCTCTCTGACTTGGTTTTGCAGTATACTTGAATGTGTGAGTGTCTGTGTACATGTGTGTCCTGAGCCAGACAGTGCCGACTATTTCTCCCCATTGCCTCTTTGACCTGACTTTGAACTCTGATCTCTCCTGGCTCAACTAGACCCAGCTACTCCTTACCTTTAAGCTCTATTTAATCAGAACCGAGGTTCTAGAAAGCTGATTCAACAGACACACATTTGTTCCTAGGGGAGACTGGGATAAAGGTCACTCATTCTGGGAAAACAACCATTGCAACAAAGCACAGCTCACACATATAGTCAGGAGTCGCTAACTTTCTGTCTGAAACTGTTGGTAATAGCATTCAAAGGATTCATTCCACAGGAGAAGGAAAGAACACAACTTAAAAAAAAAATTCAAGACTTGGTTTCCAACCAGACTTCCAATTTGGCTTGTCCTGTGAATTTATGGATTTCCTCTCCCACCTCAGACACACTTTCCTGGAGTTCATTTGAGGATAGGGGTAGGGATTTGGCTATTAGAAGAGCAATGAGCCAGCACAGCCGACCATTACCCATTCACAGTCACGACGACAGAAGTTGGACGTCCTGGCACAAACCTTAGGCCCAAATAGTAAGAGATAAGAAAGATCATGAATGACAACAGCCCAACATTCCCAGACACAACACCACTTCCAGGGTCAACACAGTTAGCAGAACTTAAGAACTGCATCCTGAATGACTCTGACCTTCATTCCGAAGTCCTAAAGCTGCACTGACTTGACAAGTTCACACTCAGAACTGTTTCAGGTACATTGTCATGTCTCGAGCCCACCGTTCAACTGTCTGCAGGGTCCCACCTAGCAAATCAGGGATCACTCACATCTTCCTACCTCAGAAGCAAGCTCTCCTACAAGCCAAAGGGAGCTTCCAGCCCAAATAGAAAAGAAAGGGATTGTCTATTTCTTGGCGACAAGACATAAAATGCAATTTAAATGTTTATGAGCTTTTCATCCACAGCACGCTTCACAAAGACTAATTGACAAATCTTCACAGGGCTGCTGTATGTTACTTAGGATCTTTCAAGAATAAGGACCAAGGAAGGCACTGAAGAGGCGGGGACAGAACTAGGAAGATAGGAACACCTCCCTTGGTGAGAAATGCCTTTCATTCGAGGGTGGTGGTTCCAGCACAATCTTATGCTAGTATTATGGATACTGTGTCCAACTGGCAGTTAAACATCAGCACCATGAATAGCATTGAAACTAGAACTAATATGGTAATTAGATCATTTCCTCAGGAAAATAAGGCTGGGGGGTGCATCAAGATGGCTCAGTGGGTAAGACTGCCTGCTCACAAACTTTGAGACTTAAGTTCAATCCCTGGAAGCCCACAGGTGGAAGGAGAGAACTGACTTTCAAAAGTCCTTTGAACTCCACACATGTACCATACAATACATGTGACGCATATTCTCTCTCTCTCTCTCTCTCTCTCTCTCTCATTCAGTCACTTTAAGTGTAGCAGGTTAACAGAAGTTCACACTAAAACAGGATAGATCATACTCAAATATGACTGCTTTTTTAAAAAAAATCTGAAATTCATATTATGAATCGGTCTATATAGGGAATTATATGTAGTATGAACTGAAAGGCAGAGGCAGGTACAAAGTAGCTGAAGTCAAAAGTGGGCAAGACCAAGACCATTCTTCCTCGCCGATCTCAAAACAGCCAATCACAGTAGCCCAAGAAAATGAGAACTTCTAAGCAGAAATAATACTCGTTTTATATAATAAGCATCATGAGCCCAGCAAATCCTTCATATAAATATATGGGTTTGTTGACTCAAAGATATGTACAATATCCTGTGCAAATAAACATAGGCCCAATAAGAAAGGGAGCCATGGAAACCAACCCAACTCCACAGCCGAGGACAAGGGTTTTGGTAGGAAATCAAGTTTCTATCACCTCAACTTCATATGATCTGAAAAAAATCCAATCGAATTAATAATTCTGAGTATCTGTACAGAGAAGACAAATAACTAGCATAAGGTACTCTTTCACACAGTGTGACTGCACCCGGACATGTGATCATTCCCGCTGTCCGGTGTTCCTTCCCTTTCTCCAATACATCCTGTCACCCTTGGGTCTGGGGCGCCACTTCCCTACAAGCCCTCAGAGGTGGGCTACTTATGACACTGAAGCACCCACCCAGACATTCTCCCTCACCTTCCAGTTAGGTGCTGGCCCAGCCTGCTTCCTTCAGCTCCACAACATCCTATGGCCACGTTTCTGAGCATTCTCTGGTGTGACCTACTGCCTGCTGCTTGCGTTTGGTGCCTGGCCTCCTGGATGCAAGCTCTGAAGGACAAATACCACTTCATACTGCGCCGCCCCTGTGCTGCAGGCTCTGGCTACCATGTGGAACGAGTAAATGAGTACACCTTCAAAGAACAGCTATTTTCAGCCAAGTGCAAAGCTTTACCATCTATTCAAGGAAGAACCACTAGCTGCTGTCACTGTAAGGTCCTGGAGAATCTCAATGTCCAGGGTCAGCAAATGTAAAACCTGAGATATTGGTAACGCACATTTAAATGATCTCTACTATAAACAATTTGCTCCGTGTACTATAAACATGTCAAGATATCCTTTCCTAAGTAATCTCAGTTTAAACAATTAGGCCAACTGTTTCACCCACACAGTATTTTTTCCACATATGATTGGTAAACTAAAAACTAAAAATCTATGTCTACCACAAGCCCCAAGACAAATGGGGCTTCTCATCATTCAAAATCCAAACCTGTCACCATTGACTGGAACACAACATTACATTCTAATAACTTATAATAGACAACTTAAGAATGTCTTAGGCTATCAAGAAACGGTACTGTATACTTAAAGTCTAGTCTTTCAGGATTCAGAAAACAAAGATTAAAGACAACACTGAAAACATGTCTAGGAATTATTTGATTCATTCCTCTAAGAAAAACAGCCATTCTGAGAGCTGTGAGCTTGGCCTCTTGAGTGTGACCTTTGCAGCAAAACAAACAGCTGTCTACTTACATTTAAAACACTGGCAGGCAAATCGGCTGCTCAGAATCTTTCAACCCGCATTCATTTAGATATTTTTAAAAAGTCTTAAAATTACTCAGGCTAAACCACAAATATAACAAACCAGTATTGTGATAGAAAGAGGAAGGGGGAGAGTAGGAAGGAGGAAAGCAAGGAAAGAGAATTGGGGAGGAAGGGAAGGAGGAAAATGCTGGTCAGATCAGCAGGCACCTGCCTGCAGGCCTGAGTTCAATTCCTGGAACTGAACAGGGTTCAGGTAGGGGAAGAACTGACTACTGAACGTTATTCTCTGACTCCGCCCAGTGAGCCACGGCATGCATGTGTGCGCCTCACTGCTTGTCTGTCTGTCTGTCTGTCTGACTACCTGCCTGCCTGCTTGGCTCTAGCTCTGGCTCTGACTGGCTCTGCCTCTCTCCTCATATCCCTCTCAAATAAATCAATAAAATACTTAAAAAACATATAGTAGCAAAAAAATTTTTAAAGACACTAATAAAACATAAGACACTGTTCAGATCAATGGGGCTATGGGAGGTTAGTTCGTTATTACATTTCACTTCATTTCATTTATAGATTTGGGGATTTCCACTGGAAAACAAAGTTTTTAAAAACAAATTATTTGTCAGGCAGTACTGTACTGCCTACCTGACCACTTGCATTGTGAGAAAATAACCTTTTCTTTAAAAAAAAATCAAAATAAGAAGCAAGAGTCCCCACCTATGGCTGGAGCCTCTTTCTGGAGAGAAGTGATAGAGGTATTTTCTGGATTCCTGAGCATTTCCCTTTTTTAAATAGATTATTCCCATCCCCTTGCATATGCTTTTTTTCATTTTCTTATTTTTATAGAATATAACTCTTTTCAGCTCTGTTTCTGCTTTTCTTGGAGTTTCTCCTCACTTTCCTTGTGGTCTTGCCTAATCTGCCTTTATTGTATCTTCCACTTCCTCCAAATCATCACATCACATGAGAGAAACTTTACTTCATACAAAACTTTCCCCTGTATTTTAGGTAACGATGCCTGACAAATGATAGCACAATTCTCACTCAGAACATCTATTCAAAGTTTGCTTTTCCAGTTTTCAAACTGAATTCAGAAACTTTCCAATCTTTAGTGACTATGATAATGAACTTATTCAGTTAGTGAAGGGCTTTCTGGCAGGAAAGAAAGAAGAAAGGACTAAACTACAGACTTATGTACCTGAAGTAAAACTCACTGGAAACTAGAGGGAGGAACATCGGGTTTATGCAAATGGACTTACAGCGAGACTGAAACAACCCCCGGAAACCCCTAATTCGCACTCACATTTAGAACTGGGGACATCCCAGCCTCACCTGGGCTTTGAGTCATAGCCTTACACTTCACCTCTGGCAGAAGAAAAAAGCTCAGCTATAAAAATAATCTGGAGGAAAAAGAAACATCCAATAGGATCACTACCTGAGTGTGCAGAACTGAGTCCACATGCTTAAGAAATGCAAAGCTCTTTCATATGGAAAAAGACCACTACTTAGAAGTCCAAGAAAGCAATGGCCAGCATGCTGTGCCAGAAGGAGCTGCAACTGAACCCAGTCAAATGGAAACTAAAGAGCAGAGGCTCTGGGTTCAAGTCATCAACTGTCACTCACTGAATGAGTGAGGGCTGAGTGAGATCCTGCATACGACACTTGAAGCCAAGCATTATACCAAGATTACTCACTGATACCATTTTCCACACACAGAAACCATATTAGGCTGAGTGCCTGGTTACTTTTCCATCCCAAAATAAGTTTAGTTGATGTTCCTTGGTATTTACCAAAGGTATTGAATGTCCACACAAAAAACCTACAGGTGTATGTTTCCAGTCATAATTGTCAAAACTTGGAAGCCCCTGACTTCAATGAGTGAACGAATACACAGAACAGAGTTCAGGAGACAACTAAATTCTGACTAATGCTAAAAGGAAACTCTCTACCAATACAGGAAAGGATGTCACGGAGACTGAATGCAAGTTAGTAAGTGAAAGAAGTCATAGCTTTGGTTCTAACTACACGACCTTCTGAAAGAGGTGAACACTGAAAGAAGTGAACACTGAGCAGACAGGAAGATTGATGAGTGCCAGGGGTTAAGAAGACAGGAGGTTGAAAGACTTCCAGGCAATGAAATCATCTTGTAAGAAGCTGCAAAGTCATCATGGATGGTTAAACTCAAGGAATGGATGTACTTCACACCAAGTGTAAAACTCTCAACACAAACTATGAACTTTGAGTGACAACAGTTTGCTACTCGATGTGAGTTCATCCACCACTGTAAACAGATCTGCTACTTTGAGGTGGGGTGCTAGCTATTAGGGAAGCTGTGGGTGGGGAAGAGTTTCATGGGAAATCTCTGCAACTTCCTCTCAATTTTTCTGAGAACCGAAAATTGCTCTGAAAATAAAGTTTAATTCAAAAAGCTGCAGGTGAAGGTTAATCTCCCTTGTCAGTTAACACTGTGTAGAATCGCCTGGGAGAAGGAGCTCTGAGAATGTGAGGATAACTTTAATAAGTTAACAGACAGGGGAAGACATGTGCACTGTGGGTGGGACCACTCCCAAGGCAGGAGACCCAGGACTGTAAGAAAAAAGAAGAAAGATAAGTAAGCACTCGAAAGCATGTATGTATTCATTCACTGTTCTCTGCTGTTGACTGCAGATACCACATGACCAGCTCCCACAGACTCCTGCGGCTGTGACCTCCCAGCCTTGCTCCTTATGCTGTCTTGTCAGGGTAATTTATTACAAAAGACAAGAAGCTAAGACACTGCAACAGGGAAAAGGTTTCCTTGGTAATTCTTTTGCTATGCGACCCATCGAATGAAAATACTCGAACCTATGAGCAAAGAGGGAGCAGGTCTCATCACTGAAAGGCATTGCAGGCGATAACTGTCTGGGCTGCAATCCTGGCATCAAATTAAAGGACATTAAGCAATTACTTCGCTTCTTCCTGTCTCAATTTCTTTGTCTCTAAGATAGACAGGCATCCTTATGCAATTACAAGAATTAAGTTAATCATATTTATACAGCATTTAGAAGAGCACAGGGCACAAAGAAAGAGTTGCATAAGCTTTTGCTTAATAACTCAATATCACTCATGATCATAATAAATGCACAATTTAAATGTATACTATTAGGAGTACAGATAATTATGCTCCGGTATATCTACATCATGGAATAATCCTCAACACCCAGAAAGAACTAGGTAGTAAATGTGTAGGTACAGACACCAATTTAAAAAAATGGGTCAAAGAAGTAGTATCAAGTAAGAGCAAGTTGCAGAAGAATAATTGTAAGAAACTCATAAAATTCCCTATCTGCCGGAAAGTTGCATACCAAAGTGCATGCTCAGAATCCTGTGCAAGACTGTGATCTATAATAACTAGCTGGTCTTGTATGTCTCACTCAGCTCCTCTAACCTGGGATTTCCTTACCACAGTGGTCTCATTCCTTGCCACAGCAACTCCTCACCTGATTCAGTTTTCCTAAATCTCCCAGCTTTGAGTATCAGTGCCACCAATGCATAAAAACACTGCATCCCTCAGTTCGTCCATCCTGCTAGAAATTTATCAATTTTATAAAACACACGCACTGTTTCAAAAGCACAGCTTGAGCCAGATGGAAACTCACTCTGCGTGAGTACAGTTCCGTCCCCAGACCATGCTCCTGGTGACAGAGACTTCCTTCACTCCCAGTTCCCACAACACTGCCATGTGCTCTCAGGGAAAAGAACTGCTTATCAATTGATATATGAGCAACAGTTCTCAGTTTTAGTGCCATCTTTGCTCCTTCTTTGGATTGTCATGAGAAACAAATTTGTGCCATCACTCATACACAGATGTAACCCAATTCATTTACCCATAAACAAGAAGGCAAGAAATTGCTGATTTAAAATCAAGATCATGGACCTGTGAGATGGCTCAGCCAGTAAAAGTTCTTGTGACCAAGACTAACGATTCCCCAGATACCACAGGTATCACGAAAGAACCTACTCCCAGAAGTTAGCCTATGACCTCCGTGTACATGCTGTGGTACATGAGTGTGCAAACACACACACACACACACACAAATTAAAAAAAAAAATCAAGGGATGGGAAAATGGCTCAGCAGTTAAAAGTGCTTGCCACATAAGCACCTGAGTTCAAGCTCCCAAATCCTACATAAAATGCCAGATGGACATGGTGGCCTGCCTATAATTCCAGACTTAGAATCCCCAGAGTAAACTGTCTCATCAGACTAGCCCTATCAGCAAGCTCCGGGTTTGATTAGAAATCCTGCCTCAAAAAGTGTAAGGTGGAAGAACCATGGAAAATGATTCCCTATATAAAACTTAGCCCCCACCCACACAATGGGAAAAGGAAAAATCCACCCAATAACACAAAGAAATGAGGTCTGCCACTGATTCTAGGTCATCCTAGGTGAAGAAAAACTCAGGCCGTAATCTTCTCTGTCCCTCCCTTTTCCCTCTCATGCATGTGGCCCCCCATCCTCCCTCCTACCCACTTGGTCTTTCTTTTATCAACAAGCATGTATAGAAGACAAGTTTTATGAGAGATGTCCATTTTGTATTGCAAATGCTGAGATTCATATGAAGACCCCACCCACGGTCTACTATCAAGAGAAGTGGACAAAAATAAACCATTACTCAAACTGTGAAGAGCAACCTGAACAGAACTGATAAAAAGACATATAGGGTTACTTCCGGTATCAGGTACTTTCAAAGCATACTTAGTACCCACTCCCCAGAGTTTACCAAATTATCTTTTCCACCAGAAGTTATTTACAACTATAGACCATGTCTCAGACAACAAAGATAAAGTAAAAAAAAAGTAAGAGAAAGTTATTTTTTTATTCATGTGTGCGTGTGTGTGTGTGTGTGTGTGTGTGTGTGTGTGTGTGTGTGTGTGTATGCGTGTGTGTGTAGAACCATAGGCAAATTCGGGAACCATCATGGACCGCCTTCACCTCCTCCTTGTTTACTCTGCCCCGGGATTCACAGCTCCGCCCTACCAGGATCAGAAATGCAGGCCACCCCTGCTACCTGGGGTCTAGGATCCAAACTCAGGACCTTCCGCCTACAAGGCAGAGGCTTAACCCCTGAGCCACCTCTCCAGCCCCAGAGAAAAGTTAGTTATTAACTTTTGATCTGCCAATTATAGAACCCTGACCTTAGATCCCTGGTTTTTAGATTCCTCATTGGAATACAAGAACAAACCTTCAGAAACTATTAATACCACTAAGGCAGAGTGTCATCTTTGGATTACCCACTGCACGTACTGTAGTGAGATGGCAGGCATTGGGGATGTCTGCTGACCAAAGCCAGGCCCAGCTCCACTCTGACCTCATTTCATAAGCAAGGACTCAAGTCAATGCTAGGACAACCACTGAACTCTCTATAATCACATCATGAACTAAACCCGCTTGATTAAAGCATACGCACGTCTTAGCAAGACCGAGCCATGAGAAGAGCCTGATCTCTTAGTGAGTACTACACCCATGGAGTAGCCAACAGAATACTGTCTGCAAAAGGAAACCATTCTGAGCCTACGATTGCTCAATGTTCAGTCAAAGTGAGGGGCAAGTAAAGAACTCATCCTATAAACACAGCCGTGCTGTGCAACTCAGCACTCTCCATTCCCATGATTTTTTTCTTTTCTAGACTCCAGATGGTCTTTTTTGTCTTGCTGCTACATATGGAACAAGACCAGAAGGGGACCAAGGAAACAGGCTGCATTCCTGTCCATGGCCTCCAGATGTTCTCAGCCTCCAGATGTCTACCATGAGCAGTCCCAGCTGGAATCTCAGTGTTGAGATCTATCCAGGTGCACACATCAGACCTTCCACTAACAGAGGAAGGGAGCTTCACAGGCACCCTCCTCCTCTTCAGCCACCTTTGGTCTCATCAGTCATTTTAATCTTGAGTAAATTGATGTTGCCTGTTAATTCCTCCCCACATGTATTGAATGAGTGACCTTCAACCAGAAGATAATTGTCTAATATGTTCTCAGCCATTTTTCTTTTTCATCTCATGGTTTAGGAACATGTATCATGTGACAGGTAGTAAGATACCAAGTTCAAAATCATTTATTCTGTATTTATTGGGCACTACCTGACTTTCACAAAGCACACAAAAATCAGCCCCACGATGCCATCAGGCAATGCCAGTATGTCTGCCAGAGGGAGGGTGACATAACTGTGTGCTCTTGTGGGAAGGTCTGTGGGTGTCCCGGGTACTTATACCTAGTGTTCCTGCACAGAAGACCCAGTTTGCTGCAGCTCCCAGAGTCAATGTAAGTAGTGCATGTGGGGAACAGGGAGATCACTCAGTGGATAAGGTGCTTGCCCCCCCCAAATGAGGTCCAGAGCTCAGATCCCCCAGAAAAAGCCTGACAAGCCTGTAATCAGTACTCCTGAGGTAAAGATTAGCTTCTGGTGAGCCCTGGGTTCAAGTGAGAAAAACTGTCTTCAACACAAGCGGAGAACTATAGAGGATAACGCCTGCCATGCACAAGCACTTGTGTATACACGCATCCACATATGAACCCACGCAAGTGAACACACAAGCTCTCTGTATATGCACATATGGAGTGAATGAATGAATGAATAATGAATGAATGAATGACTACATAAACAAAGCATGTGCTTAAAATCTCTAAATGGCCCTACTCAAGACAGATCTGAGGTCTTGGTAAAACTTGGAAGAACAAGCACACAGCTGACCAAGACCTGCTTTTTTTCTGGCATCTGCTACACTGTGAGGAGATTTCCTGACAGGTGAGCATTGTAACATCAAGAGACAACACACAGGAAATGCTGCAGACGCCATGCTGTCCACAAACGCTATCTTCCAAAGACAGTAGTGACCCTGAAGGGCTGTCTCAGGAAACGAACTTTAGCTTGCTTAGAGGATGGGACAAAACAAGCAACTCACTAGAAAAATCCATCTTTTCTCTCAGTCTCTTCTACCAAGAGCTTGCAAGGGGTGGGGTGTTTTCCAGACACACCACCCCCCCTTCCCAGGAGGAAATGTAGACATTCAGGCATATGAGAGTTAGCTATGTGTTGGTTCTCATCACAACCCAAAGTTATAGTACAGGGAAGAAAGTTCCAGAAGCTACTGATAAGAACCTGAGAAGAGGGATCTGAGGCTTTGATCCACCAGAATTCAATCATCTTCTAGACAAATTCTCTTAACCCCAGTACTGGGGAGGGCCAAGAACCTGCTTTTAAAGACAGAATCTAAGATGCTTAAGGGAAAAAAAATCTATTCTGAGATATCAAACTCTTTCAGAGCTAAAAAATAATAACAATCCTCAAATCCCACATAAAAATGCAGGAGGGAAATGGCAGTTGCCATATTTCTGACCCTGAAAGGTGGAGCCTGGGAAACCCCAGAGCAAAACAGTAAGGAGGTAGAGCAATCCGAGATGATTACTAAAGGCACCCTTGGACCTCCACAGGCACATATACACTCAGGTGCCCTCTGATACACACGAACACACATGCATACACATGTGTACCAAAAAAGGTTAAAAAATAATAAAGTCCTTCAAATATCAAACTATCAGACTGATATTAATAGATGGGAACAAAGCACTTCAATGGGTGGAGCTGTTGAGGTTTTAAAAGCTCTGGGAATCTTTTAAGTTATTTCATTATTTATTGATGCATGTGCTACCAAAGGAAAAAAAAATGTCAAGCCTTTTTGCTGAATGGCCCTAGGTGACCTGTGACTTCAGTCCTCAATCTCCTGGTGACAAAGGGTAAAGAATTCTACCTTCTCCTGTCAGTTTATTATGAATAGGCATGATGCTTATTGAACGGGCCTAGAGCAATGCCTCAGTGGTAAAAGGCTGGCCATTCACACACGAGGACATAAGCTTGAATCTCAGCACCTATGTGAAAAGCAGGAGCTGCAGCATGCACCTGTTAACCCACTACAGGGGAGGCAGAGAGAGGGGAACAAACAAAATAAGGTGTAGAATGATTAAGGGCACCCTTTTCCCCACCCACCCAGGACTTGTCCAGTCCAGCTGGGACTTACGACGACCTAAGTAACCCCCCCCCGCCCACCCCCAAACCCCAGGCAGCCCACTGGTCCCAGCTCCTCCCACCAGCCAGCTGGAGCAGGAGCTGCTCCAGGCCAAATAATTCAGTTCAGTAAAAAAGGCACAGAAATTGAAAGAAGGTCTTAAGAGTTAAAACGATGAAGCCCAAGTCAAAGTGCAAATCCATCAGAAACAACACCCAAGAAAACAAATCTCCCACTGAAGGAATTAATCCCATTATGATAGACTCCAACAAGAACAAACCCATGGAAAATAGCCAAGAAAGCCTGACACAGGATAACGACTTTCAAAACATGATCATTACCATGTTCAATACTATGAAAGAGGAAATCTGGGAGGAATTAAATAACCGCCATCAACCACTTTGAAGAGGAACACAACAGACACTTGGAAGAGTTGAGAAAAACAGTTCAAGAATTAAAAACAGGCACAGAGCAGTTAAAACAGACTCAAGTAGAGTTTAAAACTGAACTAAAAGACAAGTTATCTTCAATCCAGAACTCAACAGAGAGTCTTATCAGCAGAACTAACAAAGCAGAAAATAGAATTTCAGACCTTGAAGACAAAGTGGGAGTATTAACCAGCTCAATGGAAGAGATTGTTAAAGCCAAAAAGATACTCGAGAGAAACATTCAAGAGTTATGAGACACCCTGAAGAAGCCCAACATGCGTATTCATGGAATACCAGAGCAAGAATCTCAAAATACCACACCTGAGGAAATTTTTCAAACTATCACCAAGGAAAACTTTCCTCATCTAAAAAAGGAGAGGCCCATCCATATACAAGAGGCATTCCGCACCCCAAACAGATATGACCAAAATAGAAACTCGACACAGCAAATAATAGTTTAAACACTCCACATTCAAGATAAAGAAATGATGTTGAGAGCTTCAAGGGAAAAAAAAAAGTCACTTTTAAAGGTAAACCTATTAAAATAACAAACAACTTCTCAATGGAAACAGTAAAAGCAAGAAGAGCTTGGAGAGACGTACTTCAAGTATTGAATGAGCAAAATTGTTGACCCAGGCTGATATACCCCACAAAACTATCTGTCATGATCGAGGGAAAAAGAAAAGTTTTCCAGCACAAAGACAACTTGAAGGGATACTTGTCCACCAAACCAGGCCTTCAAAAAATGCTAGAAATGATACGCAAGCTTGAAGAAAAAAACAGGCATATCCAAGAGAACAGAAGGGAAGTATAATACCACCAAAACCTAAAAGCTAAACAATACACTTACAAAAGCCACTAAACATAATAAATGTCCGGAATTAAAAATAGTTTCTCCAGGGGCTGGAGAGGTGGCTCAGGGGTTAAGCCTCTGCCTTGCAGGCGGAAGGTCCTGAGTTTGGATCCTAGACCCCACCTATAGATGCCAGGCGGAAGCGGGGAGCGGCCTGCGTTTCTGGTCCTGGTAGGACTCATCCTGTGAATTCTGGGGCAGAGTAAACAAGGAGGAGGTGGAGGCGTTCATGGTGGTTCCCGGATTCGTCCATGGTTCTACACACACAAAAAAATTTTTAAATAGTTTCTCCATTATAACATTAAATGTTAATGGAATTAACGCACTGATCAAGAGACACAGATTAGAAACTTGGATTAAAAATCACAATCCATCAATCTGCTGCCTGCAGGAAACCCATCTCACCACAAAAGATAGGCACTTCCTAAAAATAAAATTCTTTTTTTTTAATTTTTTTAAATTATTTATTCAATTGTGCATGTGTATGTGTGTGTGTATGTGCGTGTGTGTGTGCGTGTGTGTAGAACCATGGACGAATTCGGGAACCACCATGGACCGCTTCCACCTTGTTTACTCTGCCCCAGGATTCACAGGCTCCGCCCTACCAGGACCAGAAACGCAGGCTGCCCCTGCTTCCCCCTGGCGTCTATACGTGGGGTCTAGCATCAGAACTCAGGACCTTCCGCCTGCAAGGCAGGGGCTTAACCCCTGAGCCACCTCTCCAGCCCCATCTGGTCAAAAACTCTGCAAGCTAATGGAACCAGAAAACAGGCAGGGGTAGCCATTATGCTATCGGACAAAGTGGACTTCAAACCAAAAAAAAATAATAAGAGACACAGATGATACTACATTTTAGTCACAGGTACAATTCACCAGGAAGACTTCACAATACTGAACATATATGCACTCAATACGGGCTCCCCCACATTCATTAAGCAAACCCTACAACGTCTAAAGCGAGAAATCAATCCCAAAATGATAATTCATGGGGATTTCAATACCACCCTCTCAACATGGGACAGATCAACAGGTAAAAAACTTAACAGAGACACTTTGGAGCTTAATCAAACGCTTACTGAAATGGACCTTATAGATCTCTATCGAGCATTTCATCCACGCACCAAAGAATACACATTTTTTCTCAACAGCACATGAAACTTTCTCCAAAACAGATGACATATTGGGCCACAAAACGAATCTCCACATATACAGGAAAGTTGAAATTCTAGCCTGTACCTTATCAGACCACCACGGCCTAGAGCTTGACATCCACAACACAACAAGCAACAGAAAATACACTAACTACTAGAAACTTAACACTATGATGCAGAATGAGAATTGGATTCAGGAAGAAATGACAAAGGAAATTCAAGATTTCCTGAAAGTGAAAGATAATGAAAATACAATTTACCAAAATCTCTGGGACACAATGAAAGCTGTCCTAAGAGGTAAGTTCATAGCTGACATCCACAAAGCAACAAGCAACAGAAAATACACTAACTCCTGCAAAATTAACACTATGATGCTGAATGAGAATTGGATTCAGGAACAAATGACAAAGGAAATTCAAGATTTCCTGAAAGTGAATGATAATGAAAATACAATTTACCAAAATCTCTGGGACACAATGAAAGCTGTCCTAAGAGGTAAGTTCATAGCTCTTAATGCCTACATCAAAAAAATGAAAACATCAGAAATAAATAACTTAACAATGCAGCTTAAAGCTTTAGAGACACTAGAGCAATCTGATCCTAAAAGCAGTAGAAAGGAGGAGATTAGCAAAATAAGGGGACAAATATCCGAAATCAAGATTAGGAAAATAAAACAGAAAATCAAACAGTCAAAAAGCTGTTTTTTTTTTTTTGAAAAAAAATCAATAAGATTGATACACCCCTAGCTAAATTAACCAAAAGCAAGAGAGAGAAAACCCAAATTAACAAAATTAGAAATGAAAATGGAGTTATCATTACTGATACCCAAGAAATCCAGAGAACTATAGCATCATATTTCAAAAACTCACACTCTATGAAATTTGACAACACAAAAGAGATGGATGAATTCCTAAGTAAACACAACTTACCTAAATTGAATCAGGAAGTTGTGAATTATTTAATAGTCCTATAACATATGAGCAAATAGAGGAAGTAATCTCGAATCTTCACACCAAGAAATGTCCTGGACCAGATGGATTCAGCACAGAGTTCTACCAGACATTTAAGGAGCTAATAACATCAATACTCCTTAAACTGTTCCATCAAATAGCAAAGGAAGGAAAACTACCAAATTCCTTCTATGAAGCTAATATCATCTTAATCCCAAAACCTAATAAAGATACACTTAAAAAAGAAAACTGTAGGCCAATCTCTCTGATGAACACAGATGTAAAGATTCTCAACAAAGTCTTAGCAAATCGGGTTCAAAAACATATCAAAAACATCATCCACGGGGATCAAATAGGCTTTATCCCAGGCACACAAGGTTGGTTCAACATATGCAAATCAATAAATGTAATTCACCATATAAACCAGTCCAAAGGTCAAGACCACATGATACTCTCGATAGATGCAGAAAAAGCTTTTGACAAGATCCAACAGCCCTTTATGATCAAAACCCTAGAGAGGTTGGAATGGAAGGAATCTTTATCAGTATAATAAAAGCTGTATACAACAAGCCAACAGCAAGGATTATGCTCAATGGAGAAAAACTTGAAGCATTCCCACTTCGATCAGGAACTAGACAAGTTTGTCCACTCTCACCACTTCTATTCAATATCGTACTTGAAGTCTTAGCTGAAGCCATAAGACAAGAAAGGAACATCAAAAGGATTCAAATCGGCAAGGAAGAAGTCAAGTTATCTCTATTTGCAGATGACATGATCTTATACCTGAGGGATCCCAAAAACTCCACCAGGAAGCTCCTGGAACTAATACAGAAGTTCAGCAGAGGGGCAGGATACAAAATAAATATACAAAAATCAGTGGCTTTCCTATATGCCCAGAATGAAAGAAGTGAAAAAGCCCTGAGAGAAACAATCCCATTTTCTATAGCCCCTAAAAAACTGAAATACCTTGGTATAAACCTAACCAAGGAGGTAAAAGACCTTTACAATGAAAACTTTAAAACCTAAAGAAAGAAATTGCAGAAGACCCCCATGTTCCTGTGTTGCAGAATGAACATCATAAAAATGACCATCCTACCAAAGGCAATATACAGATTCAATGCTATATCAATTAAAATCTCAAAGCTAATTCTTTAAAGAAGTTGACAAACAATCTCAAAATTCATATGGAGGCAAAAAAGACCCACAATAGCAAAAACAATCCTGAGTAACAAAAACACTGCTGGAGGTATCACCATAACAAACCTTAGTCTGAACTACAAATCCATAGTTGTAAAAACAGCCTGGTACTGGGTCCAAAATAGACACACAGATCAATGGATAAGGATTGAAGACCCAGATACAAGCCCACACAACTACAGCCATTTGATCTTTGACAAAAGGGCCCAAAAAATCCAATGGAAAAAGAACAGCTTCTTCAACAAATGGTGCTGGCAGAACTGGATCCCACATGCAGAAGATTAAAACTGGACCCGTACTTGTCACCATGTAGAAGAATTAATTCCAAATGGATCAAGGATCTCAATATAAGGCCAGAGACTATAAAAACCATAATCGAAAGGGTAGGGAACTCCCTCGAGATGATTGGGCTAGGCCAACATTTCCAAAACAGACATCCAATAGCACAGTCACTACAACCAACACTCAACAGATGGGATCTTGTGAAATTAAAGAGCTTCTGTTCAGATAAAGAGATTGTATCTCAAGTACAAAGGCAACTCACAAAATGGGAGAAAATCTTCACTAACCACATATCTGATAGAGCTCTATTATCCTGAGTGCACAAAGAACTTAGAAAACTAAACACCAAGGAAACAAATGGACCAATTAAAAAATGAGCCTTGGAACTTAAACTTTACCAAGGACGAAATATCTAACAAATATCTTAAAAAATGCTCCACATCCTTAGCCATTTCCTCAGGGAAATGCAAATCAAAACTTCCCTGAGATATCATCTCACCTCTGTCAGGATGGCAAAAATTCACAATACAAACAACACCAAGTGCTGGAGAGGATGTGGAGAGAGGGGAACTCTCCTACATTGCTGGTGGGAATGCAGGCTCATACAACCACTCTGGCGAGCCATCTGGAGATTCTTAAAGAAGTTAAAGATTGAAATGCCACATGACCCTGCTATACCACTTTTGGGAATAACCCCCCATACAGTAAAAATTCACCTCGATAGCACAAGCACGACCATGTTCATAGCAGCACTGTTTACGATAGCAAAGTCATGGAATCAGCCCCAATGTCCAACAGTTGGTGAGTGGATAAGGAAAATGTGGTACATTTATACAATGGAATACTACCCAGCCATCAAAAATGATGAATCAATGCAATTTGCTGAGAAATGGATGGAATTAGAAACAATTATATTGAGTGAATTATCCCAGACATGGAAAATTAAGTGCCGTATGTACTCCCTAATAGGTGGATCCTATTACCAAACCCACTTAGAGATACTCAAAGACAAATCTCTGTAATACCTACAGTAATTGTAAGGATTATAAACAGGAGGGATGGGGAAGGAGGGCCCCACCAGAAACAAAGAGAGAGGAGACCATGTTACAGCAGAGAAAATAGGTCTCCATCAAGGACTGCAAATAAGTTATGAGACATCTGGTTAAGTTCACAGACTTTCCTTCCTGATCATTTGCAACTGATGGGGTATGATCTCACCAGAAGGGGAGGGCATATAGGCTGCCAGATAGAAAGTAACCATTTTGCAAATGGATGATTGATCCCTCTCTCACCACGGTCTCGTACTTTTATTCCATCTACCTTTGAATATACTCTTATAACAAGACTAATTTAACAGGTTTTTATCTCTGGCCAGGGGGTGACTTCCAATACCCATCAGGATGGGGCCAAGGGCATTGCAGGAGCAGCAATACCGAAAAAAAAAATCAACAAACCATAATTCAGAACATCAGAGACTCTATATCAAACCACCTGGAACTAGGCCAGCCTAACCTCTCCCCATCCTGAAGCTCAGGGAAATTTGCGGAAGAGGGGGCGGTAAGACTGTAAGAGCACAAGGATGGGAGGAGTAATGATATGCAAGATACTCCACACAAGTTAGGGCCGAAGCAATCATAATAGGACTTTGCATGACCTCCGCTATGTTGAACCCCACAAAGTCTAGCATGGACTAAAGGCACTAGGATCCTTGGAGGCTAGGGACTGACAGTCACAGCAGTGTTCCTAAACTTAAGGGGAACACAGGAAAGGGCTCTGGGAAATGCCCCTAGGTCCTTGCACCTCATCAGAGAGGAGGACCCAGAGGAGAGTTTGGCATGCACATTAAAGGATGCTCTGGGGATTGGGGGGTGGGGAGGCACTGGAGGATGGGGAGGGAGGGAAGGGGGAAGCAGGGGAGTCGGGGGGAGGTGGAGGGAGGGAGGGGACTGGTGTACCTGTTAAGTTTGTATGATCACAAATAATAATAATAATAAAGAAATAAAAAAAGAATGATTAAGGGCAATCCTCAATATCAACTTCTGGCCCCTACTCATACACATGTAAACACACACATACAGTATCAATCTACCCATCCCCCCCAAAAAAAGTCATGCAAATTGGTATTTGGATGGTTTTTACAAAACATGTAAATTGTACAATTCTTTTAAGACCCAACAATTTCTCAAATTAAAAAAAAAATCATGATTTCATTAGATTTTTTGTGCTGACTTGCTACCTAGACTTCTTTGCACTCTGTTGCCAAAAAGAAAAATCAATCCCTCCTCTCCTGAAAAGTGGTTCCTGTGTAACATGAGAATACACATCAGCTTTCACTTCAGAGAGTCATTTTTTGCTGAGAAGGGAAAGCGACAGCCTAGCTTGCAAGAAGGGGTATGGGCGAGGCGAACATTGGGAAAAAGACACCCCAACTGCCAAGTGCAAACACTTGGAAACTGTTGCTGAGATTTTACAGAGAAAATGTGGGGATCTAGATTCTTACATATAAAGACTTACCTGGCCCCAGCCTAAAAGCAAAGCTCGTGATCCAGAGAGATGCCCCCCCATAAAGTGCCTTTCTTGTCACACTGCAAGAACATGGAATATGGGCACTGGCATGGCTCCAATACACAGGACAAAGGGTTCATTCATCGCTACCTGTACATTCCAGAGAGAGGCATACGGGCTTCAGGAAAAGGTGCTGAAACTTATTTTCCGCATGAGGGAAATTAAACATCTGCCAATCCTGATGGGCAAAGTTAAACACTGTCAGCGCAATGGGACACACACGGACTTGGTTATTTACTAGCGAGATAAGGACATCCTACCTCCACACACATAGCACCTCTTCATTTCACTACAAAAACTGGAGGATGAATTCATTTGAATGTATGGTTAAACCAGATGCTGTGCCTCTGGCGTGAAGGTGTAAAACTAAAGCTGAACATGAATCCAGATGTAGTTCTCAATTAATTAACCAAATTCAATTCCACTGGCTTTAATTCAACTGCAAATTTAATCTTAGCAGTGTCTTTCCACTTACAGCCAAATTAAAGTCTTGCTAACTTCACCCAGGACTAGAATCGAACCTGAGATGAGCTGAGGAATAAAATAAACAGTTTGTAACTGCCTCTCGGCTGGTGCTAACTCAATCACCCTACCTAGCTCTGGCCTAACCTGTTCGTGTGATTTAAGAGAGGGTCTGACTCTTCTATTCAATATGAGAAGTAAGCAAATAAGATGGTTTAGTTTAAGGTAAAGAGCCCAGA
This sequence comes from Typhlomys cinereus, assembly GCA_023101885.1. Taxonomy (NCBI): domain Eukaryota; kingdom Metazoa; phylum Chordata; class Mammalia; order Rodentia; family Platacanthomyidae; genus Typhlomys; species Typhlomys cinereus. Next base: position 2,026,460 of record JALPQD010000183.1, on the reverse strand, counting down.
GTGAGGCGATCTTGTAGGCATGAATGTGTTTAAAAAAAAAAAAAAAAAACTGAACTAGCAGAATGAGTAAAATAGTCTAAATGACAGTCTTCAAAAGACAAAAAGTAGTTGAACTGGAAATGTGACTCAATAGCTGAGAGCTGATCTAGTATGTGCAAAATTATGGGTTTAATCTTCTCAGTACCACCAAAAAAAAAAACACACAGAAATTGATTATGTTGTCCAGCATAGACCATACCTACTAAACTACTGACATAAACCTCAAGGAGGAAAGAGATGTTTCTGACTGGTGAATGACTCATATTCCAAGTTTAAGTAGTAAGTAGCAGGGTGGAGACTCATTGTGTGGCTGTAAAATGTTAAAAGACCATCTTCTTGGCTGCAAATGGTATTTCATGGTTTAAGTAAAAAAAAAAAAAGTTTGACAACCCAAGCAAAGGTAAAGTCAGCATCTAACCCCAAGTCAGACTATGAAATGCCTGGCATCATACATGCCTAGCACAATACATGCCGCCCTACATGCCAAAGTCCTTATGAAGTCATGTGCTGGGATATAACCAAGAAAGGCAAATCTGTGTCTTTTAGAGGGAAACAGAAGTAAGGGTCCTGAGGCTCCTGGGGCTCAATCTTTTCATTCCTCATGTTGAGCTTTCTTCTTATGAGTAAGTTTAGAAAAACAAATTCTTGGCTAATCAAATGCTTTAAGATGCATATGTTGCTGATTCATTCAAGAAAACAGGAGCAATGAATATGAGGATTGCACACTTTTCAAAACAGTGATGCCAAGAACAAAATGGTAGACCTCACCTTTCATAAAGGAACTCACGAGACAGGTCAGCAGGTAGGGATCATGCTCACAAACCTAGGGACCTGAGTTCAATCCCCAGAAGCCCACATGATAGGAGAGAAAGGCCTTCCAAAAATTTCCGTATGACCTCCACCTATGCACATGGCATGCATATATGTACCTTGATTTCCCTTCCCCTCCCCTCTCCGCCATCTCGTAAGCAAAGTATAAAACATTTTAAAAACAGAGACTAATTTTTACTAGGAGATAGGAATGTCTGTGAATACCATTGCAATTTAAACTGTGCCTGGCCCAAGCCCAGCATAGGACTGGCTTGAAGCCATTTTGTTGGGCTTCATTACTGATGCCAGTGTCACACTACTACATCACAGATGAAGAAGCAAAGATCTCAGCAGATCAAGGGTGTCTCTGGAGGCCTAGCAGGTAGTCAGGAACAAGTAAAGCCCAGACTCAAGGCTGGCAGCCTAAGCCACACTGTTTTCAGAAGGCTGAACTCAGCCCTCCAGCTTCTGGTCTCCTTGACCTGTCTTACTCGCCTGCACTTCCTTGCAGGATGGTCTGGCAGCATTTCCTCTGGCATGCAGCACCCACCAATTCCAAGGGAGAAAGAGCCACAGTCCTCTTCACACTTGGTTGAGCTCATTGGGCTTCAAGCACCATCCTTCTCCTCTGCCATGACATTGTCTCCCTTCAGACAGACTCAAAATACTTTCAATAGAAGATGTTGAAAGCCAGACAACAAAATATGCATACTGCTCGTGGGTTGCGGGGCTGATGGCAGCGCATACGCTGGCTGCTGAGTACCCGGGTCTCTGAGGAACAGGACAGGTACGAGCACTGAGGCAAGAAATCAGAGAAGAAATGTCTCTTGGATTCAAATCTCAGATTTTTTTTATTCAATTGTGCGTGTGGATGTGTGTGTGTGTGTGTGTGTGTGTGTGTGTATGTGTAGAACCACTGACTGAATTCGGGAACCACCAAGGACGCCTCCACCTCCTCCTTGTTTACTCTGCCCCGGGATTCACAGGCTCCGCTCTACCAGGACCTGAAATGCAGGCTGCCCCCGCTTCCACCCGGCGTCTATATATGGGGGTCTAGGATCTGAACTCAGGACCTTCCGCCTGCAAGGCAGAGGCTTAACCCTTGAGCCACCTCTCCAGTCCCTTTAAATCTCAGATTCGACAGAATTCTTAGGTTAAATTTCAGAAACTGTTGGACCATTACCTTCCTTCAAGCTAGAAAATGGGTGAAATCCACCCACTTCACTTAGTTGAACTGAGGAAAAATGGCAGATAAGCAAGCTCAGAGTTCAAGTATGTATACACGCTTCACATGCCAGCATTTCAGCATCTCCTAGCAGTGCCTGCAGAAAAGGCTTTTTGCTTTCCACCTTTCTCCTTAGTAAGAAGGAGAATTCATTCTTCCAATTCAAAAGAAGAACTTAAAAAGAAAATTAAGATTATAAAAATAACAATCTGCATGGTCACAAGTATTTGTTTGGCACTACTGTAAGAGGACTCCACACATACTTTGATTCCCCAGACTCTGGAAAGCTACTGGGAGATTGTTCCTATTTTACTCATTGCAAATCAAAATACAGTACAGTAAAGTACTACACTAGCAGGTCTTGGAACTAATAAAGGCATTTCCAGAGCCCATATCATCACAATATCATTTGTAGCCTCCTCATGCCAGACAGAGACAAGAAAGGAAAGATTTCCTACCCATTTCCAGGAAAAACGGAAACTCCCTTGGTATGAAAAGACAAAGGCAAAATGCATTAGAAATAGATCATCTAGCTTATTTGGTTTTCCTGCTTTGAGTAGGATACTGCTCCTTTGATGTTTCAAAAGAAGTTGTGATAAAAACAAACCTGCAAGCAAACTGACCGATTGACCCTCTGACAGACAGGAAAGGAATGTTCTCCACCTCCCTCTCCATGCTGCACTCTGTGCCATTCCAAAACCACTGAGCAGGACAGCAAGGGAAGCCCAACCCACAGGCAAGCCTTTTCCTCGTCTAGACCTACTTACCTGAGCAGACTGAAGAGGCGGCTGAAATTACTAGCTTAAGGGAATTACTTCTCATCACCTATCAATAAAGCAATGAAATGGTTATGGCTCATTCAATTCTCTGATTGCATCAATTGTGTCTGGTTCATCTCAGCAGCACATATGGTGCTTGTATCCTTCTAAGATGCCTTTCCATGGCAACTTCAACTAGAAAAATAAGGGTTTTATTTTGTGTTTGTATGCAAGCATGTGTGCGTGTGTGTGCGTGTGTGTGCGTGTGTGTGTGTGTGTGTGTGTGTGTGTGTTGTATTGCATATAAGGTGAGTGTATATAAGAAGGCATCTGACAGTGTGTGCCTATAGAGGTCCAAGAGTGACATCCCAAATCATTCTGGATTGTTCTACCTCCTATTGCTTTGCTCTGGGCTCTCCAAGGCTGTGGCTTCCAGGGTCAAAATTACAGATTGTAGCCATATTCTCCTGGCATTTTTCTAACATATGATCTGAGGATCTGAATTCAGATCTTTTAGCTTGCCAAGCCAAGGCTTTAACCCTGACACAACTCCCCAGCTTCTAGAAAAATAACTTTTATATAACAAAATAGAGACCTAAAGATTGAGAATGACCACACATCTTCAGAAGAGTCCAGGGGTTCCTTAGGAATGAAAATTGTAAGCAAAAGTCATCTCCGAGCACAGACCAAATTAGTCAGCAGCACAGGTAACACAGAAGAACAAAGCAGAAGAAACGGAAGAACATGACGCAAAGCTCCACAGCCAGCGGACAAGGAAAGAGAGGGGGGCTCAGCAAGAAAGGCTCTGAGTGCTCTGTGACTCTTCAAAATAGTTGTGTAACCCCCATCTGGAAATCTAGCCAATGCTATGCAGAATAAACAGCAAAACTGGACTTATAGTAGTAAGTCAGTAAAAATCCAAGGTACTAAGTTTAACACATGCACTAAAAACCAAACTGTAAGACTGAATGTATCAAACCGATCTGTAATCCCTAAGCGAAACTATGAGAATAAAAGCAAAATACAGATAAACAAATAAAAGTACTTTCAAGCAAAATGAGTGAATTTACCAATAAGATTCTCTAAATCTGGGCTAGAGAAATGGCTCAGGGGTTAAGATTCTGTCTCACAAGAGACGGTCCCGAGTTTGGACCCCAAGTTTCATGTAAAAATACCAGGCAGAAAAGGCAGCAGACTGCACTTCTAGCCCTGGTTGGTGAAGCCTGGGAAATCCCATGGCAAAGCAAAAAGAGGTAGAAGCAATCCAAGATGATACCCAAAGTCACCCTTGGTCCTCCACTGGGTGAGAGAGAGGGAAAAGACAGAGAGAGAGAGAAAGACAGAGACAGAGAGACAGAGACAGAGACAAAGACAGAGAGAGACAGATACACACACACATACACAAATAAATAAAGTTTAAAAAAAAGATTCTCTAAATATACAGTATTTTCTTAGAGCAAAAAAAAAAAATCCTTACACAGGTTTAGTAAACATATTTATAGGCCAATTTTTAAATGATACTATGAAACAAAATTATAACTACTTTGCAAGTTTAAACAACAAAAAACACCAACATTATGAAAAATCATAATCATATGCAGAGAAAGGATGACAGAAGTTTAAGGGACTTAATATCCCTGGCATTGTAAGAAAGAATCACAGTTGTTAACTTTAAATAATTAAATATGCACAGTGAGCTATCTGGAGTAGCTGCTAAAATAAACACATCAAGTACAAAGTTAAGTCAGCAGAGGGAATGGAATAGGCAAAAACAATAAAAAATTCAATGAAAATTAAAGAAGACAAAAAAGAAAAACAAACAAAACACAAACTGAGATTGCAAATCCAAATACATTAGCATTGACAGCAAAAGTAAATGGACTAAGCCTTTCAACTAATAGACAAAGAACAGTGTTTTTTATTTCTATTACTGGGTGTGTCTATGATATGGGAGGGTCATGATGGTGTGTTTGTCTATGATATGGGGAGGGGTCTCACATGCTGTGGCTCATATGCCGTGGGAAGGGTCACGTGCTGTGGCAAGAGGACAAGGTTTGCAGCTGGTTCTCTCCTTCCACCTTCATGGGTTCTGGAGAATGAACTCAAGTCCTCGGGCTTGTCCAACAAGGGCTTTTACCCACTGAACCATCTTGGCAGCCCAGGGTAGCTTTGCAACAGGTTACATATAGTTTATGAGAGCTACTTCTAAGATATTCCAGAAAATTTAAAAGTTATCTATCTCCACAAATCAACAAGTATTAAACAACACTGATACAGGTATTTTTACGGTAGGACAAAATAAGCTTTAGAACATAAAATTTTGTGACCTACATAATGGGGAAAAATTTAGTTCACTGGTATGTCATGACAATTTTATGTCAGTCTGTATTAGCATATATTAGCATAACCTCACTGCACAGGAAAAAAGAAAAATTTTAAAACTTTAAGACAAAAATGACAAATTCCTTGACACTTTTAACAGATTTACATTAAAATTCACTTTCTTTCATGGTATTAACAAATACATAAGTTTATGTCATAGCTTCTATCATCGGGATATAGTCCAAAAAATTAATAACATAGAATCTCAAATGCATTTCAAAAAAGACAAAAGGAAAAAAACTAATAAAACTCTCTCTGTATATAGGATACAGGTTCCCAAATTTAAACTCTTTCAAGTATACCCTTTCACCCCACCCCGCTCTGCCGGTCGGGACGCGCGCACGCGGTCCAGCCGGGCCTCACCCCGCGACTCTAGGGGGTGACATACAGTGCCCATCACGATGGAGTGAAGGGCATTACAGGAGCAACAAAACTGCAAAAGAAAATCAACGAACCACAATCCAGAACTTCAGAGACTCTATATCAACCACCTAGAACTAGGCCAGACTAATCTCTCCCCATCCTGAAGCTCAGGGACATTTGCGGAAGAGGGGGCGGTAAGAGTGTAAGAGCAAAAGGATGGGAGGAGCAATAATTTGCAAGATACTCCACACAAGTTAGGGCTGAAGCAATCATAATTGGACGTTGTATGCCCGGCGCAATGTCCAACACACTATTAACCTCACAAAGTCTAGCATCTGCTAAAGGCACCAAGATCCTTGGAGGCAAGGGATTGACAGCCATAGTAGTGTTCCTATGCTTAAGGGGAACACAGGAAGGAGTTCAGGGAAATGCCACTGGGTCCTTGTACATCATCAGAGAGGAGGGCCCAGAGGAGAGTCAGGCATGCACAAGAAAGGACTCTGGGAATCGGGGCGGGAGGCATGGGGGGATGGGACGGGAGGGGTGAGGGGAGGGGGAGCAGGGAGTTCGGAGGGGAGGAGGGGAGGAGGAGGGAGGGAGGGAATTGGTGTACCTATTAAGTTTGTATGAGCTGAAATAATAAAAAATGTATTATATAAAAAAAGAAAAAAAAATAAACTCTTTCAAGTATAGTAAAACATGTCTTAAAAACTCATTAATGAAATTGTGGAGTAAGCCTGTGGAATTTTAAAATAAGGATAAAACAGCTTACAGGTGAGCTGAGCCCAAGACATGCAGCTCAGTGGTACAGTACTTGCCTAGCACACCCCAGGCTCTCTGGGTTCCATCCCTAGCACCAAAAATAGACATCCAACAACAAAGCCAAAGAACTGGCTGGACAATGTATGCCTATAAAATTAGAAACATAAAAACACTTGTAGGGGTCGAAGAGACGGCTCAGTTGGTGAAGTCCTTGCAGTGTGATCATGAGGACCTGAGTTCAGATCGCAGTACCCACAGAAAAGCCAGGCACAGAGGTGCATGTCTGTAACTCCACGCCTAAAGGTGAAGATATAGGAGGATCCCTGGAGCTCACTGGCCAATCTGTCTAGCTAAATCAACCAGCTCTAGTTCTGGTTAGAGACCCTGTCTCAAAAAATAAGGAAGAATAACCAAGGAAGATCCTGACACTGACTTCTGTCCTCCCACATACATGTATGTGTACATACATGCACTGTACAAATAATTATAAATAAATAAGGCAATAAGCACAAAGAAACAGAAGGAAGAAAATAATAAAGAAAGACAGGGATATAAACTAATGAGCTTCAAACCCAACTATTGTACAAAGAATAATAAATCCAATATTTCTTTCTTTAAAAAGTATAACAAATAGAAAAGGATGCTTCAATACTTATTGAGGAAAAATAAAAGAAGGAACAAGTAAATATTAGGAGTATACTGCTCCTGTTGATAATAATTACTATTCTCTCAATGTCATGGAGGTCAGAATCAAAGCATCAGGGGCTGGGGAGATGGCTGAGCGGATCAAGCATGAGTACCCCATGTGTGATCTCCAGCAGCAATGTAAGAGGCCGGTACAGCAGTGCACACCTGTAGTTGTCAAGCTGTAAGGGAAAATGGGAGAATCCAGGTGTCCACCGGCCAGCCAGTCTAACCAAATAATTAACTCCAGGTTCATCGTCTCAAAAAATAAGGTGGAGAAAGATTGAGGAGTTGGTCTCTGGCCAGCACAAGCTCACGAGCAAGTATACACACATGCATACAGACATAAACCCTGCACCATGAATGCACAAAAATAAACTACAAAGTTGGCAACAGGATTCTTAGACAAACTCCAGGACAAAAAATTTCCTGACTCCAACCTCTTGTGTTCATCTCCACATCCATACCCATTATAGCCCTTCCACTGTCTCTCACCGGGATCCTCGAACTGCTACACCAGGGACAACTGAAAATGAAGGCTCATTTTCCATCTCAAGATCCTTACTGCATCTCTTACACTCTTTTACCACTTAAAGAATTCATTTACAGGCCCTGGAGACCCACAAGGGGATAGTGGATGGGGGTGACAAAGCCATTATTTCAGAAATTAACCAAAGAAGACCATTTAAGATAGCAGCACAATTTTTGAAATAAACTTAGAATATTGACCCAAAAAGATATTTCCATATGCCCTTTAAAGGAATAAGGAATCTCCACCAATAGTAAATCTTGATATAAAGAAAAAAAATGCATGGCTGAGATTTCGAGGGACTTTGCTCACAAGTTCCACTTGTCAAAAGTGCAAAGACCAGAAAAGCCTGTCTGGGATTCAACATTCCCCAAGAATAAGCATAGAGATTGTGTTCTCATTCATATTTTGTCTCTCTTTCTCTCTCTCTTTCTCTCTGAAAGATTAAAAATTCCTTAACGGCAAGGACCATTTCCATTGGCTCAGGTAGTGACCTCATGAAGAAGGGTCAAGGAGCTTGAACATTCTGTTAACCTTTGCTCTGCTTTTCTGAGAATCTTGCCAAGGACATTTTTTTCCATTGCAACAGTTAAAATGTCTCTACAGAAACATGTAAAATGGCAAAGAGAAGAAGAAAAAGGCAAATTATTTCTCTTCCCTTAATATGCCTCACCTTTTACATTCCATTAATATATAAGTAAATTGCAAAGTTAAATCATAAAAAACATAATGGGATAGAAAGGATATCAGAATGCAACTGACATGAGCTATAACAATGCAAACTCAAGAAACCTGGCATGCAATTGCCCCTTAGTATTAGGACACTGAGTCACCAAAAGTTAAGATTTCAACAGAGGACCAGAAACCATGCTGCTCTTAAACTAAAGAGTTGGGCTGCTGAGAGGGCTTAGCAGGTCAAGGTACTTTCTGTATAAGTCAGATGACCTGTGTTCGAATTCCTGAACCAACAAGTTAAAAGAGAGAACTTCCCTAATTGCCCTCTGACCACCATAAAATGTCATTATGTGTGTCCCTGCACACGTGCACAATAAAAAATTTTTAAAACCTTTTTTTAAAAGCATTCAAGGTATAAAAGCTAAAAGATACCACCCTCCAAAAACAGTTCTACAGTTTCTGGGCTGAAACAATACTAATAACGTTTTCAGTCATGATTAGAAAGACAGGTTGCAGTTCTTAACAGAAAGCTGACCAGAGATGCCAAATCTCACACAGTCTACAAAGATCATTGGGGCCGCAACACTCAAAGGAGTTTTGGAACTGCACAGAGACATCCAGACTTCAAGTAGGAATCAACTTCCCCAAGCACACAGCATGTTGCCAGACTGCCAACAAGTGTCGTCAGCACCATAGCCCAACGACATTTGCACGTCACATCTTGCTAGTTTGTACCCTGTAGAAGACAACCAGAAATAATGCTGAATGTTCTGTCTTGTGCGCTTTCTCTTTCTCTCTCTCTCTCTCTCTCTCTCTTTCTGCAAGCTGTATAAATTCATTCCTGATGCATCTGAAAATAAAATCAATGCTAATATTAAAAGGGAAAAAAAAGCCACATTTCACAAGTTTGCAAAAGCCCCATCAAGAAGGATTCTGAGATTGCTTCCTCCTTTGCCCAGGTCTGGAGAATGATTCCCTTAGGATTTTTACATCCTCGAATAATATTGCAGTACATACTCTGCTCCTACTCGTTTATGTACTACAGAATACTAATTTTAGAAAACCGATTAGCTGGTTTGCTCTAACTGAATAGTATTATAGCTAAGGTCAAATTTTTCACTGAAACTATGGCAACAAAACGCAGATTTACCCCTCCCCCCATAACAAGGCTGAAGCAAAGTTCTCAAGACATAGCCCCCCACCTGATGGCTGAACCTGTACTAAATGATGCCCTCTCTTGCCTTTACCTCAAATGTCATGTGTGTTGGCTAAGGGGGCGACGAGAAGCCGAGCTGCAGAGATCTGCCTGCTTAGGTCCAAGTGAGCTTATATGTAAGTGTCACCACTGAAAACATTTTTAGACATATATAATTTTAGCAGCACAAAACATCCAGACATTTCAGAGACACCCAAATTGGAACCCAAATGTACCCGGAAAAATACCAGACCGAGAGAAAAAAAAAGGAACTTTCAAGTCTCAGTAAAAGGAATAATTGCCCAACTTACTTTCCCAATTATTTACAACCACTCAGAATGGAATTTCTTCCTACTGACCTTTGTCTATTATCTTGAAAGAAAGACACGGCGGATCATTAGTGAGATTTGTTTTTTCCTCCACGCCGCAGCTACTCTCCACACGTTGCCTACAGACCAGTCCCACTAACATGAGCATGATTTCGTCCTCACCTGTGAGCTAAGCTCGCTGCGGGGAGAGAGGTCTCCTGCCTTGGCCAATGCTACAAAGAGCATGGCCACTGGACATCCCTTCTGGAAGTTTGCCCTCAGAGTCAAGTACAACATAAAGACCTGCAAGCCACATGGCAGCAACCTCTCCAAACCTGCAGAGCGTACCTGGAGTGGGCACAGGCAGGAGTGGCTGTGGGGCAAGAGGCGGGCTGACTGTGTCGCCCTTACCTCTGGAGACCTATGAGATAACCGACTCTCTCTCGCTGAAACAAGTGCGCAGCAGACAAGTGACCCATCAGCTACTGAGACTGGCCATGGCTTGTGGGAGAGGAGAAAATCTCCTTCCTAGAGGCCGCAGTGCCCAGAAAGTCCTGATGACTGGCCAACCTTCAGTACATCAACAAATCAACGAATCTCCGAAAGGTAAAAGTCGATCAGCCACAGGTATGATGGCGCATTCCATGATCTGAGCTTACACAGACATAAGGATGTTTTACAACATGGCAAGAGCGGTGGTGGGCCTTCCCAAGAGCCATCCTCAAAGCGCTGATTGCAAATGCAGGCACAGCAGCAACTGCTTATGAGAGCTGAGCTGGGCTACAGTGCTGACTACGTTGTACCCGCAGCAGCTCATCCGGGAGTAAGACCATCCCGTGTGTACTCCTACCAACTACGTCTCTGCCAGTGCTTGGAGAGGTGAGGGGGCTTGTCCCCAGCCACTCGGGTATAGAGAGACAGGGCAAGGTCTCCAACCCACGCCTGACCCCACAGCCAAGGCTGCTAAGCACTCTTTCCTATGACCTCCCGCAGCAGCTTCTTATTCACTGAAAACCCCCTCAGCGGGACCCTGACTTGGAAAGACTTTTTTTTCCCCTCTTATTTATTCACGGCTTCATGTATTCAGTAATTCCATCTTTCCACTACTTTTCAATTTTCTCCACCACTGGACTGAACTCGTTTGGTCACTCCAGAGCTTCCGGGCCTGAGAGTTAGATCTGCCCCTTCCCCAGCTGTTTGCTGACCCATGTCCCAATCACAAGGCTTCACCGGAAGCCAAACAGAAGAAGAACAGCTGGGTCCTTTGGTGGGAAAACAGACACTTAACTGCCAAAGGATCATCTACCTAACCTTTGTCTCTCTCCAGAACCCCCAACAGATGCTCAGTCCCCTTGGAAGAGGAAACGCGAAGACTGGCTGAGGCATTCTTCTCCAACAGCCAGTCATTTTGGCAGTAGGAACTAGTTCTTTACCCCCAGCTCAATACCCAGCCTGCGGTTATCTTGGCCAGTGACACTCCCTTTCTGTTTTGGGACTTAGAATATATATGACAGACCCAAAATAAAGACAGACACCTGTCAATGGCTTCCAAAGTTCTTACAGAAGCTAGTGGACTTCCCAGAAAGGTCAACTCAAAGCCTCGCCTCAGACCTACTGAACTAGGACCTGCATTTAACAGGCCCCAGGAGGTTCAGAAGCAATGCCTAAGGGATCTCTCAGTCCATGCAGCAAATGTGTGCGTGCTTAACACTGACGAGGGCCTGCTGTGAACAGACAGGCACACCTCCTACGTGAGCACATGCAGCTCATCCAGTGGGTAAGTGCTAAGCCAAAAGCAGCAACTAGTTATAGGGCAAGATCCAAAATCTTCACTGCTGCGTTCAGCGTAGGCCATGTACTGCACTAGGTGCTGGACTCCTCCGATCTTCACAGAAGTGTGTGAGGCTCATAACCAATTCAGCTCTCAGAAGAGGACCAAGGGAGCACTGTGAGGCTAATGGCGCCCCGTGACTTCACCAGCATAAAGCAGCTCGGCTTCAGAAGCTGTTCAAGGAAGGGTCTTCACGAAGGCTCAGTAAAGTTACCCCAGAGGAAACATCTGATATGGAAAAGTTAAAGGGTGTTAGAAAGACAGGGGGCTCCAAAGGATCAACAGAGATGGGGGAGGACAATCTCAGAGGGAAGAAAAAGAATAGGCAAAAGCACAGGGAAGCTAGCTGCCAGGAAGGAAAAGGGAACTTGGTTGGAATGAAGTATGCAGGGAGAATAAGAGGTGAGTGTGGCGCCTGGTGCGGAGTTCTGGGACCCTGGGGACCCTTGGATCTAGCCAAAACAGGGCTCCAAGTGACCACATGACACCTCCAGCCTGCTCTGTCGCCTGCAGCTCAGAGAAGAAGGCTGCACTGGTGCTGTATTCAGGCATCAAGAGGCAAAGTGCACAAATAAGGGATGAGTTTGCTGAAGCACAAGTGGTGAGAAATAGCACTGGAGCTGCCAATCTGTGATGTCATCAACCTGCTATGAAATAACACTGGGGCTGCCAGTCTGTGATGTCATCAATGTGCTGTGAAATAGTGCTGGAGCTGTCAGTCTGTGACATCATCAATACGCTGTGAAATAACACTGGGGTTGCCTGCAGTCCATGATGTCATCAACGAGCTGTGAAACAGCATTAGAGCTGCCAGTCTGTGACATCATCAAACACACTGTGAAATAGAGCTAGTGCTGCCAAGTGATGTCATCAATGCACCATCAAGATGACACTGTGCCTCCTCTGATCTCGCTAGTTTTATTCCTACTGAAGAGGCCACCCTCTGAGATTGTCCCCCTCCCCCCATCCCTGTTGATCTTTTGGAGCCCCCTGTCTTTCCAACACCTCTTAATCTTTCCATATCAGATGTTTCCTCTGGGGTAACTTTACTGAGCCTTCGTGAAGACCCTTCCTTGAACACAGCTTCTGAAGCTGAGTTGCTTTATGCTGGTGGAGTCACGGGGGTGCCATTAGCCTCACAGTGCTCCCTTGGCCTCTTTTAAATCTAGAAATCTGTATGTGATAAGATATATGGGAGCACAACTCCATGAATTCATTTGACAGGTAGACACTCTGCAGCCCCCAATGTGTGTTTAAACCCCAAATCCAGCCCCCGTAGGTAGGGATGGGGGACAAGTTGTCTGTGATAGTTGATGTAATATTTAACTTGACACCTGGGAGGAACCTCTGGGTGTGGCACCCTGTGAGGGATTATTGATCAGGTTAGTTGAGATGGGAAGACTCGCCCCTGTGGGTGGTGCCATTCCCTGGGTGAGGGTGCAGAGCTAAATGAAAAGGAGACCATGAGCAGAACAGTAGAATTAACTCAACCTCTCTATTTTCCAACTGTGGCTGCTTCAAACTCTTGTTCTCCCCACCATGATACATTGAATTCTGAGCTAGGAATAAAGCCTTTCTTCCATAGATTGCTTTTGTCCGGGTATTTTATCACAGCAACTGAAATTAAACTAATACAGTGCCAAGCTCTAAAATAGGAACAGTAACACCACCCACATCACATGGGTGTTCCAATCGTAAGAACAAAAATGTACATGACCCTACCAGAAAGTCAAGTACATGGGAGGAAAGGACTTAACACTTATTTGGTTTTCCTGATCATCTATAAACGGAAACGAAGAAATCTCAAAACTATACACATCAAAAGGGTAATAAAGAGCAAACATTGTAGGTCAGGAGAAAATGCCTTCTGAGGCTGGCTATTCAGCTTTCTGTCATTACAACTATATCTGATAATCAACTTATAAACAGAAAAGACTTGTTTGGTCTCCCGGCCCATGCAGTCAGTCCTGCTGCTTTGAGTCTGCAGCAAAGCAGCTCATTATGGTAGGAGTTGAGTCAAAGTCTCAACTCACATCAACTAACAAAAGAGAAAGAGGTGTTCATGGTCTCGCTATTTTCCACAAGACACTCCCCAATGATCTTAAGACCTCTGACTAACCGTACCTTGAAAATGCAACCACCCCCTATAGCACTCTGTTGAACACGCCTTTAACATATGGGCCTTTGGGGACCAATCTTTATCTAAAATACAACAGAGGATGAGAGGCAGCATACCTCACATCCAGATGTTGTATTACTGGAACCACTAGACTTGGGTAGCTTGGAGAGACTTCAAAACAGAGCACTGCTGGAGACTTAGGAGGGTAGTGACCAGTCAACTTCAACCACCAGTAAGAACACAGCTAAGACTGGGAACAGTGAAAAATCCTGTGAGGAAGAATACTAATTCCTCTTTAACTGGCTTTTACCTAATGACCAGCATAAGCCAGGCACTGGGCCTAAAGTGCAGGGCCAAGATATGGTACCCTCAGATGTTCCAAAATTCAGATGGAAAAAAACATCAAAAAAGCTGTGGTCGGCACTACACTGGAAGTCAAGGAAGTTGGTTTATATCACTAGTTGATAGACATGAGCTCGGCATGGGGTTATGGGAGAAGAAAATGACTGGAAATACTAATCTTATCTAATACTATTATGAGGTCATGTCTCTATTTTTTTTCTTTTTCTTTTCCATGTGCTGTATGTGTGTAAGACATGTCCTTGTATACATGTATGTCCACATGTGTGGGTACATATGTCCAGATGCATGTGAAGGCCCAAGCTTAATATAGACAATCATTCTCAATTGCTCTTCCACTTTATTATTTTTGATACAACATCTCTAATTCAAGCCCAGAGCTCACCAATAGGTCTAGTCTGGCTAGCGGGCTTGCTCAGTGCATTCTCAGCTCTGCCTTCTGAGGCCATCACACTCTCTTCCAAGACTTTTGTTGTGGTTTTCAGGGACCTGAACTTTGATACCTTTGCTTGTGTGGCAAGCGGTTTAACCACTGAGCCATCTTTCCAGTCATACTCATTTTCTAAAGGCAACTAGATTCTCTATGAAGAGATTCTGGGGTCTGGGTCCACAGCATTGGTGCTGCCCTGCTAGCCAAGAACTTTGGATCAAATACTCCATATCTTGTATGTCAACTTCTTTTCATTCATAAAAACTTTGCCTTTTGAATTAAGATTATATAAACCCATGAATATAAAATAATTAACTGATTAAATGAAATCGATTAAAGGACTATACAAAGTATTGAGATTTTTTTGTTTTTTGGGTTTTTTTTGTACTTATAGGAAGCAGTCTGTTAGTTACACAGGGAGATGGGACGAAAGGGTTTGATGGTGGTGGAGGTGATGTTTTAATACATCACTCAGTAGTAGAGTGGAAACTGCAGGTATGTCCCAATTCAAATTCTGAATGTTCTTTGGCTCCAGCAGACTATATCTCTCTAATTTCCTCACTTGACAGATGAGAAAAGGATAGAGTTGTCCTAAGCTCAAAAAATTCACTACACATCTTCATTAATGCTCTGCAGGCAGGATTATAAAAACCCTCTGGCAGAAGAAGGTCCTTAACCAACCACTACATGCAGCTGCCAGGAAGACCACAAAACAACATGACACAATGACCCAATTACAGTGGGTCTTTGCACATCCACTTTGCCTTGAACAAAGGAAGCTGCAATGCAGTAGTGGGACTGAAAGAAATGACAAGGAAGTCACATTTCCTTCAGTGGAAGCATTTCATGGATGCAAGACTGAAAATTGGTCCCCACCAATTTACAATTCAAAGGGTAAGTGAATACGAAACAAGAGTCTGAGGTCTAGTCTTCAAGGGTGACTTAGATTTTCAAAAATAAATGGACATGAGAGCTGGAGAGCATCCATGCTCAGAATGAAAGAACCCTCAGCCACATGTCTCCTGTTCTGAGCAAGTGGGCAGAGGCAGGGAGAGACTGAAAGGAATGTGTGGGACTCTTACAATAAGCACACAGCAGGCACCATCCCTGGGATTGTGTAACACCCAGGGAGCATTCTATGTTGCCCGGGGAATTGATTTAAATTACAGTTTTGTTCCTTTTAAATGGAGCTTGTTGGTACAAGATTGAGATAAGCTAATAAATCTGAAATGAAGATTTTTTTAAAAGACCTACTAATCTTTTCATTAAATTTGAATTGATTTTGTGAATACAGAAAAATCTGCAAGAGTCTCTCCCACAAGGCAGCTCTGCGCATGCACAGAACTTCCGCATGCCTTCGGGCATGTACTTGACATGTACCTTAAATAGGCTGATTTTCCTACCTTATTTAACAAGGTAGACAGACACTAAGTTCTGTATCCCCATTATAAAAGGCCTGACATGTGTTAGAATCAAAGGAACAAACAAAATTTAAGTTAGATCTACCCCTTTGCGTGTGGGTATTTAAAACTAAATAAGATACGGACTCATTCTTTCCAGGCCTTGCCAAAAGGAATGTTGCTTAGCAACAACTAAAACAATACACAACCAAGGAGGATGGCCTGAAAGAAAGCTAAACTGCAATTTTGTTATGGCCACCTTGGGAGACCTTTGTGACCTAAGGCCCTGGCCATTCTTCCTCTGACCTCCAGGTAAAGTCTCACTGTTTCCTTCTTTCTCATCTCTTGACAGAGACCGTCCGTTGTGAGTAATCCCAAGGAAACTGGACTCTATCACAACGCAGCAGCGCAAGGCTCTGGAACGCCAATACTTTCTTGTGAAATATCAACCTGCTGTTTCTACCAGACTGCAAACTTTCAAGACATAAGGGATTGTGGAAGTCACTTCAGCTGCATTTAATAGATGGGGAAACTGAGGCCCGCAAAGACAGAATGAGTCCTTCAAGATGAGGAAGCAGTTGATGGCAGATATTTGTTAGACTCTGACTGCAGATAGGGGTCCTTAACCTGAAGTGCAGGCAAGTCTAGAATCTGGTAAGTAGGTTATTGATGCTCAACTGCCAGTTTCAAGACCAATAACTAAGAGCCTGGATAAGTTGAAACACTCTCCTTCTCCCTCCCTCCCTCCCTCCTTCCCTCTCTCCTTCCCTTTCTCTCTCTCCCTCCATGGAGCCATCCTATTAAATTCCTAGGTTCTTCAGGTTGTCATGAAGAACACAGGCTGAGGAATCACAGACCTTCAGTTAACACCTGACTCTGGAAATGACCAGACACTGGGGCACACTGCCCCAGGCCAAACCCTGGTTGGTACTGCTATCAGGACTCAAATCGAACACGTCTCCCAACTTATCTTGACATGCACTAATAAGCCCTGGGCTGGATCCCCAGCACTGCATGCGCCATGCTTGGTAGTATCCTTCTGCAATTCCAGTATCCACAAGATAGGAGAAGGATTAGAAGCTCAACCTCATTACTGGTATGATAGTAAGTTCAAGGCCAGCCTGAAGCATCAGGAGGCTTTGAAAAAGAGTGGAGAGGAAGGGAAGGGTTTTCTGAGACCTTTGAAGAGAGGGGAGGGGAAAAGAGAAGGGAAGAGAGGGCAAGTGAGGGGAAGAAGAGGAGGGGGAGAAAAAAAGGGAAGGGGAAGGGAGGGGAGACGGTAAAAAAGGGAAAAGGAAAGAAAAAAGAAAAAAGCTAGGGGAAAGGGGTATGATTTCAGAAAACCCTTGTGCTGGGATGAACAAGAATCCACAGGTGCAAAGAGCACCTGTATTGCTCAGGAAAAGGCTCCAGCCTGTCTACTCTCCGAGGCCCCATGCCAGATTGGCCTGAATGGCGTCAGAGACAGCACTGATGTTCTCTGGCCTAGGCAGGCGCTTCAGGAGCCAAGAAACAGGTGGACATGGCGAGTTCCACAGTAAGATACAACGAGTATTTCACTTCTGTGATGTCACTGCTGCTGCAAGCACAATCAATAGTATTGGTGTCTTTCCTCCCAGAAATACATGGCTGACATCTGGGAAATGCCCAGTAAATGCTTATGGGATAAATGCTAAGCAGCCTGGAAGGTGGCATTTGATCAGTTATGGGCAAGTGTCTTGACTCCTACAACCTCCATTTCCTCATCTGCAGTAGTGAGAACACTGATTCTTCTCCCATAGAAGTGAGTTATAGAAACTAAGAGAAATAATTCCTTGGGCAATGCTTCCCACAATGTAAATGTCCCATGGACATTACCTATTGCTGTTTACAATGTGGGTCTGTTTCTCCATGAAGATTCTTGAAGATTCCAGAAGATTCTTGGAAGCACTAAGAGGCTGTATGTAACTCAACTTTCTGTCCCACCCTCTCCCCCAACACCAGCATCTGGTACACAGAAGTGTCTTAGCAATACACTAGCTTCAGAGGGATAATTGTGCAGGGGGACACCTAGAATATGTGTCACACCTTCAGTCTACTGCGGGACCCTCCCCCAATTCACACAAGTACCCACTTCTTGTCCCTCCTCACCCACCCCTCTTCTCTTCTGACCCAGAGTCTCATTCTAGAATCTGACTGGCATCAATTCATTACGCCCATACACGCCCTCTCAGCCTCCCTCTGGCTGGAAGGACAGGTGTGAACCACCACAGGTGCCAGCTCCTCATCGTAAATGTTCAAGAGGACAAGTCTTAAGGCGAAGAGGTTCCTAGAGTCTAGAAGCTGCAGTTGAGCAACAGTGGTAGGGTAATTTCTGTCCAAGGTCAAGAATCTGGGGCCCAGATTGTTCTCTGAAAGTGAAAGGAGACGTGACCATTGTGCCACTATGATAAGAGGGGGGGAGAGCGAGAGCGAGAGATTACAGAAGACCCGGGCAGTTCTCCCTGCCGCCTCCTCCCCAGCGCTGAACACAGCGGAGCTTCTGGATGGCACTGGCTGTCAGTTTCCATCTTCTCTGGGTAGAAGATGCCTTTTATATTTAGCATCTTGAGTGGGGAGGGGGTGGGAAGAGCAGATGATAAAGGAATTCACTAACCGCAAAGTTTCTATTCCTGGTTTGATTTGATCTTGCCTTCCCTATTCTTTCTAGATAATGGACAGAGTCAGCACAAATCAAGGGAAAACAGGGCTCAGCCTTACTGTCCACGGACACTGGTATATTTAAATCGCACCATATTAACAAAAAAGCTAAGGTGCTGGAATTTCTCTAGATATCGGCCATTTCTTGACATCACTTAAGAGGACAATAACTGCAAAACTCACTCTGGTGATGAAAAACATGTGGTTTATATGAGGCAGACATGCAGCCAATCCTTCCTTCCTACGAAGTTAGAGACAGGAAACATATTTAAGACATATACGTATGCTCCAATTCATTTTAGAAATGCCTTTCTAAGCACCAGGAAAAATCAAATGGGCTCACTCCACATTTAAGTCTTCTACACAGATTGCATGAAAGAATGGCAAAAGTAACCACTGAGGAGCCACCATATCCCAAGTACTCTGCGGGACTCTTCATCTACATTATCTTCAGTCCTATTACTTTGCAAGGAATTCTTTCCTCCCACTCTACAGGTGGGGATGTGAGCTCAGAAAAATTACATAATCCTTCAGGGTCCTTCACTTGTACACAGGAGCAAGGAATCTAAAACCTAGACAGGGTGTCCATGTGTACACCTCATCCACAAAACCCTGAAGAATAGTAACTAGACATGATTCTCATTTCATGGAAGGATTCATACACGGCTCCTTGTTCTGGGCTACCACTCATGAGCACTGGACTCCGTTTAAGTGCTGGGACTGCGACAATAACAATGACTAAGGCTCACTGAAACCCCCAGAATCCCTCAGTACTAACTTCTTTTTCTCAATTTTAATTTGTTTTCTTTCCCACACACATCATGAGACATATTTCTGGGGCAATATGTAAAGAATCAATTCATGTATGTACTGCATAATGAACAAACCAGTATAATTAACATCTCTTTCACCTTCAATATTTATCATCTCATTTTTGTTTTGTCTCTGTGGTTATCAAAATATAAGCAAACTAGCCCTTCATCATTTCTACAGAGTGTGAATATTCAACATTCTCCCCTCTAGATATTTTGAAACACGCAATACATTTTTATTAATCATAGTTACTCTATTGTGCCCTAGAACATGCCAGAACACATTTCCCTTAACTTTGACGCCACTGACCAATCTCTCTCCTCTTTTTTTCCCCTCCATTCCTTGGTCTCTGGAAACTGCTATTCTATCAAACTCCATGAGACTGACTTTCTAGGGATCCAGTGAGGGAGAAAATGCGGTGGTTCTTGTCTGTCTCTGTTTTATTTCACTTGTCAACCTGTCCTTCCGGTTCACCCAGATTGTCACTAACGACAGAATCCCATGGAGCACTGAATTAATAAGGCATGCTTATCTTTTATCACAAATGAGAAAGCCAAAGTTCACCAAGGTGAAACAATGTGTCCAAGGCCACCCACGAAAGAACCCACAGAACTGGGATTTGAATCCAAGAAGACAGGTCTAAGGACCTATTCCTGACCAGCAGGGCTGCAAATCTCAAGAAAGGAGCTCCCAAAATTAGAACCTCCAAGACAAAAGCCACAGGAGCACCATGCAAACAGACCGGGACGTCCACTGACTTCAGGACAGGTTCTGATGGTTCTCAGTATAGAAGTCTCTTGGCGAGCCCACAATGAACGTGAGAGCGAACCCAGACTCAAGGCAGTGCTGCTGACGGCTCAGATAAAGCCTCCATCATCCCAACACGAGACCTGCCAGCACCTGTTTCCCCCGTGTATTCGATAAATGCTGAGTCCAGCACACCACAAAGAAACTGACCAGAAATGCCTCCAAGCCATCCAACTGCATGATGCAATTTCTAAACCTCAAAGTGAGTCCAGCTCCAAGATGTACTTTAATTTGAAAAGGTGGCAATCTCTTGCAAAGGAAAGAACTTTTTCTTCATTGCAGAGAAAAACAAAAAACAAACAAAAACCAGCTCTTAAAGTGGACAAAACAGTTGCTGAGAGATGCTTTGAAAATGCTGGGCATCTGTGCCTGGTGCCGTGGTGGGTCTCTCTCCAGCTCGCCAGCAGACTGGCTCCTCACCTGGGTGCTGGGGGTCAGGCTCAGCAAACAGAGGTTAGGGACTTCTGACCTACATTCAGAAACCTGCCGCAGTTTGTTTTAAACCTGATTTTCCCACAAGCACGAAGCAGCACACAATCCAGAAATTGTCTAGAAATGGAGTCAACAAATGAAGTCAGTCTTGTGACCACCTATCAAACCAAACCAGGTCACAAAAGGAGTTTGGTTCTTACCAAATGGCGTCTGCCAGTCTGCTGTTTTTATCTCAAATCAGTCCTCTCAAATCTACCACTGGATCTACATCTGAACATGAGGAGCTTTGACCCTAGAGCCAGAAAAACACCTCTCTTCTAACCTCCTCTACTATGGGTCTACTTAACATCCTAACCCTGTATTCAACTCAGTCATTCATGAGAACTACCTAGGGAACATCATATTATAAGTCAGGCGCTCGCTTATCTGTAAAAATCTTAAAAACTTGAAGTCATGGAGGGAGAGAGCAGAACAGAGATGACCAGCGACTAGGGTGGAGATGGGAAGTCAGAGAGGATATTGATCAAAGGCTACATGATCTCACTTAGATGGGGGAATAAATTTGAAAGACTTATATAACATGGTTATTATAAATAACAGCAACGAAGAATACACTTGAATCTTGGAGTATATTTCAAAGACAATCAACACAAAAACATTGTGAAAAATCCAGTAGAGAAACCATCACACTATGAAGCTGATCTGCTGGGCAAAATGCACCCACTAGCGTAATTGTGATATAAATGATATGGGGGTAACCATGTTCTTTCCGATTGGATCTGAGATTTGTTCCACAAGATGGAGTTTAAGCCAGTACTGTAAAGCTACAGCCGAAGGAAGCGGGAAAGACCTACTACTATTGTTTTGCTAAATGGACGTGTCATTAAAGTGCCTCCTAAATATTTGTGTCTATTTCCATAGATTAATGCTGCAGTGGGCACAGTTCATACAGAGTGACAAATGTTCAAAATGCTAAGAATAAGAATTGGTGAGTGTTCAGTCCTAAAGGAGACATGTACATCAATCCCCTCTCCCAACCAAGGCTCAAGAAACATCACAGAAGACGTGGCAGGACTACAAGAGTAAAAGGATGGGGAGGGGTACTATGAACTTGAGGTCCACTTTTCTACATCCATCTGTCTTCAGCCATGTGACTTAGATAAAATGCTTCCCTCTGGGGGTATCAAACCCTTCCCAGTGTAGAGGAGCTATATGACCCATCCCCTCTCTGAGTCAATGCAGGCAATATCCTTAGCACAATGACACAGGCAAGAGTTGAACTAATTCTCCGAGTGACTACATCGAGACACTGAATCAAATACCTCATGATTCTGTTTTGGAAGTTGTCAGGAAGGAGGTTAAAAACAAAATGCAACAGAAGCAATGGTTGTTTCAGGTTCTTGTGACTCTGAACCTACATCAACAACCCATTTGATTTCTCCCTGTCCTCAGGTAAAACATTCCCCTATAGCCTCGTGCCAACTGGATGCAACTCAACCCCAACTGCTTCCAAATGGCTCACTTCCATCTGACTGTCTGCCTGTTATTTCATTCTAATTTCTTTTTTTCATCCAAAAAAAAAAGACAAACATTTTCTGAATCACTCAGCAGTAAGAATTTGTAACCCAAATGATATAATTAGCAAATGGCAAAATTTAAGCCCTTTGGGATAGAGGTCATGTGTCAAATACCTAACAAGTGGGTTCCTAACCCTGTTGTCTCTAAGAATCACTTGGAAACCTTTAAACAAATGCCAGTGCCCAACAACTAACATTACTGTAATTGGTCTGGAACGGGCCCTTAGCATCCATTTATTTTAAAACACCTTTAAACATATTAGTTTCATCTTCCTGCTGCTGAATGAACACAGGATTCAAACAACTTAGGGGAGCAAGGGGCTAAATAATTATTTAAGCTTATGATTCTTAACTATGTTCATCAACACAACAGAAGAGTTCACACCAACATCAAACCAGAGGAACTATCTACATGATATTCACAATTAGAGCCAAGAAAGAGACATACTTTCTCCCTTGCCAGTATACCAAAATACTAAGCCAGTTCTCTCCATCTTATCCACCAGTCCAGAGAATGGTCCCACCCACTGTGGGCAGGGTCTTCCCATATCAATTAAATCTTCCCTCTAGTTTACACAGCACTTGCCTTAATTTTTCATGGAAGTGCTCAAAGTCTCATTCTTCAGTTGCAAGTAGATATCTGCAACTAACTGCCACTCTAGGTCATTCCAATATGTGGCTATGGCAGATAACTATCACTACCACCAGCACCATCAATACCAGAAAACAAAGCCAAATGTTCATAGCTATTGATGAAATATAAATTAAGAGTCAAACACCTACAGTAAAGTAAATGAACTTTTTGAGACGGACATTAGAAAGCCTATGAAAGCCAATACTGATAAGAAGGCAGCCCTGACTATATCATTTAGGTTAAACACAAATGCAATAATCAAGGAGGTTTCACTATAGGCCAAGAATGATCAAGGCTGCCAGAAAGACAGTGAGAGCTACTGAAATGACAAAAGTTCCTGTGACCATATCTATGCATCCCACCTGTTTGGAGCAGTATCTACACAAATGAAAGACTCTGAAATGAATTAGTCCTTGCAACAGACATTGGACAGACAAATTTAAGTCCCAATAAAAAACCATGTCACTCTTGACTGAATCATTTATGCATTTTCCAAGAAGGACTTGTCCAAAGGCTGGACTTGAAACCTGAAAAAGATACTAAGGCAATAAACCTAACACTGGGAGGTGGGTAGGGAAACACAATGGAAAGCAATCCAGCTCTCGTAAGCAGAACACCCCCTTCATGAATGATCAATCCAGTCAAGACAGTAGCTTCAGCAAGACCACTACTTTACCTCTGAATTTCTTAGGTGGATTGTTAAGGTCTCCAGCTTCTGGCTGCACAACACAACGGTCATCAACCAGGCTGAAAAAATAAATAAATAAAAAAAGTAAGTAAGTAAGTAAGTAAGTAAGTAAGTAAGTAAGTAAATAAATAAATAAATAAATAAGAAGCAGTTAAGTGTTGTATCAAATCAAGTCTGGGAAAATATAATCCTAAGTATTATGCCCAAACTGACTATCACAGGGCTTTTCTTATGCAAAATTAGATTTCCATGTTCTCCTACCTTGGAATTCCTTGATAAAGAGTTTTCCTATGGAGTTAAACAAAATCCAAAAGCACAAAGTTCTGTTTTGTGAGGATTACATCTGTGGCTTCTCTTCTCTCAACCACATTCTTGCCAGACAAGTACATAAAACAACATTTTGTTTAGCTTGAAAGGCACAGTGAAGGCTCCCAGCATTCAACTAATGAGGACCAACTTTGTGCATGCCACTGTGCTAAGTGCTGGGCCATGAGGATTGATGTGAGCCAGGACCCAGGCTGAGGGAGATCAAGGCTCAAATGCAGAAGCCATAAAAGCAAACTGATAAGGAAAAAGGCTAAGAAGCAAGGAAGAAACACAGCCAGAACACCTGTGCCCAGGCCATCTGAGAAGCTGCAGATAGAGGAAGCTGTACTAGAGTTATTGGGAGAACTGAGGCAGAGACTGGGGGGGGGGTCTTTCTCAAGTGGGAGAAACCCAGTACAAACACACAAAATAGAATTAGAACACACAGAATTAGAGGAGAAAATACAAAAACACAAAATGATAATAACCAGTCCCAAATTACACAAAGATTCATATTTCAAGTTTTGGCCTTGGTAAGAATAAATCTAACTTGCACAACTCTTTTTAGAGGACTCATTAAAAATATACATATATTTGATCAAATGAAGCAACTGAGACAAGAAGCTGTCAGTCTTGTGCAAGTTCTAACTTTCCAAGCAGTCATGGGCCTTAACACAGACAAGATGACTTTGTGGAGTCTCTTCCATTAGCCTCTACTATCTCATATCTGAAAGGTGAGAGAGTATTAAATACTCAGCTCTCACCCTTACTCATCTTTTCTCCAAAATCCTCTTTGGCTAAGGACCTGATTCTAAGTGTTAGTCTCTCAAATTGTGTCCTCACACGAGCTTTCTGGAAACTTCCTGCTACCTTCCCAACCTCCCTGACTGATCCCAGAGATGAGCTCCTTGTCCATGAGCTCCATGCAGGCAGATGTCCAAGGCTGTAGCTACTTGATAGGGGGACAAGTATCCAGAGGAGCATAACAGTAGTTTGTCTCCTTGGACTTCAAAACTGTGACAGCATGGGTAATCGTCTGAGGGCTTTCTGCAAAAATCAAGAGTGCAATACGTATGTTATGAAATTTCTACCCTGGACCCCTGTATGGAGGAGTTCAGTAAAAACACCAAAGTTAACCTGATACTTGAAAAGTGAACTCAATGCAAAGATGGGTACATAATTCTGTGGTAGGGCACCCGAAAACTTGAGACTGATCCCCAGTGCAACATACACAAATCCAACTCAGGTCTGGGTTAATCATCAAGTTCCAGCACAAAGAAAGAGATTATGAGGAAGGCCTCCAGACTTTGTCCTATGGATGACACTATGTCACCTACTAACACCATGACATACAGATGTCACATCATTCATCCTGGTCTCTGCTTCTCCATCTAGAAGTCAAAGTGCTTGTGTGACGGATTCTCAACTACGGGGATATGCAGACACTTTCTGCTTCTATCAGCTCCAGGCCCCTGCTACCCTGGGCACAATGAAGCTGTCTATGTTCTAGGAAGAAATCCAAGAACCTTTGTTCTTAAGCTCCAAAGGTGGTTTAGAAGCACAAGTCAGATAGTGTCAGCCCATGTGCACACGTGCACACCCACATACTGAGGCTCTCCAAGGTCCTGTTGGAATTCTAAAGTTCGATGGCTCATTAATCCACTGGAAGGTAACACTATCCATCTATATAAACAGAACAGGTATGAGGAGCTAGATACTGAGTCTCAGACTGGCAAGTCATTCACAGGGCTCATGACTTGTGCTCCCTAAAAGTTAAACATAATCCAAGAATAGAAGAAGGGTCAAACTTCATTTTCTAAGTAGATTTTTATGCAAGGTATTCTCAAATATACACAAGTGAACTGGGGAATAAGGTATTCATCTAAAAGGAGGAGGATAGACCCAAATTTTAAAAACAGCAATCTTATTTGGGGGGTATAGGGTCCATCATCAGTTTATAATGCTTAAGGTAAACATGAAATGATGAGTTCACAATCCTAAGAACTTTAAGAATGAAATTAAGCAAGATGGTGCACACCTAACTATAACCCTAGCACTGGTAAGGCTAAGGCAGAAGGAGCATAAATTCGAGGCCAGTTTGGGCCTGGTGGTACAAGCCTGTGTCCAGCCCTCAGGAGGTGCAGACAATTGTATCTTAAGTTCAAGATGTGTTCCTTTACATACAAACAGAATAGCCCGTGCTATATGAAACTGTCTCCTAAGTAAATACATGTATGTATGTATGTATGTATGTATGTATGTATGTATGTATGTGTGTATGTCTTTAAGAACCTTTCTTGTAGACATGAAAGTCGGCCCAGGAACTTTGGCCACCTAGTGGGGCTCTCAGCATCTTACTACAGGTGAGTCTAAATGACTTGGGGGTCAAGGACTTCAGAGTGACATGAGTGTGGGTGGAAATGTGACAGGCATCCAGACAGAGGCTGTGGGCAGACAGAGAAAAGAGAGCTTGCCCGGAGATGGTGTCAGGACTCTTGACCTTGGAAACCCAAACCTTCTAGAACCTGTGAACCGCGAGCAGGTGATGGCACCTCTCCTAAGTGCACAGGAAGTTCCTTCTATACAGTGCTCACCATGAGAAGGTATGTGAGATAGGAGGATGATGTAAGATAAAGGACTTAGCACAGCACCTGGCACACAGTGAACACTCGAGGGGCTTAGCTTACCGCTGCTGTGTGTGGCTGTAGTCGATGCTGAAAAATAAGAGGGTGAAAACTTCAACTGCGGGGGACAGAAAGAGGAAGAAGCTGGCCGAGAAGGAGCATCAGGGGGAGCATGGGCAGCCAGAAGCCTATGGCCCAAAGCCACACGAGGTATATATCTTGCAACGCAGAGAGACCAAATGTAAAGACATATTGTGGATGACTTCAGAAAAGGACATTTTTACAGAGTAAGGGCTCGGGTCAAAATAAGGTGTAATTCTCTATCTGAAAGACTTTCTCCTGGAAAATGGAGTGATCTGAATGAGAGCTTAGAGGACTCACTCAGCACAAATACTAGAAAGTAGTAAGCTTTTGACTCTGCTTGTAATTACACAGTATTCTGCCTGATGTAAGACTGAGAAGCTGTTGGCTTGCCTGACCCCTCAGGACACCAGTTTGGCCAGATCCAACAGTGTACCACAGGTCCACCTCGGCCTTGTGACTGTCGGCATAGCTATGGATCATTCCTAACTGTTCTGGAAGGAACCATCTTGCTCTCCATTCTGCCTTTGAGGCTACTTCACATATCTTCTTTCCTGAACAGCAGAAGCCAGGAGAAAAATAGAGAATATTTCCGAGTAGTACAAGATGAAATATAGGTGTGCTCTTTTTTCTATTATTATTTGCATGTGTGTGCATATATATCAGAGGGCACTGTGGAAGTCCAAGGGTGACTTTGGAAATCATCCTAGATTGCTGCTACTCCTTTCTGTTTTGCTCTGGGGATTCCCAGGCTCTACCTTCCAGGACCTCAAGTGGAAGCTGACACCATTACCACCTGGCGTTTTTTACATGGGACCTGGGATCTAAACTCAGGTCCTTCTGCTTGTGAGGCAGAGATTAACCCCTAAGCCATCTCTTTAGCCCAAGGTGTGCTTTTAAAGGTTGAATATGGATTGAAGAAAGCAAACAAAAATAAATCTGATTTTCCAGAACTTGGGGCAACTTGAAACTTTGAAGTGCATCTGGCAGTTTCAAGTAGAAGTTCTTCAAAGAAGAAAGAGATGTGTGCCTGCAAGTTCTGCTCTCTGCTTGAGCAACAAGCTCGATGGCTTCTACATGTAACAAAAAAGCCCTTCTGCGGGCCTGTGTATATTTATCTTTACATTTTATTCCCTTTGCTTAGCGTTTTCCCTCTTACATAAAGGAAAAGTGAGCTACAACAAATTCTAAACCAGCACAGCCCTAACTGCTGAGGTTTTGTTCTTTCCAAGTGACAGAAATCAGAGTGGGGTGAGGGTTTAATGTGAAAACATGGGTTTTGCTAACTGTGACTTCTGCTGCCTTCCTGGAAACACTGGTATCCAGGAAAACCAGTTGTTGAACAGACGTGATGCCGTAAGCAAATTCTGCCACACGAGTCCCATGCTCTTACCCCAAGGTGCTGATAAATCCATTAGTCGATCCCTCGGCGTACAGAGAACAAATGTCTCCGATATGCAGGAAGCTAGACATTTTGTCAGACATGTCTTCCTTGAAAATCCTAGACCAAGAAAAATATGCAACATCATTAACAGAAAAAAAAAAAGATGCTCAGAGGAAGAAAAAAAAAAGTCACTAAGAACTGACTTAGCTAGATTTTTCCCTGAGCTTAAAAGTCAAATTTAAATACGAGTCTGACAGGCAGGCAGTTCCTCGAGTCAAAGGAGAACATGTGCGACAGCGTTGTGTCCCATATATTATTTAATTTCAGGACATTACAACCATAAGAACATGTGTTTCTAAATAAACCACCGCCACACCCGCCAGGATCCACAGGTAAAAGACCCCTGGATGATAAACAGGGACTATCCAGAGGCAGGGAGGACAGCCAGGAACTTGGCTCTAAGTAAGGAGTGGAAAGTCTGACTTAAAAGCATTAACATATTCAGTGGGACCTAGGGAGTGTCAAGTCGGAAGGAAACACCTGGAATGTGGGCCTTGGCAGAGCCAAGAGGTTGGGGTCCAGGAATCAGAATGGCAGGACATAGACGCAAGGAAACCTGGGAAGGGCACCACAATGACAGAGGTGGCACACATTTCACCAAAATGCTGCTTAAATCTCTTTCCCCCTCCACCAAGACACGGCCAGCACCCGGCCCAAAGCCAACAAGACTCATGTACCCATGGTCAGGTCCTCTGGTGAGGAATACACAGCGAACTAGAGGTAGTGCGACAGAACGTTCCTAAGTTCCAGGAAATCTCTATGCAGCTCAGAAACCATCAAACACACATATGCACATGCATGCACACACATCAACAAAAATACTAAAGGGTTTATTAAAAACAGCTTTCATCAGGACCATAAATACTGAGGAATGGGAACCAATTACTAAATACATCTCTTCTCCCTCTTCCTACTCAGGTTTCTGTCTCTCTGAAACTGGTCAGCCACAAGGCCACAAGACTTGTAATGGGGGTGAAAGGCCATTCTCTCCCCTTGGGGGCTTTTAGGTGCCAAGTTCGGTCTTAGGAAGAACCAGGCAGCAATGGGCAAGAGAAAACTTCAGGAAGCATGCTCCTTCCTTAGCAGGATGGGCAGCTGCAGAGAGTGGACCATTCGCCAAGCTCAATAAACAGCCCAGACTCTGCACAGAGAGACACAAAGCACTGCATCTGAACACACAGTTATTTATAGAAGCCCCAGGACCAGAGGACATAGGCTGGATTCTCACAAGAGTGCAGGGCTCGAGACCTCAAGGAAAGGCTCGCAAACAACCCCATCACTGTGTAGATGTCACACCTAGAGGCCAGCCAATGTTTCAAACAACATCTGCAAAGCAGCACCACAGTGGACCTGCCAGGGAGGAGGGTTTCCTCATGAGCGTGCATGCAAAAGCTCTGTCATAAAGGGCAGGAAAGTTAGTGTAATCCTGGGACCAATTTCTTCATTCTTTAAAAAAATAAAAGAGTTCTGAGACCCCACTGTTGGGGACCTGAGTCCCTCTCCCCATGTGTTTCCATTGTTAATTAGGCTGTTTTAACTGACCAAGAACAGGGGTCTGGCAGCAGCAGCTCTCTATGTAGCCCGGGCTGGCCTTGAACCCCAGCTCCTCCTGCCTCAGCATCCCAAGTACTGAGATGAAAGTGCACACCACTCTACTCAGACCTCTTTTTCTTTTCTTTCCCATGCTAGGGAATCTAACCACACTGTGTCTACACTGGAAACCCCTGAGCTACACCCCTGAGTTATACACCTTATTCTCAAGTTGTGACATACTTGAAGCAAAAAAAAGGGGGGGGTGCTGAAGAATACCTCAGGGGTTAAAGGCTTTGCCTCGAAAGCAAAATGATCTGAGTTCAGATCCCAGACCCTGCAATTCCAGCCATGGAAGGCAGAGCCTGGAAACACCCCCCACCCCTAGCAAAGCGATAGGGATGTAGAGCAATCCAGGATAATTCCTAATGTCACCTTTGGGCCTCCACAGACACACATACTGTCCTCTTGTATATACGTACACACACACACAAACACACATACACACAAATAAAAGGCTAGTATGCACAGCAATACACGGCATTATTCTACTTCTCCTTCAGCACTCAGGGATTGAAGCCAGAACTTTCCATAGACTTAGGCAAGTGTTCCACCCTTGAGCCATCAATTCATTATTGTTGACTTCTGAGTCAGGCCAAATTTGTGTCTATACACACTGGCCTCGGTGTGGGACCCTGGGGGCATGGACACAGGGCAGAGACATGCTCAACTGAGACACTTGTCTGGAGGGACTAGAGCTCAAATCTCAGACCGGCCCTGCCGGGGGGCCTTTAACACTGATGACTAGACCAGGAGTGGCGTGCCATACTCTCGTTGGCATCTGCGGCACTTCTCTTGCTGTGGGCTTCTCTTGCTCAGACACAGCAGTCACAATCCAGCGTGACGTCACCAGTATTGCCGACCCCTGACCAGCAACAAGATGAACAGGCTTGGTGGGCAGAGGAGGAGGGTCAGAGTCAATCAAAGTCTTCAGTGGACCTTCTCATTGACAACAAGGCCAGAACACAGGCAAGAAGGTTAACTGGCCTCTCCTCTGAGCCCTGAGGGTATGGAGAACTCATTTTCTCCTACACGCATGATTCTAATGCCTCAATTTCCTACTGTGAACTTTGCTCACCTTTCTACCTTAGCCACGGAACACGTTTCTAATATCTGAAGAAAAAAAAAGATTAAGCATTTTCCTTCTTTCCCAGATGCTTATTAAGTAGACAAGATAATTGAGTGAGTAACCTTTAGCCACATTTTACATTTCCCCTTTAAAACAGAGGCCAACACACCCACCAGTTAATGATCCTCAGCTGGGCAATCTGCCAGGGGTCCTCGATTTGAAAAAAAAAAAAAAGTGTGAGGACAGATCCTTCTGGGGCAGTGAGGAGCACTCCCTCGCAGAGGAGCACTCCCCTCCGCTGGAGCATGGCAGGCAGCAGACTTCAGATCTTGCTGGAAACCTCTGGTGTCTCTCTTGACTACCTTTAATAAAGGGGTGGAAGGAAAGAGTGAGGAGGAAGAAAGATCCTGAAAGGAAAAAAATGGAGGCCTCTGGGGCTGCAGGGGTGGGAGTGAGCCTGGGAGCAATCTTCAGGAAGACTTCCTGCTGTTCAGAAGCAGGGTGGAGCCTCCTCCTCTGACTGTGAACCATTTGGGCCTGCAACCTTCTAGCAGCTGCACTCAGATCTCTAGGCGACCCTCGCACAATGACTGGAGAAAAACAGAGCAGGCTGGACCAGTGTGCCATGGAACCGTGTGAAAGTGAAGCTTCCGACGACACAGGGGGAACGGGGCTCGGTCCAACACACAGAGCAGGCCTGGTGGTCAGCCTGGAGGTCCACCCTGGCTCTCCATGTATAATCTCTAGTGCCAGCCCAGCACTGCCTCCGTGGGCAATGTGACCCTCATTTCCCCATCTGTACAATGGGGACAATAGTGCTTCCTAGGTGTGCCACCAGATCACACTTGAAAAGTGTCTGCTACTATAGCATTGCTCAGTGCTATCCGGCTCATTCTTCAGTAAGAATTAAAGGATTCTGGAATGTTCTAGGGTTTTGAACTTTAATGTACACAAATGGAAAGATTCCCCTATATAAAACTGAGCTGGGCATGGTAATCAATGATCCTTTGTATGACTTTGATGAGATATTTTACTTTAGAGGTCAGCTAACTATCCTGTGTAATTCCCCTGTTGGGAAAATGTAGATAATACAGAGTTACTCTCAAGTCCCAAGCTCAGGCACACGAGCCTTCCTGAGAATGCAGAATCACAGAACACACAGGTGGCAAAGTCTGCAACACCATCTCTCGCCCAGCGCTGGGTCCCATAAACAAGCTCCCGTAGACGGTTTTCACTCCCCCTTAAATACTTGGTCCTTCTGGAAAAGATATCCTTGGTCCCTTTACTGCCTCCTAGAACCTTAACGATTCACCTGCCTTCAAAACATCTAAGGCCTCTACATCATGACTACTATTGAGCTGCTTCTTCCCCAAGCTTCCCCACCCTGGACACATGCTAGTCTCCAGAGCACCCTTCGCCCCATGGTTGGCAGGAGATGAAGCCCCAGCTGAACCCCAGGATTGCCACTTAGCATAGAAATTCAGGGAAGTTCTAGAACTCCTCCAAACCTTGCTGTGCCCAGCCGGACACCCACCTCGGCGCTCCTAAGCACTAGCAAAGCACCTGGCTGGAAGAGTCAGTCCCCTCCGAGAGTGCTAACCATCAGGCCAGTGCCGCACCCTCCATCACATGGCTGAAGCACCTGTTAGAACAGGATTCTTCCAGAATAGCTGGGTCAGGGTGGAAAGAGGCAGAACCACCTGGCACCTCCCAACAGTCACTGCCCAGGCAATGGGGAAAAGAAAGGAAAGAGTAAGCACAAACACACGAGCCAAGAGCTGTCTGAGAACAGCGTCCGGAACCTTCCGCACCCTAACTTCACCACACCACATGACGAGGACTCCCACATCTGTTTCTTACAGCCATCAGCTTCTAGGTTTCCGTGGTTCTGCTCCTGGCAGATCACAGCATATTTGGGTGCTGTGGTCTCCCCTCTTATAGATCCCACCCTCCCCAACCCCCACCCCCAGCTCTTGCTCTGATGCAAACAAACCCTTCAGATTTCGATTCAGTTACAGTTTCTACCAGGCAATTTATCTTAACCCTGCCTTTGGGATGGCTGAAAACCCTATTTCTAAAACTCTAGAAACACTGCTCCCAGAGAGCTCTCCTTACTAGTGGACAATTTGGTTATCAGTTCACATCTGTGATGCGATGCCCAGAAAATATAGCCTCGAATTAAATTCTTGCTGATTGCAAACTTTGGTAGGTTACCAAATCTGTCAATTCTTTTTAACCTCATCCCCCACCTTACTCCTAGAATCTCAGTCACTTAACTTTTTTATTTACTTTGAGTGTGTGAGATGTACATGTGTTTGTGTGAATTCGGGGGCACATGTCACAGTATATGTGTATCATGGCACATGCATGGAGGTCAAAGGGTAACCTCAGGGGTCAGTCCTCTCTTCCACATTATATGAGACAAGTTCCTTTTGTCGTGTAGCCAGACTCGCTGGCCCACGCTCTTGGGGGGGTCCTGTGTCGGCCTCACATCTCCTCACCGGGGCTCTGGGATTAGACACTTACACTACATGTCTGCTTTTACATGCTCAGATTCTGATACGCAGGAGGCATTTTACCCACGGAGCATTTCCTTACTGGACTCTTGAAGGGTGGCCAGCCGTCTGACACTGGGACATGAGGTTGCCATTTACAACACTCATGTTCAGCAACCACAATCAAATTACCAATCAAAGTGTGTGGGGGGACCTCACCATGTTTTCCATAGATTTATCATTATGTGTTGGGCTGCACGCACAGGTACAATGGGCCATATAGAGGCCATGGATCACATTGTCCTAGTAACCTTCCTTTTGGGTCCCCCTTATTCCATCCTGTACACAGTATGAGCTTCACAAACATCTACCACCATGTCTAAAAACTTCCAGAATCAGAGCCAGATTCAGCAGTGCACCCCTGCAGCCAGCTTCTAGGGAGCTGAGGCAGGAGTTCAAGGACAATATGGGCACCAAGAGACTTCGTGGCATCTATTCCAGTTCTGCTTGCTCTCCCTCACCAACTCTCTCTGCTTCCCTCCCCTACCTCAACACTACAGCTGCAGTGACCACTTTCTAAACTCTCCTTACACGCCTCCCCCCACCCCACTTACATATCGATTCCCACATCTCACAGCCCTCGGTCTCCTTTAACTGAGCTATATGCCCCCTTCTCCACATCCAACCACCCCATCACCCCTGAACCACTGCCATTGTCTCCCCATTACTCTGCAACCTGTCTTCTTCACACAGCAAAATCTCAAGGAAAGGACCGATGTCGCCTTCTTTCTTCTACAACCGTCCGGTCCCAGCCCTCTCCAATGTCACAAAGGGTTTGTGAACACTGATGAGTGTGTGCACTTAGAAGCATAGACTCACGTTGCCTATGTGTGATTTCAGCTGTGTACCCTTAAACAAGTGGCACGGCTTCTCTAGTAAGCAGTTCTTTCTAGTTCTTGTGGTTATTATGATATGATACACAAATACATGTGCATATGACATATACATATATGTGAGATACATACATAAATGTAAGAAGCAATGCACATGAAGGCCTGGTACTCACAGTATCTTAGAACAAGACTAAAACAACAGCATTCATTTCTGTTACTTCAAAGTTTTCATCAACTCAACCTAACTTGTGATTCCTCTACATGAAATACATTTCATATTTGGTCAATACGGCTAGAAATACACTGAAGGAAACACAAGCCCAGAGATATTTAAGTCATCTATAAACCCATGGGGTATTTGATTGCTTGATCTGGTACATCATGTCCCAGGTCCTTGTTACTCTGTGGTACCCACATTCACACCACCCTAAAAGCCAATTCACAACTCCACCCCCTCTTCTTCCCACATCAAGCCAGGTCTCCTGCTGAGAGTTGGGGGAAGGTGGGAATCTCTTCAAAGGACTGATAATTCATTATTTAGAACTTCTCTCAGGCACAGCTTGGCTGAAAGAGAAATGTGTTCATTACATTTTAAGCAGTTCGGGATAGGTTTTAGATTTCAGTTTCTAAAAGCTTTGCTTGCAACAAAAAACTCATTTATTATCACTTTTTCCATCTATTATTCCTCCTGTGCATGCTTAAATAATAGCACTTACATTCCTCTTCCTTAAGAAAATTTTTTTAACTTTCGCCTACACACAAAAGTCAGTATTTAAAAGTTAGGAACTCCTGAAAAGGAGACCAAATGAGAACACTTTCATTAACCAAGAAGTCACCAGAGCGCTGTGAGGGCCACTTGACACCGAAACATTCAAGATGGACAGGAGAAACTGATTGTGCCCTGTCGAGGACCTGAGAACCCCAAAATCAGTCACCACATAAAATCTGGTTCTTGCTAAGAGCTTGCTTCTGCACCTTTGAACAAAGCAGAAACGCAAACCATCACCTTTGCTACACTGAAGTTTTTATTTGCCTCTGCCCCTAATTCGTGCTCAGTTAATCTGGGCACACATGCAACGTCAGGGCTGGCGGGGAGGTGGGGGGTGAGGCAGGAAGATAGCTGTGAATTCAATCTTACACAGTGAGTGCCAGGTCAGACCTCAGCTTGAAAAACGAAAGACTCCAACAACAATGACAACAGCATCCAACCAGGAAACTCCCACAGACCTGCAGCTTCTGCCCAGGGCAGCAAGTCTCCCTGTTTAATTAAGATGAAGGCACCTGGCCACTGGAGCTGAAGTCTGACTTTAGAGATGAGAGAGGAAAACCAAAAAAGTCCCACTGACAATCTGCCTTAAGTGAGGCCTTAAAGGTGCCCTTTCCTCCTCGGGAGCCCTGCTCACCATCTGTTCCTGGTGACCAAACCCGTTGTGGGTGTTTTCATACCCAGTTACTTTCACCACAAAAACCTCACAGTCAACATGCGCCCCAAAACCCTGAGATGTAGTTCTTTCCAAACGGGCCAGTAGTGCATTAGGGAGCAGGACCACTCTGAGCCTTGGGCATCAACTGTGACCGAACCTGCAGCAGTACAGCCTCGAGTCAATGTAATTTCAACTGGATCCCCCCCACACACACACACACAAACACACACACCTTTCCCCCAGGACTGAATTCAGAGTTTCATGCATGCTGACAAGAGTGTATCACTGAGCTATCCCCAACCCTAGCCCAAATGATCTAATGTTGGAGGTTGGATACAACTTCTTTGAGGGCAAAAGCTTCAAGGAGAACCCAGCGAGATGGTAGAATCTCAGCTGTAAGAAGGTACATTGAAGCTGCTGTTCCCAGACTCAAATGACCGTCATTATGGAACTGGGCTGCTCGGCAGGAAAAGATGGACCAAGACAAGCATCACCGGCTTCCAAGTTCTCAGTGGGAACTTTGGCCAGGAAAGCAACAGTTTTGCTGTTGCCAAAACAGCCTAAAAGCAT
Source organism: Typhlomys cinereus (assembly GCA_023101885.1). NCBI lineage: Eukaryota > Metazoa > Chordata > Mammalia > Rodentia > Platacanthomyidae > Typhlomys > Typhlomys cinereus. Next base: position 1,990,464 of record JALPQD010000183.1, on the reverse strand, counting down.
CTCCCTGCAGCTGCTTCCCTGCAGAATGATGACACGTCATCCAGACCTGGATTCTCAGCTGCTTCCTGCCACGGAAGCCTTACAGCTCCTCCCTCTCTCAACCCACCCAACATTTCATATCACCCAGTGGCTTCACAGGGCTCCCACGACCCTCTCTGTAAAACTTCAGGGGCCAGACTACTTTAGTAACACCACTAAGTCGCTGGGTGCCCCTCTGCTTGGTTTTTCATGTGCACAGAGTAATTTTCCAGAGGCTGGGAGATATGGCATCCAAGAGACTAAAGACAAACATAGAAATGCACTGTGTGGGCCCTCAATGCAGCCAGAACTTCAAGAGATTTGTAAAACTGTACAGTGCCATTTCACTCTAGGTTTATTTGGCAGGGGGGTAGGGAATATAGTTAGTACCCATTTGGAAAAAAATATTACTTTCTCATATGTCATTTTTTAAAAGTTTTGAGTATTAGGGAGAAAGCTCAGCAATTGAGTGCTTGCCACACGAACAGAGAACTGGGGTTTGGATACTGAGAACCTACATAAATGCCCTGTGGACAGGGCATCCCATTGGTGATCCCAGCCTCGAAGTTGGACGTAGGGAATCCCTGCCAGAGTAAGCTGGCTAGTGAGAAAATCCTACCAGAAAGTTGTAAGTTTAATTGGGAGACCAAGAGCAATCAGAAAAGATTCCCAACATCAACCTCAGTTCTTCACATATGTGTGCACATGTACCCACACACTATATGTAGTCACGCACATATACATGCAAGCACCTTACATACACTTGAAAAACTTTCCCCAGTTAGTGTAAATTTCTATTAAAATATGGCGAGCACAGACACATATGGCTCATACTGACGAGTTTCTGTCATTCCTTGAGGTTTAAAGCACATGAAGAGCTCCTGGGCCCAGAAGTTTGGGGACATTGCTAAGATGAGCTTCTCGTTCAAAGCTCAACACGCAAAACAGGTCAAAACTTGAGACAGGTCTGGTAAGAAGGCTGAGTATGTAAAAGCACTTGCGACATAGGTCTGGAGACGTAAGTTCCATCCCTGCAATTCCCAAGGTCAAAGAAGAAAACAGACTGAAATCTGTCCTCCGCCTTCTGTTCATACGCTCAGGCGCACATCCCCATACATTCATACATAAATAACGATTTTTAAAAAGGCCCCTGTATGAGTGACATGCGTTCTACGGAAGGCAGACAGTAAGCACACAAAGGAGATCAAACGAGACGAATCAGATGGCAATGAGTAAATGGCAAGAATTCAAACAAGTCTGAGAGGTATGCATCAATGAGAAAATGCCCATCCAGTATGCACAGGCTCTGGGTTTCATGCCTAGTATCTCTCGAAAAGAATTAAAACTGGGTGCTATGATTGAGTGACAGCTTAATTTTGACTCAACACAAAAAACAAGATGAGGCATTAAAGCCACGACCCGAAGAGTCAGAGCAGAGGCAGTCATGAGGGGAAAGACACAGGCATCTGAGGCCAGCAAGCCGCTGGTACAAAAGTCCTGGGGTAGAAGTTCCCAAAACAGAAAGTCAGACGTTAAATCTGCACAATAATGCAGTAAGGGGGAAGAGGAAGGTAAAAGGAAAGGTTAGGGAGAGGAGCCAGGCCTGCAGGACTTCACAGATCAGAGTAAAACATGTCTTCCCTTTAGTGGTGCTGGGCTGATTCTGGGTCCTTGACATGGAACCCGGTGCCAGGCACATGCTCAGCATGTGCTCTACTGCTGGGCCAGGGCCTTACCACCCCCTTTTGCCTCCTCCTCTACACAGGACGAGAAGTTAGTAACCTTGAGCTCTGTAAAACATGGATGCTGGGAATTTACCTTGCAAGGACTGTTGAATAACGTGTGCCTAGCTCATAGGAAGCAGCAGGAGGAGCATTCCGGGGGCTGCTGTGACTACTTTGTGATCAGCTCTAGTCGCTGCTCTTAGAATCAGCTGGGAATCAGTCTTACCGACTGCAACTCAAACGATGAGGGCGTGTAGTACATAGGCAGGTGAGATGCCCTCGCATGAACAGGCTAGTCCCAATGGCTAACAAAACCACATGCACCACAGGCAGCCAGGGAAGGAAGGGAAGACGTCACTACAGTCACCCAGCACTCTGTCTATCATTCAGTCAGTAAGCAATGCCTTTCAGTCCCCAGACACAGGGCACAGTCATGCTACTGGTGGAAAAACGTAGTTGGTGCAAATCCCCGTGTATTCTTGGCATAGCCGTACTCCATCTATCTTCCAAAAGTCAAAGGACTCTTTCCAAAGTCCCATGCCACTGATTTCATGGCTGCTGCTTGAAAATCAATACAACTGAGAAAGTGGCTCTGAAGTTGAGTAGTAAGGGAAGCTCAAAAGTACTTGGAAGACCAGCAGCCCTTCAGAACAGAGGTCACTGCTAGTGGGGACAAGTCGACGGCCAGAGCCAGGCAAGCCACGAGGTATGTCCCAAGGAAGGAAAGTTCACTGGCATTTGATCAATGTCCTGGCCAAAGCCAAGGAAGCTCCATCCAGAGTCACCCTACTAGGTCCTCACCCAGGTACATATATGGTAATGCAGCTCCCCAGAGAGAGGGGAAGGTTTTTCTGTGCAACACTCCCCTTCGGTTCCTGGGCACTTAGGGGTTAATTTCAAAATCTTCTTTGAGCAATGATGCTGGGTGATATCTATGCTTGGAGGGAGGATGTGCAACACAGCACCAGCACCTACACCCACATGCCAGTCCCAGAGCCGTCCAGCCCCATCAGAAACCACCCCTAGTCACACACCATGCCTCTATCACTGTGTCCTTATTCTATCCTAAAAAAGCGCTTTCGTTTTCAGTCTGTCCCAGAGGAAGTCATTAACTCACAAGTTTCAAGGCCCTTCACGACAATCTTCAAAAATAAACACTGTAGATCCGAAGTTCAAAGGAACTGCCAATTCCTATGTGGCCCCTGGAGGGCTGGGAAGCCACTCAGCGGTGGAGGATCCCTGGCCGAGCAGGCGTAAGTGCCCGGGTTCGACCCCAATGGTGCAAGCACATGTTGCTCTCCTCTGTCTCGCACAAAAGCTGGCCTGACTTTCTGCACTATCTGCTCGCAGTCTGTTCTCAAAGCAGATACACACGCCCTTCACAGGAGCTAGTTCCCAAGAGAGAGATCCACATTCACTCTGCCTCCTCAAGACCACAGTAAGAGGAGCCGACCCTGAAGCTAGCCAGAGCCCTCAGAGTGGGTGGGTAAAGAGCAGCACATCCAAATTCCTTTTTTGAATAAGTGGAAAAACCAACCCATCAACCCTACTGTGGGCCAGTGATTCCTTGGAGATTACACAGGCCGTGAGAGGCCGATGCTCTGTGGACAGACCATAGGGCTTCAGATGCCCAGGTCAGCCTTGGGGTGATTATAGCAAAGGAGGGGGGGTGTTTTGTTAAAAAGCTAAAACTAAAGTCTGGCCCAGCCTGAGGAGCCAGCCCTTCATACACAGTCTGAACCACAAAGAAACAGCCAGTTTCGCTGGGTTGATTTCAGAGAAAAAACATTTCATGGGGTCAAGGAAATCAACTCTGAGACAGTTCTTCAAACTAGACATGAATGACACTTGGAACGGACAGTTCTCTGGTGGGGAACTTTTTCATGGGCACTGCAGCAGGCTGAACATCTCCAGACTCTGTTCCTGGTTACAGGCAGCACCTCACCCAAGACACAGACAAGGCAAGCAAAAATGTTTCCTAACAACGTCCCCCTGGAGGGTTGAACGCCTGCTGGGTGACATCACCTGTCCTGGGGAGAAATGTCTATGATGTTCTGCAAGCACTTAGCATTACACAACTTGCAGCAACAGCTTGAAGCAGGATAATTTGGGTGTGTGTGCATGTATGCACACTTGTATATGTGCATGTGTGCACTGTAAATATATGTGTGTACACTACACATGTGTGCCCTGTGCACGCGGAGGCCAGAGGTCCACCTCAGGTATTGCTCCTGAGGAACTATTTGTGTTATCTCTTGGGACAAGCTCTCACTAGAACTACAGGCCATTGGGCCGGCTGTCCAGGAAGCCTTGGGATCCATGCATCTCTGGCTCCCCAGAATTGGAATTACAAGTGCGTAACAACACACCTGGCTTTCTATGCGGATTCTCGGGCCAAACTTAGGCCCTCGCCTCATGCAGCAAGTGCTTCAGAGACTGAGCCATGTCCCCAGTGTCTCCAAAGCAGGAATTTTTATACCTAGTTTGCAAACAGACACACAGCTGTTCCATGCTTTGTCCACACCCAAGGAGCGGTGAATAGTGGGGTGCGTGGCAGCTCCTATCCTGTGGCGCAGCAAGTGATACTGGTATCATGTGACAGCACTGTGCTTCACTACCACCTTCTTCCATTCTCTCTTGGTCTCGTTAACAACCCCAAGCTGTATGTCTGTCGTATTCAGAGATCGCTGAGCAACAGCTCATAAGCCGTCCAAAAGATCAGCTTTGTGTCCACATTTCTGGACACCGAAAGTGTTTTTCAAAGCCAATTCAGAGAACAGTTAATCAACAGAGAGGTATAAAATATTTGATTCTTCTGAGAAGTAGCCTGTGATCCTCAAAGACAAAATGCACATAAATTACCTCATTCAACAAATACTTCATAAGAATGTTCTGTGGATGAGGTACTCTGCTGGGTCACAGAATGAAAAGTCCACGAGTCAAGTGCCATGGAGTTTCAACTAACAGAAAGATTTTGAAGTATCGGGAAAATGCTTGCATGTGGCAAGATCCAAAGGAAGACAAGATAGGGTGTGGAGAAGGCAGCAACACATGCAGCAGATAGAACATAATACACATATGTGCAAACATGAACACGCACCCATGCATACATGCTGCAATGCAAACATGATACACATACCATGATACACACACATTTATATACCACAATACACACACACTCGTACCCCATAATACACACATAATACATACATGTGTTCATACATAATATACATACCAAAATATCACACACAATGCACATATACATTCGTACAAAATAACGCACATACCATATACACACTCCATAATATGTACACAATACACTGTCACAGACCACAATACATGCATACAATACATACACAAGGCAAAGAAATGAACATTCCTCCTGGTCTGGGGACCACACTAGGCAACATGCAAAACAGTATTTCTCAAACTTTTAAATGTGTCCTGCAGCAAGAGAAACACTAAAATGAAAACCCAGTGCTATGTGTGTGCATGGGTAGGGACTTGTTGCAATGCACACTGGTTTTTGTTTGTTTTCTGTGCTAAGATTTGAAACCCGGGCTTCAACATGTTAAGAACATGCTCTATCAACCAGGTCTGCCGAAAGTCCAGTTCAAGAACAAGTTAAACCATTCTAACCCACAATCCAAAGTGCTCCTCCAAAATCCAAAGCTTTTCAAGTGTTGACATGAGACAAGGAAAATTCTACACTAAAAATGATACCTATAAGAATAGCTGCAAGGCAGGGTCCAGTGGTGACACCACCGCAATCCCAGCACTGGGGAGGCTGAGGCAGGAGGATGGCCAGGAGTCTGAGGCCAATCTCGGGCTACACAGTGAAACCCTGACTCAAAAATATGAAGTAAAATAAAAATGGGAACTGCACAAAGCAAAGCCCATGAAGTACAGACCTGCACGTTCACAACTGACATTGTGCACATGCACACCACAGGGTGGGTAGGACGCAGGGCTGCGCACAGCGGCACTACTGGCTTTTGAGGTGGACAATGTGGTGCCGTGAAAGGCACTGAGAGGACTTGGGAAAATAAATAAATAAATAAAAATAAAAAAGAACGTGCCGTGGATCACATGATGAAGCGCAGTGGGCTATTTGGCTACATCTCTGGTCTCTGTGCATTAAAGGACAGTAGCCCCCTGCCCCAAATTTCTTTTTCTTTTTCTTTTATCTTTTATTTTTTTTTTTAAAAAGATAACTTTTTTTATTTTCTTATTTTTTTTGTGTGTGTGTGTGTGTGCGTGTGTGCACGCACGTGCGCCTATGAAGGCCCAGGGTGACTTTGGGAATCATCCTGAATCGCTTCTACCTCCCTTTCCCAGACTCTACCATTCAGAGCCAGAAGTGCATGCCGCTGTCATTTCTGCCTGGCGTTTTTACGTGGACTCTGGAATGTGCACTCAGGTTGTGAGGCAGAATCTAAACCCCTGAGTCATCTTTCCAGCCCTTCTTTCTTCTTCTTTTCATTCTTTGACAGTTTCATATAAGCATGCAATGAATTTAAGTCTTTTGCATCACACATTACTCAATCCCATTCCCCATTGTTAACCTCCTTCTTCCTACCCTGCCCCCACACAGGATGAGAAGATAGCTCAGATGGTAAAGTGCTTACCATGCAAGAATGAGGATTTAAGTTCAATACCTAGAACCTCTAAATTTTTTTTTCCCCAAAGCTGGGCCTAGTAGCATAGGTTTGTAATTCCAGCACTGGGAGTAGGGGGGTGGGGAGAAACTGAGATAGCAGGACCCCTGTGGCTTGTGGGCCAGTAACATAACCTACTTGGCATGGTCCAGGTAAGTTAGAGACCTTGTCTCAAAAAAATAAAGTGAGGGGCTGGAGTCCTGGTTGGCGGAGCCTGGGAAATCCAGAGCAAAACAAGAAGGAGGTAGAAGCAAAACAGGATGCTTTCTGAAGTCACCCTTGGTCCTGCACCAGGATACACAGTGCCCTCTGCTACACACACACACACACACACACACACACACACACACACACACACACATACACACAATCAATAAAGTTTAAAGGAAAAGCCAAACTGAACAACCCCTGGGGAATGACACCTGAGCTCACCTGTGGCTTCACTTGCAAACACATGCACATTGTCACACATGCACAAGCATCCGCATACACATGCATGCGCACACACAGGCAACAGCACAAGTAAGTACCAACAACAAAAAAGAGCAGCTTGGCCCTACCTACCTCACATGATCAGGTTATTCTGAACGAGTGAGACATGTTAGACCTAAATGAGATGATTACTAGGCTCTTCTTTTGTGCTGAGACAGCTAACACATAAACAGTACTTCACATCCAGTTCATGTTCTTAAAAGGTAAGTCAAAAGAGAAAATCTCAACTGTATGTATGTGGCGTTGAGAGCTGAACAATGAAATTGTCCTGCCCTACTCCTTCCCTGTTTGTCATCACGCCAGTGACATCTCATCAAAAGCACAGAGCTTCCAAAACCTGAAAATGCAGGTGTTTATTTATAGACAAGAGAAATAATTCAAGGGGCTGGGGGGATGCTCAGTCAGGAAGTGCTTACTGTGCAAGCAGGAGGCCTAGAGTGTGGGTCCCAAGAACCCATATAAAAAGCTTTATGGCAGCACAAGTCCGTGATCCCAGCACCAGGAGGCAGAGGCAGATGGATCCCTGGAGGTCAGTGGCCAGCCAGCCTTGCCAATCAGTGAGCTCCAGGTTCATGAGAGATCAACTGAGGAGGATACCCAACATCACCTCTGAATACACGTGTGTGTGCACATGCATGCATACGCCTACACCAACATATCCACACGCATATGCCACACATACAAAATACTCAAGATGCTCAGAGTGCCAAAGATGAGATACTAAATGGGAGGGGCTGTGTGACTATCAGATTTAAATGCATAACTATAATTATAATTACATACATCATTTTTACATACTTGGAGGAAAGGGTGGAACCTGTCTTGGATGGCTCACATGAATTTATCATGCAGTTGCTTATCTTTACTTTCTCCTGTTTTGGCAATGAACTACATGCCTTATGAAATAATATAAGTGATGCCTTGGTTTAGCTTTGGGCCTTGAGTCATCAGAGAGACTGGGTGACCTGGAGCTTCTCACTCCCCAAGAATGCCGGGAAACCCCCAGTGAGTCTTCCTGTAATTTCCCAAGATGAGAACTGATGGGCAGTGGAGAGGCAGTAGGGCAGGGGGCTTGTGTTGAGACCACTAATGACTAGTAGGTTCTGAGCAGACCCAACCCAGGTTCTCCTCTCCACGGAGAAGATGCAACTCCTACTCAAGTGAAATTTCAACCCCAGGTAAGTCATGTGATGAACCAGACATTCTAGAAATCCAGGTTTGCCAACCTTACCAGCCTCTCCAGAAAGGGCACTGAGGACCTTATCAGAGGGAAGAAATCATCAAGAAGACCACTGCTGACCAGCCAGCTCTGACCCCTCCTCCTGGACTTGGGTTACCCCACCCACCTAAACCTGGCACTCTTCCCACAGCTGCAGGCACCCAAGGCCCACCTCAGGGCCTTTGCACTCTCTACCTTGGACTTCTAGAACATCCCTTTCCCAGCTATCCATAGGGATACCATGATCACCTCCCTCAGATCCCCGTGCCAATGTTACCACAGTACAGAGTCCTACTTGGACCCCAACTCCTGGCTAAGCGCTCCTTTAAACACCCCCAATCCTGAACTGTTGTCATTTTTTGTTATTGTGGCCACATGCATGGCATAAGATAACGCTACCAACTGTTTCTAGATTTTTTCAATCTGAACTCTGTAGCTATTAATCACATTCCATCCCATCCATTCATCGCCAAAATTTCACCATTCTACATTCTGACCCCTTGAGTCTGACTACTTTAAATCTCTCACGTCAGCAGAATCAGGTATCGTGTGTCCTTTTGTGCCTGGCTTATTTCACTTAAAATGTCTCCAAGGTATGTCTGCACTGTAGCATGTGACAACCCCTTCCTTTTGAAGGCAGCATAGTAGTCCACTGCATGTGCAGGCACTAGGGTGCTTTGCTTTGTTCCGATCTTCTGGCTACTGTGTAGAAAGCTACTTGAAGGTGGTTATTTAAACAATGGTTCAGGTCCTCACTTTCAAATTTTTTCCGTATAGACCTACAAACAGAGAAGCCAAATTGTACAATATTCTGTGTCTTGTTTTGCTTTCGCTTTTATTTTAGGAACTACATACCATTCTCATTGGTGGCTCCACCTTCCATCTCAACAGCAATACACAAAGGTTTCAATTTCTCTGCATCTGCACCCACTCTTTGTTAATTAAATTTACTTTTACTTATCATTATTGCTTGAGGAGGGGGGACAGGAGCACTTGTGGAAGTCGGAAGGAAACTGAGGAGCTAGTTCTCTCCGTCCATCTTTATCAGGGTTTGAGGGATGACACTCACTTACCAGGCCTGCGCAACAAGTGCCCACCCACTAAGCCGTCTCTACACACCCTCCTTGTTACTTTCTGTGCACCCCTGCTTTGCCTTACTTTTCTCTTCACAGCACTCACTACCTGTTGCACTGCAATCCTTACTTGTTTACTATACTGACTCCCCTCCCTCCCCAACTAGTCCTGAGCCTCCAGAGCAGAATAATTTGCTCACTGCTCCATCCCAGGCACCTAGAACATCTGCAGAATAGGCCACATCCAAAATACTTGACTGGCAACTTTTACCAGGCATCTGAGTGGGTTCAACACATTCAGCACAGCAAACACCTTCAATTACATCCAGCTTAGGGAATCTCCCAGTTCAACAGGTGATGATTTCCAGCATTTTCTCAGTACATTCTTCATCTGCAATCATCCCAGAATCACAGACACTGACCAGCTGGCAGCAATGACAAAAGTCATACCATTCACATTATTGACTTCCAGCCTATGTGTTTTTTTTTGTTTTTTTTTTTAATTTTGTGTGTGTGTCCCTGTGGAGGACCAAAGGTGACTTTGGACTTTGAGAATCATACTGGATTGCTTCTACCTCCTTCTTGCTTTGCTCTGGGATTTCCCAGGCTCTGTCCACCAAGGCCAGAAGTTCAGGCTGCCACCATTACCAACTGGCATTTTTACATAGGACCTGGGATCCAACCCCGGGACCTTCTGCTTGCAAGACAAGAGTCTAAACCCTGAGCCATCTCTCCAGCCCCCTAAGTGCATTTATTAGAAGCAGCACACAATGGCTGGGAGATGGCTACATGGATAAGGAGCTTGACATACAAGCAAGAAGATCAGAGCTCAGATCCCCAGAATGCACACAAGGCCTTGCAACTGCCTATGACCTCACATGGCAGACAAGCAATTCCCAGGGCTGGCTAGACCAGCCAATCAGGCAAGCTCTGGATTCAACTGAGAGACAGCCTCAATCAATGAAGTGAAGAACTATCAAATGAAGAACTTGTCAAGTATGGGCCTCCACCTGCAGGTGCACCTGGACGGGCATGGGCGCGTGCACGCTCGCATACACACACACACACAGACACACAGACACACACAGACACACACACACGCACATGCACCCCATAGATGGGTGATCAAAAACTGAAATAACCAAAAAATGAACTAAACTAACTCCATACATTTGTAGAGCACAGAAATCTGCAAATGCAATGCATTTTATTTTAAAAGATCAAACCAACAGCGAACAGGATGGGACCTTGTGTAGGTTCCTTAATTAGAAATATCCAAGGACAGTCTGCCCTAGAAACTCAACTCCAGGCCTACATTTATTTTGGTTGTTTTTTCTGTTGTTCATATTTGGTATTTGTTGTTTCATTCAGTTTATTTTTTAAAAGCTGCTTGTGAAAAAAACAAAGTCAGACAGAAATTCCATGAGATCATTATTAGCCAAAAAGCCATGCGAGAATTTTTTTCCTCAAGAAGCCAGTTTGTTTTCTCTGTCTCTCTCTCTCTCTCTCTCTCTCTCTCTCTCTCAATCTCCCCCCTCCTCTTCCCCCTCATATTGTAGAGTTTGGCAGCTGAAAACACTTTAACAGGAAAGGCAACAGATCTTTTTGTGGAATTAATCTACTTTACTTCCAAGCAACCACCACACCTCCCTTTCTTCAAGGAAAGGCGCCAAGGAAACGGCCTCGCGTGAATGGACACCACCAAAGGACTTTTCCTGGGTGTCCACCTGAAGGCCACAGTGATTCACATGGAACATGAAGAAAGAACATCCCTGCTTGGAAGAAAGACAATCTTGGTAGGATTTTCTGTTCCAATTTGAATTAATCAAGGAGCAGATTGTACTTGCAAGACATATACTCTTGGCATGTACACACCAACACAACTCAAGAAACAACAAAAAAACTTCTGCAAAATTAGCCATGAGGCAACCTGGAGCGTCTGTGAGAAGCTACCAAACAGTCCACAGATCAGAAGGATGGTAGTTTAAACCCTCCAATTTATTCAGGTGGAGACACCTGACCCTCTCATTCAACCCTCTCAGACACCTTCCAGTGAATAATCAAGATGCACTCCATGTGTATGAGCCATCTAATGCTGCACACAGAACATAGGGTTTATTTGATTTTCCTTTCTTTGGCACTTCTGATTACGATTTTCAACACATGGCTTTCCAAAATGAATTCAGTCCAATGCCGAGCACTTCCACAAATATCTACGTTCTTTTACCCATTGATAGCCATGGCATCTCTCATCTCTTTCTTCCTCAAGTAATTGGGAAATATACATTATTATATATTGTTATATATAATATATGTAATTTATATATATACAGTAGTTATATATATAGATCATTGGTAGAATATGAATTAAGAGTCATTTCCTCAGGAACAGTATTTTTCCCATCTTTCCTAGCTTCCTTCTCCTTCTACCCCATCAACTCAGGTGCATCATGGGATGCAGTACACATCACTGCCTGGAGTCGTAGGTTGCTGCCAAGTAACTTTACTCCCTGTAATACCTGCGACTTTTTGTAGATGGATAACTTTGCACCTGGCCTTCAAGAACTTATTTGTTTATTTATCTATTCATTTATTTATTTACAAACACAGAAGAATCTGTGGACCAGTTTCACCTTGTCTGTGAAATAACTCTGAAGGAAGGACTGATCCCAGTCTTCAGCCCACACAGCCATTAGCTCACAAAAGAACTCCAAGAAGGAACCAAACCTCACACATGTGCAGGCTTCCCGCTCCTTGGGATCTTTATCAACAGGAAACAAAAGCGCTCTACTACCATAACCAAGTATCTGGCTTCCATTCTCTAATTAGAAAAGCCCAAAGATTGTAGCCCAGGGAACAGCTAAATATTTAGGATGTTAAAGAAGTTACCAGCTGCCCATTGCTCCCCTACCCCTGTCCACCTACTGTTTGCTTCTATATCTTTGACTATTCGGAAGAAAAGGCTGTTGGCTGGCCAACCTGTAACCAGAAGGCTGTTATATGTAACCCACTGAAACCTCACTTTCTAGAAACGCACTTGTATGGGGGGGGATCATGGATGAGGAATGTGTTTACAGATCAGTATTGTCTGCCTTCAGCTACTATCCCAGGACTATCAAAATATGGTGACATCAGACTCAGGTGGGTTCAGTCAAAATCTGGGAGCTCTGGTGTTGCTTCCATGGCTAACATCCCTTTCTGAAGTTCTTATTCTTCCAATTTGCCAGCAACTACTTTCATTTCTTGCAATCCAGCCTACTCTGATTAAGCACAGCCATCCACCATCCCCCACAAGAAAAAAAAAAAAAAAAAGGTCTATTTTTGAAAGAGAGAGGCATTTCATTTTTTGCTTACGGTATTTTGGCAGATAAAGGGCACATCTTTCAGAAATTTAAATCATGAACATGCTTCTTAAGCTCCAGGATGAAGCGCCCCTTTATAGCTCCATTTTATGACGATCCCACCAGTCCCCCCTCCCCCATAAACATTCACACTGTTTCGATTCTAAGCCACCATCAAAAGTGGCATCAAAAGATCCAGAGGATCTCTGCTCTCTGAAAGGCAATGAACACTCGGCTAGGAAGTTTCCTTCTCTTTCCTACTCCACTCCCATGGCTGTTTGGAGAGGACTTAAAAATAGGTCAAGTAAAAAAAAAAAAATACTCATTATTGACAACAATACTGGGCTTCCACACTCACCTGACCCGGGTCAGGCCCTTGGTCGCCAAAGCACGCCCAGACAGGGATACGAATCCTGCTTCTGTGCAGTCAGCTCCTAAATATTTACAAAGAAAGATGACTGAGTAGATAGAAGACACCGCAAGAGTCTCTAACAGAAATGCTCCCAAGTCCAGGTTTCTACCTTTCCTTAGTCTTTCCTTCCCTGAAGATTCCCCACCACCTCCATCTCCTCCAAACTTAGCCGGCAACTTGGTAGACTCACTAGTGCCAAGATCACAGGTAACTATGCTTGCTTATTTCCAGTGCGCAACTAACGAGTAAGTAATCAAGCACACACAAACTTCGAATGTGCCAGGAGCTGGAACTCAGGGAAGTATTTGGTAGATCCCAAAGCACTAGTTTCCCAGCGTGGGGGCGAAGTATCAGAAACCCGCATTCTCACTGGCCACGAGCCTCATCTACACTTCCTTCACCACTCCCCCGGTTTTCTTCCGTTTTTTAAAAACACTCCCCATGGGGGCCCCCACGCACGCATTATTCTACCAAACATGCAGCGCGAAAGGGTTACATTTTTAGAAAGATTGCTTCCTTGAGCTTCCTTGAGCAGTCTCAATATATGACACCCATAAAGTGCCCCCCTCAAAAAAAAAAAAAAAAAAAAAAATTCCTGCAGCTGCTTCAACAGTTTCCACCCAACTTGGGATGGAATGCTATTCCAGTGCAGAAATGAGGGGGCCCTCAAAGCCGGTCACTGGCATCTAGGATATTTGGGGTCAGTTAAAACTGAAGTCAGATCTCCCCCCTAATGTTACCGGCAGGAAAAGAAACCCCCGAATATAAGCCGAGTTCATGAAAATCCACCAAGAACTCTCAGAGAACCGGGTACAAACTTCTGAGCCCGGGGGCCGGTGCCAACTCCCCGCGCCCTCTGCCCGGCCCCAGTCGCTACCTTCGTGCCGGGGGAGCCAAGCCGGTTTGGGGGAGCCGGATGAGGAAAGGGGTTAGCAGCCGCTGGGCAATCCCATGTCCGCGAAGAGTGAGCTCGTTCCGTTAGGATGGAAGCGGAACACCCACACCTCCTCTCGGCGTGCGCTTTCTCTTTCTCCACCCCCTGCCTTCTCCTCCACCACCACCACCTCCTCCTCCTCTCCTCCCACCCCGGCAGGCTTGAGGAAACGCTTCAGCAGAACATCCACATGGTTACTGCACTTTGAAGTGGCTCACCAGCTGCTTATATAGGCCGGGAAGCTCCCTGGGCAATGTAGTCCAAGTCTGGGGTCGTGCCGGCGCCTGGGGCTGCGGGAAGGGACTACAAGTCCCAGAATCCCCCTGGGCTCCGGGGCTGGACTCTAAATAGATGCGTGCGGGGACGGGGGAGGAGCGTCCATACTGGGCTGCCAGGCTGCGAACGCGCTTCAGCTGCTGGGACACTCTCAGGCTTGGAGTTCGCGACCCAAAGCCAGCGCTCCAGGTCGTCCCCAACCCCTGGGGATTCTTCTCCTACCTCTGCGCCCACTTCCCCGGAAACCAGGGGTCACTAAGGGCCGGATAGGAAGGAGGAGCTCGGAGCTGGGATTACTGCTTTGGGAAGTTTTTACAAGCTGCTACCCACCCCCACCCCACCCCCCGCCTTGGGTACCCGAGCCAAGAATTTCAGCCATCCCGGGCACAAAAACGCCAGTGTTTGCGGTGAAGGATTAAACGAGCGAGGTTGTCTTTATTTAATCTGCTGCGCCCTGCTTGTATTTGCAGGAAAAACTAATTCTGGGAGAGGAGGTGAGTAGGTCCCGACCGGAGGGGACACAGGCGCGTTGTGAGAGCCCTTGGCTGAAAACGAGCTGTGTGTGTGTCGCCCGGCGGGAGGTAAAAGAAACGGCACGATGAAGAAACCGCGTTGTGACTTGTCAGGGCTGCGATCGGGAGACAGGAAAGGCAAACCGCGACCCCGATCCTGACCCCGCTTCTAGCAGCCTCTCTGCTCCTGAAAGCTGTAAATGCCCAAGTAAATAAACCGCAAACAGAAAAAAAGGGGGGGGGGGATTCGTAGAGAGCCGCTCGCAAGGAGATGCGCGCGTCCAGGCGAGGCGCGCCCCAGCATTTCCAACAGAAGTATCTGGGACGATTTGGATCCACCAGCAGGTCGTGTCTGGGCTCCAGAGCAGCAAAATGCTCTGGACTTTGACCTTCCGACGGAGAGGAAAGACTTTGGAGGCAGAGTTACTGACAGCCTCCCCCCCCCCCCACCTCCTCACCACACACACAAAGCAACTCTATGACGTGTATTCGTTCCGCTAACATTTCCTGAGTCTTAACTGGATGCCAGGCTCCGTGCCAGGTGCCAGGGGTATGATGTTGAGCCAAAATACATTATAGCATCCTAGGCAAGCTTGCCTGCTGCCGCGTAAGATCTGCTACTAACAACTGTAATAGTAACGACTGAGGCCAGACCACATGTACTTTTCGTGCATCATGAGTTTTGGCAGTTCTGTCTTTGTTCTCTTTGCGTGGCAGGTGCAAAACGGGCAGTGTGTAATTTCCCATGATCATACTAGGAGTTCAGTTTTGCCAGCTCCAACCGGTACCTGCACTAAATCCTTGCCTTGGGGACATCCAACACCACCTCTTTAATTGGGGAGCCCTTCCCCCGCCCGCAATTAAGCATCTAGGCAAATAATTTACATTTCTCCTGATTTTGCCATCTTAGCATCTGCCTACTCTCTATCTTGATTAAAAAATTTTAGTGACTAACCACAGGAACGAATATAATAATTATTGACAATTAGTGTCCAAGCTAATATTAATCACTGACATTTAGTGAATTCATATTGAGTATCAGATACTGTTCTAACCTCTTTAAGTATCTCATTTCATCCAATCCTATTATTGAATTTTTTTTTTAACCTGTGAGAAAACAAAAGCACCCATCGGCTACTTCCCCAAGACTCAGTCGATTGGTCTGCCTGCCGGGTCTAGTGCTTAAGTAAAAAAGAAATCTCTCATCAGAACTCCCTCTTTACCCCTACAAGAGACTATGGTCCTCTCCCCACCAAAACAACTTGTTCCAGGTCAAATGGTCTTTGACTGCCTTTCAAACACATTCAACAGTGATTAAACTAGTAAAAGTGATCAGTGATTATTTCCTGTGCCTGTAACAAAATGTTTGTAACAGAAACACAATGACCTTTTAATGTGAGTTTCCAAAAGGATACTTGGTTACATTTGAATGTTGCAGATGGTCAGTTTCCATCCTCACCAAACAGTGCCCACATATCCCCTACCTACTTTATCTACTGCCTTCCCTCCTAGACCTCAAGTTCACAGAAGGAAGAGACAGTGTTTTATTTATGTGTCTATTCCCTACTCCCCTTGATCCAAAAGGAATTAGTCTTTTGTCTGCACATTTTTATAGATGTGCAAAAGAAAGGGGGAGGTTGTAAAACATTTTAATGGAAGGTGTCAAACATGGCAGGAAACGTAACCGTATTTTCTGAGCATTGGAGCTCTTTTAGTCTGTTTTCTTTGCCAGTGTAACCACGAAACTGCTCAACATTTGGCAAGTCCTAGAAGCTGCTAGATCACTGAAGAGTAACTTTGCTGATTACACCATGGTGTGAAAAGGTTCCTTAAGATGTACAGTTGACAGATGATGGGGGATGATGATGAATGTCAGAACAAAAGAGTAATTTACACTATTGTTCTTTTTTAGGGGTGGGGAAGAGACTGCTGCCTTTCTGCTATGGTACTTTTTTTTCCTGTAAGAATTTTCTAGAGCTGTAATTCCAGTACAGTAGTTACTGGTCATTTAGGCACTCAAGATGTGGCTAGTTCTAGTAGAGAAGTGATGTAGGTATAAAAAACACAATGCACTTCTAAGATTAGTAAATATAAAAAAGCAAAATATGTTAGTAATTAGTATTGATTACAAATTGAAATAGTGATATTTTTATATATATTGTATTGCATTATTGAAATTAGTTTTTTGTTTTTGCTCTTTTAAATTTTTCTTTTCATGAGGCTGGAGAGATGGCTCAGGGGTTAAGACTCTGCCTCACAACCAGAAGGTCCTACGTTCGGATCCCAGGTCCCATATAAAGACTCCAGGCAGAAAAAGAGGTAGCCTGTACTTCTGGCCCTGTTGAGTGGAGCGTGGGAAATCTTAGAACAAAGTAAAAAGGAGATAGAAGCAGTTCAGGACGATTCCTGAAGTCACCCTGTACCTCTACAGGCACACTCAGTTTCCTCTGATATGCAGACATCAGTTTCCTCTGAGACACACACACACACAGGCAAAATAAATAAAGTTTAAAATTTTCTTTTCATGTATCTGTGTATGGGCTGTGTGTGTGTGTTTATGTGTGTGAGAATGTGTGTGCACATGGGTAGATATATATACAGTGCCCGTGAATGTGTGTGCCTGTGAAGGGCCAAGGATGATATTCAAAATCATCCTTGATTGTCTTCTACCTTATTGTGAGTCTGGGTCTCTGATTAAACCTAGGACAAGACATTTGGGTTATTCTGACCAATGTTCTGGGTATTCTCAAGCTGTTCCTCTTCCTTCTATGGCTAGATTTACAGAGAGATTGCTATACCCACCAGACATGTTTTATGTGGAATCTAGGGCTTTAACCACTGAGCAACATCACCAACTCCTCCTTTTTATTTTTGAGAGAAAAATAAATCTACAGCTCATGTTATATTATGTTTGCAGTGCTAAGCTTGAAAACTGAGAATGTGATTCCTAAGATTACAACTCAAGATGATGACCTGCCATGAAAATAGACATTCATGATTTTAGCCTTGAAATGCAGGGAAGTTGGAGGGCTTTGCCTAGCTGAGACAGAATTACAGTCTGAAGAAGGTTCAGAACTAGCCCTTTACCCTCTATGCAATTCTATAGACAAGAACAGTTTCTGCCAGGAGTACACAGCTGAAAACTGTTTTCATTCACCAAGAAGCTCACATTCAGATGCTGTCCTGATAAAGAAAAAGATAGGTCCAAGAAAAGCAGGGGTCAGAGAAAGTAAGGTTGGCATCCAACTGCATGGGTCACATCCAAGGTGCTCGTTGTATGCTTATTGGTATAATGATATCAATCAACTATGCCTTGGCTGCCCCCTGGATTGGTGAGTTACAGGACATAAAGTTCGCCCAAGCTTTCCCAAAATAAGATAACATCATCAAAAGAGTAGAGAAATACAGGTACATCCTGATACCATGCTCCACTCCACACCAGGTGTCAGCTTGTTCAGGGAGCTATTCCCATTTTTTTCCCACAGGTATAAACCCCAACTACTATGACAGTCACAATGAACCTTAAA
This sequence comes from Typhlomys cinereus, assembly GCA_023101885.1. NCBI lineage: Eukaryota > Metazoa > Chordata > Mammalia > Rodentia > Platacanthomyidae > Typhlomys > Typhlomys cinereus. Next base: position 1,972,278 of record JALPQD010000183.1, on the reverse strand, counting down.
TGCTTTTGGTCACAATGAACATTAAATGCTTTAGATGACAGGTTATGCAGATCACTCTTGAATGCAATGCATAATGTGCTTACAATATGATGTGCCTTCAGGTTCTGGCTTCTTATTGCCTGATGCTATGTGCTTTCACAGACCATGAGAACTACCGGTAAAGTGAAATAGCTATTGTCAGCCTCATCCTCCAGCTTGTCTTTTCTCGTTATTGTTAACCTTTTAGTGGTGGAAGAATGGAATCCACTTTGAGAAAAATTTTAAATGTTATTTATTTGTTTGTTTATTGTGTGTGTATCTGTGTGTATCATAGGGCACTACATATGTTTGTAGAGGTTCAGAGGTGATGTTGGGAATCACCCTGGATTGATCTACCTCCTCTTCACTTTGCTCTGGAGCTTCCCAAGTTCCACCTTCCAGGATCAGAAGTGCAGGTCAGAGACATTTCTTTCTGGCATTTTTACATGGTATCTAGGATTTGAACTCAGGACCTTCTGCTTGTGAGGCAGAGGCTTAACCCCTGAGCCATCTCTCTAGCCCCTCTTTGAGAACTTTATACAACCCATGGACAGACTTGTCCCCAAGCAACACAGGTCCTCAAAATGGTAGTACCAGTTTTTGAAGCTTTTTCTACCAACCTCCATTTATAAAAACCTCCACAAGACTAGGTTATCCTTTAGCTCTGTCTCTCTGTGATTTTCGTCTTATCGACCAGATAAACACTTTGAAAGTAGAAGCCACGTCCTGTATTTGTGTTCCTTTTGTAGCATCCAGCTCTGCACAATGTCAAGCGGTGATCTTCAGTGCTTACCAGATCTGAGGACATGCTAACAGATCGGGTAGCAGCCATGCTTGAGACAGATAAAGTAAAGGTGCTGTTCAAAAAAAAAGAGGGAATAAGATCTGGAGAGATGGCTCAGGGATTAAGACTGTCTCCCAAGCAGAAGGTCCTGAGTTCAGACGCCATGTAAAAAAAAAGCCAGTAGAAACAGGGTGGCCTGCACTTCTGGCCTCATGAGTGGAGCTTGGGAAATCCCAGAGCAAAAATGAGGTAGAAGCAATCCAGGATGGTGTCTGAACTCATGCTTGGTCCTCTATAGGGACACACTGTGTCCTCTCTCTCTCTCTCTCTCTCTCTCTCTCTCTCTCTCTGTCTCATACACACATACACGCAAATATTTTTTAAAATGGAATAAAAGAGAGATAGAGTGAAGGAGAAAGAAAGATTTGGCCTAGAGCTCAGAAAAGTAAGGTGCTTCCTAAGTCTAGATTCCAGGGCTCCTGTGAGGCCCAAGAGTAGATTCCCATCGTCCAAGGTCCTGTGTTTGTCATCCTATCTCCTGAATGCAGAAGAGGCTGCTGGTCACTCACTCTGGGAGCAGCGGGAGCTTGGATGATGTGTCAGTGACATCTGGCAGGCAGCATAAGGACTAGAGGAGAAGATAAAGCTGGGCTAGAGCTGTGAATCCGTTGTGCAGTATTGACCTGGCATGCACACGGCTCTGGGTCACAACTGAACACTGAACTGAGAGAATGCAAAGACTGAAGAGTCACTACTAGTTTATACCACATAAGTGGAAATGGCAGCTTTACCATCTCAGGTGGTGATATTGTCAATATTGTCTGGAGCCACATAAGCAAATGAAGAGAACTGTCAACTCCTTACACATCATTTCCTTTGCCACTTGCCTCCCCTCTGCAAGACCTCATTTTAGATTGTTCTGGTAGGCAAGTTGCACCTGGAGTCTTCGATCGCTTTATCCTGCCTTATCTTCATAGAATTTATGCTGCAGTGAAAATTGGCTGTCAAAGAACACTTGAAACTTTCTTGCTGATATGCTGTCTTGAGACAGGGTCTTTCTAGGTAGCCCAACTTGCCTGAAACTTGAGACCTCCCCCCTCACAGACAGCTGGATTATAATCATGTGTCATTGGCTGAAGCTTGCTTACAGAAGAATTCAGGAATCTATGTAGAAGAAACCATAAAGCTTAAAGACCAGCATTTTGTAGCTTCTGGGGAAATAATTTATTTATTTCACCACCAAGTAGAATCACATGTCATCTGAAACTCCTCTTAAAAATTGCACAACTGTGCAACCCAAGAGATTATACATTTACATATTCACATTTATCTGTCTTATTCAGAAGTTATGCAATATAGTTAAAGGTATTTCATTCCTTTTTTTATAATTTTTAATTATTTATTATTTATTCAATTATACATGTATGCGTGTGTGTATGTATGTGTATGAATGTGTGTGTGTGTGTGTGTGTAGAACCACGGATGAATTCGGGAACCACCATGGACTGCCTCATCTCCTCCCCGTTTACTCTACCCCGGGATTCACAGGTTCCGCCCTACCAGGACCAGAAATGCAGGCTGCCCCCACTTCTGCCTGGCGTCTATACGTGGGGTCTAGGATCCGAACTCAGGATCTTCTGCCTGCAAGGCAGAAGCTTAATCCCTGAGCCACCTCTCCAGCCCCTTCATTCTCTTTTTTGAGATAGATTCACAGTTGTATTACAGAAGCAATCTCTTTTAACCTTTGCAGGTTGATTCAATAAAAGATTAAAAAACATTCACATTTAACTTACAGTCAAGCTAGTGATAACCCAAAAATTCTTTGCTAACTTAATAGTCAGGAAGTGAAGAGTAATTCTACCCATTACAATACATCCTTCTTAAGATCTTTTCTAATCAAATCAAAAAAAAAAAAAAGCAAAAAGAATGATGCATGAGAAAAAGATGGTAGAAAAAAAAATTTTTTTCCAAGCTTCTTCATGATCAGTTGACCAAGTTATTAACCCAGGCATTGAATTTTACTTAATTCAGTCACCAATCAAGTAGAACCTGTAGCTTTTCTCACTTACTGTCTTTTATCAGTGTGTCCAGACAAGCAAATGAACTGCTTGCTTTCATTCCCAGCTAATTTTGTTCCTGGATTTTAAATCTAGTTGTCATGTAATCGTACTTTTACAATATAGATAATCTCTATTATGTTCGGTCCAGATGGAGACTTTGATGCACATGATTCACAAAATAGATCATTTAGGCAAGAACAGCTCAGAGAATCAGGTTGGGAAGATGGGGGGCTCGGCTAAATAAGTGCTAGACCCTCAGTATTAGTTTTGACATTAAATAAGTAATTACTTGCTCCACCAGGTTCTCTCTCAGGCACTGGACATAGGTCAAAGATGACAGAATGAGAAGAACTGGTACCTTTTCCTTCTTCTTCCAGCCAGAGAAATTCCAACCATGAAGCTTAGATATCAGACAGGAAGCAGCCCTTTTTAAATATAGGTGGGAGTCCTCAGCTGGTTTTTCTGTTTCTTCTTTCAAGAATATTCTGCAGACCTGGCAGCTATGACCTAGGAAACAACCCAGGAGCTCACAGGTCAGCTAGCCTTCCCATAGTTACTTCATCTCCATCTGGAACCTGTCTGTCAACACCACTGTGTTCCTCCATTAAAGGTCCATATATCTTTCCAGAGGCCCCCTGTTACTGAAACATTTGTGTTGGCTAGCAAGTGAAGGAAGTAGCTTCTATTCCACTTTTCCTTCTGAACGAGCCCTTGTTTTGTTTTGTTTATTTTTGCCTGTGTAATTGTGCCACCTCTTACAGGAAGAGATAGAAAATGAGGAGGAGGAGGAAGAAGAAGAAGGTAAAGAGGGATAAAGAGGGTGATAAGAAAGAAGAGGAGTAAGAAGAAAAAAGAAGAGGAGGAGGGAGAAGAAGAAGGAGGAGGAAAAAGAAGAAAGCAGATGCATTTAAAGATATCTAAACCTGATTCAATATCTGGAAAATTTTGAGGAAATTGTCAATCTTTGAAGCAAGGCATCCCATAAAGAAAAAAGATATTAGCAGACCATACAGTAATTTTACCAAAAGTGTTTAAAAAACAATGAAAAACCAAGCCCCTTCTTTCCAAGGTTCCAAATATTCTGTCCTGCCCGTGAGAGTGAAATCACTGGAATAAGGCAGAATGGAAGATTCTCATGTAGCAGCATGTACATATATTTGGTCTTCCCAAAAAAGGATTCTAAAAAGGCTTTACTAATTATTTTTAACTTGACATTATTGAACAATTATTTTGGTACTCCGAAAGGGCAAAATGTTTAAGTCCATCTTTTTTTTGTAAAAGTAGGAAGATAATACATTGTTTGAAAATCTTTGTGTTGGATTTGTTATCTGGCCTTGCTTGAGAGAGAGAGAGAGAGAGAGAGAGAGAGAGAGAGAGAGAGAAAGAGAGAAAGAATGTGTACATTCTGACCCCAAATCAGTATTAGAAACTAGGTTCCCAGATTAAATTAGACTTTATTTTTCCTCTAGCCAACTTATTTTCAGAGCACATCACAAGGGAAGAGGCACCAATGTTAAAAAGAAAAAGTGGAAGAAATGAGTTTTCCAATACTAAGCTGTTAGGATTTGGAGCTGTATTTTGAAACAAAGGTAAAATTGATGCCATGTGAATCCACACTACAAGGAAAATAGGAAGACACTTTTTTGTGTGTTTTATAGGGAAAAAAACCTCCTAATCAGAAGTAAATCTGATTGCAGCTATTAAATTATGAATCCCATTCTCTGTATTTGTTTCATTTAAATACTGTGGAGGCAAGAACACAAACCTTGGAGAAATGAAGGGAAAGGAGAGTTTTCCCTAAAGGTCTATCTTTTTTTTCAGGACCAGATCACGGGCTTCACGGTCATACAAAGAAGAAGCCTGTACAGAAGGAATAGAAAGTCCTGTTCAGAAGCTGGGACGTGCTTGTATTTCTCAAATGTTAATGTCCACAAAGCTCATGATAAAGAGATCTGGTAGGAGTTTGGGGATGCATAAGTTAGATTTCTGAATAATTTCTGACTCCAGATCTTTTGATTTTATAACTTCCCCAGTTCTTAGCACTGTGCCTGATACATAGTGGAGCATATACAAGCGTATGAAGGCAATATAATTCTCCATATCATTTATGTGCATGTTTTACCTGTGTCCCTAAAATTCAGATAAAGTGATTGTGCAGATTTCCCAATGTATTTCAACAAGTAGGGAGTGTTGGATTAATATTCAACTAGCACAAATCCATTCATTTCAAAATGTTATTAAGTTATTTATATCCTAGATTCACAAGTAGAGAGGAGTCATAAAGTCTAGATTTGGGGGCTGGGGAGATGTCTCAGGGGTCAAAGTCTTTGCTTTGCAAGCAAAAGGATTTGAGTTCTGACCCCAGATCCCATGTAAAAAGCCAGGTGGAAGTATCAGAGGCCTGCAATTCTGGTCATGCCTGGCAAACCCCAAAGCAAAGCAGTAAGGGAACAGAACGAACCAAGAAGATAACTGATGTGATCCTTGGGCCTCCATGGGCACACTCACACACATATACATAATCATGCAAATTTAAAAAAGCCTGGATTTTTTCACTTCTAGATATTTTTCTCTGCAAGAAAATGTAAACAAGAGATCTACATCCATGCTAATCTGGAATATATAACAAAATACACTTATTATTCTTGTCTTGTGGATAAAATATTTTTAAAATTGGCATCTAAAGAGTAGGCAATCCTCCAGATCATACAGCAAGTGCAGAGGCTGAAGGAGGCTCAAAACTCCAGCTCAAGTCACTTATCCCATTACTGGAAATGCAAACGCCTAAGCTCACTTAATAAGCCTTTCTAGCCTCCTAATCAGCTCTGTATTATTTTTTCTGAAACCAGAAGACATGAGTAAGTCCCAGAGCCACTTGTATTATTTTATAAATATTATTACATTACAAGAAGGCCACTCTTTATTGTAGCAGTTTTATTCCAAGGAGTTATTGACTTATCCATCAATATGGAGATTGTTCTTCATGACAAATTTCCATGGTGGAGGCGGGGACGGAGGAGAAAATCATAAGAATGTCCTAGTTTTCTAAAGCTCAAACATGCCCTGTGACCGTGACCCATACAAATATTTCCTCATAGTGGGAAGAAAATGGAGTCTTTCTCAGGGTGACATTTTGGTTCACATGATAGTAATATCAATTATTTCTTCTAGAACAGGAAGAGAAAAAAAGAGAAAGAAAGAGCCCAAGCCCTTACTTTCTTGTTAGATTTCCCAGTGGAGGGAGTGCGACACAGTTCCTTTTTCTTCTCTGCAATTATGTTCAAATTAATTTGCTCCTGGCCCAGTTTACTTCTATTCATTTCTGTGGTCATTGCGTCACACCCAAAATGAGTTTCCTCTTTCTATTGTTAGATAATTTTTCACAAAAATATTTGAAAACTCTCTGCTTCCTCTTCATTCTGTTTCGTGTATGGGCATTTTATTCAGACTCTTTCCTCTGGGAATCCTTTTGAGTCAAAGAAGTGAAGTGATAATCTGTAGATGGGAAATTTGGGGTTCTGACTTTCATGGAGGTAAGCAGTCGATGGTTGATGGGCACAGTTATTTCCTGCCATTGGCTGGTCTCATGATGTGCCTCTGGGCCTTTTAGGCTGCTTACACTTGGTAATTTTTCATTAACCAAAAGGATAATGATAAACACATCATAATAGAAACCATTTATTAAGGTTTTTTGAATTTTTTGTGTATCTGTCTCTGTCTCTTTCTCTCTCTTTGTATCTATGTGTATTGGGGGTCACTATGTGTGCCCATAGAGGCACAAGAATAGCTTCAGGATTGCTTCTACCTCCTATTTGCTTTGCTTTGGAGTTTCCCAGGCTCCACCTTCCAGGATAGGAAGTACAGGCCATTGCCTTTGCCTCCTTTTTTTTTTTTCCAGGACTTTCTGCTTTCGAGGCAGCAGGCTTAACCCCTGAGCCATCTCTCCAGGCCTGTCTTTCTACAATGCTTTACATAGATCATCTTTCTACAGTGCTTTACATAGATCATCCAGCTGAATCCCCATCCTGACCCTCAGAGATGGGATCTACTTACCCTATTTGATAGTGAGGAAATTAAGTTCCAAAATTTCAGGAAGGGACCCCAAATGGTTCAGTTGCAAGGAGTGCTTGGGTTCCAGGCTATGCCCAAGGTTGAGATTCTCGGGCCTCAGACTTGGACACTTCAGCAGCTGTCCCGCGTCCCTGAGAAATTGTTAGCAATACAAATTCTCAAGGTGCACTTGGGATCTCCTGAGAGGCGAGTTCCAGGAACAGCAGTGGTGGGTGAGGTCAGGCTGTGTCCTGCCAGCCCTCTGGGCGACTCTGACCCATACCGAAGCTACCTTGTACACAAAGGCATCGAGCTGGCAGTTAGCGAGCACTGCAGACTATTTGGGAAATGACTCCAAAATTTTAGGTTGCTTGGCCAGGAACTGGCTAGAGGCCCGTAGCTTCCTGTTCCCCCCACCCCCAGCAGAAGGCTCGAAGTGACCCATCCTTTAATAGACTCTCCACCATCCCCCAAGGCCTCCGGAGACTGGACAGTTGGCATTTCTTTGAATTCTCCTAAAAGCTGGCATATGAGCTCAGGCCATCTGTATTTGGGCACCAGATGTTTATCAGCACCACTAGCTGTGCCAGGTCACACATGCTTATGCTTTCCTAGCAACGAGAGGCAGAGTAGCAAGAGAGGTCGAGGGGCAGAGTCCCTCTTTGTGCTACACAACTCCACTATGGTCCAAAGGTGTCCTGGCCAAAAGCAGTATCTTGCTCTGCCAAGGATGGTGTGAAAATAGAGACCTATGAATCTGTGTGTGTGTGTGTGTGTGTGTGTGTGTGTGTGTGTGTGTGTGTGTATGTGTGTGTGTGTGCGCGCGCGCGAATATGTACGTGTGGAGGTCAGGGGTTAGTCTTCACGTACCTTCCACCTGTGTTTGCCTGTTGAAGACAGGGTCTTTCGTTGGCCAGCAGTTCCACCATGTAGGCCAGGAGAGTTGGCCTTCCGCCTTCCAGGGATAGGATGACAGACACGTGTTGGGGAAAATATCCCCTTCCTAAAATGAGAAACTAAGGCTTGTTATGGGGTTAAGAGAGGTGAGTTTTCATTTACATTACAGAACTGGAGTAGGATTTCTCCAGTGAGACTTGGGGAGGTAGGGAGAAAATGGACTTGTAGGCTTTATAGGGTTCCTTCAGAAGCTTACTGAAGCAATTTAAGTGCTACCCTATCTTATCTTGGCTGCATTCTGAGAGCTTTCTGGAACATCTGCATTGCTTCTAGTCAGAGGGAGGTGCAAACTGTTCTCCCTGTGACCCTGGGTAACTTTCCACAAGCATTTGTTAACTTCTTTTGTTTTCTACCACCCACATACTAGAATCCTTTTTCCTGTGAATCCCAGAGTAGATAGACCTAGTGCTGGAATTGAAATTTGGCTCTGGATTCATTTCCTTTTGCTGACATATGGACCTAGTAGTTTTAACAACACAATGTGGGCTGGGGAGATGGCTCAGGAGTTAATGTACTTACCATGTAAGTAAAAGAACCAGAATTCAGATTCCCAGGACACACATAAAAGTTTATTACTATAAACTTTAGAATTCAGATTCCCAGGACACACATAGATACAGGTACATAGATACATAGGTACTAGGCACAGGTATTACCTTGATGGTTGAGATTTGAGCTCTGGGAACATTATAAATAATTAGTAGTTGAGTTAAGCCCAGAGTGAACCTGCAGGAGATTGTTTAGTTGATGGGGAAGGCCAGTCCATGGTGCGTGGAACCTATACAGAGAGCTGGTTGGGAACACTGGCATCCTTGTGTATACTTGGCCAGACATACTGGTCTGGTAAGTAAGGATTGTCCCTCTCTCAGTTCTTATGTGGATATGGTGTAGCCAGTTCCCTGGGCCCTGGTGCTGCCCTGGCATGCTTTCCTGCCAAGTTGGACTAAGCACTGTAACCAGATTATCATAAGAAAAGAATCCCCTTGTTCCCTTAATCTGTTGGGTGGTAATTTATCACCAAGAATACTGCTACAGTATCCCACTTCTAATTCTTGACCCAGAAGCTAGAACCTGGTCATTCCTAGAACAAACTGGTTAGCTGGTGTCATGGCTTGAAATGTGTCCCCCCAAATCTCATGTGTTTGGCAACGTCATGGCACCTTGAGAGGTGGAGCCTTGCTGGAGGAAGGCAGTTACAAGGGGTGGGCCTTGAGGTGGATTAGTCCCACCCTACCTCCAGGAGAAGTCTGCCTTTGCAGCAAGCGGACTTGAAGCTCTCAGCTTCCAAAATGTCTGCAGTGACTTAACCTCCTCCAGCTTTGGCCAGCCAGCCATGCCGCCTCCACTTTGGGAGACTGTTTCTCCCCTCTGGAGATTTATTAATCTCCCATAAGTCGTTTGACTTTGGGTGCTCTTTCACAGCAATAATAAAGAGTAACCCTTACAACCAGACTAGTGCTATAGGTGTGATCTGGGCTCAGTTAGAGACTCTGCCTCAGAAGAATCAGGTAGAGAAGCAATCATTGATGATTCCCAATAGTAACATGAACCCTCTGTGCCATTTCTCCTGTATTCCCTGACCACTTGTTGAGATATATACCTCTACTTTAAAGTAATTTATTGCATGTGTATCTGCACACACACATGTGCATCCACTTACATACAAAAGCACATATACACACCAGCACACAAAAACACTAAAAAATACAACTGTATGATCTTATAGTTCCATAGGTCAGAAGTCTAACATGGGATTCTTGAAATCAAAGTGCTAGCAGAGGTGTGGACTGGGCCTATTGAGGAGAACCTGTTTTCTTTCCATTACTGGTTTTTTGAATCTACATACACTCTTGCATGTCTCTGTTCTTCCATTTCTCTTTCTGACCAGCACCCTCATTATAACACTGGGAAATCCAAATTAATCTCTGCTTCATGGATCCTAATTTATTCACACCCACAAAGTCCTTTTTTTTAAAAAAAAAAAAACTGCACTTACAGGGTCTAGAAATCAGGATGTGGAATCTTGTGGGAAGAGAAAAACTCTGGCAGTGTAAGGCAACATTGTATCTGGGGAACTACATTTTGTGAGTTACAAGACATCTGAGCAGGAACAGAAAATGAATCATGTATTCTCTGTCAATTAGAGGAACACAGAGAGCCATTTCTCCTGTATTCCCTGACCACTTGTTGAGATATATACCTCTACTTTAAAGTAATTTTTAAGTAAAAAGAAGAATCACTAAGTTGTAAGGTATAGACATAAATTTCAGAAAGCAAAAAAGTCTTAGAAACAAGTAGTATCTAGAAATATCGTCTAGACTTTTTTCTACTGTTGTTGGTTTTTGTTTTTATAAAATAAAGTTTAATCTTTGACACACACATATGCAATGTATCCTGATAAGATCTTTCCTCCAGTACTCCCTGTGCTCCCCCACACATCCCATCATACTTTAAATCATACTTTAGCATCTTCTTTTTCTTTTTCTTTCCCTTCTCTCCCTTCTCTCCTTCCCTCCCTCCCTCCTTCTCTCTGTCTCTCTCTCTCTCTCCCACCAAGTCTAAGTAGCACTACCCATATGCACTTGGATGTGGGGCCAAGGACTGAAGCATGGGTAACTCCATCAGCCACACCCCTGAGGGAAGACGATTCTACCACCTGAAATAGCCATCAATTGTCTATAGCAACTCAGCTAGAGGTGATTCCTTCTCCATCCATCCACGTTGGATGTTGGCTGGCTTGATCTTATGCAGGACTTAGCCACAGCTGCTGTGAATGTGAGAGTGAGTACAAAAGCCAGATCTTGTCCAGAGGCAAGGTTTCTCCTCCCTCATCCCCACCCTCCGGCTCTTACATTCTTTCTGCTCTCACTTCCTCCGTGAATCCAAGTCTTGTAGGGAGTAGAAATAATGTCCTTTGTAGGAATAAGCACACAACTCTTATTGATTCTCAGCAATTCAGCATACATCTCTGCTTTTGCCATCATTCAATGCAAAAACAGATAAGTGGTTAATGCTAAGAGTGCCATTTGCTTATTACTATAAACTTTAGAAGGGAGCCAGATTTCAAGTTACTTTCCTTAAGCAACAGTGCTAAGTTCACCCCTAAGACCTAAGAAGTACTCAGCCACGGGTCTTTTGGTTGGGTTTCCTGGTGCTCCTGAATCCTCAAACTTGTTTCCTGAGGATGACTTTGAACTTCTGATTCTCCTGCTTCTATCTCCCACGTGCTGGAATTTCAGGCATGTGTCATTAAGCCCAGCTCATCAGTGTTTATTTCTCTTCTTGTACTTGGAACACTACTAGGAAGCAAGCACAGACAGAAACCAAGTTTAATAAGTAAACCAAGGCTCAAAGCTTGATCTATGCCTCCACAGGATGGAACTCTTTCCATTCGATAAGGCAAGGCTGCTTCAAGGAGAGAGAATGGCTTGAGAGTCTTCCTAGAAAGAAGTTACCTTGTTCGTTTTGCAAGCTTTGGCCACAGGCTCCTGGAAGCTGAACAAGGATTACAGCTACTGTCAGTTGGCTCCTAAGTCTGGCTGAAACCTGAAAGCTGATATAGAATAGCAAGTTTCCAAGAGACACAGGACGCTGATTGATACACTCTGAAGTTTCCCTTGCTAGTGTACAGTCTCTGTGGCAGCATCGTGACATTTCATTTTCTAAGTAAAACGGTACCACAAGACAAACTGCGGTCTCAGGAGTGTCTGGAATATCCATCTTTCTCACCTGTACAGCTTAGGACCTCTTCTTTTCTCTCCTGTGATTTGACTTCCAGCATTGAGAGCCAGGATCTTCAAGAACCCCATAGTGGTGATTTCTTATCTTCTTTCTTTCTCTCTCTTTCCAAAATCACATAAAGCATCTTTTACTTGCTCTACATCTCCTTTGGTGCCATTCTGGCTTATCTCATCTTTCTTTCCAATTGCTACCATTCAGGAAGATAAACAGGTGGTGAGTATGGACAAGTGTCATTGTAGGATTATTAGAGTTACCAGTCACACACCCTGGCTCTGGGGATTTAGTGTATGGAAACAGTTGACTCATATCTGGATCATCACGATCAGCTACAGCAGAGAATTTGTTATAAATATTACTTCTTGAACAGAAAGGTGGGGTGGGCCAGATAGCTGGAGGTAGGGTTTGCAGAGTGGCTGAGCTGGTAAAGGTCCTTGCTTCCAAGGCTGACAACATGAGTTCAATCCCTGGAATCCACATGGTGGAAGGTGAGAACCAACTCTAGTCAGCTCTGTTCTGATCTCCACATGTGTGACCTGTTGTTGCACATGCCCCTCCTCCATGCATACACAGAGACACAGAGTAACAGATAAATGTAAAAAAACCCTATATATTTAAGTATGGCTTAATGAGCCCTAGCGTAGATTTACAGAATGTGGGAGTGGATCTGGCAATTGTTGCTTTAGGAAGATTTCCAAGTGGATTCTGACCTAATTACAGCCAGCTGGACCAGAGACCGGGCCCTGACTCAAGCGCGGTTAACCCGCAGGCACGGTATGCCGTGGTGTGATAGAGCGAGGCGGAGTGAGCTAGGCTTCCGGTAAGAGGCAGCAGAACGGAGAAACTGCTACCTCAAGACTCAGCAAAGGGGGGGGGGCGGCTGGAGAGGTGGCTCAGGGGTTAAGCCTCCGCCTTGCAGGCAGAAGGTCTTGAAGGTCCTGAGTTCGGATCCCAGATCCCACGTATAGAAGCCAGGCGGGGGCGGCTGGTCCTGGTAGGGCGGAGCTTGTGAATCCCGGGGCAAAGGAAGGTGGAGGCGTCCATGGTGGTTCACGAATTCGACCGTGGTTCTACACACACACAAGCGCGCGCGCACGCACATGCGCACAGTTGAATTAATAATAAAAAATTTTTTTAAAATCAGCAAAGGAGTCCACGTTACGTGCTGTCTGGGAAATGAGAATGCTCAAAACAGGAACTGTGACAAAGTAGAAGTAGTGAAGGAAAAAAAACAAATTAATGCAAAAGCAGGTGAGGTAAGGAAAGCAAGATAAGAGAATGAAGAAAATGTGTCAGGCAGAAGCAGGGTTTGGGGAGGTGGTGAGGAAGCAGCCCAGGCGCAGATGCTGTGGAAATCTCTGGAACTGCTTCTGACACCAAACCAGCTCCTGTTCTGCTCATCATTGAGTGCAAGTCCTTCTGAAATCTTTTTTTTTTTTTCTGTAAACTTGTGTTGTTGAGAATTGAACCTACCACCTCGAACATGGTATTTAAATACTCTCCCTTAGCCACACTCTCTGACCTAAACTCTAACCATTTCACATAGCAGAACATGTGTGTATCTGGCTAAGGCAATGCATTCATTCATTGTCCAGCTTTTGGGAAATTGAGCAGGAGAGCTGGGAGTATCAGTCACAGCCTGGGCTACATAGAAAACTCTTCTTCAAAATTTAAACTGGAGCTGGAGAGATAGCTTAGGGGTTAAGACTGTGCCTCACAAGCAGAAGGTTCTGAGTGTGGATCCCAGGTCCCATGTAAAAATGCCAGGCGGAAAATGTGGCAGCATCCACTTCCTGTCCTGGTGGGTAGAGCCTGAGAAATCCCAGAGCAAAGCAAAAAGGAGTTGGAAGAAGTCCAGGGTGATTCCCAAAATTGCCCTTGGTTCTCCACAGTGACATACAGTGCCCTCTGATACACACACACACACACACACACACACACACACACACACACAACGAAATTTAAAATAGAAATAAAATTAAATGAATCTCTTCTTTTAATTTTAAAGAAGTCAAGTGTGTGTATGTTCGTGTGTCCATTTTCAAGAAAGAAGAAAAGATCTAAAGCATTTGAATGAGAGGAAACCAACACCAGTGGCCTCTCTGTACACATCTTTCACACACTGGTTACAGCACACATTGGCAAAGCTCAGTGTCAGGCATAGTGATGTGCTCCTGTAATTCTAGTTGCTTTGGGAGGCTGAGGCAGAAGGGTTACTTGAGCCCAAGAATTGAAGGTCATTCTGGACAACATGGTAGACAATGCCTCAAGTATCAAAACAAAATAAAAAGCTTATGTTAATAAACTTTCTAACCAGGTCATCTTATTAATAGATCTGGAATTGACCTCAAAACCAGAGACCTCACCTGACAAATCTCCACCAGAGACCCCATCCAATAGCCAGAGACCCCACTTGATAGATCTGAGATAAAACAGATCTTCACTAGAGCTCCCCACCAAGAATGTTAATCTGATAACCAGACAAACCCAAAATCCCTTCACCCTGCACTCCAACTGCTAAAAAGCTTGCACACCTGACTCCAAATCAGTAGCAATTTCCATCTGGAGGGAAAACTGCTGCTCCCTCCCTGGAGTTTTGGAGGAGCTTCCCAATAAACTTCAGTCTAGGTGGATCTTGGGTTCCTGTTCTCCCTTCTACCTCCTTAAGGCTTCACTCTGAGATTTCTCAGCCTCTGCCCACCAGGGCTGGAAGTGCAGTCCACTGCACTGGGACCTGAACTCCGGACCTTCTGTTTTCGAGAGAGAGTCTTAACCCTTGAGCCATCTCTCCAGCCCCTTCCTCTCTTTTTCTAACACTTACCACACAGGCTTTCAAAGAGAACACAACAAAAGAAGTGCATGGCAAAATTTTCCTACGTCTAAGTATCTGCTCCTCTTTCTTTTTCCCCCTAGATATAGAGGCAAATATCTTATTTTTAAAAGAACACTGGAATGCTTGTTATATATAAAATAAATTGATAATATTAATAATCCTAACTTGCAGAGAGCCATACTAATAGAAAGCAAAGTTTGGGATGCCACTTGCTAGAAAAAGAGATCTCATTTATTGACAGAAAGCATGAAAGGCTGAGAGAAATTGTAATCATGGACTTTCATGAAAAAAATGAAACACAGAAGAAACTCCCTGGTGTCAAAACCACTGGTGCTTTCTGGAGCCCCTACTGGAATAAGCCCACTGGCTGAGACCATGGGATTTCTGGTTAGACCTGAAGTGTCTCATATATTAAACTGTCTCTCTCTGACCCATACCGAATATCTGGAAGGATTTGATTTGCTAACTCCCAGACTGGCAATCCAAGAACATACTAGAAGCTAGAAAAGCTTTCCCATAATCCTACCTCTCCTTCTTACCAATCAGAAGTCCCATGCTAGGATTTGTATAAGGACTCCCAGCCCCCTGATTATAAATAAAGTCTGGTGGGACTGGGCTTTGTTTGCTTACTGCGTATGCGCTCTCTCTCTCTCTCTCTCTCTCTCTCTCTCAGAGGTGGTGGATTTCCCAACTGTCCTGGCCAACTGTTTTCTATATTTCTGGTAAGTTTCACCTAGCATGGTACACTAACTAATACTTAAGCTATTCTTCTGTACCAAACATTGGTTTCTAAGTATTTCACACATTCCAAGTAATAATGTCAGTTTCACAAGGGTAAAGGTGTTCAATCTGCGCTGTTCACTGTTGTATCCGCGGTGCCTGGAATAGACTTTGAATAATAGTCATGGTGTTCAAACTACATCCACACTTGGAAAAATTTTTACCCTCTATTGGGTGCATGTGCTGTTGTGTCCATTGAACAAGCCCTCCGGCTGTCGTGACCGAGAGTCACACATGGAATGTCTGTGTGAACAGAACAGCGTCAGAAAGTGAACTTCGGCCAAGCCAAAGATCTTGGCTTTGGAGAGTGGTCTTGCCTTGAGACCTCACTTGAAGGTTCTCAAAGGGAATGTCAGCTGCTCATACATCCTTAATCCAAGGGCAGTCCTCCTCAATCAGAGGAAATCATCTTCTTCACACAAACTTCCCAAAGGGAAGTCCAATGAGTGGTCCAAGGGAAGTCCAAGGAGTGGTAAAAGACGAGGAGGACAATCCAACCAGCTGCTTGGCTGAGTTGACTCTGGTGACCAATGGGTGACAAGTGTTACAGCCAGATTGCTCTGAGATCAGTCTTGGCATTATTGCCCAGAATTGCTGCTTGTAATATGTTGATATTCAGTATTTAATCCTTTTACTGTCTTTTAATCTGATTGACCACACATTCATTTATTCAGCAAATGTTTACTTAACACTTCCGCATACCAAGTGTTGTTTTAGGTATCAGGATTATGGCCTTGATTACTAAACAGTTGTCTCGGTCTCCAGGGAAAGAAGAGGAACAAACACAATCATTTCAGGTGGTGCCAAGTGCTATGCACACAACAGAAGAGGTGCTGAGTTGGAGTAGAAGGGGGTAGAGGATTATGTTCCGGGATCAAGGAAGGAAGGCCTCTCTGGATAGGCTACTTCATGCTGAGGTCTGAATGGTGGGAAAAGAAGAAATCATCCTCGGTAGGCACAATAGCCATAGAAAGAACCAGAGGTAGATCTGTGCTGCAGGAGATAGTGGCTGGAACATGGTGAGCAAAGGCTTGGAGAAAGATGGATCAGAACAGTAGCTGGAGATGGAGGGTGGAGGATGTTCCTATGTGGGGCAGCCAGCAGGTGTGAGCGCTGAGATGGCTCTTTGAAGATCTATTAGAAGAACTTTGGGTTCAAACTCATGCTGGAGGCCTGTACCCCTCCTGAGCAACTCGAGCCAATGACTGAATATGAAGGGATGGGTAGGGGGGTCTGGCTGCTTGGGCTCAGTGCTCTGCCCTGTGGAGGCTCGATCTGGCTGGCCTTGGTTTCCTCTCCATCCAGCACCAGACTCAGCCACTCTTCTGCCCAGACTCTTCCTGTTTTGCTCCTTCCATGCGCTTCAGGCTTGCATTTCTCTGCCAATTTCTTCCTGTCCCACCTCCTTTTCGATTTTTTTCAGGAGTTTGCAGCCAAGAGGTGTCTTGGCTACACTGTGGCATCTCTTTATGAAAAGAACCACACTGATAAGGCTGGTAGCACAGGGGCCTGAGATCACAGCTGGTGTACATGGAGTCTGACAGGCAATGAACACTGTATTTCCAGAGGTGCGGTATGGATAGATCCTGCGCAAGGTGCCAGCCTAACTCCTGTTCTTATTTTTTTTAATCAGTGGTGACCTGGGGAAATATTCAGGTAGAAAGGGATAGAATGTGTGCCATGACTCCGGAATCTGGAAAGTATAAAGGAATAACTGTGCCTAAAATGTAATGTAATTGGCTGTCCATTGGCAAGTTGCCCTGAACTCTCTACAGAGGGATAATGAGAAACTGAGGGGCATTAACCAATGGCTAGAATTGCACGTGGAGCCAGATGGCCTCTTTGGTAGCTTGGGAGGGTGTCTTCATCTCCAGCTCTGTGAAAGCCTAGCTGAGCTGCAACTGTTAGAACCTAGGACATCGAAGTTGAGTGGATCCTCGGGTAAAGTGGGCCTCTATGCTAAAGTCAAGGAACTAGCCAGAAGAACCAGAGGCCTAAAGTGGAAGTCAGGAGGTGATGATGTGACTCTGTACATGGTTTAGTCACAAAATGCTCGCTGTGCCAGCATGATGTCCTGGGTGTGAAACCTGCGTTCATGGAAAAAGCGAGACCTGGAAGTTCACACTCGAGAGTCCGGCCCTGGAGAGGAGGCGACAGACTAATCCCTGAAGCTGACTGGCCACTCTAGCCTGATAGGTGGGGCTCTAGGTTCCAGTGGGGGACCCTGGGAAGCAAGGCAGGGACATAGGTAGTACAGGCAATGTGACTCTACAGACTCCCTTGGGCCCTCAGAGAGAATCAGTAGAGAGACCCTCTCTATGGTAACTTGGTTCTTCCATGCAGGAAAACACTGCATACTGTAAAGACTTTTTACTCAAGATACCAACAGGTTTACCCCTTCCCATCTCCTCCTCTTTTGGGTACATCCTCTCTTGCATACTAGGTTGTATCCAGGATACAATCTCAGCATGAGTTCACTAGGAATATGCTGGATGTGTTAGTTAGATACAGGCGTCCAGTTGACAGTTGAGGGCGCTGCAGTTATTCTTTTTGCTACTGTGAGACGGAACTCAGACACAGCTTGGGGAGAAAGGGAGATTTATCTGGCTTACGGTTCTAGAGGGGAGATAGTCCATTACGGTGGGAATCACATAGCAGAAAGCTTGGCTGGAGGCAGAGGAGGAGACTGGTTCAGGTCACCACCATAGTCCTAGAGACAGAGAGATTGAGAACAAACTGGGAAAAAGCAGGGCTGGCTATCAGACGTGAAGGCCCGCCCCCTGTGATGTATCTCCTCTAGCCAGGCTGTGCTTCTTAAAGGTGCCAAAGTCTTCCCTGACATTAACATAAGCTAAGGATTTAAACACATGAGCTGATGCAGTACAACTCACATTCAAATCACAACAAGAGCGGAGCCTTCAAACACATCTATGAAGAATAAGTAGTTGAGGCAAACTCCAAACAAGTCTGTGGAGATTGTCGAACGGGTGAGAGAAGACCCAGCCCACAGTGGGTAGAACTGTCCCAGAGCAGGCGGATAAGATGGAGAGAGTTGGTACAGTAGTCGAATATACTTCAGGCACACTTTGACAGACTGCAGAGTGGCAAGTGAGGAGGTTTGTCCTTTCAGAAATTCCTGTGGATATTGTATGGCCAATTCCCTAGCTTATGTTGGTATGAACTCTTCTGCCGAGCTGGATTATCATCTGTAGCCAAAGTAGCAAGCAGGAACAGCAAAACTGGAAGAAGAAAACAAACAATAATTCAGAACATCAGAGACCCTACATTAATCACCAGGAACCAGGCCAGCATAATCTCTCCCCATCCCAAAACTCAGGGAAATTTACGGAAGAGGGGGCTGTAAGATTATAAGAGCCTAAAGATGGGGAGGAGCAACGATATGCAAGATACTCCACACAAGTTAGGGCCAAAGTAATCATAATAGGACTTTGCATGACCTGCACAATGACCAACATATCATTGACCCCCCCCCAAAGTCTAGCATGGATCACAGGCACTAGGATCCTTAGAGGCAAGGGATTAACAGCCACAATAGTGTTCCTATACTAAAGAGGAGCACAAGAAAGAGCTCTAGGCAATGCTACTGAGTCCTTACACCTCATCAGAGAGGAGGACCCAGAGGGAAGTTTGACATGCACGCTAAAGGATACTCCAGGAATTGGGGGGGGCACTGGGATAAAGAGAGGGAGGGGGGAAAGGAAGGGGAAAAGGGGGGAGGGAGCAAGGGGATCCAGGGAAGGGTGGAGAGAGGGAGGGAAATGGGGTACCTATCAAGTTGTATGAGTGGAAAAAAAAATTAGAGCAACACAGACAAAACTACCATGAAACAGAAAAAAAAAAAAAAAAGAATAAAACCCTGTGTTCCCCCTAAGTTGTCTGGTCACATTTTTAATCAGGAACCTGAAGACAAACTGCAATTCTGGGTTTAATAAAGGAGAAAGCGATTTAATGTAAAAGAGATGTGAATGTTAACGACATCTTGGAGAAACTGAACCTACACGTATTGCTGGTAGGAGTATCAAATGGTGTAGTCACTTCAAAGAACAGGTTGGCAGCTCCTCAAAAAGGTAAACATGGAATATTTATCATGAGATTCAGCAGTCTTACTCCTAGTGCATACCCACGAGAAATGGAAACATATGTCCAAAGAAAAGTGTATATATAGGAAGCAACGGCATTATTCATAAAAGCCACAATCAGAACCAAATGCTCATCACTTGACTTTTGAGTTGTGCTTTTTTGGTTCCAATGGCCTTAGCCAGCACTGCCATGTGGAAAGATGGTAAAGTGCCCAATCCTCAGGCTCTTCTTGCATAGCAGCATCTAATGCTTGGATACATATCTCAGTGAAGACTGTACGTCATTAAGCCAAAGTCAGAGTGGGCTTATCGTATCTCATGCTGACTAGAAGTAACTGTCTCAGACAGGGTAAAAATGACTTACTGCAGTGACAGATGAAATGCTTGAAGGTTATGTCAGTGAGACTCCTGTTTCTATAGCAAATTCCCAAGCTGGGTGGGTTCTTTGAAAAACCAAAGAAATTTATTTAGCTCAGTCTGTTTGAGGCCAAAAGTTCAGGATCTGGAACCTCATCTGTTCAGCACCTGGTGAGGGTTCCCCTTGACTGCTTTCCAGCATGGTAAAGTGGGAAGTGAAAGAGCCAAGTGTAGAAAGCGTCAAGTTCATGGGCGTGGTCTTGCTTCATAAGGACTTATTCTGTGGAGAATTCGCTCTGAGAGACCAACATTAATCCCATCTTCAGGGCAACGTCCCCCTTACGCAATTGACTTGCACCTGGTCCTGTGTCTTCAATCCCGACTCACAGCAGATCACCCTTCTACCATGTGAAACGTTGGGAGACAGCTCTATCCAAGTCTGATTGAAGTGGTCCTCTGCAAAGAGGGGTTACTTTATTAGGCAGTGGCATATGCATTCAGTATAAGTCTGTCTGGTATTTAGCTCCCCAAAGATGAAGAATACAGGGTTTCAGGAAACAAGGGGTGGAAGTAGAAGTGATTCCATTATTTTCACGTGTGTGTGTGTGTGTGTGTGTGTGTGTGTGTGTGTGTGTGTGTGTATACCAAAGGACACTTGAATGTGTGTGCATGTGGAGGCCTAAGAGTGACTTCACGATTGCTCTGTCTCCTTTTTTGCTTTATTCTGGGGTTTCCCAGGCTCCTCCTTCCAGGGTCAGAAGTGCAAGATACCGCCATTTCTGTCCTGGTGTTTTTTCACGAGATCTGAGATCTTGACTCAGGTCCTTCTGCTTTTGAGGAAAACGCTTAACCCCTGAGGCATTTTCCCAGGCCCTCTTCAATCTATTTCTGCGACTCTAGGCTTTTTGGAGTCAAAAGGTCCCCGTTTCAAATATGCTGCTCTATATTCATGGACTCAGCAAGAGTCTCATCTGAGAACACACACCATGTTGGACTTTCTTTGCACGCAAGAAAGGACATCTCCAAGTTTCAGGAAATTGCGTTCTGCTCAGTGGGAAGACTGTCAACAATCTTTCACTCACAGTCTGGCTGTCTCTTAACCTGAGCTCCCTGGTTCCTATTCCTTGCTTTCCTTATCACACACAGCACTGTCAGGACCACAGTCTTTCAGCCATCTTTGTTAGCTAGAAGGGGCAGGGAAATTCACAAGAATGCAGAGGAGTCAAAGTGGAAATTGCTGTAATGAGCAATAAGTGATAAAAAAAGAAATCATGTAATGAGTTAAGAGAGAAGACTATTTTTCCTAGCGAATTCATGTAGTTCTAGCTTTGATAATGATTACTAAACAAAATTCAAGATGTGTTAATTTTCAAGACCCAAGCTAAATCTTTTACATGTTTATCTCATAAATTAATCTCAAAAATTAATCTTCATAAATCCCTAAGGACTTTTTGTTGTTGTTGTTGTCGTTTACTTCCTTGATTTTGCAGTTCTAGAGATTAAACATGCTCTAACCAGGAGCTCAACTCTTTATCCAAGAAAGAGGTGTTATTATTCACAGGGAGGAAGGATGGAGGGTCAGAAAGATGAAATGCTGTTCCTAGGTTCTATGCCTTAGAAGCATCCAGCTTTAATAAACTCAGCCTTTTACAGCCTAATGGGTACTTTATTGTTTGTTACTACTGGGTCTCCTTAAGAAAGAAATAATGATTAATATCACAAGTCATATATTCGTTGATTCAATAAATATTCACCTTCAGAGCTAATCACGTACCAAGATTTTCCTGATTTTTCCAATAAAAGCACTGAACAAACAGGCTGAATTCTTTAATGTTCTTGTGGTGGGACGATGCATCCAGGCTTTGTGGCCTGTGAAGAGTAGTAGATACCAGCCCTGGGCCAAGACTGACCTTTGGAAAGAGATGAATCAAGTACGTTTGACCTTGACCTGGAATGTACATCCAGCAGAGTATACATGTTCAACTTCTGCCTGAGTATCCATGTGTTAGCCTCCACAGTTGTGAGATGGGACTAATAACAGGTTGTTTGCCAACTGGTTATAATAGCAAATGAGAGCATTTGTGAAAGTTTTTGACTGCTGTGAAACAGCCAACCTGGAAGAAAAGGCTTTCCTTTGTTCATTTATTTTTGTGTGTGTGCATGCATACAAGTGTACTCTGTGTGTGTGTGTGCACGTGCATGCTTGTGGAAGCCTAAGGGTGACTTTGTGACTCATTCTGGATTGCTTCTACCTCCTGGGATTTCCCAGGTTCTGCCTTCCAGGGCCAGAAGTGCAGGCCACCACTGACATCTTTTTTTTCTTTTCCACTGCCATTTTTACTTGGTGATTTCGCCTGTTATCTGAGAAAGGAACTCAGGTCCTTCTGCTTGGGAGGCAGGGGTTTAACTGATGAGCCATCTCTTCAGTCTTCCTTTAATTTTTTTTTTACATGGTTTTATCTCTATGTGTGCATACACATGTGTGAAGTCAAAGGACCACTTGAAGGAGTCAGTTCTCTCCTTCCACTATGTGGGTCTTGAGAGTCCAGTTCAGGCTTGGTGACAAGTGCCTTTACCTGCTGACCCTTAGACTTTTCTAGAAAGAAAAAGAAAATAACAATAAGTTAAAATGCAGTTAAACACTCAGATACTTATTAACCAGCTACGATAATTACCAATTCACAGTTTACCACCTGTCATAGTTAGGTACAGGTGTCAATTTGACAGTTGAGGGTTTGAACTCTGGGCACATTTGTAGAGAATTAATGGTATTTGTTCATGCTCGCTCATCAAGCTGGACTGAAAACTATAACCAGACTATCATAAGAAAATAGACCCTTTGTTCCCTTAAGCCGTTTGATGGTGATTTATCAGTAACCATGCAGGCGAACTGCAGCACCATCTTTCAACTTTAGCTATTTGTCTAAACTCCCATTTTTTCTTTCGAATAAAAGAACCCTTTATCTACCCCAGTGAAAAAGGAATTCTTAAACAAATAAACCATAGCCATAAATACCATGATCCCTCTTAACAACCTAAAAGCAAAATGTATAATAATTCCTTGTTTTTCAAACATTAGAATTTGATTCAGTGATCAAAGGTCCTTCATTGTATGTTACAATTTAAAAAAAAATCTAATTTCTGAAATGCTCTTAAATGAGAAATGGTTTCAGAGCAGATGATGCTCAAAAAGTTTTGTATTTTGGAGCATTTTATGTTTGGATTTTCAGGTTAGGAAAACTCTACCTGTAAAGTCTATGCAAATACTCCAAAATGGGAAAAACTTTGAAATTTGAAGCATTTCTGTTTCCAAACATTTTAGAAAATAGACACTCAATGTATATCTAAAAAATTAAAAAATAGCAGGCTTCAATCATTATTTAGATAAGGTTCAAAATTCCACTTGATTTCTGTGGATTTTTGTTTTTTAAGTTACCAGGATTACAAACAGGTCATTGATGTATCACTTTTAATCTATAAATTCCTTTTCACGAAAATCTTTTTTTTTTTTTTTAATTTTTTTTTTTATTATTATTTATTCAACTGTGTGTATGTGTGCGCGCGTGTCTGTGTGTGTGTGTATGTGTGTGTAGAACCACGGACGAATTCGCGAACCACCATGGACGCCTCCACCTCCTTCTGCCCCGGGATTCACAGGCTCCGCCCTACCAGGACCAGAAGCGCAGGCCGCCCCCGCTTCCGCCTGGCGTCTATACGTGGGATCTGGGATCCGAACTCGGGACCTTCCGCCTGCAAGGCGGAGGCTTAACCCCTGAGCCACCTCTCCAGCCCGAAAATCTTTTTTTTTGATATTGAATTCTGTTTGCTGATAAAACGATACAAACAGTGATCACTAGACTCTAACGTGAGCCAAGTGTGGTTGCACAGGTAGGTAAATCCCAGCCTCTCAATGCTAAGGCAGGAGGATCTGGAAGTTCAATGCCAGCATGGACTATATAGGGTGACTCTGGAAAAACAAAAATCAACACTTCCGCAGTGCATTGGGATTCTCGCGAGAACTTGTCGAAATTCAAATTTGGATAGTGGTGCAGTCCTGTAATTCCAGAGACAGACCTGAGGATCCTTGTAAGCTGGAAGACTAGCCTGGTCTATATAGTGAGTTCTATGTTAGTTGGGGCTACGCAATGACAATAACCCTGTCCCTCAAAAGACGAGAGAGAGAGAGAGAGAGAGAGAGAGAGAGAGAGAGAGAGAGAGAGAGAGAGAGAGAGAGAGAGAGAGATTATTAGGTCTTGTTCCCTGAGTTTCTAACTTACTATTGCTTTTCTAAATTACCATATAATGCTAATCTTGTTGGCATGGGACAAAACTTTTGAGAACTGCCATTGTGCACATCCCGCACTTTCAATTTCCCCAATTTTATCCATTGGTGTCTTCATCTGCTTCTCTACTTTCTGCTTGGGAATATTGAATTGCTTATAGTACAATGTAACGGTAAAATTTCAGTGTTTCCGGTTAGCTGTCATGTGAGTAAGGCTAGTCTTTTATTCGTTCTGTGACCTCAATGTTGTGGGATCATTGAGAGGATTAAATGAGACCTTCAAAAATGAAATTAATAGAGCACTCTGGTCCTTAGCAAATGCTGAATAAATAGCATTACCATTCCTCAAACTCTGAAATCATGGAAAGGCACATAGTCTGCGGAAGACCTGGAATATTGTACCTTGGTTATGTTTTGCAGGATTTTAACTTGGAAACTTTCCCAGCCAATGGCTGAAGTCAGGCAAGGCGGCCCCTTTAAGGAAGGCGTGACCACGTGACCCGCAGAGTCACGTGACTGGCGGATCAACATGGCTGCGCCCTCGCTGAGGCCGAATCGACAGTGCCATGCCCCGTTGGGTTGCTGCTTCTTGCTGCCGCTGCTGTTGCTGGCGTGCGGGGCGGCGGGGAGCGATGAATCCGGGGCCGGCGAAGGCGCGGCGGCCCTCGCGGGCTCGTGTGGCTGCGGCACGCCCCAGCGGCCCGGCGCCCACGGCAGCCCGGTGGCGGAGCACCGGTACTCCCGGGAGGCGAACGCCCCGGACCCGGGCCCCGGACAGCGGCCGCCGGCGCTAACCAAGGTGCTTTTTCCGTTCCCACCAGCCGGGCCGAGCTGCCTGGTTGTAGCTGGAGGTTAGGGTGGTCAAGGGTCGCTTGAGGGGCTAGGGAATGTGATAACTACACCCCAAATAGCTGGGCAGTGGATCTACATGACCGGGTGGCGCCCCCTCTTCCCCTAGGGGGTGGGCTGGGCTTCGGGGCTGCCTTCACTTCCCAGCATGTCACAGTACAATCTGATGCTTCTTGTTACGTCTTTCTTACCTCTTACTCCCTCCTTGTCCTCCTGGGAAGATCCAAGAACTCCATGTCAGACAGATTTGCGTTAGGTTCTGGACGGCGCCACCTCCTTACTGCTGTGCTCAGGGGGTTTCCCAGACTCTGCCTTCCAGGGCCGGAATTACAGGCTGCTGCCATTCTGTCAGGCCTTTTTATATAGGATCTGGGACGCGAACTCAGGTCATTTTGCTTTGGAGGGGAATGCTTTAACTACTGTGCCATTTCACTAGCCAAAGAGGTGGTTTTTCAAAAGGGACTTTGGATGATCTTACAGTTAGGAACATAGGTGCTGGGTGGGCAAAGCTAGCAGATAACCCACAGCCGTTGACCTCAGGGTGTTGTAGCCTAAGCTTGGTTCTTGCCATAACCAGAGCCTTTCTTGACTGCATGAATGGCAGTAGCAGACGCTGAGGGGTGTCAGAGGGCTTTAACTCACCTGCAGACTCAGGGAGGATGGAGTGTTGGCTGCTGAACTTCCCATGAAGACAGAATCCGAATGATCTTTGTATTTGATTTGGAGTCCTATAAGATAGTGGAGCTTCACTACCAAGGACGTCTGACCTTTATAAGTCTGAACACTTCTTTAGTATCAGTGAGAAGTTATGAGCCACTCAGAACAGTTCGAGACTATTTTTGTCTTTGGCAAGATTGAAAATCTGGCATAGTCAGTTCTCCTCTGCTGGTTAATGAAAGAAGGAAAAGAAACTAGGTCAGGAGTCCACGTCACAAGTTATGGTGGAGTTAGCACCCTGGTATTCATCTTGAGGGAGATGAGCATGCAAAGTGACTTGCAATTGTAGGGAGTCATTAGGTACAATGTGCGGTATAGCTTCCGTCACACTATGTCTTAGCTGAGGGACATGTAGCTGTTCTCATACTTGTCAGCTGTAGGAACACTTGCTTTTCTGCTTTAAGTCACTTCTAAAGACATTTCTTCATTTTGGGGACAGAGCCTTTCTGTGTAGAGCACACTGGCTGTCATAGTTAGACATAGGTGTCAACTTGATGGTCAAGGGTTGGAACTCTGGACACATTTGTAGATAAGTAGTAGTTAAATTAAGTCCAGAAGTAGCCTGCTGAAGATTGTCTAGTTTGTGAGGAAGGTCCAGCCCATGATGGATGGGACTAGGTCCTGGATAGGTGAATAAAATACAGAGAGCTGGTTGAGGAAGTTGGCATCCTTGAGTCTACTTGGCCAGACTTGCTGGTCTGGCAGGTAAGGATCATCCCTCTCACAGTTATTATGTGAGTATGGTGTGGCTAATTCCCTGTGTCCTTTGGTGTTGGTGTGAGCTCTCCTGCCAAGCTGGACAAGGAGCTGTAACCAAACTACTGTAAGAGAAAATAAACCCCTTGTTCCCTTAAGCTGTTTTGTCATAATTTTATCAGCAGCCATGATGGCTAACTACTACACCAACCTTGAACTCACAATCCTCCTGCCTCAGCTCTCAGGTGCTATAATTACAAGGGTACATCACCACATTCAGCCCTTTGTGAAACCTGCTATTTGATCTTTGTGTGTGTATATGTCTGTGTGTCTGTGGAAATCCAAAAGTGGAAACATCTTGGATTGCTTCTACCTCACTTTTGCTTCACTCTGGTATTTTCCAGGGTCTGCCTACCATGCTGAAAGTGGTGTTTTTAGGTAGGATCTGGGATCAGAACTCAGGATGTAAGGTAGAATCTTAATCTCTGAGCCATCTCTCCAGCCCATGTTTTGTGATCTTAAGAGTCATTTTAAGACTTCTCAGCTGGGAGAGATGGCTCAGGGGTTAAGACTCTGCTTCTCAAGCAGAAGGACCTGAGTTCAGATCCCAGGTCCCACTTAAAAACATGGCAGTGGCCTGCCCTTCCTGACCCCGGTGGGCAGATCCTGGGCAATCCCAGAGTGAAACAAAAAGAAGGTAGAAGCAATCCAGGATGATTCCTGGTCACCCTTGGTCCTCCACAGGGGACATAAAGTGTCCCCCCCACATTAAAAAAAGATTCATTTTAAGGCTTCTCTTGATGTTTCTGTGTTAAGTTTCTATTTCTTTGCAGAATTATTTCAACATTTGACTTCTGAGGACTGTGGAATCCTATGTCCCAGGCATTCTGGAGTAGTGGGAATGATGGGTAAATGCAGGCAGTTCTTGAGGCCACACTGTTAACACATGTTGAGGTGTGACAGAGCCATCCTACCCATGGCTGGGATGGTTCTACATATAATAGACTTTTGATAACTTCAGAATAATTAAAGAGTAAGTTACCCCTCATAGTCTTGTTCTTACATATTTAGTTGGTAAAGATATTTTGAGTGTCTACTGTGGATCATGTGATGTACTAGAGATATAGAAATGAAAAGTTATTTCAAGGTTCATAAGGAACCTTATAGAATTAGGTAGGATGAAACCATGTAACTAAGAGAGGGAAGAGAGAAGAGAAGAGAGAGAGAGAGAGAGAGAGAGAGAGAGAGAGAGATACATCAGAGGAACCAAAGTAAGTTGTTCCTATCCCAGCTAAGGGAGGGCTATGCAGACAGGAGACAACAGGAAGGTCTGTATCCCTGGACAGTAGCATAATTTACAAACAGGCGAAGTGGCGCTGGAAGTGCAGTTGAAATACAAGCAAGCAGTGGTGAGTGGTCCTGTGGTTTAGATATTTTACTCTATGAAATGAAGTGGGAATTCCTGAATAATTTTAGATCGAAAGAGATTCGTACTTAATTTTAATGGTGCATGTGAGGTCAGAGGACAACTTTCAGAAGTCATTCTCTCCTTTCGCCACGTGAGTTCCTGCAGTTGGACTCAGGTCTTCAGGTTTGTGTAATTATGCTTTTTTTTTTTTTTTTAACCTGCTGAGCCATCTCACTTGCCTCTCATTTTTTTAACTATTTAGTGTGTGTGTGTGTCAGAGGGCACTGTGTGTCCCTGTGGCATGGCCAAGGGTGATTTCAAGAATCATTGCGGATCGCTTCTACCTCCTTTATACTTCACTCTGGGATTTCCCAGGCTCCGCCCGCCAGGGCTGGAAGTGCAGGCTGCAGCCATTTCCACTTGGCATTTTTACATGGAACCTGGGATCCAAACTCAGGATCTTCTGCTTGTGAGTCAGAGTCTTAACACCTGAGCCATCATTATAGCCATCTCTATAGCCCCTCATTTTATTTTTTAATAGATGCTACAGTCATATGGTTCTAAAAGGCAAGAAGTGACATGGAAAGGTGAAGAGTGAGAACATTTCACTTAGCCTGGAGAAGTCCCTTCAGACAGTGAGAAGATGTGTCACTTAGACATTTTGTCAGAACTTTCCTGTGCCAGTATCAGCAGATATAATGCATGGCTTTTGGCCTCTTTTAAGCTCCTTTCTCACAAGTGATGGAGTGTCACACCTAGTGTTATGCCCTGTGCATTACTCCCGTAGCTCTGTCTTAGAGACATTTTTCCATATTGGTGTGTCTGAACATTATGCTGCAAGCATGAGGACCTGAGTTTGAATGTTCAGCACCATTGAGAAAAGCTGCATTTAGCTGCTCATGTGTGTAACTGCAGCATTGGGGATTAGAAACAGATTCTGAGAATCCACTGGCAGCCAACCTAGTCAGAACAGCAAACTGTGAGATCCCATTTCAAGGCAAGAAGAGGAAAAGTGACAGAGGAAGGCATCCAAAGTCTTGCTGTGACCTGCATGGGTGTGAACACACATTTGTGCATATGATACACATATACACTTATGCATACGGCGCACACAGTCTCCTTTTTAAAAAAAATTATTTTTGCATATGTGTGTTATCAGAGAGTGTGTCCCTTGGGGACCAAGGGTGCCTTCAGGAATCATCCTGGGTCGCTTTTACCTCCTTTTTGCTTTGCTCTGGGATTTCTCAGGCTCTGCCCATGGTGTTTCTATATGGGACTTGGGGTCCAAACTCAAGACTTGCTTTTGAGTCAGAGTCTGAACCCTCGAGCCATCTTTCCAGCTTCTCTTTTTCTTTCATATTTCTGCTTTATTTTCCATTTTCTGAATGGCCTAAATTTTTAAAATAACTCACTATTAATGAATATTTATGTTGTTTCTAGCCTTTTCCTATGACAAAGTTACATTGGATATCAAATACTGATGTTTTCAGAAAGCTTAGCAAGGACTTTGATTCTTGCTAATCAGATGGTTGCATGTAGTGATTGGGTGGCAGAAACAAGGTGGGTGTGAAAAAATGAGACTGAAGGCAGGGAGGCCACTTATGAGGCCACTGCAGTGTCCTGGGAATTGAGGCCTACCTTTTGGAGGAGGGGACAGGTGTAGAGGAGGCCAGACCTCTTGTAGTCGGGGATATATTTGTAGGAGAATCAGTTAGACCAGGCATCTCACTAATGCTTGATTTGGGGTGGAAGATTATTTCATGGAATACTAGTGACACAGTGGGCATTTGCTGGGTGCCACATGAAAAGGGCACCTCCTCATTGGGAAAAGGCTTTGTAGAATGGAAGCAGTCAGGAGCAGTGAGAGCTGGTGGCGATGGAGGCCAGTCAGTACTATTTGTTCCCAACTTCTTTTCTCCATCTTGTTGCTTTGACTGTTCTGCTCTTGCTGTGCAGCCACATCCTCTCTTTTTCTTCCAGTGTGTGCGCTCTCTCTCGGTCTCTCTCTCCCTCTCTCTCTCTGATGTGAACTCATGTTTGTAAATTGGAGACTTGACAGTTCCCAAGGTGCTGAGAGGGCTGTGAATTGACTTTTTGCTCACATGACTTTAAAGTCAGACCTTGCATCTGCAGAGAGGATTCAGAAAGATGGTTCGGTTGAGAGCCTGTTTTGTTAATTGAGATAAAATTCTCACATCGTGTAGTTCATTCTTTTCAAGTGTAAATTCAGTGAATTTAAAGTGATATCTAATATCTAATTCTAGAAAATTTCATCTTTCCCAAGGAAACCTCATTTCCATTCTTGAATCTACTTTCTGTCTCTCTGGATTTCCTGACTGTGAATATTCTAGAGAATCGCATGTGGCCCTTGGAGGAATGGGCTCTTTCACCCAGACTGGTGCTTTCATTTTTAAGATTCACATCTCATCCTGTGCACTGGAGTGGGGTGCTCATTGGGGGACATCACACGTCATCCAGTGTGCTTGGATTGTGGTGCATGACTTCCGGTGTTTGCCCTTCCCTTGCAGATGGTCTCCATCCCTGCTGGAGTGTTCACCATGGGCACAAATGAGCCTCAGATCAAGCAGGATGGGGAAGGCCCTGCCAGAAGAGTTACCATTGACGCCTTCTACATGGACGCCTATGAAGTCAGTAATGCCGAGTTTGAGAAGTTCGTGAATTCAACTGGCTATCTGACAGAGGTAATGGGGTTGGGGATAGGAGGGAGGACTTGCTCTTTTCCAGAATCCTCTAGAAGGATTTAAAAACAGTGAACGCTGACCGCTCTTACTTTATGTCTATCTAGCCCCATGCTAAGCACTTCATTTGTGTATTTCATCTGTTTTCTCCCAGCAGCCCACGAGGTAACACGGTGAGGCTTAGAACAGAGATTGGTCTTTATCACACAGCTGGGCCTCAGGCGTGGACGGTGTGAACAAGAAACCTAACCACTGTGCTGTGGGGTGTTCATGCTTGAGTGCGTCCCAGAGGGCTGTGGCCCATTGGCTTGTGTGTGCCCAGTCAGCCTGGGAAGTCAGGCCCCCTCAGCAAGCTGCAGTCTGGGTGTCCTGGCAACACCTGCAGAAGTGCGACTGTTCATCCCGGAAGCTTTACGCCAGTGCCTGGAGGACTCAGGAGCTCTGGGCACTTTCAGAGCCGTGCCCAGCACATGTGTGTCCCAAATGGGAGCCTGAAGTTGGGGTAGAAGGAGCTTTCTAGTTTATGAATGCTTCTGTGACAGTCTCAGATATATTTGTTTTCTTTTTAAAAATATTTTATTTCTTTAAGACAGAGAGAGAGAGAGAGAGAGAGAGAGAACATACATGCCATAGTATGGTATAGTGCATGGGAGAGGGTCAGAGGATAGCTTTCCCTCCCTCACATGGGCTTCCGTAGCTCAAACTCAGATTGTCAGGTTTGCAAGCAAGTGCCTCATGCACTGAGCCGTCTTGTTGGCCCAGATGAATTTCTTTCCTAAATTACATCCCATTTTCTCTCATCAAAAAACTGCACTTTTCTTCAATTTGTGGAGTTCCTAATTTTTATTTTTTTATATTTTTTGGGGCACCAAACATCTTTTTTTTTAATTTTAAAAGATTCATTTGGGAATGAATGCCAAAAGGGAAGCCACATTCTGATGTAGTTTTGCACCTTTGTATTTCTTGGGAATTTCTAAAAATATGCAGCGTAGTTGTGGGTCTCCTTTGCAGGAGTCTCTGCTTCCTCAGGAGTCTGGCTACACTTGAAGCAGAGGCTCAAGGGAAGGTTTCCTGGCTGGCTTCTGCTTGAAAGATTAGCTAGAAAAAGCAGAGATTGGGGCCCCAGACCATTGGTGAGAAACCTCGCCTTGATGTTTGCAGTTGTTCCTCTCACCTGCGCTGCAGACAGCACATCTGTGACCTGTCACGAGGAGATGCCACAGGCACGCTTTAATCCCCATTGTTGTGGGCATGCTTACATTCACTCTGATTTGGCATGTGGCAGTCACAGGCCTGGCGCTCTAACTGTTGAGCGTGTCAGTAAGGAGCGTACGTGCTGCTGTCACACACTTCGTTTTGTGAATATTTTGATTGAGGTTGTCCTCTTGGTGATCCCACTGATTGTGGTTCACGCATGCTGTTGACGTTCAGAACCCATCTCGGACACAGTAGTGTGGCACTTGGCAGAGCTTCTTTCCCGCCTCCCCAGCTTCACCACACCTCATCCGCCCTCCTCAGCCTCTGCTGCCCTGTCCTCCTCCTCCCCGTCTTCTGCCCTGTCCCGCTCTCCAAAGCGAAACATTCTTGACCCCTCTTTTGGCTTTGCTGCCGGGTTCCTTTGCTTGGAATCCATGGCTTCTTTGTCCCACTCGTGTGCAGCTCACTTCTTGAGCGTCACAGCTCAGATGCCCCCTTCTAGGGCCTTGTGAAGGAGGATGTTTATTTTGAACTTTTTTTACCTTCTAATTATTTTTGTCTTCTCTTTGCCTTCCTTTTTGGACATAAAAATGTGTGTGTCTTCACATATAATAAGCCCAATTAAAGATTAAGATGTGTCTATGTAATATTGACCTGATAATACCAAACCAAGCAGGTGGTAGTATTTATTTTATTTATTTAATTTAATTTAATTTAATTTTAGAGGTGTAATACTTATTTTAGAGAAAGAGTGTGGAAGAACATAGGCACCATGATGAGTGGGAGGAGGTCGGAGATCAGCTTTTTGGAAGTTGGTTCTCTCCTTCCACCATGAGGGCTCCAGAGCTTAAACTCAGGCCCAGAGTTTGCGCATAGATGCCTTCGCCCACTGACTCTTCTCGTTGGTCATGTAGTAGTAGGCTTTTGGTATATGTTCGTTGAGTGAATGTGTCTCGGGTTCTTAGGTATGTGGTATCACCAGGGAACCCAGGAAGAAAATCAGGGCAAAGAAAAGATTCAGCTGCATTTGGAAGAGGAGGTCCGCGTTCAGCCTGAAGTACAGGCGTCCAGCACTCAGTTAATCTTACCTGGTGAGGCAGGACAGACTTGGAGGGAGAGGCAGAGTCATTCCGTACTGGCCACAGTGAAAGCATCAGACTAAGAGGCTGCTGCAGTTCAGCATGCATTTCTCCTGAATGCCCTGTGTTAGGACCACAGACTAAACGCAGTTAGGGTTTTTCCCTCCCTCCAACCCCCATGATTGGCATGTGTGGGCTCGAGAGCAGCTGTCAGTTTCAGCAAGTTGGCCTTGTGACCTCAGCTTCCCAGGCTAGAGAGCCACTGCCCAGTATGAGAAGCGTAGGAAGCCAGGCACAGACAGAGAAGTGGCCGCCTGTCGAAAGACTGGTCCATGCACTTCAGGGGATGAGTAACAACCATCAGAAATGGAGGAGGTGGGGGGCTGGTGCGATGGCTCAAGAGTTAAGACTCTGCTTCTCAAGCAAAAGGTTCTGACTTCAGATTTCTGGTCCCATATAAAAGTGCCAGGTGGAAATGGCTGCGGCCTGCACTTTGGGCCCTGGTGGGTGGAGCCTGAGAAATCCCAGAGCAAAGCAAGAAGGAGGTAGAAGAAATCTAGGATTATTCCTGAAGTCATCACCCTTAGTCCTCTGAGACACACACGCACACACACATATATATACATACACACACACACACACACACACACACACACACACACACACACACAGAATGAATAAAGTTTTAAAAAAAATTTTTTTTATTATTTTTTAAATTGTGTGTGTGTGCATGTATGTAGAACCACGGACGAATTCGGGAACCCCCATGGACGCCTCCACCTTCTCCTTGTTTACTCTGCCCCGGGATTCACAGGCTCCACCCTATCAGGACCAGAAGCGCAGGCCGCCCCCGCTTCCGCCCGGCATCTATACTTGGGGTCTAGGATTGAACTCAGGACCTTCCGCCTGCAAGGCAGAGGCTTAACCCTGAGCCACCTCTCCAGCCCCATAAATAAAGTTTTAAGAGAAATAGAGGAGGCCAAGGCGAGCAGCTCCATCACAGGCGCTGGCGGTCAAAGGGTCCCATTTTCAGAATGAGTTGGCAGACTCGAGACACCAGTGTTAAGTAAAATGACCAAAATACAGATTGCCATCTGATACTTGACTTGGTCACTTGACATTTGTCAATACATTTGACGATCTATTGGAGCTGTGATGTGTCAGAGCATCAGCAAACCGAGGACCAGCAATGCCAGTATAATCACATGCACAGAGCATGGTCATTTCCCAGAGTCATTTGTAACATTTGAGCAGATGTGTTCCTGTTCTCAAAGCTAATCTCTTCCCGTCTACCTGGGTGTCTTATCAGCTAATCGGGCCTAACAGGGAAAGGAGTCTGTGAATGAAACTAACCTGTCTTAAGAGGAAATCATTTGAGTTCTCCAGCATGTCATAGGAAAAAAACCCAGGTTCAGTAGGGCAGGAAAGAACTTTGGCAGTGAAGAAAATCATACACATGAAGCACGATGCTCTT
The DNA here is from genome assembly GCA_023101885.1 of Typhlomys cinereus. Classification (NCBI taxonomy): domain Eukaryota; kingdom Metazoa; phylum Chordata; class Mammalia; order Rodentia; family Platacanthomyidae; genus Typhlomys; species Typhlomys cinereus. The sequence goes on along the minus strand of JALPQD010000183.1, from coordinate 1,938,200 downwards.
AACTGTTCTGGATTTTTATTTTCTTCCTTTCTCGTAGGCTGAGAAGTTCGGTGACTCCTTTGTCTTTGAAGGCATGCTGAGTGAGGAGGTGAAGACTGCTGTCCACCAGGCAGTAAGTGATACTGCAAGCGGACCTCACATTTGTCTGGGGCTCATTGGAAAGTGTTTCAGTGAAAAATCCAAACATCAAGTGCCGCCTGCGCCATTCTCTAACACCTAACTGGCCCCACTGGAAATTGTCCTGAAATATAGGTCTTCAAACCACGTCCCTTGTCTAGGTAAAATGCACAAGCCCAGCATGGTATTGACTGAGATTTCCTGACAGCATAGCGTTCCTGTCTCAGGTGCTGGAGTAACACATTGTGCTTATTCTAAGCAGGGCTCAGCCAGACTCTGGAGACTATGGGTTTCCTTTACTTGGGAGCCAGTCTTAGAAGGAGGGTAAATGTAAGTGCTTCAGAATTCTATTTTCAAGGTCTGGATCATGGCAGGGGTGGGTGTGGAGCTAGAGCTTCCTATTTGAAATTCATGAATTCATTATGATCAAAGTCATGCTGTGAAAGGGGCGCTTTGTGATGAATGTTCAGAAGAAATGGAGGCTGAGAACTGGTCCTCACAGAAGAGGGGTTCTGTCTCACAGAGAGTCCGAGGCAGGAGGTGTGAATCTGATGTTTTTCTCAGACATGGAACCGGTTGGCTCGGTTTCCATGAGCACTATGTGGTGGGTGGGACTTGGGATTCCTGTAGCAGCCAGTTTAGCAGGTCTACAAATATTTTTCTGTGCGAGCGTGTCTCGTGAGCATGTAAGGACTAGGGGAGAGCAGGGTCAACTCGGATAGAAGCTAAGAGAACAGAGAAGCAGCAGGCCCCCGAGGATAGCACTTGGAGGTCTGTCGACTCCGGGAGATGGATGGGGATCGGCAGTGGGATAGATGAGGGAGGATCCAAACCTCGGTGTCCTCTTTATCCAGCTCCTATTCAGAAAGTCCTGCTTGCACATCACCTCAGTGTTGGCATCTCTTGGTCCTTGCCGGGACTGACAGTTTCAGAACCATTGAACTCATTGGTTCTTTTTCTCCTGTGAGTGATAGAGTAAAACTTGGGGTTGGGGTGGGGGTGATGGACTCAGTCTCAGTCATACTGATTGAGTCAGGCCATGGTTCATGTTTGTTTTAGGTAAATGTTTGAGAAAGGCAAATGAGCTCCATTTGAAGGTCAGTTTGCTCATTGCCAGTCTATATTATCTCTTATGTGACTTGACCCCACCTCCAATCAATCCCCTGACCTCCTTACTCCCCACCTTTATTTTGTTTTATTTTATTTTATTTTTTTTCCTAGTTATAAAAATTCAGTGGGGAGTTCTTCTTGTCACTGCTCTGCCTTCTTCCCTCCTTTTCCCTCCCTTCCTTTTGTGGATTCAGCCTTCTCCCTTGTTTTTTCTGTCCATTAGCTTATATGGGTCCTGGGGTTCCCTCTGGATCATCTGCTGTAGTGGGGGTTCAGAACTCTGTGGCAGACCAACAGCCCTTCCTTGGGTGGACCACTGATGGATATTCCCTTACATCTATCTGACCACTCACCCATAAGGATCCTACTGATTGAAATTATTTCTCCTGAGAGCCACGTATGTCTATGGGGAATGTTGGTATGTTAGCCATTGTGAAGGTCTGGTAAGGACAAGTCTCTTTACATTGAGTTTCTGGCAGCAACCCTGTCTTGAGTGGACTGTCTTGTCCAGTGGTGGAGCTCACCATCTTTAGGCTCTTATAGTCTTACTGTCTCCTCTTCTGCAAAGTGTCCTGAGCCTTCAGATGGGGAGAGATTTGGCTGGTGTGGTTCAGGTGAACATTGTAGGGTCATCTGTACTCTCTGCATTCTGGTTGGTGGTTGTTGTCTATTTGCTGTTCTTGTACTGCACAGGGCTGCATCCCTTCTTCGTGTTGAGATCCTCTCCTGTTGATAAAAAACTGTTTAAAAAAAAGGCTTTTTGTAACTGTTACTCTTAACTATTGATGTGAGAGAACACCCAAAGTCAAGAAACTTAAGGGAGAAATGGAGATTTATTCAGTTTAGGGTTCCAGAGGGGAGAAACACTCTTTCAAAGCAGGGTGGCATGGCTGGCTGGCCAAGCTGGAGGAGGCTAAGTCACTGCAGACATCTTTGAGGCTGAAAACTGCAGACTGCTTGCTGCAAAGGCAAACTTCTCCTGGAGGTATGGTGGGACTAATCCACCTCAAGGCCCATCCCTTGTGACTGCCTTTCCCAGCAAGGCTCCACCTCTGAAGGTGCCATGACCTTGCCAAACACATGAGACTGTGGGGGACACATTTTAAACCATGACACCTTTATATTAGAAAAGTCTTGAAAGAGAGGGAAGATCAGGAATAGAGCACAGTAGTGAAGTGGGGTCAACCTTTAGGCAACCATCTGGCTACCTGGCTACCTACTTATACCCCCCCCACTCCCATGGTGGGGAACACGCACCCAACACTTAAAACTAGTCCAAACACCAGTGAACGGAAAGGAAACTGACAGTGGACAGGATCAGATATCTTGCTACTTACAGACCTTCTCGACAGTGGCCTTATTTCTCTATTGAACTGTGTTACTTTGTCTCCATTCTCTTGAGGTCTTCTTTCCCCTATCCTCCTAGTTATAATCTTTTGCAATTATAATAGGTATTACAGAGATTATATGGACTTGGAACTAGTTTCCACTTAACAAGGGAGAACATGTAACATCCGACTTTCTGTGCTTGGGATCCTCAGTATGACTTTTTCTAACTCCATCCATTTACCAGCAAATGTCATTAATTTGTTTGTTTGTTTGTTTGTTTGTTTGATGGCTGAGTAGTATTCCATCGTGTATATGTGCCACATTTTCATTATCCATCTATAACTATTGGGTGTCTAGGCTGATACTGTGATTTTGCTATTGCGAATAGTGCTGCAATGAACATGGATGTACATGTGTCACTATAATAAGATGAAGCATTTTTTGGAAATATTCCCAGTAGTGGTATAGCAGGGTTATCTGACATTTCGATTTTTAACTTTTTTTTAGAAACTGCCATACTGCTCTCTACGGTGGTTGTGCAAAGTAGGAGGGGTCCCTTCTTCCTGCATCCTCTTCAGCATTTGTTGTCGCATGTGTTTTGGATTTTCGCCATCCTAACCTGGGTGAGATGATATCTCAGGGTAGTCTTGATTTCCATTTCTCTGATGACTAGGGAGGTGGAACATTTTTTAAGGTATTTGTTGGACATTTCAGTTTCATCCTAGGAAAGATTTCTTTTAAGTTCCACAGCCCAATTTCTAACTGGGCTGTTTATCTCCTTGGTTTTTAATTTTTTGAGTTCTTTGTGCGCTCTGGACCAACTTGCCACCTTTTCTTAAAGGACTTGGAGTTCAGTTCAGGCTGGCCTGATGGCTCAGCAACTCAGGATGTGGCATCTTGCTCTAAGATCTGGGGTTTAGACGAGGGAGGCTGGCTGGGCTTGTCTGTGGTACTTGAGAACCAGGAGCACATTAGCCGAAGGCAGGTGGATCACTGCCAGCTCCAGGGCCGCTTGTGGAGTATGTGGGGAGGTGAGCGTGCCTGTATCCAGGACCAGGGCAAGCAGCTCTAGTAGATGACTGTAAGGCTGGTCGCTTGCTCAGGTGCTTGGAATGGAAAAGCAAACTTCTTAAGTGTGTTTCAAAAGGGTGGAATGAAGGAAATAAATCTGCCCTTATGGGAGAGCTCAGATTTTGTTTTTCACATCTTTATAGGCTTGACTTACCTTCACAACCCAGCCTTCATTAACCCCACGTTTCCAGAATGTGGGATGGGACATGCCCATGAAATGTATTCAGGTGACTTTAGATGGCAGGTGAACAAGGGTCAGGTCTTCTTGCTTCCCAAGATCAGAAGGACTTTCTCACTCAGGTGTCTTCAGGCTTTGACTACACCAGGAGGAGAGTCCCCGTTGAGTTATAGCATGCCCTGAACATTTTACAATACTTAGTAGTTTCCTTTTTGACCAAAACCATGCAAAGTGGAAGCTGTGGTAGCTGGCAGAAGTGCAGCAATGTTCCTTTTCACGCGACTGCTCTCAGCGTTGTGCTCTGACTGTGTCTCACGCTCACACCTGTGTGTGATCCTTTCAGAGTTTCATGTCTTTCTAATCCTGTAGCTCATTATTAATTAGGTTCTTCAGGACGCAGCCAAGGAGCAATTTTGCCTGAATTTCTTCATGCCGAGAACACTTCATTATTGTATTTTCCACTTGAAAGTTGTTTTTGCTGGAAAGAAAATCTTTGGATCACATTTATTTTCCTTGAATATGTTATACACTTGATTTTGTTTTCTTTTAGAATAAAGTCTTATTGTGAAAAGTTCAAGTGTTCTTTCTCTGAAAGTTACTTGTTTTTGCATGAATACTCAACAGTTTTGCTTTCTGTTTAGTGTCCAGTGCTTAGTGGAGTGTATCTTGGGTGTTTTTGGGTCCTTTTGGTCAGTATTCTCAAATATAAGATTTGTGCTTTTGAAATGAGTTTCACAATTACTTTTTGAGCATCAGAACAATTTTCTTACAGTTGTTACTGCATTTTTTTCCTGTGCTTTATCCCCCCCCCACACTTTGGGGAGCACTATATGTATATGTGATCTTTCCCTACTTCCCTCTTCCCCTCTCTCCCTCCCTTAATATGTGTCTATCTGTAAGATTCCTTCCCAATTTCTTTCTTGCTCCTCTCTCTCCCTCCCTTCTTCCCTCCTCCCTCCCTCCTTCCCTTCCCTCCTCCCTCCCTCCTCTTCCTTCCCTCTTCCCTCCCTCTCTCCCTCCCTCCCTCCCTCCTTTTCTTCCTTCCTCCCATCCTTTTTTTTATTACACAACACTGTACCACTGAGCTACATCTTTACCTATGTTTATCACTTTCTTTTGAATCACTTTTCTTTCAATTTTTTTCCTCCTTCTGCTTTTGGGTCTTTTAAGTAATGTTTCTGAGCTGGTTTTCTGTTTTATTTCCAGTTCTTTCTTAACTTTTGTGGTTCGTGAGTGTTTATGGATTGTGGCTTATTCTCTTGTCATTTTATGAACATTATTTACTTCATTAAGATCATTACATTGTGATTTTATGTTGAGACGTCTCCTCAGTGTGGCTTAGGTATAGTTGTAAACGTTGGTTCCACTGTGGTGGTGTGGTGAGGTCGTGGGCAGTTACAATGTATTGGAATTAATAGTTCAGGTGGAGGGGGGTGTAATTAGTTCACTCAGGGTACCCTATGAACGGGATTGGTGCTGATCTTGTAAAAGAGCCAGTCCATCCTGGGGGATGCTGAGTTAGTAAAGTGCTTGCTTGCTTCACAAGCACAGAGACCTGAATTCGACCCCAGAATCATGAAGAACTCTGGGTACAGCTGTATGTACCTGTAATCCCTATGCTGGGAAAGCAGAGACAGGATGACCCCGGGGCTTGATGCCCATTCTGCCAGCCAAACCAGTGGGCCCCAGGCCAGCGAGAGATGGGCACCAACTGAGAAAGGCATCGAGGTTGACCTCTGGCTTATACATACATGCACACATGCATGCATGCATGTATGTAACTGAGCTATCGAACCTCTCAACCTTTTTCTATGTGTGGTACTGGAGATTGAGCCCAAGGCTTTGCCATGCTAGTGATGGTAGACAGTGAGTTACATCTCCAGGCCAAAACCTGTTTTCTTTAAACATTACCCAGCTTTGGGTATTTTGTTTCAGGACAATTATGTCTTCCAGTCTGTTTTTATTTTCTGTAAGAGTGTTTGTTTCTTTAACTCCTCTTTTCTTACAGGGACTTTGGATTGAACATGGACTGAGTCTTCTTCGTTGTTTGTTTATTTCTATGTGAACCGATTGTTTTCTGACCTTTCAGAAGGGTGTGTTGATGTAGGGCAGCTTTGTGGCTTCACTGAGCTTCTGTCCCTGTCCTGTGCTCCTGTGTTTGAGAAGTGTGAGCTCTGTCCCTGCACTATCTCTTCCGGGTGAGTTCTATTTGGGAGGAGCCCTGAGAGGTCAGTTTCTAGGGTTCTGGGGGAGATCCAGCTCTTCCATGCTCCCTTCTCAAGGCCTCTTCACACGGTCATGGTGGTACCCACACTTTGTTAGGCTGCTAGTTTCTCCCTGTTCCTTTGTCTTCCACTGATGCTTTGTGGTTATTTTGGGATTTTCCACATTTCTTGATCCCAGAAGGCCTGAGTGAGAAGAATGCTTAAGAGGAACTCATAGGTAGTGAGCCCCTGACCTGGAGCAACTGGAGCATAGCACCAGGCCGAGGGCCTGTGCGTCCATTTGTGTCGACTCCCTGGACCTTCCATTCTGGGTAGTCAGGCCCAGTGAGTCTGCTCCGGGCAGTGCATTTTGAACACATCCTGTCAATACACATTCCAGAGTGAGCTGCTCTCTGTCTGGTCTTGTTGCAGCTTGTGCCTCATCTCACTTGGAGTCATTATTACTGGGGGGGCACTCATGAGCACAGTTCTGTGTATAGGTTTCCTTCTTTGAAGGGGGCAGAGATGCCTCTGTGGTATTTGCTTTTCTGTCCCCAATGCAGAGACTGGCACTAAGTACTTAATGTGTATTTGCGAAAGGTAAGCTTATCATTGGAGTGTCATGTTGGTGCAGTTAGTGTTGAAAGCAGCAAGGGCTCGACCTGGCGTGACCCCCTCCCAGCTTTCAGAGTCAGCTTCACCTTTGTGAGAGACGCTGGTCTGGCCAGCAGGGTTGAGGTGGGTTTACAAATAATAGAGTTATTTGAAAGGGCAGTCCAGGCTGGCTGACAGGACAAGATAAGGTACCACTGTCTTTTGTGCTTGTACTGAAGAGTAGTTGTTTGCTTGACTCAGGAGGCAGCGCATGGCACAGGCTCAGGAAGTAAGCCACGATAACCTGGACAGGGAGAATCTGACACCATGACGGGGCACCTCACCGGATTGAGGGTGTGCGAGGTAAGGCAGGGTCGTGTAGTGTCAGTTTGAGGTGTGTTCTTTATAAATCATGGGGGGATGTGTGTGTGTGTGCGCACACATGCACACACGCATGTACATAGTGGTTGGAGGACAGCCCTCCAGAGTCCTCTCTTTCTGCCTTGTGAGTTCTGGGGATTGAACTCAGGTCGTCGAGCTTGCATGGCAAACACCTTTGCCCAGTGAGCCATTTAAGTTGGAAGTCTTTTGAGGCCCATGTTGCATTAAGGAAAAAGAACATCTGACCTCTCTTGCTTCCTTTGAATATGGTAGGTGACTAGAGTAGCTCTTCTATCAGCGAGAGACATAGTAGACTTTGAGTAGAAACTCAGCTGTATAAGAGAAATGTATGACAAGTAAGAATTTACAATGTTCAGGGCGTGGAGGCGCACCTGCAATCTCATCATTCAGGAGACAGGAAAGCCAGCCTGAGCTATGTGGTGAGATGCTGTCTCAAAAAAGCAAGGGCTGAGGATGCAGCTTGTTGGTAGCACACATGTGACCCTGGACTCTGGGAGCAGGAGTGAGGGCAAGAGTCAGGGAGGCAGGAAGTCTTATCTAAGTGGGCGGAACGTTAACAACGTGCTCCAAGTAAAACTACATCTTCCTTCTGAGGTGATTTCTTTTTCAGCACTGCTGTTCAAGGCCCAGGTCTCATGCACGCTTTCCAAGTGCTCCTCCATGGCTGCATCCTCATTCATGTGCACGTGTGTATGTTTGCTTGTACGCGGAGGCACATATGTGTGCATGTGTGTGTGGAGTCTCACAGTCGATATCAGAGTCATCTTCCATCACTCTTCCACCTTATTCTTTTTTTTTTAATTCAATTGTGCTTGTGTGCATGTGTGTATGTATGTATGTATGTGTGTGTGTGTGTGTGTGTGTGTAGAACTATGGGCAAATTCGGGAACCACCTCCTCCTTGTTTACTCTGCCCTGGGATTCACAGGCTCCGCCCTACCAGGACCGAAAACGCAGGCCGCCCCCGCTTCCGCTTGGCACCTATACATGGGGTCTAGGATCTGAACTCAGTACCTTCCGCCTGCAAGGCAGAGGCTTAACCCCTGAGCCACCTCTCCGGCCCCCACCTTTTCTTTTGAGGCAGGATCTCTAATCAAACCAAGGCCTTCCTTATAGGGCTAGTCTGACTAGCCAGCTTGCTCTGGCTATTCCTGATTTCTGTTTCTAGGATGGGATTACGGACTGTCTCACACACCCAGTATTTTCTGTGGGATCTGGGGATCCAAGCTTCCTCACTGGTTGTGCATGTGGTGTAAGCTTTTGCTAAGCGTTGCCACATTGTTTTCAAGATGGGGGTATACTGTCACCTATTTTACCCCCAAAAAGGCAAATTTTTTTTAGAGCTGGGGAGAAAACATAATCTATGTAAGCATGGGGACCTGAGTTTGAATCCCCGGTGTCCACACAAAAGCCAAGTGTGGTGGTGTGCAGCTGCCTGCCCAGAGCCCTTCTGGGCACGCGGCAGCAGAGATTGGAGAAGCTCGCAGGCTCACTTGGATCACACAGCAGGGAAAGCGAACAACACAGTGAGAGAAGAGGCTGGAGAAGTGGCTCAGGAGTTAGAATTCTGCCTCATAAGTGATAGGACTTGAGTTCAAATATCAGAGCCTACGTAAAAAGGCCAGGCCTGTACTTCTGGCCCTGGAAAGCAGAGCCTGGGAAACCCCATAGTAAAGCGATAAGGGGGTAAAGCAGTCCAGGATGACTCCCTAAGTCACCCTTGGGGCTCCTTAGGCTTACATACTTGAGCACTGTCACCTCCCTTGATATCTTCCCCCCCACAGGCAAAAAAAAAGCAAGGAAAGTTTTTTCTCTTATTACTGTTAATGAAATATTTAGATCTATATCCTTTGCCATATTTATACACATCTTAGCTGAAAATGAGTAAGATAGATCATTTCGACCCAGAGATTCCTAGTGCCATTTTTGCTTCTAGTTTGCAACGATCAGCTCTACATAGGGTTTCCATTCTTCTTCTGAAGCCAGAAAGTGTTGAGTATGCTAATTGCGCATCAGGAATATTCTTTGTGTGTACACAGTGTATATAATTTACTTAAAATTGAAATAAAAAGCCATTTTCAGCTTTACCTTACAATTCATGAATATTTGTGCTTTTTGAAAAAGCAAACTGTTCTGTTCCATGCAGTCTATTAAGTCCTGCTTGACTTAGAATTTAATTTGTAGATAGCTGTCAGATGTGACTACCTATTTTGACGATGAGCTTTGTTTTTACCCTGTATTCAAGCTCATTCATCCTCTGATGAGCTTTATACTGAAGAGATTTTTGTTTTACTTACTTTGTGTTCTGTTCCCTTTGATTCTTTCACTTGTTAGATTCTCCTCCAGTTTTATTTATATTCCACGAATTTAAATAGATTTGCAATTTTTCATTGTTCACTGGTGCTGTTGAAAAATTCTCCCAGGCTGTTTTTATAGGGATAACTGTCATGTTTGTGCTACATTTCATGAAACGTCCGTCTTCTTAATTTGCTTGTCTGAACGCATGCAATTTTTAAGAGAGCAATCGTGAAGTTGTGAACCTTACATCTTTACACTTGAGTATGCCTAATTGCATAGTTCTATCTTTTTCCCCCGGGGATTTCCCTGGCCTATGTGTTTAAGAAGTGCACTTCTCACTTCTGGAAGAATGAAGGCTTGCTTCCCTGCTGTCTTCCCTTTGCCTTTTCTTAGATTATTGCCACTGCTCTGGTTGTGGTCCCTGGAGAGGTGCGAAGCCACGTCTGTGCTCTCTAAAGTCCATTTCCTAGGAGATTCACACGGGTTCTATTTACATTGTAATTGGCCACTGGCAGGCTGGTACAGCTGTTTCAACTTAAACCTAAGGCAGTTGCTATGGAGATGGTTGACTAGAAATAGGTCATGCTAAAGTCCTCTCCCAGTGAATATAAGAAAGTGCTGTGGCTCAGGAAGTTGTCTTGGCTGAGCAGAAAACGTGTAGGTGGGTAGCTGCAACGAAGAAAGATTTTCTCTTTTTACAGGGAGGTTGTGCCTGTGGATGCCAGTCAAATCCTGTGGTCGTAGCCTTTGTGAGCAGAGCACCCGGGCTCTTTGAAGGAAATGAATCATTTGCTGTAGAATCTTGATGTTTAGTTTTCACAAGTTGTGTATTTCATGAAAGGTCCTAAATGTTGAGAAATAGCATTTGTTTTCAAGACATTTGAGTCCAAGGACAGGTTTTTTACAAACATGGTAATAATAACCACTAGCATTTGGAGGAAGAAGGTATCCAGTGACTCTGCATGGGGTTTGCCATTAGTTTGATCAGAAAATCTCCTGGCTTTCCCAGAGCCGCTTGGCTGGGATGAATGAGGCCTTGTCTGTTTCATTAGTTCTTAATTGTGGGGTGACTTTGAATACTTGACTTCCCTTCTTGTGCCATTTGAGGACTCTTGACTCTGCATCCATCTGTCATTAGGTTTCCTGGCACGTTCACAGGCTTCGTCTGGCATATAGGGCACCTTCCCCCTGCGCACTGTATTGCTTTTCTTCTAGAAATAGTCTAGTTAGGGCTGGAGAGGTGGCTCAGGGGTTAAGCCTCCGCCTTGCAGGCGGAAGGTCCTGAGTTCGGATCCCAGATCCCACGTATAGACGCCAGGCGGAAGCGGGGGCGGCCTGCTTTTCTGGTCCTGGTAGGGCGGAGCCTGTGAATCCCGGGGCGGAGGAAGTGGAGGCGTCCATGGTAGTTCCCGATTCGTCCGTGGTTCTACACACACACACACACACACACACACACACACACACACACACGCGCGCGCACACACATACATATGCACACACGCACAATTGAATAAATAAAAAAAAAAAAAAAAAGAAAAAGAAATAGTCTAGTTAATGCGCGGCAGGTTCTCACTGCATGCCTTTGCTGATAGGCCATCACTGCATGCACCTCTCAAGAATTCTTTGAGCCTGACACGCGCTCTTTCTTGGCCTCTTTTGACCCTTGGGCACTTCACATAAGAAGGTGAACTGGTATGTATGTGGTGCAGGCTGAGAGGTATTGGTGGTAAGTTTTCACTAGCCAGCATGTGCTTCTTTGGAAGCGCTAAGAAGGTAGTTGTAACATGCAGTAACATGAATGAGCAACAGTGATACTGACAGGTAGCACTTGTATAATTTTTATTCCTTACCAAGCATTGTTCTAAGTACTTTACTTGCTCCTTCGCATGATCCTAGGAAGTAAATAGTAATATTTTTTATCTCCACTTCCTAGATGAGTAAACTGGAGTCTGAAGTAGGCCAAAAGCACGAGGGCTTATGTTCCACATAGTGTGGTGCTGTGGTTTTTCTCCAGGGTCAGATGGTCTTTGCACTGTGCTGCTGTGAATGAGGCGTGAGTACCTAAGACTAATTTCTCCCACTGGATTATCATGGTACCGTGGATGATTTGCTCTTTTCAGGGTACAGGTGGCAATGTCTGAGACACTTTGTCTGCTACATTTGAGGTGCCACTGACATCTGGTAGGCCGAGGTCAGAAATGCAGAGCGCCCTGCTCCAAGAGGGGATATGCGGCATTAAAATGTCCACAGTGGTAAGGGCTAGAAAGCGTTGGCAGGTGCAGGTTCACTCAGAAGAAGTATGATGCTCCCCAGTCCTTCACCCCATTCAGTGTGTGGATATACCTCCAGATTCCTTTTGTCTCCTGAGTATATTAGTATACATTCTTAGGCATAGATTTGATAGAAACAGGAACCAATCCGTATGCTCTGGGTTTCCTTTATAGCGATTCATTACATACATGTTTCCATGTTAAAGTAAGTTTGATAACTAATTTATAGGATACTTGGATTTTTATTTAGAACAATGTTCTATGAAGTAGTGCGCATGTCTTGCACACTGCTTCTGTTCTGACTGTTTTGGACCAGAGCCTAGCTGTGTCCTCTGATCCTGAGTATGTCATGGTATCCCCTTCTTGTGCTCTAGGAAGTGTGTCTTCTTTTCCTTTCTCTGCCACATCACTGATTTGATGATCATCGCAGAGTTTCACATGTGGTTTGAGGGCTTCTTAGTGAGTGGTTTGTTTTAAGTGGTCAGCTGCAGCCGTATGGAATTGTAGGAAAAAAAGAAGCAGAGAATGGAAGTGGGGAGAGAAACCAGAAACTACTGTTGTGTAGAGGGGTGTGTGTGGATTTAGCACCTTGAATTTTGGAGACATATTAGAAGGAAAATGAGGTGGCCAGGTTTATACTTTGTACTTTTTGCAGTTGAAGAATTGTTTTGTATAAAATAAATAATAATAAAAAAAGCTGTCACGACTGAAGAGACGGCTCAGAAGTTAAAGCCTTTGTCTCACAAGCAAAAGGACCTGAGATTGGACTCCATATCTCTTGTAAAAGTGTTGGGTGGAAATGGCAGCAGCCTGAATTTCTGGCCCTGGAAAGTGAAGCCTGGGAATTTCAGCATAAGCCAAAGTAGAGCAAAGTTAGTAAGTTTGTTAAGTATTTAGACGGGGTGAGGGCATCTCTACTTTTTCATGCACCTAAACTTCTGTTTTTCTCCTCTGCCTTGCCTGGGCTTGAACATCCCATCTAGGAATTAGGCTCAGTGTTTGGTGTAAGAAAAAAACTAGGGAAAGCAGAGGGTCCCCTGAGAGGCCAGGGGAGCAACTGTCCTTGGTTCTTCTGTGCATAAGCAACTCTGTGAATGTCTTCCTTGGAAGGAGGGAAGGAGGTGAGTTTGCCTTTGTTTCTTCTAGAGCTGGGTAGAGCTGGGTATGTGCATGCCCTGCAGGCCTCTTTACAGGTACCACACACAGAAATGCAGTTCACCCAAAGCCACAGCTCTGGGAAGAATATTCAAGGAATTGTTTATAATAGCTCCAGACCAGAAATGCCCAAGTGTGTATTGGTAGTGGAATTGATGAATGAAGTGTGTAGTCTTTTTTATCTTTTACTCGTGGTGGTGAACCATTTCAAAACATATTTTAGTGTGTACTACCCACATTTGAGAAAGGTTAACGTTGGCCATGCTTTGATAATTTTTGCCTGTTTTGGATTTTCCTTGTAAGAGCTAGAACCTTCTGTAGGTGAGGCCCAGTGTTAGGAGTGGAGTTGGGTTGTCAAGTGAAGTGAGAGTGGGGTGACCCGAGCCTTCTGTGCACATCTTCCCCTGGGCCCGCAGCTAGGCGTCACACAGCCAGTCAGTGAGAACTCTGTGAAGCTGCATTTGGTGACCCAAATAGAACCGAAGACTCAGGTTACATTTTTGGGCACTGTATACTAACTAGTCCTGTGTTTTTCTGGAGTCTCTGTACCTGACGGAATTTGTTCTCCCTTGCTTTGAGGTTGCAGCTGCTCCATGGTGGTTACCTGTAAAAGGTGCTAACTGGAGACACCCAGAGGGGCCCGACTCCAATATTCTGGAGAGGTGAGTCTGGCTGGTCATGCCCAACTGCGTGTTTCATTCCAAACTATCTGTGCAAAAGAATCCAGCGACTGTCTTCATCTGTAAAACAAATCTCAAGAATGGACCAGAGAGATGATGGCTTGGTGGACAAAGGTGCCTGCCTGCTTGTAACCTGGCAACTTGCCGTCAACCCTTGGAAGACCACGTGATGGAAGGACAGAACCTACTGTCAAAGTTGTTCTCTGACCTCTGTCATGCATGGCATGCTGTTACTCTATCTCTTTCTCTGCCTTTCTGCCTCTCTCTCAAATAAAGACAAATATTAAAAAGAAGAGTGGCAAACCACTTGGGTAGAAAGCGGAATGATAGTATATAATGTATTCAAGACCTAGCCACGGTGCCCGGCTCACAGAAGGCTCTCGCTTAATGAATGGCCTTCCCTCCTCATTTACCCTGTTTGTCAAAAGTCTTCTCACAGATTCCCCACTTTTGACAGGCTGTTAGGACTCTCGTGGCATGTTTTATCTTTGTGGCCCGATCCTAAGTGGGTCTTTACGTGGAGGAAGGCTTGTCTGCTTTATAGTGTAGTCGTGCATTCTGCCACATGGGCCTGTGGGTTCTTCAGGCCTGGACTGACACACTTTGAAGCCACAGTCCAACTGAAAAACAGGAGTGGCAAGTCGGTCAGCAAGCCTCCAGGGGGCGAGGAAGTAATTATCTTAAGCAAAAATAGAGAAGCACGCTGGCCCTGGAGATGAAGACAGGTTTGGATTATGACTTGGCCTATCCACACCCAAGAACACCGCTCTGCTAACCTCATTTTTTGGGTGGCATTTGAAACCTCTATTTTTAACCACAGCCTAGGTTATGTCTGGGAGGACGTGACACTCAGCTTTAGCATACAGCTCTTTGGCAAAGGCCAGGAGCTGGTGAGGCCTCAGCTGACATAACAGGAAGAACTGAACCTTTTAGGGCCCTGCGCTCCAAGGCGTAGAATCCTTGGACACCTCTGGAGAGCTGGGTCCCCTCTTACCTTCTTTCCCCAGTTGAACATTTGATGAAGCATCAGCAGAAGGAAACCTGAAAGGGGAATGCATTGGTATTTCTTTTGTGGTGCTACAAATCCAGGACCTTGCAGCTCCCCATTGAGGTAGGATGTGTGACTAAGCCATAAAGCAGACACCCCCAGTCTGAAATTTTTCATCTATGCATTAGATCCTGAGGTCCTCAGTAAGCATTGGTTGAAGGAGTAAATGGATGTCCTGGTGGGAATTAAAATGGAATGGGAATGCTGTAGTTAACTTAAAAAAAAGTCAATAGGGACTTCATTGTCATCTGCCTTCCCCTTATCTCTTCTCTCCCTAGTCCTCTCAGGAAAAAGAAAAGCTTGACTCGGGCCCCGCTAGAGAGGCAGATGGAGTTGACTGATCCTTAGTGGGACAGACATTCAAAATTTAAAGCCAGGTATCCACAAACAGGCTGGGATGCATTTAGCATGCAGATGATCTATGGGGTCCCACCGCTGTGGACAGAGGCAGGCGCATGTAGGAGCTGCAGGCCTGGGAGAATGCAGCCATTTGTTGGGTGCTTCGAACTTACGTGTACTTTCTGGTTGAGCCTCTTAACCTTATGCCCTTGCGTGATGAGTTACCTGTGGCTCTCACAATTGCGTAGTACCCTGAGGGAGCTAGACATTTCTGGCAATGATATTTCTTCCTTTCAGGGGAGACTTGGGCAGAGCTTCTGAGGATTCATTCTGGCTGGCTGAAGCCATCTCCTGTTTCCTGCTGCACTCGGTGTCTCTCTAACTATGCTTGCTCCTAGGCTGGACCATCCCGTTCTCCACGTCTCCTGGAACGATGCTGTTGCCTACTGCACGTGGGCTGGGAAGCGGTTGCCCACTGAAGCGGAGTGGGAGTACAGCTGTCGAGGAGGCCTGCAGAACAGGTGCTCAGACCCCAAGGTCTCCTGGTGCCCAGTGATGCACCCTGCTGTGGGTGGAAGGGTGATTCCTAACACCTCCTGCTCTGACTGGCTTGTCTTCTTCCTTGTGAGCTACTTTGGTGACACTGGTGAGCAAGTCACTGGCTCTTCCTAGCCTCAAAAACCAGCTGCCAGGCCAGATGTGCTCCCGCAGATGAGCTCCTGGAACCGGTTCCAGCCGCCTGCCCCCCCTGTGCAGCGCATCCCTCCTCAGAGCCCCTTGGCAGGCTGCCTGACTTTTAGCATTTTTTTATTTTAGGCATCTTCTGGTGCAGTGGTGTTTCTCTGCTTCTTCAGCCATGAGACAGAAAACTCATGTCTGGGTCCCATCTTATAGGAAAAGCACCTTAAAATAGACAGGCATTTTAAAAACTGTGGCGTGATGGTGCCTGACCACACTGCCATATAAGTCCAGAATGACATCTCCTTCCCCGGCTTCGATAAGCCCTTCCTTCAGTTAAGTTGTTATTTCAGGCTTGGTCAGCACTCAGGAGAAACTGAGATTGTCATATACTTGACATGAGGTGTAAGGAAAATTCAAAAGTTGTGATTAGGAGCTGTATTTTTGCATTTATATCTTTTAAAGACAGGGTTTACTTAAAACAGGTTTGCATTTTCTCCCACTCAATCCCTCCTCTTGACCATGGTCTGGAAGCCTCTGCCTGCATGTCAGCTGATGGCATGTCTCTCCCACAGGCTTTTCCCCTGGGGCAACAAGCTGCATCCCAAAGGACTGCACTATGCCAACATTTGGCAGGGCGAGTTTCCTATCACCAACACGGGGGAAGACGGCTTCCAAGGAACAGCACCCGTAAGTAGCCAGCCTTGCAGAGAAGGGCAGCGTTACTGGGAACTGGGGGATTGTGGAAATGAAAGGAAAGAGCTGGGCATGAGGGCACATGTCTGTCATCAAAGCGCTTGAGAGGCAGAGGCCAAGGGATCGGGGGTTCTAGGTCATCCTGGGCTACATAAAAAGTTTGAGGCCACTCCGAGCCACCTGAGACCTTGTCTCGAAAGACCAAACCAAACAGTAAGTTAAAGCGAAGCAAAGCAAAACAAATAGCCCAATATGGGGTGAAAGGTTTACATTGTTTCCTAACATCTGCCTTTATGAGTCTGTCTGCTCACAGAAGTGGTGAGAACTAATAATCAGATGTTCTCTTACAATGCATTTGCTTTCTATTAATAAATTACAGAATTTTCAAGGGAAGACCAGGATTGAGGAGAAAGTTATACTGATCGGAATTCTACCTCTCAGCGAGAGTCCCCATTAGGGATTTGGGTCTCAGCCCTTCCGTTCACTCTGTGTGCTAATGGGGACAACAATACTGGCTAGTAGTTACCAAATAGAGCTTTGCTCTGTGCTCAGCCATCATGTGACCCCTGCAGGGTAGGTGTTGCTGCCCACATTTTCCAGGTGAGCGTTCCGCAGCATGAAGGAAAACTTCCTGTATCCATGGTCACAGCTGGGATTTGAACCAGGATGGTTTGTTTCCAGAGCCAGTGCTGTGAACCATCACATTTGCCAGCATATGGATTTCTGTGTATGTCTATTTTACCTTATATATCGATTTTCTATTGAACTGGATACAGTATTTTAAATTCTATGGTTTCTTTCATATTACATGTATAAATTCTATATAAACAAATCCTTAATTTATTTACCTCCCATTGTTGTAGAATTAGATTCTCTTTTTTTCCCTCAAGTCATACCAACAATGAACATCCTGTATATTCACAATGAATGATGTCCAACTTTTTAAAGATTAATTTGTAGCAGTGCTTAATGAGTTACAGGTTAGAAAATCTCTCCAGTGCCCTCATTTCACTTCTCTCCTGTACTGGGAACTGAACCCAGTACCTTATATGTGACCAAATACGTTCTTGTCAAAAGTTTCAGATTGTATTTCTTAGCGTCTATGGCAGATTGCCATTATTGGTCTCTAAAAGTTTCTTTCTGACAAGACTCTCCATTCAAGGCAGGGCTACTGCATCCAGGAACTCACTGCAGTGAGACTTGTCCTTACTAGACCTGCATAAAGACTGACATGCCAACATGCCCCCATATACTAGCAAGGATCTCAGGAGAGATAATTACATGCAGTGGAAATCTTGGAGACTAGGGCTGGATAAGTGAAGCGGAATGCCCCTATTAATGGAGTGACCCCTGGAGGGACCACTTGGTATGCCACATAGGCCTGAAGCCCCACAAGAATAGACAAGCCAGAGGGAACCCTGGGGTCTGTAGAAGTAGACAGGCAGGAGGGTGGGAGGGAGTGGGATGCATTGATGAAGGGAAGGGAGAGGGGATTGAAATGGAGGGATGGAGGGAATCAGAGATGAGTACTCAATATGCTTGTAAAACTAGGAAAAAATTTTAAAAATTATTAAATAAAAAAAGAATATGCAAAAAAAGAGTTTCTTTCATCCTGCTCTTTCGCTGTATAATAAGACAGCAATGAACCGTAAGTAAGTCTATTTGTGGCACTAACACAAAATGCCAAGGACGGGGTATTTCTAAAGAACATTATTTCTCACAGTTCTGGAGACTGGTGTTTTGCTGCATGCCTTGCAGGGGACTCAGGAATGTTGAGTCCTCTCATGCCGGGCCCAAGAGCGAGAGAACTTTCCTCAGCTTGAGTCTGGGTATTAAAGTTGCCTGCTCCATCGTCATGCCTTATTCGTTTTCCCTAGCCCTCCTTCTTGGGACTGCTGAGTCAAGAAATCAGTCTGGTTAAGTTTCAGCAAGGATGTCGAGAGGGACCGTCATTGAGATGAGAGCTAAAGCCTGTCTATTTTCTCTCCACACGGGAGGAATGTGGTGTGGAACAGAGAGGGCCACTGTTCGGCAATCTTTTGACAGTTGTCTTTTTAAAAAAATTATTTTTATTTCACATAGAAAGTCTTCTAAAAAGTGTGATACAGATAAGTGCTTTGGAATATGGCTGAATGGTTGCAAAATTGCAATGTCAAACTGAGCAAGTGAGAGTGAAAGACTAGAGACTTTTAGAAAAGAGAAAGCAAAGAGGCCCTCGATCCAGGAGTCATTGAAATCACTGAGCTCCTGGAAACGTTGGTTTTGGAGCAGAACTGAAAAAAATGAATATCATGAGAAAATTTAGTCTTTCTGTGAGCATATGATGCTAGTGTATGCATCCAATTCCGTGCATGTGAGCTACATATATGTTAAACCAATACAAATGTTGAGGAGTAGATGCATTATTCAACAGAGGCAAAAAAGGCGAGTTGAGCCATCTGCTGGCTGGTTCCTCCCAAGTTTCCCCAGGAGAACTGCTCTTCTTCCAGACACACAGTCTCACTCGGTGAAGTAAACAATTTGAGGTTTTGGGGCAGCAGTAATTTCAGCTGAGGAGGTCTAGCTTGTGGAATGGAGTGAGTCTTTCGAATTATGGGTGGAGGAGCCTGACGTGTGCACATGGGGCCCCAGGAAGATGTCACTTGTTGTAGATAGCAGGGCGTGGCTTCACCTGTGGACACTGAGGATCCTGAAATGGGTGGTGCTGGGACTGTCAATCAAGCATCCATCTCTGACTGTGAATACAGAAAGGGGACACAGCAGCATCCATCTCCCTCATGGACACAGCAGCTCAAGTAAACCTTGAAGCAGAATGCGGGCCGAATGGAGCTGTGCATGCAGGTCTCGGTTGTCATAGTAGCAAACGTTTCAGTAGGAACTCTAGGATCAAAGTGCAGAAGGTCCACATGGCCAGCAGTTGGGCACAAGATCATTTTGTCCTGAGAGAGAGATGAATGGACTCGTTCCCACAGGCATAGGTGACTGTCACCATTGCCATCTTTGTTTGCACTGGTCTAACTGTAACGAACCAGTCTCTTGAGTAAAAGGCGATGAGAAGGCTGTTTTGAAAGATCATGGGATGTTCTCTGTTTGCTAGGACTACAGTACTATAATGTGTATTTCATTGATGAACCACTAAAAAAATTGAGTCACATCTGATCACCTTTGTAGAAGACACTAAGGCAAGGGGTACTGGGTAGATGGCTCATTCGGTAAAGTGTTAGCTGCACAGCCAGGAGGACCTGAGTTTGAGGCTTAGCACCCATGCATTAAAAAAGAAAAAAGGCCTGATATGGCAGTGCCTGCAATCCCAGCACTGCAGAGATGGGGCTAGGAAGATCGCTGAGATTTGATGGCTGGCGCTCTAGCTAAATTGGCCAGCATGAAGGTTAGTGAGGCACTCTGTCTCAAAAAATGAGGTGGTGTGCCAATTAGATGCAGTTGTGCTACCTTGACCATTGAGAGCCCAGTCTTCAGTCTGGTTAGGGCAGTCCCTGAGCAAAGCTGTGGGAGATCACATAGTTGATTAGGCAAGGCCTAGCCCATAGTGCATGGGACTACACACCAGGCAGGTGGACAAGAAGGGAGAGCTAATTTAGTATTTTGGCATGTGGGTAGATAGGAATGCCGGCACTGAGAAGGTATGTCCTTCTTGGAAGAGGAAAAACACAAAAGCTCTTTGATGTCTGTATAAATTCCCCTGCCCAGATGAACTGTAGAATCATAAACAATAATAAACCCCTTGTTGCCTAAGTTGTTTTGATCATGAGTATATATCAACAACCAAGGAGAACCTGCAACAGGTGGAAAGCAATTGAAAAAAACACTCAGTGTCAACCTGAGGCATGTGTACATATGTGAAAGAGCACACACACCCCTGCCCCCAGACATGAATATATGCAGAGGGAAAACAAGTAGGAAGTAAGGATATTCTTCAGCTGGTGGTTTACTTATTTAGCTTTGTATTGTTTTGTTTCTTTACTTGTGGTACTGTGAATGGTTTAGGATCTAGGTTCAGTGCTAGGTAACCACTCTACCACTAAGCTATATCTGCAGATCTATAGATTTTTAGAGTAGGAACATTTGGCAGGAAGTTTTGTGGATGTCTGCAGAACTTACCTGAAGAAGTGGCCTTGGAAGTTACTAAGACAGAATTGGAAAGGTTACCAGGAATTAGTCTGAGATGCGAGGCCTGATCAGGAAGCAAGCCTGGGAGAGGCGACTTCTGTGTTTGCTGAGAGACCCATCTCTTTGCATTGAGGCTACTCACACATAGAGTCGTCTTGGGTCAACATAAGCCCTTGTACAGTGCACAGGCTCTGGACATTTGAGGACAAGAGCACCAGTTTGCCTCAAATGACCAGGTTGCTTCCAATGATTCTCCTGCCTCAACCTTCTGAGTGCTGACCATCCCCACTTGAGCTGAGTTTGAGCTGAGTTTTATCAGACCACTGTTAAACCATTATTTAATTCTCTCTAGTTTACTGCATTTGAAAATTAGCATTCCAGGGGAATTGGTCCTTGCATTTGTTTTCAAGGTTGCGGAAAGGAACTTTTGGCCAGTATGATTTATATCACCAGCAGTTAAACTTCAGTTCCTTTGCTGTCAGACTCACATAGGATGATTTAGTAAGCCAGACTTTACCTCACATATCCTATCATTGAAAGAAGGGGCCCAAACCTTTGCTTAGGTGCTGTAACTTTCCTGTGAAGGACTAACAGCACCCACATGGGTTTGGGGTGCTTACCTCCTCCTTGTTGCTTAGTGACAGGCTGATGCTGGACAGCACCTCTGCGCCTTCTAGAAGCCTTCCTCTGGAGTGTTTCCGCTGCTCTCGCTGCTTGTGTCTTTCTCTCCCTGCAGTAATGCATTTCTTCCTTTTCTTTCTCTTTCCAGATTATTCCACTTGGCTCCTCCTGATCATATTCACGTACTTAAAAAATAGTTTGTGCCATAGCTTCTTTCCCTTCCTTTCTTCCTCTCTCCCTCTTTCTCTCTTTCCCTTCCTCCCTCCCTTTCTTTCTTCCTTCTTGTCTCTTGTCATTGAAACTCAAGAGCCCCATTCTAATGTCTGCTCAGATCCACCCTTTATAGAGAATACCTCCATCAGCCATTTGTTCCTCTCTTTCTTTATTCATCCCATTCTGCTTGTAGGGCTGGGTTTTTAGTTATTCTTTGACACCAGTCTCAGTGACTCATGTAGCGCAGGCTTGCTTCAAGCTCATTATGTAGCTGAGGATGACCTTGAACTCCTGATCCTCTGATTCCACCTAGGATTAGCATGCCCACCTGTTAGAGCTGCATTTTCAGTCGGGGATGTTTCTTTTCTCTTCCCTCATTAAACTCTCAGATCTCATTTGTCCCGGAGCCTTCCCTGCCTGTGCTGGCTGTGCTGGCCTGAATGTTTCCACTAGAGCAGGCCCGCCCATTAGAGGCAGGTGGGTGGAAGTGCTCAGCTTTCCAGCTCGGCTCGGTGTCTTCCCTGCCTTGATTGAAATGCTCTGCTTTGCCCAAGCAGCAGATGCTTCCATATTCATGTGTAGATGTGAAGCCATCTGAAGCCACATGGAAATGAATGTTAGTTTATTCATTCTTTTAGTATTCCTTTGTTAGTATGGAAAAATACATTTACTAAAAGATAAAAGATCTCCAGATTTTTTTACTAAAATCTGAAAAAAATTATGTTTAACATGCCCATCAAAATAAGTTGTGAGAATTATTTCTCTTGTCTTTTTTTTTTTTTTTTCCTCCCTTTCCTGTGCTGGGGACCGAGTTCACTTGCTAAGCAAATTCTCCACCACTGAACAGATCCCCAAACCTGGTTGAGAGAATGTAAATCATGAAACTAGTAAGACGGATCTGAACTTAACAGTTGCTTAGTTTCTTTTGCTCTCCCTCTAATAGAAACAGCTCCTTGCTTCCTTGTCCTACCTGCCTTGGAGAAACATAGCCCTTTGGGCTCACTTCCTATTGCCTTTGTATTCTGGCTCAATTCCCTGCTGCATGCATCATTTGCTTCAGACCTAATATGTGGATAGTGCATTCATATTTTCCTTATTCAAACAAGTTCCCGAGGCGTATGATGATAATGACTGAGGCTTACAGATAAGATTGGAGTGAGTCGTTGGTATGGATACAATTGGTGTGGCATCTCACAGGGTGAAAGGTGTTGTGTGGCCAACAAGGCTGAGTTTTTATAAGAGTTATGCCATGTTCAGTGTGATCTTTTTGTTAGTGATTTTGAATGTCTAAATATCACCCATCCCTACACACACAATCAGGTTCACACACACACATGCACACAAACCACACAATCTTCTCACAAATTCACATGCTGTGGTAGAGGTATGACCCTTATAGTCAACATTAGTCACTTTGTTAGGCGTAGGTTCCCTGGCTTTCATGCCATTTAATATAAGGTACTTCTGGATTTTTAACCTCCATTTGAGTACTTAAACCAAGAAACAAGGGGACTCTTTTTTTCTTTTCCGATGTATGTGTTCATGCAGTGCATGGAGCATGCGTGCATGTTTGCGTGTGGAGACTCAAGAATGGTATCAGGAGTCATCTTCTGTTGGTGTTTCACCTTTGAGTCTGGGTCTGTACTTTAACCCACAGTGTCCCATATGCATAAGCTGGCTAGTCAGCTGGCTCTGAGGTTCCCAGGCTTTGCCTTTTTGAGCTGGAATTATAGTTAGGCATTGTATGTTGGATTTGGGTATCTGAACTCCGATTCTTTTGCTTCAACCATTGAACCATCTCCCCAGTCTGTGTTTTTATATTGGTCAAATTATAAAAATGAAAGTTGATGTTTGTGCTCTGAAATTTATGGCTTCTGGTACATTTCTGTACCAAAGAGATTCTTAAAAGAAGATGAGTAGTTTGATAGTATTTCCCCTTCTTTCCCTTTAGGTCAACTCCTTTCCTCCCAATGGTTATGGTTTATACAACATAGTGGGGAATGCTTGGGAGTGGACCTCTGACTGGTGGACCGTTCACCATTCTGTGGAAGAATCAGTTAACCCAGTGAGTATCATTGTGTTGACATGCGGATGTCTTGGGATGGTAATGCCCGGCCTCTGAGCAGACCACAGTGAGGAGTTCATGTGTTCTTCACATTTCCCCAAACAGACACCAGCACCTGTCTCTTGTGTCAGTCTAAGATTATGGTATAAAAATGTCTAATTTTATGTGCTGCTGCTTTCTGATGGTAAATATTTGCATGAATCTGCCTGTATACTTGATGGCTCATGAATTTAATCAAAGTGCAAGATATAAATGATTGCAAAATTCATTAATATTTTAATATTGGCTGTTAAGATCTGCTATCTGGTACTTTCCATGCAGCTGCTTGCCTGCACTTTGATAGGAAGAAATTTTTTTTTTATTAAAAATTTAATTATACATTTTAAAATTTTTTAGCAGTTCCCTGCCTCCCCCCTCCTCCCCCTCCCCTTCCCCCAGTGCCTCCCCCCCAATTCCCAGAGAGTCCTTTATTGTGTACGCCTAACTCTCCACTGGGTCCTCCTCTCCGATGACATATAAGGACCCAGTGGCATTTCCATAAGCCCTTTCTCTTGTTCCCCTTAAGCATAAGATCACTACTATGGCTGTCAATCCCTTGCCTCCAGGGGTCTCGGTGCCCTTAACAGATGCTAGACTTTATGAGGGCAACAGTGCGCTGGACATTGCGCAGGGCATGCAAAGTCCCATTATGATTGCTTTGGCCCCAACTATTGTTGAGAATCTTGCAAATCGTTGCTCCTCCCATCCTTTTGCTCTTACAATCTTACCGCCCCCTGATAGGAAGAAATTTTTAATGTAGCAGCATTATTCAGAGAAAATGAGAATGGATACTTTTTGGGTCACTGTTGAATCAGGGACTTGAGTCATTTAGTGGTTATTTCCCGAACTTGTTTGTATGACAGATAAATTCATTATTTACTTTGGAATACAAAAGTTAGCCTCCATTTTCTTTTTTTTTTTTAACATTTTTTATTATTATTTCTGCTCATACAAACTTAATAGGTAGACAAGTTCCCTCCCCCCCTCCTCCCCCCGAGCCCCCTGCTCCCCCTCTCTCCCTCCCCATCTCCCAGTGCCTCCCCCCCAATTCCCAGAGAGTCCTTTATTGTGTATGCCTAACTCTCCTCTTGGTCCTCCTTTCCGATGACGTACAAGGACCCAGTTAGCCTCCATTTTCTAAGCTTAATTGTTCAATATGTAATGGATACATGCACCATACTGCCCTTTGTAAGAAAGCTCTCCAGGGCAGTATATAAATGCTGAGGTGCAAAGTGAACATGTGTTTAGGAAGTGCTTCCTTTAAAAAGATTGTATCTGAATATTTTGGTTTGTTTGTGTTTTAAACAGATTGGGCAGTGTGTGTGTGTGTGTGTGTGTGTGTGTGTGTGTGTGTGTACTCATGTGTATCACATAGTATAGTAATTTCACCTCTAATAAAGTAGTCCATCCTAAATCTGATCAGCGGCCACTATTAAAACTTATCACACTGGATACTTTCGATGCCTAACCTTTTATAGAGGCATGAGAATGATAAAGATTCTTTTGTGTATGTGTGTGTGTGTGTGTGTGTGTGTGTGTGTGTGTGTATGTAGCCCCAAAGGTGACCTCGGGTATCATCCTACATTGCTTCACCATCTTGTTGCTTTGCTCTGGGGTTTCAAACCTAGGTTCCATCTTCAAGGGCCGGAAGTATGGACTGCCATTGTTTCTTGTCCAGCATTTTCACATGGACATCTACGTCAGGTCCTTTTGCTAGCGAGACAAAGACCGAAGTCCTGGGCCATGTCTCCAGCCCCAGAGCATTGATTCTTTGGTGTCTTCTCATTGGAGGACTCAGCAGCTCGGAGTCATTGAAGAGCCTTCTAGGCTACAAGTCTCAGGGCTCTTTTCATAAAGTGGGATGAGTTTCTATTTGACTTGCTTACATTGTCTTCACATAAAACACATGGCTGCTGATGAATAATCCACAGTCACAGACCCTTTTTTTGGTGCAGATAAAGGAGCTGAGTTCCTCAGAAGCTGTCACCCCTCTTTTCCTATATTCTCTGCCAGGGCTGGTGGAAGAACGGGCCAAGACAACCTGTTTCAAATGAGAATCAGGTTGTGAAATCCGGGTGCGTCTGTGGTTGGGAGATGCCATTCTCTCCTGGCAAGATGCAACTTGGCACTGACTGACAGAATCCAAGATATGAGTTTTTTCCCCTGTCACATAAAAGCATCTGCATGCTTGGAAGGGCTATGCAAGGCTCCAGAATCCTGGCAAGTAGTGAATGTATCTATCTGACCATCTGGTACTGGGCTGAGTGCTATTAGCTTGAGGTTTTATAGCTGTTTGAGTTTCTTCTAAGGAGTCTTAGAAAAAGTCACACTTTTCATTTCTCAGGACAGACCCTGTCCTGGCTGCCACTCTTGAGTGAATTGTTCCCATTTTACATTCATCTTCGTTACGGTGGCCTCATCTGCTTTCTGATATGCTGGAGTTCATATTCTCCAGTTTTGAGAATTAAACCCCAAATCTATTAAAGTCTCTCTTTATTCCCAGTGGACAAACTGTGAGCATTATCTTTCCCTGGGGGTACTGTATCCGTTTCCCAGACTACTTTCTGGGTCACCCTGTTTGCATCTTGCTGCTGGAATAATCTTTGTATAGAATAAATCCAGTCCTGGCAATTTCCATTCAAAGTCCTTGAGTGGCTTGTTTTGGGACATTGGCTTATTGTATAGCCCAGGCTGGACTAGAGCTATGTTGCTGAGGCTGGCCTCAAACTCCTAGTCTTCTGCCTTAACCTGCACAACCTGGGATTACAGGTATGCATCGACACACTGTGCTTTGATGGATATAAATTCTTGAATATGACATCTGAAGCCAAAAATTATTTAGCCCTTGCTGAACTCTTCTCTAACCACATTTTTATGTGTTTTTTTTTTTTTAAACTTTAGTTATAATGGATACTAAAGTCCAGGAGAGAACAGAAAATTGTATAATAAAGTTCTCTTTTTAGCTGAAAGAGGAGGGGGGAGAGACTGATTAGGGATTGTCTGTATTTTTTTTTTAAATACTGTATTTTTAATTTGAGAGGGTGTGGGGGTTTTGCATTCATGCAGTGCCATATAGATGGAGGTGGAGGATAACTTTTAGGACTTAGATCTCTTCTGCCATGTGGGTTTCCAGGGATTGAGGTCTGTAGCTTTTGAGCAGATGTCTCACCCTCCAAGCCATCTCATTGGTCCCGTCAGTATGTTTTCATTTCAGCTGCTTTGGTTAGTGGTTAGTGCTCATTTACTATGGCTTTTCAGCCCTTGTTTTAAATATTTATTTGCTTAGTTTTGCATATATCTGTTTTATATGTGGGTGGATGAACATGTGAGCAGGCATATGTACTAAAGGACACTTGGATGTGTGTGTTTGTGGAGGCCTAAGGGTGACGTTGGGAATTGGCCTGGATTGCTCTGCCTCCTTATTGCTTTGCTGTGGGCTTTCCCAGGCTCTACTTTCTGGGGCCAGAAGTGTAGGCTGTTGCTGTTTCTGCTTGTTATTTTTATGTGGGATCTGGGGATTTGAACTCAGGTCCTTTTGCTTGCATGCAAGGCATAGGCTTTAATCCCTGAATTATCTGCCCATCCCTAGCCCTCATTTTTGAAAACATAACCTGTTAATTAATATCTGGGTATCATGTTGGCTTTGCTAGTCTTCATTTTGGTTACATGCAATTTTCACATATACACACTTAATGTTTGCTTGAATATTGGACATAGTGTGAAAAACTGGAGAGTTTTTGAGCTCTAGATAGTGTAGTCTTTCTCTGCAGTATTTACCTTTTCTTCTAGAAACTTCTGTCATGCTATGTCCAGTTGAGAATTAAAATGCTTTTGAGGTTACAGGTGTTCATCTTGACAGTTCTTCACAACACCAACTCAGACACTAGGGGTTCATTCTAGTCACTTCTTCTTGGAGGATGTTGAAGCTTCAGTGTTTTTGTTTCCTTAGACTGGGATTGTTGGAAGTTCAGTTGGCCTCTAGGGAAAACACTTCCATCTTTTAGAAGATGGGTTTCTCTTTCCATCATTGTGGGCTTCTGGAAGATGGACTCAGGTCACCAGGTTTGCAGGCAGATGCCTTTCTGCTTAGTCATCTCACTCACCAACACCTTGATGTTTCTGGGCTTCCCTTCTGTCAGGGATCTGAGTGCTGCAGCTCTTCCTAGTTCCAGTAGTTCTTATCTGGTTTGATCAGCTCCAATTTCTCTTTGAGGTCTTGCTGTGTTTACCTTACTTCCCTAATGGCTTGTCTATCTGTAATGCTCAGTAAAGAGTCTGGTGTGTAATCATTAATCCTGAAATAATGCCTGTTCCAGATACTTCCACCTGGAGGAGTTCAATCACTGTCCAAACTCCAGGTGTTTCAGAAGCAAAGCTAGTTGGCAGAGATGTTTTCAGGAAAAACTTTGACCCAAAGTCCACCCAGGATCTGACCTCTTCAGTGTCTTATACTTAGCTCCAAGATCAACTCATAAAAGCAAATGATTTTTAGAGCTGTTTTAGGGAGCTTAAGAAAGTTCTCCTTAAGCAAAGGTTAGTCAGGAAGTGTCTTGCTCTCGGTCAGTGAGTTCCTCAGAGCAAAAGTTAATCATTAGTTTTTATTTTATTGGGCAGTTACCTATGCTGTATGCTTTGTACACAGTTTTAAGAGAAGACGAGATACTTGGTCATGCGAAGTGAGTTGATGTGCGTGTATGTGTGTGTGTGTCTGTTGTGTGTACATATGTGTGTGTCCATGTCTTGTGAATGTGCTTTTGGAGCACCCCTATTAAGATGAAATCACTTTTTTTTCACATCGACAACCGTGGACGTTGTTGTGATATCTTTCCCCTAAATAAAATGTACATATATATTTAAAAATGTGATTTTTATTTTTTCTTTACTTTTTTGTGTGCAATCTGTAATGTTTTCAGAAAATATAGAACTTACTAAACATTTTAATTTCACACACCTGCCTACTCACTTAGAGGACCTTGTAACTCATGCTGTATTAAGATAATTTGTAATATTTTTCCCACTCTAAGGGGAACGTAGTTGAATTGTACAGCTTTTTTAGATAATATCTCATTACACATGTAGCCCAAGCTGGCCTGTATCTGCAATCCTCCTGCCTCTGACTCCCACGTGCTGGGAATACAGGAATGTGTCTTCATGCTTTTCTTGGGTAGCTCCCCTCCTCCCATGCCCAGGGCTGTCTAGTCTTAGAATTAGCTATTGTAACTGGGCCTTATCTTTGCCCTTACAATGAAGGGATCTTTCTCAGCTTAGAGTGCATCTCAAGTCTTCCTTATGTTCCTATTTGGAATTATTATACCCACCTGATGGATTGATTGTGGAATTAATTTTGCTAATGTATGTGAGTGGTTTTGTGCTGTTTTCTGTCATGTATTTTGTTTGGCTACTTGGAAGCTAATGCTTTTGTTGGCAGAAGTAAGTAGCCAAAAGCAAGAATGATGTATCCATCAATATCTGCTTGATATTCTTACTTTCCTTATAGAGAAAACCTTGCTCACACTTCTGCACTCCTGAAGGCCAATACAAGTCTGTTGCTTTGTCAGTTTAGCTAGAGATTCTGTCTTCTTTCTGTCGACATGTGGAAATGTGTGCCTTTTGTCCCGTAGCTTTGACGCGGTTGACTGGGGAGGCTGTGAGCCCACCTTCCTTCCTTCTGTGCTGTCTGGGAGACCGTGCCTGTGAAGTCTAGCCTCTCGGCACAGTGAGTGAGTTGGGTGTGCACCTGGCCTGCTATCAGTATGTGCAGCCATGCTGACAGGCGGCAGCCTCGTGAACCACTTAGATATTGCTGCATGATTGTTCTTGGACCATGGACCGGCTTTGCTTTTGGAGAATCTCTCAATGCTGTGCTAGATTGTTCCCTTTTTCCATAACCTTTCTTGCATGTGTTATGAGACTTCTGCCTAGGCTGTTGCATCCCAGATTCAAAGATCGAAGCCAAGATGCGATTGAAAAGCAGGGATAGAGAACTCTAAGTGCTTGGAAGAATCAAGGGGAGCAAGACGTAGTCTCTGGCTGTTCGGGGAGTCAAAGGGGAGGCAGACCACTCCAAGTCTTGCTTCAAAGGCTCTGGGCCCTTGGTGCCCCTTTTATAAACTCTTGGGATTTGAACATGGAAACTTTCTATTGGTTTCCTCTCTGAACTTTGGTGGTCCCTGGTGGGACCAAGTTTGAAAGTCCTACTGGCAGACTTTGTGGTGGGGGACCTATGTGTTGAGCGAGGTATGGGCTTCAGGTCAGCTCTCCCAGTGTTGTCTTTCACATAGGCTTGTGGCCCTGCTTCGTTCCCTCTGTCTCCATCTGTTCTGCTGCCCATGGGACTCTATCCCCGTCACATGGGAAAACTCAGGAGCTGCTAGACTGGTGCCTAGTCCTTCTCTGCCTGCATCATTGAGACTGCCCCCAAAAGGATGGTAAATACGATTCTTTCCTTCTTAGTTAAGACTGTCAACACCCCTTGATGCCCTGCCCATCCGCACCTTACTTCTGCAAGCGCCCACTGTGTGCCCAGTGTGCACTGGGGGTAGGAAATGCTTCTAGCAAGAACATTTTGGGCGTGACTGAATCAGTTTGATGGAGAAGTGGCCTAGTGGAACCATGTGAAAGTTACTGACATTACTTAGGAACAACTAAAGGGGCTCTGCAGTATGCTCAGCGAGTGCCCAGGGGACTGCAGGTAGGCACAACGTCAGCCTTTTGGGGCTGTGTTTTGGAATATAGTGTATCTTCCTCCTGGTGGGAGCTGAAAATCTTTCCAGAGGAAGCGCTTGTGGGCATTCCTTGTTATCTATCTCTGTGGTTCTGGAGAAAGAAACTTTGAGAAATAGCATAAATGTTAGAGCTCTGATATTTAGATCCTGTGAGTACATTTTCAAGCTTCATTCTTGAAAGGGGTGAATGTTAATTCTGATTACTGTGTGGAAGACAGTAAACATATGTGTTGCTTCTTACTAAAGTCACCTTGGGAACTTCATGGTGCAGCTATTGATTTTCCTGAGAAGCACACTAACCGCACCATGTCTTCTTAGGGTGCAGGATCAGCGCATGCAGGAACCTTCTCTTTTCCTGATAGATCCCACATCTGTGGTCCTCTAGCTTTTAGCTAAAAACTTCTGGGGGTGCAAGAACTCTTCACCAGCAGGACAGGCTGTTGCTATATCTAATGTTCTGTTTGAAGGGCCTGTATCTGACCAAAATGTTCCCCCACAGGCAGTTCCCTGGTGTGTATTCTGTGCTTGGCAAGAAGGAGAGTAACTCCAACCTCTTGTCCTGGTCTGAAAGCTGTTCAGATTCCTGAAGACGATCATAGCATTTGCCTCTTAGCCTTTGTTTCTGTAGTATCTTTATTCTTTCTGCTTCTGGGCTAACTTATTATTCAGGAGAACTCAGTTGCAATATTTTGGACAACATCAATGGGGGAAAATGTCCCAGAGCACATGTGCAGGAGCACACAGAGCTGCTCAATACTAGGAGGAACATTTGCAGATACCGACTGAAATATTGCAGGGTTGGCATTCTATCCTGTGTATGAAACCCTTGTCTTTCATGTACACCTCGCACAGTAGCCTGAAGGAGACTTTATTTTTTTATTTTTTTTAATTTTTAAAAATTTTTTTTTATTATTTATTCAATTGCACGTGTGTATGTGTGTGTGTGCATGTACGTGTGCGTGTATGTGTGTGTAGAACCACGGACGAATTTGGGAACCACCATGGACGCCTCCACCTCCTCCTTGTGTACTCTGCCCCGGGATTCGTAGGCTCCGCCCATCAGGACCGGAAACACAGGCTGCCCCCGCTTCTGCCCGGCATCTATACGTGGGGTCTAGGATCCGAACTCAGGACCTTCTGCCTGCAAGGCAGAGGCTTAACCCCTGAGCCACCTCTCCAGCCCCTGAAGGGGACTTTATTATTTTAAGTAATTTTCTACATAAAGCAGCTGTGTATATGGAGCAGACTTTCAGCATCATGTTGGTGCTTAAAATATTTTTAGTTTGGGGACATGCTGGACTTTTGGATGAGAGATACTCAACTTCTAGTATCTTCCTCTTCCAGTCATCACTAACAGATTTGGCTGTTTGTAAGTGGTCCATCCACTGAGTAGTGGGCAGAGCCCAAGACAGAGTCCTGTAGCCCTGGAGTCAGGCCTCATTTTCTGAGTACTTACTGCGTCTTGTCACATCATGTCATATTTGGTCATGTCATAGAATTGTACCTGCTTTGGGGGACACAGGATGCCTAAGGCAGGCCCCGCTTTTAAGTAAACTCTGATGGGGGGAAACATTAGATACAGATCACACGAGGATACTAAGCACGGGACTCAAGATCTGCTCTGGCAGGATTTGCTGTGGGTATGAACGAGGTGGTGCCTGGACAGTCTTTGTTCTAGGGTGTGGGAACTAGCCTTCGTTTTTCTAGTATCTTTATTCTTTCTGCTGCTCCTGACTAACTTGCAATTCAGGGAACTCAGTTACTTTCTTCTGAACAACAGCAGTGGGGAAAAATGTTCCAGAAACATCTCTGGGGGTGGCCCTTAGAACAACAGCAACAATTGCTAGATCCTCCTGCTTGGTTATTGGGATCCAAAGACAGAATGAGAGGGCCTGGCCTATAGAGGAGCTCAGGATAAACTAGAAAAAGGCCCGGCCACACACCATGGGGTAGGTAAATGTGTCACCTCTGGGAGACATACTGTCCTCACTTCACCTTTACTCCTGAAACATGACATCCTTCCCATGTTCGCACTAGTAGGAAAAGCAGAGCGAAGGGTGTGTGTATGTGAGTGTGTGTTGAGGATGCAGTGTACACGCACACACATGCATACACATACCTTTTTCCTTTTTGTGCATTGCATTTCCCTAGTTTTTTATGAGAGCATTAATATGCACTGGTGTAGAGTTGCAAGCTAACCATCTGGGGGCTTCTGAGAGCATTGCGCCAATGTTGTGCTTGCTTCAGTGTGCTCGTGGAAGCATCTTCTGTTAGCTCTCTCTCTTCCACAGCACAGGGCACTCGTGGGAAGGGAGGGTCTACTTGCTATCTGACTAGGATACAGAAGGTCACACAGTGGGCTGAGGTCCTGGAAGAGCATTGAATGAAAAGAGTTGCTAGTGTGGGTGTTTGCTGTTCTCCAGAAAGTTCTCCCTGCCTCACTGAGTAACAGCCAAGGTTAAGAGATAAACTAGGTTTCCATTTGCAGTGCAGGTTGAAATGCAATAGGGCCTGTGGTGAGTCATCTCACCCTTGTTGGGCTTAGTCTGTCATCAGCAAATTGCCCTAAGGATGCAGCAGACCATTTTCTTGCTAGAGGAAATCCAGGTAGCTACTGCTGCTGGTTGGAAAGTGGGCACTCTGGGATAGGGTGCAGCCAATGGTTATGCCTCGTAGAGGATGGTTTTAAAATGACTAAGACCACGTTCTGTGCCCCAACCTTGTTGGTGGTAGCATGGCCTTGGGGCAAGGGGGTGAAATCCTAGATCTGTCTCTTCATCTGTAAAAAGAGAGGAGCAATAAAATTTACTGTTTGTTTGTTCTGGATATTAAAAAAGGAGACTAAGCCCTTGAGCCTTGTGCAGGTCACTCAGGGAAGGAGAGCTAATTGGTATTTCTAGGCACCCCTTAGTGGAACATTTCCTTTTTGAAAACCCTTTAGCCCCTGGCGCACCTCTTGTTTAATAGACCACATATTGCTCTTTCCTTTCCTTTGCTGAACAGTGTTTTGGCTTACGGAGTGAATCTAGAATTGCTGACTGCTGTTCTTCATTCCATGGTAGTGGGCGGTTTTGTTCCACTACTGCTGAGGAGGAAGCTGCAACCAAAGTCCAGGTCTACAGCTTCCTTTGGAACGGGATTTAATACTTTCCCTGCTCCTTTCTGTGCTGAGGCAGGACTGCAGGGCAGGCAGAGGCTTCTAGAGCCTTGAACCTGCTGGCTTCCTTAGCTGTCCACAACTCCCTTCCCTCCCCTCCTGACCCCAAGGTATTCCTGTGGTCTCACAGTCATGTCCCAGAGTGGACAGGGACTCTGACTTTGCCCAGTTCATCTGCAGTCAGGTTTTGATCCCAGCCTTTCTGCTGGGATCCATTTTGTTGGACTCTAGTGCTTATTTCAGATACTTGATCTGCCAGGCTACTCACTTCCTTGTGCTAGTGTTTTCTCACCAGGCACTTAAATTAGATCAGAAACTTCCAGAAGTGGGAATGTTGGAAAATTTCTCCTCCCCAAAGTGAGAGATCAAGGCTGTTATAGCGTCAATTTTTATTGACGCTAGGGGTCCAGTGCTGGATCTTTCCAATAAGACACTCCAGCCCACCTGGGGGTGGGAGACACAGCAGGATTTGTAGACATTGATGAGAAAGTCTTCGATATGCAAAAGCAAGTAGCAGAATCCTTGGGAAGTGTAGCTCTCTGGCAGACCTGCCTTATCTCACACAGGTGGGGAGTTGGGGGGAGCTGCCCTGCTTGTGACCGTGATCCACAAGCTCTGTTCATTCCAGAGATTATTTGGGAAGTATGAATCGCTATGCCATGTGGTGGCTTCTGCAGGCGGCATCAAATTATGACCGCAGTTTCTGGGTTGTGAAGTTTGAAATCAGTTTCTTGGCCTCTCACCATCTTCATCTTACCTCTCTGATAAATTAATATGAAAAATTATTGATTTGACAAGTTTTTGTTTTATTCTGGCACCTGACTTGTTAATGAGTTAAGAATGAATGTTGTGTCATTTTCCGTTCCTGTAGCTCACCTGTGGTAATGTCCCTATGCCACGGTGTGACTCATTTGTTCTTTCCCCCAGGATCTGGAAATAAAAGACTGAAGAGAAAATAGAACAGTTAAATTATCTTTTTTTTCTTAGTCAGGTTATGCTATGATTTCTTTTGATGTGTATCTGTGGACTCATTTTTTAAAGTTAAGTATATGCACATTGCCTATCACTTTTGTATAAAAGTATAGATTTAGCTGTTCGTATTTCAAAGTTCTACACCTAAGAATTCTGTTGACTATTGATTGAAAGTATCTGGGGAAAAAAAGTGCTGAATTGGTTCAGATATTTTTCCGTTTTTCTTCCCTGAATAGTGTAGTCTGACAATTCTTGGTGTAGCATTTATAGTGCATTAAGTATTGTAAATATTCTAGAAGTGGTTTAAAGCAGTCAGGCAGATGTGCGAGGATTCCATGCAGACACTGGTCCATTTTCTTAAAGGACTTGAGTTCTTCAGGAGGTTCTAGAATTCTTTCCAGATATTAAGTGGAAGCTGTACTTTCCTCTACTTAACGACATTTATCAGCAATCTATCAAATGGTGCATTGGGTTTTGGGACTCTGTAGGTGTAGTCTCTTTGCTTTGTGGAGGTTGTAGATGTTAAAAACAAGCAAGTGAGCACAACTCAGCACATTTAAATGTATGTATGTCTATTCACATGGGGAAAGAAGTATGGTATGATTGTTGGAAGCATGCAACTTGGTAGTCGGGTCTTGGTTTAAGTCTTACCTCAGACTCCCAGTAGTTTATCAACCTGAGACAAGTTGCTTATATACTCCATCAGCTTCCTCTGTCAGTAAAGAAATAAGATTACCTCTTACAGGGTAATTGAGAGCATTCAGTGAGATACTATGAAGAAATTTTAGTGGTTGGCATCATAGTGACCACAGATAGATGCTGGGGCCGGCTACTGTTTTTAAGTGTAAAGAGTATTTAAATGCAGTGTTTGTAAGCTATGAGCACACACCTTACTGTGAAATCAAATCCGTGGCAGAGATTTATTCTGGACCTCTTTAGGAATATGGCAGGGAGGCACACCATCTGGTAGTACAGTTATAAATAACACTTCTTCCTGTGGGAGGCCCCTCTTCATCCTCAGCAGAGGAAGTAAATACTGCATCTAACCAAGCACAGGGATGTACTGAATTGGGTACTTAACACTCATCCACATTCAGAACATTCGAATAAAACTGTGGCCATCTTTAAGTAGCTCTCTGAAAATAATGTTTAAGCAGAAATACCATTTGGTATAAGCTAATTGCCTTATTCTCTTCTAACTTACTAATGAGGTGTCACAAAGAACATAGAGCCTGCATGAGAATGTGATAAATTTTAAGATAGAATTGTTTATTTTTTCTCACTCAAAGTGATGCTTAGAACTGTGTCTGATCCTGCTTGCAGGACTAAACAGTTTCACACTGTTATCTGAGAAGTAACTATGTTTGAATCCGGAGAAAATCTTTAAGCAAATGTAGTCAATTCCTTGTGATGCTAGTGGTCTGGTCTGGTTCACCTAGAAGTTGCCTTTGTTTAGCATGATGCTGTTAGATGCATTGTTTGCAGTCAAGCAAACAGCTTCTTTGTGTGTTGGAAGGAAGCTCGCTGGGCCTGGAGAGGCCATGAATGCATTGTCTAAGAGCTTCTTGAGCCTTCTGAACTTAAGCTTCACCTGTACGTTAGGAGATGAATTCCATCTAGCAGAATAGGGCTCTCCCCAGACAGTGAGAAAGTGCTTCCCTGTTGCATAAGTGTGTGTGACCCAATTGTGGTTTCTGTGTTTAGGTTGACTGACTGTCAGCTCCGAGATGCTTTGCATCCTTTTGTTCAGTACTGTAGTTTACTTCCCACAGTTGTTACAAACCATACCTCTGCGGCAGATCTGATATGTTTGCTGTTGGGAGGTTTGGAGCATTTAACCATTTTCCTGAGGTCTGACTGTACTTCTCTTCTCTCCCTTCTGTAAAGCAATTGGGAGAGAAGCTGTGAAAACTGAGGCCCTTGCATGAAGCATTTTTTATTTTATTTTCCTTGTGCATGTGGTGTGTATGCGAATGTTCACATGTGAGTGTGCGCATGTGGTATGTGTGCATGTTCATATGTGTGTGCACATGTTCACGTGTGTGCATGAGATATGTGTGTGTATGTTCATGTGTGTGTTCGTGTGGTGTGTGCACACATGCTTGTGGAGGCCCAAGGTGGATATTTGGATTCATTCTGCATAGCTCTTCAATCTTATTGAATGAGTTTTTTTTTCTGCATATATGTGTATGTATGCCAAAGAACACTTGAGTGTGTGTGCCTATGGAGGGCCAAGAATGACATCAGGAATCATCCTGCATTGCTCTACCTCCTTGCTTTGCTCTGGGGTTCACCTTTCAGGGCCAGAAGTGTATGCTACTACTGTATCTTTCATGGGGGATCTGGGATCTGAATTTAAGTCCTTTTTCTTGAAAGGCCAAGATTGTAACCCCTAAGCCATCTCCCCAGCCCCGAACAAAGCTTCTTAAGGAAGATCAAAGTTGCTTAGTAAACATTTCTGCAAGAATCCATGGAAAGTTCCCTGAATCATTGAAACAAATAGGAGTGGAAAAACCTCCTGTCAGGGTGTGCGTACCTGTTCACCTGAATGATGGTAAAGAGGCGACTTACAGTCTCACGCAGTTGTCACATTCCACTCGTCCAGAACTCAGGATGACAAGCAGGGCACAGAGCCCAGGCTAGAGCTGGGTGTGCCAGTTCTTTGTTCTGTGGTGGCTGCCCTGGGCACCCCTGCTGGCTCCCCTGTCGGGTGTCTATAGAAGTTTGCGGGTACTCACTACTTGCAGTGTGTTTAAAGACCAATACTGTTTCATTTTGTGCTTTCACAGTGATGAGTTATAAGGAGATCTTTTCCATTTTCTTCTTTCTGACTTTCTTGCCCTTTATCTGCCAAATCTCTAACCTCTGGCCAACAGTCACTAGTGGAAATATAAGTGCAAGGTGATCACTATGGAGTCAGTATATAGCAGTTGACACGGAGAGTTTCAGGCATTGCGAAAGCTGGAGTGATAAGCAGTGAGCAGAATAAGTCTGTCCCTTCTGGGCACCTGCCTTCTGAGAAGGAAGTGTCTAGTGTCCTCAGGTGGAAACCCTGGTAGATCTTCTGGCACTGTCATTGCCTCTTCCTGTTCCTCCTCCTTCCTCCTCTCCTCTCTTCCTCTTGCTTCTCTTCTTTCTTCCTCTTCTTCCTTTTCTTTTCTCTTTCCTCTCTTCCTCCTCCTAACTTTTCCTCTCTTCTCTTTATTTTGAGAAAGGGTCTCATTATAAAGCGCAGACTGGCCTAGAACTTGCTGTGCAGTGTGTATTGGCCTCATATTTGGGGTTCTCCTGCCTCTGTCTCCTAGATGCTGTGACCTGGTTTTGATACCACTTTTGATACCCTGTGTGTGTGTGTTTCTGACATGAGCTATGCATTATTTTTCATAGCAGTTGTTTTATTCTCCAACAGCACTGGCTGCTTAGCAGCTTCTTTCAGTGCTTAACTCTGACTCCTGGCCTTAGCACAGACTCATTGGATTAAGATCTCAGTCTTTCATGATTGCAGACAGGCTACCCAGAGCCCCTGCACATTCATGGATTCTTGTGACCCGCTAGTATAGTTGACAGTTGTTCACTTGTACTGTCTCAAGTTCACAGACTCATAGACATACACAGACACACATAGACACACACAGACATACAGAGACACACACACCTGCAAAACTGGATGTGGTGGAGCATGCCTGTAATTTCAGCACTTCAGCTAAGACAGAAAAATGGCAGCTTCAGGGCCAGCCTGGGAGGTGAGGACAACCTGTGCTGCATAGTGCAACCTTGCTCCAAAAAAGCAAAATGAAAAGGATGACAACTAATTAGGATATTTTCTTACATTGGAATAAAATTTTAAAAAAATGATGAACTCTTGACTCACTTTTCCCCTTGATTCATTTTCATGAAGGGAATGTGTGGAACAGAGAGAAGTTGAATGGGACAGTTTACTGATTGTCGCAGAACTAGGATGCCATGTAAGGGGACCCTGCTGCACTGCTGAGGGCGAATGTGGAGCTGAGCAGCCTCGAGCCCAGCTCCTCTGACTACCAGCACTGACCTTGGCAGGTCTCACCCCTGTCTGGTCCTTAGCTCTTCACTTGCAAAACGGTGCCAGCAACAGATGTGCCCATGCACAGTCATTAATCGCTTCCCTTTCTCTCTTAAACAATGAGTTGAACAAAAAATTGTATAATTGCTTTGTAATACTAGAATAACCAATAGTAGATCATTTTACAGATTGAAAGCATGTGAATCAATCCATACGTGTAATATGTGTATGGTAAATATCAAACCCTGTTCCTTGTTTACATGCACAGTTAAATCAGCTTGTTAAGTACCAAGGTTCTTGCATTGTCCCTGCAGCAAGGATCCTTACAATGGACCTTGGGCTTATTTTCATTGGAAAAAGGAGAGATGTAGGGGTGTGAACAACTTGACAGTTAAAAATCTTTCTTCCTGTGTCACCTCGTGTGGGTGGGTAGAACCAGTGGGATGGAAGAAATGACTGTTTTCACTTATTTCAGTAACTGCCTAATGCACTGCCCAAGTTTTGTGGTTTCATAGGGAAGACGCTGTGGTGTTGTTGCTATGTGTACCTGATGTGCTGTTCTTTCTGATATGGTCTCTTTGACCTTTCCCTGTTGTCCCCTCCCTGTTTCCTCTTGCAACAGCTACAGCAGATTGCTCCTCCTTCTTCATTGGTCCTTGTCTGAGGGGATAAAGGGATCCCACATTTCAGAAAGCTTTACTTCAAGTAGTACTTTTACCTGCCCACTCTGAAAATCTATTTGTCGTGTTGGACAGTGGCTATGAAGGTGAATTACTGGGACACCTTACTTGTTTTTCACATAAGTGCCTTGGATAGCGGTTCTCTGAAATCTACAAGACAACCATCTGGTTATGCACAGAGGTGAGTCCAGTGGTGCTGTGGTGTCACAGTGCACCTGCTAGCTGAGCACCTGGGACATGCCATGGATGCCATCTCTCTGAGCCTCTAGCATACAGAAAATGGGCAGAATAATCCTTCTTGCCTTTCTGGGCTGTCCTGAGGATCCAGCAGGACGGACAGATTCACTGTGCCTTCAGCAAGTGTCAATCAGGTGTGCCAGTTGACACATTTTCATTCTTGTGTACTTGAAGTGTACTGGAGCTGGATGTGATAATATGCACCTGTAATCCCAGCACTCAGGGATCAAGACGTCAAAACCGGGAATTAAAGGTCAAGTTGATCTATAACAGTGAGGACTTGCCTTGGAAGAAAAACATGGCTGAAGTAGTCAGGACAGGGGTGGGGGTTGGATGGGGGAGGTGGTCACAGAGACTCCTTTTAGGAGCCTGTGAGCAGAGGCCGTCCCAACAACGCAGCTTCAGCATGAGGGAGTCCTTCAGAGCAGCAAGGTGACTCTTGTCACCCTAAACTTGTGGGAGGCTGTGGAGTTTGCCAGTTGGAAGGCTTGCCTCAAGTCAAGTGTGCCAGGGAATCCAGCAGCTGGCCAACCAGGGCAAGGCCAGCTCCGCTGTCAGAGGAACAAGAACACTTCTCAAGGTTACAGAATGGGGCATAAAATCAGCCTTTTCATATTCTGATTTCCTCTGTGCTTAAACTGCTAAGGAAGCCTTGTTTGGGCCCTGGAAGTGCAGTCTTTCTTTCTCTTCATTTATTCTGGTTTATATTTTTGTGTTCTTTAGCTTTAAAAATATTTTTATTATAGAAAATTCCAAACATGCAAAAGTAGAGAAAACAGTTCATTAAGCCTCTGTGTCTTCAGTACTCACCTTGAACATTTATCACTTCATGGCTGGTTTGGTTTCACTGTGTTTTGACTTCTTTTTCCCCATAAGCTCCTCCTGTGGATCATTTGGAGCAAACCTCAGATTTTATATGTCATTGAAAATGTCACAGTCTTACGATTTATTGTGACTTAAAATATTTTGTTGGGCTTTTTTTTCTTTCATGTATGTGTATATTTTTTGCATGTGGATAGCGCATATGGGCGGGTGTGTGTGACACTCAAGGATGATACCAAATCATTGTCGATTGCTTTTCAACCTTGTTATTATGAGTCTGGGTCTCTAAACTCCAAGCAAGCCATTAGAGTTACTCTGGATAGCCAACTTGCTCTCCAGAGTTTTACACTCTGCCTTCCAGGGTTGGAATTATAGGCAGGCCTCCATACGCTTAAGATCTGGAGATCCAAACTCAGGTCTTTTTGCTCGCGAGGCAAGGACTTTAACCATTGAGCATCTTCCCAGTCCTATTTGAATTAAATAAACAACCAAACTAGCTTTACTGTAATTGATATGTAATAAGTTGCATATATGTATAAATATACAATTTGAGCAAATTTGATAAACCTTCATGAAATCAGTACAGTCACAATAGTGAACGTGCCAGTCACCTCAGATTTGCCTTATCCTTTCTGCCTCCCATGTCCAAACAATTTGTGATCCTTTCACAGATTTGCTTGTATTTTTTATGGTTTTAGAGAAATGGAATCATACATTATGCATTCTTTTTTTGACTCTGGCTTCTTTCAGAGTGTCACAGTCTTTTATTTATCCTACAAATATTATTGGCCTTCCACCAGATACCATTTTGGAAGCTTGGAGACCTGTTAGGAGGCTATTGTAGTTGCTCCAGGTGAGAGTGATGATGGTTTCAATCAGGGATGTTGCCATGGAGATGAGGAACTGCCATTCCCTAGAGTTCTGCTTTGGAGGTAAAACTTGTTGGACTAGTTGACTTGTGTGTATGAGGAAGACAGAATCCAGAATTAACTCTCAGAATTCAGATATTTTGGGAGAGTCACACGATGGCTGTATTTTCTCAGTATCACTTTAAATAAAGCATAACCTTCCATGTCCAATGAAAATAATGCAGGGTGGTTTTCCTTTCTGCTGTTTCCATAGGACCTGAACTTGGTTTGGGGAGAAAAAGGTAGTGTGAATGCAAATATGTTTTCAGACTTTTAAAACATATCTTTTTTAAATTTTTTTTATTATTTATTCAATTGTGCGTGTGTGCACGTGTGTGTATGTATATATGTGTGTGTGTGTGTGTGTGTAGAACCACAGACGAATTTGGGAACCACCTCCTTGTTTACTCTGCCCCGGGATTCACAGGCTCCGCCCTACCAGGACCAGAAGCGCAGGCTGCCCCCACTTCCGCCTGGCATCTATACCTGGGGTATGGGATCCGAACTCAGGACCTTTCGCTTGCAAGGCAGAGGCTTAACCCCTGAGCCACCTCTCCAGCCCCTTTAAAACATATCTTGAGGTGAAGTTCACCCTATTGTGTGTATGGCTTTCATGTCCATTTTATTGTTTAAAAGCGTATAGCTAAGCTGAAGCTAAGGTAGCAAGTTGCCTCTACTCTTCCATATTAGCCATGTTAATCTCATTGTGTAGTGCAACACAGTGTTTGTTCTACAAGGGTTAACATGCCATGTGTTCTAGTAGAAGTTAGACGACTCCTTTTGGGAGTTTGGCACCAGACAAACTAGGTCAAGTGATCTCTGAGGGTTGGGAATCTGAAATTTTTTGTCCTCAGTATTATTAAGTTTATAAGTACCTTTGGGAAACCTGAGCTAGTTATAAGTTAAATAATATGAAATACTAATATTGATCTGGCATGTACTGTTTACTATGTGGTACATGCTTCCTGTGTATTTTCCTCTTTAATCCCTAGGTGAATCCACTGAAGCTGGGAACCGTTATTATCTCTGTTTCGTAAAATAGGAATTTGGGCTGGGGGTGAAGAGGTAAGGGAGTTACCTAGCTATATCAGAGTCCCTGTCAGTGTCAGAGGCAGGATGTGACCCTGAGTTAGTCATCTGACCCTGGAGCCCATGTTCTTCGTGTTCTTCATGCAGAGTTAGTGTTGGAGATGGATCTCACTGAATGAATAGGAATTTAAAGAATAAAGAGAGAAGAGTGTATTAGATGGAGTGTATCAGAGCAGCTTGTGAGGAGCTTGTTGTCCTAGGACTTGAGATTGGAACGGGTAAGAAGCAATGTTGGGGAGGCAGGAAGAACATAGTCCCAACATGTGTCTGTGAACTGAGCAGGCATTTCACAGATAATTCTGTAAGGTCTTGTAAAAATTTCTTGGAAAAATTTCAAAATCCCATTTTAGATGTGAGAGTCCATACCATGAGTTTTTTTTTTTTTTAAGACTTTTTTTTATTATTTATTCAACTGTGTGCATGTGCGTGTATATGTGTGCGCGCGCGCGTATCTGTGTGTGCGTGTGTCTGTGTATGTGTAGAACCACGGACGAATTCGCGAACCACCATGGAGGCCTCCATCTCCTTCTGCCCCGGGATTCACAGGCTCCGCCCTACCAGGACCAGAAGCGCAGGCCGCCCCGCTTCCGCCTGGCGTCTATACGTGGGATCTGGGATCTGAACTCAGGACCTTCCGCCTGCAAGGCGGAGGCTAACCCCTCAGCCACCTCTCCAGCCCCATACCATGAGTTTTTGTACTGGCTGATATCAAAGGTGTTTTCTGATTTCAAACAACCTGGATCTTGTCATCTGGAACAACCCACCGCTTCTACCTTTTCTGTTAAGTTCTGATTTCCAGTGTGGTTGACAGCATGAGTGCTTAGTGGTGGCAGACTGCAGTCTTTCCCGCCCCGCCTGTAAAATGTGAGCATATATTAAGTATATGCGACAATGGGCTTCATGACGACACAGCTTCATACATGTGCACAGCATGCTTTTGATCACACTCACCTATTGTCCTTTCTCATCTCCCCCAATCCCTGCGATCTCCATCCTCTTCCCAACTGGTCCCCCTTTTACATTCACATTCTTTCTTTCTTTCTTTCTTTTTTTTTTTAAATGAACGAAAGAATTTCCTTAGGGTTTGCTGCTTCCAGGGCACGGCTGAGTGGTTCATGTACAGGAGTATGGAGCCTTCTGGAGGCTCATTCTCAATTCCTACTTCAGAAATGTGTCATGTTGTGTAGTAGTAAGAATTATGTATGAGGAGATAAAAAACAAAATGAAAGAACATTTAAACTTTCAAAAAATGTCTCTGAGTGTCTTCAGGAGAACCACAGTGCGTGCCAGAGCGCTTCAGTTTTATTGTACTGAGTGTGCAGTAAACTTCTTTTCTCATCAAAAGAATCAGGAAGTAGCCTGTGAATGGCAATTTCAAAGGGTCTAAACCTCACACCCTGGTCTTCTAAACCTTTTTTCTTTTCTCTTCAAGCCACACTGTAAACAGTTCTCTAGTACTTGTGGCATGTTGGATAAATGTTACTTGTTAAACTTTTTCCTGTGGAAATGCCAGGATATAATGGAGATGGAATATTCTCAGAGCTCAGATTATTAACTCTTGTCTACAAGATCTTATAATCACAGATGGAAGTAACTGCTAACTACTAAGGTGTTTGTGTGCATACACATCTGAGTGTATAAAAAGACATTATTACTGGGTACTGAGCTTTTACCTCACACAAGACAATGAAACTGTTTTCTTCTAGCCTAGTGTAGGTGCTTGAGATCTGTGACAAAAGTAATTGGAAAGAAAAGTGGAGGTCGAGCTGGGGAAGCACGAAGGAAGGCTGGAACTGACGAGCGTGACCTAGAGTTTGTGCAGACAGGTTAAACTGTG
The DNA here is from genome assembly GCA_023101885.1 of Typhlomys cinereus. Classification (NCBI taxonomy): domain Eukaryota; kingdom Metazoa; phylum Chordata; class Mammalia; order Rodentia; family Platacanthomyidae; genus Typhlomys; species Typhlomys cinereus. The sequence goes on along the minus strand of JALPQD010000183.1, from coordinate 1,894,500 downwards.
GGTCTCTGTCTGCCTTTGCCTTGGAGGCCGGATTCGTACAGGCAGCACAGTGCTCTTCATCCCAGGATCGTGGAGTCCCTCTGTCAGCCGCTCTGCACCTCACCTCCCAATGCTTGGGTTACAGGCATGCTGGAATCCATGCCTGGCGTGTTAATGTGGGTGCTGTGGTCTGAGCTCTGGTCCTCTGGGTTGCCCAGCAAGCACTCCAGCCCCAAGAATGTAATCTCGTGTGCTAGAGCATATCGTGTGGTACAAGTGAAGTGTCTTTATCATATAGGCTGACAGTAGGGAATCTCCCAAGGAGTAGCATGCAAGGGTTCTCCAACAAGAGACGTGATATGGGAGATGTGGAAATTGTATGGCACAGATCCATAGTCATGAATGCTTCCATCTCTGCTGCAGTGAATTCTTGGAGAACAGCTCCCAAAAGAGTCTCATGCATGTTCCAGTGAAGAAGGCTGTGCTGCTAGGCTTTATTTTCACTCGTAGCCTTTCACATTTTCTGCTTGTCCATTGTGATCGGTAAGTTTACTACTGCAGCATGAGACACACATGGTCTTGGACTATTCTGGCCTTGCAGAGGACTTCATGTAAGCCAGGGTGGCTTTGTGACAGCTTCAGAGTATCTGAAAATACTTAGCAGAAAACGTACACTTTGCCCAACTGGTGCGGGTTGGCAAGACAGTGTGTTCACCATGTTAGGGAAAAACATGGTCTTTTTATGTGACACAGCCCTTGGTTAGTGGGAAATGGGAAAAGACAGAAGAGGGCTGCCCAGGCTTCTCTTCCTTTCAGTAAAGCCAGCAGATGGCTGTGTGTTTAGTTGTCTTTTTGAACAAGAAAGGAGCCCGTTCCTGCTCATCTATGGCTTGTAGAGCTCATAGGTAACTTCTCGCATGCTTTCTCCATACCTTTTTGGATGAGGCTTCTATCCTGGTTTTTCATTTTCATTGCCTTTTTATCAGACACTTTCTCTAGAAGAAACAGTTCTACTTTTTGTTCTTTTCATAGTGACTACTGTTCCTTCTTGTCTGCTCTTGGGCTCTCCCCAGTTTCCTTATGTCTGGTCTCTAACTGGCAGCAGGGCAAAGTACTTCAGAGCGTGGATAACAGATCAGGGCTGCTTGGGTGTGAATCCCCATTCTGCTCCTTAACCACGTTTCTTCCCAAGGCGTTGTAGAGAGCACAGAATGAAAACCTGCGGAGTATGTAGAAATGTGCCTGGTTCTTAGTAGCCACTAGATTTTTTTTTCAAAGAAAACAGTGCTTGCTTCTAAGTTATATTGGTAATTGCATGACTGTAGAGTTGTCAAAACTTACTGCAACTGTTTGTTAAAATGACTGCAACTTTGTGTAAATCAGACTTCAATAAACATTATCAAAAAATTGAAAGAGAAAAAAGTTTAATGAGCAAAGGTTGTTAGGTTCCACAACGAAATCGTAAAGAGACACCTAATTCAAAGAGGCACACCCTCTGGTTGAACAAACTGTGATTTGTGCAGGGTATTTGTATATCAGGATGACAAGACAGTTGAGACCACTGGAAATGAACTGAAACTTAGGGGCTAGTATTGCTTCTTGCATCACAAAGACTTCATCATCAGTGGGACCTGAGGTGGATGGTAGAAAATCCCTGGGTGGGTGGGGTGGTGATGGTGGTCGTGGTGGTGTGCGGGTGCTGAGTGCTGAGGGTGACAGCAGCTCTAGTGGATGGGCAGGAGTTGGGGGTGCTGGGTGCTGAGGTTGATAGCAGCTCTAATGGGTGGGCAGTGGCAGAGGGTTGGGTACTGGGTGCTGAGGTGTGACAGTAGTTGCTGCGTTCAGGGGTTCAGGACAGAGAGCGTGTGGATTACCGAGAGCCATGCAATAGCTAGCTCCTCCTACCTAGATGGAGCCTTCCTCTGAGAGGCGCATTCACACTGTCCACACTAACCAGTGGCTTTTCTCTTCTCTAGAAAGGCCCCCCTTCTGGGAAAGACCGCGTGAAGAAAGGAGGATCTTACATGTGCCATAAGGTCAGTCAAGCCGCTGGACTGTCTGGGTGGGCTAATGCTTAATGGATCCATTCTAAAACATTAGCCCCAAATGTTCCATTCCTGTTTGCTGATGCACTCATGCGCCTCAAACCCAGAAAACACAGGACAGTCTTCTTGAGTTTGAGAACTGGACGCAGGGAAAGTGGCAGGAGAAGCAGCGACTGTGAATGGCGTGGTGGGCCCAGGCCCCTCTGTTAAATCTCACCCCCCTTTTGAGAGGCCTGTGTTGGCTCATGAACTAAGGTAGACTACCTTTTCCTGCATGTAAGTCAGGGCATGACCTATCATTTGAGACTTCTATAAATTTGTGGTTCAAGTGAGAGTTATAAATGGAGGTTGGTTTGTGGTATACCAAAATGGCATCCAAGCTTGCTGTGTGTGAGTGCATTTCTGTTCTTTGGGCTATGATTTGCCATCTGAGCTGACAGCTCTTGGTTAGTCTGAGTGATTGGTGCTTATGTGCAACCTTCATAATGAGTTTGGAAATAGACTCTACCCCCTCACTTTTCTCTTTGAGTCATGTATTTTTAGTGTCTTCCGTCTCTGTCCAAAGGTGATACTCTGCATGGTGATTCACTTGGTCCACGCAGAAGAGACTGAAAACCTATAATGACTCCAAATTAAGTTACTAATTTTATGATGGAGGTATTAGCACACTTCACCCTCAGACAATAGCCCTTCAACTTTATTTCACATCAGATTCACCTGAGAGCTTTAAAAAAAGTCATCCATGCCTGACTTTCCACTTGCTCTCCTCTGATTAGATTTTTTTTCCTTATGACCTGGGGCTTCCCAATTTTAGAGCTCTGCAGGTGTTGAAAACATACAGCCTAGGTTGGAACCACTGGCCTGCAGAGGCTCTCTAGACAATGTGCATGGTGAGTTTGCGTGCATGTGCTTCTTCCATTCTGTACCTTAGAATCTCTGACCACATGCTTCAGATCCATTCGAGCTTGATTGGCTTGTACTTCAGACCTATGTATAAGATGTGGACAAATTTGACTTTATGGGGCTGGAGAGGTGGCTCAGGGGTTAAGCCTCCGCCTTGCAGGCGGAAGGTCCTGAGTTCGGATCCCAGATCCCACGTATAGACACCAGGTGGAAGCGGGGGTGGCCTGCGCTTCTGGTCCTGGTAGGGCGGAGCCTGTGAATCCCTGGGCAGAAGGAGGTGGAGGCGTCTGTGGTGGTTTGCGAATTCGTCCGTGGTTCTACACATACACAGACACACACACACACACACAGAGACACACGCGCGCACGCACATACACACGCATATGCACACAGTTGAATAAATAATAATAAAAAAAATTAAAAAAATTTTGACTTTATGAAATTTTAAAGTTTTAGAAGGCTCCTGTTGTACTTTATAGGTGGGTCTCTAGGTCCTGGGGAGTGTTCCTTCTGCCTCACTTCCCCGTGCCTGGATTAAGGCTTGTGCTGTCCCACTTGGCTCCTGTCTCATTTTCCATCATAGGAAATAAACAGTTCTTTTGAAATTAGGTATCATACTGCCTGTAGTCCCCCTCCCCCTGGATTTTTTTATTCAAGGTAACATGTAGTTATTTTGTTTGTGGAGGAAAAAAAATCACTTCTATTGTAATTCAAATATTTGCAATAAAGAGATGTTAAAGAATAAGAAGCAAAAGTATAAAGGGCTAAAACTAAAGTGTCAGACAAGACAGGGACACTGTTCCCTTCACTTGACCTTGGACAAGCCTGAGAAGCAATACCATTTTCTTTCCCTATGGTGAGCAGGAGAAAGTCCTTGTGAGAAGCCAGAATTGAGGCCAGAAGATGAACATTACTGTGTCTCAGAAAGAGCAGGATTTCAGAAAATTCCTCTTTGACTAAATTTCCATATGAGATCAACTTTTATAAAGACACAAACTAAAACTTAACTACATGGTAAAAAAGACTTGAGAGCTGGAGGAAACAGCTCAGTTGATAAGCCCTTGCCACATGTGCTTGAGGACCTGAGTTCTGATTCCCAGAACCTATATAAAAAGCCAGGCGTGCATGTTGTAGGTTTTTTTTAAAGTCAGATCAAGAATGTTTTCTTCTTTTCGCATTAAAATTTTTAAGTCAACAATAGACTTGAATTTTACACTATGCTTTTTCTGTACCTTTTGACATGATTATTTTTTCGGTCTGTTTATATTTATAGTGTAATATAAATGACACTAATTGATTTTCACTTGTTATTGTTGTTTGGAATAGGGTTATACTATGAGCAGCCTTTACTTCCCATCTTGCAAGGCAGAGCCTGGGAAACTCTACAACAAAGCAAATAGGAGGTAGAAGCACCTTTGAGTCCCCACAGGCACTAACAGTGCCTTCTGACACACACACACACACACACACACACACACACACACACACACACAATTTAGAAAAATAAAAAAGACTTGTCTTAAAAAAAGAAAAAAAGGAGTAGGTTATACTAAATAGCCAAGGCTGACTTCGAACTTACTGTATATATTCCAGAATGGCCTTTAACTCACAATTCTTGTGTCTCAGTCTCCTAAGTGCTAGGATTGCAGCCATGAGCAACTACAACTGGTTTTCTTTCACTTATTCAACCATGTTTGCGTTCCTGGGGCATGTCTCACTTAGTCGTGATGTGATATTCTTTTTTATATATTTTGGATTCAATTTTTAAAAGTTGAGAATGATTTGATTCATGAGAATGATTCTAATTCATGATTTTTTTTCCTTTTTTAAATCTTTATGTGGTTTCAATGTATTGTTGTATTCATGGATTAAATTGGAAAATATTCCATTATCTTTAATTTTTAAGAAAAGTTAATGTAAAATTGCTATTTTTTTTTTCTGAGAATTTTGTTTCACAGAATTCCCCAGCAAAGGCACTTGGACCCAATGTTGTACATAGTCTAATTTTTCAGGTTTTTTCATTACTATAATGAAAACCTGAATAACTTTTTAAAGAAAAGAGGCCTAGCTGTGGTTTATGTTTTCGGAGGCCGAGGGTTGAATGGCTGTTTCTGGTAGTTATCTTCTTTCTGATCCAGTTCAGGGGTAGAACAGGGCCGTGTGTGTGTGTGTGTGTGTGTGTGTGTGTGTGTGTGTGTGTGTGTGTTTTCTAGTTGCTTTCCCTAACTTTATCTAGTCCTAAGCACCTCCCAAAGGTTTCACCTCTAAATCATAATGAGATTAGTTTTCCACTCCTTTATATCTGATAATGAGAATTAAATGTCAACATACAGAACCATAAGAGAACAGTTTGGCCATATCCAAACTATACCAAGGCATAACTGTAAATTTAGTTCATTTAATAGATACAGAGCTATATAGATTATCTGTTTCTACTTAAGCTCTAGTTAGTTCTTTCAGGGTAACTGTTCATTTTATCTGAGTTACTGAGTTTGCTAATACAATCTCTGCCTTTTTCTTGAGTGTTTTTGCTGTTTACAGGTTATGCTACTACAGATGTTGTTAGGTTTAAACGTGGTATCTTGATATTTTATTTTTCTGTCTCTTCTTGTTCCTTTTTTATTTTTGTCTTTTTTGGATTAAGTCATTTTTTTAAAATTATTTATTCAATTGTGTGTGTGTGTGTATGAATGTGTGTGTGTGTAGAACCACGGGCGAATTCGGGAACCACCATGGACCGCCTCTATCTCCTCCTTGTTTACTCTGCCCCGGGATTCACAGGCTCCGCTCTACCAGGACCAGAACCTAGGATCGGTATTCAGGACCTTCCACCTGCAAGGCAGTGGCTTAACCCCTGAGCCACCTCTCCAGCCCCGGATTAAGTCATTTTTGTCACTTCATTTTATCTTCTTAAATTTATTAGCTGCAACTCTTTGGCTTAAAATGAATGGTTGATTACAGTGAAGCTAATAACTAAGTTTTTAGTCAACCTTTTGATTTGGTCTAGCTCAGAGTGATGGGGAGACCATTACAGAAGAGGAGAAAGCCAGTGGCAAAAAAAAAAAAAAAAAAAAATTATGAATCAGGATTTTTCTGGAGAAAAATGACAGTTCCAGAATAAATAAAAAAATGAATAATGTTGTTATAAGTTTTTGAACCCTGACTAGAAGATAAATTGCTTTTGATTATGGACCTGGACCAGCTTGCATGACTGAAGTAAATTGTGATTTTTTGTGGTTTTGAAAGTCTGTCTCAAGTACAGCTGTAGGAAGGAGGCAAAAGCACCGAAGGAGCATTTGGGAGGCAGCTCAGTGTCCTGCCAAGAACACAGACTAGGGGTGGGGTTGAGCAGGCCACTTGGGTCCACTGCCTACGAGCAGTAAGACTTAGGGACACTATTAATATCTCTGGTTTTCCCTCATAGTGCAAATCCTGTTCATACCTTCTTCATGTGAGTATTGGGAGAATTCATGGAATTAATATGTGTGAAGGCCTTAGAGCAGTTCACATTGTAAGCACTGTGGTAACTGTGGTATGTGGTGTGGTTAGGTCATAGTCTATAAGGTCTTCAGAACCCACTTCACAGTGTGGAGGAATGTCCATCCTCTCCCATATTGACCAGTCAGTTGATGAACGGTAAAGACCTAGGTGCCGGTGTGAGATGGGATTACTGTAGGACACACTTCATCTGAGAAACATCTTCTCATAGAAACATATTGGTCTCCCAGTTGACTTCAAGCCCCATGGCTGGTAGGTCATTATCTGAAATGGATCATATTCTTAGCACAGATATTGAGATCAATTGTACACAGTAATTAGCCATTTTGATGAAATAGCTAAGCAGGTCCTTTTTCTAGTCCTGTTCTTAATTAATAGGATGACCCATTTTTCAGCCACCCAAAGACCTCGCTTCCTTTGAGAACCACTTTTGATACTAAAAGTAGATGTAGGGGAAAAAAAAGTAAAGAACAACCAGGGCATGCACAATCAGGACATTTTGCTCTTTAATTGTGCCTCTAGTAGTGGCCCATTATTGAAATTTAAGGTGAACTACTTACCACTAAATATTCACTGAGTGAGTGAGTGGTTTGACTCAGCAGTGGCGTAAGCCGACCTCACAGAGGACCGGCCCGGTGCTTGGCACTCTGCAGGGCTGAATGCAGCCTTTGCACGTGCTCAGACGCTGTCCCACCAAGTGCTACCTCTGCCCTTCAGCACCGTCACGCTGAGACTATTTTATGACCGGAGCTGTTTGTAGTCATTTGGGTAAATGAAAGGTGTTAGAAATTAGTGCATCAATCCACTACTGTGTTGTCGTGTATACATCAGGGTCTTCAGATATGTTCATGAAAAATAGATCTCCTGGGTCACAAGTTCCTTTTTTGTTTTCTATCACAGCTGCACACACCTCCTCACCTTGGTCTCTCGGGCAGTGCTAAGAATTCCTCAGAGTTGTTACGTTCTTTTATTTATTTATTTTTTTGCCATTGAACCCAAACCGTAATCTCGTGCCATATTACCACATCTGCCCCTCAGCTTTCCCACACATACAGCAAATACAGAAAGCGTTCCCATTCATGTAGTGCATGCGTGTCCACAGTCAGATGCTGGCCAGAGCGGGGACCTCCTCCTGCGGTCAGAGACAAATCTCCAAGGCCTGCTGCAAAGCGGGACACATCATCTGTTCACAACCTCACACCTTTTGTAAGGAAACAGGTTGATCCAGAGAGGCCAGCTAAGAGGCTACGGGGGCGTCTGTGATGAGTAGCACTTGTTCATCGTCCCCAGCAGCTCCTGGTCTCCCCTCTTTTGCCACAGAGGCCAAGATGAAGCTTTTTTTCTTTTTTCGTTTTTTTTAGTACTCAGGCTTGAACATACATTAAGCAAATACTGTATCACAGAGCCCCAGTCCCAAGACAAAAGGTTTTTATGTCCTTCTTGAATAGTTTCACTATATTAACACGTAAATCGACTCAGAAGCGTTGCCTGAGGTTCCATAGCTACTAAGCCGAGGATTTGTGTCCTTGCTGGAGGCTAGATTAGCACAGTGCTGATCACAATTTTCATTTGTAGCAAGTCCAAGCTCCTGACTGCCGAGACGGTAATGTGACTCCATCTGTTTGTCTGCCCACATTTCCTGCTTCTTCCATCCACCTCCTTGGACCAGGCAGAGTGTTTGCTTGGGATTGCAGGTGTTGGGTTCTGTGGGCATCCTAACCCCCAGGTGGCCCCTCAGAGAGGCTTTGTAGCGCATACTGTATAAGGCAGTCACTGCCGCTCCCGTGACTTTTTACTTTCTTCAGAGACTGCTCCTTCCGGAAATAGTCCTGCATTTATCAGTGTATTTATTGTCAGATTTATTGCCCCTGTAGAATGTCAGTTCCGTGATAGCAGGGACCTTGTTTGTCTAGCTGTGATTATATCCCTTATGCCTAAAATAGCACCTGGCGGGTTATAAGCTCTCGTATTTAATGAATAATAAACCACGTGGCAATGTGACCGGACTGTGGCCTCTCCGGCCTCTTAACTGGCCCGAATTTATCCATTTTTATGCATCTTGAGCCATCATTTGGTCCCTTGTGTGCCTGTGGAGGCCAAGGGTGGCATCGGGGATCATCCTGGATTGCTTCTACCTCCTTTTGGCTTTGCTTGGGGTTTCCCAGGCTCTGCCCACCAGAACTGAAAGTGCAGACCACAGCCATTTCCACCCAGCACTTTTCTGTGGGATCTGGGATCTGAACTCAGGTCCTTCTGCTTGTGAGGCAGAGACTTAACCCTGAACCATCTACCCTGGCCCCTGTTTTGTCCCTTTAATCTGCCTTCTCTCCTCCTTTCTCAGTCACACAAACTGTTGCTGCTGCTGCTGCTGCTGCTTGGTTCCCATGGCCTGTAGCAGCACCCAGAAACTCGTCAGTGATGCAGGTTCCGGGCCTCATGCCAGCCTCGTGGGGGCAGCAGCTCCATGTGCCCATCCCAGAAGTGTGTATTTGAACACTTCTCCAGGCTGTTTCTGTGTCTGCTGAGCCTGAGCACCATCCACTGCCGCAGTGGTGTATGCCCACTGGGTTCAGTACGCTTTCCTCGAGATATTGCCATTCTGCACCCCAAATTGCTAACCTCAAGTCATGAATTTAACTCTAGCATATGTGGAGCCATTATTTTCCTACCCTGCCAAGAGTCTCTGGCCATACAGGCAGGGCTGTGCCTACACATGAGTATATACTCTTTGGGCAATCAGGAAATGAAATGCTTGGAAATGTGGTCTCCTGATGGGACAAGAGTGTCAGAATCGTCTGACTGCCTGACTTCCTCAGAGCCTGCCTCTTGCTACAGTGTGGAATTCGCTACACCCGTTTGCTTGCATGGAGCCCTGGATTATCTGGAGTTTACATCTAGGAATACCCCACCTTGGCATGTCACAGAAACCCAGTGAGTGAACCCGCTTGCGTGGAGGCTTCTGCTGTGTCTTCTCACAGGGCCATTCCCTGACATCCAAGGGTTGCCTTGGCATGTGGATCACATAAGTAGCTGATGCCCCCAGCTTGTTCTTATTTCAAGCACATTTTTATGCATCTTCCTGCTATCTACCTGAGAATTGGTACTACGTTGTACTCTTCTCTGGCCACAAAGAGAATTGGCTGCTATTGTTTTATTATCTATAGGACACAAAGCATTGTGCTTTTCTTTGTGTGGTGGAAATGCTGCAGAGAATTTCTGTGGCAGCCTCGGAGATAATTTTTATGGAAATTAAAAGCATTTGACTTTTTTGAGAGAAAGGAAATAATGGGAATTTAAAAAAGTATCTTGCATGCTGACCTATTTTTCCTCCCCACAAATTATCTCTTCTGTGTGAGTTCCAAACGTTTTCTACACAATTTTTTTTTCAGTTTCTTTAACCAGCTGGCAGGGATTTGAGTTCCACAGGACCAGCTCAGAGTTTATGTTCATGGAATGCAGTATGACTAGTTTATTTCCTTTCCTGTCATCGTGTAAAGAGAGTGAACCTCACTAGAGTTGTATGCATGATTATTTTTGGAATCTGGAAGCTTTTGAAGTGCTACATCAAGTTATCCATGGCCATTCACTGAATGCATACTGTGGCCACAGATGGGGTGTGTGTGTGTGTGTGTGTGTGTGTGTGTGTGTACATTGCAAGGAAGTCTTGTGTACTGGAGATGAAAATACAAAAAAAGTATTCGGTGTGCTGTGATCTTCTTACTGGCAATGTAGACTCTTCCTAGGGAAACGACAGGTCCAGGTTGGAATCCCACATTCCTTTAGCAACTGTGTCATTTCGTTTGGTGTCTCTGTAATGATCAGGTGAATGATAAGACTGCCTATGCCATGGCTGGCGTGTCCTAGGTACGCAGTGTCTTGTTGGAATTTGTATTTGCCCTCTGCTCTTACAGAATTACATAGAATGAAATAAACGACACCCTGAAATATATAGCTTTTTAAGTTGCTATGTTTAAACTCCAGAAGTACTGAGGCAAAACAACAGCAAAAAGTAGTTTTCCAGTAGCCTTTTTTTGGGAGGATGGGGGAGATGCTGTAAACCAAATCCAGGGCCAGCCACTGAGCTAAATTTCCCACCCAGCAGTAGCTTTTCTTATATTTGATGTTCCTAAGATTGCTGTTTAATTTTTTCCAATCTATTGAATTTATGATATTCTGATGCTGTTCTTAATATTTACTAGAAGACTATGTATCTTTGTTATGTCAAAAGTTAATACATATTTACTATACAAAATGTGGAAAAACCATTCTCAAAGGCAAATGTTGCCCGTGTGTTATATTCTGAATCTTTTATGGTTTTTTTTTCTTAGCATATATGCTTGTATAGATTTAGCTTCTGCCATATATATATTCAACTCTGTATTCTGATTTTGTTTAACATCTTATCATGAGATGTCCGTGTTATCACAGGTTATATAATAGTGATTTTTCAGTAGCTGCTAACTACATTGTCGTGTGGGTATACTGCAACTTACACAACCATGGGCTGTTACTACTTTATACTTTTCCTGACTTTTGTCTGTAGTAATGGCTATCTGTCTACTGTAGATACGTGATACGGGTAAGATAAATGACATTGCCTGGCTGACTCTTGAATGTGCTGCCCGATGCAGAATGTCCACATCTGGACAGGGGGGAGGATTGTGGGAAGCTGCATCTTCAGTTGCCATAGTTTCCTTGTACAGTAGGCATCTGCCCCGAGGTGAGGGTCCCAGTAGCATTCACCCCACTTTTTGTCTCTGACAGTCCTACTGCTACAGGTATCGCTGCGCTGCTCGGAGCCAGAACACACCAGACAGCTCTGCCTCCAACCTGGGATTCCGCTGTGCAGCCGACCGTGCGTCCACCAGGGACTGACAGCCAGGATCAGCCTTCCCAGATCCAAGGAGCTGCTTCTGACATGCGTTTGCCAAACTCGGAAATGATCTTGTGCAAAGACTTCCCACCTGAGATGGGTTACACATCTGCCCAGTAGCCAAAGGAACCATCTCGAGAGACCAAATTGCTGGCCCGTGCCAGCTTGAGCGCTTTATTTATTTATCTTTGGAGATCATCTCCATGTTTCACTTCAGAGCCTTTTGAAGGGAAGGGGAGCAGAGGACTTCAAGAAGGGCTCAGGAAGTCTGGGTCCTGTCCAGGCTCTGCCACAGGTTAGACCCTGTGGAGCAATGCTTCATCTCCCTGGGCATCTGTCTGTCCCCGAGGAGATGGACAGCATTATTTCCCAGACTCCTCCAGCCCTCAGATTCTCTCAGTGGTAACAGAGCATTGTGACTGCATAGTGAGAATTTATGACAGATATTTTTTAGCTATTTTTTGCCATGTATGAACTGGGTGATACTAATCATATAAAGTGAGAACGCTCTTTATGGATTATTTCAGAAAAGGGGCGGGTGTGTTTTATATTCATAGTGCACTTTGTTCTTGCGAGGAAATCAGTGTCTTGCATTGCTGTGATAATCCACATGGGCCACTGGTGGCGTGCTCAAGTTCAGTCATCTGAACACACAGGAATGTCTGTGCTTTATCTCTTTGCATTTAGCAGTAAGTGCCTTTGGTTTAGAGGGGTAGTTTTAAGCCCCGTTTTTCCCTCTCCCCAAAGCCTTCAGAGAATGTGAAATGGGCACCAAAGAGGGAAGCCTGTTCAATTCCAGGTGTAGGAGCAAAGACCCAGGGCCTTGACCTGACAGTCAAGGGTCTCCAGGGTGCGTGTTTGAGGGTAGGAAGACTTGCTGGCCTTGGCGTGTCAAGAGGCTTTGAGTCATGGACTTTGTTGAATAAACTGGTATCTTCCAAGTCAAACCTTCCTCTTCAGTTCTAGCCCAAGATTCTTTTTCTTCTTCTCTCCTTCGTGTTTTCCCATGCAATTCATGGGTTTCATTTGCTAGAAAACATTCATGTTCATTAACTAGTTGGTGACTTTAATATATGGGAAGTTGATGGTACATTTTTACTTGAGAGCCAGGAGCCCATTAGATCTTGCTGCTTCTTGTCCTGGTGGACAGTGCAGCATCCAGGACGTTGTCCCACAGGCCAGGAAAGCTGTTTTTTGGACGTGATGGCTTCCAAGATATGATCCCCCTTGTTAGGATCCACCCGGACTCCTTAGCTCTAGAGATCCCTGAGTCAAAAGAATGGCTCTTCTTCCGTTCAAAATCTTAAGTCAAGGAAAATTCAAACGCGTTTCACCAACACTCAGCTGTTACAGTGCATTCTTGGGGCAGAGTCTCGCTGTGTCATCCAGTCTGGTGTGGATTTACCACATAGTCAAGGCTGAACTCATACTCTGCACCCTCGTGCTTCTGCCTCTGGAGTCTCGGGATGATAATGTACCACATCTCTCCTGGTAGTGGCTGTCTTTTGTACAACCTCTTAACAAACTAGCAATGGAGAATGCCCATGTGGCTGGTTTGTTTAGTAGCATCTGTGATCATGTTACAGATTTGTTTGCCTATAAACTTCAACCAACTAATCACATTCAGAAGGAAGAAATAGGGGACATCTGTAGAAGTAGCTGAAACAGGAAGCAAAGTCTCTACCACTCCAGTGCTTTTCAGTTGTTACCTCCCTCCTGATTTTTAAAAATTTTTTTTATTATTATTTATTCAATTGTGCGCGTGTGCGTGTGCGTGTATGTATGTGCGTGTAGAACCACGGACGAATTCGGGAACCACCATGGATGCCTCCACCTCCTCCTTGTTTACTCTGCCCTGGGATTCACAGGCTCCGCCCTACCAGGACCAGAAACGCAGGCCGCCCCTGCTTCTGCCTGGCGTCTATACGTGGGGTCTAGGATCAGAACTCAGAACCTTCCGCCTGCAAGGCAGAAGCTTAACCCCTGAGCCACCTCTCCAGCCCCCTGATTTTTTTTTTTTAACATCCTTATAGTATGTCTATTTTGGGTTCTGTTAATTAATGTTATGTAGCAAAAACATTCTGGGGTGTCTTTTGGAATGGTCTTTATAATTGCATTTTTAGCAGCAGCATACTATTGGAGAGCATCTAAAAAGAAATCCTAACAAGTCCTTTATTTAGAAACCACTTCTCTAGGGCTGGTGAGATCGCTCCATGGATAAGGTGCCTGCTTGCAAACCTGGCAACCTGAGTTTGATCCCGGAAAGCCCACTTGGTGGACGGTGAGAACTGACTTCAGAAAGTTGTTCTCTGACCTCTACCTGTGATCCATGGCATGTATGTGCATAACTTCTCTTTCTCTTAACCCTCTCTCTCTCTCTCAAATAAATAAAATATTTTTTAAAAGAATTACATATCTAGATTAGCAACTAATGAGATGGCAGTATTAGCCATGTACTTCAATACCGAATGGGAGCTACGAGCAGCCCAGCTGTGCTCATGAATGTTAAGCTGTGTCTCTTGTCTGTGGTGCTGCTGATTCTGGATCAGAGCCGAGACAGACCCTCCAAGCATCAGCGCCTATGGACGGGGAGGATATTCACTTCGCGGAGAACAGCAAGCTGGGGCAGAGCAAGGGGCCACTGGCTGTCATCTTGGAAGGTGAACCCCTATCTCTGCCTGCCAGCTTCTACCCCCTAACGCTTACAGCCTCACAAGATAGTGCCACTGGGTGGGATCAAACACTGAACACATGGCCATTGGGGGATACTTCATATTCAAACCACAACCCGGAAAAACTTTGTCTTCTGCAAAAATGTTCCTAAAAAGTAGGGGCATAAAGGAAAAGTAAGGGTAGAGACAGATCACTGAAAACTTAAGAAACTTTGTTTATTGTATAAGAACACTGGCGAAAGAAAAATAATAAAGTCTAATTACCTCCCTCCTGGCATTTGTGAACTCACATCATCGTGGTTCGGTCTTTTGCATCCCTGAATCCAAAGGCTTCTTCTCCAGTACATAAGGCCTTACTAAGAACATGCTTCAAACAGAGAACGAGTCCATCAAAATCACACCAGATCCAAGGATTAGACTCTTTCCCAATTGGTTTCGTGAGGAGCATTGTCTCTGTGGCATCTTGTGTACATCCTCTATCCTTTAGAAGGCTTAGCAGTTCCTGAGGCCACTCCAATAAATAAATCACTACGTGGCTAAGGGGAAGGCATTTCCAAAGGCGTTTTAGTGTAGTGTTTTTTTTTTTTTTTGAAGTTCTTCATATAATGATTGGTGAAATTTTCTCTTTTATTGCCTGATCATTTCCAAATGTGTTGCAAATCACATACAGCCCAGCCCCAACTTCTCTCCTCTCTGCTTACTAATCACTTAGGAGTTAATTTTGAAATAAGGATAAACCTGTAGCTGGACATCATTTGATCAGCAGGGCCTTCCAATAGGAAAAACCTCCTTCTCTCCCCCCCCCCTTCCCTAGCCCTTAGGCTACTTTGTGATTTCTGTTTCATCCTGCCTTGACACATAGAATGAAGTTTCCTAGTCTGCTTTGGTTCTGAATTCTGAGCAGCCTTACTTTATTTTTAGTAGCGTAAGTATTAGTTGAGTGAGAAACAGGCATGCCTTCTTTCTCCAAAGCCTCGTAAGCACTATTAGAGGGAGCCAGAGGGTAGCGGGTGATGGTGGTGGCTGTTGAGTGACATTTCCTTCTTGGAAAGCATCGAGTTGCATAGATGCTTCAGCCTCATGCATGGTCTAGCCTGCGGGTTGAAGGGGAATACGAATCTGCAATAGTGTAGATACTTTCCTCCCTGTCCCCCACTGTTTTCGGACAAAATGTTGCAATTATTCATGACACTTGGGGAAAAAAGAGCTAACATGAAAGGGATCGTTTATGTTTGTAAGCCTTGGGGTTAGGACAGGGTGGTTCCCAAATCATGTAACAGTGAGTGGGCCATTGCTGTTTGCCCATCTTCTGATAACTCTGTTATGGGCATATAATAAGGCAATGGGCTTTTACTTATGGGAACCCCAGACTCTAATCCTTTGCTAATCACCTGTTCAAAAGATTTTTTTTTTTGCGTGTGTGTCTGTGTATGTTATCTCTGTATACACTGACTGTGCCTCTGGAGGCCCAAGGGTAACTTTGGGAATCACACTGAATTGCTTCTACCTCCTATTTGCTTTGCTCTGGAGTTTCTCAGGCTTCACCTTCCAGGACCAGAAGAAGTACAGGCTGTTGCCATTTTTGCCTGGCATTTTTATTTGAGTTCTGGGATTTAAACTCAGGACCTTCTGCTTGTGAGGCAGAGGCTTAACACCTGAGCCATCTCTTTGGCCCAGAAATCATATCCTCAGTTTCCAAATTGCAAAAATAGAATTTTTCTCCAAGTGGTAAAATCCATCAGTGACTCAGGAAAAAGAATATCTTGAAAAACACCATGTGCTTTGTGTTCTGATATGTCAAGAATTTTATGCAAGAGACTGGAGAGTATTTTTTTTTTTCATTTTTAGATGCTATGATTTTTTTCTGCCTTTTTTCTATGAATATTGTTGATTTGACTATTGGCAGAATTTCTCAAAGAGAATCAGTTTGGAGACTGGTTATCAGACGGGACAAAGGATGTGCATGGGCAGAGAAGAAAAGTCAGCATGTCCAACAGGGTGGGTGTGAGTGGGTCCATCGGAAGGGGCTGTCGCTGGCTGCCGTTCCTTCCCATATTGCTCTGCTGAAGGGTGACCTGTGCACCACTGAGTTCTGGAGCAGTTACGTATTTGCATTTTCTTTTCTGTTGTTTCCAAGACAGGATCTTACCATGTGACTCAAGCCACTTAGATCCCTGGGTCCAACTGCCTGGGCCTCAAGAATGCTGGGGTTTTACAGGTGCCACCTTGTCCGGTGAGATTTTCATGGTTGTTTCTGAAGTCAGAGGTTCTGAGTGTTTAAATCACACACCATGAAACGTTGGTGCAGTCTATTTAGACATGAAGAATAACCAAGTAAGTAATACACAGGAGCGTGTTGGTGTGGCACAGGGAAGTGGCTTGCTGAGGGATTTCATTTTCCCCCCATCTCTCCTACCAAGCTGCATGACTCCGCCCATCCCATTAGTAGAACCATTCATGACCCAGATTCATTAGTATGAGCAGGTAAATACCAGAAAGCAGAAATGCCAGTTTTGTTGGATGAAACTGTTGGTTCTTTTTTTTTTTTTTTATTAAAACTTAGTTCTCTGTAATACAGGGCACCCCAGAACAGCCTCATTTTCGCAAGTGTGCCTGACTCAGTTGTGCTATTTGTGAAGGCTACTATTGTTGTCTCTGATGGTTAGGACCCCATGGAAATGATTAACTCCACCGGCCGCACATGAACTCTTGGCAGCTGGCCGAAGCGCCTTCCTTCCTCTGACTGTTGTGCTTAGACCCTTAGGGCAGGAGTTTAATTACTTTTTTTGATTAAGCAAAATCATTCCAGATGATATGTAGGTAGGTTATGACATGAGCCTCGCTGGCTTTTGAAACTTGCCCTACTTAGGTTTGGAAGGTTCAAGGGATGAGCTTGAGATTCTGACCTGCACCCAAATGGTCATTGACCCCACAGTCTATATCAGGAGAAGGTTGGCTGATTGGGCCTTTGGAATTAGTCCGGGTGGTCAGCCAGGAGGGATTCTATTTCAGAGTCACCGAAGGTCAGATAGGATTGTGCTCCTGCTCTGCGTCTAAGCCGTGTTTGACAGACTCCTTCTTTTTAAACTTTTTTTCCTGCTGAGAGCAACAGAAGACTATCAGATCAATGCTCTGCCAGCATGTCAGGTTGGCACCCCAGCAAGGTCACATGAAGACTCAGAAGCACAACTTAGGGGAGAAGTGAAACAAATGCGCTGCCGGCAGCTCAGGTGTGCTGATAAAGGGCCCCGCCTTCCTTTGCTCTTTCCCTTTCTTTCACAGTTCTTTCTCAGAAAGAACTCTCCAAATGCGATCTTATTTATTTATCTTAAATAAGGACTTAGGAGATGAAAGGGACATGGGAAGACTGTCCCTTTCATCTCCAGTCGCTGTCTTGACCAGCACTTTGGCAGCCTGCCTTTGGAATGAGGTGGTTTGGAGTCATATCCCTGTACCTATTTCCTTGAGTCACCTTTAGTGACTTTAGACAGGTAATATCCTTCCTGGTGAAGTTCATTCGATAATAAAACCCACCTCTTGATGAGGCAGGGGAGGGGGGAAGAGAGAGTATGAAAATAAAGTATTTATTAGCACAGTATATGTGGGTCAGTGCTTCCTGGGTTCTTGTACCTGTTGTGGTTCTGTTATTAAAAGCAGAGGAGAGAAGAGGAGGAAGGAATACCACGGAGTGGGTCTGATCGGCTGTAGGTACAGTTATAAGCAGTGAGCAGAATGAACCAAGAGGAAGGAAGAACAAAGGCTGTGAAAGTGTGAACTGGCACTCGGCCCAAAACAAGCATGTCTTCCAGACCTTTGAATTTGGAAGCAGCCCTATCCCACCCACATGGCCTGTCTTTGCTCCACAGTTTCCATGCCAGCGGCAAGCTGGGTCTGGCCATTGCTGTCCTGTGTAATTCTGAAACTTGTCCTCTTAGATCCATGTCACCACCAGTGATGTGTCACTGCGGCTTGCCTGGCATCCCAGGCTCTGGATTTGATTTCCAGGATCTCAGCTCAAAACCAAGTCACTCGTGGCCATAAGGATGATTGAAAAGGAAGGTGAGCAGACAGGGAGGGCAGCGTGTGGCTCACTGGGCGGCAAGCAGCCTGTGGAATACTCTCTGGGCTGCTTTCAGAGCTGATTTGCATCTTGGTTGCTGGGAATGGTTGTTCAAGAGTCCTGTCTCACCACTGAAATTCCTCTTCTCTCTGTGATTATGGGTTCAGAATCTTGATTCTGACTTCATAAATTACCACATTTGAAAATTCAGATGCGGTCCAAAGGAACAGTTCAGGATTCGGCAGACAGGACTCAGGAATTTTTGTTTCCTAGCTCAGCAGTTCTTAAATTGTGGTTTGGGAGTTCTAGGGGTGTCCAGCACCCTCAGAAGGTATGTGAATAAACACTTCTTATAACAGTATTAAGATACTCGCTTTGGGAAAAAAATCCATTGTCTCATGAGTGTACTTATGGTCACAAACCATAGCTTATGCATTTTTTATTGTTCCTTTAGCACCTTCCCAGTTGTTTTATTATTATTATTATTATTATTTATTCAACTGTGCGCATGTGCGTGTGTATGTGCACGTGCATGTGTGTGTGTGTGTGTGTGTGTGTGTGTGTGTGTCTGTGTATGTGTAGAACCACGGACGAATCAGGAACCACCTTGGCCGCCTCCACCTCCTTCAGCCCCGGGATTCACAGGCTCCGCCCTACCAGGACTAGAAGCGCAGGCTGCCCCCGCTTCTGCCCGGCGTCTATACATGGGATCTGGGATCCGAACTCAGGACCTTCCGCCTGCAAGGCGGAGGCTCCAGCCCCCTTCCCAGTTTTAATTGTTAATATGTCATGTGTTTTAGGTATAACACATGTTACAACAGCTCGGTGGGGTGCGAAAGTTTGCTTTAGGAGAAAAGTAAGGTCTAAAAGTGACTGGTGTTACCTTTGGGGAACAGAACCAGTTCTCAGGCTCTTATGAAGATGGAAGAACTGGGCTCAGTCACAGGAGCAGCTGAAGTGACCTGCTGAGAGCTGCCACGGGCTGTCACACTCTTCCACACATGCCCTTCGAAGCATAATTCTGTGCATAGACTAGATTTGTTGTAATGCTGTGAATCAGGAATCCCAAAAAGAATTAGATTCCTGTCCTGCAAGATTCCTCCATGTGGCAGCCTCCAGGGGAGGTGACATCATCTGGGACCCTCTGGGTCCTCAGGGTTTTCCCTTCAGGTGGTGATTGTCATAACGCAGGAAGGAGGATCCAAGTTTCACTCTGTGGAGCACCTCCCTTGTTGTCCTGGTGCCTTCAGTGTGCTGAGAACTGTGACTGCTCAACTTCTCCTTCGCTTGTCCAGCAATTTTAGGCACCTCCTAGGTACCCAGCACTCTGCTGGATGTTCTCTGTGTGCATGATCCAATTAGCTCTGGAGCAGAGTAATGGGAGGGGACTGATTGTTGTGGATCAGTATTCCCAATGGGCCTGTTCTAAGCATGGGCTGCCTGGTTTGCAAGGTCCCCTGGTGACGCTGTGGGCTGAGGTAGGACCAGGATGCTCAGCGTTTTCTTGACTGCCAGTTACTAAAGCAGCTTTCTTGTACTTCTGGTGTGAGGAAGGGCAGCTGAAATTGGGGGAGATACTGGGCAGGACAGTGGTTTCCAGGAGAGGAGGAGGGATGATTAGATCAGGAACAATCAATAATGATCAGCAGTCCTGCTGTGGGGCCTGGTCGTCTGGGCTTAAATTCTCATCCTACCCCTCAGCAGACTACTTATTCAGCCTGTTTGTTCCTCAGATCTGGAACATTAAGTGGAAGAATGCCTAGAAAACCCAGAATCAAGGCAGGAGTTAAAAGTGGGGCAAAGGCCTACAAACTTCTATGTGTAACCTTTGACCTGCCTTATATCCCTGTCCGTATGTTAGTGAGATATCTGAGGTTAAAGACCCCTCTTGTCAAATAACACGTTTTCCTCACTGTTTCTTCTGTCCTCTCAGAATGTACCACTTGCTTTTACAAAACGATCAGGTGATTTTTTTTTTCCTAAAGTTTGAACTTTTTAAGGAGTGGAGTAGGTGCAGGCTGGTTTATGCAAGGAAGGCAGAAGGCACATTATCAGCCCACGGGTGCCAATAGGAGGGCTGAGATTTGTGTGCCAGGAGTCAAAGCAGTAGCAGCCTGAGGACGCAGTGAGGCCACCTGATGAGTCCCCTGGTCTCTGGAGAGCAAGGCTAACATTTCAGGCTTTTCCTGCCTCTGCCCTGGGCTTAGAAAAGGCGCCTTGTTTCTTAAGACTAGTTTCTAGCAGCTTCCAACTCTGCCGTTCCAGCCCACTTGTTGAGCCTCGTTTCCGGGGTGGTGGAGACTTCGGGATCCGACACCACCTTCACACATGTGATTTGGTACTGGATGCTGAAGCCCTGTGCTTTGCGGCCCATGAGACAAACCAAAGGCAGAATCACAGGGTCGCACTTACAGTTTTCAGCAGTCTCCTAGGGAGCGGACACTTGGACCTCCCTCTGGGGTGAATGCTTTTCTGCGGCAGCTGAAAGTGGTTTGATGTGGAATGTTCTCCCTCTAGCGGCCAGACTTTTTCTAGTTTTTTTTAACTTTATTATTATTTTCCTACTGTTTTTGTACAAATGATATGTGAAGTTGGAGAATCTTTTATTTCTGGATGCTGTGAACTTCGGTTGGTGAGGGGAAGGAAAACCAGAGAGAAAGAGAGAGAGAGAGAGAGAGAGAGAGAGAGAGAGAGAGAGAGAGAGAGAGAGAAATTTTTCCATTGGTCAAACTATGTTCAGAGCTTGGTTCCATTAGCATATTAAAAGAGAAGGAGGAATAGGAAGTTGGGGTGATTTCATTCGGATCATTTTGAGAACTTCTTTTGCTTTTACTAAAAATGATCTGATTCCTTAGTGTCCATCAAGTTTCTTTGGAAAAATCTAGATTGTTATTAGTGCTATTGTTCTGAGATGGGGTCTCATGTATTCCAAGCGAGTCTCAAACTCTCTGCATAGCTGAGTATAACCTTACCTCCTCATCCACGGCTTTTTGCATGGGAGGCAAGAGCTCTCCTGAGCTACATCTGCTGTCCTGTGTTTCTATTTTTCAGTTATCAAAGCTATAAAATACATAGAGTAAAACTAGAAATTCAAAAAACCAAGTTAAGTCTGAGGCAGAAGGATTGCAAGTTTGAGACCACTCTTGGCTACACACTGAGTTCAAGAGCAACCTGAGCTATACATTGAGACTTTCAGAAGCAAAATACAATTTAAGGCTTCTTTTAATCTTCTCTCAAACCCATACCGTAGGTGACTACTGCTAGTTGCTTATCTATCTATACTTTTTCTATGCATTAGTATATAAGGTATGTATATTGATTTATAGCAAATAGATGATTTATAAGCAAGCATATCTAGACATCTAAAAGCATTTAGAATCTATAAAATGTGGGCCAGCAAGATGACTCAGTGGGTAAGAGTGCTTGCTGCTAAGTCAAACGACCTGAGTTTTATCACAGAATCCACATGATGGAGGAAGAGGGCCGATACTTGCAAGCTTCCGACCTCCATACACATGCTATATCACAAGTATAGGCACGTATGCATGTACACACACACATACACACTCGTACAAACTAAACAAATAATATATGTAAAAAGTTATATAAAGCTTATACATGGAATCTACTTGAGCATGTAGCCCAGTGGTAGAACACCTGCTTGACAACCTCTGGGTTTGAATCCTGAGGACTAAAATAAAGTCATACATTATATCATGTATTTTGCATACTTCATTCAAGCACTACAAGATGATCATAGCTCCAGCTCATTCTAAAGTTGCTGAATTAATTTAAGCATTCCCCTACTGATGAATATTTGGGTTATTTTCAGTCTTCATTATTGATAAAAGAAGTTCCAGCAAACCTATTTGTACTTATTTATATCCTTACAAATTTGTGGGGTCTGAATGCTGTATCAAAGCCCAGGGCTATTTTCATAGTGATGGATATTGGCAACCATCTGTACCACAGAGCACTGTAAAGACCTTAGCAATTTACTCCCTCCAGGGAATCTGACACGCTTCAAGGGTTCTTTATCCAAAGTAGCTGGTGCAGGGGCAATTCTGCAGAGTTCAGGAATAGCAGCTGTGGGGGATGAGTGAGATCAAGTCGAGGTCTTCATGTGGTCTAAGCGCTGCTGCCTTTTGCGGCTGAAATACAACCCCGAGGCGTGAGGTTCATTTCGGGTTGCAAAAGTCATTCACAGTTAATTAAATTGGGCTTCAGGAGTAAATTGTTTCCAATGTGCTCTGGGCCCACAATCTGCAGTCACCTCCCAAATGCCTGAAGTTTCCAGGCTGTTTTCTGTTTCTGCGGTTTGGTGATTTGGGCCCCTCGCTGAGTTAATACTTCTGCCCTTTCCTGCATTTAGCTTGTTGGGGCTGGTTCTGACCTCAGGTGCCAAGGAGAGTTAAAAACCATTGCCTGCAAGCCAGGGCTCCTACAGCTCCCTAGTCCCCTCACACTCCCAGCACCCCCTTCCTTACTCCTCGTGAGAGTTCTCAGAGCTGGACTCTGGCCCAGGCTTGGCTTGCTAGGTTAGTGGCTAGGAAGAGATTGTTCCTAAACTCTCTGTTGGATTAAAATGAGGCCTGGAATTATACACTTTAAAAGCTCTCGTGCTTGCCATCTGAGATGTGAGACCTCTTGTCCCACATTGGCACATTTAGTTGTATGATCTATAGAACAAGGACTTGAATTATATTGATGTGTCTGTCTGTCTGTATGTCTGTCTGTCTATTCATTATCTCTCTCTCTCTTTCTCTCCCCCACCCCCCAATAGGGCACATGAGTGGTTATGTGCCTATGGAGGCCCAAGGGTAACACTGGATTGCTCTACCTTCCTATTGCTTTGCTTTGGGGTTTTTCCTAGGCTCCGCCTTCCAGGGTTGGAATTGCAAGGCCACTGCTGTATCCACCAGGCATCTTTATGTGGGATATGGGCATCTGAATTCAGGTCCTATTGCTTGTGAGGCAAAAGCTTTAACCCTTGAGCCATCTCCCCAGCCCATTTCTATCCATCCTTCTTTCTCTTTGGAAAAAAGGAAGGAGGGCTGTCAGGAAAATTTCTGTGGAGACATCAGGTACAGAGTCTCCTCTGAGTGTTTGTCTTGAGGGCCCTGTTGCTGAAAACTGCTTTAGACTCTTATTTCATGTCTGCCTTTTGAGTAGAAGAAAACAAATTGGCACCAACCTGTTGTAGACCCTCTTGAATTCTGCAAGTAGGATGAAGGGGTGGAATAAATACAAGGGTGAAGCTAGCCATATAAAACTAAGGTATTGAGCTGGAGATATGGCTCAGGGGTTAAGACCCTGCCTTGCAAGCAGAAGATCCTGAGTTTGGATCCCATATCCCACATAAAAATGCCAGGTACTGCTGACTCTGGTGGGCAGAAGTGACACACTCAGAGTGAAGCAAAAAGGATGTAGAAGCAATCCAAGATGATGTGTGAAGTCATTGTTGGTCCTCCACAGGGACACAGTGCCCTCTGATACACACACACACACACACACACTTGCAAAAAAACCCCCAGGTTTTGTGGTATCTCTGCACACAATAACCACTGGAAACTTTATCTTGGGAGCGGAACTTTTCTGCAGTAACTGTTACATAGTGGGTGCTAAATAAGCATTGGCTCAGTGGTCCCAGTGATTGCTGGGACTGAGAGTGTGACTCTAGTGAATCTTAGGAATCTGTGGGTTTCAAAACATCAACTTGGTGCTTTGGACTTTCATGTTCCATAAATTCTACAAAACTGTTATCAAAAGCTCAGCATCGTGGTAAGAGACAAAAGACTGCTTACCGGCTCCTGTGTCCTCCAGTGTCACTATTCATAAAAGCATAAATTGAAAGTGGACTTGGGAGTATTCCAAATGAATTGCTTCTTAGTTTAAAAAAAAAGTTCCAGTGGGGATAGCATGATGGTTCAGTGGTAAAGGCACTTGCCACCAGGCATAGTGATGTGAGTTCCATCCCAGGAACCCATAGCATGTAAGGAAGGAATCGATTCACACAAATTGTCCCATCCCACACACAAACACAAATGATAAATGTTAAATTTTTAAGAAGTGCAATCCAATGTAGAAGCAATCCAAGATGATGTGTGAAGTCATTGTTGGTCCTCCACAGGGACACAGTGCCCTCTGATACACACACACACACACACACACACACACATACTGTGTGTGTGTGTGTGTGTGTGTGTGTGTGTGTATTTAAAAATTATTTTGGAGACAAAGTCTTGCTGTGGCAGACTAGACTGTGCTCAGTGTGTAGCTCCACAGTCTTGAACTCAAGTGATTCTCTTACTTCAGCCTCTTGAGTGCCATCATTATAGGTATGTGCTTCCAGGCCTGTAAAGTAGTCCTCCAGGTGTGCTCCCTGGCTCAGCAAGTTCAGTATCATCTGCAAACTTGCTAGCAATGCAAATTCTCAGGACCTTCCTTAGGTTTACTAAATCAAAAATTAGAGGGCTGTGAGCAACCCTGTGTTTTTAAAAATGCATTTTATTATTTATTTATTTGAGAGAGAGAGAGAAAGAGAAGACATGTGAATGTATGCTTTGGTGCATGGGTAGAGGTCACGGGACAGTTTTCAGAAGTTATTTCTCTCCTTCCACCATATGGGCTTCAAGGGATGGAACTCAAATGGCCGGATTTGTCAACAGATTCCTTACCTGCTGGGCTGTCTTGCCAACCCGGCAGTGATGTGGTTTAATAAGCCTTCTGTGTGTTTTGAATGGGTGTGAACATTTGAAAACATTTGTGTCATTCCTGAAGGACTGGAAGAGTTCTTGTAATTGTGGAAAGTACCATCCAAGATCTGAGATCTCTTTCCAGGGCATCATCATAATCCAATGATTGGGTTGTGCAGAAACATGAAGGCCCTGCCCTTGGCTGGCTGCAGTGTGGAGCAATTCTGAAAGACCCCCTGAACTTCAGAGAGCCTTGTGGTATCAATACTTTGCAACTGCTTGTCCTTGAAAGTTTGTGTGCACTGAAAGTGCCTGGAGCAGAGGATTGTCAGGTTAGAGTGGTGTGTGTATGATGTGATGGATGTAGAATAGATGTGGACATTTCTTCATTCAGCCCTGGAGGCAGATGGCTGGAGGAGGTATTGACAAGGTTATGATGGACTGATGGAAGTGATGGACAGCTGGGGAGGTAGCAAACAAATAGGAGAAGGGGGAAGAAAAGGAAAAGGAAAGGGGGGAAAAAAGGAAGGGGAATAGAATGTAGTGTTACTTCATGCTAAAATAACATGTAGCCATGTGAAAAAAGAATGAAGAAATGGTTGAGTCCTTTGAGAGTAGTGTAACTCAGAGTGAAAACTACCACATCTCCTCACTGAAATGCCCTCTAAAGGCCAGGTTAGGTGGATGGACTCCTTTAAGCTCCACCCCAATAGGAATCCTGTTTTTAAGGTCAAGGTGTGTGTATGAGAGAGAGAGAGGGGAGTGTGTGTGTGTGTGTGTGTGTGTGTGTGTGTGTGTGTGAGAGAGAGAGAGAGAGAGAGAGAGAGAGAGAGAGAGAGAGAGAGAGAGAGAGAGAGAAATAGAGCTTATCCCCACCAAGAAAGACCTTGGAGTGACCAGTGGAGATGAGGGGAGAAGGCGAGAGGTAGGCAGAGCCTGGTCAAACTTAGAAAAGATAAAAAGTCGCTGGCAGTTTGGCAGCAGTGCAGGTCTTGCAGGGAAGTGATAGGAGGATGGCAGAGCTGGAGGCTGTGGGCAAGAGGCATGGAATAAAATGGTAACAGGCACAAAGCAGCCTATAAACTAATTTGACATCTATTACTTTGAGTCCCCTGACAGCTTTGCCAAAGAAGTTAATTCCTTCTCTCCCTTATAAGCGGCATTGGAGGGATAGCATAGAAACATATGGAAGTTATAAATCGAGTTCTTTGGCTACTTTGATGAAATCATTGTCATAGTCACAGGAATGAAAACCACGTATGAAGCTATGACTTTATGTGACTGAATGTTGGCAAAAAAAAAAAAAAAAAAACATTGTGTTAGAGGCCAGAGTCACTGAAGGGCCAAAAGGAACTCGTAAAACTTGTTTATGTTAGAGGCCAGAGTCACTACAAGGCCAAAAGGAACTCAAAAAGCTTGTTTGATATGCGCCCCCCCCCCCCCCCCCCCCCGGGATCCAGCTACCAAGACATTCCAGAGGAGCTGTAAAAACGCCCCCGGACCCAGATAACAGATAGTGCAGCTGCACGACCACCTGGCGCCTTAATCACCAGGCGCCTCCACCATGCTTATCTCTTTTCCCCTGCCCCACTCCCTCCTCCAGCCTGAGCATATAAGCTGTACCCTAACTCTAAATAAACGAGACCTTGACAACTCTTTGCTTGGTCTCCTTCTTTCTTTCTCGCCCATCGTTCCCTGCAGGCTCGATCCTCCTCGGACCCACAAATAGCTGGTCCTGCTGGACAGGACAACATTGACTATGTCTAAACTTAATCTGTGCTCATGCCTGGGAATTTGCTGGGCTGGTGATAGTTGGATGAACGATAGAATTATGACCTTCTCGGTTCACAAATTATTACGTAGTCTCTTTAAAATTCATTTCTCTCATCTTCGAGTAGAATCATAATGTTATATAGAAGATTTTCACAAGCTGTTCTATTAATAGAGATATCAAAGAAGAGAATTTTTTTCTTCTTAATAGTTTTGATTCCACTTTCACTTGTGCATATAAGATGTGTGTGTATATATCATATCTGTACGTGTGTGAGACTCAAGGTGGCTGCCAGGATCCTCCATCACTCTTCATCGTAGTGTTTTGATCTGGGCCTCTAATCAAACCCAGAGTTTACTGGTAGGTCTAGTCAGATTCCCCAGTTTGTTCTGGGGATGCCCAGGCTCCGCCTTCTAGGATTGGAATTACAGATTGGTTGCCATGGTTGCTTGGCATTTTAGGTGGGATCTGGGGATCTGAATTCTGGTCTTTTATTCTTGTGCAGCAAGCACTTTAAGTGCTGAGTCATTTCCTCGTCCCAAGTCTATGATAGTTTTTAAAAGTTTACTGTGTCCCTTTGGGGATGCCGAGCGCAACTCGTGGAGCTGCATGCTTCGCTCAACTGCTGCAACAGCGTCACAGTCCAGAGATGATCACTACTGCAGAAAATGTTTTCATACAACAATGCAAAGGACCAGGATCAGACTTGTAGATTTACACACATAAATGTAAGGTTACTAGTAAAATTACATGTCTATACCACCTATGTGTTTCCTGATTTCCATGGACAACTATAATGAACCCTGTGCTGGTTTGTGAATGCCCTGGAAGTCGACTGGAACTGGAACTGAAAGAAGAGAATTTATCCCGGCACTGTGTAAGGAAACAATGCACTGCTGTTGAAGAACTGAAGGCACTGAGGAAGGCTCTAGAAGTTAGTGAATGTCTGTCTTTCCGTATCCAGCCGAGCCCCTCTGCTGTTCAGCATCTGCTTTCCAGAGCCGTGTCCATCCATCCTTCTGTAGTGGTAATGATGGTCCAAGCCCCACACACCACGCAGCATTAGAAAATCATGTTTTGTTTTGCAGACAAGCAGGTAGACATGCGCTTTCCTGGGCCTAAAGAACATTCTTTTCCAAGCAGATGCTCAGAGCCATGGGTCACCATTTTCTTGGTTCCATCCTTCTTCCTTCCTTCCTTACCTCTTATTTCAAAAACAACAGAGCTATAATTCATATAGCATAACCAACCCTTCTTAAAGTAGCATCACACATTGTATAACTGCCACCATTTATTCTAGAATCTCACCACCTCCCAAAGGTGTTAATGTGCCTGTGAATAATTAGCAGTCACTCCAATATCAGCCCTTAGCAACCACTAAATCCACTTTATTGCTCTTTGGAATCATCAGTTCTGTATGTTTCACATAAATAAAGGCACACTACATTGGTTGTTTGTGTCTGATGTCTTTTAGCACAGTATCTTCATGTCATCTATGTCATGAAATGTTTCAGTATTTTATTCTTTTTTTATGGTCAAATAATATTTCCTTGCACGAATGCCACATTTTATGCATTCATCAGTTCCTGGACATTTGGGTTGTATCCTTTTTTGCTATTATGAATAGTGCTGTGATGAGCTCTGTACACAAGTTTCTTGTGGACATAGTTTGAATTTCCTTGGGTCTGTGCCTCGTAAACACACAGTAAACATATGCATGTGTTGAGAAACTACTAAATAGACTTACAAAGTCATTGTATAATTTTGTAAGGCTGGCGACTATATCAGTGCTTCCAATATCGCTACATCCTTTCAACATTCAGGATTATCATGCGACCACAGCTTGGAATGAAGACTCTATAAATACAAGCCTACAGATATGACACTCAGTACTTTAAGAATAAACAAGTTTACTAGGTACCTCACCCCCCCCCAAAGATCCCAAGGGTTCCCACTTCAATCAATTCCTTCTCTGACAGAGGCACCAAGATGGTGAATGCTACAGTG
Source organism: Typhlomys cinereus (assembly GCA_023101885.1). Classification (NCBI taxonomy): domain Eukaryota; kingdom Metazoa; phylum Chordata; class Mammalia; order Rodentia; family Platacanthomyidae; genus Typhlomys; species Typhlomys cinereus. Next base: position 1,865,997 of record JALPQD010000183.1, on the reverse strand, counting down.
TCTGAGCAGAAGATTGTCCTTTGGAACCATCCCTCAATGAAAATGGAGATGGTACAGAAAGGGCGAGAAGCAGTAGGTGAGGGGATCTAAGGAAACAAATCAGAACCAAGCATTGCTCCCTGAGCATTTCCTTAGTCTTCTGACGGCAGCTCACTTGATAGAACTCATAAGGAGAAAGCCATAAGGAGGGGCACAACCTAACTTACTTAGAAGTGGGTTTCTTCAGAGAAGCCAAAGTAACAAAGATTGCTTGGCATGTTGCTGATGAATCCATGACAACAGCTTATGGGAACAAAGGATTTTGTTCTGGTTTAAGAGAGCCCGTTTCATTTCTTGGTCCAGCTTGGCAGAAGAGCTCATACCAATACCAGGGGCTGAGGGAACTGGCCACATCATATCCATAGGATTTCCGAGAGGGGCAAACCTTACCTGTTAGGCAGCCTCTCTGTCCAAGCACACCAAAGAATGCCAACTTTATTGGACCAGCTCCTTTTTTATTCATCTGCCCGAGGAATGGCCCCACCAACTATGGGGGGAGGGTCTTCCCTCATCAATTAGACAATCTCTTGTGGGCTTGCTCAGGGCTTAACTACTAAATAATTCTTTACAATTTTGCCCAGAACTCAAGCCTACAATTGTCAAGTTGACACCTGTAGCTGCCTGCCACCCCTACCCTGTAGTAATTGTATTTTTATAATAGCCGTTCTTTGAGGAAGAGAGACATCTTTGCTCCTGCAGAAGTTAAATGGATTATAAACTTCCGTATTCCTTCTGTGTTGTTCACAGGGTTATTTTTGTGTTAGTAACAAGTGAAGTGAGGCTGTTTGAAGTTTCCACGCATAACTTCATAAGGCCTGGGATATAGGCAAGCGTGCAATGAAAACCTTACAATGTGTTTCCTTTCCTGACTTTTGATTATAAAAGAAGTTATTCTCATGGCTAGATTTTTTCCTTTATGAATGGTGATTAGTATGGTTTTGGAAACTGTAATGTTTCACATTCATGTTTAGAAACAAGTAAGAAACAAAGTGCAGGAAGCAAACAGAAAAAAAAATCACTTTTATTATCAATTAGATTGACTGGAAGACAAGACTTGGTACACAGCCCAAAGGTTTTCTTCCAATCATGATAAGGCTCAGTCAAGTGCTCAGTAATACTCAAACTTGTAGGCTTCTCACCTCCAAGTTCGGGGATGTCAGGTTAGGTTGGCAGCGTCTTTACAGTACCAAACATTCCAGATGCCCCTATTCCTGTCTGTTGATCTGTCAGCATGATCCTTCCCAGGATCATCCTGGAATTCTCGGGGCTGCATCAACTCTATTAATCGTCCGTATCTAACTAGGAAAGTGGGGTAGTCATGTGGACAGATAAAGGCAAGAATTTTGCCTATGAAAAGGGAAAAAGATTACTGGTGGGCAGCGCGTGGTCTGGACACATTCCCGAGCTGCACCTCGGCTTCCTCCTCAGGGAGAGTGGGCTTCCCTTGGGGGCATCAAGCAGCTGAGCACACATGCTTGGATTCCTCTGATTCCTGTCCATGGTGAGCTGGGTGAGTAGAACCTTTAACTGGTATCCGGGTTTTCTAAGGGGCAGTACAGCGAGCTGTCGAAGGGCAGGAATGCCATGCATGACTGGGCACCACAGTGACAAGGCTTCCTTAGTTTCCCTCTACCTACCCCTCCCTTGTCTTCCCTGTCCCCTAGATTAAGGAATCTTCCAGAGTAGTCATAAGAAAGTTCTTCTTTTGGCCAAATGTCTTTGGCTGCGAAAAGGGCCAGCTTGGGGACCATGGAGTCAATTCGGACTGGAATCATCAGCAGGTTTGGTTCGCAGGAGTGGTTAAGGAATCTTCCAATGTTTCCTGTGTGGGTGGGGTCCACAAAGGTCTCCATGACCTGCCCGCCAGACAGATGCTCCCTGATGGCTATGATGTAATTTGAGTCCTGTGCTGTTTGCAAGTGAATTCTCCTCCGGGCTTCTGAGAACCCTAGCACCTCACCTGCATACTCACAGACGAATCTCCCTTTGGGTATGACCTCAGAGGCGCGGAGCCCCCAGCCCTTCCTCTCCGTCCAGAACACTTGCAGGTGGAACTGCAGGCCCCTCTGCACCACCCTGTTTCTGCACCACTCGCCACACCCGCACAGGATGTTGCATTCAAAAACAGGCCTGGCAAACTCGGCTTCTGCCCCCACATCTCTGAGGCACAGCCTGTCATCGTAGTTGTCCCCACAACGGAGACAGGGGCATGTGCCAGGGAGGCAGGAGGAAGCGCAGATGCATCCAGGAAAGGTGATTTGAGCGGGATCATTGTCTGCCCCAGGGCCAGCCACGTGATCAGGGGTATACTGTAAAAGTTAGAAATACTTAGTGTCACATATACACACACATATGCACTTTGCTTAGCCTAATTTCAACATATCTAAAAACAAGTAAAACAAAACTGGAAATATACAATACACTAACATATTAATAAAACACTGCTCTTCAACTGAAAATATTTTTGGTTTATAAGAATAAGGATAACAGGGCTGGAGAGGTGGCTCAGGGGTTAAGCCTCCGCCTTGCAGGCGGAAGGTCCCGAGTTCGGATCCCAGATCCCACGTATAGACGCCAGGCGGAAGCGGGGGCGGCCTGCGCTTCTGGTCCTGGTAGGGCGGAGCCTGTGAATCCCGGGGCAGAAGGAGGTGGAGGCGTCCATGGTGGTTCGCGAATTCGTCCGTGGTTCTACACATACACAGACACACACACACACAGACACAGGCGCGCGCACATACACACAGTTGAATAAATAATAATAATAAAAAAAAATTAAAAAAAAAAATTCTAAAAGAATAACAATAGAAAATATGTCTTTATTATGAAGAATTGAAATGTGTGTGCACATGCATGTGTACACACACAAATCTCAAGCATCTAATACACTCTATATACTTTATTTTTGGAACTTAACGTTGTTTTTCTCTTAACTTTGGCTAACAGGAAAAACCAGCTACATTTAATGCTTGCATGATGCTCCACACTTTAACCTGAGCTTTTGATTTATCTGATAATGTATACCCACACAAATATTTATTATGAGCTGGCTCAGAAAGTCAACAGTGATTAAAAAGACAATTTCAAAATAATTCCCAAAGTGGGATTTATTAAATAGATATTAATGGATAAACATCACAGATATATCATGTATGTATAAGGAAATTTTGTTTTTATTAGCTAGGGAAGGAATAATTTGAAAATATTTTTCTGCTGTTTTAAATGTATTTGTATTTTCAAAATCTTATACTTATAAAATGCTATGGAAAAAGAAAACCTCCAATCTACAATCTTTGTAAGGCCTGTGTGCTTCCTCGTGGGTGTCAAGAAGGGTGTTTTCACACCCTGAAGACTAGTCTGTGTGCAACTGGCGTGCTCAGGTGGTAAGTGCAATGCAAGCCTGAGGACCTGAGTTTGGCCTCCAGAGGCCAAGTGAAAAAACGTCAGGTGCAGCAGCGTGTGCCCTGAGACGGGAGACAGGCAGGCCCCAGGATTCACCAGCAAGCTGATATAGCCAGTGTGTTTCAGGTCCACTGAGAGACCCAGTCTCAAAAAAAATGTAGAAAGTGAGTGAGAAGACATCCAACACGTGTGAACACACACATCTCACGTATCTAATGCAGTCTATATACAATAATCCTTGTTAACATGGGACTTTATTTACACCTGTTTTTTTCCAGAAAGGCCTGTGTGAGGCTTACAAAGAGTTGGGAGAAATCAATGAAAGCTGAGAGTAAGCACCCTTCACAGGCCCACGTGTTCAAGGCTTGGTCCCCAGACTACCGTACTATCTAGGGGTGGTAGAAGCTTTAAGAGGTGGGGCCCAGCTGCAAGGAGTCTACCCTCAAAGAGAATATTGGAATCTTTCTCTCTCTGTCTCTTTCTGTCTCTTTCTCTCTCTCTCCCCCCTTCTCTTCCTCCCTTTCTAGAGTTTCATGCTGTAGCCTGGGCTGCCCTGAAACTCCTAATGATCCTTGTGTCTCAGCCTCCCAAGTGCTGGGGAGTAAGCTACTATGCCCAGCAACCTTTCACTTTTAAAACTAATTATATCAGGTATTTTGATATAGGAACAGAATGTCAACAAGGTGAAATAAGAAACAAGTCTGTTCAGTGAGCTTAGACATACAAAGTGTGCAACAGAAACAGACTTGGAAGCAGAGACGGTGTGCATATGATTAGACATGTGTCTTGAACTATCTGTAAGATGCTCCTCACCTTTCTACCTTGCTTGACACCAGGTGTCATAGTTGCATAAAGTGTTAAGTTGATGGTTGAGAGTTGGAGCTCTGGGCATATTTGTGTAAAAGACCCCAAGTCTCAGGAACGGGACTGCTGAGAGAGACACCAAGACCTTTCTTGCTGCAAAAGCATAAGGCTTTATTTAACGATGTGCCGGGCGACTCCAGCAACCTCTCATGCAGGAGAGATTGGAACGGCCCCAAGCAGCTCGGCCCCAAGCAGCTCGGGCAAGGGGTTTTTAAGGGGTCTTGGAGAAGAGGGGGTGGCTTAGCTGAGGAATTTTCCATGACCTTTACAGTCATTGGTCGGCAAGAGCTCGGGTGGAGTTGGCTCTTAGTGATCGTTCCAGTCCACCTGCTTAACCGCAGGCTGTTCATTCTGGGCGACAATTATTGATGGAATTCTCCTTTGTGCAAACTTGCTTTTCCAGAACTGAAGGGCTTGAGGTCCTAAGGGGTGGGAAAATATCTGCAAAAAGCTCAAGGCTGTACACAGTTTTAAGCAATGGCTAGCAATGGATATGCTTGGATGGGTATAAACAATGGATGCCTGGATGACTATAAGCAATGGCTATACAGTGGGCCTGAACCAGCCTGCTTTGTGAATTTTAGGGCGAGGGTCTCAGGGTCCCACAGTGGAGAATTAGTAGTTAAGCCCAGAGTGAATGTGCAGGAGATTGTCTAGTGGATGGGGAAGGCCCAGCCCATGGCGGGACAAGTCCCTGGGCAGGTGAATAAGATGGAGGAAACTTTTGAGAACGTTGGTATCCTTCTGTATATTTGGCTAAACATGGTGGTCTGGCAAGTAAGGATTGTTCTCTCAGCCATTAAGTGGATGTGGTGTGGCCAGTTTCCTCAGTCCTTGGTATTGATGTGGTCTCTCCTGCCAAGCTGAACAAGGAACTATAACCAGACTATCGTAAGAGAAAACTAAAACCCTTTGTTCGTTTATAAGCCGTTTGGTCATGAATTTATTGGCAACATTCAGGTCTTTCTCCCATGCGGTGTGTACCCTGCTGTGAACTTCTGCAGATACCCCTGTCTTGCCTCCATTTCCCATGGGGCGCAGGGATTACCTACACCTGTGCCCGAGTTCAGGTTTACATGGGATCTGGGGGTCTGAGCTCTTGAGCTCTCCTGCTTGTGCTGAGAACTTGATCTACTGAACCCCTCCTGGCCTGGATTCTTGTCCTCAGGCAAGGTGCAGGCGTGTCACCTGGCTCAGCTCTGTAAGGCGCGGCAACGTTGCCTTTCATCTGCAGATGGGTTTTACAGTACCCAGAGGGATACACCAAGCATGCATCTTCCAATCTTCTGTTAATATGATGTCTCCAGGCTCAACTCCAGGAAGTCATTGAACAGCGAGTAGCATGCACAGTGATGGGAGAGCTGCTCAGATAAATGCAGCGCCTGGTACTTTACAAAGCACCAAACTGGGGGAGGATTAGCAGCTCTGGTGAAAGACAGGAAAGAGTGGGAGCAGGTGGGGGGCAGGCTGACATTCTGCACAGTGATTCGGGGTATGGAGGGGGAGGGCTTCTGCTCATGTTTTGCAGGGTTGCGAGACCTGTGAGCTTACTTCACTATCCTGATAGGTACCAGAATGGGATCAGCAGGAATCGAATCAGGATGGGTGAAGAGGGGATCTCGGAAAAGCTGAATCTAACCTCTTATATACCAAGAAACAGGGGGTGACATCTGTATACTACACAGAGCGATGACGTAAATAGTGGCAGACAGACTACTTGTGTAAAGTCCACTAGGTGGAACTACTATCACCAATACAGTCCTTAGACATGTTAATATGCCTTAATGGCTCTCCATTCATTCTGGAGAAAGAAAAGGCTCCTGATAGTTCAGGAACATGGTGATACAATTACAATGATAAACCTCTGTTCCTATCCTTTAGGCGTGCTAATGTATACATGGCTTCCAAAGAACAGGAAGAAATATGTGAAAAACACCTCTGCCCTAGACCCCATTTCAAGACAGGACAAGATCCATCCCTGCCCCTTGTGGGAAAGTCAACAGGAGTCAGCCTATAAGTACGCTGAGATAAGCCAGCATAGAAGGCATACTATAACTGAGATTATGAGGAATGCCTTGGCATCTGTCTTTGAGAAATGGACATCTCGAGCTTGAGTGTTTCCTACAGTATTTAACCACTATAAATGGCAGGGACGCCTTACAGGGATAAACGATGGTTGGGAAAAAGGTGCCTCTTCCAGTCAAATGCCAGAATTACCCAGAATCCTTACCCTGAATCTGCTGATCCAGAATCTACTTCTGGCTTTTTAGAGATTTGGCATTGAAAGGGAAATGGTTATCCAGCTGTTTGAAGGTATACTGGCCCAATGAAGCTTTTCCTATTGCCTTATGAAGCTTTTCATACAGAAAATCTTAAAACTGATTTGTTCTTCAGCATGCACACATTTTTAATGTACAGTGTAAAATCACTAAGTGTAAGTTCTGAAGTTATTTTTCAACATGGATCATTCCTCATAAAATTAAGTCTGACTGTAGCTTTCTAACCAGGAAAGCATACCATTCCATGCTAAAAATAGTTTTGTTTTGTTATTTTTACCTATGAATAATAACAAAACATTTTGGAGAATATGAAATCTTTTTTGGAAAGTTGTTCAGGGCTCTCTTTATAGTCTATGTGCTAGGCTGCTGCAATGCTTCCAGGATGAAATGGCGCTCTGGGCATGCACATTGGGTGTGCAAGCTCTTCACTCCACCTGAACTGGCACCCTGGGCCCCTCCTTCTTCAAGTACCTTCTCCCGTGGGAGGACTCTGAGGGCTCTAGCTCTCCCAGAAATGCCTCTATAATTAAGCATTTTTCCGTGAAAAAGTAGCAAATCTAGAATGACTGTTGCTCCTAGTACCTTCCTGGTTGTACTCTATGTAAACCCAGAGGAAACAGCTTGCTGCCACTCTGTGTACTAGTGCAGGACAGTCACTCTGCTCCCATAATAAATCTCTTGAGCACAATGTGGTCTATGGTCTTGCTTGCACCCGACATTGATGGGGCCCCCTGAACAAGCCCCCCTTCACTATTTCACTTTGCTGTACTGGAGTTTGAACCCAGAGCTTCACACAAGATAGGCAATAAATCCTTTAAAAAACCTTGTCCACTGTGTGATTAACTGTCTTTTCAGATATTTAGTTATATAGTGAAAAACAATTAATTCTTTTTAGAAATGATCTGAGTTACTGCCTTGACATTCTATTCAAATATTTATGCTCAGCAAATGATTAGATTTTGCGGACGGAAGGTGTGTTACAAACTGGGAAGTAGCTGATTGACCTTAATGTAAATGCATTTGATTTGTAATACCTTCTATAGTCTCTCTTGTTGCATATCTTATGAATTTGTTCTCTGGCAATCTCACATATGTACACAATGCATACTGACCACTATGGTTCCTCCCCCCAATTGCCCATGCATCTTTCTCACATTCATGCCTAGTATGTTATGGCCTAGTGAGTCGAGCGGTGTGACCACGGCTGTGCAGCTATCTGTTGGAACCTGGCTTGGCAGTGGCACATGACAGAGGTCAAGGATTAGCCCTTTCAGAATCTGTCAGTAGCCAACAGTTCAGCAGTAAGGAGTAGGGCCCTCCCAGCCAAGACTGGACCAGTCATGTGTGGGACCAGTGCAGGTCCCCACAGCTGATGTGACTTCGGGGTTAGCTGTCATGGCAATAGGATGGCACTTTGCAGCTCTCTCAGAACTGTCTTCCAGTTCTTAAATGCTTCCTGGCATCTCTTCTGCAGTCCTTCCTGAGTCTTACAGGGGGTGGTATAAATGTCTTGTTTAGAGCTGAGTCTTCAACTGTCACTCATGCTCAGCTCAGCATCTTGGCCAGCTGACTGCATTCACTCTGATCACTGCAAAGAGAAACTTCTCTAGTTAAGGCCGAGGGATATATAGTTAGTAGCTAGTTTTATTTGTGTCCCGTGGGTCAAATAACAGCAATAAGTATTCCCCTTGGGGTTACAACCTCCCCAGGCATGGGCTTTGACTGGGTTTATGGTACCAGATATGGATTCCCTCCTGTAAAGCGGGTCTCACATCCAATCAGGGAGTACTTTGGTTACTAACACCATTGTGCAAGAGGATGCACATCTTATTGGGTGGTTGGTATTTGAGTTCATAGGGTTCCCAGCTGAATGAAACCATTGACACCCTACTCCCTGCAAAGCACTTTCTTGCACCCTACTTCTTATTACAAACTTGTGGACCAAGTTGATCTAGAAGTGTTCTTAACTCCGAAGGCTTCCTAGGCCAACAGGCAGTATGTAAGCCAAAGAGAGACCAAAGCTTTGGTCACAGCGCAAACGCTTTTCCTCTGTATTCAGAATCCATCCTTTCTTCTTGATAGCATCCCAACTGTTCCCAGAACTCTTTCCACCTTTGGCTCAGTGGTTGGGATGACGGTCCAGGATGGGAAGAGAAGTAAACTATACTAAACAGATCATCACTCGCTCTTTTGAAGTGTTTGGTTTTAGGCTAGGGATGGAGCTTATAGGTCGTTGGCCTGGCATGCAGAGGCCCAGGGTTCCTAGTACTGGATAAATCGGAGTGGAGGCACCCCCACCTGGCATCCAGTACTCCAGAGGTGCAAGCAAGAGGATCAAGGTTATTCTCAATCTTATGCAACTGGGCTACATGAGACCTTCTCTCAAAAATTAGAAAACCAAATAGTGTCAGATGATAGGTTTGTGGGCGGGCACACAGACACAAGACCTTAGCAAGATCAAGGAAGCCTAACTCTGACACCTTAGGAAAGTATTGTCTTTCTACTAGAGCTGCCAACGCCCAGAATGTTTGCTGGCATTCATTCTCAGGTTTACCTTGTAGATCAGACCTCCCGAGCAGCCAAGCATAGGAGAGGGAAGTAGGGTGTGAACAGGGATTGTGGTAGCAAGACATATCTGATGATACTGTGGGGTTCTTGAATCCAGACATGCCTGTCATAGCCACTTTGGGGTTTTTCTAATATGTGAGGTACTTCTCATTTCATGAGCTAGTTTGTAGCATGTGTGTGTGTGTGTGTGTGTGTGTGTGTGTATGTGATGCAGATTCATGAGGCCTGGCTGATAGGGTAGAGGCTGAGCATGGTGGGAGGAGATGACTGGAAATAGTCAAAGATGCAAATGACTGAAGAGCAGTGGCATTATGGCACAGGAACGAGGTGAAAGAGCACATTGGGCACATTGACCACGCCGTGGGGGGCTTTTCAGGGTAGAACATGCACACACCACACCCATCAGCATGACCAGCCACAAATGCCTTGCTAAGGGTTAACACCTATCAGACAGGGATGGTGCTCCTACTGGGGTGGAGAACATGAACTCTGAGAGAGTGCTATTCAGGGCCTGGCGTTCGATGCTTCAAACAGACCTTCCCTTGATTCTTCTAGGTGTTATTTGTACATATTATAACAGTCACTATTTCTGGCAAATTACTCAATCCCTCTAAGCACTTCATCTCTCTCCCTCTGTGTGTGTGTGTGTGTGTGTGTGTATATATATATATATATATATATACACAATCTATATACTATATAATTCTATCCATTACCTATAATATCTATGTATGATCATACATCATCAGACTATATATTATCTATCTACCTATTGACCTATTTATTCATCTATCTACCCATCTATTTTTCTCTCCCTTGTTGTAACAGAAAATATGAAAGGAGCCAAATAAAAAGCTTACTTTTGGGATCAGTAGTACATAGTGTTCAAGGAAAATTATAGTACAGTGGGTGATGGAGCAAACAGATTCTGGGGTTAAACTCCATAGCTTCTAATTCATTCACATCAAACCATATTTAGTATTTACCTTTCTGTCCTCAGTGATAATATTCATTTTGAAGAGGGAGAATAAGAGCTGATTCAGGGCAGACTTCTTTAGTTTCTCAACAAACACTGCCCTATGAACTGTCATGTACATATGCTAGGATTTGGAACCAGCAGAATCACTTAAAGGAAGGCACAGAGGATGGGATTTTATCATTCTTATATTATCCTTTGCAAGCGTGGGTCTTATCCATAATCCTAGGCATGCAGCAAGCACTCTTTTTTTTGTTGTTGTTGTCGTTTGTATGTTTTATTTTCATTGTTTGCCAGTCTTGAGGAACTTCTGGAAGTTTGACTGTTCTAAGTAACATTCTCTATCTAACAAAGTCCTACAAAATATGACCCTGTGTAACAGTCTGGGCTTAAAACCTGGGCCTGAGTCTTGATGTATTCTGAATCGTAAGCAAGTGAAAATCTTCTTTCCTTTTTTGGTTGTGTTCAAACCCCGGCTATAAGAGTCTTAGCACTTGGCCTCCAGCCTCCTGAATTTGTTTTTGCTCCTAGTAGTTTTTAGGAGACTGTGAGCCAGATAATTCTGGTCCAGTACCAGTCAAGATCCTAGAAGAATGTTTGAAGTTGGTTTAAGAAATCTGACAAATGATTAGATCTGACTAAGCTCAAGAAAATCAGTCAGTTTATTTTCTACTTGGCTTTCTATGTTGATGACATTATAATATGCTCATTTTAATCTGAATATTTGAATGTACTCCGCCTTTTCAACAAGACACAAATGCAACCAGACATGAAGTTATTTTTACCTTGAGTTTTTCATGCTTTAATTCTTATGTGAGCATATGATTGTGAAGCCAAGGTTTGGAGCAAGCAAGCTGTTTTGACTCTTGTAAGATTGTTTTTTTTTTCTTCCTTGAAACATGGAAGAAAATTAATTGATTATAAACTGGAGGTAAATTTTTGTGGTGGAATATTTATCTAGCAAGTGCAAAAGATTGCAATGGACATGCCGCCACTACCATCAATAACAACAAACTTGAGGGCATGTTAAGGCTTGTCTTGTAAGTATCAAGCATGTGGGATTATATTTCTTTCTTCTTTCATTTCTGCCTCAACTAGAGGTCTGAGGATTAATCACAAGGTTTTCTCTTCTCTCCTCCCTATTTTAAAAATAGACAAGTACTTATTTTCACTTGGAGACTATAATTACCATAACAAACCCAGGAGTTTATGGACATGAAGACTGTAATGATTCTAAATGAAGGACTTATGTAAGTTACCTTTTCATTTTTTTTGACAGTACAGGGAATTGAATATGCACACAAAGCACTCTATGGCTGAGCTACACTCCCAGCCTTTGGTCTTTTGACACTGGGTCTTGCTCTATAACCTAGGTTGGCCTTTACTCTCAAGATCCTCCTGCTCCAACTTCAAGTGCTAGGATGACAAATTAAGTGCCTGGTAAATAAATAACCATGCCTGGCTAATTAATCTATTCTTAGTTATTTATATATATAAAATAAAGCCAGTTAACTTAAAGAAATACCTTAAGCTAATTATTTACAGATGATTTAGTGGTCCTGAACAAGCAAAAGGACTGGAGTGTGGACCCCAAACATAAAAGTGTTCAACATGTAAGTTCAGCCTTGGAAGACAGAAATAGGAGATCTCCACAGCAAGCTGGCTGACAAGACTAGCCACATCAGTGATTTCTAGGTTTGATTCAAAGACCCTGCTTCAAAGAATGAGATGAAAAAGTGATTGATGATTCCTGACATCAATCAAGTTGTGTTGATGACATTCTGACACCAACTGCAGGCTTCCATATGCATATCCACACATACACATGCACTTCTGTTCATACCTGTGCCCACACACGTGAACAGGCACACACATCACATGCACATGAAAATGAAGGGAAGAAAAAGCACCTATCAACTTTTCAGCATTTTTAGTAGACAGTCAGCAATATTTGATCCTGATCAAGCTTTGGGGGGAGTCAGATTTCAAATGATGCTATTTGTATGATTAACAACAATCTGCCAATACAAATGCTAACCATATCATCAGTTTTCAGCCACAGTTTGAGAGAACAGTAACCACACTGAAACCCCTTTGTGCACTGAAATCTGCCAAAGAATTGATTATCTCATTTGATCCTCACAAAAACTCTCAGAGGAAGAAAGGGGTTAGACTTGATACTGGTTGGGGAAAGGGCTATAAAATTTCAAATTATTTTCATTTTGAAAATTTAGACGCTCAGCTTTCTGGAGTAGTAAAGTGGCTAAACTCTAGCTCTCCAAGAGTCGAGTGCAATGTCTTTTCCATTTTAGATCTTTGGTCATTCTCGTTCCTTAGGCAACTTTTAGGTCAAGTTCAGAAGGAGAAAGTTAAAGAAAGGTTTTCAGACAGCAATAGAAACATTTAGTCAGTTCCTACAGAGGAGCAGAAATTGTATTTTTACCTGTAATTCTCAAGGCAATCATGAAGAGAGGTATTATTATTTCAACTACACACCCGAGACCTCTAAGGCTTTCCCAGAAGCTAATTTAATTTATATTTACCCAAGACCTCACAGCATGAAAGAGACCTTGGCCAAGTCTGACTCTAGGGGACTGTTTTTAATGGCGCCAGACTGCGATCCATAACCGGGCTTATCTTACATATGAGACGCCTGAGACCAGAGAACTGGTTGGCCCCAGATCTCCCACTGAATTCTAAGTACACATCTGCAGAAAAGCCAGATTCTCAAGATTCTGCCAGAGATGCCAAGAAGTCTGCATTGTCGTTTCAGGGAACTGCCATTCTGCAGATGGAATAAGGTAAAATCCTTGCTAAGGTCTCACAATAGGTTCACGGAAAAAGACCAAAGCCTGTGTATTTAGGGAACTTTCCCACTTGCCAATAGTTTGCCAAGAATCAAGAACTTGCAGTTACAGTAAACCCCTAGGAGATTCATTGAGTTTCTCTCTCTCTCTCTCTCTCTCACACACACACACACACACACACACACACACACACACACACACACACACACACACAGAAAGGTAGAACTATCTAAATACATTATGTGCATGTTTGAAAATGTCATAATGAAACCAATTATTATGTGTAGTCAACATATGCTAATAAAAGTAGTTAAAACGCTGTAATTAAATTTAATATTTTGCATGCTGATTAAAAAAACGACCACAGCTCCAGCCAGTTTGACTATTACTATGACCACTTGGGGGAGCTGTGTCCGACTCTTGAAAGCTGGCCACGCCCCCACGAGCTTACACAGCCCTCTAGCCCCGGACCCGGGACTGTGCCGGACTTTGTAGCTTCGCCTCCACCCGGAAGGGCGCAAAGTACACCCGTGCAATGCCGACCCCACAGGAAAGGGCGTTGGCCACGCCCCTGCGGGCTGTGTGCAGCCATCTAGTTCCGACCCCTCTGGAAGGGAGCTGGCCACGCCCCCAGCAGGCCGTGCTCGACCCTCTAAGGCTTAGTCCCGCCCCTACCTGGAAGGGCGCTAGCCCACGCCCCCAGCAGGCCGTGCTCGACCCTCTAAGGCTTAGTCCCGCCCCTACCTGGAAGGGCGCTAGCCCACGCCCCCAGCAGGCCGTGCGCGACCCTCTAAGGCTTAGTCCCGCCCCTACCTGGAAGGGCGCTAGCCCACGCCCCCAGCAGGCCGTGCTCCACCCTCTAAGGCTTAGTCCCGCCCCTACCTGGAAGGGCGCTAGCCCACGCCCCCAGCAGGCCGTGCGCGACCCTCTAAGGCTTAGTCTCGCCCCTAACCTGGAAGGGCGCCGGCCAAGCCCCCGGCGGCCACACGCTCACAGGCAAGTTCTCCAAGCCGCAGGCTATATCTAGTTCCTCAGACGCTGCCATTCCGAAAGTCCACTTCTATTCAACTTCCGCCGACAGTTACCAGGCTCCCTCCGCCTGAGGTCGCCCTTGGGATGCTGGGAGTTGTAGAGCCTGCGGCCGCGCCGCCTGATGGGAGTTGTAGTTTTTCCTTTTCTCATGCGTCAGTGAGGGCCACTCCTCCTTGGACTTGCTTTAGGTCTCTTCAGTCTAGCTTCCTGTGTTTTGAGCCACATACACATTGGTAATTACAAAACCTTTCCAGGTACCACAAAACCGTAGGAACATAGAAAAGTTTTAATTGAGGTCAGTTTTGCAGGTTTGTGAGGGCCTAGTAGACGTTTGGAGGTGAAACTTGAAAGGTGAGGAGAAAAAATGGTTTCTAGAGATTTAAAGTGTAGAGACTTAAAGAAGTTGACTGACAGGTGATGGGTGACAGGTGGCAGAATAGACACTTGTGTTGGGTACAGACTTCTCCCTGCAAGCTTACTTCCCCTCTCGCTCCATGTGCTAACGTCAGGTTTCTGATAGCCTCCAAGTTTCTGCAGCTGGTGAAATATTTCGATGTTACCAAGGCATTTGGTTTTTCCGGTCTTTTAGCTTTCTTTCGTCTCAGATTCTGCGTAACAACTGTCCCGGATGTGATTTGTTGACTTTTTTGTTTTAGTACTCTAGAGGACAAAATTACGACAGTTTAAAGATTTTGTTTAGCTAGTTGTTTTGAGAGATGATCTCGGTAGGTATCCCAGGCTGGCTTTGATCCTGATAGTGGATGTTAGAACCATTTATTGCATGGAACACTATGTTTAAAGATCTTCATTGACCTTAATTTAGAATTAGGCAGCACTTCATCCTATGAAAACAAGAGTAAGCTTTCTGATGGGTTGAGCAGAAATCTGGTTTTCCAGAAAGAGAAAGGATGGAAAAGCAAAAACAATGAACAGGGCATGTTGATCACTTCAAAGTCACTTTATCTTGCTTTACAGATTAGGAAAACTATAAATTAGTTAACATAGGGGCTTGTTTGTAAGGATTAAAGCAGAGAAACTTAATTATCATGGGTGATTTGGGTGTTAGTTCTCTAATCCCTGATTTCTCCCCAAGGTCAGATAGTTTACTTTCAGCTTGGTGACAAAGAGGCTTTTAGTCTAGTCTGTTAGCTAAGTCCAAAACAACAGCCGTCTATAGTTTTTATTTAACAGTTTTTATTGTAACCCATTGATGTACTGACAATTTGCCCACATGTCCTTGCTCATTTTTTCTTACGTTCTTTCTGTTAACTCAGTCTGTACCCCCTTTCTTGTATTTTTTTCTGACCCTCTTATCAGCAGCATTGGTTACTATCTTTACACTGAATTTTTCCACTTTATAAGCTCTCTCTCAAAGTCCCTGAAGTTCTATAATAGATGGATAAATAAAGCCTCACCCACACCTACATAATACTACGGGGGATGGCAAAAGAAGCGTTACGTTTTAATTTAAATAATTTTGTTTAACATATATTTGCTAGTCTTTTGATATAAAGCCAAATGTTTATTGTTATCTACTGATTGGAATGCCATGTTCTACTTATTCAGTCTTCTGATTTTGACATATTTTAAGTGGGACAGGGTGTTGGGAATGTATCTTGCCTGGCATGTGTGACACCCTGGTTTTCATCCCTCATATTGAAAATTTAAAAAAAGAAAAAGAAATTAATGGTTAAAAATGGCTGTATTGATATCCCCGAGAGACTGATGAGTATTAATGCTGATGGGGGAGAGGGAGGGAAGATGCTTTCCTCAATGGTCTACCCACAGATATCTGATTCATGTTCCAGCAAGTGTGCAGGCATATGCCATCAGAAGTAACTCTGATGAAACTCAGTGGATGAAAAGACTTGAAAACAGGAGGGAGTCTGGCAGAGAAGAAGAAAGGTGGTAATGGAAAAAGAAGGATGGGATTCAGAATTAAGATGTGAAAAATATCTTAAATTCACTGTATGAATGTATGAAACTCTAAAAGAATTAAAGAAAGGAAGAAAAAGAAAAGTAAGCATGATGCATAGTAGGATAGCTTGATACCTAGGAGGTAGGAGATCTGATGCGCCTGAGAGGGAGTCTTTAGACTGGCCCCTGGTCATATGTGATGCTGGAAGACTTGACTTATTGTGGATGTGAGTGAGCTCTACTCATGGGGCCTATCACTGCAGAATGATGAGGAGAACTAGCTGAGCTTTGCAGGCAAGTGTGCGCTTGCGTGTCTATTGCTTTCTGTCCTGATCCTGGCCGTGGTGTGACTGTTTCTCCACTCCTGCTGCTCTGACCCTTGTGCATGATGGACTCTAGTCTGGAATTTGGAGCTGGAAGAGCGCCTGCTTTCCCCAAGTAGCCTGGGCCAGGTATTTTGTTGCAATGAAATTAAAACAGTAGGGCAGACCCAAGTGATGGTGAAGCAGCTTGAGACTGTGTTCCGCCCATGCGGCCCCCTCATCCTTTCATCCTTTTATCACCCACTAACTACTCTAGCATTATAACTTTTTTTTGGTGATTTACTTTTTAAAAAAGTCTCTGCAGAATATTCAAGTCAATTTCTCTAGAAGAAGAAACTCTACATGCTTAGTTTATCATCGTCTTCTCAGATAATCCTAACAGTTATTTGGTACCAGTAGATTTGTGAATATACATGAGGTCAGACTCAAAATAGGGGTATGCATGAGCAGGTGATACATTCACTTACTTTTACACCAAAGTATATATCTGACAATGAAAATTTTTTTTACATGTGTGTATGTGTTTGGGGCATGCGTATATCACATGTATATAGATGTCTGAAGTTGATCGCTCTCCACTTGTTTGATTGTATGTAGAAAAGAACCAAAGTGGACCTACCACCTGTGGTATCAGGCATGCCAGATGTCATATGATTACTTTGTCAGTTTCTGGCTATGGGCAGAAATAGCTAACGTGTCTGGAGTTACTGTTACGTGACAGATATTGTTATGAAGCAATTTTCATAACAGTCCATGTAATTGCACTATAAGGATCTTGAAAACCCATTGTGAAGAGTAGTCAGCTACATATCCACACTTAGTCTATCACTGGCCACACTCAGTGCTGGTCTCACTAACAAGTTTTTGGGCAGGACCATAGCCTTTAAATGCTCCTTTTTTGTGGGAACAGCAGGTTGTCTTCTTAGATGATGGCTGGAATAAAAGAAGAGATGCTCATTGACGGAACCTGACTTTCTTCTGAGGTAGGAGGATTGCCACAGGTTTGAAGCTAGTCTGGGATACATAGTGGATTATAAGTCATTCTAGGCTACAGAGTGAGACTGTTTCAGAAAAATATAGAAAAACATAATGACTTTAGAAGTTTATAGGAGTTATATGATTTAAGACTATGTAATCAGATATACTGTATACTTGTTTTTCCTTAAAAATATAGCTAGGCATGTAGGTGTGGTGCAGAGTTGTAATCCCAACACCAAGGAGTCAGGATGGTCATGAATTCAAGGCCACCCTGGGCTGTCCAGTAAAGCCCTTCTCAAAAATGAAAAACCAATATAAAAATAAGATAGGAGTAAGAAGTGTTGGGGAGATGGTCCCATGTGTAGTATAGTTTTCTGCTTATATATAATAAGAGACAGACAGCTTTTGTTACAATATTGTGTAACTTCAGAAGTAGGAAGAATGAGTTTTAGTTGAGGAGATCTAGGAATGCTTCATAGACAAGAGTCAATTTGCCCTAGATTGAAAGATAGATAGGATTTGGGATAACTAGGAAAGGTCATTCCAGGCAAAAGGGATAGCAGAAACAAATAATAAATAAATAAATAAAAAGTATATAGAGGAAAAAGCTAGTTAGCTTATTTAATTTTTCAGGATTTATGGACATTAAGAGAATTTGCAGACATTTAAAGAGCCTTTATCTTTTTTCTCTCTTTTCCACTTTGGTGTGTATGTGGCATGTGGGTGGGCATGGGTGGGTGTTAAGGTGTGTGTACGCTTGCTTGCATGTGTGGAGATTGATATTAGGGGTCATCCTCAATTACTCTTCCACCTTAATCTTTAAAAATTTTTTTTTATAATTTATTCAATTGTGCGTGTACGTGTGTGTGTGTGTGTGTGTGTGTGTGTGTGTGTGTGTGTGTGTGTGTATGTGTGTAGAACCTCGGGCGAATTCGGGAACCACCATGGACCACCTCCACCTCCTCCTTGTTTACTCTGCCCAGGGATTCACAGGCTCCGCCCTACCAGGACCAGAAACACAGGCTGCCCCTGCTTCCGCCCAGCGTCTATACCTGGGGTCTGGGATCCGAACTCAGGACCTTCTGCCTGCAAGGCAGAGGCTTAACCCTTGAGCCACCTCTCCAGCCCCCCACCTTAATCTTTTGAGGCTGAGTCTTCTAATTAAACTCATAACTTACTGATAGGGTAACCTGGCTAGCCAGTGCTCTGGAGATTCCTAGGACCTGCCCTGTGTTTTAGGTGGGATCTGGGGATCTGAATTCTCATCCTTTTGCTCATGTGGCAAATGCCTTAACTAGTGAGCCATCTCTCCAACCCCCTAACGTCTTTCATTTTAAGATTTTTATGAATACTGATTATATATAAAATGCTCCATTTATTGGTTTGGAGAGTTATACACATTGTCACAGTGTCTTAAAGAGAACTTGCAGTCTTACAGGCAATAACCACTGCGTATAAAAAGTAAAGAGGTGTAAGAATGTTACAAAGAAGAATATAGGAGACATGAGAACCACGTTCCTGTATTTGGAGAGTATTATGATGTCTTGTTTTTTGATTCCTTGGTAGTACTCTCTGCCCTTTGGAACAATGTTTTTAAGGATATGCTTTATTTTATTTTGTGGGAAACCTTCCAGGAATGGTGCTTCCAGAAAAAGATATTCAGTTCGTGTTAGTCCTTTGGTTTAATTTGTTTTTATCTTGCTGGCAAAGGAGCCCAAAGTATTTTATAGAGTGTGAGATTAAAATAGCGACAGGGTGTTTGCAAGCTGATGTATCCAGCCTTCAGAATGCCAAGCAGTCTGTCTTTCATCTTTTCTCAGTGTAAAAGAGTCTGTCATATTTTCTCTAGACACCTGTGCTTCACTGACCCGTAGCCTGGCTCCTCAATTATAGATAGGAGGCAGAAAGCTTGCATCCTGCACATTAATCATTTCTAAATTGTTTGCTATAAACAGGCCTCAGACTTGATTATTCCATTGTTTTTCACATTGCTTTCTACAGGCACAAGAGAAACAGTGAAGAAAAAATTAATTAAAAATATTGCAATAGAATAAAGCTACCATTCTATGGATTGAATTATCTTTGGGTAAATTATGGGTTATTGCTAAATGTTTACTGTTTTTATTTTGTTTAATAGACCTCTAATTGGGTTGTTAGAATTTTACTGTAGAAATATATTTAATTATTTACTTAGAGAGAAAGAGAGAGACAGAGAGAGACAGAGAACATGTGTGCCTCAGTAGACATGTGGCAATCAATGTGGTTCTCTCTTTCCACCACTTACCATTGTGCGTGGATTGAGCTCCAGGTCTGTGCACAGGGGTCTTTACCCCTGAGCATCTTTATTTACTTTATTTTATTTCACTTTATTTTATTTTTAGGTACGTGTATATGTGCATGCGTGTGTGTGTGCGTGTGTGTGTGTGTGTGTGTGTGTGTGTGTAGAGGGTACTTGAATATTTGTGTCTGTGAAGGCCTGTACTTATTAACTCTTTCTCTGTTGCTGTGTAAGCACCTTAATATGAAAAAGGGAAGATTTGTTCAGCTTATTGTTCCAGAGGAGATATAATTCTTTAAAAGTCATGTCTCGCTGGCAGAAGCTGGATATGGGCTAAGTCACGTCCTTCACGCCAAATGCAAGAACAGACATCTCTTGGAAGTAGAATGGAGCTGACCTACCTGAAGGTCCACCCCCTGTGACTGTCTTCCTCCAGCAAGGCTCCACCTCCTAAAGGTGCCCTGACCGTCCCAAACAACTAAAGATTCACACACATGAGCCTGTAGGGGGAAACTCAAATTTCAAACCATGACAAGGCCCAAAGGTGACTTTAAGAATCATCCCAAGTTACACTATCTCCTTACTCTGGGCTTTCTCAGGCTCTACCTTGTAGGGCCAGAATTGCAGGCCCCTACCTTTTCCATCCAATATTTTTAAGTAGGATGGGGAGGTCTGAGCTTGGGTCCTCTGCTTTCCAGGCAGCAGCTTTAACTCCTGAGCCATCTCTCCAGCCCTCCACTGACCCATCTTGCTAGCCCTAATCATGCTTTTATCATGGTCATTTTAAATTTTTATTATTATTATTATTATTTATTCAACTGTGTACATATGCGTGTGTATGTGCGTGCGTGCGTGTCTGTGTGTGTGTATGTGTAGAACCACGGACGAATTCGCGAACCACCATGGGCGCCTCCACCTCCTTCTGCCCCGGGATTCACAGGCTCCGCCCTACCAGGACCAGAAGCGCAGGCCGCCCCCGCTTCTGCCTGGCGTCTATACGTGGGATCTGGGATCCGAACTCGGGACCTTCCGTCTGCAAGGCGGAGGCTTAACCCCTGAGCCACCTCTCCAGCCCCTTATCATGGTCATTTTAAAAAGATGTAAATATATATATTATTAACTATATTTAATATTAAACACATCTAATATACATTAAATTATAATAATGCAATGTTTTGACTATAATAATTTAAAAAAGAATATATAATATATTTAAATATATAATTTTGAAATGTTATATAATATATAACATTTTCATATTTTATATATGAAATTTGGATGGCTTTGTATTCAGAAGCCATTCTTTTGTGAAAGTCTCAGTATTGTTTGAACTTAATCTTCTAAGATTTACTCTACAGCCAACAATGAAATGAGCAAAACTATATTTCCTGGTTCCAGTAAGTGTATGAATAACATAGTTTGGATCTTAGCTTCCCAGCAGGAATTGCTACTTGTTAAGTAGGTATAGCAGAGACAATAGAATCTCTTAACAAGTAAGATTGTACAGATAAAATCTTAGGAAGATAAGATAAAAGTGTAAGAGTTGATAAGGGCTTAGTGTTGGAGCTCTTTGAAAACATTCTAGAATAAGTAATGAGACATCTGATTAAAAAACAAAACAAAACAAAAAAAAAAAACAACATTCTAGAGTCTGAGGCCCTACATGCCACACTGAGCACACTTGATCTCTTCTGAGAACATTCTAGAGTCTGAGGCCCACATGCCACACTGAGCACACCTGATCTCTTCTGAGAACATTCTATAATAACTGTAATGGTTACAGCTAATGTGTTCCCAGTATTCTGATTGACTTTGTTTCTGTTGTCTTAGTGACAATGGAGGTTATAGATTTTTCTGAAAGTTTTCACCATTTAGTTAGAGTATGGATAGGGCAGTAGAGGAAAGTTCTTCCAGGAGAAAAACAAAGCAGATGATTTAGAAGGAGAAGAAAAGTTTAAATTCTAGCACCTTTCTTTTTCTGGTTCCAGCCCCTTTTTGATTCATATGACATGCCTCTATTCGAAAAACAAATTATTCCTTTGGGATTAGGTCAATCCAAAGTGGTTTCTGTCACGTTAGCCAAAAGAATTGTATATGTATGTGTGTGTGCACACACATATACACACGTGTGCTGGGGTGAGTTCACGAGTGGGAGGGGGCCAGAGATTAATGTCTTCTTCATGTGCTTTCCATGTTATTTTTTAAGACAGGGTTTCTCACTGAACCTAGACTTCATCCGTTTGGCTGGGCTGGCTGGCCAGCCAGTGGGCTCCAGGAATCTTTGTTTTACCAGGGCTGGGGCCACAGATGCCTGACTCTTACATAGTTGCTGGAGTTTCAAATTCAGGTCTTCATGTTTGCACAGTAAGCAGTTCATCTTGTAAATCATCTCTCTAGGCTCTAGCCACAGAATTTTGACCAGTTAAAGGTACTGTACACATTTATAAAGACATTTTTTTTTTTTTTGGCTGTTGCTACTTAGAAAACTTGGACTAGATACGTAATTTTAATGCTCTGAACAGAAATTAGTTTATCCTGTGACATTTTCATTGTAATAATTAGTGGGCTTTTTTGTTGATTATTTGTCTTTTCTTGATGTTTTCATTAAAGAATGTGTCTCCCAAATAATATGGAAGCAAATTTATAACATTATGAAATAATAAAACTATTAAAACTTTTATCTAGTGGAAAGGATAAAAAATAACAATAATAACAAATAGTAATTTGGTCCATAAACTGGACAATCCCAGTATCTGGAGGCTGAGGCAGGAGGATTGCTGTGAGTGCAAAGGTAGTTTGGGCTGCATACTGAGTTCCAGGCCACCATATGTCAAAAACAAAAGAAAGAAACAGAACAAAATAGCCGAACAATGAAGTGAAATAGACAGAAACACATATCTTTTAGTAGCTGAAGTTTTGTTTTATGCATATGGATAATTTGATGACAAAATATTTAACAAGTTATTAAAACAACTCCAGAACTGAATCTTACAAAATTATGGTCTGTTATTTATGTTTTCTGAATATATTAGAATATTTAGCAAATATGTATTTAGCAGACTAAAAACTCTTGTATAGTGTCCTGTGTTTTTATCATTGCATTTTGCATTCATGAAATTCATAACATCCCTTATTGATTTACCAATAAACTAGAAAGATAAAATCACAGCCAGACTATCATTAGTGTGCTTACCTTACCTAAAGCATCAAGGACTGAATAGTATAGCATATCTGATAATGGCATGGTGTCAAATGAGTGTTGTTTGATACGGGTGGAGAAGTGAAAGAAGGGAGTTACGTATTTTACCTGAAGTATCATCACCAACGAATTAACTTTACTCACAAGAAGCATATGAGCAAACCAAACACCCGGTGAATTTAGATGTAGAGGCTCTGAGAATGGACCTGCTCTTGGTGCAACTTAACCTTGATTAAAGCGTGGCTTGGGATTAGATTCATACGTCTTCATTTTTACTTCATGCTGCATGTAAGAAGCTGTTTTATATTTCCTTAAAAGTGAACACATAGAAGTAGGCCTTTATTTTTTCTAAGTCTGCTAATATTCAATGAAATCTTACTGCTCACCTGTCATTAAGTGTATAGCCATGTGTACATGTAATTTTGAAAGCAAAGATATTTATTTTTTCATGTATGTTTGTATGGAGTATATGTGAGTGAGTATCAAAGCGCACTTGAGTGCCTGTACCCGTGGCAGCCCAAGTGTGCTAACAGGAATCATCCTGGATGATTCCACCTTATTGCTTGCGCTGGGAATTGCCAGTCTCTGTCTTCAAGGGTTAGAGAGAGCCAACTCCTGCAGTTTGTCCTTGACTTCAATATTTGTGCCGTGGTGTACACACACACACACACACACACACACACACACACACACGATAAATAAGAAATGTAAAAAAAGTATTTGAAATCATGAGATGAAAAAGGATTGACAAATGTTCATGTCTTTTGGAAGTAATACAGTGTGGTGAAGGGCATTTTGTGATTTAAGAGATGTGTTTCCTAAAGGCTGTGCCCTTGAGCTTTGAAAACCGTAGCGAGGTTAATTAGTCTGCCAGATAGCCTTGATCTCACTGCTGAGGATTCTAGTCTTGGCGCCTAACTACTGTGAACAGTCCGTTAAGCTAGTGAGATCTTTGCCTCGTGACATTTAACTGTTATTACTCTAATTTGGCTAATTGTGAGTTACCTGAGAGAGAGAGCCGGAACAGTATCACTCTTTTGTATGCATGATTATGTCTCTCTTGGTAGTGGTAAAAATGCTGGGAAAAGTCACCCACTTATGAATGGCCATGAGGTGATTTCTGATCCATTCTCCTTATCCTCCTCCTTTTTTATTTAAAAAAGCAAGTGGATGTAGTATACTGCTCTAGGATGGTGTCATTCACCTAAAACATGGTTTTTCTGAACTGAGAGCCTTCCAGCTTCAGAATGGGAGGCTGGAAGAGGCTGTTTTTTTGGAGGGAGGGGCACTGAGCTTTCTTCGCAATAGGAGGGGGGATTTTTCAGTATCATTCTAATCTGAACTCTTCCTCGTTCAGCTGCGCGTTGTAATTACACTTGTGTTTAATGGGTGCTTGGTTATCTCATGTAGATTTGAACTCCCCCCTCTAATTCTAAATCTAATTCTAGTTTTAATATCCTCAGGTGGAAAGTCTCGATTTTCACTGAGCCATAAATTTCAATTTGCAGGTTTTTATGTTTGAGTCGAGAATTTTCAGACATATTTTCTTTACTGAACTTGGAGCTTTGGAAGATTCACTTCATGTTTGGAATTTACCCATGAGCTCAGCTTAGAAAAACTGACTATAATTTGCCTTTTTTTTTTTTTAAAGTCTGAAAATTATAGGGTTGATGATGCAGAGAAGTCCTCACTGAAGGTGAAATGTGCAAGCTTTTCTATATCTCTTAGCAAATTAAACAAGAAATTCAGACTGTACCTTGTGACCCTCTGATTCTGTGGGCATTATTGCTCGGCTGTTGCCCTCCTGAAATCTGCCTGTGTCTGTTCAGGTGAGGCAGCCAGTTTTGCCTCACTCCAGCCATCTGCCGTAGTTTTCGCTTCTAAACAAAAAAATGCAAAGTCCAAAGTATAGCCAAATTGGTGCTGACAGCTGGAAGAGAAAGACTCAAGTTTTTCAATACTGTCCTTCTGGATAGACCAGGAGGCTAATCAAGTCTACGTACTGCTTATTATATAGGGTTCGCACGCCTGTGCGTTGGTTGGAACTTTAGTGTCTCACTCAGCTGCTTTGTTTCCACTTCTCCCATGATGCCCCTTCCTGTTGAACCTGGGATCATCTATGAGCTCTTGGGCAGGGCTTTCTGTTAGATTTTCTACACAAAATGCCTCCTGGTTAACCACTGTCTTAAAGGCAGATTGTTTGTTTCAGCCTGTGTATATTTTCACTTTTCATTATTGAGTCTCCGGGATTGAGCCCAAGGCCTCGTGCATATTGTGAAAGTGCATTGTCACTGAGCTATGTCCCTAGGCCCGCATGTATATTTTAAAGCAGGGATGATCGTAGACATCATTTGTATATTCCAGGGAAAATGGTCATCTTAGAAAAAAGCCAGTACTTGATTTTTCCTTGCATTAAAAACACCCCTGTCCTAATTAATAATGGATTAGCATGGAAAAAATCTATGTTAGTTGAATACATTTGCATCTGGAACTTTGTGCTGAGCCATCTGGAATAAATCCTATTTACAGCCTATTTTTGCAACTAATGTTTCAATTTTCAGTTTTGTTGTTTAGCAACTAATGAAGGAACTGGCAGATCTTTACACATTGGTAGCGCTTGCATGGCATCTTGAGTCTACAGAAACACCATGTTAGAAATGGGGTGATGTGAGCAGGCAAGCCAGAGAGGCACATAGTAGGCTGCACACAAACCTTAGGTGGAAGTTTACTCAGTCCAACATCCTTAGATCAGGCAGGCACCAGAGATGTGGCCCACATAACCTAAAAGACAAGGACGTTCCTTGCTTGCCCCTTTGCAAAGTGTCTGGATTTCATGGCAATTCAGTTTTCAGCTTTGCTTTTGGATGCTTCATTTTGTCTTTCCCCAAAGGTCAACACAGGAGAGCGGGATCAATGGAAGAAATGGTGAAAAGCCACTTCATTGTCTTCCCACGGAGAAATATAAAATGCTTATTATCCACTAAGCACGAAACCAAGTTATCTATTATTCACTGCAAACCTTTTATGGAGCAAAATGAGGAATACATTATTTATTTTGCATGAAATAAAGTGGTAAAAAAAGGAGACAGGAAGGCACTTTAGATGATATGCAGAAAACCAGTAGAAGCAGACAGATAGAAGTAGGGAGAGAGATGATAAAGGGGAGGAGAAGGACAGCGAGAGGATGATTATTAATTTTATTTATATTTAATATCAAATATATGTTTATGATGTACTACCTGCAAGGCATTATATCGATTATGGAGAGTGTTTGTAGTACTCACTGAGCATAAAGTATGTGCTAGCCAGTAGAGAATGCCTTGTATTTGGGTTATTTGATCTTGATAACAATTTTGTGTTATCATCCCCAATATATATTACCTGTAGAGAAAAAAGGGGAGAAGTTAAAATGGATAATCTTTTTTTTTGTGAGTGTATGAGTGGGTGCAGGTGTTCGTGCAAGAGGCACTTGAGTTTGTATGCCTGTGGAGACCCAAGAGTGACTTTGAAAATTATCCTGGATTCCAGCTCTACCTGTTAAGGTCAGAAATGCAGGCCACCCCATTCCCCCCATGAATTTTTATGTTGGATCTGGGATCTGAACTCAGGTTGTTTTGCTTGTGAGGTAAAGATTTAACCCCGAGCCATCTCCAGCCTGTAGCTTTATTTTTTTCATTTTTTGAGAGAGTTTTGCTTGCGGAACTTGCTGTCCTCCTTCCTTCAACTGCTATGCACTACTATCCCTAGCTGTAAGCAGTTAAAATGTTATGGGTTGGAGAGAAGGCTCAGGGGTTAAGACTGCCTCACAAGCAAAAGGTCCTGAGTTAGGATCCCAGGTCCCACATAAAAACACCAGGCAGAAATGGTGGCAGCCTGAACTTCCTGCCCTAGTGGGCAAAGCCTGGGAAATCCCCGAGGAAACAATAAGGAGGTAGAATGCAATCCAGCATGATTCCCAAAGTCACTCTTGGTCCTCCACAGGAACACACAGTGCCCTCTGATACACACACACACACACACACACACACACACACACACACACACTCTAAAAAAAAGTGTTCTGATTTAGTCTTTTGTGATTTCCACTGTGTAAATGAGTCTGCCACGGCTGCATTCAGGTTACCAAACTTAGCATTAAAGTGTTTGGTAATAGCAGATGTTGCTGAGTGGCTGTAACTTTCCTCTGAAGACAGTCTCATGTTCTCAGTTTTCAAAACACAAACCAGAACAGGAGATGCGACTACATAACCTAAAGAACACAAGTGGCACAGATGTATATAGCAGACACTGTTTCTTTAGCAGTGTTTTTGTGACTTTCGTTTGCAGTAAGAGAAAACTGTGTCCAAAGTGGGCATTGATATTTGGGGATGTGAACTTAGAGGCAGGCTAGCTGGAGAACTAATGCTTCTTGTGTCAGTTCTGTAGCAGCTATACCCGAGTTGGGCACCAGGTGGCGATATTACCCTATCTACTCCTCTATTGCCACACAGGATTAAAGACTTACTTTGCTGAACTGGACAAGATTCTTTTTCTTCTTACTGAAAGTGAAGAAAAAGCTAAAGGTACCTGTGGGAATTTTGATGAAGAATTTCAGAGAAATAATTCCCCACAATTACAAAACAAAAGACACATCTGTTAGAGGTTTAAGTTCAGGTATGAAATCCTGAGAATATCAAGTAAGGTAAGTTTAACAGATATGTTTAGAGAACATTGAGGCATGTCTTATTTGTCTGAAATCTAAATGCATCTTTAATGGCCCTGCGACAAAATACTGGCAAATATCACCTGAAGGATGGAAGGGTTCCTGCGCTCGTGGTTTGCGGGTGTAGTCGTCGTCACACAGGGACATCATGTCGGCAGGAGCATGATGAGGCAGGCCACTTTGTATCTGCAATCAGGAGCAGAGAGAGATGGGTGCTGCTGCTCAATTCCCTTTCTTTTTTTGACTTGGTCCTGGGATGACTTTTCGGGTAGGTCTTCCCACCTCTATTAATTTAGAAAACTCCCTGCAGACATGCCTGGAGGTTTGTTTCCATGGAGATTCTAAATCCCATGGAGTTGACAATCAAGATTAGCCATCACACTTTGAATCCGGCTTGCATTTAAGTTTTGCTGTGATATAAAAACCCCTGAGCAACATCATTGACTCCATCTTACTGGGATGGCTGCAGTAAGTTAGTCATCATGCCCTGTGTGACTTGTCTCTTATATGTTCTTTCCATCTGGACATTGGTATGTTTGATCTGCCAATCGGTGCAAAAATGTTTCTCTCTGTCTCTCTCTTTTTTTACTTATAACGTCATGTGATGGTAGAGTCATTTATAATAAGGAAGGTTTTTTCTGTGATTGGTCATGGCTCAGGGGTTAAATAAAGCCTCTGCCTCACAAGCAGAAGGACCTGAATTCTGATTCCAGATCCCATGTAAAAATGCTGGGTGGAAATAGTGTGGCCTGCGTTTCCTGTCCTGGAAGGCGGAGTCTGTGAAGCCCCAGAGCAAAGCAAAAAGGAGGTAGAAGCAATCCAGGTGATTCCTAAAGTCCCTGTTAGGGTTCCATAGACACACACAGTGCCCTCTGACACACACACACACACACACACACACACACACACACATGAAAGGTTTCTTTTTACTACTTGTTCATTTAGTTATTCCACACATGTTTTTCAAAGGTCTGCTGTGTGTTAGCTATTATACTTCATGCTTTTTTTGTGCGTGTATGGGGTAAATGCATGTGTATGCACTTTTTCATGTTGCGAGGCACACATGTCTGGGCAGGTGTGCGTGAGCGTTTGTGTATATGGAGGCCTACGAGTGATGTCAGGAGTCATCCTCCGTTGCTTTTCCACCTTGTTGTTTTGAACTCTGGTCTTTAATTAGATCCAGTGAGTAACATCAGGGTTTGGTTGGCCAGCTCACTCTGCCATCTGGGACTGGGATTGCAAGCAGGCTGCCACGCTCAGCCGACATGTTTCCTGTTGGGGACCTGGGGATCCAAAATTTGGTCCCTTGTCTCATGCTGCAAGCACTCTAACCAGTGAAAGATGCCCACAGCCCACTTTATTCATTTGAAATGGCCATTTAATTCAAAAAGTGCTCTTGCTAGAAAGTTTATACACTTTACCTTCTGTGGGATGATAGTAGCAAAGAAAATGGGTTGAATGAGGGAGGATGGACATTCCCCTGAGCATTTAGTGGAAGGAGGATTGGAGCGAGCTGGTTGTCAGGACAGTTTCAGGAACAGAAGTGGACATAACTAAAACATGAACTTGCTTCGGAGCAAGAGAAAATCCCTTTCAGGTTACTTTTTTAAATAAATATTTTATTTATTTATTCTGTATTTGTGTGTATGTGTGCGTATGTGTGTGGGGGGACATTGTGTCCCTGTGGAGGACCCAGGGTGACTTGGGTTAACTTTTATGTTGGTTTTGGTACAATGATATCAGAAAAAGCCGCAGGACACACAATGTCTTGGTATGGTCCTTGTTCTCAAAAAAAAAAAAAAAAAAAGCCCGTTTTCCTCACCCACAAAATAGGGTTGCTAATATGGGTCCTATAAGACAGACCTGGAGGTTTAATAGATGCAAATCTAGGTTGTGTTTTTGGAGCTGCAGTGGACTCAGGCATTAGCACTGGAGAATTTTGTTGCCAAGTGAGAGGTTCCTGTCCCCAACTGCTCATCCACCTCCAGACCAGTCTCCAAGGCTGGGTTTCTGTCACCACCCCTTCTCTCCCCGACCCCAAACTCACCATTTTTAGTTTTGGTTTCTTTGGGATGCAGCTTCAAAAAGCCACATTCTGAATTTGGTGGCATTACCTCTCACCAGCGGCAAGTCATCAATCATGGGATACAATTGATAGAAAGAGATTACTACTTAGTGGGCTGGACTCTTCCTGATTGTCTTAGAAAAATAGCAACAAGAAGGGAAAAAGGGAAAGGGAACTTTGTGAATTTTTAAAACCATTTTCCTTGGTGGAAAGAAATTGTTTTTCAGAAATAGGAGGGCTCCACAGCTTCTAGTTTTTGAACAAGGAAATTAGGTCGCAATACTGAGCTAATTTAAGGTGACTAATTAGATGCTGACCGTGTGGAGCAGCTGTTGCTGGGACAGAGGCCAGTCCTAGCCGCTCTCGCTGCATGATTCTCTTTCTGCTCTAGAGTTTAGAGTGTTTACTTTTTAAGTGTAAAGATGCACAAAACAATTTCTGGTTGTTAATTCTTCACCTAAAGCTGGAGACGTCTTTGCAGTATGCTGAGAGAGAAGTGTGGGGGATTTTTGCTTGGGCTGCTTGCTTGCTGCTCAAATAAAGTCGCAAAAATCAGAGAACAGCATTTATGCACTAAATGAAACAATCCAGATCCCATCTTACTAGTATCATATTATTATTCTGTTTATTGTTAGTATTGTTTTATACTTTTCTTTATATTGTTTGTATTTAGATTTATGTTGCATTTTATGTCGTATCCTTTTCTTTATCTTATTGTTTCCTCAGGTGTTTTGGGTGAGGAGTTTCTTTTGTTTTTCTTTCATGTCGCCTAGATTTATTTATTTCTTTCTTAATTTATCTTTTTTTAATTTTACAAGCATATTGAGTACTGAACCCTGCTTCCCTCCATCTCCCCTCCCTCCCATCTCCCTGCCTTCCTCTTATCAATCCATCCCACTCTCCTCCACCCTCCTTCCTGGTCATTTCTATGGATCCCAGGATTCCCTCTGGCTTGTCTACTTTTGAGGGATTCAGGCCTCTGTGGCATATCAAGTTTGTCCCTCTTTGGGCCATGGGGTGAGGAGTTTCTAAATGGTCACAGAATTGTCACTCTTGGGGGTGAGCATTGTGTTTTTATTTGGTACCATCCTTAAATTCATCATGGCACTGTAAGTTGAAGAGGGCAGCGAAAGAAGATGTAAGTGTGGATGTCATGGGGAGACATGGAACATCTAACGCTGTGAATCGGATGGCCAGAGACACTTCAGAAGCCTGCTCTTTCCCAGTGGTGAAGCTACGTCAGCTTACTTTTTGGAGGGTGTGCTAATTTACTTTATTTTGTTTAGTTGCCATGTTACAGTCTGAGCACAAATAAGCATTCAAGGTGACCAAGAAAAGCGCCCAGAGCTTTAGCACAAACCTGTTTCCAGGCTGTGCAGAAGCCTCCCCGGGTTCGGAGGGGGACTCCCGAGCATGCGGCAGGATGCAGAGTCTGAGCATGTCGTGAGCTTAGAACCTCAAGTTCTTTCAGAACTTGCTACCTTCCTTTCACTGAGTGTCTATTTTTTGGAAACTGGGCTTTGGTCTTTCTGCTCCAAAATAAGGATCAATAAAAATCAATGTGGAGAAGGACAGGAGAGGGACAGCACTCAGTCCAGTATGAGAGAGGATGAATTGTTGCCCAACAGGCGTTTGCATCCTCCTCGTAAGTGACTGTGGTTAAGAATATAAGGTTTTTTTCTATGATTTGTGTGAATTATCTTTCCAAGTAGCTATTCTTGTTTGGGACACAGTGCTGATTAGACTGTGGGATTAATAACTCTCTTAGTATCTTTTTGGCATAGGCACATTATGTAAAAGTTTATCATATTGAAAGGTCACTGTGAACCAAAAGAGTATGGCATTACTTTAAGTCATTTTTATGTATTTTTTGGCGGCTTTTTTTCTTCTTAAAACTTTGCCTCTTTTCATCATTTTATCTAAGTGCACAAATGCAATCACATGTCTATTTTTAAAAGTATCTTTTCTGTTTG
This sequence comes from Typhlomys cinereus, assembly GCA_023101885.1. NCBI lineage: Eukaryota > Metazoa > Chordata > Mammalia > Rodentia > Platacanthomyidae > Typhlomys > Typhlomys cinereus. The sequence continues at coordinate 1,834,598 of JALPQD010000183.1, read as the reverse complement.
CGAAGCTCTCAAATACTTCCCCACTCCCCTGCCAGATGGTGCAGTAGCAACCTAGCGAACATCCTTGTATATTTTTAAGGACACACTTCTGTAAAAGATGCACACATAGCAATGTCTCCAAGTACAAGGCTGTGTACTCTCAGCTTTAGAAAAGTGAGAAAAAACGTATTATTGCTTTTTCAGTCAACACAGTTCCAGCCTGATTTCTTTATGTCCTGCAACTAGAGTGTAAGACAACTTCGGCGATAGGGTCTTATCATCTAGTTCTGGTGGGCAATCAAGAGCAGTGGCAAAATGCTGTGTTATTTTGGGGGCTCCCTGACCAACATTTTGTATATCTGTTTGAAAAGTGCTATGTAATGATGTTCATTCTGTGCCTAATAGCAGCAATAATGCAAATGTATTACTTAGAGTCTTTGCTTTTAGCAATCTCCGAAGAGGAAATACTATTGAGTCAGACTACCTCATGTGCAAATTGTTTTATGAATAGTGGTGGCTTGGCTATGGGTTAAGACAGTAGGTTATAGCTGTGCTCAACAGACCAGATGGTATAGTTGTCCCACTTGGACGCCCAGGAAGCAGAATCTCACACAGAATTCTGAGGATATGCTAGATTCTGCCCAGACGTTAGCCCTGCTTTGCTTACGAGGAGAGGACTATCAAATGAAGTACTGTGGATAAGGTTATTAGTTTAGCAAATCTACTGTCAGGATATATTCATATGAAAATTACCACTTGAATCTATTTGCAGTTGTATTTTTTAGCGATACTCCCTTCCCAGTAAAAGTAATGTAGTTTCTTTCATTTACCATTTCTCTTAGGATGCTACCATGCAGATAACCCAGAATAGCAAGTGACCACATGCTTCATTATATTTAGTGTTGAAATTTTAATTTTAATTTTAATTTTTTACTTTTAATTTAATTTTACTTTTAATTTTAAAATTATTTATTATTTATTATTTATTCAATTGTGCATGTGTGCATGCCCGTGTGTATGTATCTGTGTGTATGTATATGTGTATATGTAGAACCACAGATGAATTCGGGAACCACCATGGACCGCCTCCACCTCCTCCTTGTTTACTCTGCCCCGGGATTCACAGGCTCCGCCCTACCAGGACCAGAAGCGCAGGCCGCCCCCGCCTCTGTCCGCCGTCTATACGTGGGGTCTAGGATCAGAACACAGGACCTTCCTCCTGAGGCTTAACCCCTCAGCCACCTCTCCAGCCCCAGTACTTTTAATTTAAAAAAATTTATTGCTGGGGCTGGAGAGGTGACTCAGGGGTTAAGCCTCTGCCTTGCAGGCGGAAGGTCCTGAGTTAGGATCCCAGACCCTACATATAGATGGAGGGAGGGGGGCGGGGGGCCCCGGTAGCAGGGGCGGTCTGCGTTTCTGGTCCTGGTAGGGCAGAGCCTGTGAATCCCCGGGCAGAGTAAAGAAGGAGGAGGTGGAGGGGGTCCATGATGGTTCCCAAATTCGTCCGTGGTTCTACACACACACGCACACACATATACATACACACACGCGCACACATGCACAATTGAAAAAAAAAGAGAATTCCATTGTGTATATGACCCAGAGTTTCTTTATCTGCTGATATGTTGATGGATGCCTAGGTATGTCCATGTCTTAGCTTTTGTGAATGGTGTAGCAGTGAGCATAAATGTGAGTCTTCCTTTGCTATGTACTTTGGGTAGATGCCAAGGAGTAGCATGCTTATTTTGTCTTTAATTACTTGACCAATCCCATGATGCTTCTAGAGACTTATTCCTTGTCTTTTTCATGCATGCATATAATGCATTATGATGGCACTCACATCCCTTTGGTTTCCCCCAACTCCCATCAACCCTCCCACTCCTTTCTACTTTCATGTCATTGTATTGTGAGCCAGTAAGTTTTAGGTTTATCTGCCCCTATCCATTCAGTTTGAAGAAATTGTTGATAGTGCTACAAGTTTCTCGAAGAAGTCAGTTTGAAGACATTTTGGCTGGAAATAGCTATTTCACCAAAATGAAAGCTATGTCAATTATGGTGTACACAAGTGGATCATTCACATGTAGGTAATGGAAGCTGACAAGGCTCGTTGTGTGCAAAGCAGAAAAGCAGAGCACGTTCATTTCCGTGCTTTCCTAACTTCCTATCTTAGCGTTCCTTTGGCATTTTCTAGCCCTTCTGCTATGCTCTGAATGCTTGTGCATCTCCTCCCCTCAAATTCACATGATAAAGTCTATCACCTCTCTGGGTTGGGAGGTGCTTCAGGAGGTAAAGTCTTTGCCTCCCAAGCAATAGAACCTGAATTCAGATCCCCAGATCCCGCATAAAAATGCTTGGTAGATAAGGAGGTGGTCTGTGATCCCAGTCCTGGAAAGCAGAGCCTAGGAAATGCCTGAGCAAAGCAGTAAGGAGGTAGAGCAATCCAGGGTGATTCCCAGTGTTACACTTGGGCCTCCACTGGCATACACACCCACTCACGTGCTCTCTTGTGTATAAATAAACACACACACACACACACGCACACACACACACACACACACACATACACACACAGACATCCCTAACCCCCAAGGAGATGGATGGAAGGGGGATGGGTGATCAGATCCGGAGGGCAGAGCTCTCAGATTAGTATCCTCATAAAAGAGGTTCAGAGAGATCTCTCATCTGTTTCTCCAAGTGAGGGCACAGCAGAAGACATCCTCGGGAGTGAGCAAGTGACCCCCTAGACCTGGGTCCTGACTTTTGAGCATCTAGAACCTTAACAAATAAATCTTTGTTATTTATAGATCATGAAGTCTATGATAATCTGCATAGTGTACTGCATGTACTAAGCCACTCCTTTCTGGTAGTTTCTGCCCACCTTTGTCCTCTTTAGTGTTCCAGTGCTTCTCTTCCTTTTCTCACAGTTTATGCACATTGTTGACCAATAAGCCAAAGAATGGATCCTTCCTATTATATTATGTAGTATTTTGTATTGCTTAATGTATTGTATTTATATATTTTCAATGATAATATAATTTTATATAATATACTAATATTGCTTAGTATATTTTAATTTATAAATATTTTAATCTTGTTTAGATTTTGTGTGTCTGTGTGTGTGTGTCTGTGTATATCAGGGGCACTGTATGTGCCTTTGGAGGCACAGGGGTGACTTTGGGAATCATCTTGGATTGTTTCACTCTGGGATTTTCCAGGCTCTGCCTTCCAGAGCCAGAAGTGCAGGCTGCTGCAATTTCTGCCTGGTGTTTTTATGTGTGATCTGGAATTTGAATTCAGGTCCTTCTGCTTGAGAGGCAGAATCTTAACCCCTGATCTGTCTCTCCAGGTTCTCTTATTTGAATTTTAACAAATGGTTTCTTCAGAGGCAAACTTTAACCACAAGAGACAAATATATAATATTGAGATTTCAGAGTAATATTAAATTCAGGTTGTCCTTTAGATAGCAGGAGCAAACACCTCTGTTTTCACATGACAGGAGAAATGCTGTTTATGTCTTTGTTATGAGATCAGGTTTTGTTATGTAGGGCAGGCTGGTCTCTAACTTCTAAATAGCCCAGGCTGGCCTTAATCGTGGCAATCCACCTGCCTCAGTCTCTCAAGTGGGGAAAAAACAGCTTATTTGTTGTGTCTTTTAACTGAAAAAAGACATTGGAAACAGTTTTATATCCTTTATTGTTATAGTTTGAAGGTTGATGTGGGGACAGTTTTCCTAAAGAGCTGTATTGAGCTACGGGGAACAGACTTGCAGCCAGTTGACAAAGCCTCTGTCCCACCTCTTTTTCTGTCTTTCAGAGTAAAGATCCCCAGAGGAAAGGCACAAGACACACCATCAGTCCTTTGAGTCCGCAGTCCGAGCCCAGTATGCACTGTGGCGAGGAGAGGCTGCCATCTAAGCCCTTTTGTTCGCAGAGCAGAGACATGCAGTACACATTGCACCTTGGGCCTTTAGGAGAGCAATAAAAATAGCTATAGCAGCCATTTCCAATAAAAAGATAATTTTTTGCTGGTCAGAGTATCTAATCAATGAAGACATTTTTGGAGTTCTTGTTTGGCCACAGTGTTTGGAGATATGAAGTCTCCAAAGGCCGTTGTGGGAAAAATGAGTATGTGAGCTAGGCCGGACCAAACCTATACTTTGTGTTTTAAGAAAAATGTTTTACGACCTTTAGGTTTCAGAATAACATTTTCTTTTAAAATCTTTTTCTAAATAAGAATTGACTGAACAATGGTTTGTCCACCTTCCACTCTTGCGAGGTATCATTATTTTCACTAAAAGTACCACTTAGTACAAAAGGGTTGAGATCGTAATAATTGTGGTCTAAGCACCATAAGGACTTTTTCCCCCCTGCAACTGTCAGTACCTAATAGCTTCAGTTCTTTGCTTGGATAAGGCAGGCTTTGGGGTAGAGAAATCTGGGAAAGTGTGCACTGATCTGTTTCCATTCTAATTAATGACTGTATAAATTAGAAAGGAGTGGCATTGTAGTAACTCTACCTCTACGCTCCAGAAAATTTCTTTGCTTTAAGCAACAGACTTTCAAATTCCCAGGAGTGTAACTTACTGTGTGGCCAGGCAGGCTTTCTGATAAAGCTGCCATAAAGCTTTTCTCCCTCTATTTATTTGAATGTGATTTCTTTCTGAGCCTGGGTAAGCACATTGATTTTGTGTTTCTTGGAGATTAGTGGTTTAACAGTATGATAACAGGGATTACAGCTGCTAATTTTTCTACATTGTTATTAGATTTTGCTGTCTTTTTAACCCACATGGAGTTTTTGAAGATGTTTTCTCTTTGCCGTAAACAATGCTGAACACAACATTCAATGGCAATGAGAAACCAGACATGTCAAGGAAATGAAATTAATGCCAACACATTAAAGCCTCCTTCTAAAAAACTACATAATCTTCTGCATTTTGGCCAGACTCTGCTATCTTTCTGAATTTTCATTTCTTTATAAAATGTTTCCCGTCCTGTTTCTGTTTTTTTTTTTTTCTTCTACTTTTCAGGTAATATTATTTACTGGCTTCTTATAAATCCTTGCAATTTTTCTGTTTGTAAATATATATTTCCTTCTCCCTTTTAAAATTTTATTGTGTGTGTATACAAAAGGGAACTTGAGTGTGCGTGCTTATGGAGGCCCAAGGGTGACATTGAGATTCATCCTGAATTGTTCTAAATCCTTGCTTTGCTCTGGAGTATCCCAGGTTCCTTCTTCCAGGGCTGAAATAATAGGCCTCTGTCATTTCTGCCTGGCATTTTTACATGGAACCTGAGAATCCGAACTCAGTTCTTTTTGCTTGCAAAAAGAACCCATGAGCCATGTCCTCAGTTCTCTTCTCCCTCATTTTTTAACTCCCCAAATTCATTTAATGAGTATATCGCTTTGAACTTTCCCAGCTTTTAAGAGCACTTACAATTTACTCATGGTGAGTTTCAAAATTAGAATTATTCTTGTTCCAGATGGCTAGTGTCCTCTGTTATGTATTTAGCGGAGTTGAGTCACATCCTTTAAAAACCATAGTTTTATAGGATTCTTTCAAATAGCTTTAAGGTAGAATATCTCTAACAGTCCTTTTACATTACTGCATGAACGATAGTACATGCTGTTTTTTTTGTCGTGTAGGCCATCTGGTGCTATGAATTTCATGCATCCACAAGTTGAGAATCTTGGGAAATGGGCTTCCTAAATAAAGCCAGGAGCTGGGAGAGAGTGGTCCCAGCTTGCGGAGGTGGCATATGCAACTTGGTTGATATGAGGTGCCTCTCAGAGTATAAACACAAAATGGTTTTCTATCTTCCCCCCCATTTACAGTTTCCAGCTTTGCAGAAACGAACCTCAGCTTCCCACAGAGAGTGCAGTCGCAGCTCAGTTGCGTAACTTCTGGGCCTCAATCCATTTCTTTACAGCTTAGTCCTTTTCTTTCAAAACTTCAACCTGGTCTCTAATCTACAGCATTTTGGCCTTAACAGTTCTGCTACTGAGCACCATCAGAAACATAGCTTGGTCAGCTGACAGGTGACTCACTATTGAGCCAGTTTAAGTCTAATGACTTTTAGACAATTACACTCCTTCCAAGACTTGACCACATTCTCTGGCTATGTTGTGTTACATTCTTTCTGCTTTATGTTATACAGTTTTTTTTTTTTTTTACAGTTTCACCTGTCATTTCTGAGTACCTTTTGGACTTGCAAGCATGTGTGCAATCCATTTCTCATATGCATTATTTCATACTTATGATTAGGGTCTGGTTACTTGAGGCAGGAAGCATAACTACCCCTTTCTATCTGGCAGTTGTACCATAGCTAATTAATGGTCTTCTAAACCATTAGTAGCAACTCAGCAAAGCCATTGGCTAGTATGATGTCCACCCATAGTAAAAAGAAAAAAAAGGCCAACTCCTGTTCATTTTCATTCTTTCTCTATGTGTTCAGGTATAGATACCAGTGCACATGCACGTGTGTGCGTGCACGAGTGCGCGTGTGCACGCATGTAGGGGCCAGATACCTCTCTCCTGAGTGTCGTTACTTCCTTCCAACTTCCACCACTGAGACAGTGTCTGTCACTGACCCGGAGCTCCTCAGGAGGTCTGTGCTGCTGGCCAGACACCCCCAGTGACTGTCGCCTCCTCCTCAGCCCAAGATCCAAGCATGTGCCACCAAGCCTGGGTTTTTTTCTTACATCCATTCTGACTGAGTTCAGGTCCTTTTTTCTTTTGAGCTCTGGCCAGTTGCCTTCGATACCCTGTTCACCCACACATTGCTGCCTTCCACCTACTGACCCTCAAACACTGTAAAATTCATCAGAATTTTACAACTGAAGCCAGTGGTTTTAGTTTAGTGGTTGCTGGGGTGTTTGCCAGATTTTGCACAGATCACTGTTTAATTCTGAAGACTCAAAGGAGCTGCGCTGTATACCATGTAGTCACCCTCCCTAACTTCCTCTCTCGAGTCCCTGGAAACCACCAATCCACTGTACTGTCTGTCTCTATGGCGTTGCCTTTTCTGTGTGTTTCTTGGTTTGCTGTGACTTTTCTGGGGCTGTAGCTCAATGATAGAGCAAGTGCTGTGCCTAGTAGGTGGAGACCCTGTGTTCTATCTCCAGTTCTTCAAGGGGAGATAAACAGTTCCTGTGACCCTTGGTGTCTAATTTCCTGCATCGCTATGTACTGTCAGGACTTCACTCTTTGTGCTGAAGTCAGCGTGTACGCAACCATATGTTGTTCTGTTCATCTGCTGGCAGGCGGTCATTTTGTTTTTATTTTCTTACTATTGTAATACTACTATGGGTGTTTGTGTTTAACTTTTGCTTTTCAAATTTTTATTTATTTAAGTTATTTTATTTTTCTAGTTTTACATATTGAGTACTCGTCCTGGCTTTCCTCCATCCTTCCTCCCACTCATCCCCCTTACCCTCCCTCCTTCAATCCATCCCACTCCCTCCCACCCTCCCGCCAGTCCACCTTCATGGACCCCAGAGCTCTTTCTGGCTTATCTACTCTTTTTTTCTTTATTTTTCTACTTTTACAAGCATGTTGAGTAGTTATCCCTGCTTCCCTCCATTGTCTCTTCCTCCCATCAATCCTACCCTCCTGCCTGTTTGCTTCTATGGATCCTAAGGTTGCCCCTGGCCTGTCTACTCCTGTGGGGGTTCAGGTCTCTGTAGCCCATCATATTCCCTCTCCTAGGGCCAACCCACTGATAGGGGCATTTCCCTTCATTTAGTCTTAGTCAGCAAGGTTTCCACTGTATATTCTTATCGTTTTTGAGTTCTCGATATTCTATGAGACCATGATGGTATGTCAGTCCTTATGCAAGTCTGGTAAGGACAAGTCTTACTGTAGTGAGTACCTAGATGCAGCAGTCCTGCCTTGTGTTGAATGTCTTGCCCACTGGTGAACCTTCCCATCTTTAGGTTCTTAACATTCTCACTGCCCCCTCTTCTATTAGGTTCCTAAAGCCTTAGAATGGGGAGATTGGGTTGGTCTGATTTCACACTTTATTTATTTTGTGTGTGTGTGTATGTGTGTGTGTATCAAAGGGCATTGTATGTCTCCGTGGAGGACCAAGGGTGACTTCTGGAACCATCCTGGTTATTTCACTAGGATATTTGCCAGGCTCCGCCCATCAGGGCCTGAAGTGTAGGTTGCTGCTGTTTCTGCTTGGCTGTTTTTACTTGGGACATGGGATCTGAACTCAGATCCTTCTGTTTGTGAGGCAGAGTCTTAACCCTTGAGTCAGCTCTTTGTTTAACTTTTTATGTAATTGTATATTTTAAATTTTTTTCAGTTTTATACCTAGGAAAGGAATTGATGGGTCATATGGAACTCTATGTTTAACTTTTTGAGGAACTTCCAAGCTGTTTTCTAAAATGATGGCAACATTTTGCATTTCCATTAGCAACAGAGGAGTGTTGATATTTTTTCTTACACATGTTTGTTAACATTTTCTATTTTTTGTATTTTTGAATACAGCCATCATGAGTGTGAGCTGGTATCTCCTGTGGTTTGATTTGCATTTCTGTAATGACCAGCAATACTAAGCATTGTTTTTAGTTTCTCTAAAGAAAATGCCTGTTCCAATATTTTGCCTTTTCTTTAAAATTGAGTTGTCTTTTATTGTTGAGTTAAGAACTCCTTATTCATTTTGCTGCTGAACCATGTTATTTGAACATCTTTGTGGAGTGCACTATGGTAATTCAGTACATGTGTACAAGTCATCAGAATAAAGCACATTAATGATATCAAGGCAATAAGCATCTCTATCTTTTCAGACATTTTTCTGTGCTGGAATCAAATTCTTTTTAAGACATTTTGAAAATATATCATAAAATGTTTTTAGCCAATTATTACCTGATAGTGCCAAAGATGTTCCCTATGGTGGTGGCCCTTACTGAACTTTGCCTTGCCATTTCCTTCTGCTCTTCCCAGTCTGGAGTATCCACTGCTTTATTGTATTCTTTGTTTTTGATACCAAGTTACTGCTGAGTATGATTTGCAAACATTTCTCCTAGGAGTTTTTTTTTAATAGTGGTTTTTGATGCACACAGGTGTTTAATGTCGATGATGTGCACTTTACTCCTTTTCCTCTTTTTTTTTTGGTGTTGTTGAGGATCTTTGAATCTCACCTGTGCAAGGCAAGTTCTGTGCCTCAGTACTGTGTCCTCAGTGCCCTTTCTCTGTGTTCTTGTGCTCTTGGTTCTAAGCAATCTTATTTTTAATTTTCACACCAGATCTAATCAAGAATGATGCAACTACCTTTAGTTATTTCAAGTTTTTGTGCAGTAAGTAAGTCCTCCAGACTTGAGAGTAATTTCCAAGATATGTCGTCGAGATAGTTACATTCTCAACTATGGAATCCTCTTTCAGCAGCATTTTCTCTATATTTAGCCTCTTCTTTTGAAATGTTTCTTTTTAAAGTTGAAGAGTTTACCTTATGAGGTTAATTTCTTTGATTGAAATTAGATATATATGTTAAATATATTATAAAAGTAACTTCCTTTCCATTCCAAAGCCAGTTCTCTCTAGTCTTGTGGAAGATAGCTACTATTCCCTAGTTCTGAAATCTTCCAGAGAATAACTCTGAAAATCTAAGTGTAGACATAGAGTCACATCCCCTGCTTTTTACTCACATATGTGGGATTATCATCCATTTCATTTGAGACTTTCACACTTTTGAAAGTGCTTTTGAACTTTCTAATTTATCTTGGAGTTGGTTGTGTGTCGGCATTTCTGATACAAGGATATTTAATTATTGATAGAGCTGTAGCCTGTTTCAAATCTATTAACTAATAAAAGCACACATTTGACCTCTCAACAAGCTTTGACCTTTTTATTTTTACTTTTTGAAGTTCTGAATTGACAGAATAAAAAGGTTAAGAGAGCTGAGATAATTTCCTTCTTATTTCTGTTTTTTAATGAGTATTCCAGGTTGTCATGACTTTCATATAATACTTCAATGTAATACTAATCAACTTAATCTGACAAATGAAAAGCCTAATGATTCAGTCGGTATTGAAAAAGAAATATCTGACTTAATCATGTAAGGTTGGATAAGAACAACCTTTCTCAAACTGTCTGTGGCAAAAGAGACAGATTTTATTTACCGTTTAAGGATTCCAGACTTTTTAGAATAGAGAAACAATCTCAAGGGGGGGGATCTGTTTCCTCATTCATATTAAAATGCATTCAACCTTGGGACTGGAGAAGTAGCTCAGGGGTTAAGCAGACAGAGGCCTTTCAAACAGAGGTCCTGAGTTTGGATTCCCGATTCCATGTAAAAGTGTCAGGCGGAAAGGCAGCAGCCTGAACTTCAGACCCTGGGAGGTGGAATCTGGGAAACTTTGGGAAACTCCAGAGTAAATGCAGAGGAAATGCAGGGTGATTTCCAAAGTCACCCTTGGGTCTCCACAGGCACACATAGTCCACCCCCCCACAAGACCATACACACAAGAAAAAAATGCATTCATTATTAAGGAAGATAAGTAAATAATTTCCCAATAAACCAAAAGCAAAACAAAAAACAAAACTCAACCAAAAAACCTCCAGCCCTTTGCTTATCATTATTTTTTATAAAATGTAGCAAAACCAAATGGCCAGAAATAAAATTTAAAGTGTATATAAAATGTAAAGTTCAGATGGCTAGTGTAGGAGCAGTGGTTATCTGTCTCTTACTGTGCCCTCTCCTGGTAATATCGGAGCTTCTGACATGGTGAGCCAGGACCCTTCCTCCCTTAGGTTGCTTGTTGGGTGTTTGTTCAGTTATGCAAAAGTAACTAACAGTCATTAGAAGTGCAGATATCCGTAAAGTAACACACCAAACAGCAGCAGAAGTTCTGATGAACTCATCACTGTGATTTTGAGTGGATATCTGGAGTTGTCCTGGTTTCTGACTTCTTCTGGAAACTTCCATGGTTATATCTCTGTTCTAATTATGCTGCTCTCAGAATATATTGCTTTCTCCTGAAAAAACAAAGAGCAGTGGTTATTAACTCAATCTTTTATCTGTAACCATCCCTCCTTCTGCTTCTCTCTCTCCACTCTCTCTCTTATACTCAGTCATGTGGCCCCCTCTTTCTTTTGTGACATCCAATCATCATGCAACCCAGGCTGGCTCTAGCTTGTGGATCTTCCTGCCTCAACCCGAATGTTGGGATGATAGACATGTGTCTTCACACCAAGGTAAGATTTGACATTTTGGTGTAGTGAATAACCTGATTTTGCTTTCTACTTTATCCTATCTTAATTAGATTATTGGCAATGCTTCTTATAGGAGATGATATGTATCTAAGCCACTTTTATAGTTTGTTTTAATAAGACCTCAAGTAGAGAAATCAATCTTATGGAAGTATATATATATATTTTTTTTCCATTTATTTTTGATTTTTTAAAATTTCCACTCATACAAACTTAACAGGTACACTGGTACCCTCTCCCTCCAACCCCCTATCCCCCTGTGCCCCACTTCCCTCCCCCTTCCCTCCCCATCTCCCAGTGCCTTCCCTTCCCATCCCCGGAGAATCCTGTAATGTGCATGCCAAACTCTCCTCTGGATCTTCCTCTCCGATGAGGTGCAAGGACCCAGTGGCATTTCCCAGAACCCTTTCTTGTGTTCCCCTTAAGCATAGGAACACTACTGTGGCTGTCAATCCCTTGCCTACCAGGATCCTAGTGCCTTTAGCAAATGCTAGACTTTGTGAGGTCAATAGTGTGTTGGACATTGCTCAGGGCATGTAGAGTCCAAATATGATTGCTTCGGCCCTAACTTGTGTGGAGTATCTTGCATATCATTGCTCCTCCCATCCTTGTACTCTTACAATCTTACCACCCCCTCTTCCGCAAATTTCCCTGAGTTTCAGGATGGGGAGAGATTAGGCAGGTCTAGTTCCTGGTGATTGATATAAAGTCTCTGATGTTTTGGATTATGATTTGTTGATTTTTTTTTCCAGTTTTGCTGCTCCTGCAATGCCCTTGACTCCACCCTGATGGATACTGGATGTCACTCCCTGACCAGAGATAAAAACCTGTTAAATTAGAGTCTTGTTATAAGAGTATAGTCAAAATGTAATAAAAGTAGGAAACTGCGGTGAGGGAGGGGTCAATCACCCATCTGCGAAATGGTTACTTTCTATCTGCCAGACTATATGCCCTCCCCTTTGGGTAAGATCATACCCCATCAGTTGTAAATGATCAGGAAAGAAAGTTTGTGAACCTAACCAGATGGCTCACTACTTACTTCCAGTCCTCGATGGTGGCCTATTTTCTCTGCTGTAACATGGTCCCCCCCCCTCTTTGTTACTGGTGTGGCCCTCCTTCCCCGTCCCTTCTGTTCATAATCTTAGCAATTACTGGAGTTATACAGAGATTTGTCTTTGAGTGTCTCTAAGTGGGTTTTGTACTAGGAGCCAACTATTAGAGAGTACATATGGTGCTATATTTCTTTTCTATTTTTTTAATACATTTCTTATTATTTCCGCTCATACAAACTTAATAGGTAGACCAGTTCCCTCCCTCCCTCCTCCTCCCCCCGAACCCCTTGCTCTCCCTCCCCTCCCTCCCCATCCCCTAGTGCCTCCCCCCCAAATTCCCAGAGAGTCCTTTATTGTGTATGCCTAACTCTCCTCTGGGTTCTCCTCTCCGATGACGTACAAGGACCCAGTGGCATTTCCCTGAACCCTTTCTTGTGCTCCCCTTAAGGATAGGAACACTACTGTGGCTGTCAATCCCTTGCCTCCAAGGATCTTGGTGCCTTTAGCTGATGCTAGACTTCGTGAGGTCAATAATGTGTTGGACATTGCGCAGGGCATGCAAAGTCCAATTATGATTGCTTTGGCCCTAACTAGTGTGGAGAATCTTGCAAATCATTGCTCCTCCCATCCTTTTGCTCTTACAATCTTACCGCCCCCTCTTCCGCAAATGTCCCTGAGCTTCAGGATGGGGAAAAATTAGTCTGGCCTAGTTCTAGGTGGTTGATATAGAGTCTCTGAAGTTCTGGATTGTGGTTTGTTGAGTTTCTTTTGCAGTTTTGCTGCTCCTGCAATGCCCTTCACTCCATCCTGCTGGGCACTGTATGTCACTCCCTGGTCAGAGACAAAAAGCTGTTAAACTGGAGTCTTGTTATAATAGCACATTCAAGGGTAGATGTAATAAAAGTAGGAAACTTCAGTGAGGGAGAGGTCAATCACCCATTTGCAAAATGATTACTTTTTATCTGCCAGACTATATGTCCTCCCCTTCTGGTGAAATCATACCCCCTCAGTTGTACATGATCAGGAACGAACGTATGTGAACTTAACCAGGTGTCACATTACTTACTTGCATTCCTTGATGGAGGCCTATTTTCTCTGCTGTAACATGGTCCCCTCTCTCCTTGTTTCTGGTGTGGCCCTCCAACCCCATCCCTCCTGTTCATAATCCTTGCAATTACTGTATTACATAGGTTTACCTTTGAGTGTCTCAAGGTGGGCTGGGTGAGTTTGGTACTAGGAGCCACCTATTAGGGAGTACATACGGCGCTTAATTTTCTGGGTTTGGGATACTTCACTTAATATAATTGTTTCTAATGACATCCATTTCCCAGCAAATTCCAGTAATTCATCATTTTTGATGGCTGAGTAGTACTCCATTATATAGATGTACCACAGTTTCCTTATCCACTTGTCAACTGTTGGACATTTGGGTTGATTCCATGACTTTGCTATTGTAAATAGTGCTGCTATGAACATGGTCGTGCTTGTGCTATCGAGGTGAACCTCTGCTGTATGGGGGGTTATTCCCAAAAGTGGAATAGCAGGGTCATATGGCATTTCAATCTTTAATTTCTTTAAGAATCTCCAGACCGCTCGCCAGAGTGGCTGTATGAGCCTGCATTCCCACCAGCAATGTAGCAGAGTTCCCCTCTCTCCACATCCTCTCCAGCATTTGTTGTTGTTTGTATTGTGGATTTTTGCCATTCTGACCGGGGTGAGATGATATCTCAGGGAAGTTTTGATTTGCATTTCCCTGATGGCTAAGGAAGTGGAGTATTTTTTAAGATATTTGTTAGACATTTTAATTTTATCCCTGGTAAAATTTCTTTTAAGTTCCAGGGCCCATTTTTTAATTGGGCCATTGGTTTCCTTGGTGTGTTTGGTTTTCTAAGTTCTTTGTGCACTCTGGACAGTGGAGCTCTATCAGATATGTGGTTAGTGAAGATTTTCTCCCATTCTGTGGGTTGCCTTTGAGCTCGTGTTACAACCTCTTTATCTGAACAGAAGCTCTTTAATTTCACAAGATCCCAACTGTTGAGGGTTGGTAGCAGTGACTGTGCCATTGGATGTCTGTTTAGGAAATGTTGGCCTAGGTCAATCAGCTTGAGGGAGTTCCCTATCCTTTCAACTATGGTTTTTATAGTCTCTTGCCTGATATCAAGGTCCTTGATCCATTTGGAATTAAGTCTTGTACACGGTGATAAGTATGGGTCCAACTTTAATCTTCTGCATGTGGAGATCCAGTTTTGCCAGCACCATTTGTTGAAGATGCTGTTCTTTTTCCATTGGATTCTTTTGGCCCCTTTGTCAAAGACCAAATGGCTGTAATTTTGTGGGCTTATATCTGGGTCTTCAATCCTTATCCATTGATCTGTGTGTCTATTTTGGAGCCAGTACCATGCTGTTTTTATAACTATGGATTTGTAGTATAGACTTAGGTTTCGTATGGTAATACCTCGAGCAGTGTTTTTGTTACTCAGGATTGTGTTTGCTATCCTGGGTTTTTGTGCCTCCATATGAATTTTGAGATTGTTTGGTCAACTTCTTTGAAGAATTGCTTTGGGATTTTAATTGGTATAGCATTGAATTTATATATTGCCTTTGGTAGGATGGTAATTTTTACGATGTTGATTCTGCCAATCCAGGAACATGGGAGGTCTTTCCACCTTCTGGTGTCTTCTGCTATTTCTTTCTTTAGGGTTTTAAAGTTTTCATTGTAAAGGTCTTTTACCTCCCTGGTTAGGTTTATACCAAGGTATTTCACACATCCTCTCCAGTATTTGTTGTTGGGATAGTAAATGGGATTGTTTCTCTCAGGGCTTTTTCACTACTTTCATTCTGGGCATGTAGGAAGGCCACTGATTTTTGCACATTTATTTTGTATCCTGCCATCCTGCTGAACTTCTCAATTAGTTCCAGGAGCTTCCTGGTGGAGTTTTTGGGATCACTCAGGTGTAAGATCATGTCATCTGCAAATAGGGATAGCTTGACTTCTTCCTTGCCAATTTGAATCCCTCTTATGTCCCTTTCTTGTCCTATGGCTTCAGCTAAGACTTCAAGTACAATATTGAATAGAAGTGGTGAGAGTGGACAGCCTTGTCTAGTTCCTGATCGAAGTGGGAATGCTTCCAATTGTTCCCCATTGAGCATAATCTTTGCTGTTGGGCTTGTTGTATACAGCTTTTATTATATTGATAAAGGTTCCTTCCATTCCTACTGTCTCTAGCGTTTTGATCATAAAAGACTGTTGGATCTTGTCAAAAGCTTTTTCTGCATCTATCGAGAGTATTATGTGGTCTTGGACTTTGGACTGGTTTACATGATGAATTACATTTATTGATTTGCATATGTTGAACCAACCTTGTGTGCCAGGGATGAAGCCTACTTGGTCCCCGTGAATGATCTTTTTAATATGTTTTTGAATCCGATTTGGTAAGACTTTGTTGAGAATCTTTGCGTCTGTGTTCATCAGAGAGATCGGCCTATAGTTTTCTTTTTTAAGTGAATCTTTATTAGGTTTTGGGATTAAAACGATATTAGCTTCATAGAAGGAATTTGGTAGTGTTCCTTCCTTTGCTATTTGATGGAACAGTTTAAGGAGTATTGGTGTTATTAACTCCTTAAATGTCTGGTAGAACTCTATGCTGAATCCATCTGGTCCAGGACATTTTTTGGTGGGAAGATTCGAGATTACTTCCTCCATTTCCTCATATGTTATAGGACTATTTAAATAATTCACAACTTCCTGATTCAATTTAGGTAAGTTGTGTTTACTTAGTCTTTTGTGTTGTCGAATTTCACAGAGTATAAGTTTTTGAAATATGATGTTATATAGAACTAGGACAGCCTAATCTCTCCCTATCCTGGAGCTCAGGGACATTTGCAGAAGAGGGGGCGGTAAGATTGTAAGAGCAAAAGGATGGGAGGAGCAACGATTTGCAAGATTCTCAACAATAGTTGGGGCCAAAGCAATCATAATGGAACTTTGCATGCCCTGCGCAATGTCCAGCGCACTGTTGCCCTCATTAAGTCTAGCATCTGTTAAGGGCACCGAGACCCCTGGAGGCAAGGGATTGACAGCCATAGTAGTGATCTTATGCTTAAGGGGAACAAGAGAAAGGGCTTATGGAAATGCCACTGGGTCCTTATATGTCATCGGAGAGGAGGACACAGTGGAGAGTTAGGAGCACACAATAAAGGACTCTCTGGGAATTGGGGGGGAGGCACTGGGGGAAGGGGAGGGGGAAGAGAGGGGAGGGAGGGAACTGGTAAAAAATTTTAAAATGTATAATTAAATTTTTAATAAAAAAAAAGAAATATGATGTTATAATTCTCTGGATTTCTTGGGTATCAGTAGTGATAACTCCATGTTCATTTCTAATTTTGTTAATTTGGGTTTTCTCTCTCTTGCTTTTGGTTAATTTAGCTAGGGGTGTATCAATCTTATTAATTTTTTCAAAGAACCAGCTTTTTGACTGGTTGATTTTTTTCTATCGTTTTTTTTTAATCTCGATTTCAGATATTTCTCCCCTTATTTTGCTAATCTCCTCTCTTCTCCTACTTTTGGGCTCAGATTGCTCTAGTTTCTCTAAAGCTTTAAGCTGTTAAGTTGTTTATTTCTGATGTTTCCATTTTTTTGATGTAGGCATTAAGAGCTATGAACTTACCTCTTAGGACAGCTTTCATTGTGTCCCAGAGATTTTGGTGAGTTGTATTTTCATTATCGTTCACTTTCAGGAAGTCTTGAATTTCCTTTGTAATTTCTTCCTGAATCCAATTCTCATTCAGCATCATAGTGTTAAGTTTCTAGGAGTTAGTGTATTTTCTGTTGCTTGTTGTGTTGTGGATATCAAGCTTTAGGCCGTGGTGGCCTGATAAGGTGCAGGCTAGAATTTCAACTTTCCTGTATATGTGTAGATTCATTTTGTGGCCCAATATGTGATCTATTTTGGAGAAAGTTCCATGTGCTGCTGAGAAAAATGTGTATTCTTTGGTGCGTGGATGAAAAGTTCGATAGAGATCTGTTAGGTCATTTCAATAAGGGTTTGATTAAGCTCCAAAGTGTCTCTGTTAAGTTTTTTACCTGTAGATCTATCCCATGTTGAGAGGGCGATATTGAAATCTCCAAGAATTATCATTTTAGGATTGATTTCTCGCTTTAGACGTTGTATGGTTTGCTTAATGAATTTGGGGGGGGTGGCATATTGGGTGCATAAATGTTCAGTATTGTGAAGTCTTCCTGGTGAATTGTGCCTGTGACTAAAATGTAGTATCCATCTGTGTCTCTTATGATTTTTTTTTTGTTTGAAGTCCACTTTGTCCAATAGCATAATGGCTACCCCTGCCTGTTTTCTGTTTCCATTAGGTTGTAGAATTGTTGACCAGACTTTTATTTTTAGAATGTGCCTATCTTTTGTGGTGAGTTAGGTTTCCTGCAGGCAGCAGATTGATGGATTGTGATTTTTATTCCAAGTTTGTAATCTGTGTCTCTTGATTGGTGAGTTAATTCCATTAACATTAGTGTTATAATGGAGAAACTATTTTTAATTCCGGACATTTATTATGTTTAGTGGATTTTGTAAGTATATTGCTTCGCTTTTAATGGTGTTATACTTCCCTTCTGTTTTCCCAGATATGCCTGTTTTTTTATTCATGCTTGAGTATCATTTCTAGCATTTTTTGGAGGCCTGGTTTGGTGGACATGTATCCCTTCAAGTTGTCTTTGTGCTGGAAGATTTTTCTCTCTCATTGATCATGACCGATAGTTTTGCGGGGTATATCAGCCTGGGTTGACATTTTTGCTCATTCAATACTTGAAGTATGTCTCTCCAAGCTCTTCTTGCTTTTACTGTTTCGACTGAAAAGTCATTTGTTATTTTAATAGGTTTACCTTTAAAAGTGACTTGTTTTTTTCCCTTGAAGCTCTCAGCACCATTTCTTTATCTTGAATATGAAGTGATTTAACTATTATTTGCCGTGTCGAGTTTCTATTTTGTTCATATCTGTTTGGGGTACGGAATGCCTCTTTTATATGGATGGGCCTCTTTTTTTTAGATGAGGAAAGTTTTACTTGATGATCGTTTGAAAAATTTCCTCAGGTGTGTTATTTTGAGATTCTTGTTCTGGTATTCCATGAATACGCATGTTAGGCTTCTTCAGGATGTCCCATAACTCTTGAATGTTTCTCTCTAGCCATAACTCTTGCATGTTTCTCTCGAGTGTCTTTTTGGCTTTAAGAACCTCTTCCATTGAGCTGGTTAATACTCCCACTTTGTCTTCAAGGTCTGAAATTCTGTTTTCTGCTCTGTTAGTTCTGCTGATAAGACTCTTTTTTGCGTTCTGGGTTGAAGATAACTTGTCTTTTAGTTCAGTTTTGACTCTGCTTGAATCTGTTTTAACTGCTCTGTGCCTGTTTTTGTTTCTTGAACTGTTTTTTGCAACTCCTCCAAGTGTCTGTTGTTTTCTTCTTCAAAGCGATTGTTGCGGTTATTTAATTGCTCCTGGATTTCCTCTTTCATAGTATTGAACATGGTAATGATCATGTTTTGAAAGTCGTTATCCTGGGTCAGGCTTTCTTGGCCATTTTCCGTGGGTTTGTTCCGGTTGGAGTCTATCATTATGGGGTTAATTCCTTCAGTGGGAGATTCGTTTTCTTGGGTGTTGTTTCTCATGGATTTGCACTTTGACTTGGGCATCATCGTTTTAGCTCTTAAGACCTTCTTTCAATTTCTGTGCGTTTTTCACTGAAGTGAATTATTTGGCCTGGGGTTTTGGGGTTGGGCGGAGGCGGGGCTTACCTAGGTCTTGATGAGTCCCGGCTGGACTGGGAGCGTCCCGGGCGGCAGTGGGGGGCTATTTAACCTGGGGAGCTGGGGCGTGGCCCGGGATGATGGGGTCTTCCCCGGCCCTGTGTGGCTCCGGCTCCGGCAGGCTGGTGGGAGGAGCTGGGTCCCTTGGGCTGCCTGGGCTTCTGGCGGTGGGCGGGTGCGGAGCTCACCTGGGTCGCGGTGAGTCCCGGCTGTACTGCGTGGAGTGGGGAAAGGCCTTATGGAAGTATATTGAAGGGCTGTTGAAGAAGTTTTAGAACAAGCCAGCAAGCTAGACATCACTTTGAATATTTTGCTCAAAGGTAAGCAAGTGACCTGGTGATTTCAAAATTCATCTTCAGTTTTTATCAGTAGTTAATGTAATAATTAATCTTGTAAAATTATAGTTGAAATTCCAATTCACAGTGCCAGAGAAAGTATTAGATCTAAGTCTGTGCATTTCTTCTACATGGATGCTATTTCAATAGAAAATAAATTTTAAAATTTATCAAATTTGTGACCTAAGACTGGGTATTTACCTCACAAAGAACTTATGTAGCATGTACAGAGCTTTGGGTATTGTCTACAGTAAGGCAAAAACCAAGCCAAGCCAAAGGAAAGCAAACCAAACCAGAAGCAACCCACTAACCGAACAAAAATCCCCCTGACTTGCCTATAACTTGTTTCTCTGAAAATTACTATTAAATTATGGAATGTATCAAATGTTCTTCCAACCTTTAAATTTTTGTTTTTTTTCTTTTGATTTAATCTGTTCTTAAAAAAACTTTGCAGACCCGGAAATTCTCTGGGAATTGGGGGGGAGGCACTGGGGGATGGGGAGGGAGGAGTGAGGGAAGGGGGAACAGGGTTTGGGGGGGAGGGAGGGAACTGGTGTACCTATTAAGTTTGTATGAGCGGAAATAATAATAAAAAATGTTAAGAAAAAGAAAATTAAAACTATCCAAATATCAAAACAAATAAGCAAACCTAGGTATTTAATGAACATCTTTAAATATAACACTTGGGTACTTCTGGGCATAGTCGTGCATGCCTGTAACCCCAGCACTTGGGAGGCAAAGGCAGGAGGAGCATGAATTTAAGGTGATTGTGATTTTTAGGGCAGTCTGGGTTGTACAGAACAAACAATGCAAACAAAATAAGCAAACACACTGAAATCCCTAACTTGCTTTCTTATGTTGCAGCAAAGCAGGAAATTCAATTTACATTGCAAGTTTGTGTGTGTGCACATGCGCATGCGCGCGCTTGCGTGCGTGCACTTGCGTGTGCGCTTATCTTTGTCTGTCTGTGTGCCTGTCTTTATGTGTGTCTGACTTAGCAATGAGAGGTTACTGGGTATATCTGTGGAGGCCCAAGGATGAGTTTGGGAATCATTTCAGATTGCTCTAGTCCTTTTTGCTTTGCTTTGGGGTTTCCCAGGCTCTGCTTTCCTAGATCAGAAGTGAAAGCTGCCATTTCCATGTGGTGCTTTTCCATGGGATCTAGGATCAGAACTTGGGTCCTTCTGCTTGTTCAGAGCGTAAGCCCTGAGCCATCTCTTCGGCTCCTCCAAACAGATTTTCCTTCTGTTATGCATTGTACTTCACCTTGCATAAATGGATGGTCATCAAATTATCACATTAGGTCCTTAAAATTGTGGATAGGCTTTGCTTGACTTGCCAAAAAGAAAAAAACAAACCAACCACAGGCTTGTAGAGGAAGGTCGTATTAGGGCCCCAATGACCCTTATTCTGGTGGAGGAACTCTAATGCTGTTTATAGCTCTCTCTTCATGTGACTGTTAGAGAACATCTCAGTGAGAAAGTGCAACACAGAATCGGCACAGCTACAGCTCTTCTCCTTCTCTCTGATTAAAGAAGGGAAACACATTTTGTTTTCAGTGTACTCTTGACCGCCTATTCCTGTTTCTTCCCCACCCCTCAGTTGTGTCTTCCATCCTTGACTGCCACCTATCTCTCTGTTTCTCTTACGCTGTAATTTTCGCATGTCTCTTTTGAGTAATCTGAATCTTCGGGTTAAAAAATAATAACTAGCTTTCAGTTTAATGCTTAACCTAATATTTTTATGTGATTATGATGAAACAAAATAAGTAATGAAAAGTACACAAGGCTTTTGATAGAGGAAACTTGTATATTTTCCTCTTGTTTTTGTTCTTTATCTGAATTTTATTTGGCTGAAGTGTGTCCGTGGTTCTTAGACTCCTCTGTGCTTTAGAATCATGCGAGAAATCTGACTGAAATATTCATGACCATGCTCACCTTACTCTAAAATTAGAATTTCTTTGGAGTATAGGAGTGAGGGAGACAGTTTATTTTGCATCAGTTATACATGTAATGGATTGTAGATAAAGGTTTGGACATCCCTATATTATGCTACCTCAAAATATTTTCCAGTTATGAAGTTATATGTCTGAGATTATATAATTTTGTATTACATGTCTGTGATATATATTCCATGTGCATATGTTCCACATGTCTCTCTATACATATATGTTCCATATATATAATCCATATATATGTGCCATTTATATATTCCATATATATTCCACATATGTATTCCATATATCTCCTTTTTCCAAGACAGGACCTTTTTCATGTAGCCCTTGAATTTATGTTACATCTGTACCTTGCCTCCCACGTGCTGGCATTACAGGTGTGTACTACCATCCCTGTCATATCTCTGATATATTACATCATCCTTATTTCCCTTTCCTCTCTTTGGTTCCATCAAGAGATCCTGAAGACTAGAAGCATAATATTTTTCAGGCAGTGGGGGATTTACTGATTCTACATTCACAGAATTATTTTGTCATGGCTTCCAATTACTACTGGGTTTACAAAACAGCTCAATTTAACACAATGACTAATAGTAAAATGCAGTGTTGTAATTGGCCTTGAAAACATATGGCCAATAAAAAGACATATATTATAGAACAAAAACTTATAAAACTGTATTTGGAAAAAAACAGGAAACTGAAAAGAAATGGCTTACTGCTTTCAAGAACTACACAGAATTTGTTGTGATTTCTGTGACCACTTATTAAGACCCTTGTCCAGTGAGTGTCAGCTAGAATTGTGATTTCCATAGGAATGGAACTTTTCTTTTCATTTACTTCATATAATGGAAACAAAAATATCCTTACCTGAAAAGTATTGTTGGATATTCTGCTAATTTTTAATTATACTCAAGACTTTTCATTTTTCATTGTAAAGACTGTTACATTTTTCATTTGTGAATGGAGTTTAGAGAAATCAGTTAAATGTTAATTGTCTGCTGAATCACATAGTATCCTTTCACATTATTAATTGAAGTCAGCTGACTGATACAGACTGTGCTAACATCGTCTCATTTGGGTGAATATTATAAGTAGTTTTTTTTTCCCCAGTTGGATATCACTTCTTCCCCTTTTGTGAGATCCCTTGAAACCTCTGGCCAGACAATGGTTTGAGCCATGAAGATGGATTGGTTCCTAAATTTCCTCAGTGCTACTATGTGAGATCTGAGAAAAAGTAGTGACTTATGCTGAAGCTGTGAATGTGGGAGTCAGACAGGCCAGACATTTAGCTTTCATGACCAAGATCACCAGCGAAATGAAACCACGGAGAGATTAGCTTTCTGGGAGATTTCATTTTCTTCTGCTTTTAGGAGACAGATTTCTTAGGATACTGGGGTATGAGCAGAAACCAGTCAATATGATTTTTTCCCATTTTTGTTCCCAAACTGCTGAATCTTATTTTGGCCCTCAGTCCATAATCATTTATTTATTTTACTTTTAATTTTACTTAGATAAATTGTTATGGTTTGAATGTGAGATGTGTTTATTTTGATTTTGCTTATTGAGAGATAATTTTGCTTATTGAATGTAAGTTACCTCCCAAAGGTTTATTCATCTGAATCCTTAGCTGGGAAGATTGTGGCATGTATCAGGGTAGAGCCTTGCTAGAGGAGGCATGTCACAGGGGGTGGGCCTTAAGGTAGCCCCACCCTGCTTCCTCTTGCTGTCTTGTTCTCTCTGCTTCCCTATGATGCGGTGACCTGAACTGCCTCCAGCCTTCAGCTATGTGATTCCTGCTTTGGTAGACTATATCTCCTCTGTAGCCATAGGCCTAGTAAATACCCCTTCCTCCCTTTTTTGCCTGGATGTCAGTATTTTCTCACAGAAAAAAAAAAAGAAAAGGAATAAAACTATATTGGAGATAGAGAAGGGAAAGAAGGAAAGAGGGAGGAGGGGAGAAAAAGAGAGAGAGAGAGAACACACACACACGCCACTGCACATGAGTGGAGATCAAAGACGGCTTTTGAAAAGCTGCTCTCTTCATTCACCATCTGGCCTTCAGAGATTGAACTCAGGTCTCTAGACTTGGGAATAGGTGCCTTTCCCTGCCGTGCCATGTTGCTGGTCCCATAATCACTTGTTTAGATCAGTGTTGATTATAACGCCTGACAATTTCTTCCCGACAGTTTGCACTCTGTGCAAACATCTACGCCGCCCCTAAAAGAGCCTGTGTTATCACCAAGGAAATGTAGCCCCCATCATGCAAACCCTGGAACTGCTCTGCCCTCTGATGTGCCTGGCATGAGAGACAATGCACATTGTTTCAACTAATAGACAGTTTGCATTTGCAGCTATAGTTATTCTAACTGCTGCAACATTTGGAAACATTAACCTATGGCCATGCATTTTTTCCCAATTACTCACAGCATAACAGAGGGCAGAGTATAATGAAAGGGTGCACAATGAGGAGAATAACTTCCAATGACTCATGAACCTGGGCCACCCCTAGGTGTCTGTCTGCCTGGGTGTGGTACTCAGCTTTGTGCCATCCACAGCTGTGATTGGCATTACCTGCTACAGAGCTCTGACTCAGGCCTTTGCCTGCAATGCATTTGAACTTTTTCCTCTGTTTAGTCCTGCCTCCCTGTCCTTGCTTTCTCTGGTATTGTTATGTGATAGACATCTTGCCCTTAAGCACCATCTCTATATACATTTCTGGAGAATCCAGCTATGACTTTGAGACGGTTTGCCCTGCTTCTATATAGTCAGGAGTGATCCATCTCTCTTGGCAACTCCATACCTTCCTGAACTTCATTGTCCTAGTTAAGTAATTACAAGGTTTTATTTAAATTCTCAGCAATTCACCTCCAGTTACAGGATGCTTTACAGTGATGTATTTATATTCAGTTTTTCTTCAGAGGAGCAGAGACTGGCTGTGTAACAGCCGACAGATAATCATGAAACCTGTTAGTTGTGTATCCGGTATTGTGGTTTATACAATCTGTATCCATGGTTGTTTTAGGTCTCCATGCTGGATGACTTCAGATAAATTTCTCAACCCTTAGAGCCTCAGTCTTCTTCAGTTACTTGTTGTCGCAGTTACTCTGCATGTTGCTGATGAAATTACCGTCAAACAGCTTAAGGGAACAAGGGGTTTTTATTTTTGGCTTCTGATTCCTGGTTTCAGTTGCTTGTCCAGCTTGGCAGGAGAGTCCACACCAACACCAGGAGCTTAGGGAACTGGCCACACTATCTCCACATAACTTTTTTTTATACATTTTTATTATTATTTCCACTCATACAAACTTAATAGGTACACCAGTTCCCTCCCTCCCTCCTCCTCCCCCCGAACCCCCTGCTTCCCCTACCCTCACCCCTCCCTCCCCATCCCCCAGTGCCCCCCCCCCCAATTTCCAGAGAGTCCTTTATTGTGCATGCTTGACTCTTCTCTGGGCCCTCCTCTCCAATGACGTACAAGGACCCAGTGGCATTTCCCTGAACCCTTTCCCGTGTTCCCCTTAAGCATAGGGACACTACTGTGGCTGTCAATTCCTTGCTTCCAAGAATCTTGGTGCCTTTAGCTGATGCTAGACTTTGTGCGGTCAATAGTGTGTTGGACATTGCTCCGGGCATGCAATGTCTAATTATGATTGCTTTGGCCCTAACTTGTGTGGTATCTTGCAAATCATTGCTCCTCCCATCCTTTTGCTCTTACAATCTTACCGCCCCCTCTTCCGCAAATGTCCCTGAGCTTCAGGATGGGGAGAGATTAGTCTGGCCTAGTTCTAGATGGTTGATATAGAGTCTCTGAAGTTCTGGATTGTGGTTTGTTGATTTTCTTTTGCAGTTTTGCTGCTCCTGCAATGCCCTTCACTCCATCCTGGTGGGCACTGTATGTCACCCCCTGGCCAGAGACAAAAAACTGTTAAACTGGAGTCTTGTTGTAAGAGCACATTCAAGGGTAGATGTAATAAAAGTAGGAAACCTCAGTGAGGGAGAGGTCAATCACCCATTTGCAAAATGGTTACTTTTTATCTGCCAGACTATATGCCCTCCCCTTCTGGTGAGATCACACCCCCTCAGTTGTAAATGATCAGGAACGAACGTCTGTGAACTTAACCAGGTGTCACATTACTTACTTGCATTCCTTGATGGAGGCCTATTTTCTCTGCTGTAACATGGTCCCCTCTCTCCTTGTTTCTGGTGTGGCCCTCCAACCCCATCCCTCCTGTTCATAATCCTTGCAATTACTGTAGGTATTACATAGATTTACCTTTGAGTGTCTCAAGGTGGGCTGGGTGGGTTTGGTACTAGGAGCCACCTATTAGGAAGTACATATGGTGCTTAATTTTCTGGGTTTGGGATACTTCACTTAATATAATTGTTTCTAATGACATCCATTTCCCGGCAAATTCCAGTAATTCATCATTTTTGATGGCTGAGTAGTACTCCATTGTATAGATGTACCACAGTTTCCTTATCCACTCGTCAACTGTTGGACATTTGGGTTGATTCCATGACTTTGCTATTGTAAATAGTGCTGCTATGAACATGGTCGTGCTTGTGCTATCGAGGTGAACCTCTGCTGTATGGGGGGTTATTCCCAAAAGTAGAATAGCAGGGTCATATGGCATTACAATCTTTAATTTCTTTAAGAATCTCCAGACGGCTCGCCAGAGTAGCTGTATGAGCCTGCATTCCCACCAGCAATGTAGCAGAGTTCTCCTCTCTCCACATCCTCTCCAGCATTTGTTGTTGTTTGTATTGTGGATTTTTGCCATCCTGACCGGGGTGAGATGATATCTCAGGGAAGTTTTGATTTGCATTTCCCTGATGGCTAAGGAAGTGGAGCATTTTTTCAGATATTTGTTAGACATTTTAATTTCATCCCTGGTAAAGTTTCTTTTAAGTTCCAGGGCCCATTTTTTAATTGGGCCATTGGTTTCCTTGGTGTTTAGTTTTCTAAGTTCTTTGTGCACTCTGGACAGTGGAGCTCTATCAGATATGTGGTTAGTGAAGATTTTCTCCCACTCTGTGGGTTGCCTTTGAGCTCGTGTTACAACCTCTTTATCTGAACAGAAGCTCTTTAATTTCACAAGATCCCAACTGTTGAGAGGTTGGTAGCAGTGACTGTGCCATTGGATGTCTGTTTAGGAAATGTTGGCCTAGGTCAATCAGCTTGAGGGAGTTCCCTATCCTTTCAACTATGGTTTTTATAGTCTCTTGCCTGATATCAAGGTCCTTGATCCATTTGGAATTAAGTCTTTTACATGGTGACAAATACGGGTCCAGCTTTAATCTTCTGCATGTCTCTACATAACTTTTGAGAGAGGGATGATTCTTACTTTCCAGGCTAGCATGTCTGGCCAACTGCACACAAGGATGCCAACTTCCTCAACCAGGTCTCTGTATTTTATTCACCTATCCAGGCTCTAGTCCCACCCACACTAAGGTGGGCCTTCTCCATCAACTACACAATCTCCTGCAGGTTCAGGCTTAACTCAACTGCTAATTCTCTACAAAAGTGCCCAGAGCTCAAACCCTCATCTGTCAAGTTGATACCTGTATCTAACTATGACACTTATGTTTCCCATCACAGACTGGTTAAAGAGTCTTCAGGACAGGGGCATGCTTAGTCTGCCTTCTGGGGAAGTTAGATACCTTTCTTCAATCTCCTGTCCCCACTTCTCCCTCTGCCTCCTGTAATTTCATATCTTGGTGAGGTCAGGTTGAAATGAACATCCATGACAAGTAAGTTAGACGTAATATGATTAAGCCTATGCACACATGTGTAAGAAGAGCAGTTCAAGACAGCATGCGCATAGAGAGACGGCAATACATGTGTCTGAACGTGGTTTTCTGGTTTGGTTTTAGTATATCTGACAGGACAGTCTCCAAGCAACTGCTTCAGGGAGGTATCTGTCATACCAATTATGAACCTGGTCTATGGTGCACCTTTCAAAAATGAGTTTATTCACTGTTATTGAGGTTCAAGGACCTGCTGGCATGACATACTATTCTGACAGGTGCTATTTAACTCATGTCCTATGATCAAAAGAAAACATTCTAGTTATCAAATTATGCCGCCCAGAATCTTTTTTTTTTTTTTTCAGCTCATACAAACTTATTAGGTACACCAGTTCCCTCCCTCCCTCCTCCTCCCCCGTACCCCCTGCTCCCCCTCCCCACCCCTCTCCCTCCCCATCTCCTAGTGCCTCCCATCCCAATTCCCAGAGAGTCCTTTCTCGTGCATGTCTGATTTTCCTCTGGGCCCTCCTCTCCGATGACGTACAAGGACCCAGTGGCCTTTCCCGAACCCTTTCCCGTGTTCCCCTTAGGTATAGGAACACTGCTGTGGCTGCCAATCCTTTGCCTCCAAGGATCTTGGTGCCTTTAGCAGATGCTAGACTTTGTGAGGTCAACAGTGTGTTGGACAATGCGCAGGGCATGCAAAGTCCAATTATGATTGCTTCAGCCCTAACTAGTATAGAGTATCTTACATATCATTGCTCCTCCCATCCTTTTGCTCTTACACTCTTACCGCCCCCTCTTCCGCAAATTTCCCTGAGCTTCAAGATGGGGAGAGACTACTAAGCTGGCCTAGTTCTAGGTGGTTGATATAGAGTCTCTGAAGTTCTGGATTGTGGTTTGTTGATTTTCTTTTGCAGTTTTGCTGCTCCTGCAATGCCCTTCACTCCATCCTAGTGGGCATTGTATGTTACCCCCTGGCCAGAGACAAAAAGCTGTTAGAGTCTTGTGATAAAAGCCCATTCAAAGGTAGATGTAATAAAAGTGGGAAACCACAGTGAGGGAGGGGTCTATCACCCATTTGCAAAATGGTTACTTTTTATCTGCCAGACTATATGCCCTCCTCTTCTGGTGAGATCACACCCCCTCAGTAGTAAATGATCAGGAACAAAAGTCTGTGAACTTAATCAGATGTCTCATTACTTATTTGGGTCCTTGGTGGAGGCCTATTTTCCCTGCTGTAACATGGTCCCTTCTCTCCTTGTTTCTCGTGTGGCCCTTCTACCCCATCCCTCCTGTTCATAATCCTTGGAATTACTGTCTCTAGGTGGCCGCCCAGAATCTTGAAGGTATTTCTTTCTTTCTTCCCTTCCTCCCTCCATCTCACTTTCCCCTTCTTCCCTCTCTCTTCCATCTCTTTCCCCCTCTTTCCCTCCCTCTCTCCTTTCCCCTTTTCCCTTCCCTCTTCTTCCTTCTATCCCTCTCTCCCTGTCTCTTTCGCTCCCTCTTCCCATCTTCCATTCTTTTCCTCTTTTTTCTTTTCCCTCAGTTTTTCACTAATTGTAAATATTGCTCATTAAGACCATTTTTTTCATGTCATGGACATGACAGGGCTGCCACACCCAGAACTCACAGCAGTGAGTTTATGCCCATTAGTTCTGCACAAGATGTGCCGTGTCAACATTTCACCATAGAAGGGGGAAGACCTCGCGAGGTCCCACTCTGCCCTGAGGACTATGTGGGTTAGTGCTGCCTGTGGGGAAAGGGAATCCCTTTCCTCAGTGGTGGGCCACTCATAAGCCATCTATGCTCATACAAGTGCCCAGGATACGTCGGGACAGGCAACCTAGAGGAACTCAGCGGGTCACACGCAGAACAAGAAGTGCAGTAGAGGGAATCTCGCTGGGAAGGTTTTCAACAGAAGGAGGGATGATGAGTGAGACACAATGAGGTGAGTGTGACTTAAAGTGATTGTATATGAGGCTGTCAGGGAATAAAGATAGAAGAGTAACTACCTTCTTCCTCCCAAAGATCGTGCCTTTGTCAGTGTTCGTTTGGACATGTGCTTTCATTTTTCACTTACCCACTATATCATAAGACAAATTCAATTTTGAAAGAAGCTGCTAAACTGCTTTCTAAAGTGGCTGCACTTTCCTACATTTACTACCTTTGGTTTTTGTAATTATTAGGAGCTACGTTATATGCCATTTGCCTGGTATTTAGTAAGAAGCAGAGCTATTAATAGTGCCAAGTAATTATGCAGCCGACCCTATGGTGTTCCATCCAATTCTCCTTCTGGACCACAGGGTCTGCTCTCCTGCCTCCAGGCATGCTGTTAGCTACTAGTCATCTGTCAGCTTTCTCTAGAAATCGCTCTTGTAGGAAGAGTCACCTTGCTCGGGGCCACAGCCTCCTCCCAGGGGCAACTCTATCCAGTGACTGGTTGATACAAAACTGATTAAACACTGTCAAACACAGGAAAGCTCTGAAGGACCACCTGGCTTCTGAGCTTTCTGAGGTAAACTAGGGTCTTTGTTGGAACGACATGCTCACAGCCTAGCCCATGCCTTCTTTTCTCCCTTCTCAGGTTGATCTCCAGAGCACTTCCTGATCGACATTTTCCATATCACTGTTTACTTCTGAAAAAGCTAACCTCAAGAAACAGAACTGCTGTCTTTTTCTAAATATTGCAGATTACATTTACACTTGCCTTATTAAGTGGATTCCTCCATTGGCAAGAATCAGCATTGCACTCAAGACTGAAGCTTCAAATCTAGTCCCTACAAAGGAACTGGCTTCTGTTAGTTCAGGATCCACCAAGAGAGGGCAGTGCGATGTCAGTTAAACTGCAGATATTCATGAGAAAGAGTCTAGTCATTCCAGACACTCCCAGCACTCTGGTCTAAGGAAGAGTCTTGTTGATTTGTGCCAGAGTAGGATATGTACAAGGCTTGATGAATGGAGAGGTTAGAAACACAACTCTTCAGGGGTGTTTTCCAACACTGTATGATTTTTTTGGGGGGGGAGGTTGATTTAGGTGCTGGCAATCAACCTAGGGCCTTCCAGCTTGCTAGGTGAGCATACTACCACTGACATAAAACTTCAACCTTCAGGAATGGTTTCAATTTCACATTAATGTTTAAATTGATATTGTGGAGGCATTTTAATAAAGTAGATTCATTTTTCCTTTTTATTTGTTGTGATTTTGGGAACTGAACTCAGAGCCTCAAGCACACTGACTAAGTAGACACTGTACAATTGAGCTACAACCACACTCAGAATCTAAAGCTAATTAAAAAGAAATTCAGCACAAAATGATGTTTTAAAACCTGATCTAGAGACTGAGGTATGAGAATTGTCTTGGTTTCAAGACTAATATTACAGAATAATGTCCTGTCTCAAAAACAAAAACAAAACAAAACACCCCCCTCCCTACACCCCCAAAAACCCAACCTAGAGTGGTGAGATGGCTGAGTGGGTAATTGCACTTGCAGGAAGACCTGGACGCTTGGGTCTGATCTCTGGAGCCCACACAGTGAAAGGAGAAAACTGACTTCTGAAAGTTGTTTTTGACCTCTAACATGTACCTGCTCTCTTTCTCTCAAATAAATGAAATACTATAAAACACAAACAAACCAACCCAAACTAGAGGATGTTAGTCTGAAGTTTATCTAGCTTAATCTTTTGTGGGTAGAAAATAGGGCATATAAGACTTAAAGTGGTTGGTCCAGGAACCATGGGGAGAATCAGGACTAAGATTTGGTTGTGTGCTTTACTCTGTATACTGCATTCTTTCTTCTGTTTTAGGATGTTAGTCATGCATAGTCTCCAGATAGCTAAAATTTTTTATTCCTAAACAAATTGTTGAGACCCTCCTAGATTGTGTCTGGGTGTGGGCATCCTGACTGGCTGGTGTTTCTGGTGACCGAGTGTTTGGTTCATTCATTGACTTTTCCTTTTTTCTCTCTCTGCATTCCCAGTCATTTCTAATGCTGTTACCAATGTGTCTGATATGGGCAAGTGTTCAGATTTTAAAGAGTTTTACTTTGAGAGCTGAATGACCAGCTTCCATTTTGCATATCTCAGATTTAGTCTGCATTTCCCCAGAACTCTTTTTGTGAGCAAATTGTTACTGTCTAAGTACCTAAAACCCTACAGGGAAGTTCCTAACAGTGAAAAGCAGCCAACCACTCTGTTCAACTCTGTGATTACTAATATTAGGTTATGTAGTAGTTTTGCTTGACAGAGCCAGAAAATGTCCTGTTTCCAAAGCTCATTAATGCTTGATAGAACTTACTTTTAAAGGAACATCCCACTTTCTGATGTCCTTTGTTGAAAACTGAGGGAGTATCAGTATATTTATAAATATTTCAGATACCTTTTCTTCTCTCCCCATCTCCATCAATTAAAATTTCTTTTATACTTATTTACATTTGTCTCTGTAAATGTGGACTCTTAGGATAGAGTCCTGCAGAATTGGAAGATATAATTATAAATATTTTATTAGATGGTTTAACTTTTTCTACTTTGTTGTCAGTTTACTTTGAAGGAGGTATGTGTGTGATTCCTTTTGTTGTTGAGAATCACAGAAGTATCCTATAAGATGTTCCTTACCAGATTCAGAGGGAGGTTTGATATTCATACAAAACGATGCTCCAGGGGATGAGAGGGAGGAAGGAGGAGGTACTGGTAGAGGGGGAGGAGGGAGGGTGGTGAAAGGAAGCAAGGAAGGGAGGAGGATGCAAGGGGGAATGACTGGGGAGGGGAAGAGGGAGGGAGAGGATGGGGTACCTATTGAGCTTGTATGATTAGGAAAAAAAATGTGGGAGAAAAAAATCAAATTAATTGAAAAAGTATAGTGTCTCAAAGATATTTTATTTTAGCAACAAATATATTTTGTTTCATAAAAAAAGATGTTCCTCACCCCTGGCTTCCCATAGCATCGGTGTGGGACGCTTGGTAAAGAAGGAACTGATGTTGACCAAGCATGGTGCCAATTCCCTGAGTAACTGGTGGTTTTGCTGTGGACCTCGGTGTTCTAGACTCTCATTAGCTGTAGGCTTTGGCCTGAGGTCAGCTGCTGGGGTAGTGGCTCAGGAAGATGCTGGCTCAGCCTAAGCTGGATTACATCTCAGCCACCTCCGGGTGAGAACTTTATTTTTAAATTGACTATTTCAGGTGATTGCTGAAGTTTTAGTGAGGAGAACTCAGTCACATTCTTAGACCTTTTTTCTTATTTAGTATGTTTTGTAATCATTTCTCTGTTCTCTTTTGCCTCTAGGAGAAGGACATAAAAATGATGGAATTCTTTGGAAAATGTTATGTGCATAATAATAATAATAAAGATTATTTCCTGTTTGTCTTTTTATTAAAAAAATCAGGGTCTTGGTGTATAATCCAAGCTGGCCTTGAACTCCTGATTCACAGGTGTATTTCACCTGACCTGACTTTACTTTTTGAAGTAACATTTCTATCTTCTTCCCTTTGACACTTTCTCTCATTCAATTATAAGAATGTATAAAACAGGATAAAATAGCATTAACAATTCAGTGCATCTGCCGTCTAGGCAAGAGTTTATAAATATGTAGAAAGTGATACAACCTTGTGCACTTGGATCACACAATTCACTATGGTATAAAGAGGAACAAAATAGGAGCCAAAAAGGAGTGCTTTAGCATTCTTCAAGTGTTTGGAGAAGTTACTGTGGGATCAGAGAATGAGGTCTTCTAGAAAATATGGAGCTCGAGTTAGGTTTTCAAGCAGAAGAACTATATAGGCAAAGAATAGGTTGTGGGTGTGTCTCAGCCAGTGGAGAAGGCAGAATATAGTGGCAGCCTGAGCATGCTTGGTGGGTTGCTGGAATAGAAAGAGACCAGTGCTGTTGTCTGAGGGCTCTGTGGTTAGGTTTATTAAGAGACACAGCCAGAGACTGGATCAAGGTGAGTCTTGGCTAGGCTCAGGACCTTTACTATTTTTTTTTTTTTTTGCTTTAAAAATGATATACCTCGAATTAATTTGGATCATGGTCTTAGTTTCAGAGCCATGCATCTTAGTCAAGCCGAACTCATCTGGAAAGGTAGTTCATGGCATCAACTGTCTTATTTAGTTATCTTTGGAAGTGTTGGCTTTTAAACCTGATGAAATGAAGTTATACACTTGCAGGAACATTAAAAAGGACAACATTGAGCTGGAGAGATGGCTCAGGGGTTAAAGCCTCTGCCTTGAAAGCAAAAAACCTGAGTTCAGATCTCCAGATCCCACATAAAAATGCCAGATGTAATGACAATGCCTTGCACTTCTGGCCCTTGTGGGCAAAGAGTGGAAACCCCAGAGCAAAGCAGGAGGTAGAAGCAATCCAGGATGATTCCTGAAGTCTCTCTCTCCCTTCTCTCTCTCTCTCTCTCTCTCACACACACACACACACACACACACACACACACACACACACACACACGCTATCACACCCACACCCACACAAAAAAGTCAACATCACTATCTATAGAGACCCTGAACATGTAGTTACCATGTCCTGTGTTGTTTCACATGGTGAAATGAGAAAAACTGTATCTACACTTAGTGTTCTGACCTGTGAACCTTTGAATGATGAGTAGCCCGATATGCCACACTGTCTGCCACTCTTCAGCTCCATACCTGTGCACACAGGGTCGACCCCCTCTTTTCCCTACTTTGTGTGCACAAAGTATGAGTAGCCTCCCATTTAGGCCTCTGTATTCTCTCTGTCCCTCAGGTGAATACACAAATGCCCAGTGGATTTGCACTAGACTCGAATCTCATAGATGTATACTCAGCATTCTGCTCGAGATCCTGAGAATATTCATCATACCCAAGTTTATAGGGAGTATTATGCTAAGTTACACATTAGACTTTTTATCAAGTTTCACTTTTTTCTCCACCCTGGTCAGTCAAGATTCAATTTCAGTTTTGAGACAGGTCTTAATTTGAGGGTCAAAGTCTCCCAGGTGGCCATCCTGCAGCCACAGAAAGATCTAGAATGCTACCCATGTCAGTACCGATGCTGTCAAAGTCAGCAGTAACTTTGCTTAAGGGAACCTTACAGTTTGTTTACATGTAAGTGGCCATGAATCGTTCTGCAGTCCTTCTGTGCTTTCAGAAAAGAAAACAGAGTGGGGACATTTGTGCATTTTTTAGGAGTCACAGACAGGGGAATCTCACTCTTAGCCCAGAGTGTCTCTGCATCAACACTCATGCACTGACCTGAGACCTTGGAGAGGGGTCTGCTGTAGCTCTGACCTTCTGCTGTGCAGCAGAAGGAGGAGTGGAAGTGAATGTGGACAGACTTTCCACGCTCCCCGGTCCTTCGTGCTGCTGACTCTGGTGTTGCTGTAGCCGCGGAGCTGTGATTGTAATCATGGTCTCGGCAGGCATATCCCAGCTCCAGCCATTCTGCAGATGGTTGACACCTAAGCCAACTGAACGTGTGCATAATATATGCGATAACGGATCCCAACCAGCCGTCCAGAGACAGCAGGACATGGATTCTTCCCCAAGCTGTTTTAATTTCTGCAGATTCCAAACTTATTAAGCAAGACTAGATCAAAGATAGGCATTCAAATAACAATGAAAAAGTAAGCTGATTTTAGACAATAGGGCAGCTTTGTGTTTAGAAATTGGATATACCTCCTTTCTCTCACACACTTGTCCTCTTATCGAGCTTTGAATTTCAAATCAAATCTTGTGACTCAAGTAATTTCCAGTTAAATAGAATGCCCGCCTTTCTCTGCAGTGATTCATTCTGCCCTCAGAAAATTCTGTGAAGGCGAACATCAGAGCAGCCAAGGAGGACTGGAAGAGAGGGACAGTCACTGACTTGGGACTTTTTTTATTATTACATTTTCCCCCCTAGTTATACAAGCTCAATAGGCACCCCCTTCTTCTCCCTCCTCTCTTCTTTCCCTTCTGTTGTCCCCCATTCCACTCTCCCCCCTTTCCATTTTCCTTCCCTTTCCCTTTCACCCCTTTTCCTTCCCTCCTCCTCTCTTGGTGCTTCCTGCTTTCTCCCTCCCATCCTCCAGAGCATCTGTTTATGTGGGTGCTGAATTTCCCTTTGAGTCATCTACACTAGTGAGGGTTCAGTCCTCAGTGGCCTAGCTTGGGGCCCCTTCTTGGGCTGTCCGCTAGTATGGGAACTTTATTATGTCTGTTTACCCCTTGCCTTTAAGGATCCTACTGCCTGGAGCCTTCTCCTCTGTGATCCCTGCTAGACTTTGGGGGGTTGTTGACATGTCAGTCATTGTGGAGGTCAGGCAAGGTCTAATCACACTGTGGCTATATCCTGGCTGCTGCAGCCCTGACTTGTGTAGAGTATCTTGCATATTGTTGGTCCTCCCCATCTTTAGGCTCTTACAATCTTGCCACCCCCTCTTCTGCCTGGGACCTGGGATTTTAGAGAATTTCTTTTCTTTCAGCTTTGTCTTTATGCTCTCTAGACTATAGTGACTTAATTTCAAAATAGGTCACTGTACTGTTTCGTTATTTCTTCTATAACAAATGATTAGTAATCTAGTAGCTTAAATGTTTTTTAAAAATGTGACAATTCTATGGGTCACAAGTCAACACAGGTCTCGTTGAGTTAAAATTTTATTTTTATTCTGACATTTTTAAAATAACTCTTGGAACACTCCATTTTTTGTGGGAGTTTTTTTTTTTAAATTCTTTTAGTGATTATAGGGGCTGGAGAAGTAGCTCAGGGGTTAAGCCTCTGCCTTGCAGGCCGAAGGTCCTGAGTTCGGATCCCTAGACCCCACATATAGACACCAGGTGGAAGTGGGCGGGCTGGGGGGGGGGAGTCGGCCTGTGTTTCTGGTCCTGGTAGGGCAGAGCCTGTGAATCCCCGGGCAGAGTAAACAAGGAGGAGGTGGAGGCGGTCCATGGTGGTTCCTGAATTTGCCTGTGGTTACACACACACACACACACACACACACACACACACACACACACATACACGCACACATACACACAATTGAATAAATAAAAAATTCTTTTAGTGATTATAGTGAACGTATGATATATCCACAGTTTAATTCCCAATCCATGCCCCTTCCTCTTTCATTATAACCCTTCTTTTCCTCTGCCAGATGCCCTTCTATTTTCAAGTCTTTTTGCACACATGGCCCACTGGGTTTCATCTAGTTTGCCTTTAATGACATGTGCCTGAGCACTTGCTGGAGCATGAATCTTATTTCAGTGGGTACCACTGAGGGAAGCATCTCCCCTTTCCTCCCCATCAGCATTAACCCACATCAGTCCTTCAGGGAGTTGTGAAGCCTCTTAGATCTTTCCCCTTCCATGGTGAAACATTCCTGTGCAGGAAATTTGGAAACACATAGCTGCAACAGCTTTGTTATGGTTAGAAGATAATGTCTGGTCCCACCTCTGCTTCACTCCAGTCTCTTACTATCTTATACTTCTCTCTCCTGCCATGTTCCCTGAGCCTTAGGGTGGGGTGAGGATGGCTAGATGCCCTGTTTAGGGCTGAGCAGTCCACAGTTACTTATTTTCTGTACTTTTGCCAGTTGTGCTTTTTGAAATAAACACCTTCCACTGCAGAATCACCAAGTTACAATTAAGATGTTATCAGTAGGTTTGTGCTCTTTCTGAAAGTCTTAGAGAGGCTTCTCCAGGTTCTAGAAGCCACATTCCTTGTCTTGTGGCTGCCTTCTTCATTGTCAAAGTCAATAATGGCAGATAAAGCTCTTCTTTTGTTCAAAGCCTCTGACCTACTCTTTGGTCTTTTTCTTTTATCTTCAAGGATTCATGTAATTAGATAGGGGGCTTATCATGCTCTAAGATAATTTCCAGAGCTTGAAGTTTTTTTTTGTGTGTGTGTTGCATACATGAATATAGCAAATTTATGATATTTTCATCCCTTAATCTCCAGGTCCATTTCCCTTTCTTTTCCCCTTGCAACCATTTCATGTATTCTGCAAGACTTCTTCCTATTTTCAGATTTTTTCACTTGTGTGGCCCACTGTGCTTCATACAGTTTGTTTTTGATGACAAATGTCTGACATGATTCATGCTCCAGCAAGAATCATGGATCAACAGGTACCATTGAGTAAAGCATCCTCCGTTTCCCCATCAGCATTAGTCCTCGTCAGTCTCTCAGAGAGGTATGGAGCTTCTTGGGATCATTCCCTTTTCATCATGAGATGTTAATAGACAGTTCTTGTGCAGTTCTTGTGAAAGCATGAAATCATGTACGCCACAGTCCTGTTTTGTTCAGGAGATGATGTCTGGCCCACCACTGTCCCACTTGAGGCACTTACAATCTTACCACCCCCTCTTCAGCAATGTTCCCTAAACCTTGGTGTGGGTGTGGCCTAGATGTCCTGTTAAGGCTAAACAATCCACAGTTCCTTATTTAATGCATTTTGGCCAGTTGTGCTTTCTAGAGCTTGAAGTATTTAAGTTCATCTGCAAAGTCTCTGCTACATACGGTAACTATGATGAGAATTTTTTTGTTGAGAAATTTTGAAACTGGGTCTCAGTGTATAAAATAGGCTGACCTTGAACTCATTTTGTAGCCTAACCTGGCTTCAAGCTTGAAACTCTCCTGCCTTGGCCTCTCAAATGCTGTGATTAAAGTCATGTCTCATCATGCTGGGCTAGTTGATCTTGATACTTTGGTTACTTTGCTAATCTAAAGCACACCTCTAGGTGTGGTTGTGCAAATGCCTCCAGGAATGATTAGATCAAAAAGACTATGAACTGATGGATGAATCCCACAGGTGGGATGATTATAAATCTGAAGAATAGAACTATGGAAGATAAGGCCGTTTGGCAGAAATAGGTCACTAAAGGAATATGTTGGGGGGGGGGTCAGCTGGCTTTTGCTCTGATCCGCAGTTACTCCAGTTACTTTCTGGGGGATTTTTTTTCTATAGGTAATTATGTATATAAAGGACACAGTCCAAATATTTCATGCTGCCCTTCTATGATAGGCACTGTGACTGAAACTTCTGAAAAGGTAAGTTTGAATGAACCTTTCTTCTTTTACGTTGGTTTGTATCTGGTGTCTCATTGCAGTGATGAGACAAACAAAACCCAAGACAAAGCAAAAAATGAACAGAAAATTGATATTAGAAATTTGGATGGTTGTTGTGATTACTTGATAGAAATAGTGGGGATGGCAGTGGATTTGAAAAAGTCTGGAGAAGTCAACCAGAGGAAAACTTAATAATGCTATAAGTGGAGTTTAAGGGGTGATTTCAGTGGGAGTTCAGAAGACCACAGAAGTATAGACAGTGAACCATGTGCTCATGAGGTTTGAGATGGGAATGAGGACTCCACTGGGAATCATACCAGAATATACTTGTGTTTATGGCAAAGGACTTTACATTTTGCTCATGTCCAGAGATGATGGGAGAGGCTGTCAATACCTTCAATTACTGCTTGTCTCCTTATTCACCAAGTCAGATAGTTGACAGTTTTCTTCTTGGAGGCAGGATTGGATGTTTTGCTATCATTTCCCTGTGCAAGGAGAGAATGGATTTTTCCTTTCGTGGAAAGGGTTGGCTGAGTGCCAATTGGTAAGAAAGTGGTTTGGTGGAAACTGCTTGAGGTGGCAGCTTTCATTTTCTTAGTTTTCATTCTGTCCCTGAGACCTTTAAGTTTCATTGTATCTGTTAAAAAAAAAAAGGCTGAAAGGAAGGCTGGTAATGAGCTCTGCTTCCTTCACTCTTCAGGGCTGCAACTCAGGGTTTTATTTTTTAATATTTGAAAGTTCAGAAGTCTCAAAAGGTAGTCTATTTAGGGGTTACTTTAATTTTGTGTTTTGGGATAATGGACAAATTGGGCAGGTTGCACAAATTTTTCAAGAAGTTCCATGGGGGGGAGAAAGAAGAGAAAGGAGAGAGAGAGAGAGAGAGAGAGAGAGAGAGAGAGAGAGAGAGAGAGAGTATTTGAAGAGGAATCCAAAGAGTCCTGAAGAACTTTCTGGGGGATTTTTTTTCCTATAGGTAATTATGTATATAAAGGACACAGTCCAAATATTTCATCCTGTTGCCATTTGTGGAGTTTTTTTTGCAGGAAGGAGACTAAGATCATCTCAGAACTTTATTTTTTTTCAGTATTATATCTTTTTTTAGGTTTGTTGGTGGTGACAGAATTGAGAAAGGCAGACTGGAAGCTACCACTGTATGTATCAAACCTAGGTTGTAAGCTTAGTGCATTGCCTGGTTCACAGCCGACTTAAGATTCCTTTGACACTGGTTTTGCTGAATGTCCAAGACAAATATCATCCATTCCGTTAGAGTTGCTTTTCCATTCTAATTTTGCACAACAGTCTGTGAGGATGATGCCTCCAGAGTCAGGGAAAGATGAAAAGGGGCAAGCGTGAGGTGCTGTGGCCTTAGGAAACTGTGAATCCCCACTATGCACCAGGCCAACCTCTCACCCAGTGTGCATACTCTGCCAGTTGGGTATTGTTTCCCACCGCACAGTGTGTGGGCTCAGGGAACACATTGCTCCCACAGACTGTCTGTCTGCCTGGGCCTTCTTTACTTCTGTCCACAACTGTCCTCTTTCTTTACTACAGTCGCCTCAGGTTGGCTAAGTCCATCCCCAGGGGTGGAGGCCGGGGGAGGGGCAGGAGAAGGGGGAAAAACATCCTCCTTCTCTTGAGTCCTGGAAGCACAGCAGGGGGAATGATGCTTCCAGAACCCGGTGTCCCGTGCCAGGGCGTGCGGGGACATGTGGGAGGGCGCAGCAGCACTGAGTCCTTATTGCCAACACGTCTTTTTCTTAGAGCGCCTTAATTCAGCCTGGGATAGTTTGGGACCTTCTTTTTCAGTAGAAAACTTTGCTTGCATTTTGTCCAATATCTTTTCTGGGGGGACAATGTCTTGGATTGGTTTTTGGTTTTCAATGTAAAGGGAAGCTTTCTGGAATTCAGAAAGCCTTTTTGCCTCCTCTAAACCTTATGTTTCTAATAGTTAAAGCCTTCCTTTTATCTGTTAGGCCTTTTATTACTTAAGAGAGTCTATTCTGAAAGCCAGGATTCAGCACCTCTTGTTTGTGACTTAGTTCCTCCTAGTCAATGGATGCTTTGACCCCAGTTGCTCAAGAGTATAGGGGAAGGAGACTGAATCAGGATAAAAATAAGTCTGTTTCTCTATATCAACCACCTAGAACTAGGCCAGCCTAATCTTTCCCCATCCTGAAGCTCAGGGAAATTTGCGGAAGAGGGGGCGGTAAGAGTGTAAGAGCACAAGAATGGGACGAGCAATGATATGCAAGATACTCCACACAAGTTAGGGCCAAAGCAATCATAATTGGACTTTGCATGCCCTGCGCAATGTCCAACACACTATTGACCTCACAAAGTCTAGCATCTGCTAAAGGCACCAAGATCCTTGGAGGCAAAGGATTGACAGCCACAGTAGTGTTCCTGTGCTTAAGGGGAACACAGGAAAGGGTTCAGGGAAATGCCACTGGGTCCTTGTACGTCATCGGAGAGGAGGACCCAGAGGAGAGTTTGGCATGCACATTAAAGGATCCTCCGGGGATTGGGGGGGCACTGGGGGATGGGGAGGGAGGGATGAGGGGAGGGGGAGCAGGGTGGTCCGGGGAAGGAGGAGGGAGGGAGGGAACTGGTGTACCCATTAAGTTTGTATGAGCGGAAATAATAATAAAAAATGTTAAAAAAGTCTGTTTATATTAAAGTATTTTTAGTTTGTTAACACCGTGACATCATCACAAGGTAATATAGTGTGCCAATGAGCATTTCATACTCCATTGCTGGTGGTAACAATTCTTTCACAACTTTTCAGTGTAGTTTCTATTTCGTATGAAGGAATTATGGCTCAGAGAAATTAAAGGGGGATATCTGAATGGCCCAAGACATCATCAGGAGCCTGATTTCAATGTCTTAACTAGTCTTATCAGGGCCATTTCACATTCTGCCCGATAGCCCTTCATGGCTAGGGGTCCACAGTGACTCTGTGTTGAAAGTTGCTCCTCTGGTTTTAGTCTGGAAGTTGGCTGCCAACACCACTCAGGTTTCCTAGAGCCTGAGTGACTCTGAGCCAGCTGCCCGACTCTAGTGAGCATACATCTGTCCCAGCAGGGTTTCTCACTCCTTCTACTCCTCCTTGGTGGTGCTGACCCATACTCGTAGGTTATAGTTGAAGTTCCAGGATGTTCTGGTGAATCAATAGTGAATACTGTCCCTTTACTAAATTCTCAATTCTAATTTCAGAGCCTAATATTGAATTTAATAGCTTTACATAGAAATCTTTATTAGTATTTTGGGTCCTGTTCATTTCAGTTTTGCATAGAGTTCAAGATATAAATAAGTGGTTTTTGCTTTGCTTGGAAACACCAAGTATATGTGAGCTCAGAGTAGACTGGAACAAATATGGAAATTGCAGAACACATATTCCTAAGTACTATCCTTGTACATTGGAAGTTGTACAGTGAATTAATTATTTGGCCTTGTTTCTGCTCCCACTTCTGTTGCTGATTCACTTTTTCACCATCTGGACAATGGAACATAGCAAAATGCAAACCCGATGTCCCAGACATTGCCAATTGTTCTGTTATTTGCATAGGATCCATTTAAGTAACAGGGTAGCAATTGATACTGAAGTCACATGAAGTCACATGATTATACCCCCAAACCAAATATGAAAAATGCTGAAAACTTTTAGGGCTCATGATTCTGGAAAACAATGGTTGAATTTAACCCAAACTAAATTTTGGTTAAGGAAATATGTCATGAAAAGTAAGTGGTGCGTAATCTGCAGAATGCATGCTGTACTTCTCCAGATTACTGGTGTATTTGCCTTTATTTTTATATCATGGGGAAACACAGAATTATCAAGGTTTAGAGACTCTCTTTAGAGTTGGTAACTCAACTGCTTTCTTTATGGCTTGTGAAATACCTTCAACTAAAGGATATCAAGAGACAGGATATAAAAAAAGCTCATGAGGTGAAGGCATTAAAAAAGAGTATTGAATTATCCTGGGAGTTTTTGATAAATCCTTGTGTCACAAGGTCATATATCAAGGCCAGCTGCACAGTTGTAGCCAAAGATGTGGGAATATAGTTATTTCAGTGGACAAATAAACAAAGTCATTATAAGGTATAGAGGAAATGTCTTAACATTATGTTAACTGTGTATACCTAGTTAAACTATTCTATATGTTTATTCTGATAGAAAGAGACAAATATCTTTTGCAGAAATAATACAAATCAGAAATTAGTTCTCATTATATGCCAGATAAAGCCCTGATAATCGCACAAATGTGAGTGGAGCTCAGAAGAGTAAAACTCTGCTAAGAAGAAAGGCTCAAGATTCTAATTAATTGGCTATTAGAAGCATTTTAGTCTCATAGGGGTAAGGGATTTTAAATGGATTATGTATGGGACAGATATGCTGCTACTTAAGATAGTTGAAGTACTTAAAATATTTTTATTCTTTGGATTTTTTTTTCTCAGTATACTATCAGTGTATCTTTGCTTTCATGTTCCCTCTTTTAATTTGATGGACAAAATTAATATTTGTTATGTATCATAATATTGTATATATGGTGGGTACTCAGTGACCATTTGCTAAGTTGAATGACTGAGTTACTCAATAATTACAGTGAAAACATAGGAGTTATATTGTAATTCCTTGGAGTTTTCCATTGGTTGAATGGCTTGTAGACTGGTAGGTCCAGGGAAAAAATTGATTGAGGTGATTGACAGAGCTGATTTTAAAGTTTCATATTTTAAATTGATAGTTGTAGGAAAGGGTATGTTTGCTACTAAAAAAAAGATACAGGTTGTACTCATCTAAACACTTTGCAATTAACTTTTTCTTCTTTTTATCTCTTGTTTTCCAAATGTCTCTTTGAAGTTTGCTGCTCCCAAGGAGACCAGGTTAGAAAATGCCATCATGTATTTGTTACTATTTTGAAAGCATGCAAAAAATAAGGAAAACTTAGTTACCTTTTTTTTCCTTTGCAAAAAACATGATTTAAGCTTGGGTGATCTAGCTTCTTCTGCTGCTTGTCATTTGTCTAGAAGTATGATTTGAGTAGACAAGGCTCTTAGTATCAATGACCTATCTTTAACATTGATGCCACTTTGGCTAAGAGGAGAATTGTAGGTGCTGTGTGGAGCAGCATTCTCTAGAGGAGGAAGCGATATATTCTATGAGTATATGTATGTATCCATTGTAAAATGAGATTTGTTAAGTAGGTTTTATATTAGGGTTGGGTAGTTCAGTGAGGGCTATCTGCTTGCTGAAGAGGCACAGAACCCAGTAGCTGCTGTGTGCAGGAAGCTGGATGCTTCAGCGGTCCCAATCCAGTGGGGACAGCAAGATCCTGGAGAGTCTCTGGTGCTGAGTCCATACTGGAAGTCCATACTGGAGTCTGATTTCAGGATTGCAGTTGCAGAAATAGATACACTCACTATTGCTCAGAAAGAGCCACTTTGCCTTTGGACTGCATTGTGTTTTTTACATGGGCTGCCCCGTGGAAGGTGTCACCACCACATTGAGGATGGCACTTCCTGAATGACAGCCCTCTCCGGAAATGACCATACAAACACTTGGTTACATTTCACCAGTCTTAGGTAACTCTTAATCCAGTCAAATTGACAACCCCACCCAACCATTACAGTTACTAATTACTAAGACCAAGAAATTACTCAGTGGTGACAACATGTGCAGAGAGGAAAGAAACACTGCATAAAATCAAGGGGGGGGGGACAATAGGAGTTTGTGGGAAAGGCTCCCACAGCTTTGTAACGTACCCGTGGAACAGCAATCTAGGGGCTGTCCTGCTGGGGAAAGGATATGGACACTTAGAGATGTGAGGGAGGAGGTGCATAAATGGACATTTATTTTTTCAGGATCCATGCTTTTTCATATAGAGTCTCTTATTTAATTGTCTTAGCAACTTTGAGAAGTAGGGATTATTGGATCTATTAATCTTGGATATGTAAAGAAGCTATAGTGCATGCAGATTAAATAACTGGCCTATATTCATGGTGTTGGTAATAGGGCCAGAATTTGAAGCCATTGGTAATTCTCATCCTTTGATCTGAAGCACCTCACACAATGAATACTTTCTTGCAGTTTCCCCTAATTGAACTCTCTGGTTATAAGAAGTTAGGAATGTCTCTCAGAAGCCACCAGGGCACGCCTTAGTTTTATACAGAGCCAGGAGTCTTCAAAGAGTTTGAAGTCAGATTCATCACTCTCTGTTTCTCAGCTCTGTTCTCTCAAGATTCTATATTTGAGACTGGGTTCTAGCTTTGCTTCTCTTGCTCTCTGGGTTACCACTAACATGCAACTTTTGGTTGAACTGAAATTTTTTTCCTTAGAAGGAGAATTATGTCTCCAAGATGTGAAGTATCTACTAGTCCATGCCCTTAACAAAGAATAAACATAAAATTATTTTGTTATGACCATAAGACTTACAGTCCCAAAAGTTTAAATATTATTTGTACTTAGCATCACTGTAAAGATAACTGTCCCATTATGTAGTTTCTGACCTAGAAATTTTAAT
The DNA here is from genome assembly GCA_023101885.1 of Typhlomys cinereus. Taxonomy (NCBI): domain Eukaryota; kingdom Metazoa; phylum Chordata; class Mammalia; order Rodentia; family Platacanthomyidae; genus Typhlomys; species Typhlomys cinereus. The sequence goes on along the minus strand of JALPQD010000183.1, from coordinate 1,789,965 downwards.
TTTTGTATCATCACTAGCAGAAATATCATTGGTATCATTTTTACTTGAGCATTAATTAAATGCATATGCTCTTCATACTTTCTTTTCAAAAATTTCAAAAAGAATAATTTTTTGTATGTTATTAGTTTATGCATATATGTGTCACGGGTGTGTGTGTGTGTGCTAGTTAGATATAGACCGTCAATTTGACATTTGAAGGATGATCTTTGGGCATATCTGTGAAGAGCTGGTAGTTGAGACAAACCCTAAGGGAGCCTGCAGGAGAGATTCTGATTGATGTGGGAAGAGCCAGTCCATGGCGGGCAGGATCATTCTCTGAGCAGGTTGATAAGATGGAAAGAGTTGCTTCAGCAGCTTGGCATACTCTGGCAGTTTTGCAGTCTGGCAAGTGAGGTCTGCCCTCTCTCAGCAATCCCTGTAGATATGGTATGGTCAGTTCCTTTGGCTTCTCATGTTCTGTGGTTGTGAATTAATTGGGAGCATGTAGACAAACTGCAGTAGTGTGCATACACTCAGCTGTGTGTACACATGTGAAGGCTAGACATCAATGTTGGGTGACTTCCTCTAATACTTCTCCACTTTATTTTCTGGGACAGGGTCTGGCACTGAATCTGGCTCACCATTTTGGCTAGCCCTCCTGGGGTCCCCCATTTCTGCCTCATCATTCTGTTGAAGACATGCTGCTGCCTCTGGCTGTTACCTGGATGCTGGGGATGCAAACCCTGTTCCTCCTCTTGAGCAGCAGTGCTTTATCCACTGAGCCACCTCCCCACCCCCAGTGAGTTGTAATCTCTGCTTACTCTCTTTATCATGAAGTATGTGTTGTTCCTGCACACAAAAGAAAAAAAGGAAAATGAAACCATGAATTATATATGACTAATGAATTTTTATTTCTTTTTTATCTTTTTTTATTCTTTGAAACTTTCATACACATACAGAATGATTTTTAAAGAAATTATTTAGTGTGTGTGTGTGTGTGTGTGTGTGTGTGTGTGTGTATCAGAGAGTACTGTGTGCCCCTGTGGAGGACCAAGAATGACTTTGGGAATCACCCTGGATTGTATCTTCCTCCTCCTTCCCTCTGGGATTCCCCAGGCTCCTCCCATCAGGGCTGGAAGTGTAGGCTGCCTCTGTTTCCATCTGGTGTTTTTACGTGGGACCTGGGATCTGAATTCAAGACCTCTGTTTGCGAGACAGACCTTAACCTCTGAGCCATCTCTCCAGCCCAACATATAGACTGAATTTATGTGTTTTCCCCACTCTCCCCATTCTTTCCCAACCCTTGTCTTCCCACTCCCTTCCTATTTAAACCCCTTCTCCTTTTCTCCATTCCAGAGTGACTAATGAATTTTAAGACAGTTTTCACCACTAACAGTGTGCTGGTGATGTCAGGACATTTTTAACAAAGGTGAGCTGTTCTGTGGATTGCTCATATGTAATATCTCAGTATTTCATAATAAACAGGAATGAATGTGACATTATTGACTGTCAGCTGTATTGTCTTCCAACTCTTGCACTTGGACACTCTTGCTATTATTAGAACCCAGCTTCTTTTGACACCTCACTGTTGATTAGCACATTAGTCTGTCTTAATACCCCGGTGAATAGCTCTGTTCTACCTAATGCTGCTTAGCATACAGTGCTGGCTAGGATTCTCCAGTTTTTCTATACTTGATTCTTTGCCTGTTTTAATCTGTCTCAAACTTTTCATTATCCAAAAACCTGTTTATACACCATGTTGGAAAAAAGATGAGGAAAATGAGCCAAACTCATTGCATTTTAATAACTTCCACCAAGCAATATTGATTGTGGTAGGATTCATCAAGAGTGTCTTGCTGTTTTGGGCCATTAATATTGTTTTATAGAAAGAGGGTAGGGAAAATGTGGTCTTTTGAAGTGAGAACTCTCTTTCTTGAAAGGAAAACAAATGTATTTCACATGCTTCAAAGAGAGCAATAGGCAACAGAAAAATCACTTGCCTTACAATTAGAACTCTCACAGGAGGGTTTTCAACAGTTGGACCCTATAAATAGCATTTATATAGAAACATATTTAAATATCACCTGTATTTCTGGGATCCTGAAGCATTATGATTAGGCTCATCATTCAAAATGAAAATGGAATTCTGTCACTTTTCTAATCAGAAACTTTTAGTGGCTCTCATTGTTCTGACAAAAGACTGTGGCCTTTCACAGAGTCTGCCTTTACTTTCATGTGTTATTGCATTCCTCCTGTAGCTGGGCTCTGGATTCACTACCTTTTTAATTTTCTGGAAGCTTGGTGCCTTGTGCCACAGTATCTTTGCTCATGCCAACCTTCTGCTTGATCCTGTAACTCTTCCTTCAATATTGATCTCTCTAATCTCTCAGCTCAAGACACATTCTCTACTGCTTGATCCATATCAGCCTTCAAAATAAATATTCTCACAATCACTGACTGTCTTTCCTTATTGTTACCACAACCTTCATTTCCTGTTTGTGTGCATGTGTCCTGTGACTCATACTTGTTTTCTGTGTGGCGAGGGCTCATTCTAATCTCTGCTGATCATTGTCATTTTCATGGCACACAGTCATTTTTCAGTGAATCCATGTATTAGTGGGAAGCAGCTCAGCATGAAGTGGTATCTGGGGTACATTTGACAGCTCTTTAGTAGTTCGGCCTAGAGGCTGTGGTGGTTTGAATGAGAAACATGCCTTATAAACTCATGTATCTGGACACTTGGTCCCCAATGGTGGCACTGTTTGGGAAGGTCATGGAATATTTAGGTGGTAAAGATTTTTGGGAAGAGGTTATAACCCTGGAATGGGAATGGGGGAATTAAGGTTTGGTACTCAGGCTCCCTTCCTGCTCCCTCTCTCTGCCTCCTAACTACTGATGCATGGTAAGCGAGCCTCATGGCTTTCCTGCCTGTTGCCATGCCTGTCCCCCCATGACAGATGGTGTCCCTTCTGGAACTTTCTCATGCAAGTTGTCCCCCCCCCCCTCAGGTACTTTGGTGCAGCAGGGAGATAAGCAACTAGAACAGCAGAAGTTGCATGTGAACTTCAGCTGAAGGATATCCCTCACCTGGATGGGTAAGTCATCAGCCATGTGGGACCCAGAGTCAGGAGCCCCATACACAGTCATCAAGGATAGTGAGGTTGCTTCACCCGCAAGACTGTCAGTTTCCGTCTCCATCAGGGATCTAGTTTTGATCTTGAATTGCTGTTAGATGTCACATATGGGCTGCTGATGGGATGAGACTCATTATGAAACACGCTGTGCTTAGTACTTCTGTGTCCTGGCATGTGTTATCTCATGTGGTCTTCATGGTCACTCTGTGACAGAGTCAGAGTAGCATAAGCAAATGAGGCCTGTGGCTCATGTGACTTTCATACATCATATCTGAAACCTGCTTGAGCTGGAACTTAAATTTAGGCCTTCTGACTCGAATCCAAGGTCTGTCCCATCCTCGGAATCCTTCTAGTCTAAGTGGACGTATTATTTGGGAACAGAGTGTCCTTCACAGTAGAGGTTTGCGGCAAGCATCAGAATATACTGAATGTAGTGGATAGCACAGTTTCAAAAGGTGAGGATTCTTTGTTTTATGTTGAGGGATTATATTACACAGAGATATTTAGCATCTTTCTGGTTACTGACCATAATTCTCTCATTTATCTTTCCTCTGTATTCTTAACCCCCAAATCTCCCTTCTAATTATCTAAATTCTCTCTCTAATAAACCAACCTCTACTAATTGCTTTTCTGATTTCAGCTGCAGAGTTTTATGTGTGCTTTGGGTGCTTGAATTTACTTTGTGAAGGCAGTGAGACGGGGTTTTGTGTCATTGTTTTGGTCCAGTGTCTCCAACAATGTTATCTGTTATTCCACATTTAATCTTTGCTTATGTGGATCTTAGAGAGGGTCACCTGACACTTCCAGTTTCTCAGGAAAATATTTGAATTTTTTCCTGAGTATAAAACTAATTGTATATATATATAATATATTTACATTATTATACATATAAAGCAGAGTGTGTTTGTGTGTGTGTGTGTGTGTATGTGTGTGTGTGTGTAAAAAGGAGGGCTGAGAAGATGGAGGGCAGTTAAAGCATTTGCCTTGAAAGCAGAAGGACCAAAGTTTGGATCACCCGATCCCAGGCAAAATTCAGGGTGGCCCACTTGTCATTCCAGTTCAGAAAGGTGAGCCTGAAAATCCCCAGAGAAGCCTGTGTAAATAGACACAAGTCATAGCTTAGTTAGAATCCTGAGACTCTCATTTGCCTTTAGCACCTCCAACTTCTAGTAATGTACTTGTCAGCTTTAAGTCCTTTACTAGCATATACTATGCTTATGTAGCCTTCTCTGAAAAATGCATCCAGCAACCCTCAGACCTCCCTGTGTCAGGCTATACTCCTATCTAGACAACAGAATAGATTTCTCCTCCATTAGTAACCATCAAACCTAATTTCTATTCAACTGTATTTCTAACACATGTTTCTATAAAGAATAAAGCGGCTAATCTGGCCTGAACTGGTTTTGGGTACATGTACAGTAAGGTTAACATGTACTATCAAATCACCTTTTAGAGAAAATCCTTTATTTTCATCTTATGCTTATTCATAGCAGAATGTATAACTGAGGCATTGTGGGAAGTAATATACACAAATTAGGAACATGATTATATGACCTAATGTGTCAATCACAATAAAGAGCCACCCAAAGACCCTTTAAGAAGATGACCCCAGGCCATAATCTGGTCCCTTGAGTCCTCACTCACATGGCCTGCTGATGCCTTGCAGTGTATCCTGACTTTACTATGGCTTATATTTGAATACAAGTTTTCTTTGTCTTTTAAAAATGTAGTTTTTTGAATAAATGTCTAAGAATTTGGAAGTACTGGATTCAGACAATAACTATCAGTAACAAGCTGGCTACCCAGACTAGCCTTAATGATGTGTTCTGGGTTTAATTAAACACCCAGGCTCAAAACACGAAGGTAGAAGGACGATGGAGGATGATTCCCAGTGTAATCTTCTGGCTTCCACATGCACTTATGTGGAAAACTAAAGAAGTAACTTATATTCTCTGTCCTAATGGTAGTATTTTGTGTAATTCGTTTCAGGAAAATAAGTTATTTAAAACCATCATTAGAAGTGATTTCCTGTCATTTATTATTTGGATATAATTTTCCTGGATTCTAAGGATTGAACTCAGATCATCAGGGTTTCACAGCAAGTATTTTACCCACTGAGCCATCTCACCATTCCAAGTGACTTCATTCATCATTATAAAAATCTCAAAAGCAGCCAATATTTTTTATTAGTTGAGCAGATAAATAAACTAGTATATTTATATGATTGAATATTATTTACCTATCTCAAGAAAATGCTATGAAAAGGCATTGGAGTTTTAAATGCACATTACAGAATAGGAGAAGCCAACCTGAAAGGTCTACACACTGTTTGATGTCAACTGTAAGTCATTCTGGCAATGGCAAAGCTCTGGAAACACTAAAAAGATTAGTGATTCCTGGACTGAATGATAGAGTGATGGTATCAAGCAGAATCCAGATGATTTTTTTTGAAAGCCAAAAGTCCTGTGTAACATGGACGTTGTGTGCCATTGCACAATTGTCAGAACCCACAGAATGTACATAGTAGGCATGAACCCTCATGCAACTGTGGACTCGTGATGGCAAGCCTGTGTTGGCTCACTGGTCTTTACAAATGTTCCTCTCTGGTACAGGATAGTGGTGGAGGGTGTGTGTGAGTGACAAGGGTGCCTTTGGAAACTCTGCTTTCTGCATCATTTTGATATAAACCTAAAACTTCTCCAGAAAACAATCTAATTTTTTAAATTAAAAATAGAAAAGGCCCACTCGATAGGAAAGAAAAGCTCATCTTTGCCATTACTCGGTTTTTATTTTAGTTCTTCTGGCAGTTGTATGTTGTGTCTCTAGTCCTGATAGCCTAGCTTCAGGAAGTTTTACAGGCCTATGCCTTGCTGAAACAAAGCACAGCAAAGCAAAGCAAAGTGAAAAGCATGGGAAATGCACTTCACTATTATTATGCTTTGCTGCTTTTGTTGGCAATTTGTTTTCTTGTTAGTCTCATTAAACTGTATTTTTGATACCTTAATTTTAATGTAGCTGTGTATCAGGGGGATAGTGGTGTGCTTGTCTTTCCTCCTCAGAACTTTGCCATTGCCATGGAAACTACCTCAAAGTTAAGTTGTCATGGCGGGCAGGAAGAGATGCGGTGACTCAGGTCAGCACTGAAGAAGAGGGCAGGAAACAGTCCACATGCCCTAGCAAGGTCAGATTCTTTTTTTTTTATGGTGAAAAAGATGTGTATTTATTTTATTTTTTAATTATATACATTCTTTATTATTTCCGCTCATACAAACTTAACAGGTACACCAGTTCCCTCCCTCCCTCCTCCTCCCCCCGAACCCCCTGCTCCCTGTCCCCTCACCCCTCCCTCCCCATCCCCCAGTGCCTCCCCCCCAATTCCCAGAGAGTCCTTTATTGTGCATGCCTGACTCTCCTCTGGGCCCTCCTCTCCGATGACGTACAAGGACCCAGTGGCATTTCCCTGAACTCTTTCCTGTGTTCCCCTTACATAGGAACACTACTGTGGCTGTCAATCCCTTGCCTCCAAGGATCTTGGTGCCTTTAGCAGATGCTAGACTTTGTGAGGTCAATAGTGTGTTGGACATTGTGCAGGGCATGCAAAGTCCTATTATGATTGCTTCGGCCCTAACTAGTGTGGAGAATCTTGCAAATCATTGCTCCTCCCATCCTTTTGCTCTTACAATCTTACTGTCCCCTCTCCTGCAAATGTCCCTGAGCTTCAGGATGGGGAGAGATTAGTCTGGCCTAGTTCTAGGTGGTTGATATAGAGTCTCTGAAGTTCTGGATTGTGGTTTGTTGATTTTCTTTTGCAGTTTTGCTGCTCCTGCAATGCCCTTCACTCCATCCTGCTGGGCACTGTATGTCACCCCCTGGTCAGAGACAAAAAGCTGTTAAACTGGAGTCTTGTTATAATAGCACATTCAAGGGTAGATGTAATAAAAGTAGGAAACCTCAGTGAGGGAGGGGTCAATCACCCATTTCCAAAGTGGTTACTTTTTATCTGCCAGACTATATGCCCTCCCCTTCTGGTGAGATCATACCCCCTCAGTTGTAAATGATCAGGAACAAACAAAAGATGTGTATTTAGAATTAGCAGTTGGACTCAAGTTTAGATGATCCCAATTTTGTTGGCAACAAAAAGCATCATAATCAGGAGCCAGGCATACGTAGGCTTTCTTCTCTCCATCAGGCCTGGTAAGCGTATTGACTTTGGCCACATCAGTGTCATAGAGCTTCTCTACCGCCTGTTTGATCTGGTGTTTGTTAGCCTTGATATCCACAATGAACACAACTGTAGCTAATTTCCATGTTGCTGCCTTCAGAATCACTGAGTCACTGCCCCAGTGATTAAAGACACTAAGTCCCATCTGGTACTCTTCTGCTTGAATCTCTAAGATATCAGTGCATATATGGATGTATGGATGCATGCACATGCATACAAATACACATACATACATGCATACATACATATATCTACATGTATATGTCTGCCCCCTTGCTGTTTTCATTAGCTTATCTCTTGCTAGAAGAATTCCTTTCCACTATTATGGCATGCGCTCTCTCTTTTGCTTATGAAATGTCATATGGGCTATTTGGTTGCCTGGAATACTCTCTTTACGCCTTCTTAAGTGGTCACTCATCTTCTCCTGAGGCTCAGCTTGGATTTGATACCTTCAATCACAAAAGTTTGGACTAGGTGCCACTCTTAGATGTTTCCAGGAAAACTTTTACTTCTTCCATTAGAACGTGATTCATTCTGTAAAGTCTTTTTTATTTTTTAAATTTGTTTTTTGTCAAATTCTCACACACACACACACACACACACACACACACACACACACACACACACATATATGATGCATGTTGATCAGTCTCATCACCTATCTTGTTTATTTAAATAAAAGTCTGTTTGTAAAGCTAATCTCGTTTTTGCAACTGAACCTACTGGGCTGTGAGCTATATCTACATATGCCTAAGCATATGTAAACATGTGTAAGTGAATACTTGAGAAATAAAATAAATAATAAAAAATAAAAAGACTCCACCCAGTATATATACAGGGAATATAAAAATAAAAGTAGGTGTTTTAAAGAAAACATCTAAAGTGTAACACCTAATGTTAAAACTTCCAATTTCTATTTCTACTTAGAAATGAAAAAAATCTGAATAATTATTTATAGTTCCCTTGACCTTTGATAAATAGGTTCCTTTGGAGGAAGGAGCAAAGAGAAAGAGGAGATACAAAAGAGAAAGAGAGAGAGAGAGAGAGAGAGAGAGAGAGAGAGAGAGAGAGAGAGAGAGAGAGAGAGCATTCATTCATCATAGTGCAAGGGTAGAAGTCAGAGGACAACTTTCAGAAATCAGTTCTCTCCCTCCACCATGTGGGGCTCCAAGGAGGGAACTCAGGTCACCAGGTTTTCAAGCAGGCACCTTACCCACTGAGCTATCTCACTGGCCCCATAGGTTCCTTTCCTTGAATGTTAATTTACTTCTATGAAATGGAAACATTTATGATAAAAATGATGCTTGTGTTCAACTCTTAATTTTAAGTGAGAGGAACAGAGGGTCAAAAAGGCTAAGCAGTTTGTGTAGAAACAAGACCAGTTTCCAGCTTTGTGATTCTTAGTTACTATATATGAATTGAACTCCCACGAGATACCTAGCATCCTGCATGATGGGTCACCTGAATTCTCACTTTAATCCCATCCTCTCTCAGGACAGTAGGTTGTCACTTTAGTGTATATGAGACATTAATAAACAATGGTTAGTTACTAATTAGGCAAAAGTGGCTACTTTCTGGGAGGTTCTAATAAGTTTGAGATACTTGTGCATTCAACTGAATATTTATTGGTATATTAGTGAGAACAAGGATGCTTTTACTTTATGGAAGGGATGAGTAGTATCCCCTTTTAACCATATATACTTTTTGAAGGGGTATATTTAGTATTTATTTTAATTCATGATCTCCCTTAATTCACACAGGTTCAGGATCTGCCCTGGGAAACTTCTATAACAGCATTTCATGTCTGCTTTCCTGTGTCTAAGCAATCTTTCATGATGCAAAAATTTTGAAGCTGTGGTGAGGTATTTTAAGGCCTTGGAAATTGAATACTTTAAATAATTCAAATTGGCTATGTGTTTTGTTAGTAGAACAGAGTAGGTTTTGGCAGATGTTAAAAAATACACGCATAACAAACAGTTTTGTGTTTTTTCTTAGAGTTTAGCAATTGCTCACTGAGAATCAGATTGGCTTCTTTCTCACGGAATGGGAAGATGAGCTTGTGAGATTTTGATATTACAAAATGAAAATGAATTATAAAACAAGAAAATTGACCATCATAATTCAAAACTTCCTGTAAGAAGTTTTATCGCCATAACTTGCATCTTACAGTGTAGTGAAGTAGGAGAATTTGAAGTAGAGGACTTTTGAAACACATCTGCTCTCTGCAGTGTGATAGGCCATAGTGACATCTCTCCATACAATCTGCAGATTCCAGAGCACTCTGCCAAGCTCCCAGAGAAGAATAGCACTGCCTATTAATATGCAAAGTGTATTGATGCCAGTAGGATCCTTGGTACCAACAGTCTGAGGATGTGACCTCTTAGTCCTGACCATTTTTCTTGGTAAATGCCTGGCTTACAAGTGGATGTAGATATTTGCCTCACTTAAAACAACAGACTTTTGTTTACTGTGGCTATGCATAAGAAAATCCTGGTATAACCTGGTTTTTTTAAACCCTTATTTAGAGGGGAAAGAGAGGAATAATCCAATGACTGTATGGGAATCTACAGAAACGAGGTGTTTGAGCTTTCTCATTGTGAGTACAGGCAAAACAACCACGTTGGAATTCCTTTCTCAATGTATCAGGATATCTAATAGTGGACATTATATGTTTTGGCTGATGAGATCCTCCATGCCCTGGAATGCCTTCTTTACAATATCATATGACCTCATACAAAGCCCACTTCTTTCAAAAATTTTTTTATTTACTTATTTTTTCCTAGTTTTATAAGCACAATGAATAATCCTCCCTGGCCCTTCCTTTTCCTTTCCATTCCTCCCCCTAACTTCTCTCCTTGCTTCCCACCTTCCTTCCTCTCCCTTCATCTCTTCGTCCCACTCCTTTCCATCCTCCTGTCTATCAGTTTCTATAATTCCTTGGATTCCCTCTGGATCATCTGCTCTGATGGGGATTCAAGCCTCCGTGACAGACGAAGTGACCCTTCCTTGGGCACAACCACTGGTAGGTGCACTCCCCTTCATCTGTCTTGCCCTAGCTGTAAGGTTCCTTCTGCTTGAGATTATTTCTCCTGAGGTCCTCATTAGTTTATGGGGGCACGTTGATTTGTCAGCCATTGTGCAGGTCTGGTAAGGACTAGTCTCATTGCAGAGTTCCTGGATGCAGCAGCCCTGCTTTGAGTGGAATGTCTTGTCCTGTGGTGGGCCTTTCCATCTTTAGGCTCTTAAAATCTTACCACCCCTTCTTCTGCAAGTTTCCCTGAGCCTTGGGATGGGGAGAGATAAGACTGGCCTGATTCCAGGTGAACATTGCAAGGTCAATGGTATTCTGCATTCTGGTTGGCTGTTGTCTATTTTTCTGTTCTTCCCCTGCACTAGGCTGCATTATAACATTCTTTTGTTTCCAAACAAGTATAGGCTTCTTGTGAGTAATGCTTTAATTTCCTTTGTAGACCACCCTTCACCATGTTCCATGGCATGACTTAGAGGATCAATTTCCAGGTGCCTGTCTTCCTCCAAGGAATTGGAAGAATGCAAGCCATTTTTTTCTTTCTTGTTTTGAGTAGCCTGACATGTGACCAACCCTGGCATTCTCTTCTCTCTTTCTCAGGGCTTTGAGTCTTGTATGAATGATGTGAGGTCACCAGAATGTACTTGGATATCACTTATCATGGGCAGCAGTTTCTGAGCATCTTGGTCTGACTTCCTTGGCACCAATATGCTTGCTATATTTCCAAATTTTTGGTCTCTGGAAATCCCTGGTTTGCTCCATCGTGTTAAGCCTGTTTTTCCAGACTCCTGTTGGTCCCCTGAGACTCTCTCCACTCCCAGTATGATTGCTTAAGCCAACATCAGTGCCATTGCTTATAATCAAGAACTTTGCATCTAATTCTGTTTACCTAAGGTGGACTTCACTCGTGTTTATTGATGAACACTGGGAATAATATACACGGGATACTCACTAATTTTATTTGCTTCTAATCATCAATTCTGAAACCACTTTGCCACCTAACAGATTAAGAAATGCATAATTTCCTAAAATTCATAAAACATGCTATAGATTTCTTTATAACGAGATCACCTGGGAGTTGATATGTTCAATGTGGCATGATTTTTAGATCCCAGAACCCTATATAACATAATTTTTTCTTGCCATTGTCCAGATTTCACCCTTGCTTAAAGAATAACATCTTCTTGTTGACATGTCTTTAGATTACTGTAGTAATCTAAGTCATATGCTCCCAAGTCAGTGGTTTCTTACAAGAGGGCTATTATTTCTGCCTTTGGTTGCTCAAGGGGATGTCTCTGTACATGCGAGAAGGAAGGAGCTTGTCACTGGGACACTGAGAATGGCCAACACCTGAAACTTTGCCTTCAGAATCATCTTTAAGATTTATTTCTTGCAGATTAAATTGGTACCTGGTTTGGGTAATAGCAGGTTTGGGGTTAGAAGTTGAACTGAAGTAGCATAATATAACAAGTCTCTGTGTGTGAAGGATGGTGTTATTTGAGCAAAGTTCCTTGTGTCATCTTCCTTAGGCAACAGAAGCCTTTCTAGGGTCACTGCACATGATAGCAAAAGCTTGAAAAGTCATCTGTTTGTAGCTATCTCATTTCTCAGCAAGGAAACTGAAGCCTGCAAAGGTTATGAAATCTGGTGAGATGATGTAGTTGGTTATATCAGACTCTCCCTTACTTTCTTATTACACCTACATTTCTACCTCATGAAATTGGTGATTCCAAGAGGCCAGCTCTCTAGTGGGTTCCAGACTAGAAGGTTTTGTTTTCTATCGTTTGTTCTTCCTCTTGGTGAGGTGTATGAATGATGTAAGGACACAAGAATGTACTTGGATATCACTTATCATGGACAGCAGTTCCTGAGCATCTTCTTCCGGAAATGGATAGATATTTTGAATAATATTCTCATTCCTCCTAGAAAATTTTTGTGGACAAGGGGTTATTAAGTTTTATAATTCAGATTTATCTTGTTTAACACTACTGACCTTTGAAGAGTTTTGGTAAGTTAATTTTTGTATTATACAAAGATATGCCCCTTGTTCCTGACACACATCTCCTAAAACCTTTGGAATAGGTAAGTGATGACTTTTTTTTTATTGCTTTTGTTTACTAATAAGACCAATGATGGTTGATAGTTTCTAGCAGCTTTAGGATCTGGGGTGATCACAAAAAGAGATCAAAACATGATTAGAGTGTTGGAAATTCAGTCCCGACACTAGGGAAGTGAAGAGGGTCCAGAGATAGAAATACTTGGTCATCATCCAACAATCAAATCAGTGATATCTACACACTGAAATCTATCTAAAATGCCTAATTGGTGGCATTCTGAGAGCTTCAAGGACAGTGCTGTGAGGGTGGAGCACCCAGAGACACTTCTCTTCCTTGTGGTTGCATCTGAGCTGTACCATTTCTACATCCACCTCTAACTCCACAAGTAAATGAGTTTCATTGAATTCCATCAGTCACTTTATCAAATTACAGAAATGTAAGGAGAGCTTTCCCTTTTCAGTTGCTGTTGTTTAGGTCTATAAAATATACCAAGATCCATGTATTGAATCCTATATCTTAGTGCTATTGGGAGTTAGGAAAAAACTTTTAAAGGGGCTTAGTGGGAGGGGTTCAAGTCACTGGGGCCATTCACCTGCATCTCTTGGCTCTTCCTCTTTTTCACCTGACTGTAAGGTGAACAGACTTCTTTTCTCATGAGTTTCTGCCACAATGTGCAGACATAGACCCAGTGCGGTGGACTGAAAGCTCTCAAATTGTGAGCCAAAATAACACCTTCATATCGTCAGTTGAATAACTCAAGGATTTCACTACAGTAATAGAAAGCTGACCAACGGCATCACCAAGTAGGAAGTAAGTGTGTACATGCTCAGCACTCAGTGGTATGACTGGCATCTGAAGTAAGCATAGTTACTGTGAAGTCAACCCCTTAAAACCTGAGGAACCAGAGCTGAATGTAAACTGAGTTGAATGATAGGAAAACCTGTTGGTTTCTGGAAAGTTGGAGAATTAGCTTGAAACAGGAGAAATTCCCACATTTGGTGTCAGAAGTGTTGTGAGTAGAAACACCACAAACCAAGTCACATAGAATGCTTGGAATGTTTTACTTCCTACTTGATGATGCCGTTGGTCAGCTTTCCATTACTGTAGTAAAATGGAAGTTTTATTTATTTATTTTTATTTTTTTATGTTTTCATATATAAACAGAGTGAGTATATGTCCTTGAACCCATGCCTCCTTTTCCACCTCCCTCCCACCTTCCCTTCTGCTCACCAGTCCATGCAGATCCTTCCCATTCTCATGTCTCTCTGATAGTGTCGACCACAGGCCTCTTTTTGAGTGCCTGCACTGGGCATGCATCCAAGCATCTGAGGGAGTGTAAGTGACCCTCCCGTGGACAGACCTATGTGTAGGGGCACTCCCTTCTCTTCTCCAGCACCTGCTCCAGTGATTCTCTGGGTGTAGTTTCTCCTGATATACTTGCTCATCCATGGGGCAGATACTGACTTGTCAGCCTTTGTGAGGATCTGGAGGATCCTTTGTGAGATCTCTCTGCAGTGAACATGTTGACATGGCAGCCCTGTCCTAACTGGAGTGTCATGACTCTTCCCCACCTTTAGGCTCTTACAATCTTGTCACCCCTTCTTCCGCTAGGTTCCCTAAGCCTTGGGATGGGAGTAGTATTGATGGCTGATTTGGTCTGGGTATTCTGTGGTCACCTGTATGTTCCTTCTGGCCAGTTGTGCCTCTGTAATCCTCCATTGCAACAGGATGCATCTCTGTGATCCTCCATTGCAACAGGATGCATCTCTGTGATCCTCCATTGCAACAGAATGCATTTCTGTAATCCTCCATTGCAACAAGATGCATCTCTCTAATCTTCCATTGCAACAGGGTGCATCTCTGCAATCTTCCATTGCAACAAGGTGCATCTCTGTGATCCTCCATTGCAACAGGATGCATTTCTGTGATCCTCCATTGCAACAGGATGCTTCTCTGTGATCCTCCATTGCAGCAGGATGCATCTCTGTGATCCTCCATTGCAGCAGAATGCATCTCTGTGATCCTCCATTGCAGCAGGGTACATCTTGGTTGAGTGCTGAGAACTATTCTTAGCTAAGGATATAACAAGAAGGGTTTAGATGGTAGTTTGCTATTAAGAATTTATAGTTAGCACCAAAACTTCTGTTCCTATTTTTTCTCCCCTTCCACTGTTAATTTGGGCAGGTTTACAGTACCAGGCATGTGTTCTCTGACAATAAGGGGGACCAAGGACCTGTTTAGAGGGTAATTAGCTACTTGAGGGCATTATGTACCACCATTGCCCTGCTAGATTCTTCTTGCCAGAGTTGCTGTAGTTTGTAGCATTAATAGCTGGGTGGGGGCACTGGTTGCTTTTACCTCTTTCACCCACTTACTTTCGCTCTTACTATATCATATCCCCTTTCTTTTCTTCTCCTTAAAACTTTCCTTCTATAATTGCCTTATTCTTCTATTTGTCTGTTTTTTGTTTCCACTCTTTTAGGCTCTTCCTACACACCCTGATTTATTTTCTTTTGTAATTTGTGGGTGTAATAGAATTTTCCATTTAAGCATAGCTTGAAAGTTCAATGCCAGCACCCACTTATAAGGGAGAACATACATGTGGTGTCTGTCTTTTTGCATTTGGGGTACTTCATTGAGTACAATTTCTATCAATTCTATCTACTTACCAGCAAATTTCATTATCATCTTTCTTGACTGCTGAATAGTCTTCCATTATACATATTCATTATTCATTCAATAATTTGAGATCTAGGCTTATCTCATTTTTTTGCTATTGTGGATAAAGCTGCAACGAACAGAGATGTACAAATGTCCTAGAATATTTCTAGGAATGGTATAGCTGGGTCATATGCTATTTCATTTTTTTATTATTATTTCAGCTCATACAAACTTAATAGGTACACCAGTTCCCTCACTCCCTCCTCCTCCCCCTGAACCCCCTGCTCCCCCTCCCTTCACCCCTCCCTTCCCATCCCCCAGTGCCTCCCCCCCAATTCTCAGAGAGTCCTTTCTTGTGGATGCCTGACTCTCCTCTGGGTGCTCCTCTCCAATGACGTACAAGGACCCAGTGGCATTTCCCTGAACCCTTTCCCGTGTTCCCCTTAAGCATAGGAACACTACTATGGCTGTCAATCCCTTCCCTCCAAGGATCTTGGTGCCTTTAGCAGATGCTAGATTTTGTGAGGTCAATAGTGTTTGGACATTGCGCAGGGCATGCAAAGTCCAATTATGATTGCTTTGGTGCTAACTTGTGTGGAGTATCTTGCAAATCATTGCTCCTCCCATCCTTTTGCTCTTACACTCTTACCGTCCCCTCTTCCGCAAATTTCCCTGAGCTTCAGGATGGGGAGAGATTAGTCTTGCCTAGTTCTAGGTGGTTGATATAGAGTCTCTGAAGTTCTGGATTGTGGTTTGTTAATTTTCTTTTGCAGTTTTGCTGCTCCTGCAATGCCCTTCACTCCATCCTGATGGGCACTGTATGTCACCCCCTGGCCAGAGACAGAAAGCTGTTAAACTGGAGTCTTGTTATAATAGCACATTCAAGGGTAGATGTAATAAAAGTAGGAAACCTCAGTGAGGGAGGGGTCAATCACCCCTTTGCAAAATGGTTACTTTTTTTTTTTTTCTTTTTTTTTTTTTTTATTAAAAATTTAATTATACATTTTAAAATTTTTTACCAGTTCCCTCCCTCCCCCCTCCCCTTCCCCCAGTGTCTCCCCCCCAATTCCCAGAGAGTCCTTCATTGTGTGCGCCTAACTCTCCACTGGGTCCTCCTCTCCGATGACATATAAGGACCCAGTGGCATTTCCATAAGCCCTTTCTCTTGTTCCCCTTAATCATAAGATTACTACTATGGCTGTCAATCCCTTGCCTCCAGGGGTCTCGGTGCCCTTAACAGATGCTAGACTTTATGAGGGCAACAGTGCGCTGGACATTGCGCAGGGCATGCAAAGTTCCATTATGATTGCTTTGGCCCCAACTATTGTTGAGAATCTTGCAAATCGTTGCTCCTCCCATCCTTTTGCTCTTACAATCTTACCGCCCCCCTCTTCCGCAAATGTCCCTGAGCTCCAGGATGGGGAGAGATTAGGCTGTCCTAGTTCTATGTGATTGATATAGAGTCTCTGAAGTTCTGGATTGTGGTTTGTTGATTTTCTTTTGCAGTTTTTCTGCTCCTGCAATTCCCTTCACTCCATTCTGCTGGGCACTGTATGTCACCCCCTGGCCAGAGACAAAAAGCTGTTAAACTGGAGTCTTGTTGTAATAGCACATTCAAGGGTAGATGTAATAAGAGTAGGAAACCTCACTGAGGGCGGGGTCCATTACCCATTTGCACAATGATTACTTTTTATCTGCTAGACTATATGCCCTCCCCTTCTGGTGAGATCAGGAAAGAACGTCTGTGAACTTAACCAGGTTTCTCATTACTTACTTGCAGACCTTGATGGAGGCTTATTTTCTCTGCTGTAACATGGTCTCCTCTCTCCTTGTTTCTGGTGTGGCCCTCCTAACCCATCTCTCTTGTTCATAATCCTTGCAATTACTGTGTTACATAGGTTTACTTTTGAGTGTCCCAATGTGGGCTGGGCGAGTTTGGTACTAGGAGCCACCTATTAGGGAGTACATACGGCGCTTAATTTTCTGGGTTTGGGATACTTCACTTAATATAATTCTTTCTAATGACATCCATTTCCCAGCAAATTCCAGTAATTCATCATTTTTGATGGCTGAGTAGTACTCCATTGTATAGATGTACCACAGTTTCCTTATCCACTCGTCAACTGTTGGACATTTAGGTTGATTCCATGACTTTGCTATTGTAAACAGTGCTGCTATGAACATGGTCGAACTTGTGCTATCGAGGCGAACCTCTGCTGCTTGGGGGGTTATTCCCAAAAGTGGGATAGCAGGGTCATATGGCATTTCAATCTTTAATTTCTTTAAGAATCTCCAGACGGCTCGCCAGAGTGGCTGTATGAGCCTGCATTCCCACCAACAATGTAGGAGAGTTCCCCTCTCCCCACATCCTCTCCAGCATTTGTCGTTGTTTGTACTGTGGATTTTTGCCATCCTGACCGGGGGTGAGATGATATCTCAGGGAAGTTTTGATTTGCATTTCCCTGATGGCGAAGGAAGTGGAGCATTTTTTAAGATAATTGTTAGACATTTTAATTTCATCCCTGGTAAAGTTTCTTTGAAGTTCCAGGGCCCATTTTTTAATTGGGCCAGTGTTTTCCTTGGAGTTTAATTTTCTAAGTTCTTTGTGCACTCTGGACAGTAGAGCTCTGTCAGATATGTGGTTAGTGAAGATTTTCTCCCATTCTGTGGGTTGCCTTTGAGCTCGTGCGACAATCTCTTTATCTGAACAGAAGCTCTTTAATTTCACAAGATCCCAACTGTTGAGAGTTGGTAGCAGTGACTGTGCCATTGGATGTCTGTTTAGGAAGTGTTGGCCTAGCCCAATCAGCTCGAGGGAGTTCCCTATCCTTTCAACTATGGCTTTTAAAGTCTCTGGCCTGATATCAAGGTCCTTGATCCATTTGGAATTAAGTCTTGTACATGGTGACAAGTACGGGTCCAGCTTTAATCTTCTGCATGTGGAGATCCAGTTTTGCCAACACCATTTGTTGAAGATGCTGTTCTTTTTCCATTGGATTCTTTGGGCCCCTTTGTCAAAGACCAAATGGCTGTAACTTTGTGGGCTTATATCTGGGTCTTCAATCCTTATCCATTGATCAGTGTGTCTATTTTGGAGCCAGTACCAGGCTGTCTTTATAACTATGGATTTGTAGTATAGACTTAGGTTTGGTATGGTAATACCTCCAGCTGTGTTTTTGTTACTCAGGATTGTTTTTGCTATCCTGGGTCTTTTGTGCCTCCATATGAACTTTGAGATTGTTTGGTCAACTTCTTTGAAAAATTGCTTTGGGATTTTGATTGGTATAGCATTGAATCTGTATATTGCCTTTGGTAGGATGGTCATTTTTACAATGTTGATTCTGCCAATCCAGGAACAAGGGAGGTCTTTCCACCTTCTGGTGTCTTCTGCAATTTCTTTCTTTAGGGTTTTAAAGTTTTCATTGTAAAGGTCTTTTACCTCCTTAGTTAGGTTTATACCAAGGTATTTCATTTTTTTAGGGGTTATAGTAAATGGCATGGTTTCTCTCAAGGCTTTTTCACTTCTTTCATTCTGGGCATATAGGAAGGCCTCTGATTTTTGCACATTTATTTTGTATCCTGCCACCCTGCTGAACTTCTCAATTAGTTCCAGGAGCTTCCTGGTGGAGTTTTTGGGATCACTCAGGTATAAGATCATGTCATCTGCAAATAGAGATAGCTTGACTTCTTCCTTGCCAATTTGAATCCCTCTTATGTCCCTTTCTTGTCTTATGGCTTCGGCTAAGACTTCAAGTACAATATTGAATAGAAGTGGTGAGAGTGGACAGCCTTGTCTTGTTCCTGATCGAAGTGGGAATGCTTCCAATTGTTCCCCATTGAGCATAATCCTTGCTGTGGGCTTGTTGTATACAGCTTTTATTATATTGATAAAAGTTCCTTCCATTCCTACTGTCTCTAGCGTTTTGATCATAAAAGGCTGTTGGATCTTGTCAAAAGCTTTTTCTGCATCTATCGAGAGTATCATGTGGTCTTGGACTTTGGACTGGTTTACATGATGAATTACATTTATTGATTTGCGTATGTTGAACCAACCTTGTGTGCCGGGGATGAAGCCTACTTGGTCCCCATGAATGATCTTTTTAATATGTTTTTGAATCCGATTTGCTAAGACTTTGTTGAGAATCTTTGCGTCTGTGTTCATCAGGGAGATCGGCCTATAGTTTTCTTTTTTAAGTGAATCTTTATTAGGTTTTGGGATTAAAACGATATTAGCTTCATAGAAGGAATTTGGTAGTGTTCCTTCCTTTGCTATTTGATGGAACAGTTTAAGGAGTATTGGTGTTATTAACTCCTTAAATGTCTTGTAGAACTCTGTGCTGAATCCATCTGGTCCAGGACATTTTTTGGTGGGAAGATTCGAGATTACTTCCTCAATTTCCTTATATGTTTTAGGACTATTTAAGTAATTCACAACTTCCTGATTCAATTTAGGTAAGTTGTGTTTACTTAGAAATTCATCCATCTCTTTTGTGTTGTCAAACTTCACAGAGTATAAGTTTTTGAAATATGATGTTATAATTCTCTGGATTTCTTGGGTATCCGTAGTGATAACTCCATGTTCATTTCTAATTTTGTTAATTTGGGTTTTCTCTCTCTTGCTTTTGGTTAGTTTAGCTAGGGGTGTATCAATCTTGTTGATTTTTTCAAAGAACCAGCTTTTCGATTTGTTGATTTTTCTATCGTTTTCTTAGTCTCGATTTCAGATATTTCTCCCCTTATTTTGCTAATCTCTTCTCTTCTACTGCTTTTGGGATCAGATTGCTCTAGTTTCTCTAAAGCTTTAAGCTGCATTGTTAAGTTGTTTATTTCTGATGTTTCCATTTTTTTGATGTGGGCATTAAGAGCTATGAACTTACCTCTTAGAACAGCTTTCATTGTGTCCCAGAGATTTTGGTAAGTTGTATTTTCGTTATCATTCACTTTCAGGAAATCTTGAATTTCCTTTTTAATTTCTTCCTGAATCCAGTTCTCATTCAGCATCATAGTGTTAAGTTTCCAGGAGTTAGTGTATTTTCTCTTGTTTGATGTGTTGTGGATGTCCAGCTTTAGGCCGTGGTGGTCTGATAGGGCACAGGTTAGAATTTCAACTTTCTTGTACATGTGTAGATTCATTTTGTGGCCCAATATGTGATCTATTTTGGAGAAAGTTCCGTGTGCTGCTGAGAAAAATGTGTATTCTTTGGTGCGTGGGTGAAAAGTTCGATAGAGATCTGTGAGGTCCATTTCTTTCAGGGTTTGATTAAGTTCCAAAGTGTCTCTGTTAAGCTTTTGACCTGTTGATCTATCCCATGTAGAGAGGGCGGTGTTGAAGTCCCCAAGAATTATCGTTTGGGGGTTGATTTCTTGCTTTAGACGCTGTAGGGTTTTCTTAATGAATGTGGAGGGGCCCGTATTGGGTGCATATATGTTCAGTATTGTGAAGTCTTCCTGGTGAATTGTACCTCTGACTAAAATGTAGTATCCATCCGTGTCTCTTATAATTTTTTTTGGTTTGAAATCCACTTTGTCTGATAGCATAATGGCTACCCCTGCCTGTTTTCTGCTTCCATTTGCTTGTAGAATTGTTGACCAGCCTTTTATTTTTAGAGCGTGCCTATCTTTTGTGGTGAGATGGGTTTCCTGCAGGCAGCAGATTGATGGATTGTGATTTTTAATCCAAGTTTGTAATCTGTGTCTCTTGATCGGTGAATTAAGTCCATTAACATTTAGTGTTATAATGGAGAAACTATTGTTAATTCCAGACATTTATTATGTTTAGTAGCTTTTATAAGTATATTGCTTCGCTTTTAATGGTGTTATATTTGCCTTCTGTTCTCCTGGATATGCCTGTTTTTTTCTTCACGCTTGAGTATCATTTCTAGCAGTTTTTGAAGGCCTGGTTTGGTGGCCATGTATCCCTTAAAGTTGTCTTTGTGCTGGAAAATTTTTCTTTCTCCCTCGATCATGACTGATAGTTTTGCAGGGTAAATCAGCCTGGGTTGACATTTTTGCTCATTCAATACTTGAAGTATGTCTCTCCAAGCTCTTCTTGCTTTTACTGTTTCGACTGAGAAGTCATTTGTTATTTTAATAGGTTTGCCTTTAAAAGTGACTTGTTTTTTCTCCCTTGAAGCTCTCAGCACCAGTTCTTTATCTTGAATGTGGAGTGTTTTAACTATTATTTGCCGCGGTGTGCTTCTAGTTTGGTCGTATCTGTTTGGGGTGCGGAATGCCTCTTGTATATGAATGGGCCTCTCTTTCTTTAGATGAGGAAAGTTTTCCTTGATGATCGTTTGAAAAATTTCCTCAGGGGTGGTATTTTGAGATTCTTGCTCCGGTATTCCATGAATACGCATGTTAGGCTTCTTCAGGGTGTCCCATATCTCTTGGATATTTCTCTCAAGTATCTTTTTGGCTTTAACAACCTCTTCCATTGAGCTGGCTAGTACTCCCACTTTATCTTCAAGGTCTGAAATTCTGTTTTCTGCTTCATTAGTTCTGTTGATAAGACTCTCTGTGGCGTTCTGGGTTGAAGATAACTTGTCTTTTAGCTCAGTTTTAAACTCTGCTTGAGTTTGTTTTAACTGTTCTATGCCACTTTTTGTTTCTTGCACTGTTTTTCTCAACTCCTCCAGATGTCTGTTGTGTTCCTCTTCAAAGCGATTGATTCGATTATGTAATTCCTCCCGGATTTCCTCTTTCATAGTATTGAACATGGTAATGATCATATTTTGAAAGTCGTTATCCTGGGTCAGGCTTTCTTGGCCTTTTTCCACGGGTTTGTTCTTTTTGGAGTCTAACATTATGGGATTAATTTCTTCAGTGGGAGATTTGTTTACTTGAGTGTTGCTTCTCATGGATTTGCACTTTGACTTTGGCATTGTCATTTTAACTCTTAAGATCTCTCAATTTCACTAAACTGAATTATTTGGCCTGGGGTACTGGTGGGCGGGGCCTGAACGGGGACTTACCTAGGGAGCGGGGTGAGGCCCGGGTGGACCGCGTGCGTGTCCCGACTGGCGGAGCGGGGTGGGGCGAAAAGGGAGGATGGGCGCAGGGGGAGGTGCTCCTCGTTCCCTGGGCCCCCGCGCGGCTCCGGCTGGATGGCGGGAGTCGGAGCCGGGTCCCCGTGGGCTGACCTGGGGTCCTAGAGCGCGCGTTGAGGCCCGGCTGGATCTCGCCTACGCGTCCCGACCGGCGGAGCGGGGGTGGGGCGAAAGAGGGAGGCTGCGCGCGTCGGCGTGGAGCTATTTAACCCGAGGGCAGCTGGGGCGGGGCCCGGGCGCAGGGGAGGTGCTCCTCGTTCCCTGGGCCCCCGCGCGGCTCCGGCTGGATGGCGGGAGTCGGAGCCGGGTCCCCGTGGGCTGACCTGGGGTCCTAGAGCGCGCGTTGAGGCCCGGCTGGATCTCGCCTACGCGTCCCGACCGGCGGAGGGGGGGTGGGGCGAAAGAGGGAGGCTGCGCGCGTCGGCGTGGAGCTATTTAACCCGAGGGCAGCTGGGGCGGGGCCCGGGCGCAGGGGGAGGTGCTCCTCGTTCCCCTGGGCCCCCGCGCGGCTCCGGCTGGATGGCGGGAGTCGGAGCCGGGTCCCCGTGGGCTGACCTGGGGTCCTAGAGCGCGCGTTGAGGCCCGGCTGGATCTCGCCTACGCGTCCCGACCGGCGGAGGGGGGGTGGGGCGAAAAAGCAAAATGGTTACTTTTTATCTGCCAGACTATATGCCCTCCCCTTCTGGTGAGATCATACCCCATCAGTTGTAAATGATCAGAAACGAACATCTGTGAACTTAACCAGTTGTCACATTACTTACTTGCATTCCTTGATGGAGGCCTATTTTCTCTACTGTAACATGGTCACTTCTCTCCTTGGTGTGGCCCTCCAACCCCATCCCTCCTGTTCATAATCCTTGCAGTTACTGTAGGTATTACATAGATTTACCTTTGAGTGTCTCAAGGTGGGCTGGGTGGGTTTGGTACTAGGAGCCACCTATTAGGGAATACATACGGTGCTTAATTTTCTGGGTTTGGGATACTTCACTTAATATAATTGTTTCTAATGACATCCATTTCCCGGCAAATTCCAGTAATTCATCATTTTTGATGGCTGAGTAGTACTCCATTATATAGATGTACCACAGTTTCCTTATCCACTCGTCAACTGTTGGACATTTGGGTTGATTCCATGACTTTGCTATTGTAAATAGTGCTGCTATGAACATGGTCGTGCTTGTGCTATCGAGGTGAACCTCTGCTGTATGGGGGGTTATTCCCAAAAGTGGAATAGCAGGGTCATATGGCATTTCAATCTTTAATTTCTTTAAGACTCTCCAGACGGCTCGCCAGAGTGGCTGTATGAGCCTGCATTCCCACCAGCAATGTAGGAGAGTTCCCCTCTCTCCACATCCTCTCCAGCATTTGTCGTTGTTTGTATTGTGGATTTTTGCCATCCTGACCGGGGTGAGATGATATCTCAGGGAAGTTTTGATTTGCATTTCCCTGATGGCTAAGGAAGTGTAGCATTTTTTAAGATATTTGTTAGACATTTTAATTTCATCCCTGGTAAAATTTCTTTTAAGTTCCAGGGCCCATTTTTTAATTGGGCCATTGGTTTCCTTGGTGTTTAGTTTTCTAAGTTCTTTGTGCACTCTGGACAGTAAGCTCTATCAGATATGTGGTTAGTGAAGATTTTCTCCCATTCTGTGGGTTGCTTTTGAGCTTGTGCTACAATTTCTTTATCTGAACAGAAGCTCTTTAATTTCACAAGATCCCAACTGTTGAGGGTTGGTAGCAGTGACTGTGCCATTGTATGTCTGTTTAGGAAATGTTGGCCTAGCCCAATTAGCTCGCGGGAGTTCCCTATCCTTTCAACTATGGTTTTTATCGTCTCTGGCCTGATATCAAAGTCCTTGATCCATTTGGAATTAAGTCTTGTACATGGTGACAAGTACGGGTCCAGCTTTAATCTTCTGCATGTGGAGATCCAGTTTTGCCAGCACCATTTGTTGAAGATGCTGTTCTTTTTCAATGGAGTCTTTGGGCCCCTTTGTCAAAGACCAAATGGCTGTAATTTTGTGGGCTTATATCTGGGTCTTCAATCCTTATCCATTGATCTGTGTGTCTGTTTTGGAGCCAGTACCATGCTGTTTTTATAACTATGGATTTGTAATATAGACTAAGGTTCGGTATGGTAATACCTCCAGCAGTGTTTTTGTTGTTCAGGATTGTCTTTGCTGTCGTGGGTCTTTTGTGCCTCCATATGAATTTTGAGGTTGTTTGGTCAACTTCTTTAAAGAATTGCTTTGGGATTTTAATTGGTATAGCATTGAATTTGTATATTGCCTTTGGTAGGATGGTCGTTTTTACGATGTTGATTCTGCCAATCCAGGAACATGGGAGGTCTTTCCATCTTCTGGTGTCTTCTGCAATTTCTTTCTTTAGGGTTTTAAAGTTTTCATTGTAAAGGTCTTTTACCTTCTTGGTTAGGTTTATACCAAGGTATTTCATTTTTTTAGGGACTATAGTAAATGGGATTGTTTCTCTCAAGGCTTTTTCACTTATTTCATTCTGGGCACATAGGAAGGCCTCTGATTTTTGCACATTTATTTTGTATCCTGCCACCCTGCTGAACTTCTGTATTAGTTCCAGGAGCTTCCTGGTGGAGTTTTTGGGATCACTCAGGTGTAAGATCATGTCATCTGCAAATAGGGATAGCTTGACTTCTTCCTTGCCGATATGTATCCCTCTTATGTCCCTTTCTTGTCTTATGGCTTCGGCTAAGATTTCAAGTACAATAGTGAATAGAAGTGGTGAGAGTGGACAGCCTTGTCTAGTTCCTGATCGAAGTGGGAATGCTTCCAATTGTTCCCCTTTGAGCATAATCCTTGCTGTGAGCTTTTTGTATACAGCTTTTATTATATTGATAAAGGTTCCTCCATTCCTACTGTCTCTAGCGTTTTGATCATAAAAGACTGTTGGATCTTGTCAAAAGCTTTTTCTGCATCTATCGAGAGTATCATGTGGTCTTGGACTTTGGACTGGTTTACATGATGAATTACGTTTATTGATTTGCGTATGTTGAACCAACCTTGTGTGCCGGGGATGAAGCCTACTTGGTCCCCGTGAATGATCTTTTTAATATGTTTTTGAATCCGATTTGCTAAGACTTTGTTGAGAATCTTTGCGTCTGTGTTCATCAGAGAGATCGGCCTATAGTTTTCTTTTTTAAGTGAGTCTTTATTAGGTTTTGGGATTAAAACAATATTAGCTTCGTAGAAGGAATTTGGTAGTGTTCCTTCCTTTGCTATTTGATGGAACAGTTTAAGGAGTATTGGTGTTATTAACTTCTTAAATGTCTGGTAGAACTCTGTGCTGAATCCATCGGGTCCAGGACATTTTTTGGTGGGAAGATTCGAGATTACTTCTTCAATTTCCTTATATGTTATAGGACTATTTAAATAATTCACAACTTCCTGTTTCAATTTAGGTAAGTTGTGTTTACTTAGAAATTCATCCATCTCTTTTGTGTTGTCAAACTTCACAGAGTATAAGTTTTTGAAATATGATGTTATAATTCTCTGGATTTCTTGGGTATCAGTAGTGATAACTCCATGTTCATTTCTAATTTTGTTAATTTGGGTTTTCTCTCTCCTGCTTTTGGTTAATTTAGCTAGGGTTGTATCAATCTTATTGATTTTTTCAAAGAACCAGCTTTTTTATTATATAATACATTTTTTATTATTATTTCAGCTCATACAAACTTAATAGGTGTACCAGTTCCCTCCCTCCTTCCTCCTCCCCCTGAACCTTCTGCTCCCCCTCCCTTCACCCCTCCCTTCCCATCCCCCAGTGCCTCCCCCCCAATTCTCAGAGAGTCCTTTCTTGTGAATGCCTGACTCTCCTCTGGGCCCTCTTCTCCGATGACGTACAAGGATCCAGTGGCATTTCCATGAACCCCTTCCTGTGTTCCTCTTAAGCATAGGAACACTACTGTGGCTGTCAATCCCTTGCCTCCAAGGATCTTGGTGCCTTTAGCAGATGCTAGACTTTTTGAGGTCAATAGTGTGTTGGACATTGCGCCGGGCATGCAATGTCCAATTATGATTGCTTCGACCCTAACTTGTGTGGAGTATCTTGCAAATTATTGCTCCTCCCATCCTTTTGCTCTTACCCTCTTACCGCCCCCTCTTCCGCAAATGTCCCTGAGCTTAAGGATGGGGAGAGATTAGTCTGGCCTAGAAAGAACCAGCTTTTTGACTGGTTGATTTTTTCTATCGTTTTCTTAATCTCAATTTCAGATATTTCTCCCCTTATTTTGCTAATCTCCTCTCTTCTACTACTTTTGGGATCAGATTGGTCAAGTTTCTCTAAAGCCTTTAGCTGCATCGTTAAGTTATTTATTTCTGATGCTTCCATTTTTTTGATGTAGGCATTAAGAGCTATGAACTTACCTCTTAGAACAGCTTTCATTTTGTCCCAGAGATTTTGATAAGTTGTATTTTCATTATCGTTCACTTTCAGGAAGTCTTGAATTTCCTTTTTAATTTCTTCCTGAATCCAGTTCTCATTCAGCATCATATTGTTAAGTTTCCACGAGTTAGTGTATTTTCTCTTGTTTGTTGTGTTGTGGATGTCCAGCTTTAGGCCGTGGTGGTTTGATAGGGTGCAGGTTAGAATTTCGACTTTTTTGTGTTTGTGTAGATTCATTTTGTGGCCCAATATGTGATCTATTTTGGAGAACGTTCCGTGTGCTGCTGACAAAAATGTGTATTCTTTGGTGCGTGGGTGAAAAGTTCGATAAAGATCTGTAAGGTCCATTTCTTTCAGGGTTTGATTAATTTCCAAAGTGTCTCTGTTAAGCTTTTGACCTGTTGATCTATCCCATGTTGAGAGGGCGGTGTTGAAGTCCCCAAGAATTATCGTTTGGGGGTTGATTTCTTGCTTTAGACGCTGTAGGGTTTTCTTCATGAATGTGGAAGGGCCCGTATTGGGTGCATAAATGTTCAGTATTGTGAAGTCTTCCTGGTGAATTGTACCTGTCACTAAAATATAGTATTCATCTGTGTCTCTTATGATTTTCTTTGGTTTGAAGTCCACTTTGTCTGAAAGCATAATTGCTACCCCTGCCTGTTTCCTGGTTCCATTAGCTTGCAAGATTTTGGACCAGCCTTTCATTCTTAGGATGTGCCTATCTTTTGTGGTGAGATGAGTTTCCTGAAGGCAGCAGATTGTTGGATTGTGGTTTTTAATCCAAGTTTGTAATCTGTGTCTCTTAATCGGCGAGTTAATACCATTGACATTTAATGTTATAATGGAGAAATTATTTTTAATTCTGGACATTTTTATGTTTAGTAGATTTTGTAAGCATGTTGTTTGATATTTATGTTTTGGTGGTATTATACTTCCCTTCTGTCCTCCTGGATACGCTTGTTCTTTTCTTCAAGCTTGAGTATCATTTCTAGCATTTTTTGAAGGCCTGGTTTGGTCGACATGTGTCCCTTCAAGTTGTCTTTGTGCTGGAAAACTTTTCTTTCTCCCTCAATCATGACAGATAGTTTTGCCGGGTATATCAGTCTGGGTTGGCATTTTTGCTCATTTAATACTTGAAGTATGTCTCTCCAAGCTCTTCTTGCTTTTACTGTTTCCATTGAGTAGTCATTTGTTATTCTAATAGGTTTACCTTTAAAAGTGAGTTGCTTTTTTTCTCTTGAAGCTCTCAGCACCTTTTCTTTGTCTTGAATGTGGAGTGTTTCGACTATTATTTGCTGTGGCGATTTTCTATTTTGGTCATATCTGTTTGGAATGCAAAATGCCTCTTGTATTTCGATAGGCCTTTCATTCTTTAGTTGTGGGAAGTTTTCATTTATGATGAATTGAAATATTTCCTCCGGTGTGGTATTTTGGGATTCTTGTTCTGGTATTCCATGAGTGCGCATGTTAGGCTTCTTCAGGGTGTCCCATATCTCTTGAATGTTCCTCTCCAGTATCTTTTTGGCTTTAACAATCTCTTCCACTGAGCTGGTTAATTCTCCCACTTTGTCTTCAAGATCTGAAATTCTATTTTCTGCCTCATTTGTTCTGTTGATAAGAATCTCTGTTGAGTTTTGGGTTGAAGATAACTTGTCTTTTAGTTCAATTTTAAATTCTGCCTGAGACTGTTTTAACTGCTCTATGCCTATGTTTGTTTCTTGAACTGTTTTTCTCAACTCCTCCAAGTGCCTGTTGTGTTCCTGTTCAAAATGGTTCCTGTTCAGAGTGTTTAACTCTTCTCAGATTTCCTCTTTCATAGTATTAATCATGGTAATGATCATACTCTGAAAGTCGTTATATTGGGTCTGGCTTTCATGGCTATTTTCTGTGGATTTGTTTCGGTAGGAATCCCTCATTATGGGATTGATTCTTTCGGTGGGAGATTGGTCTTCTTGGGTTTTGTTTCTCGTGGATCTGCACTTTGACTTGTACATTGTTGTTTTGTTTTTTAGGACCTTTCAGTTTCTGTGTGTTTTTCACTCAATTGACGTAGTTGGTATTGTTACGCTTGCCAGTTATTACTAGTACTTGCCTTGGATTGGGTATGTTTGTGTATTGTTATTGTTATATCCTAGATGAGGCTACTAGACTGTTAGTAGGCCAGTTAAGTCAGGCTATGTTACCAAGGGGTGAATATTAGTTTGGTAGTCCACTTTTACGATTTAGTATCTTGGTGAAATGTTGGGGTGAGTGCTGTACTCCCTGGAGTTGTATGTTTTGGGGTGGCTATATGAGAAAGTTGATGTAAAGCTTTGATACTTTAAAGGATCAGTAAGGTGAAAAGAAAAAGTTTACTTATCTTTGGGCTGGATGAGAAGAATCTCGCCCATGTGATATAATGATTGTAGTGGAGTCCAGATGTATGGCCTGTGTTCCCTTTGTTCCTTAGAATTTTGCTTGAGTTTCCTTTGGACTCTATTGAATTCTGAGTAGCAGTGTGTCTTCCATGGACCACGTGTATAGGTCCCCGGTGGGCCAGAGAGGCAGAGGGTCTGATGTTGATGGCAGAATTCTTCACCTGCGACGAGGTGGGGGGGGGGACGGAGGCGCATGGGATTGGGTGGGTGCGAGGGGCTGGGGTCCGGGGCAGGGTCCCGGGGGCAAAACCGGCGGCAGCGTGGCGCAGTGCTGCTGGCCGGATGGCTCTGGGGTGGTGGGCGGGGCAGGGCTGGGCTCTCTTGCTTGCTGGCTCACCTGGGAAGGTCGGCGCGGAGGAGGGCGGGCCCCGGGGGCAAAGCCGGCTGCTGCATGGCGGCGTGGTGCTGCTGGCCAGGCCGCTCCAGGGTGGGGGGCCCAAACTTTCTTTTAATATAGTTAATAATCTTCAATTTATTTGAAAACTCTGATTTTCTAGGCACTATATTTTCTTAGTGCAAATTATACTTGAGAATATGGTTAGTAATAGGTAAAGTTTGTTAAATGTTCACTGTGTGTCAGGCATTGTGCCAAGTACCACATACTGAATCATTTATCATGATGCTCACAGCAGCAACACAAGGAAGGTCATAGATGAGAGCACTAGGGCTCAGTGAAGTTAAAGGTTTTGTCCTAAATTACCCAGGTAGTAAGGAGTGGAACCAGACCTCTCAGGAGCAATGGCATAACTAAAGCAGTCTGTGGCAGACTCTCCTCTTTCTCGACTGTGGCTATGTAATGGAGAAGGTGGATTGTCAAAGACTCACAAGGGGATTTCAAAGGACCGAGATATATGTCCAGATAATTTTCATGGAGGACAACGGCTGAATGGGCAGCTGATCAATGTGACAACCAGAGGTGAGTTCAGGAAAGGATTGTACTTTTGTCAAGTCCTAAATTTTGATCAGTCCTGAAAAATTGTCCACACGGCGTGTTTATTTTGTCTCTTCCAAAGTCCCTTCCTTATTTGGAGCTTACATTCCTGTTTGGATTTTGCATTCCTGAAGGCTGGTGTTGTGGGGATTGGAGTTGCTCTGTAGACCAATCATTGTAGTTTCCTGATGAGAAAGGTCACAGAACACAGGGGTCAGGGGCAGGTGCTTTGTCATCTGGGTTTGAGTCTCATCTCCTACCTTTACTCCATCATCCTTAATCATAATATGACCCATGACTTGTGGAATGGTAATTTGGGAAAAATAGTAACATTTCTCCACGCCCCTAAAAAAGAGACAGAGGACACAGGGAGGGGCTTCTGCCACTGGAACCAACTGAAGCAGTTTCACTGACTAAAGTAACCCACTCAAAATAACCAGCTTATTGGGGGTTCTAAGAATTTACCATGTGGTTTCTAAGATTTGGAGGCTGAGAAAACTGGCAGATAGAAAGTGAAAGTTGAATACTTAGGAGGAGCCTGTATTTGAGTTCAAGAGCCTCATTCCCACCATCCTTAAATTCCCCTCAGGTCTGATCCACTGAAGCAGAGCTCTGTACAGGGGAGGACGGAGGAGCCAACTTGGCCACTACTGTTAGTGAGAGTTGGGCTAATTGGCCCCACGGGGGCTACCTTCCATAATTTAGTGATCCGAACGGCAGCATTGCCCTGAGCATTGTCTCTTGCCACCTGCTACCCAAGGATGTGTGCTTTCCTCTAGGCTAGAATCAGGAGAAATTTGGGCCCAGAATGAGCTGAGTGCAATAGGAAATGCATATAGAAAAAAGGTCAAGGAGGAATGTGTATGGATAGTTCTGTTTGAGTTAGTGCAGATGTCAAGGAAAACTAATGTTGACTTAAATAGTAATTTTAATTTGGTCATAAAATTAACTATAGATTCATTGCTTTGACTAATATATTAAAATGAGTTACAGAAGCCTTCACACAGCCTGCATGACTTAACTATCTCCTTTCCTATCACTCTGGGCTCCCAGGTCACGTATGCTTTTTGCTCCCTCAGGAAGCTCTCCTCCATGTGAATGCCTTTGCACCCTCCATTGGAACGGTAATTTCCAGATATCTTCTTGGCTGTGGAGCTCATTGCTTCTTCAAAGAGGCATTACTCAGGGCTGGAGAGATGGCTCAGGGCTTAAGACTCTGCCTCACAAAGAGGCATTACTCTCAAATACAAATTCAGCTCCTGTGTTTATCATGATTATCTTCTAAGATAGCAAAGATCAGAAAGAGGATGGACTCATTGAATTCTGAATCAGGGAGTCCAGGGAAGAAGCTGACTATTGATGAGATTGGATCCAGGGATTTGAAAACCATCGTTCTTGCATCCTGGAAACCATTGCTTCTTGCTTCCTGGCTCTGCCCTCCTTCTTGTCTATTCTTAGTAAACAATAGTAACCTTATTGTTCTCTTGTCTCTCCACCTGGGAACTGACTTATATCATGTGGGCAGGAGTGGATGAGGGGTGGCTGACGAACATTCCATCTCTCTCTCTCAGGGCTCAGGTTTGAGGTAGGGGTGGGCATGGAACCCTGTGTTTGAGGTCATTCTTCCAAAGTCATGTGGAGAACATGAAGCTGGGAGTGACAGGGATTAAGAAAGAATTCAGAGAACAGCCACTAGATCTCTACAGACTACATTTGAAGAATGATCCTTCTCTCAACTTGTTGGCTGTGATGTATTTGGTATTTCAACATACTGTATGTTCTTCCAGGTTGGAAATTGGCTCTGTAGTTTTCATGCCCGTGAGTGCCACACAGCCCCACTTCAGTCTTTCCTTCAAAGATCCAGTTCTTTTCTTTACTTGTCAATTTTGATGTATTTTGCATGTTCATTTGGCTAATACTTGCTGTGTGCCCCTCCAGGTTAGAGATTGGTTCTATCACAGTCATGGCTATGTTCCCGGTGCCTGTGGGTGCTACACAGAAAGTAGGGACATGGTAGTTACCTGCGGAATGTATGAGAAGAAAGGAGATAGTGCGTTATAAGCACATATTTCACACAAAGAAGTTTTTAAGAGTTTCTTGGGGGAACTTGGCCATTTCGGTGATTAGCTGACTCATTAGACAGAGGCTGGGAGAGGGCAGTGGTTGTTCTTGCGTGGTGCCTGTACTGGTACCATCAGCACCACCAGGAGCCTCACTAGGGATGCACATCCTCAGTACTGACCTGACCCTACATTCCCTGAATCAGAAGCTGTGCTCTAATAATCTCGCTGGGTGATTCTGATAGAGGAATGTCTGAGAACAGTGTGGTAGGGGATAGGAAGAAATGAGAAGACCATGATTCTACAGTTGTATCATATACACATTACTGGAAAGAAGCTGTTCTCTAGGTTTTTGAAGCTCCTCTCTGAGCTAAATACAAGGAACAAAGTACCATAGCTAGAAACTTTGGAGACAGGTTATTGGATTTACAATCCTGATTTTTTTTTGGCCTTTTGAGTCACTTCTATTACTCACTTCATTTTTCCAATCCTCCAGTTCTTGATTTACAAAATATCCATACATTACCTACTTCATGAAAGTGATGTGAAGGTTAAATATGGTTATGATAATGATGACAACTACCACTCATTAAGATACTTACCAAGTATCTAAATATTATACCAGGTCTCTTCCAGGTGCTAATTTATTTGCTGAATGCTAAGTACCTAACACAGTGGCTAGTAGCTAGGTAGTATTTGTTGGAAGCTCTCTGTTATTGTTTCTATGTGGAGATTATGTGGATCCTGTCTTTGTGGAATATAAGAAAAGTGTCCCCATGATAGAGGCTGATTAGTCCTATCTGTGAAGTGGAAGAAGGCAAACATATACAATTCCTTCTCATCCATACTTGCTCCCACCATCTGGCTGTCTGGTGGGCCATCCACTCTATATACACTTGTCTTACTGGCCATCCCATATGCATTGGCACAACCCTTATCAGCCTTGAGACATTCAACCATGGTTATATAATCATTTTGACTTACTTTCCAGGTGTTTCTTGTACAGACTTTTACTGAAGTCTATTTTTTTGAGTATTTGTATTTCTGGAAATTTCTTTAAATGCAAAGATTCTGTTGAGACCCATAATACTTAGTGGCTTCCCCTCTTTACTGATAATGACGAGAATCGTGCAGGAGTGGATCTTACAGACTCATGGCTTTCGTCCCATTTGAGCTCTGGTCACAAAGGATTTGGACTAGTGACTGATGCTCTTTCCCCACATGTGTACAGCTGGATATCAGTCACAGGACTGAGACAGTTGTTTGGCTAGTCAGGTTGCAGGTGAAAAGCTTTATATTGTGATATGTGACCAGTCTTCTGAACCATGACTATTCACTAAGCATTTATATATGTGTGCCAGTCACCATTGGGCCAAGAACTGAGGGTCAGGATTTATTTACCCATGAGAAAATTCTCACATTCAGGACTTCTTCTTCTTCTTTTTTTTTTTTTTTTTTAAGATGCAAAAGGCTTTAAGCTAAAATTTTCTTCTCTAAAACTGCTATGCAAATCATGTTAGTTTATTGAAATCCTATTTAAAAAATTAACAATTCATATAACTCAGTATATCAAAATATTAATTTTTTTTATTAAAAATTTAATTATACATTTTAAAATTTTTTACCAGTTCCCTCCCTCTCTCCTCCTCCCCCTCCCCTTCCCCCAGTGCCTCCCCCCCAATTCCCAGAGAGTCCTTTATTGTGTACGCCTAACTCTCCACTGGGTCCTCCTCTCCGATGACATATAAGGACCCAGTGGCATTTCCATAAGCCCTTTCTCTTGTTCCCCTTAAGCATAAGATCACTACTATGGCTGTCAATCCCTTGCCTCCAGGGGTCTCGGTGCCCTTAACAGATGCTAGACTTTATGAGGGCAACAGTGCGCTGGACATTGCGCAGGGCATGCAAAGTCCCATTATGATTGCTTTGGCCCCAACTATTGTTGAGAATCTTGCAAATCGTTGCTCCTCCCATCCTTTTGCTCTTACAATCTTACCGCCCCCTCTTCCGCAAATGTCCCTGAGCTCCAGGATGGGGAGAGATTAGGCTGTCCTAGTTCTATGTGATTGATATAGAGTCTCTGAAGTTCTGGATTGTGGTTTGTTGATTTTCTTTTGCAGTTTTGCTGCTCCTGCAATTCCCTTCACTCCATTCTGCTGGGCACTGTATGTCACCCCCTGGCCAGAGACAAAAAGCTGTTAAACTGGAGTCTTGTTGTAATAGCACATTCAAGGGTAGATGTAATAAGAGTAGGAAACCTCACTGAGGGAGGGGTCCATCACCCATTTGCAAAATGATTACTTTTTATCTGCTAGACTATATGCCCTTCCCTTCTGGTGAGATCAGGAAAGAACGTCTGTGAACTTAACCAGGTTTCTCATTACTTACTTGCAGACCTTGATGGAGGCCTATTTTCTCTGCTGTAACATGGTCTCCTCTCTCCTTGTTTCTTGTGTGGCCCTCCTAACCCATCTCTCTTGTTCATAATCCTTGCAATTACTGTGTTACATAGGTTTACTTTTGAGTGTCTCAATGTGGGCTGGGTGAGTTTGGTACTAGGAGCCACCTATTAGGGAGTACATACGGCGCTTAATTTTCTGGGTTTGGGATACTTCACTTAATATAATTCTTTCTAATGACATCCATTTCCCAGCAAATTCCAGTAATTCATCATTTTTGATGGCTGAGTAGTACTCCATTGTATAGATGTACCACAGTTTCCTTATCCACTCGTCAACTGTTGGACATTTAGGTTGATTCCATGACTTTGCTATTGTAAACAGTGATGCTATGAACATGGTCGAGCTTGTGCTATCGAGGCGAACCTCTGCTGCATGGGGGGTTATTCCCAAAAGTGGAATAGCAGGGTCATACGGCATTTCAATCTTTAATTTCTTTAAGAATCTCCAGATGGCTTGCCAGAGTGGCTGTATGAGCCTGCATTCCCACCAACAATGTAGGAGAGTTCCCCTCTCTCCACATCCTCTCCAGCATTTGTCGTTGTTTGTATTGTGGATTTTTGCCATCCTGACCGGGGTGAGATGATATTTCAGGGAAGTTTTGATTTGCATTTCCCTGATGGCGAAGGAAATGGAGCATTTTTTAAGATAATTGTTAGACATTTTAATTTCATCCCTGGTAAAGTTTCTTTGAAGTTCCAGGGCCCATTTTTTAATTGGGCCAGTGTTTTCCTTGGAGTTTAATTTTCTAAGTTCTTTGTGCACTCTGGACAGTAGAGCTCTGTCAGATATGTGGTTAGTGAAGATTTTCTCCCATTCTGTGGGTTGCCTTTGAGCTCGTGTGACAATCTCTTTATCTGAACAGAAGCTCTTTAATTTCACAAGATCCCAACTGTTGAGAGTTGGTAGCAGTGACTGTGCCATTGGATGTCTGTTTAGGAAGTGTTGGCCTAGCCCAATCAGCTCGAGGGAGTTCCCTATCCTTTCAACTATGGTTTTTAAAGTCTCTGGCCTGATATCAAGGTCCTTGATCCATTTGGAATTAAGTCTTGTACATGGTGACAAGTACGGGTCCAGCTTTAATCTTCTGCATGTGGAGATCCAGTTTTGCCAGCACCATTTGTTGAAGATGCTGTTCTTTTTCCATTGGATTCTTTGGGCCCCTTTGTCAAAGACCAAATGGCTGTAACTTTGTGGGCTTATATCTGGGTCTTCAATCCTTATCCATTGATCTGTGTGTCTATTTTGGAGCCAGTACCAGGCTGTCTTTATAACTATGGATTTGTAGTATAGACTTAGGTTTGGTATGGTAATACCTCCAGCTGTGTTTTTGTTACTCAGGATTGTTTTTGCTATCCTGGGTCTTTTGTGCCTCCATATGAACTTTGAGATTGTTTGGTCAACTTCTTTGAAGAATTGCTTTGGGATTATTGAATCTGTATATTGCCTTTGGTAGGATGGTCATTTTTACAATGTTGATTCTGCCAATCCAGGAACAAGGGAGGTCTTTCCACCTTCTGGTGTCTTCTGCAATTTCTTTCTTTAGGGTTTTAAAGTTTTCATCGTAAAGGTCTTTTACCTCCTTAGTTAGGTTTATACCAAGGTATTTCATTTTTTTAGGGGTTATAGTAAATGGCATGGTTTCTCTCAAGGCTTTTTCACTTCTTTCATTCTGGGCATATAGGAAGGCCTCTGATTTTTGCACATTTATTTTGTATCCTGCCACCCTGCTGAACTTCTCAATTAGTTCCAGGAGCTTCCTGGTGGAGTTTTTGGGATCCCTCAGGTATAAGATCATGTCATCTGCAAATAGTGATAGCTTGATTTCTTCCTTGCCGATTTGAATCCCTCTTACGTCCCTTTCTTGTCTTATGGCTTCAGCTAAGACTTCAAGTACAATATTGAATAGAAGTGGTGAGAGTGGACAGCCTTGTCTAGTTCCTGATCGAAGTGGGAATGCTTCCAATTGTTCCCCATTGAGCATAATCCTTGCTGTGGGCTTGTTGTATACAGCTTTTATTATATTGATAAAGGTTCCTTCCATTCCTACTGTCTCTAGCTTTTTGATCATAAAAGGCTGTTGGATCTTGTCAAAAGCTTTTTCTGCATCTATCGAGAGTATCATGTGGTCTTGGACTTTGGACTGGTTTACATGATGAATTACATTTATTGATTTGCGTATAGTTGAACCAACCTTGTGTGCCGGGGATGAAGCCTACTTGGTCCCCATGAATGATCTTTTTAATATGTTTTTGAATCCGATTTGCTAAGACTTTGTTGAGAATCTTTGCGTCTGTGTTCATCAGGGAGATCGGCCTATAGTTTTCTTTTTTAAGTGAATCTTTATTAGGTTTTGGGATTAAAACGATATTAGCTTCATAGAAGGAATTTGGTAGTGTTCCTTCCTTTGCTATTTGATGGAACAGTTTAAGGAGTATTGGTGTTATTAACTCCTTAAATGTCTGGTAGAACTCTGTGCTGAATCCATCTGGTCCAGGACATTTTTTGGTGGGAAGATTTGAGATTACTTCCTCAATTTCCTTATATGTTATAGGACTATTTAAATAATTCACAACTTCCTGATTCAATTTAGGTAAGTTGTGTTTACTTAGAAATTCATCCATCTCTTTTGTGTTGTCAAACTTCACAGAGTATAAGTTTTTGAAATATGATGTTATAATTCTCTGGATTTCTTGGGTATCAGTAGTGATAACTCCATGTTCATTTCTAATTTTGTTAATTTGGGTTTTCTCTCTCTTGCTTTTGGTTAGTTTAGCTAGGGGTGTATCAATCTTGTTGATTTTTTCAAAGAACCAGCTTTTTGATTGGTTGATTTTTTCTATCGTTTTCTTAGTCTCGATTTCAGATATTTCTCCCCTTATTTTGCTAATCTCTTCTCTTCCACTGCTTTTGGGATCAGATTGCTCTAGTTTCTCTAAAGCTTTAAGCTGCATTGTTAAGTTGTTTATTTCTGATGTTTCCATTTTTTTGACGTGGGCATTAAGAGCTATGAACTTACCTCGTAGAACAGCTTTCATTGTGTCCCAGAGATTTTGGTAAGTTGTATTTTCGTTATCATTCACTTTCAGGAAATCTTGAATTTCCTTTTTAATTTCTTCCTGAATTCAGTTCTCATTCAGCATCATAGTGTTAAGTTTCCAGGAGTTAGTGTATTTTCTCGTTTGATGTGTTGTGGATGTCCAGCTTTAGGCCGTGGTGATCTGATAGGGCACAGGTTAGAATTTCAACTTTCTTGTATATGTGTAGATTCATTTTGTGGCCCAATATGTGATCTATTTTGGAGAAAGTTCCGTGTGCTGCTGAGAAAAATGTGTATTCTTTGGTGCGTGGGTGAAAAGTTCGATAGAGATCTGTGAGGTCCATTTCTTTCAGGGTTTGATTAAGTTCCAAAGTGTTTCTGTTAAGCTTTTGACCTGTTGATCTATCCCATGTAGAGAGGGCGGTGTTGAAGTCCCCAAGAATTATCGTTTGGGGGTTGATTTCTTGCTTTAGACGCTGTAGGGTTTTCTTAATGAATGTGGAGGGGCCCGTATTGGGTGCATATATGTTCAGTATTGTGAAATCTTCCTGGTGAATTGTACCTGTGACTAAAATGTAGTATCCATCCGTGTCTCTTATAATTTTCTTTGGTTTGAAATCCACTTTGTCTGATAGCATAATGGCTACCCCTGCCTGTTTTCTGCTTCCATTTGCTTGTAGAATTGTTGACCAGCCTTTTATTTTTAGAGCGTGCCTATCTTTTGTGGTGAGATGGGTTTCCTGCAGGCAACAGATTGATGGATTGTGATTTTTAATCCAAGTTTGTAATCTGTGTCTCTTGATCGGTGAATTAAGTCCATTAACATTTAGTGTTATAATGGAGAAACTATTGTTAATTCCAGACATTTATTATGTTTAGTAGCTTTTATAAGTATATTGCTTCGCTTTTAATGGTGTTATATTTGCCTTCTGTTCTCCTGGATATGCCTGTTTTTTTCTTCACGCTTGAGTATCATTTCTAGCAGTTTTTGAAGGCCTGGTTTGGTGGCCATGTATCCCTTCAAGTTGTCTTTGTGCTGGAAAATTTTTCTTTCTCCCTCGATCATGACTGATAGTTTTGCAGGATAAATCAGCCTGGGTTGACATTTTTGCTCATTCAATACTTGAAGTATGTCTCTCCAAGCTCTTCTTGCTTTTACTGTTTCGACTGAGAAGTCATTTGTTATTTTAATAGGTTTGCCTTTAAAAGTGACTTGTTTTTTCTCCCTTGAAGCTCTCAGCACCAGTTCTTTATCTTGAATGTGGAGTGTTTTAACTATTATTTGCCGCGGCGTGCTTCTATTTTGGTCGTATCTGTTTGGGGTGCGGAATGCCTCTTGTATATGGATGGGCCTGTCTTTTTTTAGATGAGGAAAGTTTTCCTTGATGATCGTTTGAAAAATTTCCTCAGGGGTGGTATTTTGAGATTCTTGCTCCGGTATTCCATGAATACGCATGTTAGGCTTCTTCAGGGTGTCCCATATCTCTTGGATATTTCTCTCAAGTATCTTTTTGGCTTTAACAACCTCTTCCATTGAGCTGGTTAGTACTCCCACTTTATCTTCAAGGTCTGAAATTCTGTTTTCTGCTTCATTAGTTCTGTTGATAAGACTCTCTGTGGCGTTCTGGGTTGAAGATAACTTGTGTTTTAGCTCAGTTTTAAACTCTGCTTGAGTTTGTTTTAACTGCTCTATGCCACTTTTTGTTTCTTGCACTGTTTTTCTCAACTCCTCCAGACGTCTGTTGTGTTCCTCTTCAAAGCGATTGATTCGATTATGTAATTCCTCCTGGATTTCCTCTTTCATAGTATTGAACATGGTAATGATCATATTTTGAAAGTCGTTATCCTGGGTCAGGCTTTCTTGGCCTTTTTCCGCGGGTTTGTTCTTGTTGGAGTCTAACATTATGGGATTAATTTCTTCAGTGGGAAATTTGTTTACCTGAGTGTTGCTTCTCATGGATTTGCACTTTGACTTTGGCATTGTCAGTTTAACTCTTAAGATCTCTCAATTTCACTAAACTGAAATTATTTGGCCTGGGGTACTGGTGGGCGGGGCCCGAACAGGGACTTACCTAGGGCGCGGGGTGAGGCCCGGGTGGACCGCGCGCGTGTCCCGACCGGGGGAACGGGGTGGGGTGAAAAGGGAAGATGGGCACGTCGGCGTGGAGCTATTTAACCCGAGGGCAGCTGGGGCGGGGCCCGGGCGCAGGGGGAGGTCCTCCTCGTCCCTCGGCCCCCGCGCGGCTCCGGCTGGATGGTGGGAGTCGGAGCCGGGTCCCTGTGGGCTGACCTGGGGTCCTAGAACGCGCGGTGAGGCCCCCTTCTTCTTTTTTTTTTTTTTTTAACATTTTTTATTATCTCCGCTCATACAAACTTAAAGGTACACCGGTTTCCTCCCTCCCGCCTTCCCCCCACCCCTCTGTTCACCCTCCCATCACCCCTCCTTCCCTACTCCCCAGTGCCTCCCCTCCCCCAATCCCCCAGAGAATCCGTTAATGTGCATGCCAAACTCTCTTCTGGGTCCTCCTCTCCAATGACATACAAGGACCCAGCGGCATTTCCCTGAACCCTTTCCTTTGTTGCCCTTAAGCATAGGAACACTATTTTAGCTGTCAATCCCTTGCCTCCAAGAATCTTGGTGCGTCTAGCAAATGCTAGACTTTGTGGGGTCAGTAGTGTGTTGGACATTGCACCGGGCATGCAAAGTCCAATTATGATTGCTTCGGCCCTAACTTGTGTGGAGTATCTTGTATATCATTGCTCCTCCCATCCTTTTGCTCTTACACTCTTACCTCTCCCTCTTCCGCAAATGTCCCTGAGCTTCAGGATGGGGAGAGATTAGTCTGGCCTAGTTCTAGGTGGTTGATATAGAGTCTCTGAAGTTCTGGATTATGGTTTGTTGATTTTCTTTTGCGGTTTTGCTGCTCTTGCAATATCAGGGCTTCTTCTTATCTTTCACTAGTAGTTCTTTGTCTTTCAAATGTGATAGGTTCAGCACATGGCTACTTCTTATGCACAGCAAGCATCGGGTTTTTGTCAGAGTTTGTGACAAACTTAATTTGAGCAACTTCCAAAGAAGTTCAGGTAACAGGGTGGTGGTGCTGACCATAGAAGTGAAGACCCTCAGGACAAGGACTTTGGAATAAGGGCAGGACTTTACCAAAGGTTTTCCTCTGCTCACCTCTCCTTCCTGTCTGTCTGCTTTCATTCTGCTGGGGTCTCTGAGGTTTTGAATCATAGCTACCTAAGGAACAGAGCCTTGCTTCTTTCTACTAAAGTCTAGTTTTCATTCACAGAGAATGCTTGGTTTGGCTGCAGTCTTGGATGTAGTGCTGCACTCATTCTGTGCCCAGAGGAGTGGAATGCTGGCATTTAGTACAGCTGTACAGGGTACCTATGATGGAAGCCCATCTTGATAAGTGGCATTTTTACTTTGCTGGTTGTGAAGTATTTTTAGTAGTTTCCCTTGAAGTGGGTTATTCTGGTTTTTGAAATTTGGATTATTTTCTTCTAGGACACCAGGGGGGAATTCCCTTGTCATTATGGTCTAAAGGGGGAGATATGCTGGGGAGCCCCAACTTATTCCCACCAAAGTATGTTCCAAACAATATCTGATTGACTTCAGTGTAAAATGGTCCCTGCTTTCATAGCTTATGACTAGGCATCCAGCCATGCCTTCTGTAGCCACTTATAAGGTCAGTTATTGTATATTCCTCTAAGCAATGCAAACCCACTTGCTTGTTTTCAAGTGAAGACTCTTATCTTTGCCAGTCTGGTGGCATGTGACCCTGCCTACAGGCAGCTTTTGTCCTGATGCCATACATGTGGTCTCTCTTCATTCCCTTCCACAGACTTTTTCTACCTGTCATTCCAGAGCCCCAACCCCACTTCTTTTCTCCACCCCTCCATGTGAAAGACTTGGCCAGGTGTGGAAGTTTCCTTTAACTACCACTGCCTCTTCTTCCTGTGCAGAGCATTTTGGATTTCATGTATCTCTCAGGGTAGTACAATGGGAAGGTGAGTCTGCCACCCACTTGTTGTGGGACCTGGGCTGCGGCTGATCATCTCTTCTGGTGTCTTCAGCAATATGCTTGAGCCTCTTGCTCCCTCCCTTCGAGGCTCTGGTTCTTCATTTCTGCTTCCTTGCTCTGTGGCAGTGACGTGGGAATCCTGTGGGTAATAAATTATGTTCTGTATTAATGAGCTCTTTCCTTCTGTTTCATCTGCTGGTTCTGCTTTTTGCAATGAACCTCGATGGGTCAAGGATGAAAATTTGTTTAGAAATGAGCTGCTGCCCCTCCAGGTGTCCTCTGTGTTGGGAGATGAAGGCGGCAGGAGCGAGCTCTGGAAGACAGTTGGGAACAAGGTATTGGGGGGGAGGCTTCCAGCTGATATCTGCTGCTCACATCAATGCTAATTTAGCTGAGAAAAATGGAACACACTGAGCCTCCACAACTCACCAGAGAAACATCAACAGCCTTCTCAAGCTTGGTGGTAAGGAGGTAGGTAGAGCAAGTTTTCTAGGCATTCATAGACAGCAATCCCCGAGGACTTTCCTAAGGTAGTGAGATTCCATCTATCATGTTTTGAATATCATGGTTCCCCCCACAGGCTCATATGTTTGCATTCTTAGCTAGTGTTAATATTTGGGTAAGTCATGGCACCTTTAGAGAGTGGAGCCTTGCTGGAGGAAGGCAGTCACAGGAGGGAGGGCTTTGGGGATAGGTAGACCAGTAGTCGCTCTGTGAGCCTACTTTTGCTCTCTTAATCTCCATCGTGATATCTGCAGTGACCTGAGCCGCCTCTGGCTTCTTCTGCCTGCCATGCTGTTCCTGTATGTAATAATATATAATGGACTGTGTATTCCCTCTGGAAGTGTCAGCCAAATAAATATTTTCTCTCCTCAAGTTGTGATTGAGTATTGTCTTACAGCAGCAGAAAGAGTAACTGTGACACCATCTATTAAATAAAACTTTACATGTGCAATTTGGAAGCATGGAAGAAAACAATGTCTTACTCCAGCAAAGATAATCACTATAAGCATTTTGGCATATGCTTTTAAAGTTTCCTATTATTACATTAAAAATAATAGTAAAATCTCCTTTGATGACCTCATTCTCGATCATCAAAACTTCCAGGCCTGTAGCAGTGATGAGCTTCCTTCAGCAAAGTGCCACCTTTTAACTGTCCCCATTGCTTCCCAAACAGCACCAACACCAGAGCCTGTGGGAGACAGTTACATTCCATGATGGCACCCCCCAAGATCTTAAGGACAAAAAGTGTGTCCAACCCACTCATCAGTTCAGGGCCTGGCACACAGCGAGCATCCATTTCATACATATTTATCAAAAGTCTGAACGGGTGAATGGTAGTTCTGTGTCATGATGAACCTGTCTAGAAACAGAAAGTGATAAAACAGGAACAAGAATGCAGATATTCTGAGTCCCTGACTGATGTAAATTCTGAGTATCTACTATGAGAAAGATAAAAATTTAAACAAGTGTGTCATGGTTGGATGCAAATTGTTCCCACCAGCTCTTGTGCTTAAATCCTTAGTTGATGTTAATGTTTGCAAGGTCACAGCTCCTTTTGGAGGTAGAATTTTGCAAGGCACGCTGCAGGGGCTGGGTC
The DNA here is from genome assembly GCA_023101885.1 of Typhlomys cinereus. Taxonomy (NCBI): domain Eukaryota; kingdom Metazoa; phylum Chordata; class Mammalia; order Rodentia; family Platacanthomyidae; genus Typhlomys; species Typhlomys cinereus. The sequence continues at coordinate 1,746,884 of JALPQD010000183.1, read as the reverse complement.
TTGAGGTGTGATGGTCCAATCCTGCTCCCTAGGCAGTTTGCTCTTGTTCTCTCTGCGTCCATGATGAACGTGGTGATCTGAACCGACCTCCACCTTCTGCCACCTACATGCCTTTTCCACCTTAATGAACTTGGTCTCCCCTCTGGAATCATATGCTTAATCAGTCTCTCTTTCTTCCTTAAGTTATGTAAGATTAGTATTGTTTCACAGCAATAAAAAAGTAAGTACTACACATTGTAACTTGTGTATCATTTTAAGGGATTTGATCTGTCGCACGCGCATGTGTGTGTGTGTGTGTGTGTGTGTGTGTGTGTGTGTGTGTATGTGTATGTGTGTGTGTGTATCAGAGGGCACCGTGTGTGCCTGTGGAGGTCCAAGGATGACGACCTTAGGAATCATTCTAGATTGCTCTACCGCTTATTGCTTTGCTCTGGGGTTTCCCAAGTTCTATGTTCCAGGGCCAGAAGTGCAAGCTGCTGCCATTTCTGCTCAGTGTTTTTACCTGGGATCTGGGGATCTGAATTTAGGTCCTTTTGCCTTTGATGCCAGGGTTTTAACCCCTGAACCATCTCTCCAATCCCGTCCCTATTCTTTCCATCTTTGCTAAGTAAGTGGTTAAAGGAATCTACCTAGGAGATTAGGCATGGTTAGTCAAACTGAGCCTTGGAAGAGTAGTACGTGGAACTTTATTATGCTCCTGCTATGTGCTGAAGAAAGCTTGGTAGCAGCTGACACAATGGTGTGAATTGCTCCAGAGATTTGGGTAGCTGGGAGCTCTGCTGTGGAGCTGTGTGCTAGAACCTACTTTCTCGGGAATATGAATTTGGCTGAGTTTAATGAGAAAAACTGAAGAAAATCCATACATGCCAAAAACCTAGAAGGCTAATGATGAGAATAGACAATTTATGTAATTAGACCTTGTGTTTTTCCCTATAACGAAATCATAAAACACACACAAAATGTGAAGGCATCATAGTCACCTGGTTTTCAATTTTGAGACTTTTCTTGACGCCTACAGTCCCTAGAAAAGCAAGAGACCTCTGGCTTGTTTATACATCATCGCCCTCACATGAAGCCTGACATGTCGCTCTCTGGCATGGCCCGCATTTATAGCAGGAGGGCATTCACACAGGATCTGCTTTGTTCTCCACATGCAGAGCTCACTTAGAAAGACCTTGGGTGGCTCTGTTGTGATTTCTTGAGGAGCCAAAACCTTCTAGATGAACTTCGTTTTCTGTTTATTTATTTTTGGGTGTGGGTGATGGGGATGGAATATCTTCTTTTCTGTATCGTTTGTCTGAAGAGAAACAAAGCAATGCCTTGTCTGGAAAAAAAAAAAAAAAGAAACCAGCTATTGCTGTCCTCACTATCTTCGATAAAAGGACTCTGTTGGACACTTAATTTGTCCATGACTCTGATTAAAAAGATCTTTGAATTTTGAAGCTTGTAAATTGGTTCTCTGTGCTCCCCTCTCCCATCTTTTTGCCATCGTGTGGGCAAAGAGGGTCTTAGCCAGAAGTCACTGCAGTTAAAGAAGCCAAACCTTTGGGAAAGCACGTCTGCTGACATTTCCCTACTTTGTCTACATTACGATTATTATTTTATGACTAAACAACAGAAATATATTTTCTCATAATTCAGGAGGCCTGAGGTCAAAGGGTTGGTCATTTTCTCCCAAGGTCTCTCTTGTTTTCGTCCCGTGTCTTTCCATGGTCTTTCTTTTATTCCTTTTTTTTTTGCAGGTACATATATGTGTATGTATGTACCTGAGTGTGTGTGCCTGTGGAGGTTCAGGGGTAACACTGGGAGTCATCCTGGATTGCTCTGTCTCTTTATTACTTTGTTCTGTGGTTTTTCCAGGCTTTGTCTTTTAGGGCTGGAAGTGTAGATTCTGCCATTTCCAACTGGCACTTTAATGTGGGAGCTGGGCATCTGAATTCAGGTCCTTTCGCTTATGAGACAAAGGTTTTAACTCCTGAGCCACCTCCCCAGCCCTATTTTATTTATTTTTTTGAGATAGGTTTTGAATCCCCAGGCTGGTCTCACTTAAGCTTGTAAACCTTCTCTAATTGTCACATGCTCTTTAAGTTCACCGAGAAGCTGAATTTAGAGGTAGAGCTTGCCACCCACCCTCACCCCTCATCAGAACCAAGCATGCTTGTCCCTGTAACAAGGAGAAAGAAGTTCCAGAAAACTACACAGGAGTAAAAGCACCCCAGTCCCTGGAAGCAAAAGGAGAGTAAATGGAGCGCAATAGAAAGATCAGTCATTCCTGGGAGCGTCCCCAAAGCTCGACTCAGCTACTGTTCATCCCACAATTTAGCAAGGCCTAGTGTGGGAATGGAAAGCAGGAAGCTCACCTGCTTTCCTCTCTGCTCTGCCTGGATCTGTCAGCCAGGACCCCCAAATGACCATGACAAAGGCCTTGTTCAGTCCTCCTGTGAGATGACATAAGCACTGGTTTTGATGATGCTCTGCTTTCCACATGAGCTTCTATTTATTTGCTACTTTCTGTTTGTTCTTTTTGGTTGTTATATATTCAATAAAGTCATTCACTGGAAACCATAAGCATGCTATTGTGAATCATTTTGTATATGGAACAAGTGTAGAAAATCTCTGCTGCAATTGTGATTTGGTTTGTACTGAATTTGTAGGCAAATTTAAGAGTTGACAATGTAATATTTCTTAGTTTTCCAACCAGTTAATATTTATTTAAGCCTTTATTTCTTTCACCAATGTTTTTTCATTTTCAGAACCTACACAAAGTTTACTAGGTATATTCCAAAGCATTTGATACTTTTAAAAAGTTCATCTTTTTTTGCCATCACACACAACAATCATGGGACATGGAAAGAAACAAGCTGGAATGGAGAGGGCAGCTTCCTTCATGTTGGCTAGCACCATAGAACCAGAAGATGTGATGGAAGCTACTAGTGAGAAGTAGTGATCAGTGCCCTCACACATCTAGCAATACTGCAAGCTGCAATAACAGCTCTTTCAGTAGAAGCCCAGGAGTGCAATTGTGGCTTGTAAGGAATGGAGGTTACCAACTGCTTCTGACTGGTGTTGGGGTTCACTTCATGGCAGGAAACACATGCCTAGTACTGTAATGTAAGCCATATACCCGTAGATAGGAAGACAGTAGGCCCTAGGAGGGAATAAACTTCTTAGTGTTAGTCATAAATACTTGATAGTAAGCTGTCATATAAACACTCATCATTATACCCATAGATCAAAGAAGTACTCAGCAGTCAATCAAGAAGTATCCCCATGCAATGGAAAATGTGTAATGCAGACAACCACACCTGGCCAAGTACAAAGTAAAAGTGACTTTGGTTCAGGAGCTGTTGCTGATCAGGGTACAGTGAGAATGTAAGAGCCAGAGGATGCGGAGAGACAATGTCAGACAGCAGCCTCTGTTCATATCAAGACTTCACTAGATATTCACAATAGCTGACCTATCAGCATTTTGCCATGGGGCAAGGAAGATCTCATGAGATATGATGTCCCATGAAAGACTGAATGGGACTGGTGCTGAACAAGAGAGAGAGGGAGCCTCTATACTCTATGGCTTACCCTCCAGTAGGTCATTTGCATACTAGTGGGTGCCCAGACACTAGCTAGATGGGACCCAGTGGGTCACACATGCAGGGGGCTCATGGGAGAAGGAAGGAGCCTGGCTGGAGGGGAGACCAGGTGGTGTGGGATGGGATGGGGGTGGGAGTAGGCAGTGGGTGATTAAAACACTTTTTAATATAAAAATAAAATGTGACTTTTAAAAATTATAGTTGTTTCAGTTGCTTGTTATTAATATGCAGTTGATTTTGATATGTTGAAGGCTTTTCATGTGTTTGCGGATCGTCTGGCATTTCTTTTACTGGCAGCTGGATTTTATTTCTCTACTGCCTTGTGGGCATTTCTTCCTGGGTTTTAGAATTTGAATGTGGTCATTCATGTGTTTGAACTCTTGCTCCCTGGTGGTACTATCTTGGGATGTGATGGCTAGTAATGCCATCACAGCCTAGGTGTGGATGCACCTAGGCGCTGGGGTCAGGACTTGGAGGGGTAGAGCCGGCCCCACTTCTGGGCTCACTTTCTATATCCTTAGCTGCAAGATGTGAGGAGACCCTGCTGCATGCTCCAGCTGTTGTGATCTCTCCCATACTCCCCGCTATGATGGGCTGTATGTACCCTTTAAAAATGTAAGCCAAGACAGTCCTTTCTCCCTTAAGTTACTCCTAATAGAGATTTTTATCATAGTGATGAGAAAAGTAACTTACACATAGAATTAGTCTATACATTGAAACATTTTGTTGGTGTTATGAAATTTCCTTCGACTGTCATTCATGATAAAATTCATTTTTGGGCTCTCACCATAGGACAAAAGAGTAAAAAATACTGAAAGACTCTTGGAAGTCTAGTCTAATTATTTCATTTCACAGTGGGAAAATTATGACTTGTAACTTTTAATTAATTAAGATCCAACTATCAGTAGTGACAGAACTTGATTTTGAATAAAATTGGAGCTTAATGATCTGTCCACTATTATACCTGGCTAAATCAAATAATATACTATATTTGAAATTCTACTCAAATAGATCATAGATCTATACATAGGAATTAACTGTAACAAACTACTAGATTAAAGAGGAGACCATAAATTGTGACCTTGGCTTGGTTAAATATTTCTTAGGATAGAGAAACATGAGAAGTAACAGAGAAATAAAAACATATTCTTTATATAATTTCATCAGTTTCATTTTGATGGCATTAGGAAAGTATAAGAACAGGGAAACATTTGAAAATTATGTATCTATTAAAGGACTTCTTTTCAGACTATGAGAGGAATTCTTGGAATTAAATTATCAGGAAATACACACTCCAAGTAAAACATGCTACAATATTGGACTACATAGCACACTAAATATGGCCTATGAATAACAAACACAGGAAAAGATACTCAACATCATTAGCATTAGGAAAATGGAAATGAAAACCCCAGTGAGATACCACTACACATTTACTAAAATGTATGTAACCAAAAAGATGTAGAATATCAAATAAGTATGAATATTATGAAGAAACTAGAAACTTTACACATTGCTGATGGAAATGGAAAATGTACTTGAAAAATTAGCAGTTTCTTAGAAAGTTGAATAAATAGCATATAATCCAGTAAGTTTTTTTCCTGCATATTTCCCCAAGAGATCATTGTTCATAAAAGAATAGGATTTCAACATTCATGCTCTTCACTGTCCATCAACAATGGTTTAAACAAAACTGGCACATGTATACAGTGGAATACTATTCAGCAAAAAGGAGCACACTGCTTATGCTTGTGGTAAATGCATAGACTTCAGAAACATGCTAAGTCAAAAAGATCATTAGGAAAGACAGAAAGTTCACTGGTTGTCTGGGCTGGAAGTAGAAGCATAGACTGACTGGTGGCCAAGGACACAAGGGAACACTTTGAGTGACTGAAATGTTCCAAAGATTGAGAATGGTGATGGTTGAACAATTGTAAAGTTATTAAAACTCTGATCTGTGGACTTCATGTGGATGAATTTGACAGTATTATAAATTATGCCTCATATGATCATTCAGTAAAGATAAATCTCAGGAGATGATATTACATTATAGTATGAATAGCTTGGGAGGGTATCTTTCTTTTCTTCTTAAAGCAAGTAGGATCTTTCTCTCTTTCTTTTGAAGAGGGTATTTCCTGGTGGTCGCTGGGAGGGATTATTCCCCAGAGCAGATGTACTTTACAGCTCATGCTGGGTCTCTTCCTGGTGGAGACGGTTGCCAGCTACGGAGGCAACTCAGCTGGAGAGGCTGAGCGAGGCGTCTGGGGTAGGCTCCCCTCAGGTTTTTCTCTAATTACTCCAGCTGAGCTCCTAAGAAGAAAGGCAAAGCCACGGGGGAGGCATATCAATTAAATGTCTTCTTTCTGGTGGGCCACTGCCAGTCTCCTCACTTCTTGGAGGTTACAGTTGTGGGTTTACACATATCCCCAGCACAGTGGCATAATGAGTGCATCCCACAATTTAATTTTCAGAAACAGTTGCTTGCATAGATTAAGTTGCAGGGATATCTAATTGCCAACTGGGGTTAGGGAAGAAAAAGTCTCTACTTTCAAAATGAAACTATTGGGAACTCTCTTGAAGGAGAGCTTTTAGTAAGTCAACAGATGACTTCCTTTGCTGTGTTCTCTAAAGATCCTGCCTCCTGCGGGGTAGCTTACTTAGACATGGCAAGAAAAGATCTTGACCCTTGAGATTTTTTTGGTGTCTGACTGTTTGTTATTCCACAGGAGGTACATGACAAGGGACTCAAAACAGCCATACTCCACGGTTTTATTTCCACGGTTTGTTTATGCCTTCACTGCCAATTAATAGAGAACAAGTGCCACCTGCCTCATCAGGGATGTGGAGAAAACATTGCCTGGTCTTATCTGCTGCAATTATTAAACACATTTTCCACTGGAACAAGGCCTCAATCCTTTTTGCACATGTAAGAACACTTAGAATGGGCAGGAAGAAGGAAACCATCCCCCTAAATCATAGTTGTTAGAGAATATTTTTTTGATTGGATGTTTATTTACAGATGACTCTCGATCTTAAGATGAGAGACTTCCAGTGGCAGGGCCACATGCCGCTGTGCTTCTGTGAAGACACACCCCATGGATCAAGACAGTCGCAGAATGGCACTTGCTCATGTGCGGTGCGCTGGTTTGCTTCACCTTGATCTGCATCTTCAATGCCACTTCAGCAGCATAAATGTTACGGATTTCATCCTTCCAGTTCATCCTTCACTTTTCTCGCCCCAGACTTGCACCAAATGTTTGCTCTGCCAGCCCTTGAAGGCAACTCCATGCTACTTCCTGAATCAAAATCTCCTTTCCTCAAAGAAACAAGGTGATTTTTTTTTTTCCTGGTCCAAGAAGATCCTGCCTTGGCTCAGACCTTTCCTCTCAGTCTAACATTCCAGTTATCACACAAGCCCATCCCTAAACTGTCTCCATCTTTTAGAGCAGTTTAAAATGTAATTGCTATGAAAACCATCTTCCTACAGCACAGCCCAAACTTCCCTCTTCCCTAAACTCCTAAGTCTGTGTTTCACCCATAGAATACATCTCCAAATTGCGACAGACACGGATGGCTCTTTGACGCAGTCTTTCTCTTTAATGTAGACATTAGTCATCTAATTGTGGCCATGCATATCTGAATTCTGGCTCATAAAGGTTGGAAGAGAAATTTGTTGTAGTGTCTGCGCGATGGTTTGCTGTCTGATCCAACTGACAGGTGTTGAGTTGCCCAATTAGGAATAATCAGGCCTGCATTGGTTTCCGGTGTTAGAGCAAGAAAGAAGAAAACAGTGGAGCCGGTTCTGGAGTCTTCTCTTTTCCTCCTCCACCGGTGCTGAGTGCTGAGCAAGGGTCGGATACAGTGCCCCTGGGGGTTGAAAAGATGTGAAGGAAAGGCTTTTTGTGACCCTGAAGGCCAGGAAAAGATAGACAGCGAAGGACTTAACAGTTTGAAATGAAGGTGGAGGCAAGTCTTTTGGAAGGCGTTGCCTGGAGCGGAGACCTCTGAGGAGAGGTCTTGGAATGGGGGTGGCTGGACAAGGTGCGCAGAGCTGCATGTGAGCACGGCTGAGTGGCTGGCTTGGGTGGCTGGAGGGAGCATGGGAGGGTGTAGTTCAGTCCTTGCCTGCTTCAGTTCTCCTATAGGTCAAGAAGTCTGACAAGCTTTGCAATTACCGATGGTTGGGCGCAAATGAACTCATGTAGCATTTTGGTTCAAGGGCTTGGCTGCTTGGCTGCGCCACCAATTCATTTTTTTTTTTCTGTTCTATTGGAATGTGACATTATGGTCAGCAGAGGAATTTTGAGGCTCTGGCGCCAACTAAACCTGAACCCATCAGCTGCGTGACTCTGGACGTTTCCTTCTGTGACAAATAAAGTTCCTAATATTCAAGAAAGGTGGGAAGCTATGGATTTGAACTGGGCATCTGTAGAGCCTAACAGACAAACAACAACAACAACAACAACAAAAACAGTTAAATGACAGTAACAGATTGGTGTCTTTCATAGAAGGAAGGCCCTGTAGCTAGGTAGCTTACTCCATGAAGCAGTTGGAACCAACTGACTGACCCATTAGGCTGTGGCTGATTGAGTTGTTTTGTGCATCCCTGTTCTCTGTCCAATAATTGCTGTCTGATTTCGTTGGCAGCTGGAGTTACCATGAATTGTTCTTGGTGTTTTGGGAATTGTCTTTTTTTTTTTGCTCACACAGAATAGTAAGTTTAATTGCTATCAAGAATTATTCTCATATATAAGTCATCACATGCATATTTCCCTTGTAGCCTGAAGCAATCCCGTGACATAACTGGTAAGATCTAAATTATTACAGCTTATAGTACTCAAAATATCAACTTCAGAAGCCTTCTTTGGGATTTTCTCCTCTGTATTTTCAGTGCATTTCAGAGTAGATAAGCATGTTTGGAAGATACCAGATTTTTTTTTTCTATAGTGAAAGCTTGCTGTGAAACAAAGCTCCAAATTTTAAAAACAATGAGCAATTGCCTTGAAATTAAAGGCAGTTAGTGTGGTTCTTGTACAATTAGTGTGGGTTCTAGCACAAATCTCTAGGCCGAAGCCATTGCTCTTGCAGCCCCCAGCACTGCTCTCCATGGTACATTTAGATGCTTGTCTGTTTGTTCCTCTTACTAGCTAGGAGTGGAGCTACAAGTGTAGAATCATGTATAGGATGATAGTAGTAAAAATGCTTTCTGTTCACTTTAAATATTTCTATCTAAAAGTAGCCCAGCTTCCTTTTTGATAAATGGTAAATCTAGGTGACTCGGGATCGTATTTTAATTCGAGCTCTAGGTGTAGTTGTTACCTCATTGACTAACATTCATAATTTACATCAGTCTGTGTGTGAGTTTTCTGAGAACCGGAGTGTGTTGATTTTGCTGGCTTTCTCTTGGCTTCTGTACAGGAGCTGGTTGTCTGGTAGATACTGGTTATTTGGCTATGGATACTTGCACGTCCTTGCAACACTACCAGAATCCATTCCTTCATTTAATATGTATCTTTTGTTAAAATTCTATTATTTATTTATTTGGGAGGGAGGAAAATAGTAAGAGAAAGAGAGTGAATGAGTGAGAGAGAGATCATAGATATCATGCATGGCAGATAGGTAGAGAAACATATGCATACCATGGCAGATGGATAGAGGATGGGACAACTTTCTGAAGTCTTCTACCATGTGGATTTCCACAGAACAAACTTATGTCACCAGATTTGTGAACAACCTTACCTGCTGAACTATCTTGCCAGCCACCTTTAATGTGTATCTTAATGACTTGGTATTATTCTTAGCTAAACCAAATTCATACATCTGTGCTACAGAGAACAGAAAAAAAAACATTTGTTCAGATGGTGATGATACAGTTTTATTTTCTCTAATATAGAGTGTCTTCCACAGACAATGGTCCTATTACCTAATTGACATTAAATAAGTTTCTCATAAACCTAACTAATAAGTTTTGGCAGAAGTCTATTGACATTTAATTGGCTAAGATCTAAAAGTCTTACTTACTTATTTCCTGTAGGTTATATTTTATTACTAGTTTATCTTCAGAGATTTGTTAGAAGATAATACATTCCTTGAGACAATGTATTTATGGGCAATGTGTTGAGCTTTTTAATACATATATGCACAGTTTTTTAGGTTGTAATTATTATAGAGATATTTTATACCATAGAATAACAGTTATAAAAGTTGAAATCTGTTGAGGGTTTTCTGTCCCAGGTAGTATCAAGACTATATATTTTTTTAAACTCTCACCACAATTTGGTAAAGTAGGTACAACCTGAATTTTTTTTTAAGGGAGGGAACTACACAAGACTGACCCAAACAGTAAACAGTAATGTGGTGGGTGATATTACATGGGGCCTTACCACTTACTGCTGAACTATTGGCAACTAACCGACTCTGGTAGAAGGAGAGACACAATACCCAGTGAGCTATCAGTGAATCCACTGACTCAAATGATCAGTTTCGAACCCATGACTGTATAAATGATCCTGGCTAAACACACTGAGACACAAAACAAAAGTAATGAGTGTGGGTAAGACATTTGTAGGGGAGACGCAGGGCTCCCAAGGTAGCAAGAAGTTAGGAGAAGGTTGAGGGGGAGAACAATTGAAACACATGATATGCATAGACGTGTCAAGGAAATTGGATTGATTAAAAAAATGCTGGAGTTATTTATTATACATTATAATAAACTTCATACTGCTTTTGTTTCCTTCTCTCACCTCAAATCTTTTTTTTAATGAGATTGAAGATATCTGTATGCTTGTGTGTATGTTTCAATAAAAATTTTACACAATCAATAGGCACTAAGGGAATACTAATGATGTATGGATTTCTAGACCTTAGATATAATTTGGTCCTTACATTCTTACTTGACGAAGGAAGAAATAAGTCCAGAGAAAGGAATACCTTGCCCATGGCTTTGTGGGTGAGTTGGAAGTGGAGCTGGGGGTTCTAAACTGTATGCTGAGTTCTCTCCCCAGTAGCACCAGTCAAGAACTTGACTACTTTGTTCATTTCTTGCTTCCTACTGGGCCTAGAAACTTGAGACTGATTTCAGGGGGCAGACGGGGTACAATATGGGAGCCCAGTACAAACCATGCTTATCCTATGCCTCAAGGGGCCATTTCTTAATAGTTTTTAAATGTGTGAGCTGATGTCACTTCCTCTGGGGAGCCTTCCCTGACTCTCTCTCAGCATGCCTCTCCTTGCCTGTGTTGGCCCATGTTACAGCCTGTCTCCATCTCTAAGCAGGGATCATAGTGCATTGCAAATCTGTTTCCATGTGTGGAGTAGACATTTCAAATCTGAACCTGCTCCTTTTGTGTTCCCAGTACTGATTAGCATTGCCCCTGACTTAGCTACTTCACTCCCCCCCCAAACCTAAAAATCCTTGTGATTCCTGTCTTGTCTTCATCATGCTAACCTAGAAACTCCTTTTATTTCTACAGCTTGCACAGAACCCTAGCTGACATCTTTCCCTCCTAATGTGCTTCTGTGCTTTCTTCTTTTACCTCATTCTCATGCAACACCTGGAGTTCCTTCAAAACATTAAAAATATTATGTTTCCTACCACTTGTTGCTGAACTTCTGGCAGGTGACATTCTGGAAGACAGGTCATACCCAGTCTTGTAGCTACCGTGAATCCACCAGACTTAATGGTCCAAACTCATGACCACCTAGATGACCCAGGCTGAGCACAGCACAGCATCCTCTTGGTGTGAAAAAGCTCAAGTATCTTGTGGCTGGCAGGGACCTGTACAAGAGCATGTTCCGCCTTTGTCTTATCCCAGAATTCTGTGTTCCCATTCTTTGCTTTCTGAGGGCTGTTTCTTTGACTTACAATAGTCTTTGCTTTCTCCAGACCATGCTGAGATGTGGCTTGCTATGGAAATGTGGTGGGAGACAGGGTTATTTGGCTTTTCTCCTACACCTGTACTTATCATTAGTCCTATTCAAGTTCAGCCTCGAAGCAAGTTTCCTGCTCTATCCTTCCCAACAGATTGCTGCTGGAATGCTCAAATTCAATGCCTTTCAAGCCTGGGCTAAACTATTGCTTCCTCAGAAAGATGTCTCAGTGCTTGGATGCCACCTTGTTTTACTGAATTAGTAGCAATCAGTGAGTTGTCCTGTTTGCTCTCATGAAAGCACACTTTCTGTAACACCTTGAGTGATTTGTGCTCTGCTGATTTCCTAGTACCCAAGTCATTCTGGGCTCATAGTAGACCTTCAGTATTTGGAATGGATACCTGTCTATTGTTTCCTGTCTACAGTAGGGCAGTGAAATCCCTGTAGGCAGACATTGCAACCTGTTTTTGGTATCTATGCCAAACACTGCTAGCATAGAGTAAGAAGTTACTAAAAATTCATTTTATTTCATTGCATTAAATTGGCTTCTGCTGTTCATTATGATGTATGTGATTTTTCAAAAAAAATCCCTTAGTCTCTTTCCCTTATTTGTAGTGTCCACTTTACAGAGTCATACAAATGAAAGGTCAGTCCTCTGCCCATTTAGGGGCTTATTGTTATTTTAATTAATTAATGAATTAATTAGAGTGTGTGTGTGTGTGTGTATGTGTGTATCACCCTTGTGGAGGCCCAAGGGTGACTTCAGGAATCATCCTATATTACTTCTACCTCTTTTTTGCTTTGCTCTGGGATTTCGCAGGCTCCACTCACCAGGGCTGGAAGTGCAGGCTGCAGCCATTTCTGCCTGGCGTTTTACATGGGATCTAGTATCTGAACTCAGGACCTTCTGCTTGTGAGGCAGAGCCTTAACTGATCAGCCATCTCTTTAGCCCATAGGGGCTATTATTTTTAATCAGTGATAACTTTCTGTTGAAGATGCCAGCAGAGCTTCCTAATGGTGCATTCCTCAGCAATGCTAAAGCCACTCTTCGGCTTTCACAAGATTGAGATGGCACATATGGTCAGTTCTTCAGCTTGCAGTCCTGCATGTGTGCTTGGTAACTGGAAGCTGCCTCCAGATGCATTGCTGTTGCCAACACACAGCTCCTGTTTCCCCTGTGTTCCCCTAGTGTTTCCATTAGCCATGTAATACAATTTTCACCAGCTGAATGATTAGCATCCAGCTGTTCCTTCTGCAATGCTTGTGTTCACTTCATTAAAAATAAAGTTCTTGATAAGAATTCTTGCTTAAAAAAACCTTCAAAGCTCATGGAAGACTTTTTACATGTATAAGGAAATAGTCATCATTTAGCACAGAGACTTTTTCTAAGGTGGAACTAAGAAGATTTACAATTCTGATTTTTTTGGGGAATATTACATGGTGGTAAAATTCACAAGTGTTGTTAAGTACAATAACTACTGGAATTATATTTGAAAACATGTTCTGAAGTGAAGGGCGAAGAAAAATTGATTTTATAGATGCACAGATAAAAGCGATCATTTTATATCAGGCAAGAAAAAAGCAACTTGAGATAATCCCAGTTCAGGGGAAGAGAGGGTGATTTTTTTTTTTTTTTGATTAGAGAAAAAAAATGTATACCTACTAGAAAAGCTGGGAATTTGTAAGTTATCCTGACTGACTTAAAGGGTATAGAGGACTGGGAAGAGTATAGAGGCTTGGGGAGGGCATGGAGGCTTGGGAGAGGGCATAGAGGACTGGGGAGGGTATCGAGGACTGGGGGAGAGCATGGAGGACAGGGGGAGGGTATGGAGGAATGGGGGAGGGCATGGAGGACTGGGGGAGGGAATGGAGGGGTGGGGGAGAGTGGGAAGAGACAGTGTTCACTCGGTGAGACAGTATCATTTATTTTTGTTCCCTTATTCCTAGGACTTTAGTTTTTTCATCTAGAGCTCTTGTTATCATGCCTTAGTTTGTGCATTTTCTCCCATTAATTCTTATTTCATATATACTTATAAATTATCTCATTGTACACAAATAAAATTATATATAATTATCACAGTATACACACATAATTATTTATGGTCATCTCATTTATATATATGTATATATAGATATTATGTCATCCTCTCACTGATCCCATCAATAGTCTATTAGTTAGCGAAACAGAGACTCTAGTCAGCCTTCGACATGCCACTGTGGTGCTGTTCAGAAAGCATGCTGCCATATTAATCAGGAATCCTCTGTGAACATTGGTACTGACCCTGAGATGATGATGATTTCAAGCTTGAGGTTTTAGACAGTTAAAATCTCACTGGAGTCATCGCCCCCTTTCCACAGACATTTGCTAACGGTTCTTAAACAGAGACGTCCTTGAGTTGGATCAGTGGGCAACAGTGACTCTGTGGTGGGCAGGCAGAGAAGGAGTCTTCATTGTTCCTGCAGCTTTGGACCACCACAGATTGGCTGTCTTCTGCCCTGACTCAGGGATGCAAGAAGAATGGCATCTCTGGTTTATTACAGGCTCAGAATTTATTGTCTGAAATCCTTGGACTGGAAATGTTTCAGATTTTGGTTTTTTTTTTCTAGAATATTTGTAGTATGGGTGATGATATCTCTTAGGAATGAGACTATAACTCTAATACAAAATTCATTTATGTTTCATAAATATCTTATATATATACTTGAATATATTTTTATATAATATTTTAAATATTCAAAAATTTTCAGATTTTAGATTTTGTGTTTTCTTGTAAGAGATGCTTAAGAGATGTTCATTAATATTTTAGATTTGAGGTATGCAAACTACTGATTTATCTTATTCCATTTCTATTTCATCAGAAATGACTGACTGGACTGAAAGTCATGTGACTTAAGCTTGTAAATATCAGATCAAACACATATGAAGTTTTTTGTAGAACAAAAGATTGAAAATTGATCACTTTGTATAGTTAAGCCTTGTATTAACATGTCGTAACAGCATTTATTGTATGTAACATATACAATTATAGTATTTATTCAGGTTAATGTAAGTGAAGCTTGTGTCATCATAAGGATCATGCTTCCTAATCTCACCTAATCCTCATGAACACCTTTTGAGGTAATTGTTCTCTTCATTTTAAAGTCGAGGAACTTGAGAGATCTCTCAGAGGTTAAGCAAACTACCCACGCTGACATGACTGTAAAAGATGAGTCAGCATATTTCCATGAGCAGCATGTTCCTAACCATGTTCTTAACACTAGGCTGGACTGTCACACATAGTTGCAGACCATGTTCTTCAAAGTGTTTTGCTGAAAAGTCTACTGCTGAGAATTCTATTCTGGAAGTTTTCTGGAGTGATCGAAAACATACACAAAGAACTTCTGTGATTAGGTTGGATGGGAAGGGCTATAAGAACAAATCTTAATATCCTCCCTGAATGATTGTAATAAATCAAAGTCGGGCTATTGGTTATAGCATTTTGGTGGTGGATGCTGAAAATGGGGGAGGTGATATGTATGTAGACAGGAAGGTGTTTCTTGAGACAACTCTGTACCTCCCTTTCAATTTTGCTTTTTATGAAGAGCTTTTACCATGATAGGTTAGCATCAACATCACTTAATGATAACAACATTGTACTATCACAAAGAAGTACATGGTTCTAGAAAATATTATCAAAAATATCCTGGCAGGTTGAGAGACAAACGAAGTTTAAGATAGCTATCAATGGATAGTAAATTAAAAATTATAAGAAATTCTAATTATGGTTGACACACATATTCAAATACAGTAACCGCTATTCATGCACACTGTATTGCTGGGAGTTGGTGAGTATAGACACAGGACTTTCTAAATCTGAACTGTAGGCAAGTTTGATTTTTTCACTTAGCAGGAACTCCTCAACAAATTTTGGTGCTTTCAATTTGAAGTCAATAATTCTGTTCACTGGTTCATTAAACACATAGTGAGCATCGGTAATGTGCCAGACACTTAAAATTATATATCAGTAAACAAGACATAGTCCCTGGCCTTAGGAATCTCACAGCTTTCTGCAGAAAAAGGTCAAAAGCTTGAGCAAGAATTCAAATGTCCAAATAAGGAAATCAATAATGTTTCAGTGCAGCGCAGGACGGAGGCTGAGCAAAGGTTTACTTAGGTGCTTCTGGACGTAGAGGTGTATCATTTACATTGATTTATAACTTATTTTTCTGGAAGTTCAGAAGACCAGCGATTTACCATTCTACTGAATAATCCTAGCATGTCAGATTCTGCTGAAAGGGGCTAGTAACATATTGGTTTGTGTTATCTGAAAGGCAATTTTCAGCAAATATCTGACTTTCTTAGTAGATCTAATTTTTACTAGAACCAAGCAAAATTTTTTTTTGGGGGGGCTGAATGAATCTGAATTCATTTTATTGAAATTTTGTAGCAGCTTTTATACTAGAAAATTTTAGGGCAAAGAATGTGTTGTTCCAAACAGAGGAAAACAAACTCGTACCCTCCTAGTCTCCTATGCTCAGCAAGAATAAACAATTTTTTAAGTAGCTAACCCATTGTTGGAGGAAAAGACACAAACAGATTCTATTATATATTAACAAGCTTTGTCCCATTTCCCGTTTTTCTAAATCTATCTGTTTTACAGTGCTTCACCAAACAGCCATAGGATCTAAGTCTACATTGTAGTCATTGCATTAACAAAGACTGCATTTGATATTTAGTTAAAATACACCAAGGTGGTTGAGCACCTTAGATTTTAATAAGGGACATGTTTTTAATTAACTATACATGTGCCATGTCTATTATATATATTCCTGTAAATGGTAAAGATGAATTTGTTGGAGGGGGCACATGCTATACATTAATTTTTCCTTTTGGAGGATCCCAAATTCTGGCTGTTATCTCATATGCTGACCTATATTAAGTCATAAGGGTAGGAACTATATTAAGATTTATTTTATTTCTATTTTCTATTAACTTTTACCTTATGTGCTTTATAAGAAATAGTTGTGTACTGATTCTAGTGAACAGATGGCATAATCTCATATTTGTAGAATTTCTGAATTCATTCAGCGAGTTATATTTTTTTCACTTTTTTTTATTAAAAGTTTAATTA
This sequence comes from Typhlomys cinereus, assembly GCA_023101885.1. Classification (NCBI taxonomy): domain Eukaryota; kingdom Metazoa; phylum Chordata; class Mammalia; order Rodentia; family Platacanthomyidae; genus Typhlomys; species Typhlomys cinereus. Next base: position 1,730,316 of record JALPQD010000183.1, on the reverse strand, counting down.
TACATTTTAAAATTTTTTACCAGTTCCCTCCCTCCCCCCTCCTCCCCCGAACCCCCTCCTCCCTCTCCCCTTCCCCCAGTGCCTTCCCCCCAATTCCCAGAGAGTCCTTTATTGTGTACGCCTAACTCTCCACTGGGTCCTCCTCTCCGATGACATATAAGGACCCAGTGGCATTTCCATAAGCCCTTTCTCTTGTTCCCCTTAAGCATAAGATCACTACTATGGCTGTCAATCCTTTGCCTCCAGGGGTCTCGGTGCCCTTAACAGATGCTAGACTTTATGAGGGCAACAGTGCGCTGGACATTGCGCAGGGCATGCAAAGTTCCATTATGATTGCTTTGGCCCCAACTATTGTTGAGAATCTTGCAAATCGTTGCTCCTCCCATCCTTTTGCTCTTACAATCTTACCGCCCCCTCTTCCGCAAATGTCCCTGAGCTCCAGGATGGGGAGAGATTAGGCTGTCCTAGCTCTATGTGATTGATATAGAGTCTCTGAAGTTCTGGATTGTGGTTTGTTGATTTTCTTTTGCAGTTTTGCTGCTCCTGCAATTCCCTTCACTCCATTCTGCTGGGCACTGTATGTCACCCCCTGGCCAGAGACAAAAAGCTGTTAAACTGGAGTCTTGTTGTAATAGCACATTCAAGGGTAGATGTAATAAGAGTAGGAAACCTCACTGAGGGAGGGGTCCATCACCCATTTGCAAAATGATTACTTTTTATCTGCTAGACTATATGCCCTCCCCTTCTGGTGAGATCAGGAAAGAACGTCTGTGAACTTAACCAGGTTTCTCATTACTTACTTGCAGACCTTGACGGAGGCCTATTTTCTGTGCTGTAACATGGTCCCCTCTCTCCTTGTTTCTGGTGTGGCCCTCCTAACCCATCTCTCTTGTTCATAATCCTTGCAATTACTGTGTTACATAGGTTTACTTTTGAGTGTCTCAATGTGGGCTGGGTGAGTTTGGTACTAGGAGCCACCTATTAGGGAGTACATATGGCACTTAATTTTCTGGGTTTGGGATACTTCACTTAATATAATTGTTTCTAATGACATCCATTTCCCAGCAAATTCCAGTAATTCATCAATTTTGATGGCTGAGTAGTACTCCATTGTATAGATGTACCACAGTTTCCTTATCCACTCGTCAACTGTTGGACATTTAGGTTGATTCCATGACTTTGCTATTGTAAACAGTGCTGCTATGAACATGGTCGAGCTTGTGCTATCGAGGCGAACCTTCTGCTGTATGGGGGGTTATTCCCAAAAGTGGGATAGCAGGGTCATATGGCATTTCAATCTTTAATTTCTTTAAGAATCTCCAGATGGCTCGTCAGAGTGGCTGTATGAGCCTGCATTCCCACCAACAATGTAGGAGAGTTCCCCTCTCTCCACATCCTCTCCAGCATTTGTCGTTGTTTGTATTGTGGATTTTTGCCATCCTGACCGGGGTGAGATGATATCTCAGGGAAGTTTTGATTTGCATTTCCCTGATGGCGAAGGAAGTGGAGCATTTTTTAAGATAATTGTTAGACATTTTAATTTCATCCCTGGTAAAGTTTCTTTGAAGTTCCAGGGCCCATTTTTTAATTGGGCCAGTGTTTTCCTTGGAGTTTAGTTTTCTAAGTTCTTTGTGCACTCTGGACAGTAGAGCTCTGTCAGATATGTGAACCAAGCAAAATTGTACTGAAGGAACATAGAAAAGAAAGAGAAGAGCATGGCTTACTACACCTTCTGCAACTTTGCTAGCTTTACTTCTTTTATGAGCATGGAAAAAGTATCTTTTCATATTTTTTTTTCCAAGAAAACTTTGGTCAATGTATAAGCAGTGAATTTGCATCTACCATAGAGGTTGCCTTTTGTGGTTAGCTTATAAGACATCATTTGGGTAAAATGAAAGTATGGCTTATGAACACTCAATGCAGTTGCTGTTAATCATAGTGGCCTAGTATTTAGCACAAAGGAATTGAGATTAGTTCAGAAAGAGTAGATCCATACCTTTCACCTCCCACTCACTCTTGGCTCTATACTTATTGAGTAAAATTGTAGACTGACTCTCCTATATTATTTAAATTATTATTATTTTCTGAACAGCATATATTTGGATTTATGTAGCACCTATGTGAACTATAATATGTAATAAGCCACTGTATTGGTTATGTCTCTGCTCCTCATTTTATTACAAATTTTCCCCTAGTTCAGCTCTTCCCCATTACTGTAACAACTCATTTGAGTGGGGTTGTATCAGAAGAAATGGTGGGCTTGATCCTCTGAGCACAAACTGCATCCCCAATTTGGAAGTGTTAGTACTCAAACTCTGTTTTTTTTCCCCAGTACTGGTCAAGCTCATGCTAGGTAAACACTCTGAGATATACCTCCAGCTACTTTAAAAAAAAAGCTAGCAACTTACTATATAGCCCAGGCTGGTCTTGAACTTGCTATGAAGACCAGGCTGCTCTATAAGTCATGTCCTCCTACCCCGACTTCCCTAGTGCTGGGATTGCGGATATGTGCCTTTCAGCTGTATTGTGATTATGCTCTTGAGTGATCTTGATATCTTGATATCATGTGACGTACCACATATAATGGAAAGTTGTTAGTATGAGTCTTCTACTCAGTCTGGACTGTTCTAATGTCTTGGTACCAGCATGCTAACTTGCTCTGCTGCTGCTGCTTCTTGCTGTCTCGAATGTATTGCAAGTACATTCAGCAGTTGGTCAGCTTCAGGATATTATACCTAAGGAAAGAGGAAGGGTAAATGATCTGAAGTAAGGAGCTCCATGGCCAGAGCAAACCTGGAGGTTTCTGACTTACTAACGTGGCTCTGTCCAGTTGAGTTTGAGAACGTACTATTAAGCTATTAAGCTATGCCTGCAGTTATCCCAGAATTCCAGAGGCTAAGGCAGAATGATTGCTAAAAATTCAAGGTAAGTATGGACAACAGAGTGAGACTCTTGTCTCAAGACGATTACCCCACTTCCACTTAATTCTATCTGTCACAGATAACAGTGTCATGGAGAAACATTCCTTAATGATTAAGACAGAAATATCCTCATTCAAGGCAACATAATTTAGAACTTGGCAATTCATACATATCTGTAACTATTTATATACATATAAATTTTCTTTTTTCTTATTGGTCTTTTATCATAGCTTTATAGTCAAACTCACTACTGTAGCATTTATCACAACCGTTATATCAATTTGTAGTCATTATAAAGATAATGTTATTGCTACATCTCTTGTTATTGTTTTTGGTCCCAAACATGAACTTTCAACTGTTATAGCTCCTATTATTCTTAATTTTGGAGTGCCTTCAATGTGTACATTCTCTACCTAGACAAGACACATATTTCTGTCTGGTAGACTTAAGGCTTATAGCATGTAATTCTCAAGAGATATCAATAAAACCAGAAAACTTGAAAATAGTCATAATAGTTCCTAGGCTGGAATAGGCTAAAGTACCTTCTAGCATGTAATATAGCAACATCCTTCAGATTCAAAGAAGTAATGAAAAATAAGGTAGTTCACAATCACCTCCCACAGTTGAAAAATCATTACTTGCCCATTGGTTGGTTTTGAGTAAGCATGCCAACCTTTTGAACATGTAAAAATGCTTCTCAAGCCAGACAGTATCCTATGATCACAGCAGGGGTATTACACCCCAGAACTCACTGCAGCGATGTCCACTTCCACAGGACCTGCACAATAGTTGGCCCATCAGCATTTCACCGTGGATGAGGGAAGATCTCAGGAAGCACTACACTTCCCTGACAGACTGTTTAAATCTAGTGCCAGGCAGGAGGAGGGGAACCACCGATAAGTCATCTATAACCTAGCATGTATTCAGGCACTTGGTAGTACAGGCATCCCAGAGGAAACCCATTGGGCCACACATGGGAAAAAAAAGCATAAAAGTAAGAGGGAGACTGGCTGCAAAGGAAACAAATGTGAAGTGGGACAGGAAGGGGATGGAATTGGGTGGTAAATACTTGAATAGTATTTAAGTAGGGAAGTATCAAAGAATAAACATAATAGAAATTTAAAAATATTTTTTAATATTAAGATGGAATGATATGTCATATTTTTAAAACATTTAAGATATTTTAGTTATTTTATGTGTGGGCATCTGTATATATCACTGCTTGAGCCTGTGTCCAAGGGTGACTTTGGGGAAAATCATCCTGGATTGCTTCTGTCTCCTCTTGATTTTGCTCTGGAGTTTCCTAGGCTGTGCCTTTCAGGGCCAGAAGTGCAGACCACTGTCATTTCCTCCAGTCCTTTATTTGTTTATGTATTTATTTTAATTAGAAAATGTTTAATTTATGTGTGTGTGTGTGTGTGTGTGTGTGTGTGTGTGTGTGTGTGTATTAGAGGGCACTGTGTGTCCCTGTGGAGGACTAAGGGTGACTTGGGGAATCATCTTTGATTGCCTCTACCTCCTCCTTGCTTTGCTCTGGGATTTCCCAGGCTCTGCTCACTAGGGCTAGAAATACAGGCTGCCACCATTTCCGTGTGGGACCTGGGATCCGAACTCAGGACCTTTGGCTTGTAAGGTAGAGTCTTAACTCTTGAGCCATATCTCCAGCCTCTTTTTGTTTTTTTAATGAGGGATCTTGGATCTGAACTCAGGTCCTTCTGCTTGCGAGGCAGAGATTTAACCCTTGAGCAATCTCTCCAGCACATCTTTAAAGTTTTCACTGTTGATTGTCAGAAACCAGGGTCAAAGATGCTGAAGTCTGGACATGGTTTCTTGAGAGATACATGGAGCACAGAGTATAACTTCTTTTTGCAGAATCCTAATATTGTGTCACTGACTTAAATAATCTCAGGACAAAATTTCACCAAAAAAAAACACCTCTATTTGCAGTATCAGATGTCTGCACCTTATTTTTTTTAAAATTTATATCACTTTTGTGGTATCAAATCCAGGGCCTCACATGGATGAAGCAAGTGTACATACCCAGCAAACCTATCTTTTTATTTATATATTTATTGATTGATTGATTTATTGATAAGAAGAGTTTAGAAGTACATTCGAATGTGTTTTCTTAACTGCATATGGAAAGATGTTTTATTTATTTTGTATGTGTACGTGTGTGTGCGCACGTGCGTGTATGTGTGTGTGTGTGTGTGTATCAAAGGACACTGTGTGTCCCTGTGGAGGATCAAGTCTGGGATTTCCCAGGCTCCGTCCACCAGGAACGTAAGTGCAGAGTGGTGCTGTTTTTTGGCCTTGCATTTTTATGTGGGATCTGGGATCTGAACTGAGGACTTTCTGCTTGTGAAGCAGAGTTTTAACTCCTGACCCATTTCTCCAATCTGTGTTTAGCACATTTTAAAGACAGATGAAGTTGTGTTTGTAAACATATAGAGACATAGAATTGGACTTAGTTGTGAGTTTGAGGACACAGGATGTTAAAGTTGATTTGACCTTCAGGATCATATGAGACTAGTCCGTACTCTTGAGGTGAGCATCTATTCTGTTTCTTTAATGTGCCATTTGATGGGTTACCACCCTTGATGTATCAGCTGGTTTCCAGCAGATTAACTCCTAGTTATTTTTTTTAAACTTTTATGTTAGGATTCAATTTCCTTTTAACATCCTCCCATTGGTCTTTGATATATAGAATCACATCTTCATGTTTAAACAGAAAAGAGAAATCATATTGATATTGATTTGTAGTGTTTTTTTTCTTCCCTCAGTTTTTCCATGAGTTTTTTTTTGTTTTGAAAACCATGATTTCTTTAGGCTCAGATCCTGCTGAAGAAGTGAGCTTGTAATGATTTTCTGTGTAATTAGTTAACTCTCAAATTAAATTATGTCTGAATCAGCAATCTGCCATAAATACATTAAGATTATTATCTGGTGAGTGCTATCAATTTTACTTCTGTCTATGAATTATTAGTCTTCTCTTTGTTTATATAACAAATTCAGTAGGAGTAATTATGTACTAAGAAAATGATTCTGTCACTTTAAATAAACTGCTCAGCAACTAAAACATCAGGACTATAATTAAAGGCATCACTCACAGCTTCCAATTTTAATATATAAAGGGGAAAGACATGATTAGATTTTAATGAACTTGTTTTGTTTTTAAGTGTATTGTAGCTTTATTTTAACCTAGATGTGAGGATTTCAAGACATCAAAATACATCAGTAAACATTTTTAATTCTTTACAGTGGGACCAATGCACCTTCGTACTTGTTCTGACACCAAACTTTCAGTTTTTAACCTGGATCCCAGGCACAAGCACAATCCTTCCATGACCTGAAGCTAAACAGTGCTCCAGGACAGTGGAAGCAAATTCCCAGGATCAAAGTTCTTTCATTTCATCTGGGAAATAGCAGAAAGTATAGATGCACAATGTGCACATCAGTGATTTAGAATACCCTCTAAAGGCTGGGAAAACAACCCAGGAGACATTTATGTATATACCTTATCTACCTTATGTTCACTGAAACCGGAATCCTTATCACATCTTTGGTTAACTAAGATGCACTAAATTCATAAGAAAATTACCCAGTGTAACTGTTAGTCCCAGTTGCTCCCTCGTTTGGGTGTTCTAAGGAATAACAGGAAGAGCATTTGGAGACCTGGCGTGAGTGGCCAAGTTACATTTATTGAATCTCAGCTAAAGTGCAGATCTATCATCTGCCTAAGGTTGTGAGGAGTGTGTCCCACTAAGGGTGTGAGCCTCTTTTGTCAACTGCCCAGGATGGTGGTAATGTTGGCCATTGCTCCTGTCTGCTACAACAAACTGAAGAACTCTGAAATTGAAGTCCACAACATATTGCCCACTATCCTGCCATGGTGTTTGCTGCTTGCATTATAAAAATCATTCATTTAAGTTTTATTATTTCCCAGTGATGCATTTCAGATACTTTGTAGAGCATGTAGACCTCTGGTTTTCTCCAGCAGCTTATATGAAATTAGAATCTCCAAGCTGATACTCTGGAATCTGAACAAGAGCTTGTGCAACTTTTAAGCATGCTGAAGTTGAGCACTCCTTGGGAGGTGCTGAAACTACTGTGAAAATACCAGTGCTCTGGGTGGATATGGGATAGGATTGTTATCTAGTAACATTTTGATGTTAGTCGTTGGTAAATATATTGTTCATAAATGTAACACATAGATAATTTTTAATGTTACAGGGAGCAAGATGTTAGTTGTTGGTAAATATATTGCTCATAAATGTAACACATAGATAATTTTTACAGGGAGTAAGAAGTAGGCAGGAAAAAATGAAATAGAATATAAAGGGTAGACAGCAGAGAGAGCAAGAGAGATCTACTGACAATATTCAATACATTCATTCTCTTGTTTTCCATGGGGAACTGGTTCCATGTGCTTCAATGGATACCAAAAAAAGAATACAGATGCTCAAGTCCCTTGTATAAGATGCCACATAGTATGTCATATTATCTGTGAATATCTTCTTGTATACCTACATTATCTCTAGATTACAAATAATTGTTATACCATGTCACTTGGGAAACATTCAGATACATTTTTTATAAAGTTTGTTCTTTGGCATTTTCATACATATATACAGTATATCTTGATTACAGATTTATTTTTATTCCAAGGTTGATTGAGTCCCTAGATACAGAAGCAGGGTATGTGGAGGGCCAACTGAGGATAGAATAAATAGAAAACCAGGATAAAGAGTTGGGATCAGGTATTCTTCAGGAGCTTCAAGTCCTTCTCTACTTAGGGTTCGATATCCAAAGCACGGAAAGATGATGAATAAGAGTTGGAATGGATGCACAGCAAATCAAGGCCTGTGGCATTTGTTTTCCCTCTTGGAGATGCTTAGTACCACCTTACAAGTTAGAGGAAGCGTCTGCCAGAAGTTCCACATTTGCTTCTCTGAACTCCAGTTTCTCTTTGCTTTTTTGGCAAAAGGACAGTAGAAAGGGGAAAAAATCATATAACCAGCTTTTTAGTAGTTCATTAGTGAGTATTCCCCAGAGTTTAGGTCTGTAACTCACAAATTAATAATTTACAATGCCACATAAACACCAATACAGTAACCCAGGGGATTTAAAGCAGTTTATCCTGTCCACTCTATGCTTCTCAGACCCTAAATCATTATTCATATCTTCTATTAACTAAAACCCATAAAGCTCTGAAAAAATGAAACAACATAGTGGAGTCTCACTATGTTACCAGGAGGCCTAAAACTCAGGCTCAAGCGACCTTCCAGCTCAGCCTCCCAGCAGCGTGAATGTAGATGTGCACCAGGTATCTGACTTTAAAGGAAGACACTTGAAAGAGACACTGTAGGAGCACCTTTCAGGTTGTTCAGGGCTTTGTTGAAAACAAATGGAAGCCCACTCACTGTATATATGCTGACTGATAAGTAACACACGTCCTGGCCTCCTTGATTAGCTGATAAAAGCCGTCATGAATTGGAAAGTCAGGCTCTTCCATCAGCCCATCCAGCACTCGGCTTCAGAGGCATGTATGTGGAAATGAAAACTTTGAGAATTCTGGCCCTGACTGCTTCTAATGGCCCGAGAGTTAGGTCATTCCTTTTGCATGACTGTCTCAAATATGAATCCTTGGGGATCTCCTTGACTAGATTTAAGAGGTGATTCAAGGAATCTCACAAAATCATGGAGTCAAAAGTTGAAAAGGAATTTGCGGATCACTTGATTCAAGGTCTGCATTTTATAAAGAAAGCAACTGAGACACAGAGAAGTTATGATTATCTGAAGGTCACACCTGAGCTAATGGCAGAGCTCATACGGGAGCTCAAGTTCTCTTCTTCCTCTTTTCTCTGTCCAGTTGGTAGTTTTTAAATTAATATTTATCCGTTGATACTTCCCTATGCAAATACAATGAATTTATGTGTTTCCTTCCTCCCTCCCTAAACCCATCTCTGTTCCTTCTCATGTCACAGTTTCTCCTTTCTCCTTTCCAGTCAGTCTCACTCCTACTTTCATGTCTTTTTGCATGTGTGGCCCGCTAACTTTCATTTGGGCAGCCTGAGTGGGAAACATTATTGCATAAAGAAGTGTCCCTTCTCCTGTCTTGTTTTTACCTGTAGGTTCACATCCGTGTGTAAGTGTTGTTTTTGCATGGCTTCTCTGATTTCAGAATGGTGTGCAGGAAGCCTTTCAAGTAAGCATGCTCCCTAGGGTAGCTAATGAGTTAAGCTGGATTCTTCATGGCAGTGGGTTCATCCTGACATGTATGGAGTGATGAAGGAGGAAGATAGGGGGAAGAGGGGGATCAGAGCTCCCTAGAGCACTGAGAACATGAGTGGAGGGAAACATGGTTCATCAAATACAAGTCAGAGGTCTGCCCTGACATCAAAACAGAATGGGAGATGTTCCTGGAAATCACATGCGAAGCTTTTCTTCTATTAGTCTCAGTGCAGAAAGAAATTCCAAGTCCACCTTCTGATATGAAGAACAGTTGTATCAAACACATATTTACTATGTTTATTTGACCTCTGCAACAAACCAAATGAATTTTTGTTAGGAAATGCACTATAAACCTTTTTTCTTATATTCTGTAGGGATGTGTGTGTGTGTGTGTGTGTGTGTGTGTGTGTGTGTACGTACATGTGTGATTGTGGAGGCCCCAGGGTAATTTCCTTAGTCACTAACCATTTTATTTTTTGAGACCAGTTTCTTACTGAACCTGGAACTCATTCATTTGGCTAGAATGACTGTCCAGAAAGCCCCAATGATCCTTCTAATTCCAACTCTGCAGTGGGAGGATTGTAGGCATGCATTGTTAGGCCTATCTTCAAAAAAATGTTTATTTTTAATTTTTTGACAAATATAGTGAATTTTTATGTTTTCATCCCTTCTTATCCACTCTTCCCCTTCTACTGCACCCCCACGTGTACTCCTTTCTAGCCAGTCCCCCTCCCGCTTTGGTGTCCTCCTTGCATGTGTGATCCATTAGGCTCAGGCAGGACGCCGCCTTGGCAGGTGGCTGAGTTCTCGCTGAGGCATGACAGCTGACGGGTTGCAAACTGTCAGGTAAAGAAGCTTCCCTCCTCTCCTGTCTGACACCATCCTAAGCAGCTTCTTCTGGTGGCACCGTATCTCTTGAGTTCCTCCCTCCTCCATGTTGAAATGGTGATAGGTCAGCTGTTGTGGAGAACATTGCTGCATTGAACTCTCAGATACAGTGGCCATGATATAAACAAAGACTACTGTCTGTACTTTCCCCATTCTTCTAGCCCTTACATTCTTATTTCCCCCTCTTCAGCAAGGTTCCCTGAGCCATGGAATGGAGGGTAATTTAAATGTCTCTTTCTGGGCCAAGTTGTCTGCAGTTGCTTTTATTTTGCACTTTGACCTGTTGTGGTTTTCTGCATTACACATCCTCTATTGTAAAAAGATAGTTCTTGGTCAAGTGCAAATGGTATGCCTAACTTGTTTACATGGGTTCTTGAGATTGAACTCAGATTCATATGCTTGTGTGGCTATCTCTGTCTGGCACCCTTTTCTTGGGTTGTTGAAGGTAACAATTTTAGTAGTAGAGTTCTTACAAACGGCAGGAGGAACTCTTGCTAAATCCATAGACTTTGTGACCATAATCTAATTCTAGCTAATTTATATAATTCACTTGAGTTTTAATTCTTCTCAATGAGGTAGTGAAGTTCTAGTAGATATTTTGGAGATTAGGAAAGTCAACTCTGAAAATTATTCTTAGAGTTGAGATTTTAGGCAAGTCATTTGAGCTCTCTGAATCTCATTTTCCTTATTTCCAACATAGAACTCATAATGGAAAGTTGACATAGAGATATAAAGAAGATAATAGAACCTGTGCAATGAAAGTTTCTGGGAGAGCACTTGAGACTCAGCAAGTTTTCTATGACTATCAGCTAGAGTTTAGGTCTTATTTTTAGTTTCTTCTTAGAAAGCATGCACATAAATATTATAGACATTCCAAACACAATGTTTCCATTATTGCCTGATTGTCTTGCTTCTGCTTTCCCCTTTCCCCTTGATTTTGGTGTAACATCACCATTTATCCAGTTTCCCTAAACCAGAAATTGGAATCATTCTCTGCAATTCTCCTTTCCCTTGTTTCTTCATTTCCAGATATGGAGAATTGAAATTTGTAAATATTTCAATTTAGATCATACCATTATCTTATTTCAAGTCTGTTTTCTATTTCTAACTAGTCTCCCTGTTTTCATTTCAACCCTTCATATTGTCTTTACCTGATCTTTAAAGAGACATATTTTATAAAAACCACTGTATTAAAATGTTTGAAAGTGCACACATCCTTTAGCCTGATGCAAAAGGATGTCACGCCTGACCCCAGTCTCATTCCTCATCACGTCTTCTGTAATTCTGGATATCTCAGATGTGCATTGTAATTTGCTCCTTCTTGATACTGCCTGTTTTTTCTGTTACCTCTGACCATGTTATATCTCTGTAAAGTAGACACTCCCTAGCCCACAGCTTCCCTATTTTCCAAGCCCATCTACTTGGAACACCCTCTTCAAGACCCAGTTCTTAGAGGAAGCCTTCCTATGGGTAGAACTGGTTACCGCCTCTGTGTATGGCCAGAAAGTAAATGGAGCAATTTACATTCCCATGTACATTTGGATTCTCTTGAGAACAGAGATAACTTATTGTATTTCAGCATCCCAGAAAACAATGATTTATTTTTGATAATGGTTGTAATTGTCTGATTAAATCACTTGCCCTGACTTGTTCACATGGTTCTTGAGTTTGTTTGTTTCCTCTAGATACATCTATGATCACGTCTCAGTGTTTTGGCTAAGATCAAGTGTAGAGGTGTCTGTGAACTCAGGTCTGTCAGCTGAAGCCTCACATTCAGTTTACCCTTTACTTTTAGCTTCGTTTCCTGTTTTCAGGACCTACTTCTTACAGACTCTTGTGTGCTGACCATTGTCTTATCAAATGCATGAGGTTGGGGGATTTTCCTGTGTGTTAGGGAATCCCAGAATAGATTGCTGAGCACTTGCAAATACTCTTTACTGCTGATGGTTGGCAAAATCCTTACTAGCTGGCAGAATTCTCCATGGTAATGGTGGGGAAGTGGGTCACATAGAGCAAGGTGTTCATTCAGCCCCACTTGGATGTACAGTGTCCTTTATTCTTTGGGACTAGCCAGGTATCACATCATAAAATGCGAAATATGGAAACACTTTCTCTGGGTGAGGCCACATGTGACAGGCCATGGTCAAAATGCAGCTATGCTAAAAAAAATTCATAAAATTACCTCTAGGGAGCCAGGAAGATGGGAAGGAACGGGATGGATTGATGAAGAGAGGGGAGGGCGAGAGAGAAGATGGAAGGAAGAGGGATGAGGAACAGCTCATTTTGTTTGTAAAAAAACATAAAAATTCTTTATTTTATTTTATTTTTTTATTATTTATTCAATTGTGCACGTGTATGTGTGTGTGTGCGTGTATATGTGTATGTGTGTGTAGACCCGCCGACGAATTCGGGAACCACCATGGACCGCCTCCTCCTTCTTTACTCTGCCCCGGGATTCACAGGCTCCGCCTTACCAGGACCAGAAACGCAAGCCGCCCCTGCTTCCGCCTGGCGTCTATACGTGGGGTCTAGGATCTGAACTCAGGACCTTCTGCCTGCAAGGCAGAGGCTTAACCCCTGAGCCTCCTCTCCAGCCCCCAAAAAATTCTTAATAAAAACAAAAAGCTTGCTTCTAGGATTTATATAGTAGATACATATGAGATAAAAATAAATTTCATGCTTAGACTTGGGTTCTGTTCCTATGACATTACATGACAGATGTGCAAGTTTTCTAAAATGTGAAAAATCTAGATTCTGAAAAAGAAAGTATCTGCTCTCAGGCATTTTGGATAAAGGATATTCAGTCTGTAATCCATTTTGCCAATGCATGACTCTGAAACTAAAATTCTGTGCTCACATCTTTGGTGTTCAGGACCTTTATAACAGAATCCAGAGATGTGTCAGTGCGGGGGTGTGCTGCAGAGTCTTATATGGTCAACTTCAGATTCCCTTCATCTTTTTCCTTCTGACAAAATGTTGATACATTTGTGTATCTTTGTCTGACTTAATCTGCTTCTATATTTGTCCTTTCTATGAACCATGAAGACAAATGCTATTCCTTTTTATGTGTGGTATAAGGAATGCTTTTTTTCCCCCTTTGCTGATGGGTGTCCAACTATTCCATACCAGCTTTGAAGAATATTGACCTTACTTTTTTGGACTTCTATTTTGTTGCTGTCAGTATCCATTGTACATGATGGTCAGATTCCTGACTTTCGCCGTGTCTTGTTGGTTCTATATTCTTTTTTTTTTAATTAAAAATTTAATTATACATTTTAAAATTTTTTACCAGTTCCCTCCCTCCCCCCTCCTCCCCCTCCCCTTCCCCCAGTGCCTCCCCCCAATTCCCAGAGAGTCCTTTATTGTGTACACCTAACTCTCCACTGGGTCCTCCTCTCCGATGACATATAAGGACCCAGTGGCATTTTCATAAGCCCTTTCTCTTGTTCCCCTTAAGCATAAGATCACTACTATGGCTGTCAATCCCTTGCCTCCAGGGGTCTCGGTGCCCTTAACAGATGCTAGACTTTATGAGGGCAACAGTGCGCTGGACATTGCGCAGGGCATGCAAAGTCCCATTATGATTGCTTTGGCCCCAACTATTGTTGAGAATCTTGCAAATCGTTGCTCCTCCCATCCTTTTGCTCTTACAATCTTACCGCCCCCTCTTCCGCAAATGTCCCTGAGCTCCAGGATGGGGAGAGATTAGGCTGTCCTAGTTCTATGTGATTGATATAGAGTCTCTGAAGTTCTGGATTGTGGTTTGTTGATTTTCTTTTGCAGTTTTGCTGCTCCTGCAATTCCCTTCACTCCATTCTGCTGGGCACTGTATGTCACCCCCTGGCCAGAGACAAAAAGCTGTTAAACTGGAGTCTTGTTGTAATAGCACATTCAAGGGTAGATGTAATAAGAGTAGGAAACCTCACTGAGGGAGGGGTCCATCACCCATTTGCAAAATGATTACTTTTTATCTGCTAGACTATATGCCCTCCCCTTCTGGTGAGATCAGGAAAGAACGTCTGTTAACTTAACCAGGTTTCTCATTACTTACTTGCAGACCTTGACGGAGACCTATTTTCTCTGCTGTAACATGGTCTCCTCTCTCCTTGTTTCTGGTGTGGCCCTCCTAACCCATCTCTCTTGTTCATAATCCTTGCAATTACTGTGTTACATAGGTTTACTTTTGAGTGTCTCAATGTGGGCTGGGTGAGTTTGGTACTAGGAGCCACCTATTAGGGAGTACATACGGCGCTTAATTTTCTGGGTTTGGGATACTTCACTTAATATAATTCTTTCTAATGACATCCATTTCCCAGCAAATTCCAGTAATTCATCATTTTTGATGGCTGAGTAGTACTCCATTGTATAGATGTACCACAGTTTCCTTATCCACTCGTCAACTGTTGGACATTTAGGTTGATTCCATGACTTTGCTATTGTAAACAGTGCTGCTATGAACATGGTCGAGCTTTGCTATCGAGGCGAACCTCTGCTGCATGGGGGGTTATTCCCAAAAGTGGGATAGCAGGGTCATATGGCATTTCAATCTTTAATTTCTTTAAGAATCTCCAGACGGCTCGCCAGAGTGGCTGTATGAGCCTGCATTCCCACCAACAATGTAGGAGAGTTCCCCTCTCTCCACATCCTCTCCAGCATTTGTCGTTGTTTGTATTGTGGATTTTTGCCATCCTGACCGGGGTGAGATGATATCTCAGGGAAGTTTTGATTTGCATTTCCCTGATGGCGAAGGAAATGGAGCATTTTTTAAGATAATTGTTAGACATTTTAATTTCATCCCTGGTAAAGTTTCTTTGAAGTTCCAGGGCCCATTTTTTAATTGGGCCAGTGTTTTCCTTGGAGTTTAATTTTCTAAGTTCTTTGTGCACTCTGGACAGTAGAGCTCTGTCAGATATGTGGTTAGTGAAGATTTTCTCCCATTCTGTGCGTTGCCTTTGAGCTCGTGTGACAATCTCTTTATCTGAACAGAAGCTCTTTAATTTCACAAGATCCCAACTGTTGAGAGTTGGTAGCAGTGACTGTGCCATTGAATGTCTATTTAGGAAGTGTTGGCCTAGCCCAATCAGCTCGAGGGAGTTCCCTATCCTTTCAACTATGGTTTTTAAAGTCTCTGGCCTGATATCAAGGTCCTTGATCCATTTGGAATTAAGTCTTGTACATGGTGACAAGTACGGGTCCAGCTTTAATCTTATGCATGTGGAGATCCAGTTTTGCCAGCACCATTTGTTGAAGATGCTGTTCTTTTTCCATTGGATTCTTTGGGCCCCTTTGTCAAAGACCAAATGGCTGTAACTTTGTGGGCTTATATCTGGGTCTTCAATCCTTATCCATTGATCTGTGTGTCTATTTTGGAGCCAGTACCAGGCTGTCTTTATAACTATGGATTTGTAGTATAGACTTAGGTTTGGTATGGTAGTACCTCCAGCTGTGTTTTTGTTACTCAGGATTGTTTTTGCTATCCTGGGTCTTTTGTGCCTCCATATGAACTATGAGATTGTTTGGTCAACTTCTTTGAAGAATTGCTTTGGGATTTTGATTGGTATAGCATTGAATCTGTATATTGCCTTTGGTAGGATGGTAATTTTTACAATGTTGATTCTGCCAATCCAGGAACAAGGGAGGTCTTTCCACCTTCTGGTGTCTTCTGCAATTTCTTTCTTTAGGGTTTTAAAGTTTCATTGTAAAGGTCTTTTACCTCCTTAGTTAGGTTTATACCAAGGTATTTCATTTTTTTAGGGGTTATAGTAAATGGCATGGTTTCTCTCAAGGCTTTTTCACTTCTTTCATTCTGGGCATATAGGAAGGCCTCTGATTTTTGCACATTTATTTTGTATCCTGCCACCCTGCTGAACTTCTCAATTAGTTCCAGGAGCTTCCTGGTGGAGTTTTTGGGATCCCTCAGGTATAAGATCATGTCATCTGCAAATAGTGATAGCTTGATTTCTTCCTTGCCGATTTGAATCCCTCTTATGTCCCTTTCTTGTCTTATGGCTTCAGCTAAGACTTCAAGTACAATATTGAATAGAAGTGGTGAGAGTGGACAGCCTTGTCTAGTTCCTGATCGAAGTGGGAATGCTTCCAATTGTTCCCCATTGAGCATAATCCTTGCTGTGGGCTTGTTGTATACAGCTTTTATTATATTGATAAAGGTTCCTTCCATTCCTACTGTCTCTAGCGTTTTGATCATAAAAGGCTGTTGGATCTTGTCAAAAGCTTTTTCTGCATCTATCGAGAGTATCATGTGGTCTTGGACTTTGGACTGGTTTACATGATGAATTACATTTATTGATTTGCGTATGTTGAACCAACCTTGTGTGCCGGGGATGAAGCCTACTTGGTCCCCATGAATGATCTTTTTAATATGTTTTTGAATCCGATTTGCTAGGACTTTGTTGAGAATCTTTGCGTCTGTGTTCATCAGAGAGATCGGCCTATAGTTTTCTTTTTTGAGTGAATCTTTATTAGGTTTTGGGATTAAAACGATATTAGCTTCATAGAAGGAATTTGGTAGTGTTCCTTCCTTTGCTATTTGATGGAACAGTTTAAGGAGTATTGGTGTTATTAACTCCTTAAATGTCTGGTAGAACTCTGTGCTGAATCCATCTGGTCCAGGACATTTTTTGGTGGGAAGATTCGAGATTACTTCCTCAATTTCCTTATATGTTATAGGACTATTTAAATAATTCACACTTCCTGATTCAATTTAGGTAAGTTGTGTTTACTTAGAAATTCATCCATCTCTTTTGTGTTGTCAAACTTCACAGAGTATAAGTTTTTGAAATATGATGTTATAATTCTCTGGATTTCTTGGGTATCAGTAGTGATAACTCCATGTTCATTTCTAATTTTGTTAATTTGGGTTTTCTCTCTCTTGCTTTTGGTTAGTTTAGCTAGGGGTGTATCAATCTTGTTGATTTTTTCAAAGAACCAGCTTTTTGATTGGTTGATTTTTTCTATCGTTTTCTTAGTCTCGATTTCAGATATTTCTCCCCTTATTTTGCTAGTCTCTTCTCTTCTACTGCTTTTGGGATCAGATTGCTCTAGTTTCTCTAAAGCTTTAAGCTGCATTGTTAAGTTGTTTATTTCTGATGTTTCCATTTTTTTGACGTGGGCATTAAGAGCTATGAACTTACCTCTTAGAACAGCTTTCATTGTGTCCCAGAGATTTTGGTAAGTTGTATTTTCGTTATCATTCACTTTCAGGAAATCTTTAATTTCCTTTTTAATTTCTTCCTGAATCCAGTTCTCATTCAGCATCATAGTGTTAAGTTTCCAGGAGTTAGTGTATTTTCTCGTTTGATGTGTTGTGGATGTCCAGCTTTAGGCCGTGGTGGTCTGATAGGGCACAGGTTAGAATTTCAACTTTCTTGTATATGTGTAGATTCATTTTGTGGCCCA
The DNA here is from genome assembly GCA_023101885.1 of Typhlomys cinereus. Taxonomy (NCBI): domain Eukaryota; kingdom Metazoa; phylum Chordata; class Mammalia; order Rodentia; family Platacanthomyidae; genus Typhlomys; species Typhlomys cinereus. The sequence goes on along the minus strand of JALPQD010000183.1, from coordinate 1,712,857 downwards.
ATATGTGATCTATTTTGGAGAAAGTTCCGTGTGCTGCTGAGAAAAATGTGTATTCTTTGGTGCGTGGGTGAAAAGTTCGATAGAGATCTGTGAGGTCCATTTCTTTCAGGGTTTGATTAAGTTCCAAAGTGTCTCTGTTAAGCTTTTGACCTGTTGATCTATCCCATGTAGAGAGGGCGGTGTTGAAGTCCCCAAGAATTATCGTTTGGGGGTTGATTTCTTGCTTTAGACGCTGTAGGGTTTTCTTAATGAATGTGGAGGGGCCCGTATTGGGTGCATATATGTTCAGTATTGTGAAATCTTCCTGGTGAATTGTACCTGTGACTAAAATGTAGTATCCATCCGTGTCTCTTATAATTTTTTTTGGTTTGAAATCCACTTTGTCTGATAGCATAATGGCTACCCCTGCCTGTTTTCTGCTTCCATTTGCTTGTAGAATTGTTGACCAGCCTTTTATTTTTAGAGCGTGCCTATCTTTTGTGGTGAGATGGGTTTCCTGCAGGCAGCAGATTGATGGATTGTGATTTTTAATCCAAGTTTGTAATCTGTGTCTCTTGATCGGTGAATTAAGTCCATTAACATTTAGTGTTATAATGGAGAACTATTGTTAATTCCAGACATTTATTATGTTTAGTAGCTTTTATAAGTATATTGCTTCGCTTTTAATGGTGTTATATTTGCCTTCTGTTCTCCTGGATATGCCTGTTTTTTTCTTCACGCTTGAGTATCATTTCTAGCAGTTTTTGAAGGCCTGGTTTGGTGGCCATGTATCCCTTCAAGTTGTCTTTGTGCTGGAAAATTTTTCTTTCTCCCTCGATCATGACTGATAGTTTTGCAGGGTAAATCAGCCTGGGTTGACATTTTTGCTCATTCAATACTTGAAGTATGTCTCTCCAAGCTCTTCTTGCTTTTACTGTTTCGACTGAGAAGTCATTTGTTATTTTAATAGGTTTGCCTTTAAAAGTGACTTGTTTTTTCTCCCTTGAAGCTCTCAGCACCAGTTCTTTATCTTGAATGTGGAGTGTTTTAACTATTATTTGCCGCGGTGTGCTTCTATTTTGGTCGTATCTGTTTGGGGTGCGGAATGCCTCTTGTATATGAATGGGCCTCTCTTTTTTTAGATGAGGAAAGTTTTCCTTGATGATCGTTTGAAAAATTTCCTCAGGGGTGGTATTTTGAGATTCTTGCTCCGGTATTCCATGAATACGCATGTTAGGCTTCTTCAGGGTGTCCCATATCTCTTGGATATTTCTCTCAAGTATCTTTTTGGCTTTAACAACCTCTTCCATTGAGCTGGTTAGTACTCCCACTTTATCTTCAAGGTCTGAAATTCTGTTTTCTGCTTCATTAGTTCTGTTGATAAGACTCTCTGTGGCATTCTGGGTTGAAGATAACTTGTCTTTTAGCTCAGTTTTAAACTCTGCTTGAGTTTGTTTTAACTGCTCTATGCCACTTTTTGTTTCTTGCACTGTTTTTCTCAACTCCTCCAGATGTCTGTTGTGTTCCTCTTCAAAGCGATTGATTCGATTATGTAATTCCTCCCGGATTTCCTCTTTCATAGTATTGAACATGGTAATGATCATATTTTGAAAGTCGTTATTCTGGGTCAGGCTTTCTTGGCCTTTTTCCGCGGGTTTGTTCTTGCTGGAGTCTAACATTATGGGATTAATTTCTTCAGTGGGAAATTTGTTTACTTGAGTGTTGCTTCTCATGGATTTGCACTTTGACTTTGGCATTGTCATTTTAACTCTTAAGATCTCTCAATTTCACTAAACTGAATTATTTGGCCTGGGGTACTGGTGGGCGGGGCCCGAAAGGGGACTTACCTAGGGCGCGGGGTGAGGCCCGGGTGGACCGCGCGCGTGTCCAGACTGGCGGAGCGGGGTGGGGTGAAAAGGGAGGATGGGCGCGTGGGCGTGGAGCTATTTAACCCGAGGGCAGCTGGGGCGGGGCCCGGGCCCAGGGGGAGGTCCTCCTCATCCCTTGGCCTCCGCGAGGCTCCAGCTGGATGGTGGGAGTCGGAGCCGGGTCCCTGTGGGCTGACCTGGGGTCCTAGAGCGCGCCGTGAGGCCCGGCTGGACCTCGCATGCGCGTCCTGACCGGAGGAGGGGGGTGGGGTGAAAAGGGACGATTGGTTCTATATTCTATCCTTAGGATAACACTGTACTGTTTTGATTGCTGTTGTGTACTAAAAGTTCAAAATCAGGTATGGTAAACCCCCCAATTATCCTTTAAAAAATAAAGCAGTTTTAAGGGATAGGGAGATGACTGAATCAGCAGACGGATTGCTACACAGCACAAGGAACTGAGTTAGGAACTTCAGCATCCCCATAAAAAGCGGGATGTGGCAGTGCTCTGCTGTAGCTGCAGTGCTGGGGAGGCAGAGATGATGGGAGGATCCAGGGAACTTGCTGGTCAGCCAGTTTAGCTGAGTCACCTTAGGCTCAGATTTAGTGAGAGACTCTGTCCCAAAAGGTGGAGAGCAATAGTATTCTGGCTTCCACATGTGTGCATCTGCACACATATACATATAAATGTACACACATGAACACATTATATATATGTATATAACATAAGCATAATCATTTTACAACAATTGCCCTTTTCTATCATCTCCTTCTCATCTTCAAATCATTCACAGGGTGCATGTGCCACTGTAAACTCATAGCAATGTTTCTCAATGAGTGGTCATTTTAATTTATTAGAGACGAAAAGACTTAAGCCTCACTCAGATTGTTTTGAGTTAAAAAGTCTGGAGGGCTCAGCATTCTTAGCTCTACTAAGATCTCAGCTGATTCTGGTGCCCATTGAAGTTTCAGACCCACTGACATAGAACAATTTTCTACTCCAGGGTTCAGGAAAATGTTTCTATGAAGTGTGAGACAAACATCTTAAGCTTTAAGCAAATTATTCAGTCTGTCTTATGATAGTTCAGTTCTACCATTTTAGTGTGAAAACAGCCTTTGACAATATATAAATGAATGAACAAAGCTGTGTTTCAGTAGAACTTTATTTGCAATGGCAGGTGCCAAGCAGAATCCATGTTTGCCAACATTTGCTGTGGTTCAATCTCAGCTTTCCTGCACCAAGAACTCTGGCATTTGTTCTGTTCCTGTTGGAGATGTTACTCTCCACCCTTTAATACCTGTGTAACACCCTAGGAAACTTTGGTGAATGAATGAGAGAGAGAGAGAGAGAGAGAGAGAGAGAGAGAGAGAGAGAGAGAGAGAGAGATTGCATCTGTGAGTGAGGGCATTTGTGCCACACAGTACACATCTGCAGGTCAGAGGACACCCTTTGCATGCTGGTCCTGGTCTTTAACCTTATTTGAGACAGAGTATCTTCATTACTGCATAGTCCAGGGTAACTAGTTCTTGAGTTTATATTTTCTGTCTGCCTCCCATTTCCCATAGGCAAGCTGGGATTACATATGCTTGCAAGACTGCATTTGGCTATTACATGGATCATGAATGTCCAAATTCAGACGGTCTGGCTTGTCTGGCAAGAGCTTTTACCCCCTGAATCCCAATATTATTTTTATTTGAAAAAGAATCTATGTTTATACTGTATAACATGTGTTTTGAAACATGTACACATTATAAAATGGTCATATTTAATGAAGTAATATATGAATTTCCTCAGATACTATTGTTTGGAGTGAAAACAATGACAATTATTGAGCTCTTATTTCAAGACACAAATACTACTATTATTTATAGTTATGTTGTATAATATATCTCTTGAACTTAATTTTCTTATTTAAGTGAAATTTTGTGTACTGTGACCAACAACCTCAATTACCACCTCTCCCCCCTCCGTCTTCTGAAAGTCAATCATTATTATACTTTCTGTTTCCTTAAGATAAAAATTTTAAAACTCCATATAGAATTGAGATTATGCTGTATTGCTTTCCTAGGCCTGATTTATTTCACTTACCACAATGTCTTCCTGTTTCATTTATGGTGTTTCATGTGACAAGACTTCCTTCTCTTTCAAGGCAGAATAATATTCTCCCATCTGTATATATAATACATCTTTTCTTTGTGCATCAGCTGATGGACACATGGGTCCATTGCATTGTTTTGCATTGCAAATAGTACTAGAATGGACATGTAAGTACAGAGAGCTCTGATATCTATGTACTGTGCTATGTGTTTGCTTTTCATGCCACACTGTCGGGTTAAAGTAGTTTCGACTCAAATTTGCAAGTCAGGTATTGGGATGTTTCCAGCTCTGTTCTTTCTGCTCAAGATTGCATTGACTTTTAGCAGTTGCTTTGGGTTTAGAAAAAGCAATTGGATTATTTTTCTCCTTCTGTAAAAAATGCTAAAGCTCCTGGCGCTTGTTGGCAATTCTTTTTTTTTAATTCTTTTTTTTAAATTATTATTTATTCAATTGTACGCGTGTATGTGTGTGTGTGCGTGTATGCGTGTATGTGTGTGTAGAACCACGGACGAATTCGGGAACCACCATGGACCACCTCCTCCTTGTTTACTCTGCCCCGGGATTCACAGGCTCCGCCCTACCAGGACCGGAAACGCAGGCTGCCCCCGCTTCCGCCCGGCGTCTATAGATGGGGTCTAGGATCCGAACTCAGGAGCTTCCACCTGCAAGGCAGAGACTTAACCCCTGAGCCACCTCTCCAGCCCCTTGTTGGCAATTCTTGGTGTTCCCTGTCCTCTAGATGCTTCTACTTACATGGTCCCTTCTCCTTGTGTGGCCTCAGTGTCTTTCCTTCAAGCAATCCTCTGTGTCCAGAATTTCTTTTTTTTATATTTAATTTTTTAAATTTCCACTCATACAAACCTAACAGGTACACTGGTCCCTTCCCTCCCTCCACCCCCACCCCCCTGTGCTCCCCTCCCCTCTCCTCTCCCTCCCCATTCCCCAGTGCCTCCCTCTCCCATCCCCGGAGCATCCTTTAATGTGCATGCCAAACTCTCCTCTGGGTCCTCCTCTCTGATGAGGTGCAAGGACCCAGTGGCATTTCCCAGAACCGTTTCCTGTGTTCCCTTTAAGCATAGGAACACTACTGTGGCTGTCAATCCCTTGCCTTCTAGGATCCTAGTGCCTTTAGCAAACACTAGACTTTGTGAGGTCAATAGTGTGTTGGACATTGCGCAGGACATGCAAAGTCCAAATATGATTGCTTTGGCCCTAACTTGTGTGGAGTATCTTGCATATCATTGCTCCTCCCATCCTTGTGCTCTTACAATCTTACCGCCCCCTCTTCCGCAAATTTCCCTGAGCTTCAGAATGGGGAAAGATTAGGCTGGCCTAGTTCCAGGTGGTTGATGTAGAGTCTCTGATGTTCTGGATTATGGTTTGTTGATTTATTTTTTTCAGTTTTGCTGCTCCTGCAATGCCTTTCACTCCATCCTGATGGGTATTGGATATCGCCCCCTGGCTAGAGATGAAAACCTGTTAAGTTAGAGTCTTGTTATAAGAGTATATTCAAAGGTAGATGTAATAAAAGTAGGAAACCGTGGTGTAGAATTTCCCATTAGTCGTACTGGATTGAGACTCATCTTAGAGACATTTTCTTTATTTGATTTCTGCAGCTTCCTGTTTTCACAGTTACATATGCAGATACTGGGTATTTGGAATTCAGTATCTTATCAGGGAGTCTAAATCCAACTCTAACAGCAATGAAAGAATGCATCAGGCTTAACAACAACTGCTCTAGATACAATCTTCACATATAAATTTGTAAGAATTATCTTCTCTCTATTGTTATAAAATATAATATTTACCTTTGGGAAAGGTGTAGAGAAACATCTCTTTGCCTTTCTTCTGTGAAAGCAGCAATGGCTATAATTTAAAAATCTATTTTTCTTTAAGGGGAAAATTATTACTTGTACTGAAAGTGCTAGAAAGACCTCCAAGTCCTTAGAACAACATGTAATATACTTATTGCTATGCAGAATTTAATGTTTAATCTTCATTGTCGACTTGACTCAATTTAGACTCACCATGGAAACATACCTTCTAGTATATCTAGCAGGGCTGTTTTTTTTTTTTTTTTTCCCTCCCACAGAAAGGTCTAAGGAAAGAAGACATACCTTGAATGTGGGCAGTACTTTTCTATGGGATGGAATTCAAGACTAACATATGTGTGCATGTATGTGGGCACTTTGTGTGTGTACAATGTGAGAATGTGTTCTTCTCATAAAACGGCTCAAAATTTCAGTCTTAAAAGTTTTTTATTCATCCTTGGGAAAATCAGTGTCACAAGTGATTTTTAAGCAGAGTACAGGTATAATTAAATTGAGTTTGAGAGTATCAAATTTTGCTGATCACAACCAACATAAACAGTGATTTTTGTCTGCCAGTTCCAAAATCCAGTCCTTCATATGGTTATGGTCTTTTGGAAAGGGAGGAATTCTTTTTTTTTATAGTGTATTTTTTTTTCCACTTATACAAACTTGATAGGTACTCCATTCCCCTCCCTCCCTCCAGCTCTCCCTGGATCCCTTTGCTCCCTCCCCCCTTTTCTTCTTCCTTTCCCCTCCACCCTCCCTTTCTCCCAGTGCCCCCTCCCCCCCATTCCTGGAGCATCCTTTACTGTGCATGTCAAACTTCCCACTGGGTCCTCCTCTCTGATGAGGTGTAAGGACTCAGTAGCATTGCCTAGAGCTCTTTCTTGTGTTCCCCTTTAGTACAGGAACACTACTGTGGCTGTTAATCCCTTGCCTCTAAGAATCCTAGTGCCTATGATTCATGCTAGACTTTGGAGGGGGTGTCAATGATATGTTGGTCATTGCGCAGGTCATGCAAAGTCCTATTATGATTACTTCGGCCCTAACTTGTATGGAGTATCTTGCATATCGTTGCTCCTCCCCATCTTTAGGCTCTTACAATCTTACTGCCCCCTCTTCCGCAAATTTCCCTGAGCTTTAGGATGAAGAGAAATGAGGCTGGCCTGGTTCCCGGTGATTAATGTAGGGTCTCTGATGTTCTGAATTATGTTTTTTTTTTTTTCCAGTTTTGCTGTTCCTGCCCCACCCTTGGCTCCATCTTGATGGGTATTGGATGTTACTTCCTAGCCAAAGATAAAAGGCAGTTAAAATATAGTCTTATTATAAGAGTAGATTCAGAGGTAGATGGAATAAGAGTAGGAGACCACGGTGTGTGTGTGTGGGTCAGTCTCCCATTTGCAGGATGGTTAACTTCTATCTGTCAAGACTCCCTGCTGGTGAGATCAGACCCCATCAGTTGCAAGTGACCAGGAAGGAAAGTCTGTGAGCTTAATCAGATTGCTCATTACTTACTTGCAGTACTTGATGGTGGCCTATTTTCTCTGCTGTAGCATGATCCCCTCTCTCCTTGTTTCTGGCGGGGCCTTCCTTCCCCTTCCCTACTGTTTATAATCTTTGCAATTACTGTAGGTATTACAGAGATTTATCTTTGAGTGTGTCTCTAAGTGGGTTTGGTACTAGGATCCATCTATTAGGGAGTACATACGGTGCTTAATTTTCTGTGTCTGGGATACTTCACTCAATATAATTTTATCTAATTCCATATATTTCCCAACAAATTTCATTATTTCATGATTTTTGATGGCTTAGTGGTATTCCATTGTATAAATGTACCAAATTTTCCTTATCCACTCGTCAACTGTTGGACATTTGGGTTGATTCCATGACTTTGCTATTGTTAACAGTGCTGCTATGAACATGGTTGTGCTTGTGTCATTGAGGTGAATTTTTGCTTTATGGGGGATTATTCCCAAAAGTGGAATTGCAGGGTCACATGACATTTCAATCTTTAACTTTTTTAGGAATCATCAGACGCTTCACCAGAGTGGTTGTATAAGCCTGCATTCCCACCAGCAATGTGGGAGAGTTCCCCTCTCTCCACATCCTCTCCAGCATTTGTTGTTGTTTGTATTGTGGATTTTTGCCATCCTGACTCGGGCGAGATGATATCTCAGGGAAGTTTTGATTTGCATTTCCCTGATGACTAAGGATGTGGAGCATTTTTTCTCACAATTTTTTTAATTTATTAAATTCTGCGTGTGTGTGTAGAACCCCTGGCGAATTGGGGAACCACAATGTACCGCCTCCACCCCCTCCTTGTTTACTCTGCCTGGGGATTCACAGGCTCTGCCCTTGCAGGACCAGAAACACAGAGACCAGAGTCTATATGTGGGTCTAGAATCGGAACTCAGGACCTTCTGCTCACAAGGCAGAGGCTTAACCCCTGAGCCACCTCTCCAGCCCCCAGGACAGGGAGCATTTTTAAAGATATTTGTTAGACATTTCAATTTCGTCCCTGGTAAAGTTTAAGTTCCAAGGCCCATTTTTTAATTGGGCCATTTGTTTCCTTGGTGTTTAGTTTTCTAAATTCTTTGTGCACTCTGGATAATAGAGCTCTATCAGATATGTGGTTAGTGAATATTTTCTCCCATTCTGTGGGTTGCCTTTGTGCTCAAGTTACAATCTCTTTACCTGAACAGAAGCTCTTCAATTTCATAAGATCCCATCTGTTGAGTGTTGGTTGTAGTGACTATGCTATTGGATGTCCGTTTAGGAACTGTTGGCCTAGTCCAATCAGCTCGAGGGAGTTGCGTACGCTTTCACTTAAGATTTTTATAGTTTCTGGCCTTATATCGAGATCCTTGTTTCATTTGGAATTAATTCTTGTACATGGTGACAAGTACGGGTCCAGTTTTGCCAGCACCATTTGTTGAAGATGCTGCTCTTTTTCCATTGAATTTTTTGGGCCTCTTTGTCAAAGATCAAATGGCTGTAATTGTGTGGGCTTATATCTGGGTCTTCAATACTTATCCATTGATCTGTGTGTCTATTTTGGATCCAGTACCAGGCTGTTTTTATAACTGTGGATTTGTAGTATAGATTAAGGTTTGGTAGGTGATACCTCTAGCAGTGTTTTTGTTACTCAGGATTGTTTTGCTATCCTGTGTCTTTTGTGCTTCAATATAAATTTTGAGATTGTTTGGTCAACTTCTTTAAAGAATTGCTTTGGGATTTTGATTGGTATAGCATTAAATCTGTATATTGCTTTTGGTAGGATGGTCATTTTTATGATGTTGATTCTGCCAATCCAGGAGCATGGGAGGTCTTTCCACCTTCTGGTATCTTCTGTAATTTCTTTAGGGTTTTAAAGTTTTCATTGTAAAGGCCTCTTACTTCCTTGGTTAGGTTTACACCAAGGTATTTCAATTTTTTAGGGGTTATAGTAAATGGGATTGTTTCTCTCAGGGCTTTTTCATTTCTTTCATTCTGGGCATATAGGAAGGCTACTGATTTTTGCACATTTATTTTGTATCCTGCCACCCTGCCGAACTTCTGTATTAGTTCCAGGATTTTCCTGGTAGAGTTTTTGGGATCACTCAGGTAGGAGAGGGAGGAAATCTTAATTGTCAGTAACACTCAGTTCTGACTAAAGAGATGTAAATTGTCACACCGTAAATTGGCTGAAAGGAGGGGTCCTATCTGCTGAATTTCAGTCACTGCCATTGCCCAAGAGCATTTTAAGCCTTATAATAAATTCTAGGCAGAACTGGGCTCGAGACCATTGTTCACTGTTGTTGGGATGTTTCATGCTGGGCTTTCTGAGAAGAAAGTGGCAAACAGATGACCTCTCTGCCTCCCACCCCAGATCTGGACAGTATGTCCCCACAGAATTTTACAGTCTGTGAAAAATGGAGGTCAATCCAAGGTCCTGGTTCTGTGAGCATTTTGCTGTGCTCCTTGAAGAGGAAATGAGCAGAGCACATTGGTCAGATTTTCCGTGGCTGGCACCAGACTGTCATCAGACAGTCCACGGTGCTGACAGCTGTGCCAGGTCCTCGTTTGGCCTCTCACAAGTGCTTCCGGGCACAGGGCGAGCATCCCTATGCTGAAAACATGAAATTTAAAATGCTCCAAAATCTGAAACCTTTCACATGCTGACTTGAAGGCTTATATGGAAATGACTATGCCTGACTTCATAGATAGAGGCACACTGAATGCATCATGTGAAACTACTGTCAGGACACACAATTAAAGTGTATGATATATAAGTAAATTTTGTGTTTATATTGGGGTTTTGTCTCATATATACAATGTATACAAAAAGCTGCCAAAACCTGAAAAAATGGAAATCTATACTATGCATTTCAAAGAGAGGGTTCTCAATGTGTATATATATGCACATTCCATGGTAAGGGCGTTTCAGAAATAGAAAAAAATGGTCTATCAAGGTGGTTCATCATGTAAAGGTGTTTACTGCAAAATCTGATGATTTGAGGTTGAAGCCCACATAGTAGAAGGAGAGAACTGACTTCTACAAGCTGCTCTCCAACTTTCCATGTGTGCCCATGGTGTACCCCCCCAAAACAAATAAGTACATTTGAAATTTAGAAACAAAGAAATAGAAAAAACAATAAAACCTATTGCTTATAGAATAATCTACAGACATTTAAAAGGGTGATTGCTATCTAGTGGAAGACTGATTCTAGAAACCTAGAAGCAGTACTGATCTCACAGCTTGACCTGGATTCGTGAATTGGTACAACAAAGTTGAAAAGGCATAGACTGGGGTCTGGAAATGTTGGTTTTTGTTTAGACTCTGCCTCAGTCTAGACCTTAGGATACTTGTCTTCTTAGTTTCCTCCTCTGCAGAGGAGCTTAAAGTCCTTGTGCATTTGAAGTCCTTAACTTCTGAGAAAGTATGTTCAAGGCCCTGCTTTCCCTGGGATACAAAATGCAGGAGTTCACTACTAAAATCAAAAGAAAGTCTGTGATAAGTCTTTGAGTACCAGATAGATGATCTTATTTCTCTAGAAAAGGCTAGCTGTAAAGCCTTTCGTTGGAGAAGAAAGTTTAGAAAGTGCAGAAAGAAGACTGAGTCTGCTTTTTGATGTGATGGAGACAGAGAGAGAGAGAGACTTGGTTGATGAACAGAACTCAATTTTGTTCCTTTTCTCTGTCCAATGGGCTGGCTGCAGTGACCTGGGCCCCTGGATTCTTGGGGAGAAGGGGTGCTTGCCTAGCATAGGCAGAGAATTTCCCTACACTGTTATTTAGCTGGAGACCCAGTGACTTTCTTTCAGACATCTATACATTTTTGATCCATTTGAGCATTCTTCCTCCTTCCTCTGGTGTACTCAGGCTAAGTAGTGGCTTCATTATTTTACAGTTGAAGGCAGCGGTTTCTAAAATAGTGAGATTGTGGCTTCATGGGGCACTCTGCATTTTTTCTGTTTGCCTTTGCTGTCTTTTGAAACCTTTGTTTCTATTAATAAATCCATTGCAACTTACCTCATTCTTCCAGGTATCTTAATGTGATGTATGTAGATAAGCTCCAGTGAATCAGGATATCAGTGGTTTTTGTTTGTTAATCTATAGTTTTTTTTTTTCTCCTTGGTAATTTAAAAAGGTGGTTAAATTTAATACCCAGTATAGGCTGGGGGCTTCTCTGGTGAACTCAACTGAATGAATTCTGTAGATCATATAGTGAGTAGGCATTAGTTTAAATGAAATCGATCCTTTTCCTTTTTTGGAAGGACAAAGTTTCACTTAGCTCAGACTGTCCCTACGCTCATGCAGCTGAGGATGACCTTGAATTTCCACCCCTCCTGTTTCTGCTGTCTCAGTGCCCCCACATGAGGCAGGCAGTGTCGTTTGGGAAATTTGCTCAACTACCCGTTTTAGGTACTGGGCAAAGCTGCCAGGCCCAGAAAACACAGTAGAGCACACATGGATTCAGTACAGGATCATTCTTATGGGTCTGGTGCCCAGAAGGACAAATAGTTATGACAAGATGGTTTTAGAGTCAGTTTTTTTTTTAAATAACAAAGGCAGTTACTAATGACCATTTTTCTTTTTTTTCTAGAAGAGTCTTAGAATCCCAATTGGCTTTTGTTGGAAAAGGGAACAGAAAACAGAACATGTTATTTCTATATCTCTCTGTAAGCAGAGGAGTAGGACATAGCATGTAAGTTATTCTGAGGTGTCAAGGGCACTGGGAAGAGAAGCCCCTTGGGCTCATGATGGCAGGATGATCAGAAGTCAACCTTCACTCACTCAGTTTATTTTGAGAAAGTGTCTAGGAAGGGTCTGTGACACAGAAAGGAGCTATTAGGACGAGAATCACTCTTTCCTGTACAAAGTGGATGGAGGATAATGACCGGAGTGCTGAGCAGTGTCTCACCACAGTCCCCTTGGAAAAGCACCTCCAATGACTCTCCAGGGCCAGTGCTGTGCAGAGGAGGGAGGGTAGGCGAAGCCCCTCCTGGGAAGTGGCTGCCAGCTGGAAGAACATGCAGAACACACCCGGGAACTAGCCAAGGGGGAGGCACAGTGAGGAATCGAGGTTGGAAGTTGTGATGGTTGAACAACCCAAGTTGTTATCTCTGTGATATGGTCAAACCTCAAGGGATTCAATGGGTTGGGCCCACTGGAGAGCAAGGGGATCATTGATTAATTTCATGGCCATCAGGATAAAAAGTAAGAGATTAGTTTCTAGACCCTGGAAGATGCTGTAGCAGGTAGACAAAATGTGTCCAAAGGGTTCCCTCTCAGTCAACTTTGAGAAAAAAATGAAAGACTCTCAAAATATTGTAGTGATAGCCTGCATCTGCTTCCGAAGACACCATGGGTTTCATACTCAGTATCATGAGTTACTTGTTTGGAAATATGAAGTTGGTATTTTATTAAATTGGTAAATATCTACTGTGTACAGGTTCTATGAACTGAAAGATGCAGTAGAGAATAAACAGAAAGCGTTTTCTCTCAGAAAGCCTTCATTCTATGAATATTACATTAGAATAAGGTTCTACTTAATTATGCAAAATTAAAAGTACAACTAGTGAGTGAGAGAGAGAAATAGAAATATTGACAGGAGGTAGACCGAATTTGCATTCTGACTTGTGGATGCTCTGTACCCTTCCATAAGCCACCTTCCCTCCCTAGGCTTAATGTTTGCTTGTCCAATGAGAAAGACAGGCCAGCCTAAAATTTCATATCCATTTTCACTCCTTCTGCCAGAATCCTTGTATCAGGAATACGGGAACAGCTTCCTGCATGGAAAGGGGGATGAAATATTGCACGATGGTTTATTTTTCACAAGTCAGGCTACTACTGTTCTCTGGCTTACATGTTTTACTTCACAGTTGCAGGTGAAAACCAAGATTCCAGTGTGAGGTACTGAGCTCACATTTGGTCATATGCCATGTTCACTCACCTTACTGTGTTCACGTATGCTGTAAGTACTATGGCAGGCTTGGTGTTCCCTGTAAGAGTATTGGAGTGCCAGGGTGATGGCCAGGCCGATTTTGATTTGACGTTTATGTTGGGCATAGGCAGTTCCTCTAAAGTAATGAATGGTGATACCAGAAGGGGATCAGAGATGCTGAGCAACCAAGCTTGGATATTTCCACTGTATCAATTAGAGTTCCTACCTGCAAGTCACAGAGACAGATATGTGCTGGTGAAACATGAAATTATTCATTAAACTAAAGCAAGGAGCCAGGATTAGTTATAAAGGCTGGAGGTCAGCTAAAATCATGCAATGAAACTGTTCTGAAGAGAAGATTCCTGCCTCTGCCGTGAAGTTTTGGTAGCACGTTTATACTGCTGTCATTTCTTCTCTGCCTACTGGCATTGGCGCATAAAGGAGTGGCCCCTTGTCTTCTCTTTATTGGCTTCAAAGATTCCTAAATCAATGTATGGGAATAAAAGCTGCCTGAAGCAGTGGATTTGGAAAAAGTGAGCACTGGACGTGTCTAGCTATTATGGAAGAAGAGTATTATCTTCCTAACTCCCATTAAGACTGATAGATGAAACTTTCCCCAAGCAGAAGGAGGAGGTCTGAAGCTAGGCAACCCAAGGAGCAAACTTGTTCTACCTGTTCTGGCTGCTAGTCCCACAGGACTGTCTTCTCTTCCCATGAGTCCTTGCACAAGCACTTTGCTTGGCATACCCAGAGGAATGTAGCCCTTCTGCTACAGAAGCAGGCTGTTTTATGTCAGGAGCTACAGATCTAGCCAAGGTCTCAGTAAGATGATAGGTCTTTGATAATTCCCTGGACAGACACAGTGCTCTTTTGGATAAACACCACCCATGTTCTTTTCATGTAGCCTTTTGAAGTTTGCGGACAGGAAAGGAAAAGTTGTTTCCCCATTCCATGCTGAGCCTGGGAAATCTTTCCCCTTCTATCATAGCAATGTCCTTTTCTGCTGACCATAGGGCACTCTTCAGAGAGGGTCTTATTTAAACTGTGCTTCTGTGCCAAAGACAGATGTCATCTGGATGTGTTCTGGAACTGAGATGTTCTGGTTGGTGAGGATCTTTGATTTTCCTTCCTGTGATGTAGTTCTTAGAAAAGCTCTGATTTTATTTTTATTTTTGCAGTGTTCAGAGCTTCAGACATGTGCTCTCCCTACTAATTTCTTCACTTTTCTGTTCATCATCTATCCAGAGATACTTAAAATTCTGTCATCTTGCAATCCCTAATCAGCATAGTAAGTTCAAGTTACAGACATAAATTAAGAAAAAAAAAATCTGACCAACACTGGTGTTCCCAGATACTTCAAGCAAGGCCTTTGGACACCATTATCTTATAACTGCAATTCTTATCTTCAAAGGTCTGATAGATATAAACAGTTGTCCTTTGGGACAACCTTGTCTCAATAAAATAAGGTTGGGAAGTGAATGAGGAAGATACCCAACCTCAACTTCTGGGCCTCATGTGCACACATGTGTATGCACGCACATATAGAAGCACATACACATCAGAGAGAGAGAGAGAGAATAGATGATATAGGTATAAACAATAACATGGATAGAGAAAGATATAGGTAAGTTTATTGGTTGCTACTAGGTACCCTCTGCTGTGGAAATTAGTAGGGAGAGAAGTTTGGGCTTACAGGGAATTCTAGAAGCATGTTCTATTGCTTTTCCATAATTCCCTCAGGAGTAGTGATCTCAAGAGTGCTTTTGAAGTTGAGTTGTTAAAATCTGGCTTAGTGGATGGGAATGGGAAGTAAGAAGAGACAAACTGCTGCAACTAACTTTAGGATGGATGTTATGAAGTAATCGTCCAGCTCATTCAGGCCGCTGGACTTTCAGATGTAAATGTGTTTCACAGTGCAGCCCATATGTGAGATGGCTTATAGAGTAGGTCCATAAGCTGTCCCTTCTGTTTTAGAATTTGCACTGCCCTTCTAGAATGCTCAGAAAAATAGCCTCTCATGTTAATCCTTTCCTTTTTCATCTCCCAGCTTTGTCTCAGGAACACTTACAAATGAGACTGAGATTAAGTCTATTGTTAAACATTGAAACCCTCTCAGTTCTGATTCTCTACACTGTATCCTTCTCTAGTTCATTGCTTCCTGGTGAGCCATGTGTGTGTGTGTGTGTGTGTGTGTGTGTGTGTGTGTGTGTGTGTGTGTGGTGTGTGTGTGTGTGTGTGTGGTGTGTGTGTGTGTGTGTATGGCAGAGCTAGCTAGCTAGATATAGATAGATAGAATCCAATCTTTACTCATCTTTATGACCCATAGGCTAGTCTAAGGAATATCAGTTATTATTATTTGAATTTAGCTCTTAAAGTGTTTCCATTTCCACCATACAGATATATGAATTGGAGAACAAAAGGCATTTTCTCTCATTAAAAGGGTTTCAGAAACCACTTAGTAAACAGAGGAAAATTTTGACACGGCAGAGGATAGAGATAGCTAGTTATCCCATTTATCTGTGGTCACGTGTGCCTGGAGTTATCCAATCACGGTGTCAGAGTGTCACTATCCATTCATTTTCTTATTAAAGACAAAATTAGAGTAAATAGAAGAGAAATTCATAATCTACAGGCATTTATTTCATCAACAGAATGCATTCCTGCCTTCTTTATTTTTATATTTCAACTGATAAATGAGTAACTCAAATATCCAGGAGCTAAATTATAAATGTCTAGCATATCCAATGATGCTGCTGTTATAAATATGGGCCTGTTGAAATGATGAGCTTCTCATGGGTACAAGGCAATTAGACATAGTATCAGCTGACGCACATGGAAGCTGAGTGACCCCTAACCATCACTGCTGCACCTCTGGCTACACAGCAGGGCTGCAAACCTGCAGAGGCTATCTGTGGGGAACTCCCAGTTTTCTGTACTCCAAGTTGCCATGCCAGTAAGGTTGGAAGCAGTAGAATATGGCCATAGATTTCAATGAGTCAGGGCAGTTGCTTCCTGTTTGGTGTTTGTCTGTAAGTGCACACAAAGTTTTGGGAAGACATATATGCTAGAATAGTTGAAGAAAAAAATTCTTAATGAAGTGTCTCATACAGTTACCTCCGATGCTATCATTTCCTGTTACAGTTGTAATGTCATTCCATGAGGGCAGATGTTTTCAAGCATTGAATTGGTGGCGAGGTATACTGGTTTTGTAGCTTACAGCATGTAAGATTTTTGAAGGTGAATAATTATGGTGCAAAAGGAGAATGTCCCTCAAGAAGTCACCTCGATAAGCAGTCTCATGTTTCTCTACTGGTTCAGTAATTCTCCTTCCTCCCTTGAGATGATTGCTGCTTTTTTAAGCTGAGCATTAAGTAGCCCCACAGGAAGAGAGCAATGTGGTACCTTTATACACTGCAGGAAGAGTATTGCTGTATGATGTTCTCTTCATTGTTCGTGTGATGGAAGTTATAGAGCGGTTGAGGATTCCTGAGGAACTCCAGAGGCTAGAATCAGGAAAGACGAATGAACGAGACTGCAGAAATGTAAGACGTCATGTTCCTCCCCTCTAGTCCTTTGTCATTTTCTCCTCCCCTAAAACATAGATGAAATTTAGTGGTGGAATGGTAGACTAATGTTCTGTACTCTTAAACTATTATATATATTATATTACAAGAAACTACATATTTACATATAACAAATATGTACACACATATTTGTGCATGTATGTTATATATACATATGAAATTATAAGTATAAAATCGCATATACACAATTTTTCCTTTTTAACTTTCAGCATGTAGAGTTAATTTTGGATATATAAATGAATAATCATTATGACCTATTATACAGGGGTCACATGTTCCTTTAAAACATAAGATTTTATGATTTCTGTCCAGTAGACCTAGTTCATAAATGCTTCCTTTCAGTCCAGGATGGGCAAACTATGGTACAGTTTGAGAATGAGATTTGACTGATTATATTTGTCAATAAAATTTTATTGGAATACATGCTAATTGATTTATACACTGTACTACTTTTGAGCTAGTGCCAGAATTGAGTATCTGCATTTAGGAATACAAGGCCTATAGTGGCTAAAATATTTGTTATCCACATTTAGCACTCCCCCTCCCTGCTAGTGAAAAGAAGATAATTTGCATATGCTAATTATATCCATATAACATGGCTTTCAGTCACTTTAGTAAATACATTAAATTTGCAATATCTCACATGAAATATACCATTATATTTACTTAATTTAAATCTTTTTTGGTTACTTTCACTTTAGTTTTTTTATACTTTTTTATTATTATTATTATTTCAGCTCATACAAACTTAATAGGTACACCAGTTCCCTCCCTCCCTCCTCCTCCCCCCGAAACCCCTGCTCCCCCTCCCCTCACTCCTCCCTCCCCATCTCCCAGTGCCTAACCCCCCAATTCCCAGAGAGTCCTTTATTGTGCATGCCTGACTCTCCTCTGGGCCCTCCTCTCCGATGACATACAAGGACCCAGTGGCATTTCCCTGAACGCTTTCCCGTGTTCCCCTTAAGCATAGGAACACTACTGTGGCTGTCAATCCCTTGCCTCCAAGAATCTTGGTGCCTTTAGCTGATGCTAGACTTTGTGAGGTCAATAGTGTGTTGGATATTGCACAGGACATGCAAAGTCCAATTATGATTGCTTCGGCCCTAACTTGTGTGAAGTATCTTGCAAATCATTGCTCCTCCCATCCTTTTGCTCTTACACTCTTACCGTCCCCTCTTCTGCAAATGTCCCTGAGCTTCAGGATGGGGAGAGATTAGTCTGGCCTAGTTCTAGGTGGTTGATATAGAGTCTCTGAAGTTCTTGATTGTGGTTCGTTGATTTTCTTTTGCAGTTTTGCTGCTCCTGCAATGCCCTTCACTCCATCCTGCTGGGCATTGTATGTCACCCCCTGGCCAGAGACAAAAAGCTGTTAAACTGGAGTCTTGTTATTATAGCACAT
Organism: Typhlomys cinereus; assembly: GCA_023101885.1. Taxonomy (NCBI): domain Eukaryota; kingdom Metazoa; phylum Chordata; class Mammalia; order Rodentia; family Platacanthomyidae; genus Typhlomys; species Typhlomys cinereus. The sequence goes on along the minus strand of JALPQD010000183.1, from coordinate 1,694,692 downwards.
TCAAGGGTAGATGTAATAAAAGTAGGAAACCACAGTGAGGGAGGGGTCAATTGCCCATTTGCAAAATGATTACTTTTTATCTGCCAGACTAGATGCCCTCCCCTTCTGGTGAGATCATACCCCCTCAGTTGTACATGATCAGGAACAAACGTCTGTGAACTTAACCAGGTGTCACATTACTTACTTGCATTCCTTGATGGAGGCCTATTTTCTCTGCTGTAACATGGTCCCCTCTCTCCTAGTTTCTGGTGTGGGCCTCCAACCCCATCCCTCCTGTTCATAATCCTTGCAATTACTGTAGGTATTACATAGATTTACCTTTGAGTGTATCAAGGTGGGCTGGGTGAGTTTGGTACTAGGAGCCACCTATTAGGGAGTACATACGGCGCTTAATTTTCTGGGTTTGGGATACTTCACTTAATATAATTGTTTCTAATGACATCCATTTCCTGGCAAATTCCAGTAATTCATCATTTTTGATGGCTGAGTAGTACTCCATTGTATAGATGTATCACAGTTTCCTTATCCACTCGTCAACTGTTGGACATTTGGGTTGATTCCATGACTTTGCTATTGTAAATAGTGCTGCTATGAACATGGTCGTGCTTGTGCTATCGAGGTGAACCTCTGCTGTATGGGGGGTTATTCCCAAAAGTGGAATAGCAGGGTCATATGGCATTTCAATCTTTAATTTCTTTAAGAATCTCCAGACGGCTCGCCAGAGTGGCTGTATGAGCCTGCATTCCCACCAGCAATGTAGGAGAGTTCCCCTCTCTCCACATCCTCTCCAGCATTTGTCGTTGTTAGTAATGTGGATTTTTGCCATCCTGACCAGGGTGAGATGATATCTCAGGGAAGTTTTGATTTGCATTTCCCTGATGACTAAGGAAGTGGAGCATTTTTAAAGATGTTTGTTAGACATTTTAATTTCATCCCTGGTAAAATTTCTTTTAAGTTCCAGGGCCCATTTTTTAATTGGGCCATTGTTTTCCTTGGTGTTTAGTTTTCTAAGTTCTTTGTGCACTCTGGACAGTAGAGCTTTATCAGATATGTGGTTAGTGAAGATTTTCTCCCATTCTGTGGGTTGTCTTTGAGCTCGTGTTACAATCTCTTTATCTGAACAGAAGCTCTTTAATTTCACCAGATCCCAACTGTTGAGAGTTGGTAGCAGTGACTGTGCCATTGGATGTCTGTTTAGGAACTGTTGGCCTAGCCCAATCAGCTCGAGGTTGTTCCCTATCCTTTCAGCTATAATTTTATAGTCTCTGGCCTTATATCAAGGTCCTTGATCCATTTGGAATTAAGTCTTGTACATGGTGACAAGTACGGGCCCAGCTTTAATCTTCTGCATGTGGAGATCCAGTTTTGCCAGCACCATTTGTTGAAGATGCTGTTCTTTTTCCATTGGATTTTTTTGGGCCCCTTTGTCAAAGACCAAATGGCTATAATTTTGTGGGCTTATATCTGGGTCTTCAATTCTTATCCATTGATCTGTGTGCCTATTTTGGAGCCAGTTCCACGGTGTTTTTTATAACTGTGGATCTGTAGTATAGACTAAGGTTTGGTATGATAATACCTCCAGCAGTATTTTTGTTACTCAGGATTGTCTTTGCTATCCTGGGTCTTTTGTGCCTCCATGTGAATTTTGAGATTGTTTGGTCAACTTCTTTAAAGAATTGCTTTGGGATTTTAATTGGTATAGCATTGAATTTGTATATTGCTTTTGGTAAGATGGTCATTTTTACGATGTTGATTCTGCCAATCCAGGAACATGGGAGGTCTTTCCACCTTCTGGTGTATTCAGCAATTTCTTTCTTGAGGGTTTTAAAGTTTTCTTTGTAAAGATCTTTTACCTCCTTGTTTAGGTTTATATCAAGGTATTTCATTTTTTTAGGGGCTATAGTAAATGGGATTGTTTCTCTCAAGGCTTTTTCACTTCTTTCATTCTGGGCATATAGGAAGGCCACTGATTTTTGCACATTTATTTTGTATCCTGCCACCCTGCTGAACTTCTGTATTAGCTCCAGGAGCTTCCTGGTGGAGTTTTTGGGATCCCTCAGGTATAAGATCATGTCATCCGCAAATAGGGATAGCTTGACTTCTTCCTTGCCGATTTGAATCCTTCTTGTGTCCCTTTCTTGTCTTATGGCTTCAGCTAAGACTTCAAGTACAATATTGAATAGAAGTGGTGAGAGTGGACAGCCTTGTCTAGTTCCTGATCGAAGTGGGAATGCTTCCACTTGTTCCCCATTGAGCATAATCCTTGCTGTGGGCTTGTTGTAGACAGCTTTTATTATATTGATAAAGGTTCCTTCCATTCTTACTGTCTCTAGAGTTTTCATCATAAAAGGGTGTTGGATCTTGTCAAAGGCTTTTTCTGCGTCTATCGAGAGTATCATGTGGTCTTGGACTTTGGACTGGTTTATATGATGAATTACATTTATGAACCAACCTTGTGTGCCGGGGATGAAGCCTAACTTGGTCCCCGTGAATGATCTTTTTGATATGTTTTTGAATCTGATTTGCTAAGACTTTGTTGAGAATCTTTGCATCTGTGTTCATCAGAGAGATTGGCCTATAGTTTTCTTTTTTAAGTGAATGTTTATTAGGTTTTGGGATTAAAACGATATTAGCTTCATAGAAGGAATTTGGTAGTGTTCCTTCCTTTGCTATTTGATGGAACAGTTTAAGGAGTATTGGTGTTAGTAACTCATTACATGTCTGGTAGAACTCTGTGCTGAATCCATCTGGTCCAGGACATTTTTTGGTGGGAAGATTTGAGATTACTTCTTCAATTTCCCTATATGTTATAGGACTATTTAAATAATTCACAACTTCATGATTCAATTTAGGTAAGTTGTGTTTATTTAGAAGTTCTTCCATCTCTTTTGTGTTGTCAAACTTCACAGAGTACAAGTTTTTTAAATATGATGTTATAATTCTCTGGATTTCTTGGGTATCAGTAGTGATAACTCCATGTTCATTTCTAATTTTGTTAATTTGGGTTTTCTCTCTCTTGCTTTTGGTTAATTTAGCTAAGAGTATATCAATCTTTTATTATTATTATTATTATTATTATTGTTATTCAACTGTGTGAATATGCGTGTGTATGTGCCCGCGCGCGTGTGTGCGTGTGTGTCTGTGTGTGTGTAGAACCACGGACGAATTCGCGAACCACCATGGATGCCTCCACCTCCTTCTGCCCCGGGATTCACAGGCTTTGCCCTACCAGGACCAGAAGCGCAGGCCACCCCTGCTTCCGCCTGGCGTCTATACGTGGGATCTGGGATCCGAACTCAGGACCTTCCGCCTGCAAGGTGGAGGCTTAACCCCTGAGCCACCTCTCAAGCCCGGGTGTATCAATCTTATTGATTTTTTCAAAGAACCAGCTTTTTGACTAGTTGATCGTTTTCTTAATCTCGATTTCAGATATTTCTCCTCTTATTTTGCTAATCTCTCTTCTACTACTTTTGGGATCAGATTGCTCTAGTTTCTCTAAAGCTTTAAGCTGCATTGTTAAGTTGTTTATTTCTGATGTTTCCATTTTTTTGCTATAGGCATTAAGAGCTATGAACTTACCTCTTAGGACAGCTTTCATTGTGTCCCAGAGATTTTGGTAAGTTGTATTTTCATTATCGTTCACTTTCAGGAAATCTTGAATTTCCTTTGTAATTTCTTCCTGAATCCAATTCTCATTCAGCATCATATTGTTAAGTTTCCAGGACTTAGTGTATTTTCTCTTGTTTGTTGTGTTGTGGATGTCCAGCTTTAGGCTGTGGTGGTCTGATAGGGCACAGGTTAGAATTTCAGCTTTTTTGTGTATGTGTAGATTCATTTTGTTTCTAAATATGTGATCTATTTTGGAGAAAGTTCCGTGTGCTGCTGAGAAAAATGTGTATTCTTTGGTGTGTGGGTGAAAAGTTTGATAGAGATCTGTAAGGTCCATTTCTTTCAGGGTTTGATTAAGTTCCAAAGTGTCTCTGTTAAGCTTTTGACCAGTTGATCTATCCCATGTTGAGAGGGCGGTGTTGAAGTCCACAAGAATTATCGTTTGGGAGCTGATTTCTTGCTTTAGGCGCTGTAGGGTTTTCTTAATGAATGTGGAGGGGCCCGTATTAGGTGCATATATATTCAGTATTGTGAAGTCTTCCTGGTGAATTGTACCTGTGACTAAAATGTAGTATCCGTCTGTGTCTCTTATGATTTTCTTTGGTTTGAAGTCCACTTTGTCTGAAAGCATAATTGCTACCCCTGCCTGTTTCCTGATTCCATAGCTTGCAAGATTTTGGACCAGCCTTTCATTCTTAGGATGTGCCTATCTTTTGTGGTGAGATGAGTTTCCTGAAGGCAGCAGATTGTTGGATTGTGGTTTTTAATCCAAGTTTGTAATCTGTGTCTCTTTTTAAATTTTTTATTATTTATTCAATTGTGCATGTATGTGTGTGTGCATGTGTATGGATGTGTGTGTGTGTGTGTGTGTGTGTGTGTGTGTGTGTTTGTGTGTAGAACCACGGACGAATTTGGGAACCACCATGGATGCCTCCACCTTCTTGTTTACTCTGCCTAGGGATTCACAGGCTCCGCCCTACCAGTATCAGAAACGCAGGCCGCCCCCGCTTCCTCCTGGCGTGTATATGTGGGATCTAGGATCCAAACTCAGGACCTTCCGCCTGCAAGGCAGAGGCTTAACCCCTGAGCCACCTCTCCAGCCCCTGTAATCTGGGTCTCTTAATTGGTGAGTTAATACCATTGACATTTAATGTTATAATGGAGAAATTATCTTTAATTCTGGACATTTTTATGTTTAGTAGATTTTGTAAGTGTGTTTTTTGATATTTATCTTTTGGTGGTATTATACTTCCCTTCTGTCCTCCTGGATATGCTTTTTCTTTTCTTCAAGCTTGAGTATCATTTCTATCATTTTTTGAAGTCCTGGTTTGGTAGACATGTATCCCTTCAAGTTGTCTTTGTGCTGGAAAACTTTTCTTTCTCCCTCAATCATGACAGATAGTTTTGCTCATTTAATACTTGAAGTATGTCTCTCCAAGCTCTTCTTGCTTTTACTGTTTCCATTGAGTAGTCATTTGTTATTCTAATAGGTTACCTTTAAAAGCAAGTTGCTTTTTTTCTCTTGACGCTCTCAGCACCTTTTCTTTGTCTTGAATGTGGAGTGTTTTGACTATTATTTGCCGTGGCGATTTTCTATTTTGGTCGTATCTGTTTGGAGTGTGAAATGCCTCTTGTATTTCGATAGGTCTCTCATTCTTCAGTTGAGGGAAGTTTTCATTTATGATAATTTGAAAAATTTCCTCAGGTGTGGTATTTTGAGATTCTTGCTCTGGTATTCCACGAATGCGCATATTAGGCTTCTTCAGGGTGTCCCATATCTCTTGAATGTTCCTCTCAAGTATCTTTTTGGCTTTAACAATCCCTTCCATTGAGCTGGTTAATTCTCCCACTTTGTCTTCAAGATCTGAAATTCTATTTTCTGCCTCATTTGTTCTGTTGATAAGACTCTCTGTTGAGTTTTGGGTTGATGATAACTTGTCTTTTAATTCAATTGTAAACTCTGCCTGAGACTGTTTTAACTGCTCTATGCCTATTTTTGTTTCTTGAACTGTTTTTCTCAACTCCTCCAAGTGCCTGTTGTGTTCCTGTTCAAAGTGGTTGATACGATTGTTTAACTCTTCTCGGATTTCCTCTTTCATAGTGTTAATCATGGTAATGATCATATTCTGAAAGTTGTTATGTTGGGTCTGGCTTTCATGGCTATTTTCTGTGAATTTGTTCTGGTCGGAATCCCTCATTATAGGATTAATTCTTTCGGTGGGAGATTGGTCTTCTTGGGTCTTGTTTCTCGTGGATCTGTACTTTGACTTGGGCATTGTTGTTTCGTTTTTTAGGACCTTTCAGTTTCTGTGTGTTTTTCACTGAACTGATGTAGTTGGTATTGTTACACTTGCCAGTTATTACTAGTGCTTGCCTTGGATTGGGTATGTTTGTGTATTGTTATTGTTATATCCTAGATGAGGCTACTAGGCTGTTAGTACTGCCAGTTAAGTCAGGTTAAGTAACCAGGGGGTGAATATTAGTATGGTAGTGCACTTTTACGATTTAGTATCTTGGTGATATGTGAGGGTGAGTGGTGTACTCCCTGTAGTTGTATGTTTTTGAGGTGGCTGTATGAGGAAGTTGATTTACAGCAATTGATACTAGAAAGGATCAGTAAGGTGAAAAAAAAAAAGGTTTACTTATCTTTGGGCTGGATGTGAAGAATATTGCCCACGTGATATAATGATTGTAGTGGAGTCCAGATGTATGGCCTGTGTTTCCTTTGTTCCTTAGAGTTTTGCTTGAGTTTCCTTTGGACTCTATTGAATTCTGAGTAGCAGTGTGTCTTCCGTGGACCACGTGCGTAGGTCCCCGGTGGGCCGGAGAGGCAGAGGGTCTGATGATGATGACAGAATTCTTCACCTGGGACCTGGGGGGGGGCGGCGGAGGACGCGAGGGGCTGGGGTCGGGGTCGGGGTCCAGGCTAAGCCGGAGCCCGCTTGGGTGCTCGCCGGGAGACGGGGAGGCTCCGGTGTGGGGGGCTGGGCTGGGCTGGGCTCTCTCACTCACTCACCTGGAAGCTGGCGGGGCGGTGCGGAGGGGCTGGGGTCCCGGGCGGGGCCCAGACAAAGCCGGAGGCCGCCTGGGTGCTCGCCGCGAGATGGGGGGCTCCGGGGTCACTTTAGTTTTTTAAAAAAACTTTGTTCTAGACAAAAAGATATTTGGGTATTAATTGTATTTCTCTCATTCAGTCCTTCACACTATTGGTCTTTTTTTCCAATTTATTTATTTTTTAGTTTTACAAGCATACTGAGTCCATCTACCCTCCTTTCCAATTTTCTCCTTTCCCTTCATCATTTCACTCCCTCTCCCACTCCTGCCTGTCTGCTTCTATGGACCCCAGGATTCTCTCTGGCTTGTCTACTCTTGTTGGGGTTCAGGCCTCTGTGGTATACCAAGTAGAGACAGGAACTTTCTAAGTGCTCTGGAGAAATAACTCATGTGCCTAAGCACTCTGACCCATAAATTACCAGTGCTTGTCCCTTTCGGTCATTTAATAAAAGCAAAAACTTGTAGTCCACAATTCACGGTTTTTAGGTATCAAAACTGCCAGCAAAAGTCAGCTCACACCTCTTGGGTGAGAAATTCTAAGAGTGATTATGGATTAAGAGACAGGTAATTATCTTAACCTTTGTTTAAATAGCAGCTCTTCACTGTGCCTGATCACTAGGGCAACATTTAATTCTGCATTCAGAGATTTCAGATTAGATTAAAAGAAATGTTTGTTCAACGGAGTGGGTAGGAACCCGACCTGCATGTGAAAATGCTGATATTGAATCCTGCAATTTAAAAAAAAGTATCATTAAGGAATGTGCCAAAGAAGGCGCATATTTTATCCAACCTCAATTTTCCTGAACATAGCTGAGTGAGATGTACTAGCATAATGCAGAGCTGCTTATCTTGAGATGGAAAAAAGTGTCATTAGTTGATTCCTGCTGAGACATCATATTTAGAAGGCCTTATGGTCAGCCGGCTAACTTAAGATCAAGGAAGGGGAAATTATTGCTTATTACAGGACTGTTTCCATCTGTGATTTGGGCCTTGATTGAAGTGATCATCCTGTTGGCTTCAGAACACAGGGAAAAAAGGGTGTTGTTGGCTCTTTTTTATCTATCTCCTGGATCACAACTTTAATAGGGAAACATCTGGTTCCAAGTAGCAAGTTAATCACTAGATGTGTCCATAGTTTATTTTATAAAATAGTTTTTTTATGCCGGCTCAGCACATAGCTTTTTCTATTTTCAGAAAGCTAGAAAAAGATGATAAATTCTGTCAACACACAACTTTTCAGGTGAAGCATTTATTATCTCTGCACTGGTTCCCAGCAGCTGCTAGCTCAGTTAAGAAACTTCTCTTGTGTAAGCCCTCAGATTCCTAGTGTATAAAATGTTAGACTAGTTAGATGATTTATGTGGGGCTTGATTTCTGGTCTCCCAAGATTCTTGGTGTTGTGACTATCAACCTTTCTATTCCACCTTTTCCTGGGCTGACAGTGTGGTTTCTTGTCAAAGACTTCTTTCATGGGCCCTTTACCTTGTCCTGCCTCTGTTAGAAGTGCTGTTCGCTTATCTCTTTCTCAAACTGCTGTTCTTCATCTTCCTCTTTTTTCTTTCACTCACTCCTTAGGGTCTGAAAGTTCCCCTTTCCGTTTCTACATGTCTCTCCATTGCATTTCCTTCCTACTTTCTTTCATCTATGCCCCCATCCAGGATTTATTTCAGATCTTCCCAAGATGCATACATAGATGATTCCGTTTTCTTTCATCACCTCTGAAGTTCTCAGGTGAAATACCTTGGAGGATTGAAGCAGAAAGAAAAGTTTTGTAAGACTCTGTGAAGGTTAACTACCTATCTGCTGAAATAGATGGAGCTTCACAGAGATCTAGGTGACTGTATAGGAAACCTCTGTGGATTATCAGTCCCTCTTTTCTCCGCCTGCACTAGGATCTAAGTAAGATGCAGATAGTCTAGGTATACATAGAGAATGGCTGTCTTTCTCACAGAAAGGATTTGTGAATATCATTGGTCATATTTTATGTCACGTAATTGAGAATGTAAGATACTAAATGATTACTTTCATCAAGGCCTATTGGAACAGTGAACTCCCTGTCCAGATGTAATTGCTACTGTTCTTGCTTAAAACTGTTGTCTGACCCATTTATTGTGTTCTTTAGGGAAAAAAAAACAAACTTACTTCCTGTGAGGCACATTTGACACACTTGCAGTCACAGTCACCTGGGGAAAATCATTGCTGTGGAAACTGACTTATTTATCCCCAGAACACTGGGAGTGAATTGAGCCAACTTTCTGCAGTGGTCTCTTCTTGAACCTGGCACTCTGTATCTCTCTAAATTTAGTGGGCATTTTCTGCTTTAATGAATATAACTGTGTAAATATAGTTGTTGCTTGGTCAGCACTTTTCCCAGCAGTATTTTCCAGGGCTAATTTGCCTGCAATAAACTCCTGAGGCAAATATGATTCCCCTCTGCCAGCCTTGCACAAACAGCGGATCTAGGTCTGGACATAAATGATCGCCTTTCAGAGAGGCACTTACTGGGACTGGAGAGATGGCTCAGGGGTTATAAGCCTTTGCCTCGCAAGCAAAAGGACCTGAATTCAGATCCTTTATTGCCCGTAAAAATGCTGGACAAAAATGGCAGTTGCCTGTACTTCTGGCCCTGGAGGGCAGAGCCCAAGAACGCAGAGCAAAGTAATAGGAGGTAGAACAATCTAGGATGATTCCTGAAGTCACCTTTGGACCTTCATAAGCACTGGTACACAGCACGCATGTGCGCGCGTGTGTGTGTGTGTGCACACACACACACACACACATACACACCCCACAGAGAAAGAGATAGATAGATAGAGAGAGAGAGAGAGAGAGAGAGAGAGAGAGAGAGAGAGAGAGAGAGACATTTACCTCCAGAGTCCCAAACTGTCAGAGCAATTGTTATCCTAATTGGTTTGTATGTTGCTGTCAGCTGAATCCCAGACTGATTCTCAGGTTGCATATTGATAAACCTCAGGCTTCTGTGTTTGGGATTGTAGCTTTCTTTAGAGCAAGAAGGTTTGGGGAGAGCTGGTCTCCTAACTCTTAGGATTGAGTCCATGGATGGCTTCTGGAGGTTGAGTTTCCAAATCTCTTCAAGTTACATGTACAAGTTACATTGGGAGGGTTTGAGGGCTTTAGGGAGGAGCCTGTAACACTCATCAGACTCTTCAGCTAATTAAGAACTTTAGCAACTCCTCTGATCTTATCCAGGTTCCCCCATTCCTGATGTGCCTCTTTTTCACACTTGCTCACTAATAATTAGCCCTTATCTGCATGTTCTCTGTTGAAACAAACAAAATGTTATTGTGGAACACACATGCCTTATCTTTTAATTATTATTCACTCACTATTCAAATAACTGAGGATTACAAATCACTTGGTATTCCCTCCACTGAATGGGGAGACAGATGAAAGAAAGTATTCCTAGTCTTAGTAAAGTTTTACTATAGTAGTTAATGGCACCTGATTATATGTCAATCATGTTCTCTACTTCTCTGTAGACAAACTATAGAACACAAGTAAAAATTGTGAAATTGGCTTATGTGAACTGCAACACCTCACAAAATTATTTATTCTGTAACAGTGAAAAATATTTCTCATCAACAGAGAAAAGTAAGAACCAATGAACTATTTCCTAGGGATGTTTAGAGAGGAGTTAGTCCTACTCCAGGATTAGATAAAACAGTCCTGTCCACTTAAATAGTTTCCAAAGCAAAAAGGAGATAGAAGCAATCCAGGATGATTCCTGAAGTCACCCTTGGTCCTCCATAGAACCACATGATTACCTCTGATACACACACACACACACACACACACACACACACACAATAAATAAATAAATAAATAAATAAATATTAAAAAAATAGTTTCCAAACTTTCCTCTTCATTGGAATTTAGACAGGTTTTTGTCCATTAGTACACACTAAGAAATCCATACTCAGTTATAAACATCAAACAGTAGTTCAGGATGTGATGAAAAGCAGCCTTCTCTGTTCTGATACTTCTCCTGGTATTGAAACAAAACAAAACAAAACAAAACAATCCCAGAACTTCATTGTGTGTTGGAGAAGTCAGTTGTGCAAGTTGCCTATGGGCTGGTCTAAACTGAATCATGCTGCTTGGCTTACTGAAACCCTCAAGGCCCTGTCCATGTCAGTGCCTGTTGATAAAGTACCATTAAAACACTATAAGTTCATCCTAAAGAAGGCAAAAATCACATCACTATCTGTCACCATCCATGTTAACCTCCTAAAGAAGCTATATTGAAACAACCCCCTAGTCCAACAAGAGGTCCACACTTCATCCTGGAGGCTGTCATGCATTGTTGCTCAAATATTCTGGGCAGTGGCAGGGGCATGACCAAGGTATACCCATGGCAAGATCTTCATATAGACTTTCTGAAAGGGCTTTGAAATGAGAAGATGGATTTCAGTATTGTCTCTCTCTTGGCGTGTTAGTACTCCTATTTACACACATTCTTCATCCCAGTATGTACAGTGCTTATTGATGGGTACCTTCAGATGAGAGGGAAATGAGCTAAAGGTCAAAACTGTAGTCTGACGGCTGCATTTCTTCTAATCCAGTGCACACTGCCTTGCAAAATGCCATGTCAGAAAATACAGTGAGCCCAAATAAAAACATGCTTGTGATGAACCTGACCTATTCTCACTACAGTCTCTAGATACTAATCTCATTATATGATTCTGATGCCATACAGGAGAATGGTTGATTTTAAAGGTCAACAGCAGTATGCATTAAAATAGTCTCTTATTTGCTAATCAGCTGAAAGTCCAAGAAATGGAGGTCTTTTTTATTTTCCAGCCACTGTTCCCTACTGCTATTATGTTACTTTGATCTTAACCTTTATATATTATTAATAATACAGTTCCTAGAGAGCTTTTTTCCTTTCATGAAACATAACTTTTTTTCTTTTCCGTCTGTAGCTGGTGTTTTGCCTTTGCTAAGTACGTCCCTCTGCATTGAAGGCAGCCACTTCTATTTTCTGCTGGCTGCAGTGGCAAAAAGTATTATATTAATAATGGAATCACTTGAGATTCTTGGGAGGAATTTACTATATACAAAATAGTATTACACATCATTTCAGGAGACAAGTTGGTGAAAAAGCTGGGTCAAGTCACACAGTAGTGTAAGTAATTATGATTATGTAGTACCTAGTATGGACTACAAGATAAAAATGTATTTCGTTTTTATTTCAGCAGGAAAGAGCATATGTACCAGATGATTCCAAAGTTTACTGTTTATATTTGGGCAAATACTAAAATTCACTTTAAGATTATTATTTTTTTGCGTGTGCATGTGTGTGTATGAGTGCAGGTACGCATGTGGCATGCACGTGAAGGTCAGAGGACTACTTTTGGGAGTTAGTTCTTTCCTTCCATCATGTGAGCTCTGGGGATTAAACTCAGCCTATCTTGTGGCAAAGTGCCTTTGACTGCTGGAGAGTGTGAATAAGTTTATTATAGAAGTACATATGCCACAGGAACATGTGTAGATACCCCAAGTGAATGCTATAGTCTATCTAAAGAGCAGGCAAAAGGCTATTGCAGAACTTCCCATACTGTTTTCAGGAGAAGATGAAGACATGCGATGTGTAAGGGCCAGAGTTTTATTCATCAGCTGTTCTCCTGTATATAAAGCTTTTTTATACCAAGTAACTATCTGTTGATGACACCAAGAGATACAACATAAACTGCTCAGTTCCAGAGAGCCGAGCCTGTCACAGTGGGGAGGCATGGTGGAGAAGCTCCCATATCACATGGGCCGAGCAGCAGATGAAAGGGGACTGCTGGTGCCCGATGATCTCCTTTTCACCATTTATTCATATGGGCTCTTATCCCATAGGGTGATGTCACCCACTCTCATGGTAAATTTTGTTCCTAAGTTAATTGTCCTTGTAAATACTTCACAGACACACCACACATAGTGTCACCAGACAATACTCCCTCAGCAATGTTTTCCTGTCCCTTGTGTTGGAGATTGAACTCAGGATTTCACCCATGCTAGGCAAGTGTTTATGGCTAGATTAAATCCCCAGCTCTACACTATCTCTAGTACAAATACCACTGGCCTATTGATTAGCACAAAATGCTGTTGTTGATTTTTCTGAATTTGCAACTATCACCAAGCTGTGGTTGCAGTTGATAAATAAGGGTGGTTCTGGGATGAATATTGATTAGTATTTTCAGTTAAAATAATGAGTGATAAGGTGAAGCAAGGGAGGATATTTGTTAGAAACATTCTTCTTATATGATATTAGCAACTTCCTTTTTTATACATTTTTTATTATTTCCACTCATACAAACTTAATAGGTAGACCTCCCCTCTCCTCCTCCCCCCGAACCCCCTCTTCCCCCTCTCCTCCCTCCTTATCCCCCAGTGCCTCCCCCCCAATTCCCAGAGAGTACTTTATTGTGTATGCCTAACTCTCCTCTGGGTCCTCCTCTCCGATGATGTACAAGGACCCAGTGGCATTTCCCTGAACCCTATCTCGTGTTCCCCTTAAGCATAGGAACACTACTGTGGCTGTCAATCCCTTGCCTCCAAGGACCTTGGTGCCTTTAGCAGATGCTAGACTTTGTGAGGTCAACAGTGTGTTGGACATTGCGCAGGGCATGCAAAGTCCTATTATGATTGCTTCGGCCTTAACTAGTGTGGAGAATCTTAGCAACTTCCTTTTTGAAAAATATTTTATGAGGGATAAAGAGAAGGCTCATATACGCATGCCACAGCACACAGGTGGAGGTCAGAAGCCAACCATTAGAAATCAGTTCTCTCTTCCATCATGCAAACTTCCAGGGTCAAACTCAGGTTTTGGACAGACACCTGAGCCATCTTGCCCTCCTAATACCAGCAATTTCTGTGCTGTATTGGATGAAAATTTTTGAATATTGAGAGGAGATTTCTTCAAATTTTTATGCTATTCTCCATGTACTACTGTGGGAAGACAAAATAAAATTTTGTTTAATTTATATTACTAATGACTTCACCATTAACAAAATCATAATTTAAGATCTGGTTCCATAATATTTTCTGATGTCTGTATTCCAGATAATCTTCCACAGTCAATTTCAAGTTACTAAGCATTAGGCAGAGTTAGGAAGAGATCTCATTACCACACCATGATTTAATACAACAGTTAGGAAAAAAATGTGTGAACAACTTTAAGGGCCTCAAACCAGTTGGCTATGAATTTGAAAGTCCTCACACCACCCTTGGACTTTATACTTGAATTGAATGATGCACAGAACTCACCAAGGTTCTATTCTTGTGACTGCGGTTTTATTACAGCAAAAAGATACAAATGAGAACAAAATGAAGAAATGCAGAAAGTCCAGAAGAGATCTGACCATGAGACTTCTGGCTGTATTCTTTCCCTAATATCCTAGGTATTACTTCCTTCCCTCTAAGGTGTGTGAATGGCAGTATGCAAAGGATACTACTCACCCAGAAGCTCATTAACCCTTTGGTGCCACACACTGTCTGGTTCCTCTAGTCATTGTAATTGACATAGAATTATCACGTGTTAGACTGTCTAGTGTTCATAGCCCCTTCTTACCAAAGACACTCTAATCAGGCATTTCAGGGATATGATACATCCCCCTCCCTGGCAGCTGAGGACAACAGTCAGAGCTTTCTTTGAATAAAGCTAACTTCTCACTACGTAAGTATCGATAGAAAATACATTGAAACCACAGGTCACTATAGGCAGTATTAATATCTTAGCAGTATTAAGTTCTACAATTTATGAATGCAAAATATTTTCCCAAATATTGTCTTTAATTTCTTTATATCACATTTCATTGTAAAAGATTTAGATTTCTTTTGGCATTGTTTTGTCTTTTGAGACAAGATGTCTTGATGTTCAAACTTGCTGTGTAGCCGAGGCTGATGGTAAACTTATGATCCACCTGCCTGTACTTCCCAGGTGCTGGGATTATAAGCTTGCACATCTTACTTTACATTTCTTCTGTTAATTTATTAAGTGTTTAATACTTTCTGATACTGTCCAAAATAGGACAAGTTTCAATCTTATTTTAAAATTGAAATTCAATTTATGATTTCTGCCATAAACTTATGATTTTTACCATAAAACTTTGCTGAACATGCTTAATTAGGTCTAATTGTGTAGTGGTTAATTTGATCATCAACCTGTTGATTAAGAAACACATAAGGCATGAATGAGGCACACCTTTGGGTGCGTCTCTGAATGTGTTTCCCTGGGAATTTAGCAGAATAAGGATGACTGCTCTGATGGTGAGTGACATCACATGAGCTCAGGTGCCAGGCTGAATATATAAGGTGGGAGAGAACAAAGCTCACTAGAACAGCATTCCCATTTATTTTCTGGTTGGCACCATGGGCCATCTGTTCTGCTGCCACACCTTCCTTCCCTACCCTGCTGAACTGAGTTCCTCAGACCTGTTAGCCACAATAAGCTCTTCCTTTCTTAAGCTGGTTTTTTTCCTGGCAGGTGGTCATAGTTATGAAAAAAGAACCCAGCATTGCATGTGTGTTTAGTCTTAGGATTTTCCAGGTGCAGCATCAAGTCTTTTGAAAATAAAAATTTACATCTTTACCATTCTCATCCTTTCAATCTCTTGCCCCACCTAATCATCTTCATGAGAATTTCTAGTATGATATTGGCAGGAGAGCAATAAGCCAAAATCTTTGTCTCTATCCTAGAGGGAATATTTTGGTAGACATGCTTTATTAGCATGAGGGCATGCTGTTCTTCTTTGCTCTTGCATTAGGAATGTTCTGCTTAACTTCAGACTCACATTCTAAAGTTTGTTAATGATTGGTATTCTTGAGCTAGTATGTGAAGATAAGACATATGATGTTAAACTTGAACTTAGCTTTTTCAGCTAGAGAAAATGCATATGATTCTCTGATGCCAGTTTTATGACTGCTAACGAGTTTTAATGTTCAAAAGTGCCTTAAAGTTAATTAATTGAAAAGATTCCTTTCCATAGTAGAATTAATCACATATATTTAAGAACACAACATATGTGTTATATGAAATAAGTAGCTTGCTTTGTGAGTAAAGTTTTTCAAGTGCCTACCATATCAATTATGTAATTGAGTGAGATGATTTCTGTGTAAACTAAACATTCTCTAATTCATTATATGGAAGCTTGGCTGTCCTAATTGACATATAATTTACAAAAGGTATTTTTCATGAATATCATGTCTATTTTGATCAGGAAAGGATCTGTGGCTATAAAAGCATGAAACACAAAACAATACCTAGTAATACCAGTAAAGCAAGAAAACCGTATCTATTGAAAGGCCTCACTGAAAGTCACATCTCAGAGTGGGCCATTGTATTTTACATTTTGCTTATGCAATGTAGACATGAACTAGCAGAAAAAGCTTTCTATTCTCTTTGACTCCGATTACATTTAGAAAGTTTAATCAGTTGATGATATTTACCAAAAAGTAAATTTGAATATGTCAATCTGTCATAGAATCTGAGAAACATCTTTTTTTTTTATTTCAGCTCATACAAACTTATTAGGTACACCAGTTCCCTCCCTCCCTCCTCCTCCCCCCATACCCCCTGCTCCCCCTCCCCAACCCTCACCCTCCCCATCCCCCAGTGCCTCCCACCCCAATTCCCAGAGAGTCCTTTCTTGTGCATGTCTGATTTTCCTCTGGGCCCTCCTCTCTGATGACGTACAAGGACCCAGTGGCCTTTCCCGAACCCTTTCCCGTGTTCCCCTTAGGTATAGGAACACTGCTGTGGCTGCCAATCCTTTGCCTCAAAGGATCTTGGTGCCTTTAGCAGATGCTAGACTTTGTGAGGTCAACAGTGTGTTGGACAATGCGCAGGGCATGCAAAGTCCAATTATGATTGCTTCAGCCCTAACTAGTATAGAGTATCTTACATATCATTGCTCCTCCCATCCTTATGCTCTTACACTCTTACCACCCCCTCTTCCGCAAATTTCCCTGAGCTTCAAGATGGGGAGAGACTAAGCTGGCCTAGTTCTAGGTGGTTGATATAGAGTCTCTGAAGTTCTGGATTGTGGTTTGTTGATTTTCTTTTGCAGTTTTCTGCTCCTGCAATGCCCTTCACTCCATCCTGGTGGGCATTGTATGTTACCCCCTGGCCAGAGACAAAAAGCTGTTAGAGTCTTGTGATAAAAGCACATTCAAAGATAGATGTAATAAAAGTGGGAAACCACATTGAGGGAGGGGTCTATCACCCATTTGCAAAATGGTTACTTTTTATCTGCCAGACTATATGCCCTCCTCTTCTGGTGAGATCACACCCCCTCAGTAGTAAATGATCAGGAACAAAAGTCTGTGAACTTAATCAGATGTCTCATTACTTATTTGGGTCCTTGGTGGAGGCCTATTTTCCCTGCTGTAACATGGTCCCTTCTCTCCTTGTTTCTGGTGTGGCCCTCCTACCCCATCCCTCCTGTTCATAATCCTTGGAATTACTATCTCTAGGTGGGCTGGGTGGGTTTGGTACTAGGAGCCACCTATTAGGGAGTACATACGGCGCTTAATTTTCTGGGTCTGGGATACTTCACTTAATATAATTGTTTCTAATGACATCCATTTCCTGGCAAATTCCAGTAATTCATCATTTTTGATGGCTGAGTAGTACTCCATTGTATAGATGTACCACAGTTTCCTTATCCACTCGTCAACTGTTGGACATTTGGGCTGATTCCATGACTTTGCTATTGTAAACAGTGCTGCTATGAATATGGTCGTGCTTGTGCTATCGAGGTGAACCTCTGCTGTATGGGGGGTTATTCCCAAAGGTGGAATAGCAGGGTCATATGGCATTTCAATCTTTAATTTCTTTAAGAATCTCCAGACGGCTCGCCAGAGTGGCTGTATGAGCCTGCATTCCCACCAGCAATGTATGAGAGTTCCCCTCTCTCCACATCCTCTCCAGCATTTGTCGTTGTTAGTATTGTGGATTTTTGCCATTCTGACCGGGGTGAGATGATATCTCAGGGAAGTTTTGATTTGCATTTCCCTGATGGCTAAAGAAGTGGAGCATTTTTTAAGATATTTGTTAGACATTTTAATTTCATCCCTGGTAAAGATTCTTTTAAGTTCCAGGGCCCATTTTTTAATTGGGCCATTGGTTTCCTTGGTGTTTAGTTTTCTAAGTTCTTTGTGCACTCTGGACAATAGAGCTCTATCAGATATGTGGTTAGTGAAGATTTTCTCCCATTCTGTGGGTTGCCTTTGAGCTCGCGTTACAATCTCTTTATCTGAACAGAAGCTCTTTAATTTCACCAGATCCCAACTGTTGAGAGTTGGTAGCAGTGACTGTGCCATTGGATGTCTGTTTAGGAACTGTTGGCCTAGCCCAATCAGCTCAAGGGAGTTCCCTATCCTTTCAACTATAGTTTTTATAGTCTCTGGCCTGATATTAAGGTCCTTGATCCACTTGGAATTAAGTCTTGTACATGTTGACAAGTACGGGTCCAGCTTTAATCTTCTGCATGTGGAGGTCCAGTTTTGCCAGCACCATTTGTTGAAGATGCTGTTCTTTTTCCACTGGATTCTTTGGGCCCCTTTGTCAAAGACCAAATGGCTGTAACTTTGTGGGCTTATATCTGGGTCTTCAATCCTTATCCATTGATCTGTGTATCTATTTTGGAGCCAGTACCAGGCTGTCTTTACAACTATGGATTTGTAGTATAGACTAAGGTTTGGTATGGTTATACCTCCAGCTGTGTTTTTGTTACTCAGGATTGTTTTTGCTATCCTGGGTCTTTTGTGCCTCCATATGAACTTTGAGATTGTTTGGTCAACTTCTTTGAAGAATTGCTTTGGGATTTTGATTGGTATAGCATTGAATTTGTATATTGCCTTTGGTAGGATGGTCATTTTCACGATGTTGATTCTGCCAATCCAGGAACAAGGGAGGTCTTTCCACCTTCTGGTGTCTTCTGCAATTTCTTTCTTTAGGGTTTTAATGTTTTCATTGTAAAGGTCTTTTACCTCCTTAGTTAGGTTTATACCAAGGTATTTCATTTTTTTAGGGGCTATAATAAATGGTATTGTTTCTCTCAAGGCTTTTTCACTTCTTTCATTCTGGGCATATAGGAAGGCCTCTGATTTTTGCACATTTATTTTGTATCCTGCCACCCTGCTGAACTTCTCAATTAGTTCCAGGAGCTTCCTGGTGGAGTTTTTGGGATCCCTCAGGTATAAGATCATGTCATCTGCAAATAGGGATAGCTTGACTTCTTCCTTGCCGATTTGAATCCCTCTTATGTCCCTTTCTTGTCTTATGGCTTCAGCTAAGACTTCAAGTACAATATTGAATAGAAGTGGTGAGCGCGGACAGCCTTGTCTAGTTCCTGATCGAAGTGGGAATGCTTCCAATTGTTCCCCATTGAGCATAATCCTTGCTGTGGGCTTGTTGTATATAGCTTTTATTATATTGATAAAGGTTCCTTCCATTCCTACTGTCTCTAGCGTTTTGATCATAAAAGGCTGTTGGATCTTGTCAAAAGCTTTTTCTGCATCTATCGAGAGTATCATGTGGTCTTGGACTTTGGACTGGTTTACATGATGAATTACATTTATTGATTTGCGTATGTTGAACCAACCTTGTGTGCTGGGGATGAAGCCTACTTGGTCCCCATGAATGATCTTTTTAATATGTTTTTGAATCCGATTTGCTAAGACTTTGTTGAGAATCTTTGCGTCTGTGTTCATCAGGGAGATCGGCCTATAGTTTTCTTTTTTAAGTGAATCTTTATTAGATTTTGGGATTAAAACGATATTAGCTTCATAGAAGGAATTTGGTAGTGTTCCTTCCTTTGCTATTTGATGGAACAGTTTAAGGAGTATTGGTGTTATTAACTCCTTAAATGTCTGGTAGAACTCTGTGCTGAATCCATCTGGTCCAGGACATTTTTTGGTGGGAAGATTCGAGATTACTTCCTCAATTTCCTTATATGCTATAGGACTATTTAAATAATTCACAACTTCCTGATTCAATTTAGGTAAGTTGTGTTTACTTAGAAATTCATCCATCTCTTTTGTGTTGTCAAACTTCACAGAGTATAAGTTTTTGAAATATGATGTTATAATTCTCTGGATTTCTTGGATATCAGTAGTGATAACTCCATGTTCATTTCTAATTTTGTTAATTTGGGTTTTCTCTCTCTTGCTTTTGGTTAGTTTAGCTAGGGGTGTATCAATCTTATTGATTTTTTCAAAGAACCAGCTTTTTGACTGGTTGATTTTTTCTATCGTTTTCTTAATCTCAATTTCAGATATTTCTCCCCTTATTTTGCTAATCTCCTCTCTTCTACTACTTTTGGGATCAGATTGCTCTAGTGTCTCTAAAGCTTTAAGCTGCATTGTTGAGTTGTTTATTTCTGACATTTCCATTTTTTTGACGTAGGCATTAAGAGCTATGAACTTACCTCTTAGAACAGCTTTCATTGTGTCCCAGAGATTTTGGTAAGTTGTATTTTTGTTATCATTCACTTTCAGGAAATCTTGAATTTCCTTTTTAATTTCTTCCTGAATCCAGTTCTCATTCAGCATCATAGTGTTAAGTTTCCAGGAGTTAGTGTATTTTCTCTTGTTTGATGTGTTGTGGATGTCCAGCTTTAGGCCGTGATGGTCTGATAGGGCACAGGTTAGAATTTCAACTTTCTTGTATATGTGTAGATTCATTTTGTGGCCCAATATGTGATCTATTTTGGAGAAAGTTCCGTGTGCTGCTGAGAAAAATGTGTATTCTTTGGTGCGTGGGTGAAAAGTTTGATAGAGATCTATAAGGTCCATTTCTTTCAGGGTTTGATTAAGTTCCAAAGTGTCTCTGTTAAGCTTTTGACCTGTTGATCTATCCCATGTTGAGAGGGCGGTGTTGAAGTCCCCAAGAATTATCGTTTGGGGGTTGGTTTCTTGCTTTAGACGCTGTAGGGTTTTCTTAATGAATGTGGAGGGGCCCGTATTGGGTGCATATATGTTCAGTATTGTGAAGTCTTCCTGGTGAATTGTACCTGTGACTAAAATGTAGTATCCATCCGTGTCTCTTATAATTTTCTTTGGTTTGAAGCCCACTTTGTCTGATAGCATAATGGCTACCCCTGCCTGTTTTCTGCTTCCATTTGCTTGTAGAATTGTTGACCATCCTTTTATTTTTAGAGCGTGCCTATCTTTTGTGGTGAGATGGGTTTCCTGCAGGCAGCAGATTGATGGATTGTGATTTTTAATCCAAGTTTGTAATCTGTGTCTCTTGATCGGTGAATTAATTCCATTAACATTTAGTGTTATAATGGAGAAACTATTGTTAATTCCAGACATTTATTATGTTTAGTAGCTTTTTTATGTATATTGCTTCGTTTTTAATGATGTTATACTTGCCTTCTGTTCACCTGGATATGCCTGTTTTTTTCTTCACGCTTGAGTATCATTTCTAGCACGTTTTGAAGGCCTGGTTTGGTGGACATGTATCCCTTCAAGTTGTCTTTGTGCTGGAAAATTTTTCTTTCTCCCTCGATCATGATTGATAGTTTTGCAGGGTAAATCAGCCTGGGTTGACATTTTTGCTCATTCAATACTTGAAGTATGTCTCTCCAAGCTCTTCTTGCTTTTACTGTTTCGACTGAGAAGTCATTTGTTATTTTAATAGGTTTACCTTTAAAAGTGACTTGTTTTTTCTCCCTTGAAGCTCTCAGCACCAGTTCTTTATCTTGAATGTGGAGTGTTTTAACTATTATTTGCCGCGGCGTGCTTCTATTTTGGTCGTATCTGTTTGGGGTGCGGAATGCCTCTTGTATATGGATGGGCCTGTCTTTTTTTAGATGAGGAAAGTTTTCCTTGATGATCGTTTGAAAAATTTCCTCAGGGGTGGTATTTTGAGATTCTTGCTCTGGTATTCCATGAATACGCATGTTAGGCTTTTTCAGGGTGTCCCATATCTCTTGGATATTTCTCTCAAGTATCTTTTTGGCTTTAACAACTTCTTCCATTGAGCTGGTTAGTACTCCCACTTTATCTTCAAGGTCTGAAATTCTGTTTTCTGCTTCATTAGTTCTGTTGATAAGACTCTCTGGCGTTCTGGGTTGAAGATAACTTGTCTTTTAGCTCAGTTTTAAACTCTGCTTGAGTTTGTTTTAACTGCTCTATGCCACTTTTTGTTTCTTGCACTGTTTTTCTCAACTCCTCCAGATGTCTGTTGTGTTCCTCTTCAAAGCGATTGATTCGATTATGGAATTCCTCCCTGATTTCCTCTTTCATAGTATTGAACATGGTAATGATCATATTTTGAAAGTCTTTATCCTAGGTGGGGCTTTCTTGGCCTTTTTCCGTGGGTTTGTTCTTGTTGGGGTCTAACATTATGGGATTAATTTCTTCAGTGGGAAATTTGTTTACTTGATTGTTGCTTCTCATGGATTTGCACTTTGACTTTGGCATTGTCATTTTAACTCTTAAGATCTCTCAATTTCACTAAACTGAATTATTTGGCCTGGGGTCCTGTTGGGCGGGGCGGGCGGAGACTTACCTAGGTCGTGGGGTGAGGCCCGGCTGGACCGCGTGCATCCCGACGGGTGGAGCGGGGTGGGGTGCAAAGGGCCTGAGAAACATCTTAATGGAACTTTGTAATGGGTGTTCTTGTTATCTCTATGCAAATGAGAAAAATGGCATCAACGTAGTTGTACTATGTTGCTGGTGGGTGGGTTTCAGTTGTGCTGAACAGCTTTCTTCTGTGGCTAGGTTTTAGTATTCCATGGACTTCATTACATGTCTTGGTTAGACAAGTCATTTAGGATTTATAGCTCCATGATCTAGTTTCCCAAGTTATGTTCAGAAACTGAGATGTGTGTGTATGTGTGTGTGTGTTCTTGCTAAGATGAAGCAGCTATTTTTTAGGCACACAAAAAGACATTAGGAGAAGTTTATTTGCCCTTCTTAGATTTTATCAAAGGAAAGGTAAGTTTGATCACAGTCAAATATGATCCTCAGAGTTCAAATATAAAATATCCTCAGTAAAAAAATACTGAGACAGGTTGTTCCTCCTGCCCACCTGCCCGCCGTACCAAGACAGGACTCGTTCTACATTGGTCCTCCATTCCAGATGAAGAGTTCTGCCATCACCATCAGTCCCTCTGCCCCTCCGGCCCACTGGGGACCGTCACTGATGGTCCACTGAAGGACACACTGCTACTCAGAATTCAGCAGAATCAAAGAAAACCCAAGCAAAGCTCTAAGAGACAAAGGCCATACATTTGAAGTCCTATAAAATCATCCTATCACATGGGAGAGATTTTTCACATCCAGCCCAAAGATAAGTAAACCTCTTTTGTTTACCATACTGCTCCTTTTTAGTATTAATCACTGTAGATTAACTTTTCCATACAGCCACCCCCAAAATATATACAACTCCAGGGATTATACCACTCACCCTCACATATCACCAAGATACTAAATCATAAAAGTACACTACCATACTAATATTCACCCCCTGTCTACTTAACCTGATTTAACAGTTGTACTAACAGCCTAATAGCCTCATCTAGGAAATAATACTAACAACAGACAAACGTACCCAACTACAAGGCAAGCACTAGTAATAACGGCTCGAGAGTAGTAATACCAACTAAATCAGTACAGTCAAAAACACACAGAAACTGAAAGGTCTTAAGAGACAAAACAACAATGCCCAAGTCGAACTGCAGATCCATGAGAAACAAAACCCAAGAAGACAAATCTCCCACCAAAAGAATTAACCCCATAATGATGGATTCCAACCAGAACAAATTCACTTTCAAAGTATGATCATTACCATGATTAATACTATGAAAGAGGAAATATGGGAGGAGTTAAATAACCGCGTCAACCATTTTGAACAGGAACACAACAGACACTTGGAGGAGTTGAGAAAATCAGTTTAAGAAATAAAAAAAAGGCATAGAGCAGTTAAAACAGTCACAGGCAGAGTTAAGAATCAAACTACAAGACAAGTTATCTTCAACCCAAAACTCAACAGAGAGTCTTAGCAGTAGAACTAACGAAGCAGAAAATAGAATTTCAGATCTTGAAGACAAAGTGGAAGAATTAACTAACTCAATGGAAGAGGTTCTTAAAGCCAAAAAGATACTTGAGAGGAATATTAAGAGATATGGGACACCCTGAAGAAGCCTAACATGCATATTCATGAATACCAGAGCAAGAATCCCAAAATACAACGCCTGAGGAAATTTTTCAAATTATCATAAATGAAAACTTCCCTCAACTAAAGTATAAGAGGCCCATCCTAATACAAGAAGCATTCTTCACCCCAAACAGATATGACCAAAATAGAAAATCGCCACGGCAAATAATAGTCAAAACACTCCACATTCAAGACAAAGAAAAGGTGCCGAGAGCTTCAAGGGAAAAAAATAAGTCACTTTTAAAGGTAAACCTATTTTAAAATAACAAATAACTTCTCAATAGAAACAGTAAAAGCAAGAAGAGCTTGGAGAGACATACTTCAAGTATTGAATGAGCAAAAATGTCAACCCAGACTGATATTCCTGGCGAAACTATCTGTCAAGATCGAGAGAAAGGGGCTGGAGAGGTGGCTCAGGGGTTAAGCCTCCGCCTTGCAGGCGGAAGGTCCCGAGTTCGGATCCCAGATCCCACGTATAGACGCCAGACGGAAGCGGGGGCGGCCTGCGCTTCTGGTCCTGGTAGGGCGGAGCCTGTGAATCCCGGGGCAGAAGGAGGTGGAGGCGTCCATGGTGGTTCGCGAATTCGTCCGTGGTTCTACACACACATACACACACACACAGACACGCGCGTGCACATACACACAGTTGAATTAATAATAATAATAAAAAAAAAAAAAAAAAAAAATTAAAAAAAAGATCGAGAGAAAAAGAAAAGTTTCCTAGCACAAAGACAATTTGAAGGCTTATATGTCTACCAAACCAGGCCTTCAAAAAATGCTAGACAAATATAATAGAAACCCCTGTTAGGAGGGTACAGGAGTTCCTATTATATTTGTATGAGCAGAAAAATAAAAAAAATAGAAAAAGAAAAAAATGCTAGAAATGATACTCAAGCTTCAAGAAAAAAAACAAGTGTATCCAGGAGGACAGAAGGGAAGTATAATATCACCAAAAGAAATGTCAAACAATACAGTTACAAAAGCCACTAAGCATAAAAAATGTCCAGAATTAAAAACAATTTCTCCATTATAACATTAAATGTCAATGGTATTAACTCACCAACCAAGAGACGCAGATTACAAACTTGGATTAAAAATCACAATCCATCAATCTGCTGCCTGCAGGAAACTCATCTCACCACAAAAGATAGGCACATCCTAAAAATAAAAGGCTGGTCCCAAATTCTGCAGGCTAATGGAACCAGGAACCAGGCAGGGGCAGCCATTATGCTTTTGGACAAAGTAGATTCCAAACCAAAAAAAATAAGCGGCAAAAATGGATACTACATTTTAGTCACAGGTACAATTCACCAGGAAGACTTCATAATACTGAACATATATGCACCTAATACAGGTCCCTCCACATTCATTAAGCAAACCCTACAGTGTCTAAAGCGAGAAATTAACCCGCAAACAATAATTCTTGGGGATTTCAACACTGCCCTCTCAAAATGGGATCGATCAACAGGTCAAAAGCTTAAAAGAGACACTTTGGAACTCAACCAAACCCTTGAAGAAATGGACCTTACAGATCTCTATCGAACTTTTCATCCACGCACCAAAGAATACACATTTTTGTCAGCAGCACACGGAACTTTCTCCAAAATAGATCACATATTGGGACACAAAATGAATCTACACATATACTGGAAAGTTGAAATTCTAGCCTGTACCCTATCAGACCACCATGGTCTAAAGCTTGACATCCACAACACAAGAAACAGCAGAAAATACACTAACTTCTGGAAACTTAACACTATGATGCTGAATGAGAACTGGATTCAGGAAGAAATTAAAAAGGAAATTCAAGATTTCCTGAAAGTGAATGATAATGAAAATACAGCTTACCAAAATCTTTGGGACACAATGAAAGCTGTCCTAAGAGGTAAGTTCATAGCTCTTAATGCCTACATCAAAAAAATGGAAACATCAGAAATAAATAACTTAACAATGCAGCTTAAAGCTTTAGAGACACTAGAGCAATCTGATCCCAAAAGCAGTAGAAGGGAGGAGATTAGCAAAATAAGGGGAGAAATATCCAAAATCGAGATTAGGAAAATGAAACAGAAAATCAACCAGTCAAAAAGCTGTTTTTTTGAAAAAATCAATAAGATTGATACATCCCTAGCTAAATTAACCAAGAGCAAGAGAGAGAAAACCCAAATTAACAAAATTAGAAATGAAAATGGAGTTATCACTACTGATACCCAAGAAATCCAGAGAATTATAACATCATATTTCAAAAACTTATACTTTGTGAAATTTGACAACACAAAAGAGATGGATGAATTCCTAAGTAAACACAACTTACCTAAATTGAATCAGGAAGTTGTGAATTATTTAAATAGTCCTATAACATATGAGGAAATTTCTTCCCACCAAGAAATGCCCTCGGCCAGATTTATTCAGCACAGATTTCTACCAGACATTTAAGGAGTTACTAACACCAATACTCCTTAAATTGTTCCATCAAATAGCAAAGGAAGGAACACTACCAAATTCCTTCTATGAAGCTAATATCATCTTAATCCCAAAACCTAATAAAGATTCACTTAATAAAGAAAACTATAGGCCGATCTCCCTGATGAACACAGACGCAAAGATTCTCAACAAAGTCTTAGCAAATCGGATTCAAAAACATATCAAAAAGATCATTCACGGGGATCAAATAGGCTTTATCCCAAGCACACAAGGTTGGTTCAACATATGCAAATCAATAAACGTAATCCACCATATAAACCAGTCTAAACTCCAAGACCACCTGATACTCTTGATAGATGCAGTAAAAGCTTTTGACAAGATCCAACAGCCTTTTATGTTCAAAGCCCTAGAGACAGTGGAATGGAAGGAACCTTTATCAATATAATAAAAGCTGTCTACAAGCCCACAGCAGGGATTATACTCAATGGGGAAAAACTCAAAGCATTCCCACTTCGATTAGGAACTAGACAAGGCTGTCCACTCTCACCACTTCTATTCAGTATTGTACTTGAAGTCTTAGCTGAAGCCATAAGACAAGAAAGGGACACAAGAGGGATTCAAATCGGCAAGGAAGAAGTCAAGCTATCCCTATTTGCAGATGACATGATCTTATACCTGAGTGATCCCAAAAACTCCACCAGGAAGCTCCTGAAACTAATACAGAAGTTCAGCAGGGTGGCAGGATACAAAATAAATGTGCAAAAATCAGTGGCCTTCCTATATGCCCAGAATGAAAGAAATGAAAAAGCCCTGAGAGAAACAATCCCATTTACTATAGCCCCTAAAAAAATGAAATACCTTAATATAAACCTAACCAAGGAAGTGAGAGACCTTTGCAATGAAAACTTTAAAACCCTAAAAAAAGAAATTGGATTAGACACCAGAAGGTGGAAAGACCTCCCTTGTTCCTGGATTGGCAGAATCAACATCATAAAAATGACGATCCTACTAAAGGGAATATACAGAATCAATGCTATACCAATCAAAATCCCAAAGCAATTCTTTAAAGAAGTTGACCAAACAATCTCAACGTTCATATGGAGGCACAAAAGACCCATGATAGCAAAGACAATCCTGAGTAACAAAAACACTGCTGGAGGTATCACCATACCAAACCTTAGTGTATACTACAAATTCATAGTTGTAAAAACAGCCTGGTATTGGCTCCAAAATAGACACACAGATCAATGGATAAGGGTTGAAGACCCAGATGTAAGCCCACACAACTACAGCCATTTGATCTTTGACAAAAAGGCCGAAAGAATCCAATGGAAAAAGAACAGCATCTTCAACAAATGGTGCTAGCAAAACTGGATCTCCACATGCAGAAGATTAAAACTGGACCCATACTTGTCACCATGTACAAGAATTAATTCCAAATGGATCAAGGACCTCGATAGAAGGCCAGAGACTATAAAAACCTTAGTTGAAAGGGTAGGGAACTCCCTGAAGCTGATTGGACTAGGCCAATAGATCCTAATCAGAAATCCAATAGTGCAGTCACTACAACCAACACTCAACAGATGGGATCTTGTTCAAATAAAGAGATTGTAAATGGAGCACATAGGTAACCCACAGAATGGGAGAAAATCTTCACTAACCACATATCTGATAGAGCTCTGTTATCCAGAGTGCAGAAAGAACTTAGAAAACTAAATACCAAGGAAACCAAATGCCCAATTCACAATGGGCCTTGGAACTTAAAAGAAACTTACCAGGGATGAAATTGAAATGTCTAACAAATATCTTAAAAAATGCTCCACATCCTTAGCCATCAGGGAAATGCAAATCAAATCCTCCCTGAGATATCATCTCACCTCTGTCAGGATGGCAAAAATTCACAATACAAACAACACCAACTGCTGGAGAGGATGTGGAGAGAGGGGAACTCTCCCACATTGCTGGTGAGAATGCAGGCTCATACAACCACTCTGGCGATCCATCTGGCGATTCCAAAGAAGTTAAAGATTGAAATGCCATATGACCCAGCTATTCCACTTTTGGGAATAACCTCCCATGCAGTAAAAATTCACCTCGATAGCACAAGCACGACCATTTTCATAGCAGCACTTTTTATAATAGCAAAGTCATGGAATCAACCCAAATGTCCAACAGTTGACGAGTGGATAAGGAAAATTTGGTACATTTATAGAATGGAATACTACTCAGCTATCAAAAATGATGAATTAATGCAATTTTCTGGGAAATGGATGGAATTAGAAACAATTATATTGAGTGAAGTATCTCATATCTCAGACACAGAAAATTAATCGCCATATGTACTCCCTAATAGGTGGATCCTGGTACCAAACCCACTTAGAGACACACTCAAAGATAAATATCTGTAATACCTACAGTAATTTCAAAGATTATAATCAGGAGAGAAGGGGAAGAAGGGCCCTGCCAGAAACAAGGAGAGAGGGGATCATGCTACAGCAGAGATAATAGGCCACCATCAAGGACTTCAAGTAAGTAATGAGATATCTGGTTAAGCTCACAGACTGTCCTTCCTGGTCACTTGCAACTGATGGGGTATGATCTTACCAGAAAGGGAGGGCATATAGTCTGGAGATAGAAGGTAACCATTTTGTAATGGGAGACTGACCCACCCCTTACTGCAGTGTCCTACTCTTATTCCATCTACCTTTGAATCTACTCTTATAATAAGACTCTATTTTAACAGGTTTTAATCTGTGGCCAGGGGGTGACATCCAATACCCATGAGGATGGAGCCAAGGGCGTGGTAGGAGCAGCAAATCTGAAAAAAAATCAACAAACAATAATTCAGAATATCAGAGACTCTATATCAACCACCTGGAATCAGGCTTGTCTACTCTCACCCCATCCTGAAGCTCTGGGAAATTCGCAGAAGACGGGGAGATAAAATTGTAAGAGCACAAGGATGAGAGGAGTCATGATATGCAAGATACTCCACACAAGTTAGGGCCGAAGCAATTATAATAGGACTCTGCATGATCTGCAAAATGACCAACATATCATTGACCCCTCAAAGTCTAGCATGGACTAAAGGCACTAGGATCCTTAGAAGCAAGGGATTACCAGTCACAATAGTGTTCCTGTACTTAAGGGTAACACTAGGAAATGCCGCTGAGTCCTTACACCTCATCAAAGAGGAGGACTCAGACGAAAGTTTGACTTACACATTAAAGGATGCTTCAGAGATGGGAGGAGGGGGCACTGAGAGAAAGAGAGGGTGAGGGTAAAGGTCGTGGAAAAGGGGGGAGGGAGCAGGGAGGTCCAGGGTGTGGTGGAGGAAGGGAGGGTATAGTGGTACCTGTTATGTTTGTATGAGTGTAAAAATAAATAAAAAAAGAAAAAAAAAGATACTGAGATACTAAAAGGTGGGTGAGAGAATACAAAGTCTTTCAAAGCAAGAAAAGACAGCAGTGTCTGAAGAGCAGAGCCCAGCTTCAGGACTGCTTTTTTTTTTTTTTTACTAGTCAAGACTTACCAGGATAGAGTAGATATATTTGGGGTGTCCCTTACAATGGTATCCTTAACTATTCCCCATAGCCAGGACTTGGTGTCCGGGTGGCTGTCTTCATATATCCAATTGTCTTCCAAGCATGGTAGGTTGAAGGAAATCAGAAGCAGCTACAAATGGGAATCTTTTCTATGCTGAGAGTGAGATAATGAGTCAGCATATGGGGAACATGGAGTTCTACAGTACAGTCCATTTTGTACCCAGGTACACCATGATCAGCCGGCCAATGCTGTAGGTGGTGAATCAAACTATTCTTTTTGCAAACTGATCCTTCTATTATAACTGTGCTCCCATTGCAGTGAATGCCATCTTGGGATCCCTGCCACTCTGGAATCCAGAGATCTGTATTGCATTTAGGGTCTTCAATTCAGAGGCACAGTTACCACTATAAATTCTATTCTACAGAGAGAGGAATAAGTTCAGTCTTTTCTGGATGCTGGGGGTGGGGGAAGATGTCTATCTCTCTCACAAAATTTGTCTCAAAAATTGATAAGAGGTGTGTCCTCTGAACCTTCTCTCGGTGGATGAGTATTTATTTATTTATTTATTTATTTATTTATTTATTTATTCCCAATCATACAAGCTTAATAGGTACCCTAGTCCCCTTCCTCCTCCACCTTTTCCCAGTCCCTCTTGTATTCTCCCCCCCTTTCCCCTTCCTTTCATTCCCCTTCCTTTCCCTTCTCCCAGTGTCTCCCCCTTCACCCTTTTCCATTCCTTGGAGCACCCTTTTGTGTGAATGCCAAACTTCCCTTTGAGTCCTCCAATCTAGTGAGGTGTAAGGACTCGGTGGTATTGCCCAGAGCCCTTTCTTGGGGTCCCCTTTAGTATAGGAACACTATTATGAATGTTAATCTCTTGCCTCTGAGGATTCTAGTGTCTATGATCCATGTTAGACTTTGGGGGGTCGTTGACATGTCAGTCATTGGGCAGGTCATACAAAGTCCAATTATGGCTACTGTGGTCCTAACTTGTGTGGAGTATCTTGAACATTGTCGGTCCTCCTCATCTTTAGGTTCTTACAATCTTTTTTTTTTTAAATTTTAAACATTTTTTATTATTATTTCCGCTCATACAAACCTAATAGGTAGACCAGTTTCCTCCCCCACTCCTCCTCCCCCCGAACCCCCTGCTCCCCCTCCCTTCCTCCCCATCTCCCAGTGCCTCCCCCCCTATTCCCAGAGAGTCCTTTATTGTGTATGCCTAACTCTCCTCTTGGTCCTCCTCTCCGATGGCATACAAGGACCCAGTGGCATTTGCCTGAACTCTTTCTCGTGTTCCCCTTAAGCATAGGAACACTACTGTGGCTGTCAATCCCTTGCCACCAAGGATCTTGGTGCCTTTAGCCGATGATAGACTTTGTGAGGTCAATAGTGTGTTGGACATTGCGCAGGCATGCAATGTCCAATTATGATTGCTTCAGCCCTAACTAGTGTGGAGAATCTTCAAATCATTGCTCCTCCCATCCTTTTGCTCTTACAATCTTACTGCCCCCTCTTCTGCAAATGTACCTGAGCTTCAGGATGGGGGGAGATTAGGCTGGCTTAGTTCTATGTGGTTGATATAGAGTCTCTGAAGTTCTGGATTGTGGTTTGTTGATTTTCTTTTGCAGTTTTGCTGCTCCTGCAATGCCCTTCACTCCATCCGGATGGACACTGTATGTCACCCCCTGGTCAGAGACAAAAAACTGTTAAACTGGAGTCTTGTTATAATAGCACATTCAAGGGTAGATGTAATAAAAGCAGGAAACCTCAGTGAGGGAGGGGTCAATCACCCATTTGCAAAATGATCACCTTTCATCTGCCAGACTATATGCTTTCCCCTTCTGTTGAGATCATACCCCTCAGTTGTACATGATGAGGAACAAACGA
Source organism: Typhlomys cinereus (assembly GCA_023101885.1). Classification (NCBI taxonomy): domain Eukaryota; kingdom Metazoa; phylum Chordata; class Mammalia; order Rodentia; family Platacanthomyidae; genus Typhlomys; species Typhlomys cinereus. The sequence goes on along the minus strand of JALPQD010000183.1, from coordinate 1,662,996 downwards.
CTGTGAACTTAACCAGATGTCACATTACTTACTTGCAGTCCTTGATGGAGGCCTATTTTCTCTGCTGTAACATGGTCCCCTCTCTTCTTGTGTCTGGAGTGGCCCTCCAACCCCATCCCTCCTGGTCACAATCCTTGCAATTACTGTATTACATAGGTTTACCCTTGAGTGTACCCTTGAGTGTCTCAATGTGGGCTGGGTGAGTTTGGTACTAGGAGACACCTATTAGGGAGTACATACGGCGCTTAATTTTCTGGGTTTGGGATACTTCACTTAATATAATTGTTTCTAATGACATCCATTTCCTGGCAAATTCCAGTAGTTCATCATTTTTGATGGCTGAGTAGTACTCCACTGTATAGATGTACCACAGTTTCCTTATCCACTCGTCAACTGTTGGACATTTGGGCTGATTCCATGACTTTGCTATTGTAAACAGTGCTGCTATGAACATGGTCGTGCTTGTGCTATCGAGGTGAACCTCTGCTGTATGGGGGGTTATACCCAAAAGTGGAATCGCAGGGTCATATGGCATTTCAATCTTTAATTTCTTTAAGAATCTCCGGACCGCTCGCCAGAGTGGCCTTATGAGCCTGCATTCCCACCAGCAATGTAGGAGAGTTCCCCTCTCTCCACATCCTCTCCAGCACTTGTTGTTGTTTGTATTGTGAATTTTTGCCATCCTGACCGGGGTGAGATGATATCTCAGGGAGGTTTTGATTTGCATTTCCCTGATGGCTAAAGAAGTGGAGCATATTTTAAGATATTTGTTAGACATTTTAATTTCATCCCTGGTAAAATTTCTTTTAAGTTCCAGGGCCCATTTTTTAATTGGGCCATTGTTTTCCTTGGTGTTTAGTTTTCTAAGTTCTTTGTGCACTCTGGACAGTAGAGCTCTATCAGATATGTGGTAAGCGAAGATTTTCTCCCATTCTGTGGGTTGCCTTTGAGCTCGTGTTACAATCTCTTTATCTGAACAGAAGCTCTTTAATTTCACAAGATCCCAACTGTTGAGAGTCGGTAGCAGTGACTGTGCCATTGGATGTCTGTTTAGGAAATGTTGGCCTAGCCCAATCAGCTCGAGGGAGTTCCCTATCTGTTCAACTATGATTTTTATAGTCTCTGGCCTGATATCAAGGTCCTTGATCCATTTGGAATTAAGTCTTGTACATGGTGACAAGTACGGGTCCAGCTTTAATCTTCTGCATGTGGAGATCCAGTTTTGCCAGCCCCATTTTTTTTTTATTTCAGCTCATATAAACTTATTAGGTACACCAATTCCCTCCCTCTCTCCTCCTCCCCCCGTACCCCCTGCTCCCCCTCTCCATCCTTCTCCCTCCTCATCCCCCAGTGCCTCCCGCCCCAATTCCCAGAGAGTCCTTTCTTGTGCATGTCTGATTTTCCTCTGGGCCCTCTCCGATGACGTACAAGGACCCAGTGGCCTTTCCCTGAACCCTTTCCCGTGTTCCCCTTAGGTATAGGAACACTGCTGTGGCTGCCAATCCTTTGCCTCCAAGGATCTTGGTGCCTTTAGCAGATGCTAGACTTTGTGAGGTCAACAGTGTGTTGGACAATGCGCAGGGCATGCAAAGTCCAATTATGATTCCTTAATCCCTAACTAGTATAGAGTATCTTATATATCATTGCTCCTCCCATCCTTTTGCTCTTACACTCTTACCGCCCCCTCTTCCGGAAATTTCCCTGAGCTTCAAGATGGGGAGAGACTAAGTTGGCCTAGTTCTAGGTGGTTGATATAGAGTCTCTGAAGTTCTGGATTGTGGTTTGTTGATTTTCTTTTGCAGTTTTGCTGCTCCTGCAATGCCCTTCACTCCATCCTGGTGGGCATTGTATGTTACCTCCTGGCCAGAGACAAAAAACTGTTAGAGTCTTGTGATAAAAGCACATTCAAAGGTAGATGTAATAAAAGTGGGAAAACATGCTAAGGGAGGGGTCTATCACCCATTTGCAAAATGGTTACTTTTTATCTGCCAGACTATATGCCCTCCTCTTCTGGTGAGATCACACCCCCTCAGTAGTAAATGATCAGGAACAAAAGTCTGTGAACGTAATCATATGTCTCATTACTTATTTGGGTCCTTGGTGGAGGCCTATTTTCCCTGCTGTAACATGGTCCCTTCTCTCTTTGTTTCTGGTGTGGCCCTCCTACCCCATCCCTCCTGTTCATAATCCTTGGAATTACTGTCTCTAGGTGGGCTGGGTGGGTTTGGTACTAGGAGCTATTAGTGAGTACATACGGCGCTTAATTTTCTGGGTCTGGGATACTTCACTTAATATAACTGTTTCTAATGACATCCATTTCCCGGCAAATTCCAGTAATTCATCATTTTTGATGGCTGAGTAGTACTCCACTGCATAGATGTACCACAGTTTCCTTATCCACTCATCAACTGTTGGACATTTGGGTTGATTCCATGTCTTTGCTATTGTAAACAGTGCTGCTATGAACATGGTCGTGCTTGTGCTATCGAGGTGAACCTCTGCTGTATGGGGGGTTATACCCAAAAGTGGAATCGCAGGGTCATATGGCATTTCAATCTTTAATTTCTTTAAGAATCTCCGGACCGCTTGCCAGAGTGGCCGTATGAGCCTGCATTCCCACCAGCAATGTAGGAGAGTTCCCCTCTCTCCACATCCTCTCCAGCACTTGTTGTTGTTTGTATTGTGGATTTTTGCCATCCTGACCGGGGTGAGATGATATCTCAGGGAGGTTTTGATTTGCATTTCCCTGATGGCTAAAGAAGTGGAGCATATTTTAAGATATTTGTTAGAAATTTTAATTTCATCCCTGGTAAAGATTCTTTTAAGTTCCAGGGCCCATTTTTTAATTGGGCCATTGTTCTCCTTGGTGTTTAGTTTTCTAAGTTCTTTGTGCACTCTGGACAGTAGAGCTCTATCAGATATGTGGTTAGTTAAGATTTTCTCCCATTCTGTGGGTTGCCTTTGAGCTCGTGTTACAATCTCTTTATCTGAACAGAAGCTCTTTAATTTCACAAGATCCCAACTGTTGAGAGTTGGTAGCAGTGACTGTGCCATTGGATGTCTGTTTAGGAAATGTTGGCCTAGCCCAATCAGCTCAAGGGAGTTCCTTATCTGTTCAACTATGATTTTTATAGTCTCTGGCCTGATATTAAGGTCCTTGATCCACTTGGAATTAAGTCTTGTACATGGTGACAAGTATGGGTCCAGCTGTAATCTTCTGCATGTGGAGATCCACTTTTGCCAGCACCATTTGTTGAAGATGCTGTTCTCTTTCCATTGGATTCTTTGGGCCCCTTTGTCAAAGATCAAATGGCTGTATTTTTGTGGGCTTATATCTGGGTCCTCAACCCTTATCCATTGATCTGTGTGTCTATTTTCGAGCCAGTACTAGGCTGTAAATGGGATTGTTTCTCTCAAGGCTTTTTCACTTCTTTCATTCTGGGCATATACGAAGGCCTCTGATTTTTTTAATACATCTTTTATTATTATTTCAGCTCATACAAACTTAATAGGTACACCAGTTCCCTACCTCCCTCCTCCTCCCCCTGAAACCCCTGCTTTCCCTGCCCTCACCCTTCCCGCCCCATCCCCCCGTGCCTCCCGCCCCAATTCCCAGAGTCCTTTCTTGTGCATGCCTGACTCTCCTCTGGGCCCTCCTCTCTGATGACATACAAGGACCCAGTGGCATTTCCCTGAACCCTTTCCTGTGTTCCCCTTAAGCATAGGAACACTACTGTGGCTGTCAATCCCTTACCTCCAAGGATCTTGGTGCCTTTAGCAGATGCTAGACTTTGTGCGGTCAATAGTGTGTTGGACATTGCGCCGGGCATGCAATGTCCAATTATGATTGCTTCGGCCCTAACTTGTGTGGAGTATCTTGCAAATCATTGTTCCTCCCATCCTTTTGCTCTTACAGTCTTACCGCTCCCTCTTCCGCAAATGTCCCTGAACTTCAGGATGGGGAGAGATTAGTCTGGCCTAGTTCTAGGTGGTTGATATAGAGTCTCTGAAGTTCTGGATAGTGGTTCGTTGATTTTCTTTTGCAGTTTTGTTGCTCCTGCAATGCCCTTCACTCCATCGTGATGGGCACTGTATGTCACCCCCTGGCCAGAGACAGAAAGCTGTTAAACTGGAGTCTTATTATAAGAGCACATTCAAGGGTAGATGTAATACTTACACCCAAAAGTGGAATCGCAGGGTCATATGGCATTTGGCAATGGGAGGGGTCAATCACCCATTTGCAAAATGGTTACTGTTTAATATGCCAGACTATATGCCCTCCCCTTCTGGTGAGTTCATACCCCCTTACTTGTAAATGATCAGGAACGAATGTCTGTGAACTTAACTAGGTGTCACATTACTTTCTTGCAGTCCTTGATGGAGGCCTATTTTCTCTACTGTAACATGGTCACTTCTCTCCTTGTTTCTGGTGTGGCCTTCCAACCCCATCCCTCCTGTTCATAATCCTTGCAATTACTGTAGGAAATACATAGGTTTACCTATGAGTGTCTCAAGATGGGCTGGGTGGGTTTGGTATTAGGAGCCACCTATTAGGGAGTACATACGGCGCTTAATTTTCTGGGTTTGGGATACTTCACTTAATATAATTGTTTCTAATGACATCCATTTCCCGGCAAATTCCAGTAGTTCATCATTTTTGATGGCTGAGTAGTACTCCATTGTATAGATGTACCACAGTTTCCTTATCCACTCGTCAACTGTTGGACATTTGGGCTGATTCCATGACTTTGCTATTGTAAACAGTGCTGCTATGAACATGGTCGTGCTTGTGCTATCGAGGTGAACCTCTGCTGTATGGGGGGTTATACCCAAAAGTGGAATCGCAGGGTCATATGGCATTTCAATCTTTAATTTCTTTAAGAATCTCCGGACCGCTCGCCAGAGTGGCCTTATGAGCCTGCATTCTCACCAGCAATGTAGGAGAGTTCCCCTCTCTCCACATCCTCTCCAGCACTTGTTGTTGTTTGTATTATGGATTTTTGCCATCCTGACTGGGGTGAGATGATATCTCAGGGAGGTTTTGATTTGCATTTCCCTGATGGCTAAAGAAGTGGAGCATATTTTAAGATATTTGTTAGACATTTTAATTTCATCCCTGGTAAAATTTCTTTTAAGTTTCAGGGCCCATTTTTTAATTGGGCCATTGTTTTCCTTGGTGTTTAGTTTTCTAAGTTCTTTGTGCACTCTGGACAGTAGAGCTCTATCAGATATGTGGTAAGCGAAGATTTTCTCCCATTCTGTGGGTTGCCTTTGAGCTCGTGTTACAATCTCTTTATCTGAACAGAAGCTCTTTAATTTCACAAGATCCCAACTGTTGAGAGTCGGTAGCAGTGACTGTGCCATTGGATGTCTGTTTAGGAAATGTTGGCCTAGCCCAATCAGCTCGAGGGAGTTCCCTATCTGTTCAACTATGATTTTTATAGTCTCTGGCCTGATATCAAGGTCCTTGATCCATTTGGAATCAAGTCTTGTACATGGTGACAAGTACGGGTCCAGCTTTAATCTTCTGCATGTGGAGATCCAGTTTTGCCAGCCCCATTTTTTTTTATTTCAGCTCATATAAACTTATTAGGTACACCAATTCCCTCCCTCCCTCCTCCTCCCCCCGTACCCCCTGCTCCCCCTCTCCATCCTTCTCCCTCCTCATCCCCCAGTGCCTCCCGCCCCAATTCCCAGAGAGTCCTTTCTTGTGCATGTCTGATTTTCCTCTGGGCCCTCTCCGATGACGTACAAGGACCCAGTGGCCTTTCCCTGAACCCTTTCCCGTGTTCCCCTTAGGTATAGGAACACTGCTGTGGCTGCCAATCCTTTGCCTCCAAGGATCTTGGTGCCTTTAGCAGATGCTAGACTTTGTGAGGTCAACAGTGTGTTGGACAATGCGCAGGGCATGCAAAGTCCAATTATGATTGCTTAATCCCTAAGTAGTATAGAGTATCTTATATATCATTGCTCCTCCCATCCTTTTGCTCTTACACTCTTACCGCCCCCTCTTCCGGAAATTTCCCTGAGCTTCAAGATGGGGAGAGACTAAGCTGGCCTAGTTCTAGGTGGTTGATATAGAGTCTCTGAAGTTCTGGATTGTGGTTTGTTGATTTTCTTTTGCAGTTTTGCTGCTCCTGCAATGCCCTTCACTCCATCCTGGTGGGCATTGTATGTTACCTCCTGGCCAGAGACAAAAAACTGTTAGAGTCTTGTGATAAAAGCACATTCAAAGATAGATGTAATAAAAGTGGGAAAACATGCTAAGGGAGGGGTCTATCACCCATTTGCAAAATGGTTACTTTTTATCTGCCAGACTATATGCCCTCCTCTTCTGGTGAGATCACACCCCCTCAGTAGTAAATGATCAGGAACAAAAGTCTGTGAACATAATCATATGTCTCATTACTTATTTGGGTCCTTGGTGGAGGCCTATTTTCCCTGCTTTAACATGGTCCCTTCTCTCCTTGTTTCTGGTGTGGCCCTCCTACCCCATCCCTCCTGTTCATAATCCTTGGAATTACTGTCTCTGGGTGGGCTGGGTGGGTTTGGTACTAGGAGCCAGCTATTAGTGAGTACATACGGCGCTTAATTTTCTGGGTCTGGGATACTGCACTTAATATAACTGTTTCTAATGACATCCATTTCCCGGCAAATTCCAGTAATTCATCATTTTTGATGGCTGAGTAGTACTCCACTGTATAGATGTACCACAGTTTCCTTATCCACTCGTCAACTGTTGGACATTTGGGTTGATTCCATGTCTTTGCTATTGTAAACAGTGCTGCTATGAACATGGTCGTGCTTGTGCTATCGAGGTGAACCTCTGCTGTATGGGGGGTTGTACCCAAAAGTGGAATCGCAGGGTCATATGGCATTTCAATCTTTAATTTCTTTAAGAATCTCCGGACCGCTTGCCAGAGTGGCCGTATGAGCCTGCATTCCCACCAGCAATGTAGGAGAGTTCCCCTCTCTCCACATCCTCTCCAGCACTTGCTGTTGTTTGTATTGTGGATTTTTGCCATCCTGACCGGGGTGAGATGATATCTCAGGTAGGTTTTGATTTGCATTTCCCTGATGGCTAAAGAAGTGGAGCATATTTTAAGATATTTGTTAGACATTTTAATTTCATCCTTGGTAAAGATTCTTTTAAGTTCCAGGGCCCATTTTTTAATTGGGCCATTGTTCTCCTTGGTGTTTAGTTTTCTAAGTTCTTTGTGCACTCTGGACAGTAGAGCTCTATCAGATATGTGGTTAGTGAAGATTTTCTCCCATTCTGTGGGTTGCCTTTGAGCTCGTGTTACAATCTCTTTATCTGAACAGAAGCTCTTTAATTTCACAAGATCCCAACTGTTGAGAGTTGGTAGCAGTGACTGTGCCATTGGATGTCTGTTTAGGAAATGTTGGCCTAGCCCAATCAGCTCAAGGGAGTTCCTTATCTGTTCAACTATGATTTTTATAGTCTCTGGCCTGATATCAAGGTCCTTGATCCATTTGGAATTAAGTCTTGTACATGGTGACAAGTACGGGTCCAGCTTTAATCTTCTGCATGTGGAGATCCAGTTTTGCCAGCCCCATTTTTTTTTATTTCAGCTCATATAAACTTATTAGGTACACCAATTCCCTCCCTCCCTCCTCCTCCCCCCGTACCCCCTGCTCCCCCTCTCCATCCTTCTCCCTCCTCATCCCCCAGTGCCTCCCGCCCCAATTCCCAGAGAGTCCTTTCTTGTGCATGTCTGATTTTCCTCTGGGCCCTCTCCGATGACGTACAAGGACCCAGTGGCCTTTCCCTGAACCCTTTCCCGTGTTCCCCTTAGGTATAGGAACACTGCTGTGGCTGCCAATCCTTTGCCTCCAAGGATCTTGGTGCCTTTAGCAGATGCTAGACTTTGTGAGGTCAACAGTGTGTTAGACAATGCGCAGGGCATGCAAAGTCCAATTATGATTGCTTAATCCCTAAGTAGTATAGAGTATCTTATATATCATTGCTTCTCCCATCCTTTTGCTCTTACACTCTTACCGCCCCCTCTTCCGGAAATTTCCCTGAGCTTCAAGATGGGGAGAGACTAAACTGGCCTAGTTCTAGGTGGTTGATATAGAGTCTCTGAAGTTCTGGATTGTGGTTTGTTGATTTTCTTTTGCAGTTTTGCTGCTCCTGCAATGCCCTTCACTCCATCCTGGTGGGCATTGTATGTTACCCCCTGGCCAGAGACAAAAAACTGTTAGAGTCTTGTGATAAAAGCACATTCAAAGATAGATGTAATAAAAGTGGGAAAACATGCTAAGGGAGGGGTCTATCACCCATTTGCAAAATGGTTACTTTTTATCTGCCAGACTATATGCCCTCCTTTTCTGGTGAGATCACACCCCCTCAGTAGTAAATGATCAGGAACAAAAGTCTGTGAACGTAATCATATGTCTCATTACTTATTTGGGTCCTTGGTGGAGGCCTATTTTCCCTGCTGTAACATGGTCCCTTCTCTCCTTGTTTCTGGTGTGGCCCTCCTACCCCATCCCTCCTGTTCATAATCCTTGGAATTACTGTCTCTGGGTGGGCTGGGTGGGTTTGGTACTAGGAGCCAGCTATTAGTGAGTACATACGGCGCTTAATTTTCTGGGTCTGGGATACTTCACTTAATATAACTGTTTCTAATGACATCCATTTCCCGGCAAATTCCAGTAATTCATCATTTTTGATGGCTGAGTAGTACTCCACTGTATAGATGTACCACAGTTTCCTTATCCACTCGTCAACTGTTGGACATTTGGGTTGATTCCATGTCTTTGCTATTGTAAACAGTGCTGCTATGAACATGGTCGTGCTTGTGCTATCGAGGTGAACCTCTGCTGTATGGGGGGTTGTACCCAAAAGTGGAATCGCAGGGTCATATGGCATTTCAATCTTTAATTTCTTTAAGAATCTCCGGACCGCTTGCCAGAGTGGCCGTATGAGCCTGCATTCCCACCAGCAATGTAGGAGAGTTCCCCTCTCTCCACATCCTCTCCAGCACTTGCTGTTGTTTGTATTGTGGATTTTTGCCATCCTGACCGGGGTGAGATGATATCTCAGGTAGGTTTTGATTTGCATTTCCCTGATGGCTAAAGAAGTGGAGCATATTTTAAGATATTTGTTAGACATTTTAATTTCATCCCTGGTAAAGATTCTTTTAAGTTCCAGGGCCCATTTTTTAATTGGGCCATTGTTCTCCTTGGTGTTTAGTTTTCTAAGTTCTTTGTGCACTCTGGACAGTAGAGCTCTATCAGATATGTGGTTAGTGAAGATTTTCTCCCATTCTGTGGGTTGCCTTTGAGCTCGTGTTACAATCTCTTTATCTGAACAGAAGCTCTTTAATTTCACAAGATCCCAACTGTTGAGAGTCGGTAGCAGTGACTGTGCCATTGGATGTCTGTTTAGGAAATGTTGGCCTAGCCCAATCAGCTCAAGGGAGTTCCTTATCTGTTCAACTATGATTTTTATAGTCTCTGGCCTGATATTAAGGTCCTTGATCCACTTGGAATTAAGTCTTGTACATGGTGACAAGTATGGGTCCAGCTTTAATCTTCTGCATGTGGAGATCCACTTTTGCCAGCACCATTTGTTGAAGATGCTGTTCTCTTTCCATTGGATTCTTTGGGCCCCTTTGTCAAAGATCAAATGGCTGTATTTTTGTGGGCTTATATCTGGGTCCTCAACCCTTATCCATTGATCTGTGTGTCTATTTTGGAGCCAGTACCAGGCTGTTTTTATAACTATGGATTTGTAGTATAGACTAAGGTTCAGTATGGTAATACCTCCAGCAGTGTTTTTGTTACTCAGGATTTTCTTTGCTATCCTAGGTCTTTTGTGCCTCCATATGAATTTTGAGATTAATTGGTCAACTTTAAAGAATTGCTTTGGGATTTTAATTGGTATAGCATTGAATTTGTATATTGTTTTTGGTAGGATGGTCATTTTTACGATGTTGATTCTTCCAATCCAGGAACAAGGGAGGTCTTTCCACTTTCTGATGTCTTCAGCAATTTCTTTCTTTAGGGTTTTAAAGTTTTCATTGCAAAGGTCTTTTACCTCCTTGGTTAGGTTTATACCAAGGTATTTCATTTTTTTAGGGGCTATAGTAAATGGGATTGTTTCTCTCAGGGCTTTTTTACTTCTTTCATTCTGGGCATATAGGAAGGCCTCTGATTTTTGCACATTTATTTTGTATCCTGCCACCCTGCTGAACTTCTCAATTAGTTCCTGGAGCTTCCTGGTGGAGTTTTTGGGATCCCTCAGGTATTAGATCATGTTATCTGCAAATAGGGATAGCTTGACTTCTTCCTTGCCAACTTGAATCCCTTTTATGTCCCTTTCTTGTCTTATGGCTTCAGCTAAGACTTCAAGTACAATATTGAATAGAAGTGGTGAGAGTGGACAGCCTTGTCTAGTTCCTGATCAAAGTGGGAATGCTTCCAATTGTTCCCCATTGAGCATAATCCTTGCTGTGGGCTTGTTGTATACAGCTTTTATTATATTGATAAAGGTTCCTTCCATTCCTACTGTCTCTAGAGTTTCGATCATAAAAGGGTGTTTGATCTTGTCAAAGGCTTTTTCTGCTTCTATCGAGAGTATCATGTGGTCTTGGACTTTGGACTGGTTTACATGATGAATTACATTTATTGACTTGCGTATGTTGAACCAACCTTGTGTGCGGGGATGAAGCCTACTTGGTCCCCGTGAATGATCTTTTTGATATGTTTTTGAATCCGATGTGCTAAGACTTTGTTGAGAATCTTTGCGTCTGTGTTCATCAGGGAGATCGGCCTATTGTTTTCCTTTTTAAGTGAATCTTTATTAGGTTTTGGGATTAAGACGATATCAGCTTCATAGAAGGAATTTGGTAGTGTTCCTTCCTTTGCTATTTGGTGGAACAGTTTAAGGAGTATTGGTGTTATTGACTCCTTAAATGTCTGGTAGAATTCTGTGCTGAATCCATCTGGTCCAGGACATTTTTTGGTGGGAAGATTCAAGATTTCTTCCTCAATTTCCTTATGTGTTATAGGGCCATTTAAGTAATTCACAACTTCCTGATCCAATTTAGGTAAGATGTGTTTACTTAGAAATTCATCCATCTCTTGTGTGTTGTCAAACTTCACAGAGTATAAGTTTTTGAAATATGATGTTATAATTCTCTGGATTTCTTGGGTATCAGTTTTGATTACTCCATGTTCATTTCTAATTTTGTTAATTTGGGTTTTCTCTCTCTTGCTTTTGGTTAATTTAGCTAGGGGTGTATCTATCTTATTGATTTTTTCAAAGAACCAGCTTTTTGACTGGTTGATTTTTTCTATCGTTTTCTTAGTCTCGATTTCAGATATTTTTCCCCTTATTTTGCTAATTTCCTCTCTTTTACTACTTTTGGGATCAGATTTCTCAATTTTCTCTAAAGCCTTAAGCTGCATCGTTAAGTTATTTATTTCTGATGTTTCCATTTTTTTGATGTAGGCATTAAGAGCTATGTACTTACCTCTTAGGACAGCTTTCATTGTGTCCCAGAGATTTTGGTAAGTTGTACTTTCGTTATCATTCACTTTCAGGAAATCTTGAATTTCCTTTTTAATTTCTTCCTGAATCCAGTTCTCTTTCAGCATCATATTGTTAAGTTTCCAGGAGTTAGTGTATTTTCTCTTGTTTGATGTGTTGTGGATGTCCAGCTTTAGGCCGTGGTGGTCTGATAGGGCACAGGTTAGAATTTCAACTTTTTTGTATATGTGTAGATTCGTTTTGTGGCCCAATATGTGATCTATTTTGGAGAAAGTTCCGTGTGCTGCTGAGAAAAATGTGTATTCTTTGGTGCGTGGGTGAAAAGTTCGATAGAGATCTGTAAGGTCCATTTCTTTCAGGGTTTAAATTAAGTTCCAAAGTGTCTCTGTTAAGCTTTTGACCTGTTAATCTATCCCATGTTGAGAGGGCGGTGTTGAAGTCCCCAAGAATTATCGTTTGGGGGTTGATTTCTTGCTTTAGACGCTGTAGGGTTTTCTTAATGAATGTGGAGGGGCCCTTATTGGGTGCATAAATGTTCAGGATTGTGAAGTCTTCCTGGTGAATTGTACCTGTGACTAAAATGTAGTATCCATCTGTGTCTCTTATGATTTTCTTTGGTTTGAAGTCCACTTTGTCTGAAAGCATAATTGCTACCCCTGCCTGTTTCCTGGTTCCATTAGCTTGTGAGATTTTGGACCAGCCTTTCATTGTTAGGATGTGCCTATCTTTTGTGGTGAGATGAGTTTCCTGAAGGCAGCAGATTGTTGAATTGTGGTTTTTAATCCAAGTTTGTAATCTGTGTCTCTTAATCGGCGAGTTAATACCATTGACATTTAATGTTATAATGGAGAAATTATTTTTAATTCTGGACATTTTTTATGTTTAGTAGATTTTGTATGCATGTTGTTTGATATTTATGTTTTGGTGATATTATACTTCCCTTCTGTCCTCCTGGATACGCTTGTTCTTTTCTTCAAGCTTGAGTATCATTTCTAGCATTTTTTGAAGGCCTGATTTGGTGGCCATGTATCCCTTAAAGTTGTCTTTGTGCTGGAAAACTTTTCTTTCTCCCTCAATCATGACAGATAGTTTTGCCGGGTATATCAATCTGGGTTGGCATTTTTGCTCATTTAATACTTGAAGTATGTCTCTCCAAGCTCTTCTTGCTTTTACTGTTTCCATTGAGTAGTCATTTGTTATTCTAATAGGTTTACCTTTAAAAGTGACTTGCTTTTTTTCTTTTGAAGCTCTCAGCACCTTTTCTTTGTCTTGAATGTGGAGTGTTTTGACTATTATTTGCCGTGGCGATTTTCTATTTTGGTCATATCTGTTTGGAGTGCGAAATGCCTCTTTTATTTGGATAGGCCTCTCATTCTTCAATTGAGGGAAGTTTTCATTCATGATGAATTGAAATATTTCCTCAGGTGTGGTATTTTGGGATTCTTGTTCTGGTATTCCATGAATGTGCATGTTAGGCTTCTTCAGGGTGTCCCATATCTCTTGCATATTCCTCTCCAGTATCTTTTTGGCTGTAACAATCTCTTCCATTGAGCTGGTTGATTCTCCCACTTTGTCTTCAAGATCTGAAATTCTATTTTCTGCCTCATTTGTTCTGCTGATAAGACTCTCTGTTGCGTTTTGGGTTGACGATAACTTGTCTTGTAGTTCAATTTTAAACTCTGCCTGAGACTGTTTTAATTGCTCTATACCTATTTTTGTTTCTTGAACTGTTTTTCTCAACTCCTCCAAGTGCCTGTTGTGTTCCTGTTCAAAGTGGTTGATACGGTTGTTTAACTCTTCTCAGATTTCCTCTTTCATAGTATTAATCATGGTAAGGATCATACTCTTAAAGTCGTTATGTTGAGTCTGGCTTCCATGGCTATTTTCTGTGGATTTGTTCTTGTCGGTATCCCTCATTATGGGATTGATTCTTTCGGCAGGAGATTGGTCTTCTTGGGTTTTGTTTCTCGTGGATCTGCACTTTGACTTGTACATTGTTGTTTTGTTTTAGGACCTTTCAGTTTCTGTGTTTTTCACTGAATCGACATAGTTAGTATTGTTACGCTTGCCAGTTATTACTAGTGCTTACCTTGGATTGGGTATGTTTGTGTATTGTTATTATTTTATCCTAGATGAGGATCTGCACTTTGACTTGTACATTGTTGTTTTGTTTTAGGACCTTTCAGTTTCTGTGTTTTTCACTGAATCGACATATTTAGTATTGTTACGCTTGCCAGTTATTACTAGTGCTTACCTTGGATTGGGTATGTTTGTGTATTGTTATTATTTTATCCTAGATGAGGCTACTAGGCTGTTAGTATGTCAGTTAAGTCAGGTTATGTTACCAGGGGGTGAATATTAGTTTGGTAGTGCACTTTTACGATTTAGTTTCTTGGTGAAATGTGGGGGTGAGTGGTGTACTCCCTGGAGTTGTATGTTGTTGGGTGGCTGTATGAGAAAGTTGTTCTACAGATTGATACTTTAAAGGATCAGTAAGGTGAAAAGAAAAAGTTTACTTATCTTTGGGGTGGATGAGAAGAAACTCGCCCACGTGATATAATGATTGTAGTGGAGTCCAGATTTATGGCCTGTGCTCCTTTTGTTCCTTAGAAATTTTGCTTGAGTTTCCTTTGGGCTCTATTGAATTCTGAGTAGCAGTGTGTCTTCCGTGGACCACGTGCGTAGGTCCCCGGTGGGCCCGAGAGGCAGAGGGTCTGATGTTGATGGCAGAACTCTTCACCTGCGACCTGGGAAGGTAGGCGTGGAGAGGGGTGGAGAGGGGTGGGATCCCGGGGGCAAAGCTGGCGGCTGCGTAGCGTGGTACTGCTGGCCGGGCGGCTCCCAGGTGGGGGGCGTGGCTGGGCTGGGTTCTTTAGCTCCCTGGCTCAATGGCAGAATTCTTCACCTGGTATCCAGGGGGTTGGCTAGGCGCACAGGGGGAGGATACGAGGGGCTTGGGTCCGGGGCGGGGCCCAGGCTAAGCAGCAGTCGGCCTGGGTGCTCGCCACTGCAGGGACGCGTGGGGCTCCGGGTTGGTTGGGGGCTGGGCTGTCCTCTCTCTCTCTCTCTCTCTCACTCACCTTGGGCGGGGGCGGCGCGGAGGGGGCTGGGGTCGGTCTGGGCCGGGGGGGGGGGGAAGGCGCAGGCCAAGCCGCAGTCGGCCTGGGTGGTAGCCACCGCCGGGTCGCGTGGGGCTGGGTTTGATTAAGTTCTAATATGCCTCTGTTAAGTTTTTGACCTGTTGATCTATCCCATGTTGAGAGGGCAATATTGAAATCCCCCAAAATTATCATTTTGGGGTTGATCTCTTGCTTTTTTAGATGTGGTAGTGTTTGCTTAGTGAATGTTGAGGAGCCTATATTAGGTGAGTATATGTTCAGTGTTGTGAAATCTTCCTGGTGAATTGTACTTGTGACTAAAATGTAGTATCCTTCTGTGTCGCTTATGATTTTTTTTGGTTTGAAGTCCACTTTGTCAGATAGCATAATTGCTATCCCTGCCTGTTTCCTAGTTCCATTAGCTTGCAGAATTTTTGACCAGCCTTTTAATTTTAGAATGTGTCTATCTTTTGTGGTGAGATGTGTTTCCTGAAGGCAGCAGATGGATGAGTTGTGATTTCTAATCCAAGTTTGTAATCCGTGTCTTTCAATTGGTGAGTTAATTCCATTGACATTTAGTGTTATAATGGATAAATTACTTTTAATTCCTGACACTTTATGTGTTTAGTGGCTTTCACAAGTTTTTTATTTGGCTTGTAGGTTTTGGTGGTATTATACTTCCCTTCTGTCCTCCTGGATATGCTTGTTCTTTTCTTTAAGCTTGAGTATCTTTTTTAGCATTTTTTGAAGGACTAGTTTGGTAGACATGCAAACCTTTTAAGTTGTGATATGATGACTGATAGCTTTGCGGGGTATGTCAGCCTGGGGTGACATTTTTGCTCATTCAATACTTGAAGTATGTCTCTTCCAGCTCTTCTTGCTTTTACTATTTCCATTGAAAAGTCATTTATTATTTTAATAGGTTTACCTTTAAAAGTGACTTGTTTTTTTTTCCCTTGAAGCTTTCAGCACCTTTTCTTTGTCTTGTATGTGGAGCGTTTTGATTATTATTTGCCCTGGTGAGTTTCTATTTTGATCATATCTGCTTTGGGTGTGGAATGCCTTTTTTATTTGGATGGGCCTCTCTTTCTTTAGATGAGGAAAGTTTTCCTTGATAATTTGAAAAATTTCCTCAGATATGGTATTTGGGGATTCTTGTTTTAGTATTTTGTGAATGCACATATTAGGCTTCTTCAAGGTGTCCCATAACTCTTGAATATTCCTCTCAAGTATTTTTTTGGCTTTAACAACCTCTTCCATTGAGCTGGTTAATTCTTTTACTTTGTCTTCAAGATCTGATACTCTATTTTGTGCTTCATTAGTCCTGTTGATGACTCTCTTTTGAGCTCTCAGTTGAAGATAACTTATTTTTTAGTTCAATTTTAAACTCTGCTTGAGATCATTTTAACTGCTCTATGCCTCTTTTGTTTCTTCAACTGTTTTTCTCATCTCCTCTGTTGTGTTCCTGTTCAAAGTGGTTGATGTGGTTATTTAACTCCCCGGATTTCCTCTTTCATTGTACTGATCATAGTAAAAATCAGGCTTTGAAAATCATTATCTTGGTATGGCTTTCTTGGCTATTTTCTGTGGGTTTGTTCTGGTTGAAATCTTTCATTATGGGGTTAATTCTTTCGGTAGGAGATTTGTTGTCTTGGTTTTTGTTTCTCATGGATTTGCGCTGTGATGGGGCATTTTTGTTTTATCTCTTAAGAACTTCTTTTAGTTTCTGTGTGTTTTTTTTGATTGAACTGAATTAGATGGTTACTATCCTTGAGCAGTTATTACTAGTGTTTGCCTTGGAGTTGGGTATGCTTGTCTGGTATTGGTGTTATTTTCTAGATGAGGCTATTGGACTGTTAGTACATCAATTAATTCAGGTTTAGTAGACAGGGAGTGAAGATTAGTATAGTAGTGTACTTTTTTGGTTTATTTCATTGGTGATATGTGAGTGTTAATGGTATAGTTCCTGAAGTTGTATGCATTTTGGGGTGGCTTTATGAAAAAGTTAAACTACAGTGACTAATAATTGAGAGGAACAAGATTGTAAAAAGTGTTTACTTATTTTTGAGCTAGATGTGAAGATTCTCTCCCATATGATGGGATGATTTTAGAGGACTTCAGATGTATGGTGTTTGTCCCCTAGAGCTTTGCTTGGGTTTTCTCTGGACTCTGTTGAATTCTGAGGAGCAGGGAGTCTGCTCTGGTTCAGGTCTGGGTCCGAAGGGCAGAGTGTTTAGCATGTCATAGAGATCACCTGGGACCTGGGGCATGGCCTAGGGGCTCTCTCCCAGCATCAGAGCAGACTGGCTGCCACTCTGGCTGCTGGTGGAATGAATAGGTGATTTGGGGCCTGGGGTGTGGTCTAGGTGCCTTATTTGAGGAGTAGGGAGTCCACCCTGGTCTGGGTCTGGGGCAGAAGGGCAGTGTGATAAGTAAGTCCTAAATGACAATTCCACTTCTCATTCTAATCACCCAGAGCACTTCTAATCATCCAGAGCCTTTGAGCCTTTTCTTCTAAATCTAGATAGGAATGATACATTAAATTCACTTACTATTGGTCCATACTTTGGTCCATGTTTCAGCCAATCAAACAACTCTTATAGTCCTATCTAATGTATTAATGCAATTTAAATGCAGTACCTCTGCATAATGAGCTTCTATCACTATTTCTACATCCATTATACCCATTCCCACACATATTCCATAGATATCTTGGTTAAATTAGAAAATCTGAGTAGATAGTTTAGAGCCAATCATTTGTTCTCATAGGCCACAGTTGTATTTCAAGCTGGGTCTTGATTCCAGTTGTAAGTTTAGAATGAAAAGAAAGGAGTGGGGAAGATCCAGGTAGAATCAGCTGCATAGCTCTCATCATTCACCTCCCTTAAGAGGTGTGAGGTGGAGAAGCTGAGAAGATGCTGTTCATACTGGAAAGGAAGATTCCTCTGAAAGTCCAGGGGTTCAGTGACCCCAGTTTCCTTAAGGTCTTCTAATATCTTTCCATTGCAATATTCAGAGTCTTATTCCTATTCCAGCCAATGTCCTCAGTTAAATGTATCTTTCAGCAAATAATTTTACCCATCAAGGTCCATTTTGCTGGCCCTCGCACATTTTTTTCACCTTAACTAGTTCCTTATTTCTTCTTTATGCCAGAATTTGATCAAGCTTTAGGAATTTTACCCTTTTTGAGATCAGATTTTTTTTAACTGTTGGTTTTAATCCTCCTTTAAAAAAAAGAAATGTTTGTATTCATAACCTTAACTTAAAGGTGGTGATTATTGTTTTCTTAGGTCATTGTTGCTAAAGTTAGGTAAGTGAACTTTTTTGCAACAGAACTCTTAATGAACACAGACTTATTAACTATGAATGAGTAGGACTGGGGTACTCTAGTGAGAGTTCTTAGTCCAGCTTGGCAGGAGAGTTCATACCAATATTAGGGCCTGAAGGAATAGTCTTGCTTGAGTCTAAGTTTCAATGAAATGCAATAAGTTCTTAGATAATATAATCAGAATTCTATTTATAGTTATGTTTAGAAAAAGAAAAGTGAGGGAGGAAGTCTCCATGGTATATCACTAGCAGAAAAAAAGAGGAAACAGAGGAGAGACAAAGCTGCCAAGGAATATTCTTTTCAAACTCGAGAATGTAGAACAATCATGGAGAGGAAAGAGCTGAAATTCACAAGGGAGTGCCTAATTTTAACTTGGGTTAAAATGACCTAGAATGTATAAATTATGTCTCTGGGTAGAAGTAATGGCTGAATGATGGGTTGTGATCTGTGAGGAAGCATGGGACATGCGAGGTACTGCAAAGGGTTCATCTTCAGTTCTCAATTGATTTTCATTGAGGGAGGCTGATCAGATACAAGACTGTGCAAGATATAATGCTAGACGTAGTGTGTGCATCTTTAAAAAAGGGCCTGAGACACTGACATGAGCTTAGTAAGAGATCATCCAGAAAAGTCTCTCATACTTCCTTCTCTCAGCAGAGTTACAGATATCTGCTTCAACATACATCAGGCATTCACATTTTAGCAGTATATTTGCTAATGTCTTTTATAGTAGTCTTTCAATTTCTTTATTTTTAATTTTTTAATTTTAGGGTTTCACACATGAATATGGTGAATTTATGATATTTTCACAACTTAATCCTCAATTCTATCTACTTTCCTTTTCCCATTATAATTCTCCTTCTTCCCTTCCAGTCTTCCTCCTATTTTATGTCTTTCTACATGTGTGGCCCACTGAGTTTCATCTGGATTGTCTTTGATGACATATGCTTGAGCACTTGCTGCGGCATGAGTCATATATCAGCAGATACACCATTGAGGAAAGTATCTCCTCTTCCCACCACCATCAGCATTAACTATCACCAATCTCTTAGGCAGGTATGTGACTTTTGGAGACATTTCCCTGTCTATGGTGAGATGTCGATAGGCCAGTTCCTGTGTAGGTCTTATATAAGCTCACATAGCTGCAGTGAATTCATGGATGCAACAGCCTTGTGATGTCCAGAAGATGTCTGGCCACACCCTTTTGGGCTCTTACAATATTATGTCCTTGCAATATTATCCTACCTTTTCCTCAGTGTTCCCTGAGCTCTGTGTGTGTGTGTGTGTGTGTGTGTGTGTGTGTGTGTGTGTGTGTGTGTATGTGCTTGTGTGTATGAGGATTTGTTTAGATGTCTTGTTACTTTGACCAGTTGTGACTTTCTGTAATAAACATCTTTCATTGCAAGAGGAAGCCTCTGGGTTGAGTGGTGAGTGCTCTTTCAATCTATGGGTATAATGACTGATATTTAAACAGCAGCTTGATATAGTGGTTTTCTTGCTATACCTTAACAGTTTGCACTCCCTAGGGCCCATGTCCTCATCTTTCATATGTTCTTGCTGTGGTTTACAGTACCAGGAATGTGATTCCTGCTGAAAAGTGTGCCTTAAATCTAATCAGAAAGCTGTCGGTTGCTCCCTTGATATTCATGCCACTCTTACACTGATGGGCGCCTCTTGCCAGAATAGTTGCTCTTGTAGCTTCTAGTTTCCATGATTTGAGGAAACTATTGTTGATTGCTTTTCTCCATAGAAATTTTCATAGTTCTTTCTGGTACTATTAAAGCTGCGCAGCAAGGAGGAAGTTAAGTACTAGATACGTGATATCTACTCATAAGTTGTTGGTCAGAGAGGTCTGAAAGTCCCAAATAATAGTTTTTTGCTATTGTTTTAGTTTCCCTCCAGAAACTGACAGTGAGACTCTATTGCTAAACATACAAAGAAAACAGAAACACATGTTGATCGTAGGATTCTTAATTTTTGGGGCATTTATTATTAGTATTATTGTGTGTGTGTGTGTGTGTGTGTGTGTGTGTGTGTGTGTGTGTGCCTTCATATGTGCACCATTGTGTATATGTGAGGAAGAGGATACTGGTGAAAGTTGCTTGTCTCCTGCCACTACTTGGGCTCTGGAGATCAAATTCAGATCCTTAGACTTGGTGACAAACTATTTACCCACTGAGCCATTATGCTAGTTAGATACATTTGTAGACCTGGCAATTGAGGGCTGAGTTTTTAAGCACATTTATGGATAATTAGTAGTTAATGAGGGCCCTGGGAAATTCTACAGCAGATCATTTAGTTGATGAGGGAATATCTAGCCCACAGTGAGTGATAACCTGCCCTGTCCAGCAGTCTGACAGACTTTGGAAAATTCACAGTCTGGTGGATGAGGAGGTTTCTCCTCTCACCATCCTGTGGTTATGGTACAGTCAGTGCCCTCATCTCCTGATGTTGATATGAGCTCTCTGACAAACTGGACCATGAGCTCCAGCCAGAATCATATGGAATAAACCCCTTATTTACCTAAGTTGCTTGGTGATACATTTATCAGCAAACTGCACTGATCATCTTACTTCCCCTCATATAACTTGGTGGGCTATGTCAGATTTATGGTAGAAACAATGAGTAGATTTGTAACTGTTTGGATGGATGTATCTATGCATATTGTAAATATATCTATGTCAATCAGAATACTTGGAAGAATAAAACATTTAGTACCATTCCCATCAATTTTTTTGAATGCATGCGCACGCGTGCACATGTGTGTGTGTGTGTGTATGTGTGTTTGTGTTTGTGTCAAGGCTCAAGGCTGACACTGGGAATTATCCTAGATTGCTCTATCTCCTTTTTGACTTTTTCTGGAATTTTCCAGGTTCTGTCTTCCATGGCAGGAAGTATACAAGTCACTACCATTTTTGTCTGGTGTTTTTAAATGGTACCTGGGATCTGAATTCAGGTCCTTCTGCTTATGAGGCAAAGGCTTGAACTGTGAGCCATCTCTCTGGCCCCTCCTGTTACTTATCACCAATATCTACCAACAGAATTTCAAGTGACAGTACAAATGTTTTCTGTCTCTACTGTCTAATGGCCAGACGGTTACCAGGGTGTTTGACATGTGCCTGCGACAGCAGAGACACTGAATCAATTGCATTTTCATTTTTATTATTTATAAAGTTCGACAGCCACATTAGGCTAGTGGATATTGTGTTTTATAGTGTAGCTTTATGCTATGTCCAAACTTTTTATGAAACATGGAAAATATTTTTTTTACTAAGAGATAGTTAAAGTTTCATTTGATAAGTTCATAAAACTATCTTACTAAGACAATCTTTAACTGTTTTACAGCTGTTGACAGATGAGAAAAATGAGTATATGAATTAAAACATTCATTTGAATCCTAGTTATTACTAGGGCAGGAATTCAAATGATGGTCTAGTCAACACATTGCTCATGTGTAGCATATTAGAGAAAGCAGACCTTTGTGGATGTGTAAGTGTGCGTTAGATATTGTCTTTCAGAACTGGGGAGGTGGCCCAGGGGTCAAGTGCTTGCTGTGCAGACATGATAACTTGGCTTAGATCCAACATCCCTTGAAAAGCCAGGTGCTGTGTAAAGGGTATGTAAACCTAGTGCTGTGAGGTGGTGACAGGTGGATTACGGGACTCAATGGCCAGCTAGGCTAACCAAAATGACAAGTTCCAGGTTCGGTGAGAAATCCTGTCTCATAAAATAGACAGTAAACACACCTGATATTTTCCTCCAGTCTTCATGTACACACACCTCCATACACATGAATTCCCCTGTAGCTGCCCACACTGCTAGTGACCCTTACTGAGAATCTGATAAAGTATCGGAGGACTTTAGGCATTTTCTGTTGTCACAAACAGGAGGTAGTTGGGCTTGCTTCAAGGTTAGAAAGCACCAGACTCCTTAGAATCACAGACAGAGAGGAGGGGTATCATATCCTGCCCCCAACTTGCTGGGAGCAGGTGTGCAGATATCCCGTCTCTGGAGTCTCCAGCCAATCAAGGTCAAAGGAAGTCTGTTTACTAATGGACAAGATGTTATTGTTTCTAAGGAACATGGGGCATGGGCGGCAATGTGTGTCCCCTTGCATATACATGCACCTATTCATATGTTACTGATTGAGAAATATTAAATGATAATCAATATTAAGAGAGAATACAATAAGTCTGCTGGGCATACACCCACTGAAAGAGAGAAAAGAGAAGGAGAGAGAGAGAAAGAAGAGAGAGAGAGATTGCTTTTAGTGATTGAACACTATAAGTTTCTCATCTTTAAAAAAATACTCTATAACAAGAGGTAGAAATTTTGAGCCAATACATTGATTCTTCATAGGTAGATACTCCTGAAAATGGAGTCTTAAGATTTTGTTTATTGGTCATGAAGAGCTTAAGCTAATTAACATTAGTTCAATGAGTAAAAATGCATTCTTTCTGCCAGGCCTATTTTTAGATCCCTGAATTTCAGAGTTGATTTCCTCCTCTTTTTTTCCGTTTTCTCCACCCAATTAAAAATATATTATTTAGTGCTATGGCACTGTGCTAATGCATTTCTGAAAAAAAGAAAGAAGTGACCTGCTGCTGAGTAAAATTGCAGCAAGAAATCAACAGGGAAGGGATTAGCACAATTAAAATCTTAGACCCACAAAGAGAGGAAATGAAGTCTGATTAATGGGATTTGTAGCTTGTATTTATAGGAATGAAAGCAACATTGTGTTTCAAACACTGCTCACACCAACCAAACTCATTATCTTCTCCTATTCCCCAAGTTAATGGAAGATTCTACCTTCCAGTATCAAATCAAATAGGCATATACATGCTTTTATAATTTTCTTAAGAGTTAAATTATACTGTCTTGATGCCATTTTGAAGAAAAAAATCTGTTTATTCTGTCTCTTCAAGTATAGGGAAATGATCTATAAAGGTAATTTGATCCTAAGTGGGATTTTTATATTTCAGAAATGGATTCAGTTTTGGAGCATGCTTATTGCTTTATTCAAAACCACCTACTTTATTTATCAAGAGGGGTCTCAGTTATTCTGGTAAGTAAAGGGAGGAAGGTAGAGCTTTTCAAAGACCAATGGAATCTGAAAATCATCAGCATGAATATAGACGGGGAAAGCAGTCCATGCCGTAGGAAGATCCTCACTTGTGCGGGCCACTTGTGAGTCTGTATCTGACCAATGTGTGCTCTGATACACTGATCTCACTCCGTTCTCTCCCTCTGACCCCACACACTCCACAGACCAGTGAACAGCCTCAGACATCATATAATCCAGATGAAGTGACTTTTCCTCTTTGTTCAGAATGTTGGCAGCCCAGACAGCAGGATGATGATGGACAGTTCCAGAGAAGTTTCTTCTGCACTGTGTTACTTTTCTTGTTATGGCTGGAACAGAAGTTTGAAAACTCTGAATTCATCCCTCCGACTATTTGATCAGTAGCACAATGACAAAGCAAGAGTTTTACTTCAAGTCTTTGCAGTAGTTTTGTGTGTGTGTGTGTGTGTGTGTGTGTGTGTGTGTGTGGTGTGTGGTGTGGTTTTCATGATGGTGGGTGGATGTGTACGTGTGTTCAGGCATGTGTACAAGAGGGCACCTGAGTATGTGTATCTGTTATCCTGGATTGTTCTACCTCCTTATTACGTTGCTCTGGAGTTTCCCAGGCTCTGCTTTCCAGGACTGGAATTGCAGACCACTGCCATTTCTGCCTGGAATTTTTATGTGGAAATCTGGAGATTGGAACTCAGGTCCTTTTGGTTGAAAAGGCAAAGGTTTTAACCACTGAGCAAACCACAAGCAGAAACCGGTTTTATAACTATAGACACTCCACATCATAGAAGCCCCTAACAAATACACTTCTCATTCAGTAGGCACTAGACAAAAATGCCTGAAAATCAGGATGAGAAGGGTTATTGACAGCTCCCAAAACATCTGGGTTGTTTAGCTTTGTTTTTCCCTCCAGTTTTCTGTATAGGAAGTAAGTCATTTCCCTCCTCAAACATTTTCTTTCTTCTTAAATAAAACTGTGGAGGGGATGGGGAAATGGTTCAGGTGTTACAGCTAGCACATGCTCCCCTTAATACTGTAGCTATTTTCATTCTTTGGCCTATTTTGCTCTACACCCAAAAACAAATCCAAAAAAATCGCAAGAAGGTGGGGGAATTCACAACACCATACTGAAGTACAAATATAAAGTGTAGATATGGGGCTAAGGAGATGGCTCAATTTCATTGTTAAAAATTATGTTCTTCATGACATTTTGGGCCTGGAAATAAGGCTAGATGTATGGGAGTCTACAATGCTAGGTAACAGATTGAAGAAAAACAGCTTTAATCGTCAATCCAGATGCTTAAATTTATGGTTGAGGGAGCTGCATTCTCAATTGTGTGATTAGCCCAGGGTTGGTGACTTTTATTTTGATCTAGAGTCTAGTCTGTGTTTTCCCATAAAGCAAGTTCTTCTTGGTTAGGTATTTCCATTAACCATCAACTCTTGATTACCCCATGATATTATCATGTATGACACTTACTCTTATGACTTCACCCTAATTCACCACCTTACCAATAAGAAAACAGAAGTTCATATAGTTTCAGCAGGTTGTCATAGTCCTATGATTTGCAAAGTTAGACTCCAGGAGCATCTGACACCAAGATATTATTAGAGTTTTTTGATATCACAAGTTGGATAGAATGACAACTCGACATTTGGGAGGTGGTCCCTGGGCACACCTGTAGGAAACTATATTGACGGCACTGGTTGAGATAGGGAGATTTGCCCACTGTGGGTGGCACCTTCTTCTGTACCATGTAAGAAAATGAGCTGATCATCTGAAAGCTGCCACGCATTGGTCCTTCCTCTCTGCTTTTGACTCTAGATACAGTGTGTTCAGCCCCTGTGACTCCCACCATGATAGACTATAACTCCCTAAGTTTTTAGGCCATGTATTTATTGCAGCAAAGAGTTATAGAATCAAAGCAGAGAGAATGCTCGATGCAGGAACAACAGCCCACTTGTCCATTAGAGTGACCCAGTTGGAAGTCATCTTGCCCCCAAATCCTTTTCACATCCTGAAAATCTCCTCCTCTTTGGAAAGAAATCTAGAGAGAGAGAGAGAGAGAGCTTTCCTTCTTGTAGCTCTTTGGCCTTGAGTTTCTCACAGGCATAATTGTGACTCCAGGTGGCCAGGCAATATGATGATTATTTTCCCCACAGGGTAGACACAGACGATCATATTCCAGGTCAGGGTCGTGTAAGGCCATTGCAAATATCTGTCATTTCAGCTGCCGAGGACTACCTTTGTGAAATAACTTTTTCTAAAGTGTACATCTGTCATCAAATAGTTTGGGAAGCCTCAAAACATGTCAGAAAGCCTAGCTTTGAAGTATCTATTTGGTTTTCTCATCCAGAAAAATTTTCTGTCCACTAAGTGCAAGTCCGGACTTATGATGAGTGTACACATATGAATAATACATGGCCTTTGAATTCAGTAGGCTCATAGTTCAGTGTTAAAAGCAGAGATATCAATATATTAATTTTGAGGTAAAATTGGTAACTTTTTTAGTGACATCAAGGCGAGTTTCCCGTGATTGAAATCTGCAGGCAAACTATGATTCAGAAACACTGTGTCCCACTGAGTTTTCTCCCTTCTCTGAGGATATTCTTATACAGCATCTGAGTTTGGTTTATGAACTAGGATGATCTGCTGTTTGTGTTAAAGTCAACCTTATAGCTGGATGTTTAAGAACTAAGGAGATCTGCTATTTGCATTGAAATCAAGGTTGTAGCTAGATGGTTTAAGGATCAGAAATATCTGCTGTTTGTGTTAAAATCAACCTTGTAGCTGGATAGCAAGGTCAGCCAACACACAAGGGGCCAGCAGTATAGCAAGACTGCTGCTTCCTTCTTAAACACGATTGAATCTGTCTAAACAGATAATGTCTGAGGAGCTGAGCAACCTGCAGGGAAACAAGGAGCAAGGACAAGATCACGATGTGTGGTATGGGTTCCTGCTCTGTGCACTCACTTCTGGTGAATTCTGTGTTTACCGATGGATTACCTTCATGTGCTGGACTTGCAATGCAAGAGAAGTTAAGAAGATGGGTCCATGAGAACCCTGAGGAAGGAGAATTTTCTTTGTATGGCTTTGTAAAAGAGGTGACAAACTACGGAACCTTGACAGATTAGTATGGCTCTTTAGTGGAAGAAGAAGAAGAGGAAGATTAGGGGCACAATGGGAAAAGGCTGAGGCCTTATGGATCCTTGAAGAATCCACAGTGTCTAGGACAGAGCTGGGTGTGTGTTGAGGCAACACTAAAATGTGTTATAATCATGAAGGCATCCAGTGACAAGAAAAGAAAACTCTGTGTGTGTGTGTGTGTGTGTGTGTGTGTGTGTGTGTGTACAAGAGGGCACTTGAATGTATATGCCTGGAAGGCCCAAGGTTGACATTGGGAATCATCCTGGATTGCTCTACCTCTTATGGCTTTGCTCTGGGGTTTCCCAGGCTCTGCTTTCCAGGGCTAAAATTGCCATCCACTGCCATTTCCTTCCATTACCCCCCTCCCCTTTTTTAACATGGGATATAGGGATCTGAACTCAGTTCTTTTTTGCTTGAGAAGCAAAGGCTTTTAACTCTAGAGCCATCTCCCTGAAAAGTGTATTTTTAAATGACTCATCCAAAGGTTTTAGGCAAGCATTTAGGTAGTTAAGCTTTTCTGGGATGAAAGCAATGATGTAGAGGGGGCATGCTGTCTGAGGAGAAGCTCATAGCTTCAAGAAAAGGCAGAGAAGAAAGGCTGTTTCTAGCTGAAGTTCAAGAGAGGGGTGGAGAATGGCCCCATAGTTTCTGGCTTGGTCTATAGTTAAGCTTGATGAAAAATGTAGGGAATCGGTGGATTTGAGTTCCTTGGGTATGTCGGGAAAGTAGGTAAACAATGAGTTCAGTTTTACAGATGACTAAGTTTGAGGTATTTGTGGAACATCAAGATGAAGATGTTCATAGTCAAATAAAGATTTTTCCATCATTCACTTAGAGATTGGTGTCATAAATCAGAGAACAAGTTCTTCCAGTAAGTGTGAAGGAGTAAAAGGACAACTGAAGATGAGCATCGCAGTCATATGGCTGTAGAAGAAAACCCAGCAGTGATGGTAGCTAATAGCTACATATGAAAATTTAGAAACATGAAGGTAACTCATAATATTCCTCCTTGAAAGGGAACTCTTGGAGGAGAACTAGGTAGCAGTGCCATCTGGAAATTAAGAGAAGATTAGTATATTGATTAATATGTGTGACAATGGATTTGTTTTTGTCATAGCAGACAATGGAAAGGCAGCTCAGGAGAGAGTTTTCTCTTCAGGTTCCATAATTTTTTTGGACTCCTGACTTCATGCTCCAGATTTTTACCTTCATTTTCTCCAATCCAATTCATGCATTTGGCATTATGTACTCATTCTCAATTGGAAAATAGAAATGCAAGAGAGAGAGAATGAATGTTACTCGATTAACTGGAGGTGTTTATAACATAAATAAAACCTCTGACTCCAAGCCTAACTTCTAATCAGTAAGCCACCTGTTTGCCCCCAAAGCAAATAAAGATAACCAGGAAAATAAAGTGCAGAAGAGAATGAAGCTGCCCTTCACTTCTTGCTCACTTATTTGTCATTTCTTGAACTTAGTATATTAGGCTCAAACAAGTTTAATTAAAGTTAGCATTTATCATAATTAAGATTTCCCCCCATGAATAATTTTTTATTTGTTCCATGGGGCTTTTCTTATCCATTTTTTCAACTGTTCTCACATCTGGAAGATGGGAAAGCGAGGCCTATGTGTCCTTTTAACTTTAGTTTTAACTCTTTTTTAAATTTTTTTTATTTCCACTCATACAAACTTAACAGGTACACCGGTCCACTCCCTCCCTCCAACCTCCCACCACCCTATGCCCCCCTCCCCTCCCCTCTCCCTCCCCATCCCCCAGTGCCTCCCTCTCCCATCCCCAGAGCATCCATTAATGTGCATGCCAAACTCTCCTCTGGGTCCTCCTCTCCGATGAGGTGCAAGGACCCAGTGGCATTTCTGAGAAACCTTTCCTGTGTTCCCCTTAAGCATAGGAACACTACTTTGGCTGTCAATCCCTTGCCTCCAAGGATCTTAGTGCCTTTAGCAAATGCTACACTTTGTGGGGTCAATAGTGTGTTGGACATTGCGCAGGGCATGCAAAGTCCAATTGTGATTGCTTTGGCCCTAACTTGTGTGGAGTATCTTGCATATCATTGCTCCTCCCATCCTTGTTCTCTTACACTCTTACCGCCCTCTTTTCCACAAATTTCCCTGAGCTTCTGGATGGGGAGAGATTAGGCTGGCCTAGTTCCAGGTGGTTGATATAGAGTCTCTGAAGTTCTGGATTATGGTTTGTTGATTTTTTTTTCCAGTTTTGCTGCTCCTGCAATGCCCTACACTCCATCCTGATGGATATTGGATGTCACCCCCTGGCTAGAGATGAAAAGCTGAGTCTTGTTATAAGAGTATATTCAAAGCTAGATGTAATAAAAGTAGGAAACCACAGTGAGGGAGAGGTCAATCACCCATTTGCAAAATGGTTACTTTTTATCTGCCAGACTATATGCCCTCCCCTTCTGGTGAGATCATACCCTATCAGTTGTAAATGATCAGAAACGAACATCTGTGAACTTAACCAGGTGTCACATTACTCACTTGCAGTCCTTGATGGTGGCCTATTTTCTCTGCTGTGACATGGTCCCCTCTCTCCTTGTTTCTGGTGTGGCCCTCCTACCCCATCCCTCCTGCTCATAATCCTTGTAATTACTGTAGGTATTACAGAGATTTATCCTTGAGTGTCTCTAGTTGGGTTTGATACTAGGAGCCACCTATTAGGGAGTACATACGGCGCTTAATTTTCTGTGTCTGGGATACTTCACTTAATGTAATTGTTTCTAATAATATCCATTTCCCCGCAAATTCCATTAATTCATCATTTTTGATGGCTGAGTAGTACTCCATTGTATAGATGTACCACAGTTTCCTTATCCAGTTTTCCTTAGTTTTCCACAGTTTCCTTATCTCGTCAACTGTTGGACATTGGGTTGATTCCATGACTTTGCTATTGTAAACAGCGCTGCTATGAACATGGTCATGCTTGTGCTATCAAGGTGAATTTTTGCTGTATGGGGGGTTATTCCCAAAAGTGGAATAGCAAGGTCATATGGCATTTAAATTTTTAATTTCTTTAGGAATCTCCAGACGGCTCGCCAGAGTAGCTGTATGAGCCTGCATTCCCACCACCAATGTAGGAGAGTTCCCTTCTTGCCACATCCTCTCCAGCATTTGGTGTTGTTTGTATTGTGGATTTTTGCCATCCTGACCGGCGTGAGATGATATCTCAGGGAAGTTTTGACTTGCATTTCCCTGATGGCTAAGGAAGTGGAGCATTTTTAAGATATTTGTTAGACATTTTGGAGCAGCAAAACTGGAAAAGAAAATCAACAAACCATAATCCAGAACTTCAGAGACTCTATATCAACCACCTAGAACTAGGCCAGCCTAATCTCTCCCCATCCTGAAGCCCAGGGAAATTTGCGGAAGAAGGGGCGGTAAGCACAAGGATGGGAAGAGCAATGATATGCAAGATACTCCACACAAGTTAGGGCCGAAGCAATCATAATTGGACTTTTCATGCCCTGTGCAATGTCCAACACACTATTGACCCCACAAAGTGTAGCATTTGCTAAAGGTACTAAGAACCTTGGAGACAAGGGATGGACAGCCAAAGTAGTGTTCCTATGCTTAAGGGGAACACAGGAAAGGGTTCAGGGAAATGCCACTGGATCCTTGTACGTCATCGAAGAGGAGGACCCAGAGGAGAGTTTGGCATGCAGATTAAAAGGATTCTCCGGGGATTGGGGGAGGGGAGGCGCTGGGGGGCAGGGCGAGAGGGGTGAGGGGAGGGAGCAGAGGGGTGGGGGAAGGAGGAGGGAGGGAGGGAACCGGTGTACCTATTAAGTTTGTATGAGCGGAAATAATAATAAAAATATTAAAAAAATAAAAAACCAAAATGACCACCTATCTAAGGTGGAGGTTTTACAACATGGTAGCTGTGGCTAATACCTAGAAGAAAGTTTTGAAGCCAATGCTATAATAGAGAAGGAGAGAAGCAGATCCACAGAATAGGCTTCATGGTCACTGCATTGAGGATTATTTCAGCTTTATCTTACCAAGCTGGTAAGAGAGAGAAAGGTGACCAATGCTCATGAGTTGTGTCTTTGAGCAGTGTGGCCACTGTATATAGTTGATTGGTCCCCAGAGAACTCATATATATACTGTTCATGTTGAAATAAATTTTAGAAAAAGAAAAAAAAGATATTTGTTAGACATTTTAATTTCATCTCTAGTAAATTTCTTTTAAGTTCCAGGGCCCATTTTTTAATTGGGCCATTTGTTTCCTTGGTGTTTATTTTTCTAAGTTCTTTGTGCACTCTGGATAATAGAGCTCTATCAGATATGTGGTTAGTGAAGATTTTCTCCCATTCTGTGAGTGGCCTTTGTGTTAACTAACTCTTCATAGATAGACTGCATTTTCCATTACTATGAAGGAAGAAAAAATCCATAAAATATCTAATAGCTAAGTATGAAAATTTAGAAACATGAAGATAACCTATAATACTCCTTCTTGAAAGGGAATTATACTTTCCACCCTTTCTTTCATGCATTGCTAACATTTGTGATGGAGTCATATTAG
The DNA here is from genome assembly GCA_023101885.1 of Typhlomys cinereus. Taxonomy (NCBI): domain Eukaryota; kingdom Metazoa; phylum Chordata; class Mammalia; order Rodentia; family Platacanthomyidae; genus Typhlomys; species Typhlomys cinereus. The sequence goes on along the minus strand of JALPQD010000183.1, from coordinate 1,632,272 downwards.
ACACAAATGAGTAAAATGTACTCAGCATTTCCTGTCAGTAAATATACATTTAGGCCATTGTTCATAATGACTGTAGACTTTTCTCCTGCATGATGATAAATTGAGCTTCGTTTTGTTCTCCCAGAATTCCTTATTGTTTGTGAACTTTGTTTCATAAAAAACTTCACAAATTGATTTTTTTCTGTCTTTGCCAATCCTACATCCCTGACCTTATTTGCCTTCTACATAGTAGCCAATTTGGATTTATGATTTTGTAACTGTCGACTCACTAAAAGCATTGAGCTGACCTGATAGCAATTGTTGAAATGGTCCACGGAGAAGTAAGTAGTTGTGTAATACTTATTTTCAGCATGATACCCCATAGTGAAGCACCAGATAAGAAATGATTAAAGCGTAGACCAAAGAGGTTCTGAGCGAAAAGCATGGGTCACTGGTTTATTGCTTTTCATATAAAAGTGGGAATAAAAGGGAAGAAACTCAAGGATAAAAGTGTAAATGAATTTGACTTGCTGACCCTGGCGAAATTTGGGATTTGAGCACTGAATCTTAAATGCCTTCAGAGAAGCATTGAGTTCAAACTGGGAAGATAAAACCCAAAGCTTCCTTGGACCTCCATGTAACAATAAATATCTCTTTTGAAAAATTCAAGGCATCTATGGGAAAACTTTGCAGGACATCATAGGTACATGTGAGCAGCTGGAAGTTGCTTATCCTAGGTAAAGGACAGAAGTGAATCCAGGAGGGAGTTGTAATTGCCATTCCCAAATTTCCTAAAGTCATCGAAGCTGCTGTCCTTTATGTTGGAGAAGTGAAGGGATGTAATACAAGATGATTTAGCAACTGGAGATCTGCGTTGCTGCTCCTCCTCCCTTCAAGTCTCCTAACCTGGTGGAGTCCTAGTAGCTTCACAGATAAGATAGGTATCCTGTTAACTCTAGCTTCATTCACCTCACAGATGTGTGGTGATCAAATGGTGCAATGGGTCTAGTGTACTTGAAATAGATAAGAGGATTATGAAAAATAACCATCTTTCATGTACTGACTTCAATCAAATTCCTGGGCTGCTTCTTCCCAAGATGAAATATTTCAAATACAAGACTTGTTTTTACCAATAGCTCCACAGTTGAAGATCTGCCAGCTCAAATAGTAAATCGATAACCATTTTTTTTAAAATAGACTTATAATGGCTGTGACAGTTAATGCTGATTGTCAGTTTGAATTTAGAACTATTATGGAAATACATCTCTGAGGGTACCTGTAAGAGTGTTTCCCGAGTGTTTAACCGAGGATGGAAGATACATCCTGAATGCAGGCAGGTGTCTCAGATTGAATAAAAAGGAAACAATAAGCTGGTTACTAGTGTTTATCTTTCTCTGTCTCTAGACCACATGACTAACTGTGAGCCAGTATAAACCCTTCCTTCCTGCAGTTTCTTTTGTGTGGTGTTTGTTCCACCAATGAATACACTAACACAGAAAGCTGGGTTTGAGAAGTAAGGACATTGCTGTGGTAAACCTGACCACCTTGGAACTGATTGGTAGAGCGAATGTGGAGCCATGTTCCAGTTGTTCAGTTGCTGTGATAAAATACTCTGGTCTAAGCAACTTAATGAGAAAAAGGTTTATTATTTTGGTCTACAGTTGCAGAGGGGGCAAGAGTCCATCACGGTAGGAAAGACAAGGTTGTAGATAGGGCAGATGAGGCAGTGGAAACAGGAGACTAGCTCTCAGGAACCAGAGAGAGGGAGAAAGGAGTGGGATGGGCTTGACTGGATTTAGAATTACCATGGAAACCTCTCTCTGGGGAGTGTGAGTACAAAGGTCATTCTAGAAAGGTTTAGCTGAAGAGAAAAGGCATACCCTAGTGTGGGTGCACCAGCCCATGGAGTGGGGTCTCAGCATAGAAAGGACATGAGCTGAGCAGTAGCTTCTCATTCTCTCTGACATGTGACAAAGCCACCTCAAGTTCCTCATGCCATAACTTTCTGAAGTTCCTTCTGCCACAATTTCCCCTTCATGAATAGACTTGGCCCTCAAACTTGGAGGCACAGTAAACCCATCTAAGTTGCTTTTGCTGGCATCATACTTACTGTGATCACAGTAAAAAAAGTTTCTCTTTCTTTAAAGAAAGCAGTGTCATATCTAGAAAATTTCAGCCTTAAGGTACTTTTTCAAAATGTAAGATCTTTACATTAAATAAAAAAAATAGACTCAAGTAGGGAAAGAGTGCCATGAGCGAAAACAAAGGAGGAAAAATTATGTGAGGAAATTAGTGCCAGGGGTTCCCCTCTAAACATAAGCAACATATTTTAAATAGCTGAAAATATTTAAGGAGATCACCGCTATTCCTTCTGTAAAGTGAACTTGCATGTGTGCACATGGCTAACACATATACACAAACTCTGTTCAGTGATTTTTTTATTGAGCGTTTCTATGTCATACAATTTTCAAGTTGTATGAGCTAAATGCCTCATCTGACCCACCTTCCAGTCCAGTGAAACTTTTTCTTTTTCTGCTTGGAGTAACTCAGACCAGCTGAGGCAACTTTGTTTCAACATGAAAGGAGTCTCAGCAATCTCTATTTTGGGTCCCAATATTTATATATTTATAGCATGATTGGTATGATTCAGACATGTTTTCCCAGAAGTCATGTGTTTAAGACTTGGTGCTCAGCGAGTGGACCAATCATTGGGAGATAATTGGCCCCTGAGGGCTGTATCCTCATCAGTGGATTCTTTGCTGGATTTGTAGTATGATGACATTGTGTGGGGGGAGTGGCAGAAGGGCGGAGGTGGGTCTAGCATGTGAGTGGGAGTGTGCCCTGGAAAGGTATCTCTCTCTCTCTTTCTCAATCTTGCTCTAAAAAGCAAGGATATTACTGTGATAAATCCAACCTTAGTTTATAGGCCTTTGGAACTGGTTTATAGAGCAAATGTGGAAGAGTTCGGAGCTGTGTTCCAGTTAATCTTCAGTTGCTGTGATAAAATTTCCTGATCTAAGCAAATGGAACAAAGGGTTTATTACTTTAGCTTACAGTTGCATGGGGGAATAGATTCCATCATGGCAGGGAACAAGCGGCAGCTCTCTTGCTGTCTGCTATAAGCAACTTTGGTGCACCATGTGCTCTTGTTGGCATGATTTTTCTGCCTCTCCACAGACTTCTAGCAATGGAACAAAATAAGCATGGACTGAAAACTTTAAAACCAAAAACAGAAATAAAGCTTCCTCTCTTTGCATTGTTCACACATGTATTTGTCATGTTGATGAAAGGTCTGACTAATACGTGTTACAAATGAAAATAATAACTCATATTAATTCATGCCAGCCAGTGGCTTGGTCACCGAGGATGATACCTTAAGACTTGTAAAATCTTTCGAACTTGTATACATTATCTGTAAAGACTGTTTCTTTAAAAGCATCTTTCATGAAGCATGGGGAACTGCATTTAGAATATTAGAGGTAATTATGGGCATGTAGACTCATTTCCTCTTGCTTTCATCGCAGGCTTGTGCTATAAATGACATGTGCATGTGATCGGCAGAGATACAAAAGCCTTGATTCTGCCATTGAGCTCTCAGCAGGTCCCTTACACACTCAAAAGGCTTAAATGTCCTTCCCCAATGTGAGTAATTTCTTCTTATTCATTGGTAATATCTGTTCTAGAGCAAAAACTTCAAGGTGTAACAAGGAAAACTTGGTGTTGATTTTAACGAATTGGCCCCTTAGTGGAAGTGTAGGATGTTTTCCAGCTTCTGCTCAAGAAGAAAAGCGTGTAAAATTTACTCCAATGACCAACAGATGAAATTGGAGTTGGGGAAAATCCACTCAGCATTTTTGGACGTTAGCTTTAAAGAAGAGGTAATACGGTTGGAGAGATGGCTCAGAGGTTAAAATTCTGCCTCAAAAAGAAAAGGACCTGAGTTTGGATCTTGGATCCCATATAAAAAAGCCAGGCAGAAATGGCAGCAGCCTGCAGTTCCAGCCCTGGTGGGCAGAGCCTGGGAAATCTCAGAACAAAGCAAAAAGGAGGTAGATGCAATCCAAGATGATTCCCGAAGTTACCATTGGTCCTCCACAGGGACATACACTGCCCTCTGATCACACACACACACACACACACACACACACACACACACAAATTTAAAAAAATTAAAAATAAGAGATAATAATGTTTGATATCTGCACTTATGTATACAGACATGCTTTATAAATACCATATTTCATATGCCTAAAGTAATTTCGAGAAGGAAAATATGTCTTGCTTGTTACTTTAGCTTCTTGGGATCCATTGGCATCTGTGGAGGAAGTTTTACTGTTTTTTCTTTCTCAACCTTAATCAAGGTCAGGATGACCTTTATTCCTGATCCTAGAACAGGTACATCTTTGCTATTCCTAATAAAGAAGGATTGAGTTTATTGTTGCTATTTAAAAGGTGATACATCCTATCTTAATGAAACACCATCAAATACTTAACATTTGCAATCAGTGATACAGACCAGAAATAAACAAGCGGGTGTGGAAGCAGAACACCATTACCACCATGAAAGGGGCCTAGAACATTTGGTTATGTCACTGTACATCGGATATCCTGATTGATTATCCTTCCCAGCTTCTCCATGTCCACAGATTGATTTATTGAGAGACACATATCCTTATTCCTGGAATTATTTGTTTTTAGCCACCAGGTATAGTTTGTGTTTGTGGAATCTTGGTTCCATGTGTGTCCACAGAAAATTGGCCTGCTTGAAGAGTATTCTGACTTGTTTAATTTATGAAGACTATTAACAGGGTCTAATGAGATTTTGAAATAGAATAGTAATACAAACCTACTTGTCTCAAATTAGAAATAAAAAATAAAAATGGGGGACAATAAGCACCTCTATCTCCTTAAAACAACTACTCTTTTCTTTCTTCTTTTGCTCCTATCTTTTCTTTTTTAAAATTTTATTTTGTGTGTGTGTGTGTGTGTGTGTGTGTGTGTGTGTGTGTGTGTGTGAAGGCACTGTGTGTTCCTGCGGAGGGACAATGGTGACTTCGGGAATCCTCTTGTATTGCTTCTACCTCCTTCTTGCTTCACTCTGGGATTTCCCAGGCTCTGCCCACCAAGGCCGGAAGCACAGGTCGCTGTTGTTTCCCTCTGGTGTTTTTATGTGAGAACTGGGATCTTAATTTAGGACCTTCTGCTTACAAGACGGAGTCTTAACCCCTGAGCCATATCTGCAGTCCTGCTCATATCTTTTCAGCCATCTACCTACATACACTTATATTTTCAGTAATTGCTGTCATAATATTATATACTTACTGGGCAGAAAGATGGCTCAGCAGGCAAAGTCAGTTGTGCAGAAATCTGGTCACCTTAGTTTGATCCTTGAAACCCTATGATGGAAGGATAGTATCTGTACCATTTGTGATCTACTTCTCCTTAACACAATTATGCACATCTGCCAAGGTTTCTTGCAAGAAAATTTTATTGAATGAATAATAACCAATATCCATGTATTTTAAAGATGTTTGCCCATGTCACCCACTAAGAAATAGATTTATATTCTAGTTTACATACTCTGGTTTACATACATTTATTTACAGGGAAATAAAGATCTCACAAGATGATTTTTGCCCTTACAAAGGGCAGTGTGCTCTGACATTTTCTATTCTATTTTGTGTTCTATTTCATACTGTTTTCCTGCATAGTCATTTCAATAAAAAAGAAAACTGCAGGCTTTGACCAACTAAAGCCTCCCTATGAATGGTGACCTGTGCTTTCTTTTTACTGTATGGGATTAACCAGGGGTCTTAGACATGCTGGCAAGTGTCCAGTCCTGAGATACATCTCATCCCATCATCTGTGGGTGGAACGACACTGCTCTAGCTTTTCCTATAGCGTTGGTCGTTTCCTTGTTGTTAGGCATTTTGGTTATTTCCAGAAGTCATCACTTCCCTGAATCCCCTTTCTGACCATCCCCACTGTGTACCTTTCTTTGTGCTACCACAGAACCTATTGTATTAAATTTATCACAGGTTTGTTAGTTTGCTTTTGTTGAATTAATTCAAAGAATAGAATTACCAAGTCAAAGATTTTTTTTCAAGTATAACTCTTACTATTTATACTTAAAATGATTTCTTTTATTGGAAGGTTGTCTAGGTAAACAGAATGTTTGTCACTTTAGAGAGGAAGATGGAAGACAGGTGAGATGTACAACATAGGAAAACCTTCATGCATGGATACCCACTAAACAGTTAACTATGAACTAGCCAGGATAGAGTTATGGGGGGAAGGCTCAAAATCAGCCACACTGCTATTCATTTTTGTTAAATCAATGGATCTATCTATCTATAATCTATCTATCTATCTATCTATCTATCTATCTATCTATCTATCATCTATCTGCTTGTCATGGCTATCTATCTATCCATCTGTCATCTATCATCTTATCAATCTATCTGTTTATCATATCTATCTGTCTGTCTGTCATCTCTCTCTCCTCTATCTATTTGAGAGGGGGAATCTCTGTCTCCCTATCATCTATCTAATTTTTTGGGGGGGGAAATGCATGCATGTACATGCCATGGCACAGGGGTGGAGGTCAGAGGATAACTTTCCAAAGACATGTCTTCTCCTCCCACCATGTAGGTTTCTGGAGATTGAACTCAGGTCACCAGGTTTTCAAGCGGGCTCTTTACTCTTTGAGCTGTTTCACCAGTCCTACCTTGCAATTCAGTTCACTTTTAACTTGTCATCTGCAAGTTTCATCCCATGGGTTAGCACTGTGAATCTTGGTCATAGATGCCACTCTGGATTTTTTGAGTAGCAAATAAAATAATACACCTACACCATAGAAAATGCCAGTTACTGTTTCATTACTACTGCCTCTGTTTCCAAGGCGAATTCTGTGCACAGTTGTACTAGGGAAAGTTCTCCTTAATCATTTGGGGGATCAGGGAGAAAACCTGACAAATTGTAGCTCCTGGGCAAATTATTGCAGATTGATTCTCAATAGATGAAGAAAGGCTCCACTGACACCAGATAGCAGCCTCTGCACTGGATCCTGAAGCTTCCCTTGCATATCTTCCTGGGGTACTGATGAAGAGCTGGTGGAAGAATGAAGTTGAGCAAATAGCACAACAGAAAACAGAAAACAGAAACTTACACAGAATGTGCTAGGTGATATTGATCTTCTTTCTGAATGGGTTTGAAGGAAGCATGAATATCATTTCCCATATTTTATCTCTGTACTAAAAATTATTATATTCCAGAACTCTACAGTGTTTATTATATATGTACATATATACCTCATACTGTCATGACAACTCTAACGTGGCCCAAGTTGACTCAGGGGAGTTTTGGTTTATTTCTCTACCTGCAGTTATTGAGAGTTGCCGCTGTCAGTTTGATATGTCCAGTTACTTGAACTTGCCTCAAATCAAGGAACCATGATTGGGAAGACAAATTAATTGAACAAGTTCCAGTATAACCAACTTCCCATTTCTCCAGGGGTTGATTAGTTGGTATAAAAAAGGAGCAGAGTACTTCCAAAGAAATAAGTTTCTATTTTTCCTACCTCATGCATGCTCATTCTTATAATTTTCATGACTTTACAATTTATTTATACTGGACTGGTATTTATATTTATTATCTTTATTATGCTGGTAATTTTCAAAAGGGCTCATGCACAACAGTTGGAATTTTCTACTTATTATGTGTATAAGGATAAAATGAAGTTGTAGCACAGCTATCTTGAGAGGTAGGTTTGAAGATTAAATGAGATAATTTTAGGATCTAGTGTAGGGCCTGATGTGATCTTTATTTCCAAGCAGAAGAAAAGAAGAATGACATTTATCTTCATTTCTTCCTTGTTCATTTTTCTTTTGGGAGCTATATCTAATTCCCAGTAGCATAGTGCCTCACAATCGAAGTTTCTAACCTCCTTGTATTTCTCGAGGTGAAGCAATGCCACAGGAACACTAGAGATGTTCCCTTATTGATACCTACAGAGGAAGTTCACCATGCTGTCATTCATGGTGAGAAAAGTCACCTAGTAAAGAAACAAATAAAGAAAATTCAACACATTAATAGGACAATTTACTATATAACCAGTAGATATAACAAAATAGATGTGGGTATGTCTTTATACAAAGAGCTCTAAAGCAAGATTTTTGACTAAACGTCTCAAGTTGATAAATTATAGATGTGCTTATTTATCATTTACTAACTGCAGCACAAAATTCCACACCTATAGCATGAGGAATAAAATTTTCTTGAATTGGAATGTACATATGTAAATAAAGTACAAAAACCTTGTCACATGTAAAAGCAACTATGGATGGCTGAGCCCTAATCAGGACATCTAAATCACCCCCATCCAATGGCTCAGGAAATCTCAGGTAAGACAAGGAGCTTTGTGTCTGAGAGGGCAGTAGTAATAAAAGGGTCTGAGGGCAAAGTATCCACTGTTGTATTAGGGCTGCCTTACCCAAGAGCTCAATGTGGTGATGTGTATTTCCACTGGACTTCCACAATTAGTTGACCATTGATATTTGCCATAGAGAGGACACTAGGATCCCTTGAGATATGACTCTACCCTGAAAGACTGTATGGGATTGGTGCCAAGCAGGGGGGAGGGGAGTCTCTTTACTCAACAGTTTACCCACTGGCGGACCATTTGTGCCTTTGTGTGTGCTCATGCACTTGCTAATGAAGACTTCTTGGATGGGACCCAGTGGATCCTATGTATAGGGGTCATGGGAGAGGGAGAGAGACTGGCTGAAGGGGAGAACAAAGATGGGATGGAGGGTAGGGACAGGAAAAAGGTAATGAAAACACAGAAATTGATTGCTAATATAAAAAAATCCAGAAGGAACAGCGAAAAAAAAAAACCTTGTCATATGAAAGGAGGAGGGAAAATGGCTCAAAAGGAGAAACTATGAAGTCATGGGAAGGCAGACAGAATGGGGTAGCAAGGGATGAAACATGCAAATTCATTGTATTCATGGATGAGAGTGTCAAAGAATAAGAAATGAATTAGAAAATACCTTGTAAACATGCATTTGAAGTTTATAATGAAGATTTCTTTGGAAAAGGAGGGTTTGTAGCACAGAGCTGAAGCATGTGTATTTTGATACAAATTTCATAGTATTAAGAGCCATGAAAAATTATATGCAAGCCACATTTTAAGTATCAGAATCATATTTTGAGTGAAATCACATTTTCTATATCTTTGTTGTAAAAAGTTATATCCAGGTTCTGTGATTTCAGAAGGATGGGAAAGATCCATGGAATTATGTGCTCAAATCTAATGTGATGATTAGAGCTAGAACATAACTAACCAGCTCTCCATTTTCAAAAGAATACAGAGAGAGAGAAAGAAATAGTAGACAATTGACTCTAAACAACAGTATGTAACATACAGCATAAAAATATGTACATTATATTCTTGTGTGAAACTTTAAAAGAATAATATATATTATTGCAATATATATGCAACTCTAACTGGAGGAAGAGACAGCACATGATAGTATTTGTTCTTTTATTGAGGTGTTTGTGATATTAATAGCTGATATCATGGAATATCTGATGTATGTAGATCACTGATCAGCGCAATGTAATAGTGATTTAGCTACTTACTGAGGCAATACAAGTCTATGTAGAAGTTAGTTGACAAATGAGAAGTGAAAGGCATAAGCAACCCCTGTGAAAAATAGAAGAAGGAATCTTCAGATAAGATTGTATAGTCTCTTTTGCTTCCTACCTTGCAAATGCAGGCATGGGTCTTGCATGGGCCTCAACCACAATGTAAGAACATCAGTAAAGGATGGCAGCATATTGACTTCTGAGATCATCTTTATCCCACTGGCCTTATAGCCCTCATGTCAGAGAGAAATGACTAGGAGAATTCCGATTAGATGTCAGAGAGAGAGAGAGAGAGAGAGAGAGAGAGAGAGAGAGAGAGAGAGAGAGAGAGAGAGAAAGGTAGAGGTAGAAGACTAAGGTTCTCCTAGGAGCCTGAGTCAGTGGAGCCAGAGAAAACTCATCTTCACTCTTATTTTGATGTTATAAGTGAGTGGATAGCATTTTAACTCTCAGTAAATACAAGCAATAACAAAGACATTAACATGTATTAGAGGCTAAGCACAAGCTTTATGTGCGTTGCTTTATTTTTTACCTTCAGAACACTGCCGATGGGCATATAATATTACGATGTCCATTTTAAAGATGAATTTAAACCCAGAAAAGTAAAATAACTTCCTTAGGTTATAGTACGACTGACATCAAATTTATTCTTTGGCTTCTAACCACAGACTGTCAACCATCACTGGTTTTATAATTCTTTACAGAGGGGGTGGAGAAGGCACTGTAAGGGCAGTCGTGTGTACCTGCTGCAGTCTAACTCTTAGCCGGAAAGTAGAGTAAATTCTTTTCACTGCTACTGGGGGGGTCATGTGAGGGGATCCTTTCTTTGACTGTTTCAGGGTTCTTGGAGAATACAGGTTTGATTTTGTTCTCCATGGATGGCAGTAGCTTAAGTCTTCTTCCTTCTCACCACTGGTTTGAAGAAATCCATTTTCTCAGGCTCTTCTACACAAGATGGGAAGTGACTGTTACAAATCTGCTTAATGAGTCTTGAATGCGAACAGTGTATTGGCATATTTAAGACAAATTGCAATAGTCAGAAAACCCTTTGTGGTTTCCGCTCAGGTTTGTGAATAGAGGTAAGTTAACTCTCTTTTTTTCTTTCTGGCAGTTTTAAACTTTAATATATTTCTTTCTTTGGTTTGAAACCATGAAGGACAAATTATCTGTCAAATGCCTCTTGGCAGATAGAGGAAATATCTCAAAAGTCTGAAAGTAAAGCCCTGTACCAATATATAGCTAGCATGATCATGCACTTTCCAGGGATAAACAGTGCTATGCATAAAAATGGGATATTTATCTCAGGAAAAATTGTGTACATTTAGAGGCCCCAAAAGCTTTCAGAAGAGATGGCTTTCTTTTGCCTTTGAGATTCATCAATCATTGCCACGCAAAGGACATTTTTGGTGTTAGGAGATAGGAGAATACACAAGGAATATTTAAAGAATTCTCCTCAGTGAAACAAAAGGGAAAACACAGGTTTTTGCTCAGGTGGAGCAAACAGATGTGTATGTGAGTGTGCATGATTGTATGCATATGTATGCAATGTATGAATATGTTTGTGTGCATATGATATTCATAATGTGAAAGTTCAAGGATAACCCTTGGGTGCCAGTCCTTGCCTCTGCACCTTGTGGGAGACAGGGTCTTTCTTTGCTCGTAAGCTAGGCCAGGCACACTTCAAACTTCTGGAGATTCTTCCAGATCCCCTTTCCCATAATCCTGCAGGGATTACGGATACCTGTGACACTGGATCTGGCTTGTGACAGGTGGGTGTCCAGGATTTGAACTTAAGTTGTCAGGCTTGAGGAACAACCACCTAACTATCTAACCCATCTTTTCAGGCTTTAGCAGTTCACCTGCATGGTTGCTGGTAAAATCATGACAAGACCGCTTAAGGGAACAAGGGGTTTATTCTCTTATGATAGTCCAGTTACAGTTCTTAGTCCAGCTTGGCAGGAGAGCTCACACCAACACCAGGTCTGAGGGAACTGACCACACCATCTCCACATAGCAGCTGAGAGCGGGATGATCCTTACTTGCCAGAACATCAGGTCTGGCCAAGTATACAGAAGGATGCCCCCTTTCTCAAACAGTTCCCTCCATTTTATTGTCCTACCCAAAGCTGGGCCTTCCCCATCCACTAAGGCAATCTCTTGCAGGTTCGCTCTGGACTTAACTACCAATTCTCTACAAATGTGCCCAAAGCTCAAACCCTCAACCATCAAGCTGATACCTGTACCTAACTATAACACAGACCCAAACTATTTTTTCAGGCTCTGCAAATTTTAATATGTAATATATGCTTATATGTGGGTCTATGGTCTGAAAGCATGTATGTCTACTGGTCCAACCTTGCTAGAGACATCAGCTGACTTAGAATTCTCTCTCTCTCTCCCTCCTTCTTCTCGCCCTCGTATCTTTCATGATTATGATCCTCCTCTGAGGAGAAGGATCCCGTGGCTTGGTGTTGCAGTAGAAGTGAAGTATCTTAGCGTCCAGGTACTTGCCAAAAGCCACCCCATAGGTCACTTCAGTTTTAACCTCATGCTCAACACCTTTCTGAGTCAGGTCAGCTTTAAAAAGGAAAAGTGGTGTGATTTTTAGAGAAAGGAAGTCTTGTTTTGGTCCTGAGGTGAGGGTAACTTACTCTAGGCGTGCTTTGTGTTAAAAGGCAAGAAGCCAAAAAAAAAAAAAAAAAAAGCCAGAAAAAAATTAAAGCCATTATTTCTGACAGCAACCAGGTTGTTGATCAGATTAAGCAAGACCAGCAGGTTGCATTTTGAGTGAACCCTGAGAATTCTTGGGAGCGTGCTTGTCTTTGTGTATGCCACACCAGATCCCTGCCCTTGGCTGCTATCAATCTGATGGATGGCTAGGGCTCAGGCCTGGGTGCAGAGGGGAGCTGGAGATGGGATAGGGTGACACTCTTGAAAGAATTCTGCTTAATTTGAGGCTGTGCTTCCTGAGTTTCTCAGAAGTTTTGGAAACCAAGAGATAAATGCGACACATTTTCTTACAGGGTCAGTTTTTACTATTGTGAGAATTGCTTTTCTTCTTGATGTTAAAAGAACAATATGTACATATTGTGAATTGGAAAGCAAAAGTTGCATGCATTTTAGAGAAATATTCAAATGTCTACTTAGAGTAGCAGATCCAGCTCCCTCTCTCGTTTCCATCTCAGTGAATAGCTGAAACTCTATCTAACTTTGATTGGTCCTGCCCCAGATGTCTTACCTTACCTTCCACGCTGTGACCTGAACTTAGAGCCTCCCGAGTACACTGAACATTTGTGAGCAATTAGATACAAACTAGGAAGGGATAAAAGACTTCTTGCTAATGAAATCAAAAGCTCTGAACGGAACACAGAGGTTGAAAATTGTCGGTACACAGGCTGAGTCGGAGACACAGGTCAAACTTTAATTAATATGTGTGTTTAATTCGGTCCATGCACTGTTAAAAAAAAGCATTCCTACAATTTACAATTATATTTGTCTCAGAAACCCACTTTCCATTTTCTTTAAAGATGGGTAAGATTTAGTGACACCAATGTGCTCTTACATGTCAGGTAAAGTCTTATATTCTTGGAATCTTGTGCTTTCAGCTCACTTCTGATCTGATAAGGCCGCCTCTCTCTCTCTGTCTCGTGGTGTTACTTGTCTGAACTCTGTAGATATCTATGACTTCTTCAGGCAAAACTCCATCAGAGTTCCTCTAGGTTTTTTTCTTGATATCACCCTTCCCTTTTCTGTTCAGTTTACCTTCTTGTTGGCCATGACTTCATAGCAGTGGGGACAAATAGAGTGATTTTGACTCCTTTACAGTCTGACACGTAGTAGTGGTTATAACAGTGTAGAGATGAGCTGCTATGCGCATAACTAGGGGCTGGCACTCACTACTATCTTGCCAGGGACATAAAAAAACTTTTCAACTTGACTTTCTACCCACTCTCTGATTAGGTGTAAATAACCATTTATGTATAATCGTTCATTTAATGTGAAAGAAGAAGGCAGGGCTGAGGAAATAGGTCAGGTGAAAAGGCACAATGCTCAGAGGATCTGAGTTTGGACCCCCCAGAATGCACATTAAAACAAAAAAGCCAGATGTGGTAGGTAATAGTGTGCTGTAATCTCAATTCTGGGGAAGCAGATAGATCTTGCTGGCTAGTTCTAGGTCATGGAGAGACCCTGTCTCAAAAAACAAGGTGATTAGAGCCTGGGAATGACTTCAATACTCCCCATACATGCACATACATACCTGCATGCACATGTATACTCTCACACTTAATCTTTTACACAAAGTAAATAAAGCAAAGTGAAAGAGACAAGTGATAAGTTTGGAAAATGCAGAGAGCCTGGTGGCTTTGGTTAAGACTGTGGGAACTCAACTGTGATCCTAACTGAATTATCCAAATCATCTCTCACGATGATTGAGTTGACGATGCTGGGCTTCCTACTGGGTGTGGGTGTTGTATTATCTGCCTTGTCCATTTACTGAGAAATTCAATGTAAGAATATAAGTGAAGCAGCTTGGAAGATCACGAAAAACATGATAAACACCATGTTCCCATGAAATCTTGACTATTTCTGTGTCGTTAATTGTTTTTGCACTGTGATCAATATTGTCCCCTATACAGCTGAGTGCTTAGTGTTTATATTTCCTGGTGGTTCTATACTTCTATAGATTTCATTTTTGAAGACTGAAGGGGACTGAGTCTTAGTATGATTAAAAAAAGAGTGTCTTGCTATACATACCTTGCTCAGGGATAACAGAATTTTCTACCACTATCTCCAAGTAAGAAATAATGTATTTAAAAATGTGTTTGATTTTTTTATAGGCTTAGAAGTTTGTGCTACCAACCTTTGTACTCATTGTTTGAGAATGTTGTTTTCTTTGATGCACCATGGATTTGCGAGGTCTTTTTCCTTTCAGGCAGTTAGAAATATGAATTTGTTTGCTATTGATCTGCTTATGGTAGTTGGTATAACGGCATCTTTTAGTAGAATTGCTGCTAGTCACATCTTGTTTTCCCTCTTTATAAAAATGTTAGTGTTCTGTGGTAGCAAGAAAACATCAGTGTTTGTCCTTGAACAATTCGGAGCAAGTTGTTTGATGTTTTCTGACTTAGCTCTTAAATCTTGTGTGGTACTGATTATGGAAAAAAAGAGACATTAGGGATACTGTCATCAATCTCATACTTCAGAGCTTTCAAAAGGAAACTTTGAAAGGCACTAGATTTTTCTGTAACTGTGAGCTTGGCATTTGCCTTCACAGAGACAGACTGAACAAGATCCTTTTCAACAAGAAAGCAGAGCACCATTTGTTCCATTTCATACATTGACCTACAGTCAGAATTGTTACAGTTGTTCTGGAATTTGAAATGTAGAGTCTGTGACCATGGATACCATGCATCTTAAAATGATCTGTGATCACTGGTAGTTTCTTTAAAAAATTATTTATTTATTTATTTTTATTCATTTAAGACAGAGAAAAAGAAAGAGGGGACGAGGAAGAACATGTGTACCACGATGTGTACATGGAAGTTGTTTTTGTCCTTCTACCATGTGGCCTCTGGGAATTGAATTCAACTCAGCTTGTCAGTCAGGTTGCTTTACCCAATGAGCCATCTCATCAGCCCCAAATTCTGTGTGTGTGTGTGTGTGTGTGTGTGTTTTCTATAGAAACCAGAAATTGTTAAAAGACTTTAGTTTCAGATAGAATTCATGAATTCTTTTTTCTTTTTTTTACTTATATTTTGAATTTCCAAACATTTTAAAAAATGACAACAGGTCTCCCCCAAAACTGTAAAAATTAAATTCCCTTCCTTTTGTTCTTCCTTTCCTTCTCTCTCATAATTTTCCAGTCTTCCCTTGCTATATTCTCCTCATATCAAATACTCCATCCAACCACATATCACATATCAAATACAACCACATAGTCGTAATTCTGATTGTTTGTTACATGTCCAACTGGCACGTGTGTGTCATGCTGTATGTATGTATATACACCTTTGACTAGAGGAGGCTGTTGAATGTCCTGCTCTATCACTCTCCACCTTGTCCCCCTGAGACCAGGTCTTTCAGTGAACTTGGAGTTTGCCCTTTTTTCTCTCTCTTGACTGGAAAACCCCAGGGATCTGTCTGGGTCGTCCCCTCTCCCCTGTTCCCTTGCCCAGTGTGGTCTAACAGGACTGGCAATGACTTCTGGCTTTTACATAGGTGCTGGGGATCCAAATTCAGGTCTCCATGCCAAGTATCAAATGATCTTACTGTGTCTTTACATGGTATATTTATTGTCTAAAGAGCTTCTTTAACTCCAGCACTTGCATATTCTTGTATTACAACCATCACCATCATTTTTATCTTTTGTCTTCATCCTTCCTGACCCCAGCCACTGTGAGTGACTGTTCTTGGAGTTTCTTTTCGCAAAGCTCTGGTGTAACTTGTATCAGTATACTGTCAACCAGCCTGCTTCTCTTTCAAATCAACAGATTTTTGAGGCTTACTTTTATTGTATTTGCATCTCCTGACCCAAAGGTGATTAGTGTATAGTAAGTTTTCAAGAAATAGTGATGGTTGTATCAATTATTGGACTTATTAAAATTTACCATATGCTAGCTGTCATTTTATTCACTTTAATTTAGTCATCATAATCAGATTCTTGTCAAAGGAATGTATAATATTCTGTTCTATAGCTAAGAGAGTTTGGAAACTCAGAGTAGTTAAGTAACTGTCACGGTTTGAATGTGAGTTACTTCTTAAAGGCTTGTGTGTGTGAATCCTTAGCTGGTGATAATGTTTGGGAAGGTTGTTGCAGGGAGGCGTACCACAGCGGTGTGAGCCTTGAGGTTTCATGTGTCAGCTCTGCTTCCTCTCTCTCTAGCTCTCACTGCCTTATATGACTACAGTGACCTAAAATGGCTTCCTGCTTCTGTCTTCAGTCACTGCCTTCTGTTATGTCATTTCCACTATTAGAGACTATATCCCCTTTGGAAACACACACCTAATAACTATTCCTGTTGCCCCTTTGTACCAGTGTGTGAGTCTCACAGCAAACAACTGATTGTTACAGTAATGAGAAATGAGGCTCAAAACCTCAAAGCAAAATAGAAATTCAAAAGGCAAAGTTAAGTCTGTAAATTATACTCTTAAGAAACTTATGCACTCATTCAGGCTACCTCTAAAGCTTGAGACACTCATGGAAGAATTTGAAGGCATAGGTCAAAATCTGTTTCCCACCTATTTGTTTCCCAGGTATACCCACCTAACTTTAGTATATATTCACTGATTTGGTATGTGTGTCATAAAGTTTGATACTTTATGGGTTGACATAGATTATATCTCTTCTCTATATCTGTATTTCTAAGGTTTTTAGGTTCTCTTCTTTCATTAAATGATACTCTGGCTCATACTTTATATAAGAACTAGATTTCTGGACAGTTAGTAGAATTAACAATAAATGCTTGATTTTGTATCTATTTGTTTTTGCTTTTCTTTGTATGTATCTCTGTAAAATTAAGAGGCAGATTAGGAATCCAATATGGTTAACCTACTTTGGAGACTTATCTTTGTCAAATTCTCTTTGCCAAGTAGGAGGTATTGATTGCTTTTAACAAAGAGAGGATGTAGAGGAAAATAGCCCTGACACACCATCAATGCATACCCACTGGGTCTGGGAAGGACCTACATCAAATTGACTTTGAAGTCAATTCTCAGATGTTTCTTAAATATCCAAGCCCTTATAAGTCAAATTTATTCTTTCTAGAGAATATTTTAGAGAAGGCTCTGGAGTAGAACCTTGGTTCTAAGTAAGGTTGCCTTTCAGATAGAACTTGATTTTCAAAGGAGACTTCCAGTCGTGAGCTCTGGGCTGGTACAAAGAGCCAGGCAGCCCTCAGAGAGGACTAAAGAATTGATTGTTGACAGTTAGTAGCTTATGCCATACACTGGCTAAGTAGATGCATTTGAAAAGTACCAGGTGAGGTATTTTTAATCTACCACTTCACTCTTTGCTGACTTACTGATAATGGGATGAGAAGGTAGCGTACCCATCCTCTTGCCAGGTGAAGAATGTTTTGTTGGCTCCTGAAAATAGTTTCTTATTAAAAAATAAAAGGCTCAAAGGAAGTGCAGGAAAAGCAAAACTGAAAACAACCACAAATCATAATTCAGAACACCAAAGACCCTACATTATTCACCTGGAACCAGACTAGCCAAATCTCCGTTCATCCTAATGCTCAGGGAACCTTGCGGAAGAGGGGGAGGCAAGATTGTAAGAGCCTAAAGATGGGGAGGACCAACGATATGCAAGATACTCCACACAAGTTACCATTGCAACAGCCAGAATTGGACTTTGCCTGACCTGCACACTGGCTGACATGTCAACCACCCCACAAAGTCTAGCATGGGTAAAAGGCTCCAGGCAGTAGGATCCTTAGAGGCAAGGGATTAACAGTCATAATAAAGTTTCCATACTCACGGGAGCCCAAGAAAGTGCTCTAGGCTATACCTCTGAGTCCTTACCCCTCACTAGGGTGAAAGACTCAGAGGGAGGTTTGGCATTCACATAAAAAAATACTCCAGGGGATGGGAGGGAGGAAGGGGAGACCTTAGGAGAGGGGGAGATGGGTGAAAGAAAGGGGGAAGGGGGAGGAGAATGTAAGAGGGGATGACTGGGGAGGGGAGGAGAGAGGGAGAGACGGGGTAGCTATTAAGCTTGTATGATTAAGAAAAAAATAAAATGTGGGAGAAAAAAATTAAAAGCTCAAAAATATCAGTAACTATTGCATATTTTGAAAGTAGACTTCAAAGTTTATTTGTGAGCAGATAATGGTTCCAAAGGAGGAACTCCCACACAAGCAATTTTACCAGTGAATGTGCTGAAGACACTGGCCGTGTGATGTTACTGAATCTGGCAGAAATATTGTTTCCTTTTATATTCTAGTACATGATGATTGATTTCACTAAAATGACATTTTTATGTTCAAATGACAAAGGCTTTCACCATTTGAAGTTATCTTAAAAGTTAGAACAAATGCTTTATCATAGCATAATACCTGGTGCTAGTTAAAATTAATTTTTAATTTAGACATAAAGAGAAAGTCTATAGAAGAAGACATAGGCTAAAGAAAGAAAGCTGCAATGGATTTTAAAAGTACATTCAATCCTACCACACAGATGCATATGCACTTTCATGTATACATACATATATTCATAGGTTTGGGAAGAAGTATCCAATTTCTTAGCTATTGTTATGACATTCTATGTCATAATCTAATGACATTCTATGTCTATGTCTATATCTATGACATTTTAAAGAATTGGACTACAAAGAATTCAGAAATTTTACAGAGAACACTACAGAATCACATATTATTTATTAACTCATTCATTGAACAAATTATTAATAAGGTACCTATTATGGGTGGGTGAGCACTAGGGATGTAGAGAAAACAAAATCATATGTAGTCACTAGGCTCACAAAGCTCATGGTTTATGGATCTGAGACAGTCTCAAAAAACAAATATACAAAAATATGTTACTACACTTGAGTAATAGTCTTGAAAGGAAGGAATCAGCAGGTCACAACTATGACTGGTGAATACAAAGACTGTAGTTGAATTGAAAGACCACCATGAAGTGAAATGTTACTGTTTCAGAGAAGATACCAACATGTAATCAAGGGGTAGGAAAGCGAAATTTGGTTTGCAAAGGTCAGGAAAATTTTGGGAGCAAGTAATGACCAAGATTTGAAGAATGAGTTGGATGGGTTTAGAGCTTTTAGGATTTTTGATGTATCCATTAATGATTAATCATTCTTCTTTTGTTATAGGTTTTTCATCCAGTGATTTACTTAATTATTTATAATCCTTGGAGATACAGGAATATGTTTGATTCTGTGACAGAAAGGTACAATGGAATAGAGAAAGAATAATGAGCTTTTTTTCCTAGAGAATAACAGACCCTTACACACGGCCTGCATGTTCTCTGTATCATAAAAGTTTTTCTAGTTGCTTATTACACATGATTCCAACAGACCATGTAGTTTTACTTCTTTATAGACAGTCTTCATTATTCCAGATAAACAATTTTTCTAGGCAGAGCTGGTCATTCTAGAATACTGATAACAGTTAAGAGTTGTGTTATAAGTAATTGATTGCTAATAACAGAGTTATTCTTGAATTCCTAGCACCTATGTGTTTTCCACTAGAAGCAAAACCATGGACTTTCCAGTTGGTACAAGAAAGAGTTGCGTATAATCACTAGTTTATTTTAGTAGTGCCTGTGTACAGCACGAGGCGCCATCATTGAACTATGTGGTAGATGCATGTCTTTTGTTATAAGTACACAAATGAGCATTATTGATGGATTGGGGGCTCTTTGAAAGCACAGTGTGTGACTTCAATGAGTACTCCTTTTCACTCCCATTCATGAATTCATTTGTTCATTCATTTGCTTGTGTATTCTGGTTACTTTCATCCATTTAACTTTTTTTTTTTTTTTACTAGTTTTTTCTCTTCCCTTACTGTTTCTCTCCAGTATTGGGGAACTTGAAAATGTTAAGGCAGATGGGAATCTGTTTAGGATGGCCAGTTTAAAACTTATTTATCTAGTTCTCTTCTATAAGAAAGAAACGATGTGCAGTGAAATATATTTCCTTGTGTCAGAGTCCATCTTAGATGCTGGAACTCAAAAGTGAGGAGTCAAGACAGGCATCTATCTTCATAAAAACCACACTTTACTTGGGGAAAAAGTGACTTAATGAAATTTTATTTGATTTGATAAACATTAAGGGAAAAATAAAGAAGGAAGAGGAGAAAGTAATGAATAACCCAGGAAGGCTTTTGCTGAGAGAGTGATAGTTAATGATAAAGATGCTTGTGAAGAAAACATTTGTTGAGTGAAGAAATGCTGTCAATCATGAAGTGACCCTCAAAAAGAATTGAATCTAGAATGTCATTTTTGCCTGTTTCCTAAGGTCAAATGTCAATGTTATTGTAATGTAAAAAGCAAATTGACATCTGGGTATGGGAATGGGAGAGGTAAGAAGAGGGATGGCTTGGCAGAGGCTCATGGAAGGTGGTTATGAAAGCACATGACAGGTGTTTGGGGAAAAGGGTCTCTGATACTGAGTTTGAGGCTGTTTAAACCCATTTTCTCATTAGGAGCTAAACTACATCTCATGACTTGTTAGTCTTAACACCATTCTTTGTTTTTCTCTCACACATCTTCTAGTTGGGAAGATTTGTATTATGCCTTCTCAGAATTATAAAGATATGTGCATTTTTTTTCAAATCAAGGTCCTGGTCATTAATTTCCCTCCAGACACTTTTTCATTCTGTTAGCAAAAATAAATTATCAGTAATTGCTAGCAATGGTTGATTTGTCTGGGATTATCACTGAAGTATAAAATGCAATTTAGAATCTCATTATGATTATTATCCCATTTCATTCACTAAATATAGTGACCTTCTAATTTAGATATTTAAGATGCTTATTAGACAAATGTTAAAATGGTACTGCTGTCACTGTAGTGATCTTTTTCTAGTTTCTTTTACTTTTTCTTATATAATATTTTGTTTTATTATAATTGAGGGATGTTTGGGGTAGTAATCACTATTTCTTCTATTGTCTTCTATGATCTCAGACATGAAAGAAGCTTATACAACTGAGATATTATCATTCTTCACATTATTTTGTCTAGTTTTTCACCAAGTATTTTATTTACATGGACAAATAATGAGTTAATTATACAATTTTAAATGGGTTAGCAATTCATTTAAAAGTTTTCCTTCATCATAATTTCCAAAACTATAAATATCATTATAAAGCTTTTTGGATTCTCAATAATTTTTTTGAAAATCCTCTACTTATTTATTTTTTCATGTGGGCATGTGGCAATGTGAATGTGCGTTGTGTTTGGAAAAGGGTATTTGAATGTGTGTGCCGGTGAAGGCCCGGGAGTGACTTTGGGAATCACCCAGTTCTCCAGATTGCTCTACCTCTTTACTGTTTTGCTCTGAGATTTTTTTTTTTTTATTCAATTGTGCGTGTGTGTATGTGCGTAAACCACGGGCGAATTCGGGAACCACCATGGACTGCCTCCACCTCCTCCTCGTTTACTCTGCCCCGGGATTCACAGGCTCTGACCTACCAGGACCAGAAACGCAGGCTGCCTCTGCTTCTGCCTGGCGTCTATACGTGGCGTCTAGGATCCGAACTCAGGACCTTCCGCCTGCAAGGCAGAGGCTTCACCCCTGAGCCACCTTTCCAGCCCCTGCTCTGAGATTTTCAATGCGCTGCTTTCCAGGGTCCGAAGTGCAGGCCTCTGCCATTTCCACCAGGTGCATTTATGTGGCATCTGGGATCCTAATTCACATCCATTTGTTTTAGAGGCAAAGGCTTTAACCCCTGAGCCATCTCTCCAGCCACTCAATAATCTTTTAAAGTCCTCAGTTGCTGGACAAAAATTGAGTGGGTGGTCACTGAATCAGACTGCCAGCTTGTGACTGAACACCAGGGGCCTCAACAAGATGTGTACTGGTGCAGCGTTGATCACTTCACCAGTGAAACAGGCTGGTCATCTTGCCTATACCACAGAGCTGTTCTAAGATATAACTGAAGGAAGGCATGGGCAGCAGAACATGGTACCCAGTGAGTGTGCTGAATATTGTGCATTAAAGTTTTCTCAGCCCTTCATATGTGCAATCAATCAAAATATTTTGTATGAGTGCACCTTAAAAGTCGGTCTGTGTCTGATATTATTTCTGACTTTTACTGTGTCAGGTTGCCTTTCAGTGACTTTATCAATTGGTGGCTCCAAAGTTGTTCAGAGAAATAGATTCCTCATTGTATAAGTTCTTTTTGGAAGTTGGAAAAAACCCATGAAGACTTTTTCTATTAGATGTTTTCAAAATGATCATGTGAATCTAGTTCATGTCTTCCTATCACATTTAGAGTTCTCTAACCATTTTCAGGGTGGTTATTTTCAGCCCCATAAAATAAACAGAGCAGGTGATTTGTGTCTCCATTTAATAAATGAGGAATTCTTGGGTTCAGGGACAATTTAATGACTACGCAACATTTCGTGACAGATCAGGCATTAGATATCAGGCCTTCTAGTTCCCTTGTGTTATCTTATGCAGCTGTTCACCATTGTAAATATTATCTAATCTAACCCCTTAATTTCACACAGGAAAATGAGACCCAGAGAGGCAAATTAACTTTCCAAGGACACAAAGGACCTGAATAAAAAGAGAAGAAGCTAAAATAGTGTTTTTAAGATTCTTTTGTGTCTTTATTACAGATTTTTATCTTACATTTATTGAATGATAATTCTGTTTTCCCCTAACTCTGAGTTTTATGAACATTGCTGGGCTATTGTTTTAGCATTTTAAATCTCACAGAATGGGTAATGTATATTTTACCTAATCAGCTGGATTATTTAATGGCCCTTATTGCTGTGTTCTCTGTATTTAAAATCTCAGTCTTGTTGTGGTATGAGTCTTGTGGGAAATAATCAGTATTCACTTATTCAAGGAATATACCGATTAATTTTTCAGGGCTAAATACTTTATTTCAGACATTTGCAAATTTCAGTGTTATATATTTTTGGTGTAGTTTGGTGAGTTTCATTTATTTGGGGAAAGAGAGGAGGAAAGGATGTCAATATGAAATCATCAGAACATTGTCTAGCTTTGTGGGAGGGATACAGAGCTTAGTAGCTAACAAATAATATTTCCATCCCCGGTTTTCTGTTAAAACAAGTGTATGCCTCATGTTTGTAATTCATTGATTAAAAAGAAATTAAGAGGACAAATTGAAACAAAATCTCCTTAACAATATTTTTCTGTTCTGTCATTTAACATGAACATTGTCTAGGGTGTTCCACAAAATGTACAAGAAGCATAGAAATTAATAAATACTGGGAGAATGACCTTTTGCTCACTTTGGTTCTTAAGAACTCATGACTACTGTATACCACAAAACTAAGACACAGGGTGTCTCATGCAGGCTGATACTTTGACTTCTCTTTAATAGCAGTAGGTTAGTGTTTAAGGTCATCATTTTGTCCCTGCTATTACGTTTCCAACTATATCTGTTGATTCCCTCTTAGAATTCTGTGAAACACATGCTTGTTATGTATTTTTATTTATTTATTTTTTCTCTTAATTCTTTCATGTTCCATATATAAATATAGTAAACTTATAATATTTTCACCCCTTAGTCCTAAATCCCATAACTCCTCCCCTTTTTCCTCTTATGATCCTTCATCTCTCCTATCAGACTCTCTCCTATTTTCAAATCTTTTTTTACTTGTACGGACCACTGTGTAGTTTTTCTTTGCCTGACATATGCCTGACATGATTCATGCCCCAGCAAGTATAATAGACCATTGAGGAAAGCCTCCTCCTTTTCTTTCCCATCAGTATTAGTCCTCTTCAGTCTCTCAGAGAGATGTGGAGCTTCTTAAGGTCTTTCTGCTTTCATGGTGAGATGTTAAGATAATTCCTGTGTAATTCTTGTGTAAAGTGTGTTTGTGTGTGTGTATATATATCTGCAAAAATCTTATATATCATTACTGTCATTTCCAGGAGGTAATATCTGGCCCACCACTGTCCCACTTCAGGTTCTTAGAATTTTGCTGCCTCCTCTTCCACGATGTTTCTTGAGTTTTGATGTGGGGGTGATTGAGACATATATGGCTGTTTAGGGACAAGAAGTTCATAGTCACTTATTTTTTGCTTTTTGACAAGTTGTACTTTTCAGTAATAAATACCTTCTGTTTTATAAGAAGGCTTCTAAGTTGAGTGCTGAGTTTTCTTCCAATCTATGGGTATAACAGGTATTTACAAAGTAGTTTGGTGTACTGCCTTTCTAGCTAAACATTTGTAGCCTACTCTTCTCATGGGACCTTAGATTCTTGTTCTAGTTTACAGTAACAGAAATGTGTTCCATTTTGATGAGTGGGCCTTAAAACTGATAAGAAAGCTCTTGGTTGCCTCCTTGATATTCATACCACTATTACACTGATGGTCACCTATTGTCATGGTGATTGTTAATGCAACTTGCTGATTTCACAGATTGGTGAGGTCTTTGATTGCTTTTCTCCCCTAGTAGCCTTCACAATACTTTGGTACTGTGTAAGTTATCCAGGGAAGAAGCTTCCAGACCAGTTCCAGCTGGTGTTCTTTTTGCCATGTCCCATTATCCACATATGTCTTCAGTAATAGCATAGCATTTTACCATCAGTTTCTGGAGGGCAACCAATGGCAAAATCCTATACGTTTTGGGAGACCTTTGAGACCTCTCTGACTGACAAGCTTATCTGGAAATGTTACATTTCCAGCAATGTTTTAATTGTCACTGGGTTCTAGGTGAGCATCCCAAGGAATTTTTGCTTTGCCCTGTTTTCCTCTCTCTCTACTCCTCTGCATAGAGACTGTCCATTCTTAATCTTTTTATAAGTTGTCTTGACAACATATTTTTATTTTAAATAATAATCATCTGTTGCCTCAGGAATCATGTTTCAGAGCCAGCATTTGATAGGTTCCTGGTTGCTTGAATGGTCATCCTACTCCTAACCTGTCTCAAGTCTGCAATAAGGACTGGATCTTGTTTGTGTATAGAGTACACGGACAATGTTTATCTATTGAATGAGTAAATCAAGGCATGTAACAGAAAAGTTTTATTTCATTGACTTGTGGTTGCTTGAAGATTGAATGAAGATGCTCTTTGAGTAGTTGGAGAATTCGCTTAGTGCTGGAGGAGGGGCACAAGGTTCTGGGTTCAATACCCAGCACCAAAATAAAGAGAACCCAGCACAAAATAAAGAGAACAAAATAAAGAGAACTGGAATCAACATCATGCTTTTTGAAACTTGACTGATTAATGCTGAACACTGGAAAGATGTGGGATTGTCATTTGTAAAGGGTAAAGGTCATCTCACTGATAAACAAGTAAGCACAAATTGTATGGGAGTCCGACAGTGGCTCTTTTCTAGACCTCAGGGATCATGAATATATTTTCAATTTTTTACAATTTATGTTTATTTTTGTCATTTTCATACACGAGTATAATGAATGCATATCATTTTCATTCCATATTACCTGAACCCATTCTCCCTCCTTTTCCCAGTATAAACATTCTTCCCAACCAGTCTACCTTCTCTGTTCATGTCTTTTTTTTGCATGCATGGCACAGTGAGTTGCCTAATGGGTCGCCTGCACTGGAATGTGCCTGAGCACTTGCTGAAGCATGAATGGTATGTCAATGTAACTATTTACTTTTGCAAGGCACAAGGAACATTAGTAAAAATTATTTATGTCTATCTAAAGTAATTTTGCAAGATTCCATATTTACATAGCGATGTTAGTTAAACTTGAGTGCATTTCCATGGGTCACACAAACTATTAAGTGCTAAAATCAGGGAAAAAAATAAATTTAGGTTTTTAGTTTCTCAGTCCTGTGTTCAGGCTCCTCCATCTCCTCATCTTGGTTTCTGGAAAAACTTCCATTGTTGCCAGTCAGGTAGTTTCATCATATGTATCTAGGGACCTTTTGTTTGGTAGAATTTTATTGCATGCAACTTCCCAAGCTAGTTCCCTATAGCATAAGTGGATACTTCCTCTGAAAAAATAACATCCAATGGCTGTAAAGACTTTTGAGTTAAGAGTACATTCATAGGCAGTTCAGAGCTATGAGCTGGCACTTCAGCTGGCATTTTCCCTTGTGTTCCTTGAATTGTGTCCTTCCCAAAGCCTCATCTATGGTTCAGCTATCATGTCTAGTGGCTGGAAAAGACCCCTAGCTTTGATGCCAGTTGCATTTTCCTGGACTCTTAACTGGCAGAATAATTAAGAGCAAGGGATAGGGAGTTATGAACTTGTCCTTGCTCGGGGAAGAGGTGCCTCTCTTCTTTCAAAATGACTTCAAAGGGAGGTTGAATGGGGCGCAGTATCTAACATCTTCATTCTCCCAGATTAAATTCCCTTTAAAAGTGTTCTTTCATTTTCTTTCAAATGGCTCTAGTAAAAAACAAAACCATTTGTACTTACCATAAAAAGTGAAAGGAAATATAAAGTACCAACAGGCAAAAAATAATCTCAAATATGATCCCTCAGAGATAGCTCATTAAATATAGTGAATGTCCCATATAGTCCATTTCTAGACCCTTTCTTTAGGAGTATTTTTTTTAACCATATTATGTTTACTTCTGGTTCATGTCTAAATATTTCACCTTTCCCCCAGGTTACAAATTCTTCGAGGACAAGGATATTGGAAAATATCTTCATATAGAGTTTAGTACTTTTATTAGACTTTCAAAGACTGTTGTATAAAACAAAGAAGTCAGCACCTCTACCATAAGAATCTCATCTTGTGCTTTGCCGGGTGAAGACTGCAAGTAGAAGCTGGCTGTAACAGAGCACTGCGAGAGTCAGCTAAGTAGCCAGAAGCATAGATTTTTCTTGGTTTCTCCTGAAAATTTCATGGTCATGCTGGGGTGTAGTCCACAAGCGCCCTGGTTGATGTGCTCACGAGTGCACAGCGTGTGTGCTGCTGCACCCCCACAGCTCAGTGGAGCGTCTCACCATGTGCTCATCAGTGGCAATCAGGATTCGGGGTTGATTGCTGAACTTTTTGCTGCCTTCAGATTCACTGATTTTTAGTATTGTGTGTCTTAGCTAAAGGACAGGGTATTGGCTCAAATGTTATGCTTAAAGGGTAGGTGGGTTGTCTGTGTGGTACCAACTGTGTACTGATCAGGAAAGTTGGAATGGCAATATTAATAACAAGTCCATTTGCAGTGTCCTAATCAAAAACAAATCGTGAGAGAAAAGCTGTGCTCCAAGTGGCCCAGGAATTTAGCCTTTTTAGTCTGGGCATATTTGTCCATTGGTTCTTTTTTAAATTAATATTTAATATTCTTAATTACAAATGTAATGGGTGGTCGTTCCTGTCCCCCCTCCCTCCCTCTGCCTCTCTCTCTCTTCTTCCCTCTCCTCTCTTTCTTCCTTCCTCTTTTCCTCCTTCCTCTTTCCCCTCTCTCTCTCCCACTCTTCCCTCCCTTCACCAATCTGTCCTTTTGCCGGCTACCTTCCTGTCTGTCTGCTTGTGTGGGCCTCCCAGGGTTCCTTCTGGTTGTCTGTATTAGTATGGGCTCAAGTCTCTGTGGCAGATTGAGTGACCCTTCCTTTGTTGGACCCACCAATGGGGGTATTCTCCTTCACCTGCCTAGCCTTAGCCCCTAAGGTTCAAGCTGCATGTAATTATTTCTTCTAAGTTCCTCGATAGTCCGTGGGAGAATGTTGATATGTCAGTCATAGTATGTTCAAATGCTCAGCCGGAATCAGGCCAACCAAACCTCTTCCAATCCTGTGGCTCAGGGAATCTTACAGAAGATGGGTAGTAAGATTGTAGGAGACTAAAAGTGGGGAGGTCCACAGCCAACCAGAACATTCCACTCAAGACACTCTGCACGGAGGAGGAAATTTTGAACATATGGACCGAAGTGAGGCAGTGTACTGGTCTGGTAATTTATCTCCTTGCTGATTATTACAAGAAAGGAGTCTAAATGGATATTAATTCCACCATATAGCATATACTGAGTTAACTTTGTTTCAATAGTTCAGCTGACTCTTCTTTTCTATCTTTCATTTTTTCCCAGTGAAATCATGTCTATTCTCTTTCTAATCTCCCCAAGAAGTATGTAATCTCCACTTCTCTCCTTTTGAACTTCTCTTCATGAATAGTTTGCATAATTGCACAATTAAAAGATGAACAGTTCATTTAGTTACTAGTGTCAGTAATTTAAAAAGCTTAAAATAAGCATTTTCTGTTAATCCCTTTCATTCTGTATCAACAGCATTCTACTCATTTCATGATTGGAAAAGTTTTACTTCCATATTTTCTTTGTTGTTTTTATGACAACGTATGTGAAAATAATGAATTTTCACTGGATTTACTCAATTCAACTCCCCCTTTTCTTTGAGTAAGGACTTTCTAATCTCTTTCTTGCTTTTTAAACGAAATTATAATCCATTGATCTTCATCTGGGTTTTCTATTCTAGAATGTGCCTGTGCACTTGTTGGAACATGAGACTTGTATCAGTGCAGGCGCCCTTGAGGGAAGTGGCCCTCCCATCCAACATGACCCCTCGATAGTTTCTCAGGGGAATGGTGCCTCATGTGCTCACCCCCCTTGTGTGGTGAGCTGCCAACGGGTCAGTTCTAATGCAAGCATGGACCTCCTGGAAGTAGACTGAGCTGTAGTGAGCGCGCTGGTGCACCGACATGTCCTATTGAGAAGATGCTCTCTGGTTGGACCCCTCCCCACCATCTGAGTCTTATCTTACCACCCTCCCTTTCCACCTTATCCCCTGAGCTTTGAGATATGGGGGTGGTTTAGATGTCTTATTTAGGGCTGAGCAGTCCACAGTCACTTATTCCATGTATTGTGACTTGCTGTTGTTCTTTTTATGGAATGTTTTTCATTTTGGGGAGAAGCTGTCTGGTTGAGGACTGAGAGCTGTCCATGTCAGTGCCGCATGACTCAGCTCTGGAGGATGGAGGGGCAGGGTCCATGCCTTCGTATTTTTAAATAATTTTACACATAAAATATTTTAAAAGCATTGCATAGAGTCTCATAGGTCCTTCATCAAGTTTCTGCTAATATTTTCCCTTTTTAAGATTTATTTTTCTGTCTATAATTTTTTTTGCTTGTTTGAAATTAGGTTGTAGGCATGATTCCTTCAAAGGATTTTTAGACAAAAATATATATCCTAATATCTGTAGTTATATTGTTAGTTCAGTGTGCCGTCTATTTAATTTATACACTGTGTCAGAGAAACAGCCAGTATGATCTATATGTGTGCATATATTATACAAAAGAGATAGAGAGAAAGTGAAAGAGAGCACACAATTGGGTTATTTGATGGTATCTAATAAGCCATGCCAAAACCAAAACCAAACTAAACCAAACCAAAATAAAACATCCTACAGATCATTGGAGACTGGAAACTTATAAGCAGAGGCTAATGCTAGTATCAAAGGTAGAATTTTTTTCTTCCATAGAGAAACCTCAGTTGTTCTTTCACCCCCATCCCCTAAAATGACTGGATCAAATCCACCAATTAAGGAAAAGCTTCTCTTTTTACTTAATACAATTGATTGTAGAGATAGTCACATCTGTGTAATGGCTTTGAGGTAACAGTGCTTAAATGAATTAGTTGGGTTTTGCGAGCTAGTCAATTTGATGCATAAAACTTGACATCAAATTTATCCAATTTATTATATATCAGGCTATGGCAGAGGAATTGATCATTCCCATTTTAAAGCAGAAGAAAACGAGGGAAAATAATTTGGCCATGATCAGATTGGCTAGTCAGTGGCAGATGTACATTTTGAGCTACGTTGTCTGATTCCAGAGAATTTTCTATAAGCTATTGTACTGGACTGATTCCCCAAGACCAGAGTAACTAGCTGTCAGCTTCTTTGCACTTCTTAAGTAATTCAGATGCACAAAGAACTGGAGGACTTGACTCTCTTAGATCTGAGTTTACTATGCCAGGCAATAAAGGCAGATTACAAATCCTCAAGAAGCCTGTGTGAGAAGCAGGTAACAGAGTAGGTAGGAGTGTGCATCTATAGGAATAAACGAATGAAACGGCCTGGGGAAGGCAATGCCTGGGGATCTGGTTGTTCTTTTGTGGCTGAGTGTCATCTTGTCATGAGCTGCTCAACAGATGCTGCTATTTTTTTAATGTTTTAAGACAAAGTGTCACACTAGATGAGAATGACCTGGAACCCGATGGAATCCAGGCTGGTCTCAAACTCAAGGCAAGTTACCTGCCTTGGCCTCTTAAATGCTGAGATGGCAGGTATGAGCACCATGCTTGGCTAATCCAATTTCTGGAATGTGACCTGAAAACATTTTTCTTTTTTTAATTTATTTATTTATTTATTCAATTGTGCGTGTGTGTATGTATGTGTGTGTGTGTGTGTGTGTGTGTGTGTGTGTGTGTGTGTGTGTGTGTAGAACCACGGGCAAATTCGGGAACCACCATGGACCGCCTCCACCTCCTCCTTGTTTACTCTGCCCCGGGATTCACAGGCTCTGCCCTACCAGGACCAGAAATGCAGGCCGCCCCCGCTTCCACCCAGCGTCTGTATGTGGGGTCTAGGATCCGAACTCAGGACCTTTCGCCTGCAAGGCAGAGGCTTAACCCCTGAGCCACCTTTCCAGCCCCTATTTTTCTTTTTTTTATTTATTTTTTTCCTCTCGTACAAACCCCATTCCCCTCCCTCCCTACACCCCTCCTTGAATCCCCTTGCTCCCTCCCCTGGTTTCCCCTTCCTTTCCCCCCTCCTTTTTTCCCAGTTGGGCCCCCCCCCATTCCTGGAGCATCCTTTACTATGCATGTCAAACTTCCCTCTGGGTCCTCCTTTCTGATGAGGTGTAAGGACTCAGTAGCATTGCCTAGAGCTCTTTCTTGTGTTCCCGTTTGGTATAGGAACACTATTGTGGCTGTTAATCCCTTGCCTCTAAGGATCCTAGTGCCTGTGATCCATGCTAGACTTTGGGGGGGCGGGTCAATGATATGTTGATCATTGCGCAGGTCATGCAAAGTCCTATTATGATTACTTTGGCCCTAACTTGTGTAGAGTGTCTTGCATATCGTTGCTCCTCCCCATCTTTAGGCTCTTATAATCTTTTTTTTTGTAATACATTTTTTATTATTATTTCAGCTCATACAAACTTAATAGGTACACCAGTTCCCTCCCTCCCTCTTCCTCCCCCCGAACCCCCTGCTCCCCCTCCCCTCACCCCTCCCTCCCCATCCCCCCGTGCCTCCCGCCCCAATTCCCAGAGTCCTTTCTTGTGCATGCCTGACTCTCCTCTGGGCCCTCCTCTCCGATGACATACAAGGACCCAGTGGCCTTTCCCGGAACCCTTTCCCATGTTCCCCTTAAGCATAGGAACACTACTGTGGCTGTCAATCCCTTGCCTCCAAGGATCTTGGTTAGGCTCTTATAATCTTAACCACCCCGTCTTGTGCAAATTTCCCTGTGCTTTGGGATGGGGAGAGATTATGCTGGCCTGGTTCCTGGTGATTAATGTAGGGTCTCTGATGTTCTGAATTATGTTTTTTTTTTCTTCCAGTTTTGCTGTTCCTGCACCGCCCTTGGCTCCATCCTGATGTGTTTGGAGGGCACCTCCTAGCCAGAGATAAAAAGCTATTAAAATAAAGTCTTATTATAAGAATAGATTCACAGGTAGATGGAATAAGAATAAGAGACTATGGTGAGACGGGGGGGGGGTCAGTCTCCCATTTGCAGGATGGTTACCTTCTATCTGCCAGACTCTGTGCCCTCCCTGTCTGGTGAGATCAAACCCCATCAGTTGCAAGTGATCAGGAAGGAAAGTCTGTGAGCTTAACCAGATGTCTTATTACTTACTTGCAGTACTTGATGGTGACCTATTTTCTCTGCTGTAATATGATCCCCTCTTTCCTTGTTTCTGGCGGGGCCCTCCTTCCCCTTCCCTCCTGTTTAAAATCTTTGCAATTACTGTAGGTATTACAGAGATTTATCTTTGAGTGTGTCACTAAGTGGGTTTGGTACTAGGATCCACCTATTAGGGAGTACATATGGCACTTAATTTTCTGTGTCTGGGATACTTCATTCAATATAATTTTTTCTAATTCCATTAATTTCCCAGCAAATTTCATTAATTCATAGTTTTTGATGGATGAGTAATATTCCATTGTATAAATGTACCACATTTTCCTTATCCACTTGTCAACTGTTGGGCATTTGGGTTGATTCCATAACTTTGCTATTGTAAATAGTGCTGCTATGAACATGGTCGTGCTTGTGCTATTGAGGTGAATATTTGCTATATGGGGGATTATTCCCAAAATGGAATTGTAGGGTCATATGGAATTTCAATTTTTAACTTTTTTAAGAATTGCCAGATGGCTCCCCAGAGTGTTTGTATGTTCCCTTCTCGCCACATCCTCTCCAGCATTTGGTGTTGTTTGTATTGTGGATTTTTGCCATCCTGACCAGGGTGAGATGATATCTCAGGGAGGTTTTGATTTGCATTTCCCTGATGGTTAAGGATGTGAAACATTTCTTAGGATATTTGTTAGACATTTCAATTTTGTCCCCGGTAAAGTTTCTTTTAAGTTCCAAGGCCCATTTTTTAATTGAGTCATTTGTTTCCTTGGTGTTTAGTTTTCTAAGTTCTTTGTGCACTCTGGATAATAGAGCTCTGTCAGATATGTGGTTAGTGAAGATTTTCTCCCATTCTGTGGGTTGCCTTTGAGCTCGGGTCACAATCTCTTTATCTGAACAGAAGCTCTTTAATTTCATAAGATCCCATCTGTTGAGTGTTGGTTGTAGTGACTGTGCTATTGGATATCCGTTTAGGAACTATTGGCCTAGCCCAATCATCTCGAGGGAGTTCCCTACCCTTTCAAATAAGGTTTTTATAGTCTCTGGCCTTATATCGAGGTCCTTGATCCATTTGGAATTAATTCTTGTATATGGTGACAAGTATGGGTCCAGTTTTAATCTTCTGCATGTGGACATCCAGTTTTGCCAGCACCATTTGTTGAAGATGCTGTTCTTTTTCCATTGGATTCTTTGGGCCCCTTTGTCAAAGACCAAATGGCTGTATTTTTGTGGGCTTATATCTGGGTCTTCAACCTTATTCATTGATCTGTGTGTCTATTTTGGAGCCAGTACCAGGCTGTTTTTATAACTGTGGATTTGTACTATAGATTAAGGTTTGGTAGGTGATACCTCTAGCAGTGTTTTTGTTACTCAGGATTGTCTTTGCTATCCTGGGTCTTTTGTGCCTCTGTATGGATTTTGAGATTATTTGGTCAACTTCTTTAAAGAATTGCTTTGGGCTTTTGATTGGTATAGCATTGAATCTGTATATTGCCTTGGTAGGATGGTCATTTTTATATTGAGTCTGCCAATCCAGGAACATGGGAGGTCTTTCCACCTTCTGTTGTCTTCTGTAATTTCTTTCTTTAGGGTTTTAAAGTTGAAAACATTTTTCATTGTTGCTTCTTATTTCTTGTGTAGCCCTGACTGACCTTGAACTCACTATGTAGCCCAGACTAGTATTACATGTTGCACAATTATGCTGCCTCTGCTTCCGCTTCTGCCTCCTGAGTGCTGGGATTACAGGAATATGCTGCCATGCCTGACCAAATGCTACTTTATAGCAAGCATACTTACATGTATTCTGTTGGTAAGTATAATGTATGTCACATATGTGAGTGCTTGTTTCATGTTAAATCTATATTTTTTGCCCTCTTCCAATTAAATGCTTAAGCCTTTAATTAGAAATGAACATCTATCAGAAAGGGAATAAAAACTTGGATTAAATCATTGTTTTGGATACTGCCTCACATGGTACTCAGGCATATAGAAACGACTAAGACAAGAAAATATTTTCACAGCCCTAATGTCTGAGCTTTAAGAAAGTAGGGAACTAAACAGTAGAGCATATCTGGACACCATATTGGCCCTTGGCTGAAGAGGATGTGGAAGGCTGCTGATGTGACTCACAGCTTCCTAGATTTCCTGAGGCAGACTGAGAAATTAATGGTATCATCTTTTGGAGTCCAGATATGGCCTTCATTAATAAAAAACCCAAATGTTGAGAACAGAGCAGATGGAATGTGTATGTGCGTTTGTGCACACAGCACCAGGGTGGTTGGTTAGTAGTAAAACTGTCAAAACTAAGGAAAGACTCACTGCTCATGACCTCCACTGAACTACAAGGAGAAGTGGGTCTCACTGCCTGGAAATACAGAGCCCTGGGAGTGAGTGCTTTGTGAAATCAATTGGATTTTAATTTCTAGATGTTACAGATGAAGAAGCTGGAGCCCAAAGCCAGTGACTTGCTCAGGATTTCGCAGCTAGGAGCAGACAGGGCAAGAGAATAATTAGAGTTGGAGGGACGCGATCAGTTCATGAGATATCGGGGAAACTCTTCTGTTGTTGTGGATGGAAGAGAATCTCCAGCCACATGTTTTAGGAGATGGCAGTAGACTGCAAGTGGCACAAGATTGCTGCCACTGTCACTTCTGGACCCATGACAAATGCCATGAACTGCTTATGGCCAAAGTTTAATAAAATTGTGTCAAATGTCTTGCTATACTATATATTCCTATTTATAATTATTACTGTGCTGAATTTTCACAACTTAGGAGGTCAATATTGGTTTTTAATAAATTGATATTTAATAGTTAATAAATTTAAATAAATGACAAAACCTTGAGAGGTCTTGTCACTTGCTCAGTGTTGTGTTATCACCCTTGGTGGCAAGTCTGAGAGGTTGCAGTTGTAAGTGCTGCCCCCTCCTGCCAGCAAGTCCGTGTGCCCACCTATCAGCATGGTTCATGTGCCCACTTAAACCTGTCAGTCTTCAGGCGCTGACCTGATTTCTGCATGTTCCTTCATTTATCCACTCTCATGTGGTCAGATCGGAAGGGGCACAGGAGGAAAAAGTTCTGACAACATCCCAGGATATTTAAGGACCTTTCACAGCTGCAGGTGTTCTAGAGTGTGTTGTGGGAGGTGAAGGAAGGTGTCAGATTATGCTTACAGAGTCTGGATCCAGGGCACTTTGGTTATCCAAGTGTTCTGGAACTCTCCTAATTAGTGTGGTAGACACTGAAATAGGTGCGGTTATTCATCAGAGACCTGTAAATTACCTCGAGTAGAACGTCTCTGAAGAAATATCACATAGAAGAAGCATTTTCCCCGAGTCTTCAGAAACCCAACGCCTCCAAGAGCATCCAGGGAGAGTTTTTTTTTTTTTTTTTGCAAAATTTCCATGTTTACAATAGTTGCTTGTGCAGGCATTCCTTCAAGAGATGTAAGAACACACTTTTCCTCTTCATCTCCTGAGTTCAACTGCTGATTCTGCTATTAATTAAGTAATGGCCTTGAGCTAGTTATTGAACCTTTAATCTCAGTTTCCTCAACTACAGAAAAAAGACCCACAGCACTTGTTACAAAGAGTTGATGCATTTGTTAGATGTGTTATTACAATCATTCGAAATGGCATCTACTATATAATAAAGATCATGAAAGTATTGATTGGCTTATTACATTTGTATGTCTTTCAGACGCTCTTACACTATCGTATTTAAAATGAGCTCTAAATTGTGAGTTTCTTCTGCAACTAATGAAAGACATGACCAAGATTAGTCCACTTGGTTTGTCACCCTGATTTTTCTTATTTTGTTTGGTATGTGGAGATAGGATGATGGTCCCTAAGCAGTGGGTGTTTTAGTTTAGCAAGCGTGGCTTACTGGTCATTCTGAGGCACATTAGTTGGTGACATCTTTGTTTGGAACACCAGCTCTCTTTGTCTCTGAATGCTTTTCTCAGGGCAGGTCTGAATGGGGGATGAGAGCATAGATTTAACTTTCAAGCCTGCTTAGGTTTTTCCTTGGAGCACTGCTTTGAGAGGATGCCGAGGTCATACTTGGGACCAAAAAGAAATAGCGGCATATACGATCAGTAATGTCTGTGGTAAGTATAGGCTGCACGTTTGCCCATAGGGCTGACTACATATTAATTTGTGAGAAACCCAGTGCAGAATGAAAATTTAGGCCACTTTGTTCCAAAAAGGGAAAAAAGTTGTTATAACAGGTAGTAAAATAAACAATGCTTTCCTTTTCCCTACAATCTCTCTCTTGACTTATTGTGAAAAAATTTTTTTCAGTTGTTATTGTTGCTGTTGTTTAGTACTGTTCCAAACAAGGAAATTAAAAAAGGTTTATGTTTACAGAATTTTTGTTATCATTCATATTCTATTATTCAATGCTAGTCTGTGTTTTCATTGTTTGTTGAGATGAAACCTAGGTGGGCCTGGAACTCTGGTCTCCATCTCTCAAATGCTGGCATCATAGATCTGTGCCACCCTTCCCGAACAGTTTTTTTTAGCATTTGTGTGTGTGTGTGTGTGTGTGTGTGTGTGTGTGTGAGAGAGAGAGAGAGAGAAAGAGAGAGAGAGCACTATGTGCTCCTGTGGTTGACCTAGGTTGTTTTCAGGAATCATCCTGGATTGCTTCTGCCTCTTTTTTGCTTTGCTCTGGGATTTCCCAGGCTCTGTCAACTAGGGCTAGAAGTGCAGGTCATCACCATTTCCACTTGGCATTTTTACATGGGACCTGGGATCTGAACTCAGGACCTTCTGTTTGCAAGGCAGAGTCTTAACCATTGCAAATATTAGAGCATTTAACTCCTATACAGGATCACCAGAAGTATCCATTTTGTTTCCCCTGCCTTATACATAGGTATTTTGTTGTTATCAGAAAACAGAAATTTGTGCCCCAAACTAAAATTGGTTGTTCTTCTTGATATGCATGTATTCTTGGAACTTTCTGAGGTTGCTTGTGTACGAGGAAGGACTCGACAGACAGATTATCTGGTGACGACGTCTTTTCTTTACCTTTTGTGGCATTTTTAGCACAAGATAAACTAAGTCTAACACAAGTAAGAAAGGATGTGATGTTGGCTTGTCAGTTGTTCATTTCTTAGGGTCCCAAGTTTCTCAGGAACAAGGAAGTCTGGGTTTGAAATAAATTGCTGCTCAAATGGAAATCCTGTGTCTCGGGGCTGTCTACTTACTTGGTTGTACATTCATCTTGTACCCATTTTGAGTCTTAAAGAACTGTGACATTTTACAGGTGGGTCTGTTGGAATTCTCTGTTTGTGAGACAGCACAGATGCTTTCGAGTGGAAACATAAGCATTAGAGAAGATTACTAAAGACGGCTTTGTTGGAGATGGCTTTACAAGAACCCCCCCATATGACAGATTCATTAGACGATGGACTGACATCTGCACGAGGCCCATGTTACACATCCTTCACTGGAAGCCTGCTAATAATTGGTGTAAAAGAGAAGCCATCTTCTCCACTCTATGTAGCTCTGGCTATTATTACCAAAGGTACTGTTGTGGAATTGAATCTGAAGGAGTGTGGCCTTGTGACATAAGACACAAGGTCAGCTGGAGGAAATATTTACTGAGTTACCAACAATCCTGAAAATGACTGATGCACAGTTGGGGTCTCTCAGGTCTGAGGGCACTTTCCTACAAGTAACTCCTTCTGATGGGCGAGGAGCACTAACACTTTCCTACAAGTAACTCCAGATGAGCCAGGTGCACAAAGCAGGAAACCCTCCTTTGTGATGTTTTTCAGTGCTACCAGCCTTAAATGTTTGCTATCAGCAAGAGAGCCATTTATCAAGTTGTAAAAAACATTAAAATGCTCAACTTTACAAAAGAAAACGGCATAATATGCTGCATAAAGTGTAATTTGAACATATTGGGTTGAATCTGCTGTTAAAATGAGGTTCATCTGTTGCTATTTACTTTCAGAACATGGCTACTAGAAAATGTGAAGTTAATTAGGATCCTTAGAGGCAAGGGATTAACAGTCACAATAGTGTTCCCATACTAAAGGGGAACACAAGAAAGGGCTCTAGGCAATGCTACTGAGTCCTTACACCTTATTAGAGTGGAGGACTAGGAGGGAAGTTTGACATTCACACTAAAGGATGCTCCAGAGATTGGGGGGGGGGGCACTAGGAGAAAGGGAGGGGGTTAAAGGAAGGGGAAAGGGGTGGAGGGAGGGAGGGGACTGGGGTACCTATTAAGTTTGTATGATTGGGAAAATAAATAATTAATTAAAAAAGAAGAAAGAAAATGTGAAGTTATTAACATTTCAGATTGTATCCTTCTTAGACATCTGTGTTCTAGAAACTGATTGTGTGTACTAGTGATTAGGGGTGAAGCCACCTTGAAGAACATATTCCATGGAGTGAGCTAATAGAGGTCTTTGAATCCTTTGCTCATCATCATAATCTTTACGATTCAATTTTAATGACTGCAGGAGGGAACTTCGGCTTTAGTTATCAATTATCAGCGTCTTAAGCTGATAATTGGTTTGCATCTCTGATGAACCTAATTCTCCTAGTTTGGAGACTGTATGACTTTCCCTTTCTCTATGTGATGTTGATGGCTAAGGAATCACACAGATGTTAGAACAGAAGATCTGATTCTCAGCTTCTTCATCTGGCTTTGTGCCCTCAGGCAAACTACTTTGCCTTTTAGAGTCTTAGTTCTGTTCTCTCAATACAGTCTTTATCCTTTCTCTGTTTTGTGCACTCGAGTGTTAACAGTCTGTCAATCCTGTCAGTGAACATCACTGGGCCTATGTTAGTTTGAACTTGTACAATGGGTGAGATCTCTATGGGACATCAGAATTTTTTGGGGGGAGCAAGAAAATATTTGTTTTCTATGTTAATGTCCACAGATCAGTGTTTGGATAATTAGGCTGCTGTGATGTCCATTCTAGGGATGACTAATGCTTGCTAGTAGCTTCCTGTTCAACTAGCCAGGAGACATGAAGAAACCAGGAACACAGTCTTCTCCCAAAGACCCATGGTGGAGGATTCTGCTTAAAGTACTAGCCACATGTCACCATTTCTTAAATGCCTAGCTACTTGGTGAACAGCTTTACTCTGCTGGATCCTTCCTGAAGGGGTTGTACAACTTATGCCTAATGTTACTGTGACTAAACTGCCTGTCAAAAACAAACCAACAAATAAACAAACGAACAAGTCAATAGAGGAAATGTATATTTTTACTTGTGATTTTAGGGGACCTTGGTCCTTCATGGTGTGAAAGCTGTGATAGAATTCATAATGTCATTCAGTGTAGACTTCTCACATTGCTGTGGAAGCAGTAGGCTTAGACTGAAACCAGAAGTGGGTGACCTTCAAGATTTGCCTCTAGTGACCTACCTCTGCCAGGTCGGCCTTATGTCATTTAGGTTCCACAACCTCCTAAAACAGCATCACCAGCTCGGGACCAGGTGTTCAAACACAAACCCATTGAGGGCACTGTATGTTAAAATAATAACAAGGGAATTTGATTTATTTGGATAAGACAGGGAATTTTTTTATACACATGTTCACATTTTCTATCCTTCTGTTATTATTTATATGCCCTTCTAGAATGCCTTATCCATTACAATGTCAACCTCAAGTTACTTAAAACCAGGGTTCAGAGTTCTAGCAGAAGGCATGACATAGTTTTCTCATGTCCAGGGACTTCTTCAGTCATGTTATGTCATATGGCCCAGAGGCTGCTATTTACAAAAGCAAAATGACCTTTTGAGAGCCCAGTTATGTAGTTCATAGGATGATTATAGGAAAATAATACTATATTTTGTATATGGTATATATTAATGACTATAAAATGATGTCTCTCCCAAGATGGCTGGAATGTGCTGTCTGGGAACCAAGTGTAACCCACTGGAAGAACTGATGCATATCCTGATGTTCAAAGTAGAAAGATCCAAAAGAAACACAGACATGACTCCAGTACTTTGGAAAATGAAAGTTCCTGGGTGTTTCTAGCTCTTCATGTTGTTGATTATGTAGAGTTTCCTCTACTCATTGGGATCATTGATGCTGAGCTGGGGGAAGTAGGATTACATAGTTGTCACAAGGAGGACTGCCGCTGGGTTTCAGCGGATTCACTGGGCCACTTAGTTCACTGTCCGATAGTCCTGATCAGTGGACAACCACAGTAATCAAAGAAAGAACTAAGATCCTTCAGGAATAAAAGACCTTGTCAGTAAAGGTCGCCACTCCATTAAGAAGCGCACAGAGGGCAAGGAGACCGTGGCTGCTATGCTAATCAACGCAGGCCTTGTGCTTAATCACAGATGCAGCAGGAGAAAACAGTTGTTATTTCATGTTTTCTAGTCTCTCCTGGTTCCCTCTCAGGAAAAGATGGCAGCCACTCATGGGTTAGGTTCCAGTTGTGAAGACAACTGAGCCTTCATCTTTTTGACCTTATTTTCAGTGGGATTCAAGAGCAATGGGTGTGGGTAGGTGGCAGAAGGGATGGACTGACTACAAAGCAGAGCTCTGCTTTCCCTTTTAGGCAACTTTTCACCTTCCCCACTCTGTTTCATGCCTTAGGGGCTGATGGAAAGGTTTGTCTGAGTGGATCATCCTTTGTTGTCCAATTTCAGCATGTTTAGTCGGGGGGGGGGGGGGGGGGGGGGGGGGAGGTGACTGGGTGGGAAGGGCAAGCAGTGCATAGTGAACTCGGAGTGTCTATCTGCTATAGATTTCTTCTTTTTCCCTGCATGAGGATTAGCTGCTTTCCTTCATGGAAAGCTGTAGCTCCTACTGTACTTTGCTATTCTTTTTAAGTTCATCAGCCATTCTTATTCTTGGTCACTTCAGCCATTCTTGCTGAGTGACTTCAACTCCGCTAGGATCCTGGCTGTGTGTCTGCCCTGCTGGGTTGTTGTGAGGACTGGAGATAACAAATGCAAATTAATGCAATGATGAGCTTTTGGCTCTCAAATGATACTTTTTTCCCTCCCAAATCTTTTGAAATTCTAAGCTCAAATGATTGCTTAAAGAATTACCAGTGTTTTAGTAATAGATGAAATAATGCATGCTTTGTTATCGAAATGCAATACATAGGTTGCATTAGTTTTCCTGAATTTTGAAAATATTATTATTATTTAAAATTTTTTTTGCCTTAGTCAAATGCAGTTAAGCCTTCTTCACCTCTCCCCAAGAAACAAAGATGGAAATGTTAAGTGCAGTTTTCCATGCAGATCTCATTGAATTAAAAACTTTGTACATCTCACATTCTAGGTCTTTGGTTTTAGACTTCTCTTTCTCATTTCCTCTTCTTTCTAGTCCAGTGAAGCATGGGTATCAGGATGAGGCAATTACCTCTCTGTTTCATTGTATTGTGTGCGGTAGGGGGAGGGGGACAAATGACATTGAAAAGCAAATGCATGTTGAAATGTGGGAGAATCTACAAAGTTTGCATAGTGCCTTTTGCATAGTATCTCAGATACAGGAAAGGAAATAGTGAAACCAGGCAAACAGGAGGTGGTTTTGCTTCTGTTGCAAAACTTTACATGCCATAAATCAGAGTTATTAGCAGGATTGCAGGGGAGGGTGGAACACTGCACCAGGGTGTAAACCCCTGTTCTCATTTCCGTCGGTATTATAGTGTAGCTGTCTCTGGCTTCCATTTGTCACACTGGTTTAATGATATCACAACTTTTTGTTGTGTCCCATGCTGTTTTATCTTTCCTCTGCATGAAATATTTGAGGAAGCGATCTGAGTACAGAAATTTAGCACTTGCTCATTAAAAATCTTAACTGCCGCATCGACCTTCTCAGGTCTGCAGAGACTCTACAGTACAATGATTAAAAACACACATTATGGTCTAAGAAGATGTCTCAGTGGTTAAAGCTCTTGCCTTGCAAGCAAAGGGGCTGAGTTTGGATCCCCAGATCTCATGTAAAAATGCCAGGTGGGTATCATAGCCCATCTGAAATTCTAGTTGTGAAAGGTAGAGACCCAAGCTCACAGCAATAAGGTAGAATCCTGGTAGCACCCTTGTGCGTCCATTGGCATACACACTCAATTATACTCACGTACACACACCCACACACAAGACACATACACGTATACACATGCTTGTATCCCACCCAAAACAGGCATGTACATACAAAAGAAAAAAAGTGCATTGCATAGATCTGAATTCATCCCTTAGTTCTCCACGTCTCAGTGGCCGTAGCCTCAATTTCCTTCCCTGAGATAAAGAGCTTTCAATTGCATTTTATTGGTACAGTCAAATGCAACCAAGGTAGAAAAAGCTCTGTATAAAATGTTAAGCACTATACTGATTCAAGGGACTATCATTTCTAAGCTTACTATCTACTGTAAATGAATTTGACTTTATAAATCTGTATTCATTTTGACATAATGACAAAGAAAAAAGCACTTGGTAATTGAAGAAGGCATATGATGATATTGTCTACCAAGTAAGTCTTCTAATTGAATAATATAATACAAGGAAAATTATCTAGAATCATGATTGGCTGACCCTTCCTCCAACATACTTGAAGGCAAACTCAGTGAGAATAATTATTGGCTTTTGTTCCTTAGGTATGTGCTGAGCTTGACCCAGGAGATTCTTCTTTCTGGGAACCTGATGATATATATTGCTGATTAAGGTAGCTTGGGGGATGGCTGAACCCCATGGTAATGGTGGTATGAAGAAGGCAGGGGCTGTTCTGGCTTGAGATCTATGGTAATGACAGACTTTATTATAGAATAAGTACAAAATAGTGTCTGAACTGATCTGTGAGGCAAAAGAGATGGGAAGGTAGGGTGTAAAATTCCAACAATATGGTTGCCACTGGTAAAAAGCTTTCAGAGTCCCCTTGCTCTCAGCTTCTCCACAAAACATTGTAAAATGGACATTCCTGGAGACATCTGAGGATCCTCCAAAACTGAATACCAATGAAGCACGGATGTCAAGATAAGCAGACAAGGAGGGAGATGATCCTGTTTTATGAGAAAAATTGCAAAAGTCATTGAAAAGGAAACTATGCTGAAATGTGGCCAAGAGGAATTGAGTTTTCATGTGTTTCTTTCCTGGCTAAACTGCTAGAATTCTGAATCTCTGAGTTCCCAAATTCTCCCAATAAACCTGGCTAAAAGTAGCTAGTCATAATGAATGCTAGGCTGCCTTCTTAGGCTTCCTCTGCAAGATTAATTAGTTCATCAACTTAAAACCTTCCTCCTAGAGTTTTCCAAACAGGAACAAAATGTCCATCTCTTTCGGCACAATGTAGAATGAATAGCTTTTAGTCCAATTCCTTGTACAGTTCTCAGTCTTTTGAAATCTCATTTGCACAGTGTTTACCGTCTGCATTCTTGCCAGCATTCTGGTCTTCTGAGTGTCCTTTAGAATTGTGCATGCGTGCGTGTGTGCATGCACGCTAGACTTTTTGTTGTTGTGACAAAAATATGGGACAGAACACCCTAAAAGGAGGAAAGAGTATCTCGACTCATGATTTCAGAGTTTTCTGTCCATGGTCATTCAATTCCATTGTTTTGGGGCTAAAGAAAAGTCAACAGAATGTCATGATGGAGAGGTTGTGGAGGAACAAATTAGTCCCATTATAACATCCAGGGAG
The DNA here is from genome assembly GCA_023101885.1 of Typhlomys cinereus. Lineage (NCBI taxonomy): Eukaryota > Metazoa > Chordata > Mammalia > Rodentia > Platacanthomyidae > Typhlomys > Typhlomys cinereus. The sequence goes on along the minus strand of JALPQD010000183.1, from coordinate 1,588,571 downwards.
CAGAGAGTCAGGAGCATGGACAAGACATTAAAAGCATCCCAGTGATTCAATCCTCTAAGTTCCACCTTCCATAGTTCCACCATCTCCCAGTATTTATTCACATTTCAGTTGATTGATTGCTAGGTGCAGAGTTTTGATGATGTAGTCACTAGCTCCAAAGTCTCAACTGTAAACACTGCTTGCATTAACAACAAACTTTCACATATCAGTCTTTTTGGGGGTAGGCTATATCCAAGGGTTGGCTATATCCAAACATAATATACTAATATTGTATTATTTATTTATTTGACAGATTCTCCTATGGATTTTATTATGTACTATTCCAAGAGCTTACAAACAATGCTGCTTATTCCTGTATCCTTCCATAGGGGATGCCCAGGTCCACAGACCCTTATTGCAATTCTGAATATCAAACGAGTCTGAAAAAAAATTTTGACACTGAGTGCAAAGTCATTTGATGCCTAATCTGAATCGACAAGAGTGTGACTAGTGTATTTATTTTGCCCTCATAGTTAGTAATTGTACTAATTTTACTTTAATGTGCTTGGTTGCAAGTTCTTTCCCAGGTCTCTACTGGAACGTTATAGAATATTTAGTATAATCACACATTTTTCAAAGATCTAAAAGACTATGAATTTTAAGAAGCATCTGGCCCTACTAATTTTGGGACTGATAGTATTGTTCCCATTTCATGCATGAAAACAACTGACTTGGGAAGAGAATAAAACTTGTATAAGGGATCCTGGTTGGAAAATCTGAGCTTTTAGCCAGTCTTATTCCCACAGTACTCTCCCACTGTTACCAAACAAGGATTTGGAAGCTGCTATTCAATGCTCTGCTCAGATGCTGGGTACACATGACATCATGTGAATCAAGAAAGCACCTGTTTTCTAACCTGCCTCTTCTAACCTGCTTCCTCTTGCCTCCACCAGTTCCTTTACCACTGAGTGACTGGTCAAATGAAAATCTGATTCATATCCTCTGTCTGCTGGCTTCTGCTTCACAACCTTCTGATGAGATGTACAAGACGTCAAAGCTTGGCTTGGCCTGGTTTGGCAGTGCCTGTCTCTCCAAGCATTTCTCTTGGTATCTGCATTTTAGCTGCATGACAGTGGTTCACGCTGCCAGGCCTTTGTTTGCGACTCCACTACCAGCAAGAGCCCCTCTTATGTATCGCTCCATCTTCGTCTTGTCCTAGTGACTACTGACCTACTTGCAAAGTTTTTCTCCACTGAGACTTCTTTTAAATTCATAACAATGATCACAGTTTCTGTTTTCTGTTTATTTGTGTGATCGTTCCTTTCCACTCTACTGCGAACTCCATAAAGACAGGAATTGTTTCCACTTCTGATCATTGTAGTGGTTCCATCTGTATCCTGAATTGCAAGTCACCCAGTAAGAGACGAATACAAATTTGTTGAAAGAATGAAAGAACAGCTCTTGGATACAATGCAAAGTTCCTATATTTGTTTCCCTGAGATGGCTTGAAGAGGTTTAAGAGGATTGCTTGTCAGTCACTGGCAGTACCAACCCTTTCTTGAACATCACAGATATTCAGATATTCTTTGGATGTAAACTTTCACAACCACGGTGATTTCCAAGGGCTCTTTTCTGATCCTTGCAACATATAAGGGACAGTTGAAATGGGCAATGGTGTAGAGACAGTGTACTGCTTTCATTGGATGGTAAGCCAAGTTGTGTGAAATACTCAAATGAGGGTACTTCTGTCAAGCATCACCCTTGGGCCATCTTAGTACCTAGTTAAATTTTCCAAGCTGGAATTCTTTGAAGGAAGGAGTGCTGCTTTCATTCATTCATTTACTTATTTATTTATTTAGTCTGTGTGTGTATATGTGTGTGTGTGTGTGTGTGTGTGTGTGTGTGTGTGTGTGTATCAGAGAGCACTTTTGTGTCCCTGTGAAGGATCAAGGGTAACTTCGGGAATCATCCTCCTTTTTTTGCTTCCCTCTGGGATTTCCAGGCTCTGCCCACCATGGCTGGATATACAGACTGCCGCCATTTCTACCTGCTGTTTTTTAAGTGGGAGCTGAGATCTGAACTCGGTATCTTTTGCTTGTGAGACAGAGGCTTAAACCCTGAGCCATCTCTCTAGCCCAGGAGTGCTGTTTTTTGTTTGTTTTGCAACACAGTATGTTTGTGAGATCATTCTATAGGCCTATGCAGACTTGTCCATAAGAACTTGCTCTGCCTGGAATTTTGGGCTTTTTTGAAGTGTCCTAAGCATACCTTTTCTACATAACTTGTTCCTTTTCATGACAAGCAAGTACTTTTTTATTTACAGGTTTGTCAAACTCAGCAATCTATTATTTGGGGGTAATTGTTAGAGTAATCTTGTCCATGTTGGTTTCTGAGATTGACATCTTAGAAATTGAAAATTATAAAAAGCTCTTACCTGACTATGTGGTAAAGGGGCATTAAGTTAATCATTAGAACTATTGAATGTTTTCTGCTTGTTTTTTTTTTTTTCTATACTGAATACTTGTCTTCTCTAAGAATGTCTTTTAAGGAATCATGCTTGTCCTAATTTATTTCCAATAGTGCTATTTTCTTCAATTTTTTTTTTATTATTTATTCAATTGTGCATGTATGGTGTGTGCGCTTGTGTGCATGTATGTGTATGTGTAGAACCACGGACGAATTCGGGAACTATCATGGACCGCCTCCACCTCCTCCTTGTTTACTCTGCCCCGGGATTCACAGGCTGCACCCTACTAGGACCAGAAACGCAGTCCGCCCCCGCTTCTGCCCGGTGTCTATACGTGGGGTCTAGGATCCGAACTCAGAACCTTCCGCCTGCAAGGCAGAGGCTTAACCCCTGAGCCATCTCTCCAGCCCTGTGTTTTTTTTTTTTTAATATAATGACAGGTATCCGTTTTTTAGGACTGGATTCTTCAATGTTTCCCCAAAAGTCATGTTATATCCTAAGGCTTGTTTGAAGGAGCATGCCATTGGATATTGCCTGGGAGGGTATAATCTTAAGGCTGGCCCTTTCCTCCATCTCTGTTTGCTTCCTGGCCACAGGAGGTAAGCAGACTTGTTCTACCACATGCTTCATGCCATGGCATTCTGATGCAATGGGACAAGGTGGGCAAGAGGCCAAAACACTGGCCCAAGTGGCACAGTTGCAGGTTGTGGTGGCAGGTTGTGAACTTGGTTCTCTGTGTGCTTTTCTTCTATTTGGCACAAAGCTGTCAGTCTGGTTTTGCTCAGGTCCTTCACTTTTCTTGAATCGTCCTGAGCTCTTCACTGTGAGCTGACTGCATTCTGTTGATTTATCCTCATGGCAGTGAATGATGGTGAGGAAGAAGCAGGAATGAAAGAGTAGCCAACACACAGTCCTGGCATCTGTCTTTTTGGCTCCTTTTTGGGTCTGGATTGGTTTCCAAGACTCCTTAACCATTTGGCCATCTGGCAAATTCCCTCTCAGTGAGGAACTTTGGTTCTCTTCCCACCTCAGGGTGATTGGTAGTGCTCTCCTGTAGCTCCGTACTGCGGCAGTTGCTCTTCCTTTTGCTGTGAGACAATACTCATACACGACAACTTAAGGGTGGAAAGGAAGGGAGATTTATTTGGCTCCTGGTTCTAGAGGGGATATAATATGCCTGTCATGGTAGGAATCACATAGCAGAAGCCATGGCTGTAGCAGAAGCAGGAGGTAGGTTTAGGTCACTGTAGCCATCAGAAAAGATAGATAGATAGATAGAGAGAGAGAGAGAGAGAGAAAGAGAGAGAGAGAGAAAACAAATTGAGGAAACAGGTGGCATGCCTTCTTCTATCAAGGCTCCACCTTCTAAAGGTGCTATAACCTTGCCAAACACCTACACAAGACAAGGATTAACATATATGAGCCTGAGGTGGGATAACTCATCTTCAAACCATGACATTTACTTTTCTGCACCTCCCTTCATTTGCCATTCATTTCAACACATTTTATTTTTTAATGACTCTCTTTTCTGACCACAAAGACTATTCATTCCTGTAGAAATTCTGGAATACACGATGAGAAAGAAGCATCACTTATAATTTCGCTCTTTGGTGATAAGCAAGGCTAGTATTTTATTATTTAACTTTCTGGTTTATTTCATAGTGTGTGAATTGATTTCTGGGTTTTGATGGCAGGAGCTCCAATAGAGAATATTCAGGTAAAAATGAGAATTACCTGGTCTGATGCCTTAGTTTGATGTATATTGCCGGGGGTCAGACAGCAGACTACATTTGGTAAAATAGTGATTTCTCCACCCCATCTCATATCTGCCAATACATTAGATAAAAAGACAAAGGAGATGGAAAGGTGATGTTTAAATTACAGCTGCTTACTGATTGTTAGACCTCAGGGGAAGCGAGAGATTCTGCAACTTGTGTAAGGTCAACACAGAAGTCCTAGCATGAGGGAGAGATTTAGAAATAGCAAGTTTATTAATACTGAAGGCTGGTGACCAAGGGAACCATTGCTTAGACTTAAGGTAGGAGAGCCTTGGAACAGAAGCGGTAGCCCAAAGTGGGAGAGAATAATGAGACAGTTGCCACAAACAGCATGGCAGGAGGTGGTCTGAAGTTGGCCCCCATGTGAGGACATCTCTCTTTCATGGCTGTCAGAAGTTGGTAAAGCACGGCTCAGGAGGTAGGCAGTGGGTGGGGAGTGAAAGAATGTCAGGCAAAAGATAGTCCACGCTCAAGGTCATGAAGATGGGGAGGCCAGGCATTTAGGGTTTGTGATCTGTTCTGGGAATTGCCACAGTCTGCCCAGAGTGGAATAGTTTTACAGCTAAGGGCAACACTAATAAGCAGACCTCATAAGACGGAAAGTATCTTGGGGTATTAGAGTAGGTCCAGTGTATTCACAAGAGTCACTAAAGGTGGAAGAGAAAATGGAAGCTAGAATCAAAGAGATGGTGGCATGAGCCTGGTCCAACTATGCTGGTTTTAACAGTAGAGGGAGATGTTTACAGGTCAAGGAGCATATAGACATTCTCTACAAGTTGTAAAGTCAAATAAGCAGGTTATCCCTTAGAGACTGCAGAAAAGCATGCAGCTTTGCCAGCATACTTATTGATTATGGCCCAGTGAGACTGGGTTCAGAATTCTGAACAGTAGAATGAACTATGGGAAGATAAATTTTTGTTGTTTTAAGCTGATATTTGTGGTTTTTTTTAAAAATAACAATCATACAAAACTAGTATGTCTGATATATGTAAATAAATGGAGAGTGTTGCCAAGGAGTCTTATTAATACAGAGAAATAGCTGGAAAATATCTAGAACATAGTAAATAAAAACTTCTGAAGTCCAGCTAGCACTGTACTCTATTGGTGCTATGTCTTTCCACATTTTGCATTTCATTATATTTATGGAACAACATCATTTATACTATATCTCTTTTCAGCCATTTCCAGATCTTTTTCTCTGGGGCCAAAGCTATTTTTTTCTTTTTTTAAAATTAATTAAATTAATTAATTAATTATTTTTAATTTATTTTTTCCACTCATACAAACTAAATAGGTATCCCGGTCCCCTCCCTTCCTCTAGCCCTCCCTGAACCCCTTCCCCCTTTCCCCTTTTCTTTTTCCCCCTCCCTCCCTTTCTCCTAGTCTCCCCCCCATCCCTGGAGCATCCTTTAGTGTGCATGTCAAATTTCCCTCTGGGTCCTCCTGTCTGATGAGGGTTAAGGACTCAGTAGCGTTGGGGCCAAGGCTATTGTGATCATTATTTTTCAGTTGTGAACTTGAGATCTGGAGTCAGGCCTCTGGGAATGCCTGTGGGGGTTTTCTTGATTAGGCTCACTGAGGTGGAAAAACTCACCCTCTGTGCCCTTTCCCTAGCCTGGGATTCTGGACCACATAAAAAGCATGCAGCCTTGCCAGCATACTTATTGATTATGGCCCAGCAAGGCTGGGTTCAGAATTCTGAACAGTAGAATGAACTATGGGAAGATAAATTTTTGTTGTTTTAAGCTGATATTTGTGGATTTTTTAAAATAACAATCATACAAAACTAGTATGTCTGATATATGAAAATAAATGGAGAGTGTTGCAAGGAATCTTATTAGTACAGAGAAAATGAATTTGGCTTCTGTTAGTCTCTGCTTTCTGATTGTGGCTGTGTGTGACCAGGGGCCTTGAGTGTCTTCTGTCTTGACTTCTATACCATGATGAACCACATCCTTAAACTGTAAGCCAGAATAAACCCTTTCTCCTATAAGTTGCTTTTGTAGGGATGTGTCAATAAGGAAAAGAAACTAAGATATCCATATTTAGTTATTTAATTTGACAAGTGAATGATACTGACATAATGTACGACAAAGAGGCCTTGTCATTCCATTTCATTATCTAGTTCATCAACGCAAACTAGAAAAAATGAACTGATGAAGCCATGCAATTTATTGGCAAATGGCACTGGAATTGGGAGACCTTGGGTATTTTAGTTGTATGTCTTAGGCATGTCTCCTAACTTTTCTGAGTCTAAATTTTCCTCAGTATGAAATATGGATAGCTCTAATAATATATAATACCACTACATCTGATATTTTGTGCAGATAAAATAGCATTACATAAAAAAACCTTTAGCCCAGCATCTGGTACAAAACAGAAACTCAGTATATGTTGAGATACTGTGATTACAGTGGCTATTATCATAGTTGCATACTTATCAAATTCTCTAGATTCTGTGCCCAGAAGGTAGAGTATAGAGATGATAGGCCTTTAGCATGTTAACTGTGTCTTGTAAGTTTTACACCATGTGGGGAACAGACATGTTCTTGATGCTGAAAGACTGTGACAGATAAGTGGAGGTTAGAGGGTGAAGATGTTTTCAAAAGCAAGCATAGATACATGCACTGGAATGAAATATTTAACTGTTTGTTGCAGCATCAGACCGAAGCAAGGGAGCCAATAAAAGGGAAGTAGTTTTCTAGGTGGCAGGCTATTGGGCATTTCTATTGCTGTTTTCAGCTTTTGTTAATTTTCTGTTTCTTGTGATGATTTCTGTATACAGCACTGAAATTCCAAGAGTTCGTGCCACATTTTATGTTTTAAAATTGAAGCAGGCTGTGATTACTTTAAGAGCTCAGTTAGGTATGTTTGTTGAAATTATGGCCGTACATAGTTGCCTTATCATGGTCAGCCTGCATTCATTTATTTAAATGTTATTTATCGCAGAAGGTGTCAGTTAAACAAATGGCATTGCTCAAAAGGTCACGCTTGAGTTTTCTCTAATGTGATTAGTTTTATCGGTTCTTATTATTTCTCAAACATTCTCTTCTGAGGGTGTTACTATCGATTGTTTGTGAAATTGATTTCATAGAAACTAATTTTGTGAAGGGTAGCCACTTTTAACCCACTGAATAGGTGACTGTAGAGCTTTCAAATTACTTCAGAGCTGATGATTATCATGAAGGTTTACTTTTCCTTGTGAGGACTTCATGGTTATTACAGCTTTTCCTCAGTTCGTGCATATATTTATCTCTCTTGTTTGGAAAGATGAAATCATTAGCTTACACATATTGTGGGGGCAGTGACCCTTGCTTGTGTTTCCATATGTATCTTGGAACTTATATGCCCTTCATTCTCCCTTCCGTTCTACTTAATAAGATAATTTTCCCTCTGGTTCTGAAATCTTATGACTTTGTCCTTCTTCTGATTTCCAAGGCCACTGTGGATAGGGGAGAGCTATGGAGGCTCATTAGAGGAGGAAGAGATTCTGGGACCTGAATCATTTTCTAAATTGTGTTGCTAGTTTCTGCATTCCTCTTGGCCCTTTTGATCCTTATTTCCTCACTTTTCCAATTAATAATTGTTCTGCTTATCTCTCAGAAGGATAGCAAGAAGCAGGAGATTAAAAATGCAAATAAAGTAACAGTTAAATAGTCTTTTAATGCTAACACCTTAAAGCAAGACTAGTGTGTTTAAAGGTGGTGGTAGAACTGAAGAGTGGATGAAGAAATACAGACTACATGTGGAATAGGATTTTGTTCAGCTAGAAGGAAAAACAGTTGTCATTTGCAGGAAAATGGATGTAGCTGGGGATTAACCTGTTACATTAATTAATTCAGTCTCAGAATGACAAATGTCACAATTTTCTCTCATGTTGGGATTCTAGAATTTTTAGATATAAAATCATGCATATACATATGATATGAAAGGATAAGTGGAACTGTCTAGGGGAATGAAAAAGACTAATTAGAGGCGAGAGAAAGGGTGGGTAAAGAAAGGGAGGGAAGACACACGCAGAATACGCTGTGTGCTTCCATGGAAATGTCCCCCTGAAGCTCAGTTCCATGTCGTACATGCCAGTGATGCATGTATGTATAGATAGCTTTATCTTACAAATCAAGGAGTTCTCTTGTTCAGTCTCACTTGTAGCCCACAGTACAGCACTGACCTTATTCTCGACTAGTTAGGGACAATATAGGGATAGAAGAAAAGAAAATGAAATGATCAGAAGGTTAGGTCTCTTCCCATGAATGTATAGTCTATATTATTTTTTTCCTTTTCATGTATATGTATAGATGGAACATACATATGTATATGAATGTCTCGCACATGAGTAGATGCATGTATGTTGATATGGTGATATGGATGCATGCGAGTGCACACATATGTAGAGGCCTAAGGGTGATCAGGAATTATCCTTAATCACTGCTACACCTTAGTTCTTTGAGGCTGGGTCGCTAAACTGAGTTCACAGATAGAACCAGTCTGGCTATCCATTTTGCTTCAGGGTCAAGTCCAGAGATAATGTCTGGTCCACCACTTTCTCACTTCAAGCTGTTAGAATCTTTCTCTCTTCCATGATATTCCCTGAGGTGGGGGTGAGTGAGGTTATATGTCCTGTGTAGGGTCAAGCAGTCCACACTTACTTTCTGCATTTTGGCAAGTTGTGTGTTTCAGTAATAAGCACTTTCTGATGTAGAAAAAGGTTACTAGGCATGTCAAGCATTTTAACTCCTGGCCACTTCCTTAGCCCAGGTCTGCATTCTTAATATTTCAGCAGTGGCAGGAAAGGTAGGAACATGTAACAGTGAGTGATCTTTTACTGTTTCATAAGCAGATATCCTAGTGCCTTGGTACTGAACCTTGTTCCTGCACAGTATCAATGAGAGTGGGAGGAAAGAAAATAGTCTTTTCTTCAGGCATTTTGTGGTACATCCATTTAAATATATTACATTTTTAGTATCTACTTCTCCTCTCATGCTGAGAACATTATAATGGGGTTTGGATAAGACTGAGAATAGGGGGTTGGAGAGATAGTCTGGGGATTAAGCTTTTCAGATCCCAGGTTCCATGTGAAAACACTTGGTGGAGATGGTGGTGGCCCATACTTCTGGCTCTGGAAGGTGGAGCTTGAGAAATCCCAGAGCAAAGTAATAAGGAGGTAGAGCAATTCAGGGTGGTTCCTGTCATCTTTGGACCTCTACAGGCACACAGTGTCCTCTTACTCCGCCTGCCTCCATGTCTGGGAATAGTAAAATAATATTTGATTTGGAGACTTTCATCTCATAAAGCTCCTTGTCTTGTAACTCTACAGTGGGTGAGGCTGGGCATTAAGAGAGGAGATTTGTGCATGTGTGTTGTTCTTGGTCCTCAAGTCTGGCTGTAAGGAAAATGGTCTGGGGCCCACACAACACTAAGCCTGGGCCTAGGAGCAGCATGAAGACAGAACATGACACCCATGGATAAAAGAATTGTAGCAACTTGTGCCAAGCTTGCTGCATGAAACTATATCATGTGTGTCGACTTACACTGAATGTAAGTTACCCCCCTTGGGTTCATCTGTTTACATCCTTTGTTGGATTAATGTTTGGAAAGGTTGTACTACCATTAGGTTGTGCCTGGTGGAAAGCATATTGCAGAGGACAGGCCTTGAGGTTTGGTGGCTCAGTCCTGCTTCATCTCAGTTGGGTCTTGCTCTCTGCCTTCTTGATGGCTGCTATGAACTGAGCTGGCCTCCCGTTTCTACCTACAGTCATGCCTTCTGCTGTGTGATTCCTACCATAAATAGATTATACTCCCTCTGAAGCACTCACCAAATAAATCTCCTTTTCTCTCTTAAGTTGTGAAGGTGTGTTGGCTCACAGCAACAAAATGAAGAATAACTTCAACGAAGTGTTTGGGCCTTCTTGGGAGGGGTGGGTTGCTTCCAGTAGTCTTAACAGTTTCTTCCCACCTCCTTCCTTCCTCCAATCCCCTTTTGCTTTAGAAGATGGAATGTTTAGCCCTTCTCAGATTATTCGAGGTGTTGTTACTAGAGGAATGAGGGATGTGTGCAGCTAATCACTTTCATCTGGTCTATGAACATTAATATCAACAAAATGAACTTGTCAAACTTAAAGGGTGAGTGGGTAGTTTCATCTCATTAATATCAGGGAAAATTAATTATTTTTTCTACATTTCAAAGAGAGAGCCTGGGTAAGATTAATGTGACCTATCAGGCAGGCCCCACGTATGTGGGGGAGGGGTGTTTTCATATCTAGCATTAAATTTTTTCAAACAACTCAGAAATTATATTTTGCATTTTCTTTTAATAAATAAGGCCACTGAAGTCCAGTGAGCTATGAGAAAAGATTTTAGCAATTCTAGCATTTTAATAACAACATTCTGATCTGGGCATACCTTTTTCTGGATTGCATGTCAGGTTCTTCTATGTCTCTTCTTCTTCTCTCTCTCTCTCTCTCTCTCTCTCTCTCTCTCTCTCTCTCTCTCTCAACCTCCGGTTTCATTCCTTAGGAGCAGTTCACTTTGATTTGCTGAGATAGCAATTGGCCCAGAGCTCTCTGAGTAAGAGAGCTGGATGGACAGATAACTTGAAGGGTCTTTCTATCTCTAGTTCTTCAGTGCTGAGATTAGAAGCATGAACTACCATGTCCAGCATTTTTATGTGGTTTCTTGGGATAGAACTTAGGTCCTCATACTTGCACAGCCAGCACTTCACCAACTGAGATATCTCTCTATCCCTATGTATGTCAGATCCTATGAGGCTTAGGTCTCAATGTTTTCTTCCAAGCAGTCACACACTGTGTTGTTCATTATCATCATCCGCCAAATATGTTGGCATCCTGCCTTGCTATGGAGTGGAAGGCATCTGTTCCCTTCTTGAATGTGGACACAACCACAGTGTCTTACTTCTGAATAGAAGCTTTAGGAGCTTGTCATGATTCGCATTGCTCCATTTTCTTCTGTCATGACAGCTAACAGCACTCTATTGGCTTGGGTCCTGGCATCTCCATGTTATGGTACAGTACGGTCAACAGATGGCCAGGTGTTCAGAGCAGTGTGTCTTGAGTTATTCTGACCAATGTTAACTGTGTGACTTGGTTTCACATTTCATAAGTCTTTCCCTGTCGTTTTCTAACTTACAACTGTTAGGTTACAATCTTCTACACAGGAATTGTGTTGTCTTCTTACTCTGTAGTTTTTACACAGCTTCCCCTTGGAGCCTTGGGTGATGTAGAGTTCTGAAATGGTCCAAACAGAATGATAAGCAAAATTCACTTATTATTTGTCAAGTGCTTGAAATGTACAGAACATTATTAGGGATCCAGAGATAAATGAGGCAGTAACCTGCCTCAAGGAACTTACAAACTAGCAGAGATGGGCTATGTTTGCATATTTAATATGTGCAATGAAAAGCATACAGTTCATTCATTTATTCCAATAAATTTGTTTAGGTCCATGACTGCTAAATTGGTCAAGTAATGTGGGATTCAACAGAGCAAAGAGATATGGTCATTTCTTTAGAGTTAGGGCTAGAAAGGGAAATTAAATGAATCATGCAAACATGTAAAATTGTAACTGGAATAAAGACTACAAGGAACAGAGAGATGATTTAGATTCTGTTAGTATTGTTATAATGGGAAAATTTGTTCAGTTTAGGGCTGATAGGGTCCTCATAACAATTTTGTGGAAATATGTAGAAGTTACACAGACCCATGTTTTTATTTTGGTTTTGTTGCCTTGAGCTGCAATCTCATCCGAGGCACCTAACCTTTCAGGGAAGATATTAATGCCTGTTTTGCAGGTTGACTGTGAGCTTTATCTAACTGTCTGCTTGTGACGGTGCCTGCCAGTTTGTGTATGTTGAGTAAAGGTTACTGACCCTCTTGCCCTGTGAAGTAGATTCCATAAGACTGATGTAGAAAGTGGGGAGGTAGAAGAATGGGTGTGATTTCAAGGGTAGATCAAACCTCACAGAGAAGCCACATTTGACCTTAGACTTGACAAATGGAAAGTGTTTCAATAAAAATAATTGATATTGTGTAATGAGAAGATGAGTGTAAGAATCTGGAAGGGTTACTTAGAAACTAAGGTCATGGATTCGCAATGCAGCCAACTCTGATTCAGATCAAGGATCCATTACTACTTGTCCTGTGACCTTTGCCGAGGTGCTTCTTTTCTCTATGTGAAAGTTTCCTAGTCCAAAAAAAAAGTACACTGTTCAAACCTATTTTGTAGCAGTGCAGAAAATGTTCAATGATAACAGTACATATAAAGTTGAATACATACTTTGACAGCTGAGGAAATAATTTAATCAGCAGCCAGTAATTTCTCTTATGAACAGGAGATGAATAATCTCTGTGATTCTCTTTTTGTACAGTTTTTGAATAAATGCTGAGTATTTTGTCTCACTGCATGGGGCTGATGTCATTAAGCCCAGGATGAGATTTACTGTTCCCATGGAGTATTAATACCCTCCAATTAATAGTGACAGTCACTAAACATTTAGTACCTAATGAGATGCATCTCCTCAGTATGGGTGGGTTGCATGGCAGATCTGTGTGATTTCACTCACCAGAAATCCTCCTCGCTGGTTGCCTGCGACCTTCCCACTGGGCTGCCTGAGGGGGCTGAGTTCATTTGAAAAATGCATTTAGAAATGTCTGGGGTACTTTGAGTTCCTGAAGCCTCTGTGGAGAAATGGATGCAAAGATTGTCAGAAATTGTCTCTCACAAACATGAATCCAAAGTCCTCATCTTGAAATGGGGAAAAGAGGGTGGGCGGAATAAGAAACCTAATGAAATAACCAAGGTCACAATGTTGGGGATGCAGCAATGAAGAAGTCAAGAAAGGCCCCCGTTCTTTGGAGTTAACAATTCAGTGGAAGGAATGGCAGAATGCAAGAAACATGTCATCTTCAAGTGAGCAGGGCAGGATGACAAGGCTTGGGAGATGTTTTATAAAGTAGGCAGTGGAGAGTCTCTGAGGAGGGATCTTTGGCACCTAGATCACAATGCGTAAAGGGACCAGCAAACATCTGAGGCAGGAGTGTTTCAGGCAGAAGACCAAATTCAGAGTTGGTAAGGCAGGGATATGTTGACTGCTCTTCAAGCTGAGCGTGGCGGGAGACCATTGAGCTAGGGTGACAGTGGTGTGGGATGTAGTCAGAGAGGGGGAGGGGCAATGGGTATGAGTTTAGGCCACTTTCAAAGGTTCAGATTTGATGTGAAATACAATGATGGAAGCTCGTGGAGCATTCAAGCTGTAGAATGCCAGAGTTTGATTGACGACTTAGGAGCTCATTCTGCTCTGGTACAGAGAACAGACTGTTAGAGACTAAGACCAGGAAGTGGGAAGCCAGCACGGATTTTAAAACCTCACTCAGCTTATTTGAATAATCTGGCTGGAAAATAGTGGTAGAGTGAACTGAAGAGTAGGTTGGAAGAGTAGAGGGAAGACAAAGTGAGGACACATTGTGGAGGTAAACTACCAAGAGAGAGTGACACACAGGGAGTGAGGGAGTAGTCCAGGATGGCTTGACCATTGTGTTGTGCCGTCAGCAGGTGGGTGTGTGTAGTTCCCCCTACTGAGACGGAGGCTTGGAGAACAGATGTGAGTGCGACAGCATGACTTCATGTCAAGCGGGAAGCAATGTCAGGACAATGTCTATGAGGTGCTGTGAACGAGACACTTGACTATGTAAGTCTTGGTGCCCCCCCCTTCCTCACATTGGCTAGAAATCAGTTTCAAATACCCAAACTTCCTATGGTCACTTTCCTACCAAGTGCCCTACTAGCAGGTTACAGATCTCTCTCTTGTGTAGCTTGGCCTGTGTATGTGGAGCAAGGCCGCATGTCCTAAAGGTTCAAGTATGGCCTATGGTCTTCACTTCTTTTTCATCACAAGTTCCAGGCTCAGCACCATCCATTACAATGGGTGCTCATGGGACATCTGTTTGCCTTTCTCACTGTGCTGTATCAGTATCTTTTCTTCCAAAACCATTTCAGCATCCTTACTGTCTCACTGGAAAATTTGGAGTGAGGGGATGCAATTCATTTTTTAGCACTTATGGAGAGTTCAGTGTAATTGTTCTTGTTTTAGCAAGATTTGGGAAGGAGAAAACAGAATAACCTATGACTTGGTCCTTCTCACAGAATTGTGTGAGTGTTTTAGGGCAACTTTGGGGGAGAGATCAGAAGACAGTTCAAGACAAGACATGATTAAATATTCACATATGTGGTCTAAATAGTATGAAAGAGGGTGAGAGGGTTGCCATGGTTAATTCCATTCTTGACGTACAGCAGCAATATGATACTTGGTCTGCCTTTGAAGGAGAATAGTATTCATATGGTATATCAGTATTTTTTCCTCATTGCTGTAAGACAATTGACAGAAGCAATTGAAAGGAGGAAAGATTTATTTTAGATCATGGTTGAAGGTAATAGAGTCTAGCATTGTTGTGGCAGCTTGTGGTGTTGTCTTACTTACATCTGGTAGCTGAGAGCTTGGGTCAGAAGTGGGGCCAGGTTATCACTCTTATTAACCACCTTTTGTGGCCCTTTGTCATCTAGGACTTATGTCGTAAAGGTTTGATATCCTCCTGAAATATCTCAACCAATTGCCAACTAACTGTTCACACATATGAGCCTACGGCTAATATTTCATATCAAACCATGATACATGAAAAGGGAGAAGAGTGACATAATCTGTTTGAAATTGAATATAGGAAGTGGGAGGTAGATATGAAGGAGAGAAGCCCTGTGATTTGGAGGGAAATAAGAAAATGGTTTAATGTGGTTGGTAGTCATAGTCCTGTTCTGGCTTTGGATGTACCTCTATGTTGGTGGTTGACTTAGATGATACCAAAATGCATTTCAATGCCACATTGTTTTGTTGCTTTACAGGTTAGATTTCTCTCTTTTCTGCTTCCACTATTGACTTTCTTGCCATTAGCTGATTACTAAACCAGTGCTCTACATTTTAAGTTTTTGATATCACAGTATGCCAAACTTGTTAAAAGCTATTATTAATAAATTAATATAGGAGATTGCCCCCTAAAATACTAGCTATCAATGCAATGCAAGTTCATTCTTTGTTAATATGATAGTCTGGTGTAGGCATTCTCAGGTAACACTCCTGGATGACTTTCTTCCAGCCATTGATTCAGGGATTCAAGTTTTTAGCATGCTTTTTTTGTTATCTTTATGTGGCTTATAAGTTTTCCCATTATAAATTGATTTCATAGTAATCCACCGGAAGGAAAAAGCACAGGCGAAGTTGTAGGAAGGTATTAGTGGGCTTGGCCAATAGAAAGCTCACTTCTAACCTTTTCCCACTGGCTCACACTCAGTGTCACAGCCTGATCACAGCAAGGAAGGATGTAGCATGAAAGACAGGACATGAGGAGTTTGGTGATTATCTCTCCTAAAGTGCCACTGACCGTGTGATTCTTATAGCAGTTCATTTGCCACATGACCAGGGCCAGGTGGCTCCTTTCTCATCCTACCATCTGAACCAGCCACCAGAGAGCTGAGTCAGCTCACATTCAGATAAGAAACAGAGGTGGTGGGGGCTGGAGAGGTGGCTCAGGGGTTACGCCTCTGCCTTGCAGGCAGAAGGTCCTGAGTTCAGATCCTAGCTCCCACGTATAGACGCCAGGTGGAAGCGGGGGCGGCCTGCGTTTCTGGTCCTCATAGGGCGGAGCCTGTGAATCCCGGGGCAGAGTAAACAAGGAGGAGGTGGAGGCGTCCATGGTGGTTCCCGAATTCGCCCGTGGTTCTACACACACACACACACACACACACACACACACACACACAATTGAATAAATAATAAAAAATTAAAAAAAAGAACAAAGGTGGTATGTAGAGTAGGTGCTTCCTTTACCCTTAAGGAGCTCAGCTAACTTTTATCCTTTAGAACAGACACTGGGCTTAGTCTTTATCTTTATCAGCCTTGTCCAAGGTCCTGTTTGAATGTAACCCTCACCCTGTGCTTTGCACTTCATCTCTGATACCTACATTCACAATCCTCTCAAGTTTGTTCTCAGCTTCTTATGAGGAATCGCATACCTGAATGCCTGTGGCTTTGAATGTGATTGTCTGTCTTAGTCTTCAGATCTGTAGAGTGTGGTTTGATTGTGCTGCAAACATAGCACTCAGAATTGCCCAGGTGTAGTGACTCATCCTGCAAACATAGCACTCAGGAGATTGAGGCTAGACAAAAAATGATTATAAGAAAGTTTTCAATATCTGGAAAACACTGTAAGGTCTTCTAGAAAAGCTAAGTGTGCATTTGAGTTTTAGCTGGATTTAAATACTACATCAAATAGTAATAGTACATACACTTCCTGACATTTACTTTGTGTTAATTTTATGTGTGCAATCACATTTTATTCTCATAGTACTGCTACAGAATAGTTATTATTGCTCATTTATGAGCAGATAAATACTCAACAAATGAATAAATAGATGGTGAATAGATAGATGGTATATATAAACAAATAGAAATAGAAAGTTAATAGACATAAGTAGATAAAAGATAAATGACATGTATGGATAGATAATGATAGAGTGTAAAATGGATATATATTATAGATATTTCACTAATTTATCGGCCACATATAACCAGAGAAATACATGCAGAGGAGGTAGATAAATTATCTATCAGTGGATAGATAGATGAGTAACAGATAGAGGATTAATAGATATAGATAAATAGGCTGCCAGTTGGCTAGATAGAATAGGCATTATTGCTAATGAGTTGGTTAGGATAAACCAAACAAATACATGGCAGGATGAATAAATGGTTAGATAAACAGAAGGACAGATACATGACAAGTAAACAGACAATGGATAGATAGATAGAAATATGGTTGATCAATAAATACCATGTAGATGATAGGTAGGTAGGCAGACAGATGATAGATAGAGAGATAAACTTGAAGATAAATAGATAGATGATATGTAAGTAGATAAATAGATGATTGATAGACTGAAATAGATAGACTCAAAGATAGATAGGAAGATTTATATAAGTGGAAACTGCCGGATGATTCTTAAATCTGTAGGACAGACTATCTGACAGCTGACTCTAGACCTCCAGGACATGAGCGGAAGGCACAGGAAGAATTTCCTCCTTATTCAGGAAAGACAGGTGTGCTTTCAAGAACTCTCAATGGATTGAATGTGGCTACACGTTTTGTAACTTGATCACTTTAACTTCAAATCAACAGACTATTGACTGTAATCACAACTACAAAATGCATTCACAGCAACACCTAGATTAGTGTTTGATTCAATAAATGAGACCAATAACCCAGTCAAATTGACACAACTCTGACCAGTACAACTCATTTTACTTTTAGGGAAATAGAGGCCAAGGTTAGTACATTGCATAACTGGCTATTTGGGCTTAATTTGTTATGCTGAAATATATTCCTAGGTATTTTTCAAGTTCTTAAATTTCATCTATTATTCATAGCATACTCTAAAAGAGATCTGTATTGGTTTACCAAGAATGATCAAAAGTAAATGAGGAAATATTCAGCATATCTTATCACAAGAAAAGTTATTAACTGTAAGCAACTGAAAGAATATGAGAATGGCTTATTTTTTCCTTGTTGAGGAGGCTCACCATGAATAATTTCCATTACGAATAATTCCTTAATTTTTGTGTAAGCCAGTGGTAGCACCATTTACTTCTTTAATTTTTTGTAGAGGATTGCAAGAGACACAAACCCTTAACATTTAATTCTAGCCCTGAGGCTGAACAAGTTATTGGTTTAATTATAGAAGAGTGAACTTTCATCTTTCTTTAATTGAGCATGGATAATTTCTACCTATGATCAGTAGCCAAAATGTCATAAAATCACTAAAAGAATCATCTCCTTCAACTGTAGCAAAAAAAAAAAATAACAGTTATTTTGTGGACCTGTACAGTTATCAAATGTTTCAATTTGTTGGTAATTATTGTCAGCACTTCATGGCTAACGTCATTTGGCAAGTATCACTTGAAGCTCCATTTTTTCTCTTTGTGACAGCCAGTACATGTAGGGAAGAAAAGGCCAATGAAGAGACAGATGTTGGCTTTGTGGACCCATGGTTTGATGACACTCAGAAACCAACAGATCATTATTTTTCACAGCAAGAAGAGGATGAGGCTCCAAATCCTGAACCGAATGTCAGCTTGTGGGATGCTTTTGGCGATGGATTCTAATGTGAAAAAGCAAGGACATTTTATCTCTCTGCTTCTAATCACATTCTAGGAAGACAGGGCTGGTATTATGTCTAACCACTGAGCTCTCTGTCTTTATTGGGAAGGCACCCTGGAGGCACGCACAACTGTCGTGCCTGTGTCTGCTATAAATTTTGTTAGGGGAAAACGTGCTGGACCTTTGATTTATTGTAGCCTTGGAAATGTGAGAAGCCCGTGTGCCTGGTAACAACTGCCATTTAGTCTGGAAGAAATGGACTTGGCTTGTCTGTCAGTGTAGAATGGTGTGTAGAGCCTTGAAGGCAACATTGATCCGGCACTCATTTTTTTTTTAAATCCCTTTTAGGCAAAATTACTATTTTTCATTTTAAAAGGAGAGTTTACAAGTCCAGAATGGAGAGAAATGCATGGGTCGCATAGATTATTTCCTCGGAGGTGGTCAGAGGGCGATTTCAATGCTCCAGCTTTCAACCCGGATTGTCAGGAATCCAAATTCTGTACTTTAGGGAGACAAAATCTGAGATGGAGAAAAAAGAAAGTGCAGTGTGTGGGAGCTAAGGAAAGAGACTTATAGCTGCTGAATTAATTAAATAATTGAGAAAAGACTGACACAAACCTATGGTGAGCTAGCAGGAGGTGGTTTGTAGCTTCTTGCAGATGTTAGCAATGGCTGTGATTAGGCTAAGTAGTTCTAGGTTCTTGGACTTTAATTCCATAATGAAATAAAAGTCCTTACGGATTGCAAGAAGTAAGGAAACAGTTCGGAATATTCTGTAAGAGACCAGTGGGCCATATGAGTGAAGGTATTCAAAGGCTACTGTTTATTGTCTGGAACTTCTTTTATGGGATTCTAAAGGATGGAAGGTCTGGTTACTAAAGAGTATAGTTTGGGTAGCTCTCAACTTTGATCAACACATTAGGTTATATAATAATTTCTCTACTCTGCATGTCCTTTTCCAAAATGAATCTGATTTCAATCAATGCAGGCGCAATTTATTTATAGGCATAAGATGGCCAATAGGGGATTCTCCTATTGATAATGCAGTTTTGCATATTGCACATGCACCCAAGATTAGTTGAAGCCAGACTGGCCTTTCCATTTTTGTACCTGAACATAACAGAATGTGCCTGGACAGACATTAAGGAGAAGAGGCTTAATCTATTGATTAGAGTTAAGATGTGCATGTACATAGCTTGATGCAGATAGCATAGGTTACTAACAGTCTGCTAGTTGTGTTGTTAAGGCATGTGTGTATTACCTCAGGCTGCCAAAGTGTATTGGTAGAAGTGGGGTGTACTCACAGCCCAAACCAAATGGAATGTCAGGTTACTAAACAATTGTCTATTCTTGCCTTTCTCACAGACAGTTTGAGAAAAATGAGCAGAGTACTGAGAAAAAAATTGGAGATGAGACAGGAAAGTGTCATTGGCAGGCTGCAAACAGGAAGTTTGGAAAAGTGGGGTTTCTCCACCAGGAACCCAGCAGAAAACAGAAGGCACACTCTACTGGAGTTCTGAAGAAAAATGAATAAAGTAAAAAATGTAGGAAGAGAAGATGATGTGCCCAGGATGAACAGTGGCAGGAAACTGTCCCACTGTCTAGGCCTCAAGAACAAGGTCCGAGCATGGTGACCTATGCTTTGCTGTCCCACAAGACTTAGTGTAAGAGGATTACAGGAGTGGAAGCACTGGTAGAGGCGTTCAGCCTTTGCCAGAGTCACAGTGCTATGGTGGAGGCCACAAGGGAACAGACAATCCAGTGTCTCCTTTCCCACCTTCCAGTTTCTCTTGTCTTTCCTTCGGCCAATCCATCTTGAGATCAAAAGGGACAAAACTGCACCGACATGGGGCGGCAAGACAGCAGATACAGAGACCTGACTTCCTAGCCAGCCAGCTCAAGGATTTTGAACAAATAGCCTCGTCCTTTCTAATTTCTTTTGTCCCTCATTGATAAGTTGGAATAAGAACTTCACCAATTTCTTGATGTTGTTGTAAAGATCAGATGACATAATAGATGCACCTTGCTTTATTAATTTATATTTATGTTGCGCTTTTTATAATTAGTAGCTTTTCCTCATGTGTTCATTTGCTCCTGAAGAGTAGCTTTCAGGGAAGTCCAGATAGGCTTTTATTATTCACATGACTGAGTTGAAGAAATTAAGGTCCCGGGGCTAATAGATCTGACTGAATTCTGACTGTAATTTTCTCTCCTACACTGTGAACACTTTGAATGTTATTTAATTCAGCATTTTAGTTAGTCTTGAAGGATTTAATATCATTGTGAAGGTATCAAAGTTCAGATGCATATGAGTGGAAATAATAATAAAAAATGTTAAAAAAAAAAGTTTAGATGCAGGACCTGAGACAGGACTATTCATGTGGTCACCCAACAAAGATTCAATCTTTTACTTATATGTCTGTTAAACTTCCTTCTTTTGAGATTGCCTTAGGACTATCATGACTTTTTAGAAGCTGATTTTTGTCATTCATGTATTGCTTTCTATTTTAGCAAAATTTTAGATATAGATATATACCTTCATTTAAGATTGGCAAAAATATTAAACAGGCTGGAGGAAGAGGTAGTGAGAAGCTTCTGGTTGTCAAGTAAATAGTAGAGACACATGAAGAAAAATCAATTAGTGAAGCGTAACCATAATAATTTGTAAAACGAATCACTCAGTACTAATGGGTCTGGAGAAGTAGGTTTTAAAGGATTATGAAAGAATTCATTGTAATTCTTAGTGGATTGATTTGAGCTGTTGTTTTTATTTTCCTTTCCTCAAATTTGTTGAGGTAGAAGTCACAATTATAAATTGAATATTGAAGGTGTTCAACGTGATATTTTAATGTATGTATAGATTGTGAGTGTATAATTGAGCTAATTAACATATCCGTAACTTTAACTGGTTTATGGTGAGAATAGATAGCATCACCTTTCATCATATTTTCAAGTATATAATACATTATTATTAACAGTAGACATTAGGACCTGTGAGTTCAAGGTATAGACTTCCTTTGCTGTTTCATATATAACAACTTTTTTATGTTGCCTGTATGCTGAAAAGAAACAGCAGGTCCATTTTTAGGGTAAAGATGATAATACAGTAGATGAATGTATTTCTTACATTATCTCAATTAGGTTAGTTTTTTACGTTTGACTCTTTGGAATTAAGGGATTGCTTTAAACTCTACCATTACTGTTATTGTAACAAAATTCAAATACATTAATATTAATCCTCTTGTTTCATGGATGCTCAAATTGCTGTCTTAATTATGGATTATTGAGTTAATCTGTTTATCCTCTCTAAGTTTTTTCCCTTGAATTCAGCTTTGTTTGATTAATATTATAACTCTTTCCTGGGAGAACATAACCATCTTTTTGCTTCAATCATTTTGTGTCACTTTGTCTTGAGTTTGCCATTTGTGACACCATTTGCCATCTTTTTTTTTTCCGCTCATACAAACTTACTAGGTAGACCAGTTCCCTCCCTCCTCCTCCCCCCGAACCCCCCTGCTCCCCCTCCGCTCACCCTGCCCTCCCCATTCTCCAGTACCTCTCCCCCAATTCCCAGAGAGTCCTTTATTGTGTATTCCTGACTCTCCTCTGGGTCCTCCTCTCTGATGACGTACAAGGACCCAGTGGCATTTCCCTGAACCCTTTCCCGTGTTCCCCTTAAGCATAGGAACACTACTATGTCTGTCAATCCCTTGCCTCCAAGGATCTTGGTGCCTTTAGCAGATGCTAGACTTTGTGAGGTCAATAGTGTGTTGGACATTGCGCTATCTTCTAAAATGCTAAAAATGATAAGGTATCTCATCAGTTGAATAAAAGATTTCTCATATAAAAAAGCAAAATAAAGTCTAGCATGGATCACAGGCACTAGGATCCTTAGAGGTAAGGGATTAACAGCCACAATAGTGCTCCTATATTAAAAAGGAGCACAAGAAAGAGCTCTAGGCAATGCCACTGAGTCCTTAAACCTCATCAGAGAGGAGAACCCAGAGGGAAGTTTGACATGCACAGTAAAGGATGCTCCAGGAATTGGGGGTGGGGCACTGGGAGAAAGGGAAGGAGGGGGGGTAAGGAAGAGGAAAACTGGGGAGGACAAGGGGATCCAGGGAGGGATAAAGGGAGGAAGGGGAATGGGGCACCTATCAAGTTTGTATAAGTGGAAAGAAATACACTATAAATAAAAAAGCAAAATATCATTTTTACTTGGGATATATGCATAAAATGTTTGACATCTTGGGTTCAGAAATATTAAGTGTGAAAAAGTTGCATCTTAGGTTACAGGAAATATTTTAGTTGGAATTAATTTTTTGAGCCTCATTGAAAATCTTTTTTTTTTCTTCTACATTTGTATTCATGCCACTTTTATTTTTTGTCTTGGTAACCTTGCTTTGCTTTACTTTGCTGTTTATTTATTTATTTTTTGTTATGCTCCTTTGTTCATGCCTTTATCTGGTTTGTGTTTCTGTTGATTAGCATCTATATACGAGTCACCTAAGGTAATTTGTTTGGTTTATACTCTGTTTTTCTAGTGATTTTGTTTTTTTTTAAACAATGTGCCTTATGCATTTTCTAAATCTATTAATCTTTGAAAACAAAGAGACTTCCCCTGTATTGAAAGTAACCAGATGTGTCATCTTGTCATCCCCCATTTCTTATTGTGCTGGTGCATATGAATTTTTATTCTAGCACATAAGCCACCTGAGCATTTCTAGGAAATGGCAAAGTGGAAGATAAATGAGAAGGTTAAAGTTTGAGGTGCACAAGGATATCTGCTGGAAATTATCTGTTGTGGATCAAGAGTGTGGCTATGTCAGAAGGAGAAGGAAGGAACCAGAAGATTGCTCGGAAGCCAGTTTCTATTGCACCTTTGCTGCAGGGCTTTCTTCAGTGAAACTGAATGTGTCCTCTCCATACTGTTTCCTAATTCTGTCTCACTCATGCTAATAGACCACTCTCCTTTCAATATATGTGATTAGATCTGAATCCTTAGACTATTTCCACAGTCTAATCTAATTTGAGCATGCTTGAATTAGTTACTTTCTCTTTAGTGGAGATTTGCCTTTCTGGTTTCCTTCCCCTGGAGTGTTTTAATCTGTGTTTATTTTGGAACCTTGACACCTTGGTGCTCTGAAATCCCCAGAGTGTCTGGAACAGAGTAAAGACTCAGGTAGCATTTCCAATTAGTGCTTTCACTTTCTCTCTGTCAGCTGACCCCAGCTGACCCCTTCACTCTGTTACTAAAGTATTACAGCCAGGTCCCCCTCAGGGGGGCTCAGTGTCGTATCTATTAGACCTTGGCTAACTCACTCTTTTCCTAATGATTTCACTTATCAATATCAAAATTAAGGGACAGAGTGAGGGAGTTCCTTCTCTAGCAGCTCTCTCCCTTAGTCACATCAAGTCGTAAGAGCCCACATGGAAATCTTCATGCCACATTTCTTTAATGTATTACTATCCTCCAGAAGTCATTAGAAAATTCTCATCGTATTACTTGATGATAATTGTAATGCAGGAAATGCTTTTTTTCCTCCCCCTGATCACCTGGAGGGGCAGACTTCTTGTCCACAGAATAATATAATGAACAGTGTATGGGAGACCCAATGAGCTACTGTTCTTAGAAGTGCTTCATCTACGTTCTAAGAAGCAGGTCTTTGTGTATGAGTGACTCTTTGTCTCATCATGTGTCTTGGGTATGTGCTAGATAGACATCAGGCTGAGTGCATCACACACACTTTCTCTTCTCAGTGCCAACAATGACATATTGAGAAGGTAAATGTTGTAAATTATAAATTATAAATTGCCAGGAGGTAAAATCCCTTTCTTCTTGGCACACAGGCCATTGCAGGACTCAGAATTACATTTAAGGCATTTACCTCACACCCTTGTGCATCCATGTAGCTCCCAAACTACACTGACTCTTTAACATGTCTTACAAGTTCTGGTCTCTTATACCATTACTACTAGCTATACTATGATATCTGTGTTCATGAGTTTCTTTTGGGATATAAAGAATGACCTAAAACTGAATTCTGCTTGAGTAAAGAAAGAATGAAATCATCCTTAACACTGTATAAAAGAGGCTGTACCTGTGACTCCCTTCTAAACGCTGCTCACGTTTCCTGAGCTGCTGAGGATAAGGAATTGGTTTCTTTATTTAAGACTCACATGCTTTGGGCTCAGCAGTAACATGGCCAGAGGAGAGTGCAGTTCTCTTCATGCCTCTTTCACAACCCGAACTCTCCTTTTCTGTGCACCTCTTGCTATTTAACTTGATCTCCAGTGCTGTCACTTCAGGCCTGATGAAAAGAAGTCTGCACACATGGACATCCATTGTGCTATGCTGCTGTCTTTGGGGACATTGCGAATTTCCTTCGTCCACTCAGGAATGTGTGCAACTCCTTGGTAACTTCTGCCTCACAGAAATCACTCAGAGTAGAAACAAGTATAAGGAAACTGAACTTTTCTTATTTGTGTTCCAATGTTATCTTGAAAAAAAATGAAGATAATTGTACCTACTTCCTAGGATAGTTGTGAGGTTAAGGTAAAACATTTTTACTATATATGGAAAACAATGAATGTAAATCATGTATAGGAAGGCTTGAATATTTTTATTATACACAGGTTTTTTTTTCTTCTTCTTCATTTTTGACAGGGGGCCAAGTGCATGGAATAGATGTACTTAACCACTGAGATACACTTTCTGTTCTGTAGACAGACTTGATATTAATAATTTCACATGTGACCTAAAAATTCATTGTCATTCTCCTCATTGTAAATGTCATCACTATCAACACATTGCTGGATTTGATTTGTTTTTATTACTTGCTATAAACGCCTATCTAACTGCTTCCCACTAGCCACCATTTTTGCCTTGTGGCCACAAGAAATTACCACACCCTTGGAGCTTCATACAATAAAACCTATTCTCTCATGGATGCGTCCTTCAGAAGTCCGACACAGATCTCAATAGGCTAAACCCTGAGGCGTCAGAAGGACTGTATTCTTCTCCAAGGTTGTAGAAAAGAATCTGTTTCCCGCTAACTCAGGTTGTCACCAGGAGTTAGTTCCTGGCAATGCAGGGCTGAAGTGCCTATGGCCTGGCTGGCTCTGGGCTGACAGTGGTTCTCAGCTCCAAGAGGTCATCAATATTATTTGCTGTCACTTCAGTGACTTCAAGGCCAGACAGCACTCATGGCCTCCTTTTCCATTGTCCAATGTAAGCAAAGGCAGGTTGAGTTTCTCTCATGATCTAGAACTTTCTTAACACTCCTTTATCTGACCTTTCTGTCCTCTTCTCCTTCAGTTATGGTCCACATGGTTAGACTGAGTCCACCCAGATAATCCAAAAGTCTGACACCCAGATTCTATCTGCAACTTCATATTAACTGTGCCACTAGCACATTTTAGTATCTGTGTGGAGGGGAGCAGTGTTCTACATTCAGTGCTCCATTGAGTCCTCCCATGGTCTCTTTTTCATAAGCCCCATTTTATAGACGAGAGGAGAGGCTCTGACATGAAATATTTTCCAAGGGTCCAGTCAATACTAAGTGTTTAAGCTGGACTTGGCATCGAAGAATATGTCTAGATTAGAACTGTGTCATTTTGAACTATAGAATGGACTCTGTATAATCCCAGCTGCTAAGCAGGCAGAGATTGGAAGACAGCAAGTTTGAAGCTGCCTAGGATACACAGCAAGTTCAAGGACAGCCTGGGTAGCTTAGTGAGACCCTGTCTCAAAAATTTGAAGTTTTAGAACATTGTTCAGTGATAGGGTAATTGCCTAATATGCTCAAGGTCCCGAGTTCAAGTTCTAATAGGACAGTGAAAAAAAAGGTAAAGCCAGGCTCCATTGCTAGAGTCTGGAACTTCTTGTTTCTATTTATGACCTGGGAAAACATAAAAGAAGCAGAGGGCCGACCTGTGTTCAGCAATTGGGGGGATCTGATTTTCCACAAGAGTTCAAACAGTCAAATAAGAACTTTCAAATCTGTCTCAAAGATGTATATTGCTGATAAAGTCTTACTGACATGAACCATGAAATACCTTCTCATAGTTGGCTTCCCTCTTTTTTCCCTTTTCCCTTTCCTTTCATCTCATCTCCTTACCCATTGTTACAATCTCAGTCAGCTATGTTTTTACAAGAACTTAGAAGAAACATAGTCAGGAGGATGTTACCTCAGCAAATAGATAGGGTGATCAAATCTGTTGCTTATTTAGTACTCTGTTCTATATGCCTTTACCTCACTTCTTGGCCCTGTGAAGTGTATACTGTTACAGCTGGACGTTATAGATAAGGGAGCAGAGATATTAGTGAGTGAACTCATTGGCATTTGGTAATCTAACATGAACCCATGTAACCTTTTCTGCTTAGACGGACATGTTTTGAATCTTTTCTATTCTTGGAAACTTAACTGAAGTTTCTGATGCCAGACAACATGGTATTTGGGTTCCTTTCTTATGTACACATACAGGCAGTATGGGCAGATAAGCACTTTTACATCAAATGACCTAGTTCACAGGTAGCACATCATTTGTGCAGGTGAATGATACTTAATGATAGAATCTCTGTAGATACTAGGTCAGGTAAATTTGTAGTTTGTAGATTATTATGTGGCTGCGGTTTACTCATATGTAAGTGAAAGGTAGAAAAATTTTATATTGTTTTTTTTTATTAAAAATTTAATTATACATTTAAAAATTTTTTTACCAGTTCCCTCCCTCCCTTCTCCTCTCCCCAAACCCCCTCTTCCCCCTTCCCATCCCCAGTGCCTCCCCCCCAATTCCCAGAGAGTCCTTTATTGTGTACGCCTAACTCTCCACTGGGTCCGATGACATATAAGGACCTCTCCGATGACATATAAGGACCCAGTGGCATTTCCATAAGCCCTTTCTCTTGTTCCCCTTAAGCATAAGATCACTACTATGGCTGTCAATCCCTTGCCTCCAGGGGTCTCGGTGCCCTTAACAGATGCTAGACTTTATGAGGGCAACAGTGCGCTGGACATTGCGCAGGGCATGCAAAGTCCCATTATGATTGCTTTGGCCCCAACTATTGTTGAGAATCTTACAAATCGTTGCTCCTCCCATCCTTTTGCTCTTACAATCTTACCGCCCCCTCTTCCGCAAATGTCCCTGAGCTCCAGGATGGGGAGAGATTAGGCTGGCCTAGTTCTATGTGATTGATATAGTCTCTGAAGTTCTGGATTGTGATTTGATTTTCTTTTGCAGTTTTGCTGCTCCTGCAATGCCCTTCACTCCATTCTGCTGGGCACTGTATGTCACCCCCTGGCCAGAGACAAAAAGCTGTTAAACTGGAGTCTTGTTGTAATAGCACATTCAAGGGTAGATGTAATAAGAGTAGGAAACCTCACTGAGGGAGGGGTCCATCACCCATTTGCAAAATGATTACTTTTTATCTGCTAGACTATATGCCCTCCCCTTCTGGTGAGATCAGGAAAGAACGTCTGTGAACTTAGCCAGGTTTCTCATTACTTACTTCCAGACCTTGATGGAGGCCTATTTTCTCTGCTGTAACATTGTTTAACTTGAAATAACAGAAGACTCCTGAAGTGTAAGTGGATAAATGAACAGTTTTTTATGATTCTAATGGAATCTTTATTGTAGGTATTATAGCATAGGCCTTAAACATATTATTTCTTTATGGTTGTATAAACCTTTATTATTTATAATGCATCTTACCTGCTTTTTCATTCAATCCTCAAAATCATCCCATGAAGCAGGAGAGGCAAAAGTGTCAGGAATGATGGTGTGGTGGTGTGATGAAGAGTATGGAAAAAAAGAACCCTTGCCGTATGTCAATGTTAGCTATATTACTCATCCTGTTTTGCTTAATCTTCTTAGGATCTGCTGGAGCAGGTGCTTTCATTAGTTCAATTTTACAGACAAAACTAATTGACATCTTTAAGGACATTCATATAATAAGGATGTTATAGTTTTCCACCTAGCTATTTGACTTCCAGGACTGTGTCCCATTTTGTAGCCTACTTGATTAAAACCCAGGGTGAAATTAAGCATGGCTGTTAAGGCTACACAGCTAGCAGTCCAAGGACTCAGACCAAATGTCCTGCCTCCTATTTGGAGGTGATGCCAATATAGCAGATTTATGGAATCAGAAAGACTCATGTCGTGCTCCATCAGACACTAAATGTGTGACCTTGAATACTCATGCCACACTGTGATCTTTAATTCTACTGAAGGATAGGAACAGTCATACCTACCTCCTTAGGGTGCTGGCAGAAATGGTGGCAATGGACACAGAAGGCTTGGACTTCAGGAAGTAAATAATACTCCTATTATTAGTAATTTTTTTTGCCGCTGCACCAGCTACCCAGTGAATGTAATGAAGGTCCAGGTCTGGTTAAATTGCACTTGATTGGTAGAAATTGTCTTAACAGTCCTCGATCATTTTTGAACAAGAACTGTAGGACAGGTGCCTCCTGATAAGTCATCATTGTTAGCTATAGACAGGCCATTTGTAAGGCCTTCTGTACCCTGCCTGGAATGTGATAATTCCTGGAACAGATCACATACCCTAAACCCTGACTTCCCCTACCTAATAGCATTGACTGAGGACTATCTTTGTGTGACATTCTTTCCCCACCCTGCACTGCCCTGCTTCCCTAGCGACTTCTTAGCAAGGCTTGAAGACCATAAAAGATAGATGCTCCCTTTTGTTTCAGGGCAGGTTTCTTCCCATCTGGGGCTTTCTGCAGATTTCTCCCCCCAGCAGCTACTTCCCTATTCTCTCTGACTTTAAGCTCTCTCTTTTGTTCTAATGCTCTCCTACCTTAAGGCTAGATTGTGGCTCCTTTGACCCTCAGCTCTAATAAAACATATATTTCTTAAGTCTCTCCCTGTGTTAGCTTCTCTTTATCAAGGAACCTCCAAGTCGACCTTATGCTTTGTCATGTAATCACTCTCCATTCCTTTACTCTGCTGACCTAGCAGTCATCAACTTGGGGAGGGAGAGGCTAATAGATGGGTTATGGCCTAAGAAATATAGCAAGATGTCTGTGGACCTTGTAGGTCTATACCAACCATATATGAAATTTTGGGGCTTACTAATAAATTTCATGTATTCCTTTACTTGTTTCTTTGATGAGCTGTTGATGAACATGATTTTTTATTTTCTCTTCTGCTGAGTATAAGTTCCCTCTAAAAGTGAAGACTCCAAAGTCAATTTTAGAATTGACTGAGAAAAATATGATGGCATTCAAGAAATATGTTAAAGGTGAGGATTGTTCTCTATGTCAGTGTCTGTATTGGAATGGACCACTAAGAAGTGGCTCCCACAAGTAAACATCGATAAACTCCAGGAATAGTCACATTCAAAATGATTTTATGACCTGTGGTGTGGTGCTGTGCTCTGAGTTACCTTTGAAAGGAAGAGTGAACATTAATTTCAAAGATAACAGTGGGAAGTCAAGCACAGATATCCTCAGTGTCTCTCTGTTTTTCAAGGTGATTTTCAGGAATATACCTAGGGATGCTCTCCTCTGGTGCCCACTGGTGCTGAAGGTTGAAGTTTAGAAACTTGTGAATTGTCTGCCTTCTGCTGAGGTTTGTATATATTTTCTTCTGGCAGTCAATCCCCTAGGAAAGGAAGAAAGCATAAACAACAAGAATGGGAAGCTTTGAAATGAACAGTGATGTCAAACCTGTCTTAACATCTGCTTCTCTGTGAACTTGAACCAATGCACAAGTGTTTCAAATGTTCTAGGCTTCTTGGGCAGTAGAGATGGTCCAGGGATGTTCTTATCTTCATGATTCCCCCCCATTTATCTATTTAATGTGTTGTTTAAATCTTCGACAGTTTTGTGCATGAACACAAAGATCTTATGTCATTTTTACCCCATATTGTCTAATCTCACCCCTTTCTTTTCTCATTGGATACCTTCTTTACAACCAGACTTCCTCCTACTTTCACGTCTTTTTGTGTATATTGCCCATGAGTTTATTGTGAGTTTCATGTATTGGCATGTGCCTAGCATGCCAATGCTGGAGCATGAATGATACATCAGTGAGCATACCTCTGAGGAAAGAAGCTCCCCTTCCCATGAGCAACCTGAACTTTTTTGAGGAGGTATAGTGTCTCTTGGGTGAAGTGCTGATAGGCCAAGTCTTGGGTAGCTTTTATAAAAGTAAACTTAACTGCAGTGAACTTACAGATGTCATAGTCCTGTCATGTCCAGAAGATTCTATTTGGCAGCACCCTCTGACTCTTACATTCTTAATGTCCCCTCTTCTATGATGGTCCCAGAGCTTCAGAGGTGGGGAGTCCTTTAGATGTCCTGTTTAGGGATGAGCACTCAATAGTCATTTATTCTCTTTGTCCAGTTGTATTTCTCTGTATTATATTACACACTTTCCATTGAAAAAGGAAGCTTCTCAGTTGAGGGCTGAGAGTAATGCTAATTTATAGGCATATCAAATTTTTGGATGGCAGTTTGATATCATGTCCATATAGCAAAACCGTAGTAGTTGTTCCCCTCTAGGCCTAGGGCCTCCTCATTCATAGACTATTGGCCTGACTTTCAGTAGCAGTTGTGTGCTCTCTGATGAAAAGCAACCTTAAATCCAATCAGAAAAAAAGGAACAATAAAAGAGAAATCCAGGCATAAAGCAGCTGTTACCCCCATAACATTTATGCCACTATTGCACTAGCAAGCACCCCTTTCCAGGGTAGCTTTATTGAAGCTTACAGAATTCATAGTTTGGAAGACTATTGATGGCACCAGCAGGCTGAAATGGACCCTCTGGTATTATGAAATCTGACTAGCAAGGAGGAAGCTTCCAGACCAGTTCTAGCTTGTTTTCCTCATGTCTTGTGACCAATATATGTGGTGTCTTTAGCAATAGGGTGGTACTATCAGGTTTTTGGCAACCAAGAAAAGTGGCCAAAACTTATCATATTTTGGGGGGACCTTTGAGACATTTATGACCAACCCTTTCATGAAAATAAAGCTCCAGTGCACCATCCTGATGACGAACCAGGGGCCCATGTAAGCTTTAGAATCAAGCGATTTGCCCTTTCTCTAAATCTCACTTCCGTCATCTTTTTTGTAGCTTTGAGTCCAGTGGGAAAGTTGCTTCATGTCTCTAAATGTCAATTTCCATATCTGTAAAATGGTAGTAAGAGTAGTATCTATTACATAGGACTATTGTGTTGACTTAATTAGAAATTCACAGACTCTTTTCTTTTGTTATCCTTTGAATGTGAACTTTCCCCTATAAGCTGGTGTGTGGAAACTGTGATCCTCAGACAGTGGCACTATTTTGAGAGGTTATGGAAGCTTCTGGGGATGGGATCTACCTAGAGGAAGTGGGTCCCAAGGGGTTGGTCTTCATCAGTTACTCCTGGACCCAGGTCCCTTTCTTTCTCTTGCTTCTTGTCCATCATGAGGTAAATAGCCCCCTCCACCATAAGTTCCCACTGTTATGATATTCTGCCTCACCATTGGCCCAGAGTCAGCAAAGTAAAGGACACAGAAACCTCTGAAAGCATGGATTATGCAAATCTTTCTTCTTCTAGGCTATTTGCAGCCAGTATCAAACATGGTGATTCAAAAGCAATGCATTTGCTAAGCTATTTCAGGTCTATATCATGTCCTCAGTCTTACTTCTATTTTTAAAACTTTTTATTAAATATATATAGAAAAAGTGTGTGTGTGTGTGTGCACGTGCGTGCATGTATGTGTGTGTGTGTGTATGTGTGTGTGTGTGTGTGCGTGTCTGAATGTGGGCACATATGTGGATGTTAGGGGTAAACTTTTCAGATTCAGTTCTCTTCTCACACCTTGTGGGTTCCGGAAGTGACTCAGGACACCAGGCTTGCTTGTACCTGCTGAGCCATCTCACTGGTCTGTTATTTCCTTTGTGATTATTTTAGCATCTTCTGTTCAAATTCCATGGGCCTATTGCAGTCGGCAACATAGTGGAGCCAACATTTTCTATTTTTCTTGTAGGTTAGCATTAAATAAAAGGTCAACTTCACTTCTCAAGGCAGATCTCCAACTTGGCCCAGCCCCACAGTAATTCCCAGGACTATGTCTGGAGCCAAGGAGGAGGAGAAAGGAAGAAGGAGGAAGGAAGGAAGAGAGATGAGGGAGGAGGAGACATAGCTTTTGCTGTTGACAAGCCCCTCGTCACCAGTCACTGGAGACAGGAGGCCCAGGGAATGCCACAGACAACAGATCTGCTTGCAGCTTGCTGCCAAGACAGGCAGAAGACAGAGCACTCAAGCCAGCCAGACTGCAGGTGCAAAAGCCACTGGAGACAGGAGCCTCTTCCAAAGCTGCCTGGCCCAGCTGTTGCAAATGAAGGTCAGCCAAATTCATGAGCCATCACCTCCATTGCTCTGGAAGAGGAATAGGGAAGCAAGTAGATTTGTGAAAAGAAAAAGTTTGATTTGGCTCTTCAAGCTTATCAGCTAGAGTGTTTTGAAATTATAGGAATAAAGTAAGTGTGCATGCAGACTGCTTTTACTGAGACAAACACTCAGAGCCAGAGATGGAAGTGAATTGCTCAGTCTCTTGGATAGAGACACAGAGTCACCCCATGCTCTGGGTCTCTGGACTCGGTTTACTTTTGTGCCACATTTGCCTCAGCAAAAATTTAGTATACTGTGTTACTTAATAGTGACATTTTTAAAAGGTGAGATGAGGTCTCAGTACATAAATAAATGCTTTGTACGTGACCTCTTCAATCTCCTACATGTGTAGGATTTGGGTCATCTAAATCTGTACCTTTTATACCATGAGAATAGTTTTTCTGAGAGCAAATGAGAGAACATATAATATTCTTCTGAGTTTTACCTTTAGCATTTGAAGTTGTGGAATGTTTTCAAGCCTTCTTGTATTTGTTGATTTGAGGGAGTGGGAGAGGAGAGAGGGAAAGAGAGGAAAGGGTTTGGGGTCAGAACATATGTGTGGAAATCAGAGGACAACATTTTGAAATCAGTTCCCCTTTTCCACATTGGCTCTGGGGATTGAACTCAGGTCACCAGATTTTCACATAAGTGCCTCTTCCTGCTGGTCCATCTCATAGGTCTAACCACCCACCCTAATTTTAACTAAAAGAAAATACTGTGCTTTGTGTTACATGTCAAGGTGATAGAGGTGACATTGCTTCTGCAAAGCATGAAGCTAAGTTGCTTCTTGTAGTAATGATGATAGATTTGATGAGCATCCTGCTCTATTATTTCACTGACCCTGTTGATACCAAGAGTGAACGTTTTCATGAAAGCCCAGGTGAAGAGTGACTCCCTGGTGCATAGAAAGCTGAGCTAAATGAACCTGGATGAGGACTGAACACTTAACCTTAGATTCCTCAGCACCACAGTCTAACAGCTGAACCATGTGCATTTTCCTGAAGTGTTTCAATTAAACAGCTGCAAGCAGAACCGAATCCCTAGAGATTGTTAAACAAACAGTGTGCCCACTGGAGACAATGAAAGATCAAAGTGTCAAAAGCAGTCGGCAAACAAACTCCATTTTGTGTCTTTCAAAGCCTGTTGGAGATCAAGTAAGCAATTTCCATTAAAATATGACTTTAATACCCTCTGCTTTTACACTTACCTTTATGACTTAATAGAAATTTGGAAGAATAAGTGTATAACTACCAAAGCAAGCAACTTAGACTTGTAGAGATTTGATGTAATTTGGACATGGGAATAGCTGATTTTTTTTGCATGTGTGTGTGCCTGATGCACATATGTGTATAAACATGTTGGCATGTACATGTTTTACACACATGTGGGAGGATGCACATATGCATATGTGCATATATGCTGGAGGCCCAAGGTTGACATCAGGTGTCTTATTTGCTTATTCTCTACTTTTGTTATTAAGGCATGTCTCTTTTTTTTAAAACATTTTTTATTATCATTTCCACTCATACAAACTTAATAGGTACACCGGTTCCCTCCCTCCCTCCTCCTCCCCCCCGAACTCCCTGCTCCCCCTCCCCTCATCCCTCCCTCCCCATCCCCCAGTGCCTCCCCCCCCAATTCCCAGAGAGTCCTTTAATGTGCACCCTGACTCTCCTCTGGGTCCTCCTCTCTGATGATGTACAAGGACCCAGTGGCATTTCCCTGAACCCTTCCTGTGTTCCCCTTAAGCATAGGAACACTACTGTGGCTGTCAATCCTTTGCCTCCAAGGATCTTGGTGCCTTTAGCAGATGCTAGACTTTGTGAGGTCAATAGTGTGTTGGACATTGCACAGGGCATGCAAAGTCCAATTATGATTGCTTCGGCCCTAACTTGTGTGGAGTATCTTGCAAATCATTGCTCCTCACATCCTTTTGCTCTTACACTCTTACCGCCCCTCTCTTCCGCAAATTTCCCTGAGCTTCAGGATGGGGAGAGATTAGTCTGGCCTAGTTCTATGTGGTTGATATAGAGTCTCTGAAGTTCTGGATAGTGGTTTGTTGATTTTCTTTTGCAGTTTTGCTGCTCCCGCAATGCCCTTCACTCCATCCTGCTGGGCACTGTATGTCACCCCCTGGCCAGAGTCAAAAAGCTGTTAAACTGGAGTCTTGTTATAAGAGCACATTCAAGGGTAGATGTAATAAAAGTAGGAAACCTCAGTGAGGGAGAGGTCAATCACCCATTTGCAAAATGGTTACTCTTTTATCTGGCAGCCTATATGCCCTCCCCTTCTGGTGAGATCATACCCCATCAGTTGCAAATGATCAGGAAGGAAAGTCTGTGAATTTAACCAGATGTCTCATTGCTTACTTGCAGTCCTTGATGGAGACCTATTTTCTCTGCTGTAACATGGTCTCCTCTCTCCTTGTTCCTGGTGGGGCCCTCCTTCCCCATCCCTCCTGTTTATAATCCTTACAATTACTGTAGGTATTACAGAGATTTGTCTTTGAGTGTCTCTAAGTGGGTTTGGTACTAGGATCCACTTATTAGGGAGTACATACGGCACTTAATTTTCCATGTCTGGGATAATTCACTCAATATAATTGTTTCTAATTCCATCCATTTCCCGGCAAATTGCATTGATTCATCATTTTTGATGGCTGGGTAGTATTCCATTGTATAAATGTACCACATTTTCCTTATCCACTCATCAACTGTTGGACATTGGGGCTGATTCCATGACTTTGCTATCGTAAACAGTGCTGCTATGAACATGGTCGTGCTTGTGCTATCGAGGTGAACCTCTGCTGTATGGGGGTTTATTCCCAAAAGTGGAATCGCAGGGTCATATGGCATTTACAGTCTTTAATTTCTTTAAGAATCTTGGGCTGGAGAGGTGGCTCAGGGGTTAAGCCTCCGCCTTGCAGGCGGAAGGTCCTGAGTTCGGATCTCAGATCCCACGTATAGACGCCAGGCGGAAGCGGGGGCGGCCTGCGTTTCTGGTCCTGGTAGGGCGGAGCCTGTGAAACTCGGGGCAGAAGGAGGTGGAGGTGTCCATGGTGGTTCCCAATTCGTCCGTGGTTCTACACACACACATACACACATGCGCGCGCACATACATACACACACACACACATGTACAATTGAATAAAAAAAAAAAAAAAAGAATCTCCAGACGGCTCGCCAGAGTGGCTGTATGAGCCTGCATTCCCACCAGCAATGTAGGAGAGTTCCCCTCTCTCCACATCCTCTCCAGCATTTGTTGTTGTTTGTATTGTGGATTTTTGCCATCCTGACCAGGGTGAGATGATATCTCAGGGAAGTTTTGATTTTCATTTCCCTGATGGCTAAAGAAGTGGAGCATTTTTTAGGATATTTGTTAGACATTTTAATTTCATCCCTGGTAAAATTTCTTTTAAGTTCCAGGGCCAATTTTTTAAAAAATTTTAACATTTTTTATTATTATTTCCGCTCATACAAACTTAATAGGTAGACCACTTCCCTCCCCCCCTCCTCCTCCCGCTGAACACCCTGCTCCCCTTCCCTCCCTCCCTGTCTCCCAGTGCCTCCCCCCCAATTCACAGAGAGTCCTTTATTGTGTATGCCTAACTCTCCTCTGGGCCCTCCTCTCTGATGACATACAAGGACCCAGTGGCATTTCCCTGAACCCTTTCCTGTGTTCCCCTTAAGCATAGGAACACTACTGTGGCTGTTAATCCCTTGCCTCCAAGGATCTTGGTGCCTTTAGCAGATGCTAGACTTTGTGAGGTCAATAGTGTGTTGGACATTGCACAGGGCATGCAAAGTCCTATTATGATTGCTTCAGCCCTAACTAGTGTGGAGAATCTTCAGATCATTGCTCCTCCCATCCTTTTGCTCTTACAATCTTACTGCCCCCTCTTCCGCAAATGTCCCTGAGGTTCAAGATGGGGGGAGATTAGGCTGGCTTAGTTCTATGTGGTTGATATAGAGTCTCTGAAGTTCTGGATAGTGGTTTGTTGATTTTCTTTTGCAGTTTTGCTGCTCCTGCAATGCCCTTCACTCCATCCTGCTGGGCACTGTATGTCACCCCCTGGTCAGAGACAAAAAGCTATTAAACTGGAGTCTTGTTATAATAGCACATTCAAGGGTAGATGTAATAAAAGCAGGAAGCCTCGGTGAGGGAGGCGTCAGTCACCCATTTGCAAAATGATCACCTTTTATCTGCCAGACTATATGCCCTCCCCTTCTGGTGAGATCATACCCCCTCAGTTGTACATGATCAGGAACCAGGGCCCATTTTTTAATCGGGCCATTGGTTTCCTTGGTGTTTAGTTTTCTAAGTTCTTTGTGCACTCTGAATAGGAGAGCTCTATCAGATATGTGGCTTAGTGAAGATTTTCTCCCATTCTGTGGGTTAAGGCATGTCTCTTACTCGAAGCCATAGTTCACCAATTTGCTACCTGTCAGTTTGCTCTGGGTACTCCTGTCTTTGCCTGTCAGGATTACTGGCAGCTGTCATACCTGTTTGTGTTTTACGTGGGTTCTGGGGCTCCTAAATCTCATTCTCATGCTTGCTAGGCAAGCAAGTGTCTTATCCACTGAGTCATCTCCACAGTCTGCATTTTTTTAATCTTGAAATTTCCCAGTAGAAACATTTTTAAAAGTATAAAGTAGCAGGTGGAATTTAACAATACATTTGACAATCTATTTTAGTTAAGCCAATCTGCTCGAATTATTATCATTTTAGCATGTAATCAATATATGAATCATTAGCATGATAACTTGCTTTATGCTTCATCCTCAAAGTCTGCCTGTGTCACTTAGACTGCACATCTCCAGAGTCATTGTGAAAATGAAGTCCTCCCTATTTTACGAAGTTAATGTAGGAACAAAGTTCTCTCTATTTGTGTCTCTGGAACTTAAAACTGTTCAACTCTGGCCTCTGGAAGCAGTGGGTTTTCTTAGTACAATAAAAAATAATGGATTCATTCATTCACTCACTCACTTACTCATTTTAACTGTTGTATGTGTATGTATGAAAGCGAGGACAACATATTACTTCAGTTCCTTCAGTATGTTAGTTTCCTCTTTTCAAAGCTGAGTGAATACAGCTTTGAGGAAGGAGAGGTTTATGTTTGGTATACAGTTTGTTATCGTGGCTGGAAATTTCATACTGACATCAGGAGCCATGAGAACTTGCTATACCATACCCAGCACAGGAGGAGCTGAGAGAGGAGGCTACTTTCTAGTTGCCAATCTGCCAAAGCTAACCAATTCTCTCTCCATCTTATCCACTTGCTGAAGGAACAGCCCCACCTATCTGAGTCTTCCTACAGAAATGAGATTAAACTTCCATAGACTGGCTCAGGGCATTCCTTAATTAAATAATTCTTCATAAGTATGCCTAAAGGCTCAATTCTGAAATTTTCAAGTAGGCACTCTAAGTGGTACAATTGTGGCCTGTCCTTTCTGGTTGAAATCTCATTTTCTCCTGGCACACAGTCCCTGTGATAGATAGTTACCCATGTAACCAAGAATCCAAGAGGACCTGTATTCTTCTCTTTAATCTGACCTTGAAGCTGCATTGAACGATCAAGTTCTGGCAATGCATGAAATCTAGCTGGAACAGAGCTGTGCACCTTTCTGGCCTTGTCCCATTACTAAGTAATCAAAGGTTGTGTCCAAGTGTGAAGCTATTTGTTCTGTTTACTATTAAAGACCTCACAAGAGAAAGCAATCTCGTCACTTCTGAAATTGCACGATTCTGTTTTGCTTCCAGGTCAAGGAAAAGAGTTTGTTTGTTTTCTCCACAGAAGGCTAGCATTTGTCAGTGATAACAATTTTATTGCTGACACCGTACCTCTGCATTGGTGTTAGTGTAAAGCTTACGACCATCAGCAATGTCATTACTTACCAATCAGCCTCAAGTAAATTCTACTAGAAAGTAGCCTCCTCTCTCAGCTCTTCCTGTGCTGGGTATGGTATAGCAAGTTCTCATGGCTCCTCATGTCAGTATGAAATTTCCAGCCACCATAACAAACTGTAGAGTCTAATGGTTCTGTTCATGAAATAGACCCAATGTTTGTAGAGAATTCTTCATTCTACTATCTGTACAGATGACAGAGTCAGCGCCAGCAGAGCATTGTCTAGGAATTATGACTTCTGGGAGGTCCCTCAAGTCTGTAGGGACAGAGTTAGAGAGATGTCTCAGGGGATAAAGCTTTTGCCTTTCAAGCAAAAGGAGTTTAGATCCCCAGATCCTGTGTAAAAGCACCTAGAGAAAATGGCAACTTGGGCTGGAGAGGTGGCTCAGGGGTTAAGCCTCTGCCTTGCAGGTGGAAGGTCCTGAGTTTGGATCCTAGACCCCACGTATAGATGCTGGGAGGAAGCGGGGACGGCCTGCATTTCTGGTCCTGGTAGGGCGGAGCCTGTGACTCCCAGGGCAGAGTAAACAAGGAGGAGGTAGAGGCAATCCATGGTGGTTCCCGAATTTGCCCGTGGTTCTACACACATACATGCACACACGCGCACACACACACAATTGAATAAATAATAATAAAATTAAAAACAAAAGAAAATGGCAACTGTCTGAAATTCTAGCCATGGAAAAAGGGACCTGGGAAGGCAAAGCAATAAGTAGGTAGAATAATCCAGGATGATTCACAGTGTCACCTTTGAACCTTCACAGGTACATATATTCAAGGGTTAAACACATGACATACATACACAGGCAAAATAAATAAATGCAGTATGAAGACTCTAGAGACAATGGCTTCCTGTTGTCCTGGCTGTCCGCTTGTGTTGACAGTGCCTTCCATACCTCAGGGTTTGCACCCAAGTGTGGGAAATGCCTTGGAAATGAGGCCAGAAGATGTGAGTGTCAATCTGAGCTACCTACACTTTGATACAGGTCTCAACAGGTGGCTAAATAATCCAAAATTTCAACATGGCCCTTTATGAAAAGATATAGAAAGTTCATGTTACATAGATTTAGTGTGAGGACTGAGCAAGACCATGAGCCTCAAAGTGGTTTGTGGACTGTAACATGTTATGCAGATATAACAAGGGGAAGTCCTTAAGAAGGCTGTATACATGAAAAGAACATGCTTGCTTTGACAGCCCTTCTTAATGAAAGAAAATTAGGGTGCTAGCTTAGATCCCTCTTGCTTTGTGGTTACCCCATTCTAATTTTTCAAAGTAATGACCTAAGGAATAGATGATCTCACATATGCAATCATATATCCCAATGGGTAGAATAAACTTGATCATTACCTCATTCATTTCTCCTCTCCTCAAATTTAGAACATCACCATATTTCTAGGCTGGAGTGATGAGTATTTCATCTTGTATTCACTGCAGGGGGAGTAAAAGCAGCATTGATATTTGTTCCAAATCCAGGGCAGGTAGAATTTTTCCTTATGCATTCATAGACCCTGTCAGAGAAAACTCTGAATTCAGCTCACATTGCAGACTTCTGATTACCCTTGAGCAGATGTGAATTTGGATGGAGCTCATTATCTTGCCTTTCCAGGAACCCTGTCTGAGAGATAACCAGCTTAGCTTCTTTCCTCCCTTCTCGCTTCCTCTCTCCCTCCCTCACTAATACTAGGATAATGGCATTTGATATTAGGGTAGCTTACTAGTTTCAATTCTTTTAAATAGCTAGATTTGTTTAAGTATTAATAATATTAACTTATAAGGCTTTATTAGGATTATTCTTTATTCATGTCTCTTTTATTCCCGGAACCTAGCATAGTATCTTACATATAGTAGGTGCTTAATCAGAGCCTGTAGAATGAATAATAAATAATAATAAGCAACGCTGTTGAAGATCTAAATTATGTTGGGAACCCTAGAGAAATGCTTTCATTTTTTTTTCACAGTGGCCCTAAGAAGCACGCAAATTCACTTACATGTTATAGATGGGAAAACTATAACAGTTCCTTAAGAGATTTATCTAAGGTAGTGCACTTGACAAGATACATGGATTTGAAATTAAGTTAGCACTGCTCCTAATTCTGTGTATTTTCTGCACCTTTAAATGCATGTCTTTGCTCTTAAAGTGATTAGTTTTCCCTTGAAATATTATAACTTAAAATAAAGTAAGAAAGCACTTGAACAAGGTCCAGGGCTATAGAAAAGATACATATAAGTAGGAAGTCTGATAGAGAGATGGAATTTTTCTTCTCTTTTCTAATTTTCTAAATTTCTCCTTTCACAAAAATAAGTAACACTTATTTATGTGCCTGGCAGTAGGCTCACTGCTTGGCATTATTTAGTTCCCATGGTCATCTCATGGTGCTGACTTTTGCTTTGTGACCATAAGAAGAAGAAATTAAGTCTTGGATAGTGTTGTGTCTTATCAAGGTTGCACTGAAGATCCTGGATGTGTTTTCCTCTCCAGTCCGTCTGACTGGACTCTCTTAGCCACTTTTTTATTCTACCTTTTCTCTGTCCTGAATTGTATCACTTGCATATTCATTTGCTCACAACTGTTGGTAATCTCTGTGAGAGTTTAAGCTCTTTGAATGAGGACCTTGTTTTTCATCAAAGCATTGCTCTACCGCTCTGCTGGTACTTAGTGAATGCTTTTATCATACTTGGGCCATTCCAAGACTCTGGTGAACTGGCCTGTCAGGCTGACTGTGACAGTAAGAGGGGTGATTGCTCATGTCTTCTATGTTATTGCTGGCAGCATCATTTCTGGGTTTTAGTAGACACCCTGCACTGTATGCCCACCATCAATAGTTTCAGCCTCAGCTAGGCTGGACAGCTTCTAGGCAAGACAGCTGCCTGCCACCTCATGCTTCTCCACCTATTTGTGCTTCTGCCTCAGGACTTTTTCTGAAGCCCCTGCAGCTCTTGGTGTACCTTTTAGGTAGCACAGAGCTGTGAAGAGTTGATGCCTCAGGGATAAACCCTAACTAGTAGAAAATAGTATAGGTGCCTCAGTTCTCTGTCTTTTAGAATGCAATTCTAAGGTGTACTCTGTCTGGTCCCCAGAGATTCACTCTCCAGCTGCATTGAGCTCTGGTTGCCCACAATGGTTTCCAGTATCTCATTCCCCATTTGTTATTCTTTTATTTTCCTAACTGCTGCTTCTTGGGAGTATCTTCAAAATAAACTCCTTGCACCTAGGACTTTTTCTCTGTTTATTGATTTCACTTTGCAGGATAAACAACAACAACAACAACTCCAAGAAAGAAATTTGCTTGCTCATGGCTTTAACTCAGAGGCCTACATAGCATCCCATAATTTGAATAGATCATGTGGCTGAGTTAATTTTATAAGTCATCTCAGAATAGATACAGCTTTGAAGGTTTTGGACAAGTAGGGTGAAGGTGAATGGAGAGATGGTTTAATTTCGTAATTGCTCTATTTTCCTTTGCTAATTTTCAACATACACGCAATTACACTGATGAATTACATTGCAATGCTTAGAGAAGTTACTAGAATGAGTCAGTCAATTTTCTGAAAACTAAGATGGCCACAGATTCAGTTTACCTCCATTCTTGACAGCATTGATTTTGGTGTAAAATAGGCTAACCTGCAGAATATTCCTGAGTGTGGTCCCCGGAGCTTGCCAGCTGATACATTTTCATGACTCTTTCCCCTTGAGTCTCTGTCAGGGATTTGTTTTTCAAAGATGCCAGATACAGTATTCATAATCACTGAGCAGTCACCCCTCCAAGGAAAGGTTGATAAAAGATCATGACAGATGGTATCATGAAAATTATATTGAAGAATACTCCTCATAGTGATTGAAGATGCAATACTGAAGGCATACATATGGGTGACAGGCAGGATTTATGCCTGGTGTGTCTGGGATCATGCTAACTAATGTATCAGCTTGTTTGAAAACTTTTAATTAGGAGGATCAGCAGGATTTGTGGATGAGTCATGATGAGAGGAGACCTTTCGCATTCAGCAAATGAGGACAAACTAACCATCAGTAGCAATTGCTATATTCAGAGCCCAATATAAATGACACTGTTCTAATGAAGATAAGCCAAGGTTCCAAATTCCTGCTGGTCCAAACAAGATTGCATCCCTTCCTTATCCTGCCTGCCCTTCTTACTCCCAAGCATATCTCTTCCTGTCCCTGTCCCTGTCCCTGTCCCTGTCCTTGTCCCTGTCCCTCCCCCTTTTCCTCTCCCTCTCCCTTTGTCTCTCTCTATCTCCTCCCTCACACACACACACACACACACACACACACACACACACACACACACACATTCATGGATCTAATAGATGATGTCACAAGCTATAACTTAAATCTGACCTTGTCACTTGTCCAATGAAAACTGTTTTCTGTTTTCCCATTGCACTGAGCACCATAAAGTCTAAAGTCTTTGCCATAGAACACAAGGCCCTGAACACCTTGTCCCTGTCTTACCTCTATTACCTCAGTTTGACAGGCTCTTTTCTTCACTTTTTAATTCAGACAAACTGTCACTGATGGAAATTTTCATCTGGACACTTACCATTATGGAATGCTGGATGTGGCATGGGGGTTCAGATGCCTGACTTCTCTAGTTTAGGTATTATTTCAGAGGGGCGCATCATGCTTCTTC
Source organism: Typhlomys cinereus (assembly GCA_023101885.1). Lineage (NCBI taxonomy): Eukaryota > Metazoa > Chordata > Mammalia > Rodentia > Platacanthomyidae > Typhlomys > Typhlomys cinereus. The sequence continues at coordinate 1,545,172 of JALPQD010000183.1, read as the reverse complement.
CCCAGCCATCATGACAACAACCTCTCTCACAGTCCTCTGCTTAATGACTTCATGGCACTTACAACAAGCCATGCCATTCAGTTTGTCTGTCCACTTATTCACTAGCTCTACCGAGCTAGTGTAGTGTCTGACATCTAATAGAGACTTTAACTATATGTTGATTGGAGTATAGATGAAGGTAAGTGCATACTGCAGGATAATGGGTAGGAGAGTCATTTGTTGAACTGATGATAGAAACGGAAAGCTCTAGAGAATTTTTTTAGGCTTTAAAGCTAAGCCTTCCATATTGGATGATGTTTGATGTCTTACGTTAGCCCTCACTAGTGAGCTACTGAGTCTGAGCTCATCAGTGTTGTATCTCTCAGTGATTACACTGCAGAATATTCCTAAACAGAGCTTGTCAACTGATATGTTTTCAAGACTCTTTCCCAGTTCAGAAGAAGGACTGAGACTGAGTTGGAAATCACATTTCTTCTCTGGGTCCATTATGAGATCCATTGTGATTGCTTGGGTTCTTTGTTACTGTGAGGTTTATTGTTTTTAATTTGATTTTGCAGGGTGATATTCTAGCACTCTAAATGGCACATCATAGATGCTCAGTAAATATATAATAAGCACAAGAAAGATTTACCATTTTCTGTTATTAACTAGCAGGCAGACTTACAACACTCAACCCTCAGTCCTCTCTCACACTGGATAGGGCTGACCTAGGTACCAGTAGGACACTGTGGAGCAGTACAGTGCGACTTTCCAGATGGAGTCATGAAGTGCATTATGGATTTCCTCTTGTTCATTCTGCTAGACTTTGTTGATGCGCCATCAGCTGCAAGCTGAGTTCCAGCTGTTTGCTATGGATACAAGGAGGTCAAAGCAGCCTTGGTCCCTGTTCACCTTCGGGGCATGTTTTTAAAGCACAACTGTTAACAGATGATAAATATGTTTAATCATTTTGAAAATTAAAAGCAAAACCAGGCATCTGTCCTTGTCTTCATTGTCTTCCCCATGCGCCTCTTCTCTCACTGTACCTTACCAATGACTGGGTTTGAAAGATAGCGCGATAGTATCAAATATTCTCTTCACAGTGTTTTCCCTCATCTGGTATTTGCCTCTATTGGAGGTTGGGTTTTGCATATTCAGAAAGAAGCATGTTCAGTTATGAAGCTAATGAAAGCATATCTTTTCCTTTAAAGTTTCCTTTTCCAAAGTCTTGATAAATGTTGTTTTAGTTTTGTGTATTTAAATATTTAATAGGTGATAGATAACTACTCTTTGAGTAAAGGTCTCCAACCACCTCATTATTGTAAAATTTATATTTTTCTCTTATGTGATATTATATATTGAAATGCACATCTTATAAGATTGGGTAGGTTGCATTTGTTATCTGTTCTTGTTCCCCTTACAGTTCCCATTATTTCCTCTTGTTCATTTCATCAGAATAGAAAATTTACACTGGTCTATTCTGTGTTGTCATGCAGATTACTGTCTGGTATCTTGTTGCTACAAACTCCTCAGGACTTAAGCTTTCTACGGTTCTATTTTGGATTTTCAATATGTATAAAACCCCTTAGGTCTGCACCTTTCTGTACCTTTACTTGTTCAGAGACCTTTAGTTTACCTTCTGGCTTATGGCGCATAACCTGGGTTTTTTCTTTTCCTTCAGGTTTATGTTCGATCTTCTTGTCTGAATTTAAAGAAATGTCAACAGTTAATTTTATTTGCATTAGTATCCTTATTGGAGTAGACATTCTATCATCCTCCTTTGAGAGTTTATTAGTAAGTCCCCCAGCATTGTTCTTCAGAAGAAAAAAAGTATCTATTAATTCTGTTGATAATTTTTACATTTTATGCCAATTCAAAATAGAATATCCATTTAAAGGGAGAAACTTTAGTTGTGACAGTATGCTTATAATTCCTGTGGTTGAGGTTTGACAATTTGACCCCTGACTTTGAGAAGTAAGTGTTACAGTTCACCTGCATGGTTGCTGATAAATGACCATCACACCGCTTAAGGGAACAAGGAGTTTGCTTTCTTACAATGGTCTGGTTACAGTTCTCAGTCCAGCTTGATGGGAGAGCACGCACCAACACCAGGGCTGAGGGTACTGGCCACACCATCACCACATAATGGCTGAGAGATGGACAATCCTTACTTGCCAGACCAGCATTTCTGGCCAAGTATACACAAGAATGCCAACTTTCTCAATCAGCTCTCCATGATTTATTCCAGGCCCTAATCCCACCATAGGCTGGGCCTTCAGGTTCACTCTGGGCTTAGCTCAACTATTATTTCTCTATGAATGTGCCCAGAGCTCAAACCCTGAACAGTCAAGTTGACACCTGTGCCTGACCATGACAGTAAGATTTCTGCATTTCTAATTGCTTTCATTCAACTCAGGGCTTCTGCTTTGTAATTTTACCTGTGTTGTATGACACAGGGCTGCAGGGCTGGCATCCATCAGTGGCTCTGAAATGGAAAATCATGTTTTTTTTTTTTCCCTTAAAGGCAAGTCCTTCTTTAAGCATGATGGCCCAGTATCTTTTGTCCTTTCTGGTGAAAGATTTTTTTTTTTAAATTGTAAAAAAAAAGTGCTATTTAGTTTCCTAACTTTATCAATAGAGTGTCATTGTTATCAAATAACATTGACTAAGATTTTGATGGTGACTTTGTGTTTGGGGGAGTTTTTTGAAGTAATTTGTATACCTTGATGATGCATATCTTATACTTCCATAGATAAATCAATGCCGTATTTCTCTTTCATATAACCTTGTATTTTGTAATGTCCACTTTATACTTTTCAATGTATATTTCAGTGACTTCCTTTCACGCCTTCAAACCAACATGATTTCTACTACCATAGGGCCTCTGAATATGGTGCTGCCTGTTCTCGAAAAGTACTTCCTCATTTGTCTTCTGAAATCCATCCTTCAAATCCAAATGGAGTACTACTTATTCAAGGTTAACTAGGGTTGTTCATTTTATTTTTGTGATAATTTTCTTACTCTTTTTCTAGACCACAAGCTCCATGGCTGCAGGGATATTCTATATGCAGTTTGGCCTCAACAAGGTTTCCTTGAATCTAGTGTTTGTCTAGGATGTGAAGGAACTATAAACTCTTACTTGGTGAATGGTTCCTCAAATACATACCCAGAAACCAGACCCAGATATCCTAAGAGTTTTACTGTAATTAGTCAGCAAAGGTAGAACTTGAACTTAGGCTTTCTTTTCTTTTGCCTTGTGATCATTGTATTAAACACTGCTGCACTACACTTTTTTTATTTATTCAATTGTGTGTGCACGCGTGCACGCGCGCATGTGTGTGTGTGTGTGTGTAGAACCATGGGCGAATTTGGGAACCACCATGGACCGTCTCCACTTCCTCCTCATTTACTCTGCCCTGGGATTCACAGGCTCCGCCCTACCAGGACCAGAAATGCAGGCCGCCCCGCTTCCGCCCTGCGTCTATACATGGGGTCTAGGATCCGAACTCAGGACCCTCTGCCTGCACTACACTTTTTTTCTTTTTTTTTTTCTGTAGCTGACCAGATGAATTTTTTTTTAATTAAAAATTTAATTATACATTTTAAAATTTTTTACCAGTTCCCTCCCTGCCCCCTCCTCCCCCTCCCCTTCCCCCAGTGCCTCCCCCCCAATTCCCAGAGAGTCCTTTATTGTGTATGCCTAACTCTCCACTGGGTCCTCCTCTCCGATGACATATAAGGACCCAGTGGCATTTTCATAAGCCCTTTCTCTTGTTCCCCTTAAGCATAAGATCACTACTATGGCTGTCAATCCCTTGCCTCCAGGGGTCTCGGTGCCCTTAACAGATGCTAGACTTTATGAGGGCAACAGTGCGCTGCGCAGGGCATGCAAAGTCCCATTATGATTGCTTTGGCCCCAACTATTGTTGAGAATCTTGCAAATCGTTGCTCCTCCCATCCTTTTGCTCTTACAATCTTACCGCCCCCTCTTCCGCAAATGTCCCTGAGCTCCAAGATGGGGAGAGATTAGGCTGGCCTAGTTCTATGTGATTGATATAGAGTCTCTGAAGTTCTGGATTGTGGTTTGTTGATTTTCTTTTGCAGTTTTGCTGCTCCTGCAATTCCCTTCACTCCATTCTGCTGGGCACTGTATGTCACCCCCTGGCCAGAGACAAAAAGCTGTTAAACTGGAGTCTTGTTGTAATAGCACATTCAAGGGTAGATGTAATAAGAGTAGGAAACCTCCCTGAGGGAGGGGTCCATCACCCATTTGCAAAATGATTACTTTTTATCTGCTAGACTATATGCCCTCCCCTTCTGGTGAGATCAGGAAAGAACGTCTGTGAACTTAACCAGGTTTCTCATTACTTACTTGCAGACCTTGATGGAGGCCTATTTTCTCTGCTGTAACATGGTCTCCTCTCTCCTTGTTTCTGGTGTGGCCCTCCTAACCCATCTCTCTTGTTCATAATCCTTGCAATTACTGTGTTTCATAGGTTTACTTTTGAGTGTCTCAATGTGGGCTGGGTGAGTTTGGTACTAGGAGCCACCTATTAGGGAGTACATACGGCGCTTAATTTTCTGGGTTTGGGATACTTCACTTAATATAATTCTTTCTAATGACATCCATTTCCCAGCAAATTCCAGTAATTCATCATTTTTGATGGCTGAGTAGTACTCCATTGTATAGATGTACCACAGTTTCCTTATCCACTCATCAACTGTTGGACATTTAGGTTGATTCCATGACTTTGCTATTGTAAACAGTGCTGCTATGAACATGGTCGAGCTTGTGCTATCGAGGCGAACCTCTGCTGCATGGGGGGTTATTCCCAAAAGTGGGATAGCAGGGTCATATGGCATTTCAATCTTTAATTTCTTTAAGAATCTCCAGACGGCTCGCCAGAGTGGCTGTATGAGCCTGCATTCCCACCAACAATGTAGGAGAGTTCCCCTCTCTCCATATCCTCTCCAGCATTTGTCGTTGTTTGTATTGTGGATTTTTGCCATCCTGACCAGGGTGAGATGATATCTCAGGGAAGTTTTGATTTGCATTTCCCTGATGGCGAAGGAAGTGTAGCATTTTTAAGATAATTGTTAGACATTTTAATTTCATCCCTGGTAAAGTTTCTTTGAAGTTCCAGGGCCCATTTTTTAATTGGGCCAGTGTTTTCCTTGGAGTTTAATTTTCTAAGTTCTTTGTGCACTCTGGACAGTAGAGCTCTGTCAGATATGTGGTTAGTGAAGATTTTCTCCCATTCTGTGGGTTGCCTTTGAGCTCGTGTGACAATCTCTTTATCTGAACAGAAGCTCTTTAATTTCACAAGATCCCAACTGTTGAGAGTTGGTAGCAGTGACTGTGCCATTGGATGTCTGTTTAGGAAGTGTTGGCCTAGCCCAATCAGCTCGAGGGAGTTCCCTATCCTTTCAACTATGGTTTTTAAAGTCTCTGGCCTGATATCAAGGTCCTTGATCCATTTGGAATTAAGTCTTGTACATGGTGACAAGTACGGGTCCAGCTTTAATCTTCTGCATGTGGAGATCCAGTTTTGCCAGCACCATTTGTTGAAGATGCTGTTCTTTTTCCATTGGATTCTTTGGGCCCCTTTGTCAAAGACCAAATGGCTGTAACTTTGTGGGCTTATATCTGGGTCTTCAATCCTTATCCATTGATCTGTGTGTCTATTTTGGAGCCAGTACCAGGCTGTCTTTATAACTATGGATTTGTAGTATAGACTTAGGTTTGGTATGGTAATACCTCCAGCTGTGTTTTTGTTACTCAGGATTGTTTTTGCTATCCTGGGTCTTTTGTGCCTCCATATGAACTTTGAGATTGTTTGGTCAACTTCTTTGAAGAATTGCTTTGGGATTTTGATTGGTATAGCATTGAATCTGTATATTGCCTTTGGTAGGATGGTCATTTTTACAATGTTGATTCTGCCAATCCAGGAACAAGGGAGGTCTTTCCACCTTCTGGTGTCTTCTGCAATTTCTTTCTTTAGGGTTTTAAAGTTTTCATTGTAAAGGTCTTTTACCTCCTTAGTTAGGTTTATACCAAGGTATTTCATTTTTTTAGGGGCTATAGTAAATGGTATTGTTTCTCTCAAGGCTTTTTCACTTCTTTCATTCTGGGCATATAGGAAGGCCTCTGATTTTTGCACATTTATTTTGTATCCTGCCACCCTGCTGAACTTCTCAATTAGTTCCAGGAGCTTCCTGGTGGAGTTTTTGGGATCACTCAGGTATAAAATCATGTCATCTGCAAATAGGGATAGCTTGACTTCTTCCTTGCCGATTTGAATCCCTCTTATGTCCCTTTCTTGTCTTATGGCTTCAGCTAAGACTTCAAGTACAATATTGAATAGAAGTGGTGAGAGTGGACAGCCTTGTCTAGTTCCTGATTGAAGTGGGAATGCTTCCAATTGTTCCCCATTGAGCATAATCCTTGCTGTGGGCTTGTTGTATACAGCTTTTATTATATTGATAAAGGTTCCTTCCATTCCTACTGTCTCTAGCGTTTTGATCATAAAAGGCTGTTGGATCTTGTCAAAAGCTTTTTCTGCACCTATCGAGAGTATCATGTGGTCTTGGACTTTGGACTGGTTTACATGATGAATTACATTTATTGATTTGCGTATGTTGAACCAACCTTGTGTGCCGGGGATGAAGCCTACTTGGTCCCCATGAATGATCTTTTTAATATGTTTTTGAATCCGATTTGCTAGGACTTTGTTGAGAATCTTTGCGTCTGTGTTCATCAGGGAGATCGGCCTATAGTTTTCTTTTTTGAGTGAATCTTTATTAGGTTTTGGGATTAAGACGATATTAGCTTCATAGAAGGAATTTGGTAGTGTTTCTTCCTTTGCTATTTGATGGAACAGTTTAAGGAGTATTGGTGTTATTAACTCCTTAAATGTCTGGTAGAACTCTGTGCTGAATCCATCTGGTCCAGGACATTTTTTGGTGGGAAGATCCGAGATTACTTCCTCAATTTCCTTATATGTTATAGGACTATTTAAATAATTCACAACTTCCTGATTCAATTTAGGTAAGTTGTGTTTACTTAGAAATTCATCCATCTCTTTTGTGTTGTCAAACTTCACAGAGTATAAATTTTTGAAATATGATGTTATAATTCTCTGGATTTCTTGGGTATCAGTAGTGATAACTCCATGTTCATTTCTAATTTTGTTAATTTGGGTTTTCTCTCTCTTGCTTTTGGTTAGTTTAGCTAGGGGTATATCCATCTTATTGATTTTTTCAAAGAACCAGCTTTTTGATTGGTTGATTTTTTCTATCGTTTTCTTAGTCTCGATTTCAGATATTTCTCCCCTTATTTTGCTAATCTCTTCTCTTCTACTGCTTTTGGGATCAGATTGCTCTAGTTTCTCTAAAGCTTTAAGCTGCATTGTTAAGTTGTTTATTTCTGATGTTTCCATTTTTTTGACGTGGGCATTAAGAGCTATGAACTTACCTCTTAGAACAGCTTTCATTGTGTCCCAGAGATTTTGGTAGGTTGTATTTTCGTTATCATTCACTTTCAGGAAATCTTGAATTTCCTTTTTAATTTCTTCCTGAATCCAGTTCTCATTCAGCATCATAGTGTTAAGTTTCCAGGAGTTAGTGTATTTTCTCTTGTTTGATGTGTTGTGGATGTCCAGCTTTAGGCCGTGGTGGTCTGATAGGGCACAGGTTAGAATTTCAACTTTCTTGTATATGTGCAGATTCATTTTGTGGCCCAATATGTGATCTATTTTGGAGAAAGTTCCGTGTGCTGCTGAGAAAAATGTGTATTCTTTGGTGCGTGGGTGAAAAGTTCGATAGAGATCTGTGAGGTCCATTTCTTTCAGGGTTTGATTAAGTTCCAAAGTGTCTCTGTTAAGCTTTTGACCTGTTGATCTATCCCATGTAGAGAGAGCGGTGTTGAATTATCGTTTGGGGGTTGATTTCTTGCTTTAGACGCTGTAGGGTTTTCTTAATGAATGTGGAGGGGCCCGTATTGGGTGCATATATGTTCAGTATTGTGAAATCTTCCTGGTGAATTGTACCTGTGACTAAAATGTAGTATCCATCCGTGTCTCTTATAATTTTTTTTGGTTTGAAATCCACTTTGTCTGATAGCATAATGGCTACCCCTGCCTGTTTTCTGCTTCCATTTGCTTGTAGAATTGTTGACCAGCCTTTTATTTTTAGAGCGTGCCTATCTTTTGTGGTGAGATGGGTTTCCTGCAGGCAACAGATTGATGGATTGTGATTTTTAATCCAAGTTTGTAATCTGTGTCTCTTGATCGGTGAATTAAGTCCATTAACATTTAGTGTTATAATGGAGAAACTATTGTTAATTCCAGACATTTATTATGTTTAGTAGCTTTTATAAGTATATTGCTTCGCTTTTAATGGTGTTATATTTGCCTTCTGTTCTCCTGGATATGCCTGTTTTTTTCTTCACGCTTGAGTATCATTTCTAGCAGTTTTTGAAGGCCTGGTTTGGTGGCCATGTATCCCTTCAAGTTGTCTTTGTGCTGGAAAATTTTTCTTTCTCCCTCGATCATGACTGATAGTTTTGCAGGGTAAATCAGCCTGGGTTGACATTTTTGCTCATTCAATACTTGAAGTATGTCTCTCCAAGCTCTTCTTGCTTTTACTGTTTCGACTGAGAAGTCATTTGTTATTTTAATAGGTTTGCCTTTAAAAGTGACTTGTTTTTTCTCCCTTGAAGCTCTCAGCACCAGTTCTTTATCTTGAATGTGGAGTGTTTTAACTATTATTTGCCGCGGTGTGCTTCTATTTTGGTCGTATCTGTTTGGGGTGCGGAATGCCTCTTGTATATGAATGGGCCTCTCTTTTTTTAGATGAGGAAAGTTTTCCTTGATGATCGTTTGAAAAATTTCCTCAGGGGTGGTATTTTGAGATTCTTGCTCCGGTATTCCATGAATACGCATGTTAGGCTTCTTCAGGGTGTCCCATATCTCTTGGATATTTCTCTCAAGTATCTTTTTGGCTTTAACAACCTCTTCCATTGAGCTGGTTAGTACTCCCACTTTATCTTCAAGGTCTGAAATTCTGTTTTCTGCTTCATTAGCTCTGTTGATAAGACTCTCTGTGGCGTTCTGGGTTGAAGATAACTTGTCTTTTAGCTCAGTTTTAAACTCTGCTTGAGTTTGTTTTAACTGCTCTATGCCACTTTTTGTTTCTTGCACTGTTTTTCTCAACTCCTCCAGATGTCTGTTGTGTTCCTCTTCAAAGCGATTGATTCGATTATGTAATTCCTCCCGGATTTCCTCTTTCATAGTATTGAACATGGTAATGATCATATTTTGAAAGTCGTTATCCTGGGCCAGGCTTTCTTGGCCTTTTTCCGCGGGTTTGTTCTTGTTGGAGTCTAACATTATGGGATTAATTTCTTCAGTGGGAAATTTGTTTACTTGAGTGTTGCTTCTCATGGATTTGCACTTTGACTTTGGCATTGTCATTTTAACTCTTAAGATCTCTCAATTTCACTAAACTGAATTATTTGGCCTGGGGTACTGGTGGGCGGGGCCCGAACGGGGACTTACCTAGGGCGAGGGGTGAGGCCCGGGTGGACCGCGCGCGTGTCCCGACCGTCGGAGCGGGGTGGGGTGGAAAGGGAGGATGGGCGCGTTGGCGTGGAGCTATTTAACCCGAGGGCAGCTGGGGCGGGGTCCGGGCGCAGGGGGAGGTCCTCCTCGTCCCTCGGCCCCCGCGCGGCTCCGGCTGGATGGTGGGAGTCGGAGCCGGGTCCCTGTGGGCTGACCTGGGGTCCTAGGGCGCGCGGTGAGGCCCGGCTGGACCTCGCATGCGCGTCCCGACCGGCAGAGCGGGGTGGGGTGAAAAGGGTGCACTACACTTTTAAGTCAACCTTAAATTTTATTTTTTCAAAATAGTTTTTGTTTTCTTCAAAAGAGATGACCAGTGGTGTAATAGTAGCTTGAGCATTGCTGGGGTAACTAACTACTTTCTTACTTGAATTAAGACCTGTTTTTCAGCAGGGAACTCAAGGCTGATATTGTCAATCAGGGTAAGATCATACAAATGTGGAGGCCACAGGTTCTATGAAGGAGTAAGCCAATATTTTTCACTGATAAGGAGGAGGTGAAACTATCATGTAAACACCTAGCGTTTTACTCTTTGGTTAGCACACCTCTCTATTCTTGACCAAAAAGCTTCCTTTCACAACAAAAGACGTTCAATACAGGGAATCACAACTGTCAAAAATATAGAGAATAAGTGACCACAGAGGGTTTACTTCTAAATAGGACATCTAAAGTCACATTCTCAGCCTTCCTCACAGTGTGGAAAAGGAGGTAATAAGAACAAGAGTACTGGAAGGAGCTGCCAGACAGTATCTTCTAGACATGGTAGACAGGGATGGTGTGTCCTCAACTCACTGCAGGTGTGTCTGATTCCACAGACCTCATGATGTGTTCCATCAACAATTTACCATGGAAAAGGGAAGATGTCACAAAGCTCCATGCCTCCCTGAGAGACTGTTGAGAATTAATGCTGGACGGGGGAAGGGGAGCTACTTTCCTTGTGGTATGTACACTAACCTATGACCCATGCTCCACCAAGGGCACAAACATGCCCTTGATAGATAGAACTCAGTGGACCACCCAGGCAAAAAAGACATGAAAGTGGAGGGACATTGATCAGGAGGAAGGTTAGTATTAGGAGAAGAAAAGGGATAGGATTGGATAATATGAGAGCAAAAAATGGCTTGGACTCATTATGTATTATATGAAGCTGTCAAAGAATAAATAAAAAGGTTCGTCTCTCACAGTGATTGTGATAAATCTGGTATACACCTTGAGTGTTGTTGCCGTCTCCAAGTAGATGATAAGTGACAGCAAGTGTGTAATGGTAAGAAAGGGATGTAGGAGTCGACCTTCTTCCATTGTCCTTTCCTTTTAATAGACTGATGTTTCAGAGAATATGTTGAGCTTTGAGAGGTATCACAAAGAAACATTGGATTGGCAGGCTGTGCAGGAAGATCAAAGCACTGTTTAGAATGTGCCTTATAAGTTTAGCCCAAAGTCTAAAGATCTAAAGAGGATTATATTCCACCCAGATAAAATCATATTTGCGATACTGAATGTTCTTAACTGTAATATTCCATGCAGGTCTCTTTATTTCTTCAGAGTCAGTTTCCTATTCAGTGAAGTGTGTGTGTGTGTGTATGTGTCATGTGTGTTGGGAATGGAGATGGTTCTGGAATTCTTGGCAGAACTTCTGACTGCATGTTTGTAAAAAAGATTAATGTCCCCACTTTCATTTTTTTTTTTTTTTGCAGACTAGGGAATCTGCAATAGAAACTCATTCCACAGTGTGATACAGATTTTATAATAGAAGGGCCAGCCTCTACCCCCTTCTGGATTGCAATTTTGTAGTCCTTATCATGTGGATTTTCTAGGAAGAGAGAATTGAATCCATGATATACTTCTATTTGGAATATCGAAGTGCTAGTATCAGAAGAGGTGTTGGTAGTCAGTAACTGTAGCTACTATTTTATACATGAGGAAAGCTGTGTAGGGAGAACATTGAGCCAGAATCTCTGCCAGTGCCATTTGTCTAGCATAAATGTCTTTGCTTCCACAGTATCATCCTCTAAACAACTCTGAAACTCTTGAAGCATCCTTAGCTATTTTCATATAATGTTAGGAATATCCTATTCTATATCATAGCTTTTTGTGTCTATTGTGTTTCTTCTAGTAGAGCCTAATCTCTGAGGCCCAGATAGAGGCAGTTGCATCTGTTATGCCCCTCCCAAAAACTCAGAATATTGACTAACACACACTAGTATTTGTTAAGAAGGTGGATGGATAAACTAACCCAATCAATCTTTGCTTGCAAAACCCTATGCCAAGAGTGATAAATGGGGAAACTCTGCACTTTGCAGACAGCTTTAACTATCAGGTCATCTGTATCTCACAGGTAAACAGCAGCACTGCATTTAGGGATTCTAGAGTAACCATCCATCCTTCAACAGAGAACACATAGCCACCTCTCATCCAGATGTTCCCCCATGTTATCACACAGACTAATTCTCTGGCTTTGTTGTCATTAAAACAATTGTTTGTCACACTATGGCCCTTACATTTTCTGTTTTTAAGGCACTTAACAAGCATGGGAATGCCTTACTGCATCATTCTTTTATCATTTTTAGTCTAGGGTTGGTCAGTTAAATTTGTGGTCTGTGCTGCATGACACACAACAGAGGTTTTCTGACCATTACTGAGGTATTGTGGGCATCAGTCTTGTCATGAGCACCATGTGAGATGCTGCAGTGTGACTGATGTCCAACGTGAGTTTGCATCAATGCTGTTCTAAACTGTAACTCCAGGATCTAGGGAGTTTCTGCTCAGAGACATGGGCTTTCAAGTTGAACTGCACAGCCACGGTGCTTGATGGCCCTAACCAGGTGTGTGGATGGATCAACAATACAAGCATCTGCCACACATTGTTGGAGGCCAGAAATCTGGCAGGGTTGTTCCAGGCCTTCTTCTTGACCTGAAGAAGCTTGTGTAGTTAACCAGATGCATTCATGTCACTTGCTGTCCATGTGTTTCTCTGTTGGTGTCCAAAATATCCTCCTTTTATGAAGATATCAGTCACATTGGGCTGTGATCTGAATTAGTGATCTCAATAGCTTGATTATGTCTGTGGAGATCCTGTCTCCTACAAGATTACGTCCTGTGCATTAGGAGTTAAGACTATGGCATATCTTTTTGGTTCTGTGTGAGTATGGGTGGGTACATTTTAGCCTGTAGTATTTCTTAATAGATTAAAAAAATAATTATTCTATACTTTCATTGTGGGAAAGAGCAAGAGGTTCAGCACCACGGAGAGCTCTGGTCAGTTTCGGTTTTGACTGTGTTCAGGTCAGAGAGGAATGTGCTAGTGCATATCCTAAGGCATCGTTTTTTTTCTTTTTCTTTTTTTCTTTTTGCATGTATGTGTATATATGTCATTTGGTAGAGTCCGAATCTTTTAAAAAAATCTCAGCAGGAGGGAACACCTAGATGAGCCTATCTGCTCAGGAGAATTGAGGAGAACAGGGAACTGCACATCCATGGGTTCTTGCAAAAGTTCTAAGAGAAATGAAAGAAACCCACCATGGATACCTCTATAGCTACCAGGAATTCTTATATAAGCCTGCTTAGTCTCCCGGACATCCTGTTCCTGATAGGGTGCCACATTGCTATCATAAAAGCCTGTGATTCTGGGAACATTCCATGCTGACTTCTGTGACAAGAAAATGAGCATTAATTTAATAACATATAGGGACACATAACAAATAAAGTACAGCACACACAGAGGGACATTTGGAATATATATGTGTGAGTGTGTGTTTATGCATATATATTTATACGCACATATGTATACACATATGTATTTTCTCATTTTTCAGATTATTTAAGTCTGAAGAAAACATGAGAAAATACAAGTGTATAAACATATATGTTATATATACAGTTGCATATTCAAATCTTGTCTTATCAATATGTGAAATCCCTCCATTGCCAAATGCCATCTGCAGGGAAACTGCTGTGAAGGTTCATAATTTAAAGTCATGGTTGACAGACAATGAGGCGTTTTGCCAGTGCTTGGATCCTGAGGGTTCAGACTCAATCAGTGAACTAGTTACTTGATAGATTTATAATGTGAGGGTGTTGAAAGTTTCTGGAAAAGTAGGAAGTGACTTACTTCCTAGCTGGAGGAAGTAGGACAGTGGGAATGTCCTTTGGAGGGTGAATCTCATCCTTGGTCCCCTGTCTGTGTTTCTGTCCACCTCTCCCCTTTCTGGCTGCCACCATTTCATGCCACATACTCCTGCCACTGATATGAGCTGCACACCCAGGCCCACCGTAGTACAGCAAGCTGAACATGTAAAAATGGACTGCAACCTCTGCTACCGTAAGCCAAGGTACATCCTTTGTCCTTTAGTTTGTTTGTTCAGATTTCCTGTCACACAGATGAAAAAGCTAAGTAACACAGGCACTGCATGAGGCAGGGCCAGTTGCACCACTGCGCACACTTTAGTCCCACGGCAAATTGATGGAAGCACAAAGGAGCTGATGTGTGGTTTTCTCTTTGTTCATCACACTCCGGGGCCGCACGAGCGATGCAGCATGGCTGTTGCTGGCTTGTCAGCATCCGAGAGGAAGGCTCTTGTTGCTGGACTTTACCAGGTTCAGTTCCTCCTTGGTCAGGAGCCATCGAGGATCAGCAGCGGGAAGAGCTTGCTGCCAACTCAGCATTTATGTTTAGGCATCACACAGCTCTCCCCTGGAGTCATTTGCAGGCTGGAGTTCAAGCTATGTGGTCTAGCAGCCACCCGCAGGATCTGCCACATCAGCATTCATGCCTGGAGAAGCTGGCATGATTGGGGCTGGAGGTCCAAGTCCTGCCACCTGTTCACTAGGATTAATTTTCTTAAGCATTAGATCATGCTGGTTTCCTTGGAGCTTTGCAGAAAGCCATCTTTCTTCCTTAGGAGAGGCTGCTTCAAGGAATAGGTTTCAGCATATTGATCCTTCCCTCTTGAGGTCGATGGTTAAGTACAGGGTGTAAAGACAGGTAGTCAGGAATCTTGGTCTTTGAGCAAATACTTAGCACACTGGAGCACCTTTCTTATTTGCAGTGTCATGATTTGAACCCATATGTCCTTTTTTAAAAAATTAAAAACTCAGAGCTTTTTACAACATTTTATTCAGAATCAGTTGTGAAGCCTGTCAAATGTGGGTCTGGTATTATGTATAAAGGTTCTGCTCTTTTAGACCATCACAGCTGTATCTAAACAATCCTCAAAGGTTAAGCAAAGATTAAGATACCCACCAAGGTTGGACGTTCTGTTTTTTCTCCTACATTTTATTTTTTTCCCAATCATACAAGCTCAATAGGTACCCCCATCCTCTCCCTCCCTCCTTCCCTCTCCAGTCCCCTCTTGCACTCTCCCCCCCTTTTCCCCTTCCTTTCACCTCCTCCCTCCCTCCCGTTCTCACAGCATCTCTACCTTCCTCCCCCCCTTCCCTGGAGCATTATTTTGTGTGAATGACAAACCTCCCTCTAAATCTGTCACCCTAGTGAGGGGTAAGGACTCAGTGGCATAACTCAGAGCCTTTTCTTGGAATCGCTGTTAGTATGGGAACTCTATTATGACTGTTAATCCCTTGCCTCTAAGGATCCTACTGCCTGGAGCCTTCTATCCTGTGATCCATGCTAGACTTTGAGGGGTCATTGACATGTCAGCCATTGTGTAGGTACTGGAAAATCTGGTTATGGCTACTGCAGGCCTAACTTGTGTGGAGCGTCTTGCATATCATTGGTCCTCCCCATCTTTAAGCTCTTACAATCTTGCTCCCCCTTCTTCCACAAGGTTCTCTAAGCTTTAGGATTGGGAGAGATTTGGCTGGTCTGGTTCCAGGTGATTAATGTAGGGTCTTTGGTGTTCTGAATTATGGTTTGTTGTTTTTAGTTTTGCTTTTCTTGCACTGCCCTTGGTATTGAAGGTCATCTCTTAACCAAAGGTAAAAGACTGTTCAAATGAAGATCTTAATATAAGAGGAAACTCAAAGGTAGATGGAATAGGAGTAGGACACAGCAGTGGGGAGGGCGTGGTCAGTGTTCCATTTGCAGAATGCTTATCTATCTGCCAGTCCCTATACCCTGATTGATGAGATCAAAACTTGGGTTGTGAAGGACTCTTGAAGAAATACAAACACCGTTTTTCATTTTTTTAACATATTAGGACAGTTTTATCACATAAGTTTTCTTTTAGAACAATTAATCCTATCCTAAGTGATGATTTAATTATTAACATATTCTGTGTATTCCCAGTGTCCTTGGACTTGTTCATTTTGCTTCCTCCCAGTCTGAGCAGGCACACAAAACTCCACCCATTGCTTGCTGTGGATGAAAACAGCTACATTTGTCAGCTCAGAGTAAAGAGTAAAAAAATGAAACCAGAATTAGATTGCACATTAGATGCCATTCCTGAGGTTGTTGAAGAAATATGTGAATTATATGGGAAGGTGTCAGATTTTGGTTAAAGCACATTGTTTTTGACTCACAGGAATAAAAGCAACTCCCAGAAACCATAGAATCCATTGAGGTCAATTTCCACGATTTGTGTCTAGGACAGATAGATGTATGGAGGGAATACAGTTTAAGGAAAGCTTGATTCATGCTACTTCTTTTTCTTTCAAATTTTTTCCCTATGATCTTTTTGTGTTAAATTTTAATGTTATTACTCTTACAGTCTACATTACTAAAAATAAGTAGTTCATAGCTCGTGAGTACTTATGGGCCAAGTGTGGTGCCGAGGGATCTACTTGAGAGTTCACATGTGCTTACTGGTCTGTTTTTCCTGCTTGGTCTGCTCTGTGCTTGTGCTCCTCTGAATAGGCAGTGGATGAGAAAGAAAGAGTCCCATTGTCCCATTGCTCATGAAAAATGGGTCTTAGTAAGGAAGACGATAAAGAGTAAACAAAGAAGGTAACTTCAGAGTCTAGGACATGCCAAGTAGAATATAAAATAGGGTAAGCAGTATTAAATAGGATAAGACATGGGGGAGTCCCCAGATGTGTGACAATCTATTAGGTCCACCAGCATCACAACCAGAGAGAATTCCAAGACCGAAGGCCTGAGATAGAAGTAAAAAAAAAAATCCTTACAGTGAAGCTGATATGTCCTCAGGGTGATCTTTTGGGGGTCCTGAATTTTTGTGAAGTCTAACCTTTTTTGAGTTGTAAAGATATGCTGGATTATTCTATTTTTTTAGTTAAGCATATATTGTGTGCCAGATACTGTGTAGACTTTGGGGGATGTATTGAAAAAAACTCGGCATTGACCTGGTGGAAAGTCAGAGAACAAGTAAATACAGGTAATGGGTAATGCCTCAAAAAAGCAAACAACAAGCAGGCAAGCAAGCAAAATGTAGCTGTTCAAAGAGGTGGAGAATGAGAGTTACTTTGTGGAAGTAGCATTCACATAGAGTCCAGCATGAAGGATGGAGAAACAGCAAAGCACAGGAGCCTGTGAGGAGAAGAACTCAGGTGGTGAGAGCAGCATGTCCTGGTGTAGATGTGGGCCCAGAGTTTTCAAAGTAGAAAGAAGGGATCAGTGTGTAGGACACCTGTCAAAGATGAAGGCAGAAACCAGACTGAGCAGTGGAAGGTCACTGTAAAGAGACATGAAGAACCAGGGCTAAGTAAGGCTCCCATGGGAGTCATGACAATCGGCGCGTGTTGAGAGAAGGAGACACAAGGAATGCACAGCCTATTGCAGCACGTGATGCTCCGTGTGGGCCCGCGACCTGTATACATCTACTCTACCTTATTCCCTCCTTCCAGTCTTCCTCCCTCCTGTCTCCACCTGTATTTCTTTCCTTCGTTCATCCCTGATATTCAGATGCATCTTAGCATAAGAGACCTTAACTCACTGCTACTCACCACCTCCATGCTGAAATTGACCCCTCTTGTCTTCCTCCATCCAACATTTCAGCATGGAGGTGGTGAGTAGCAGTGAGTTAAGGTCTCTTAGTTAGATAGAGGAAGACAAGAGGGGTCGTAGCTCAGGATGTTTTGAAGAAATCTTGCTACATACAACCTGCATGCTGGTTTGACCTTTAAGATGATTGGTTGCCTGTTTCCCCACCCTGAAATTCCCCTTGCAGTTTCTGCCTTTATAAGATGGTTGTGAGACTTGCAATAAAGGAGTTCCTGCTTAACTAGACTCCTCGTCGGGTCTGATTGTCCTCGGGAAGGAAGGCTGGGAGCGGGTGGACAGCGCACTCACCTTTCCCCAATCCCCCTTGTGGAGGACCCGCGGACCCGCCTGCAGGACAGAGCTGAAATCCCCGGGGACCCCCACAGTTGGAACTTTCCTGAAGGATATGAAAATGTGGTTTCTTTGTAAATTACCATATCACTCCAGTGCTGCTGAATCACTGGATGCAAGTGGATTTGTTGAATTGGTATTTAGCAGTAAATCTCTGTGGGAACTGGAAACGATTCTTGGCAGTTCAGATGCAGGTATGACTGGAAGAACCCCCTCTTGTGTTGACTGGATTGATGGGTTGCTCCGGGCAAGCGCCCTGAGGAGGCTCCGGGAACATGGGATCCTCCCGACACCTTCCTAGAGCCCAGAGCTGATTCCAAAAGGAGTCAGGAGAGTCTCTTCATCTTTCTTAGTCTCAGTTTTCTCACTTGTTCAACTGAAATAACCATCCATGGGGATCAAATGAAATGATACACATAGACCTCTAAGCATAGTGTACAGCTCTGAGTAATTGATGAATATTTTAGCATCGAAGATGCTGTCATGGTTCCTTTCTTGGTCTAAGCAATCAAACGAACTGCAACAGCTTTCAGAGAGAAGCCCTGCTCCTTCCCTGTTCTGCCCTGTAGCTAATCACACTAGGAACTTCACCTTCATATTTACTTACTTTAGTTCCTGGAGAGAAAATAAGTTGCTCTATTTATTTTTATGGAGAAGAGAAAAATAACTTGGCTCATATCTACAATAAAAATAAATGGCAATGAAGACCTTAGGTACAGGTATGGCTCCTTTTGAAGTTCCTGGAAATGAGAGAGAACGTGTTCTCCTGAGAGACAGGCAACATGGTGTGAATCCACTCTCACCTTCCTCTGAGGGAAGACAGAGGTGGCCTTCTTGAGTTTCATTTGTACAAATATCAACTGAGCATATTGGGGGGTGTGTGTCTCTGTCCTGTGTGTTCATACCTGAGTGGTGATAGATACACCCCTGGCTCTCATTTTTGACCTGGTTCTAAAAGGCGACCTCTGCTGAAAGACCAGTGTGATTATTCCTATGGCTCAATTGCCACCAATATTAGTCACTTAGTCCTGCCAGGCTGTAAAGGTAATTACCTTGGGTGCTTAGTTTATATAACCTCACTTTTCAAAACTGTACTGCCTGCCTTCCCCAGTTCCTTATTACCCCCTCTTTCCTCCCCCAGCCTTGCTTCCTCCCTTAGGTACTTTCTGATTCTAGTCCCATCTGTTATTCCCTTTGTTTGTTTTATCTCCAGTAGAGATCTGGAAGACATGCAAATAAACATCTGAAATACAGATTTACTGCCCAGGAGAGATCAGAGGATTGTTTATTCTCCTCCCCTCACAGTTCCTCTCTCCCCCATCCCCCCTCCTGCCCCAACAGCATGACCCACTCTTAGTTCTGTGCTGATAACTTTACCAGACTGGGTAGTTTCTTTAGCAATTAAAAGGTTGGCTAATGAGCATTCTGTGTCTTTGTGATTAAGCCTCCCCTGCTTCACAGGTCAGCGCCACCTGAGTTAATTGGCACCTTCTCAGTTGGAATTTAGTTCTCTCCTCTTATCCTACCAAGAATGGCATTCAGAACTCTGTGAGCCATCCTCACGCAGCTCTCCCCGCCCAGCCCCTGCCCGCTTCCTTCACTCCTTATCCCTTGATGGAGCCATGTGCCCTGTGCCACCCTCTTGCCCTGTGGTTCGCTCTCCTGTCGGTATGCACACTTTTTCTCTCTGCCTGAAAAAGTATAGTAATAAATGCAGACTTAGGAGATAGCGTATGTCGAAATCACATTTGCTGGCTGGCCCTGGGATGCTCATTTTAACACCACTTCGGCTGCCTGTCAGAAGGAAATGGAGGAGCTTACTTACTCCATTGGGTAGTTGTGAAAAATGAACTAAGCTCAATGAGTGTGAAAGGTCCAAGGAAGTGCTTGCTCTCTAGCAAGTGCTCACTAAACATTAGCTGCTGTAACTTTCCTTTTTGGTCTGTTGAAACCTCATTGCTTCCTAAGTGCTCTTCAAAATATTCAGCATATACTTCCTGTGCAAGAAACATATTTCAACATTTCCCAGTCTAAGACCATCTCTTCCTTCCAATTTTCTTATCTTGGGTTTCATTATAGATTTAAATAGTTGTTCAGATCTGTGCTCAAAATCCCTGAGGTGCTGGTGAACTATTCTTTGGGGCAGAGCCTTGAGGCTCTGGCATAGTTAGTGCTAAGAAACATTTCTCTAAAGGAAAATTGATCTTGTTTGCTTCTTAGTTAAGGAACTTTCATTTATTGGTATTGTCTTGGGTTCCGGAGTGTTTTAATTGATTTATCAAGGTGTCCACTTATTTTTTTCATTCAACTGGGACCATGGTGTCCTCTGTGTTACACTTCTAACTGGGTAATTGGTTCAACTGCTAAGGTTCACACTTAGAATTGTTTTTAAGCCAAGAATTAAAACACAACTTTTTGACGAGCAGTGGTAATGAGCTCTGTTTTGTACCACTAGAGTCACACACACTTAAATTTCTAAAACACAGAATGTCCTTAAAGAACTTTTAGTATCTATCGCAATCTTATGCAAGCACATCTGAAGTTAAAACTTGTAAAGGAAGATTCAATTTTTGATTTTTGGTTGTGATCTTAATCAGCTTTTTTTAAACGGCAAAAAATTTCACATATATTTTGCCTCTCAGATACGTATAATGAGTTCTGAATTCAAGAGAGTGGGCTTTTATTTGCATAGAATGGCATTAATTCTTCATTTTTTCCTAGCAAGGTTGAAAGAGAGGATTAATCACTTATTCATGCAAAACCAACTTGCATGAATCATTTATTTATCTTGTTCTGGTAATTTTGCAGAGCTCATTTTCACATGCCTCAGGTTGCAGATAAAGCAAAGCCTCATAAGGTGATTTACCTTCCACAATAAAGATGTGATGGCTGTGTAAACAGCATGCTTCCTATAGGAAATCAATAGGTAACCATGGTAATGACTCCACAATGCAAAATTCTAGTTTCTTATGAACAGATCATCAGAAAGATCAATTGTAAGATGAAAAGACTTTGCCCATGCCCTTGGTGTTCACAAAGGCTTTCAGTGCATGGAAGGAAGAAAAGAAGCACCCCAGTGTCCACAAAGAATTATCTGAAAGCTGCATTCAGAATGAACATCCCCTTTTCACTTTCTGATGTTCGAACTGGAATTTCTTGAGCATTCTTGTTGGAGATCTAACTAGGAAACTTAAGTATAATGATAAAAAGAATGTGCCAGAAAGTAGCATGCTTGCATTCTTGACCCGGCCTAATTCCAAGTAATGAAGAGATCTTTGACAATCTGTTAGAAGGAAAATTCCTGAGACCAATTAAATTTATCTGCGTTTACTTGAGCAATCATAAACAAAACAGAACAAAGCAAAACAAGGATTATTTTGTGAGTCAGGCAGGCAACCCCCAGAATCAAAGCAGGTTCAAAGGATGCTAGCCAACAATATGATCTGACAGCTTATAGAGAGACAGCAGTGAGGTAATTTAATTGCTTGTAATTTAATTGGTTAACTGCTGACAGAGTCTCCTGTAATTAAAGAAGGCTCAGCTCCTGCGAGCAAACTCTTGGCTTAGTCTCTTGGTGCTTGGAACAAGAGCCTAGCACAAGTTTTATTTCATATCCCTCACTGGACTTTGATTTGCTCATCTACAAAATAAGCAGATCAGACTACCTTAGTGATGGTGATCTTATTTGATTCAAGAATATGAATGTTGCCTGTAGATGTCATCTCACTGTCTTTTTCTTGTAAGACATTACTAATCAGTTATGACACTCATTCTTACTGATTAGTAAGACCATCTTAGATTTCTTATTCGTACATTTTTTTCTAGGCAACTTATTTATTCATTTGTCATGGCTCAAATTTGTCATGTGGAGACATCTTTTTCTCTCTTTATGGCCCTTAAGGCTCACTTATTCTTGGAATTATAGAGATATGAAAACTAATTATAAGAACTGAATGCCTGTTCAAGTCCAGTGAACCTAGACTCAAACATAGAATTCAAGTAGTAATACTAGCAACTAAGATTGCAACGATCTTCTATTTATGAAGCCAAATGAATTGTTTGGTCTCATTAATGTAGTTAAAATATTTCTTTCAATAAAAACTGTCGAGCCACTTGCTGATACAAACGAAATAATGCTTACGGCATGGGTGCTCTATCATCAGCTCAGAGGTGCAATTTACATAGCAAATCTGATAGCTGTTACCTGCCTGCTCTTTTATCTTTTTATCATTTTTCTTTTTTTAATATTATTATTTCCGCTCATGCAAACTTAACAGGTACACCGGTCCCCTCCCTCCCTCCACCTCCCCCTGACTCCCCTGCTCCCCCCTCCCCTCTCTTCTCCCTCCCCATCCCCCAGTGCCTCCCCCCAATCCCTAGAGCATCTTTTACTGTTTATCACTATTCTTTATTGATGAAAATTTGTTTTTGAGAACTTCATCTATGTAGATAATGCATTTTGATTATCTTCCCCACTTTTACCTTCCTCCCATATTTCTTTGGTTTTGTATCCCTTTGGGTTGGGTTTAACCAGGGCCTTTTGTGTGATTAATAAGACTGTCTCTGGGAGCCTGGCAGGCTTCCCTGTGGGCTACAACTGGACATTTCTGTTGTCTCCGCCCCCGTGTATCAGTTGCTCACTGTTCATCAGTACAGTACTCCTAGGGTACCATGAATTTCTCTTCTAACCATAACTGCTGCTATTTCTTTC
Source organism: Typhlomys cinereus (assembly GCA_023101885.1). Lineage (NCBI taxonomy): Eukaryota > Metazoa > Chordata > Mammalia > Rodentia > Platacanthomyidae > Typhlomys > Typhlomys cinereus. The sequence continues at coordinate 1,522,623 of JALPQD010000183.1, read as the reverse complement.
AACAGCAGAGGGCAGCATACTTGTGTGCTTTTCTGCGGTGATGTATAGATGACCAGGGTCTTGTATGTGACCAAGCAGTGGTCGGGGCGCAGAGGTACATGTTCACATATGGAAAGAGCTATTGAGTCGCGTCTTCTAAGCTGTGGTGCTGAAATGTCTTTAAGTGTTTTGGAGATAATGATTATTCTATTTGTGCTTAACATAATTTTCTTAGCATTTCATATTAACTTGTTTATGTTGTTCTTGTATTTTCCTCCGGATAATTGTATCAGGAATATGAATTCTGAAAAATTTATAGCATTTTAGAACTCACTGCAAAAATTAGTCGAATTTACATGTAACATTAAGCTGGCTTGTAGGTTCAGATGTAATTGACACTTGTCTTTATTTTATTATTTTTTTATTAAAAATTTAATTATACATTTAAAAAATTTTTTACCAGTTCCCTCCCTCCCCCCTCCTCCCCCCAAACCTCCTCCTCCCCCTCCCCATCCCCCAGTGCCTCCCCCCCAATTCCCAGAGAGTCCTTTATTGTGTACACCTAACTCTCCACTGGGTCCTCCTCTCCGATGACATATAAGGACCCAGTGGCATTTCCATAAGCCCTTTCTCTTGTTCCCATTAAGCATAGGATCACTACTACGGCTGTCAATCCCTTGCCTCCAGGGATCTCGGTGCCCTTAACAGATGCTAGACTTTATGAAGGCAACAGTGCACTGGACATTGCGCAGGGCATGCAAAGTCCCATTATGATTGCTTTGGCCCCAACTATTGTTGAGAATCTTGCAAATCGTTACTCCTCCCATCCTTTTGCTCTTACAATCTTACCGCCCCCTCTTCCGCAAATGTCCCTGAGCTCCAGGATGGGGAGAGATTAGGCTGGCCTAGTTCTATGTGATTGATATAGAGTCTCTGAAGTTCTGGATTGTGGTTTGTTGATTTTCTTTTGCAGTTTTGCTGCTCCTGCAATGCCCTTCACTCCATCCTGCTGGGCACTGTATGTCACCCCTTGCAGACCTTGATGGAGGCCTATTTTCTCTGCTGTAACATGGTCCCCTCTCTCCTTGTTTCTGGTGTGGCCCTCCTACCCCATCTCTCTTGTTCATAATCCTTGCAATTACTGTGTTACATAGGTTTACTTTTGAGTGTCTCAATGTGGGCTGGGTGAGTTTGGTACTAGGAGTCACCTATTAGGGAGTACATACGGCGCTTAATTTTCTGGGTTTGGGATACTTCACTTAATATAATTGTTTCTAATGACATCCATTTTCCAGCAAATTCCAGTAATTCATCATTTTTGATGGCTGAGTAGTACTCCATTGTATAGATGTACCACAGTTTCCTTATCCACTCGTCAACTGTTGGACATTTAGGTTGATTCCATGACTTTGCTATTGTAAACAGTGCTGCTATGAACATGGTAGAGCTTGTGCTATCGAGGCAAACCTCTGCTGCATGGGGGGTTATTCCCAAAAGTGGGATAGCAGGGTCATATGGCATTTCAATCTTTAATTTCTTTAAGAGTCTCCAGACAGCTCGCCAGAGTGGCTGTATGAGCCTGCATTCCCACCAACAATGTAGGAGAGTTCCCCTCTCGCCACATCCTCTCCAGCATTTGTCGTTGTTTGTATTGTGGATTTTTGCCATCCTGACCGGGGTGAGATGATATCTCAGGGAAGTTTTGATTTGCATTTCCCTGATGGCGAAGGATTTTTTAAGATATTTGTTAGACATTTTAATTTCATCCCTGGTAAAGTTTCTTTGAAGTTCCAGGGCCCATTTTTTAATTGGGCCAGTGTTTTCCTTGTAGTTTAGTTTTCTAAGTTCTTTGTGCACTCTGGACAGTAGAGCTCTGTCAGATATGTGGTTAGTGAAGATTTTCTCTCATTCTGTGGATTGTCTTTGAGCTCGCGTTATAATCTCTTTATCTGAACAGAAGCTCTTTAATTGCACAAGATCCCAACTGTTGAGAGTTGGTAGCAGTGACTGTGCCATTGGATGTCTGTATAGGAAGTGTTGGCCTAGGTCAATCAGCTCGAGGGAGTTCCCTATCCTTTCAACTATGGTTTTTAAAGTCTCTGGCCTGATATCAAGGTCCTTGATCCATTTGGAATTAAGTCTTGTACATGGTGACAAGTATGGGTCTAGCTTTAATCTTCTGTATGTGGAGATCCAGTTTTGCCAGCACCATTTGTTGAAGATGCTGTTCTTTTTCCATTGGATTCTTTGGGCCCCTTTGTCAAAGACCAAATAGCTGTATTTTTGTGGGCTTACATCTGGGTCTTCAACCCTTATCCATTGATCTGTGTGTCTATTTTGGAGCCAGTACCAGGCAGTTTTTATAACTATGGATTTGTAGTATAAACTAAGGTTTGGTATGGTAATACCTCCAGCAGTGTTTTTGTTACTCAGGATTGTCTTTGCTATTCTGGGTCTTTTGTGCCTCCATATGAATTTTGAGATTGTTTGGTCAACTTCTTTAAAGAATTGCTTTGGGATTTTAATTGGTATAGCATTGAATTTGTATATTGCCTTTGGTAGAATGGTCATTTTTATGATGCTGATTCTACCAATCCAGGAACATGGGAGGTCTTTCCACCTTCTGGTGTCTTCTGCTATTTCTTTCTTTAGGGTTTTAAAGTTTTCATTGTAAAGGTCTTTTACCTCCTTGGTTAGGTTTATACCAAGGTATTTCATTTTTTTAGGGGCTATAGTAAATGGGATTGTTTCTCTCAGGGCTTTTTCACTTCTTTCATTCTGGGCATATAGGAAGGCCTCTGATTTTTGCACATTTATTTTGTATCCTGCCACCCTGCTGAACTTCTCAATTAGTTCCAGGAGCTTCCTGGTGGAGTTTTTGGGATCACTCAGGTATAAAATCATGTCATCTGCAAATAGGGATAGCTTGACTTCTTCCTTGCCGATTTGAATCCCTCTTATGTCCCTTTCTTGTCTTATGGCTTCAGCTAAGACTTCAAGTACAATATTGAATAGAAGTAGTGAGAGTGGACAGCCTTGCCTAGTTCCTGATCGAAGTGGGAATGCTTCCAATTGTTCCCCATTGAGCATAATCCTTGCTGTGGGCTTGTTGTATACAGCTTTTATTATATTGATAAAGGTTCCTTTCATTCCTACAGTCTCTAGCGTTTTGATCATAAAAGGCTGTTGGATTTTGTCAAAGGCTTTTTCTGCATCTATCGAGAGTATCATGTGGTCTTGGACTTTGGACTGGTTTACATGATGAATTACATTTATTGACTTGCGTATGTTGAACCAACCTTGTGTGCCAGGGGATGAAGCCTACTTGGTCCCCGTGAATGATCTTTTTGATGTGTTTTTGAATCTGATTGCTAAGACTTTGTTGAGAATCTTTGCGTCTGTGTTCATCAGAGAGATCGGCCTATAGTTTTCTTTTTTAAGTGAATCTTTATTAGGTTTTGGGATTAAGACGATATTAGCTTCATAGAAGGAATTTGGTAGTGTTCCTTCCTTTGCTATTTGATGGAACAGTTTACGGAGTATTGGTGTTATTAACTCCTTAAATGTCTGGTAGAATTCTGTGCTGAATCCATCTGGTCCAGGACATTTTTTGGTGGGAAGATTCGAGATTACTTCTTCAATTTCCTTGTATGTTATAGGACTATTTAAATAATTCACAACTTTCTGATTCAATTTAGGTAGGTTGTGTTTACTTAGGAGTTCATCCATCTCTTTTGTGTTGTCAAACTTCAGAGAGTATAAGTTTTTGAAATATGATGTTATAATTCTCTGGATTTCTTGGGTATCAGTAGTGATAACTCTATGTTCATTTCTAATTTTGTTAATTTGGGTTTTCTCTCTTTTGCTTTTGGTTAATTTAGCTAGGGGTGTATCAATCTTATTGATTTTTTCAAAGAACCAGCTTTTTGACTGGTTGATTTTTTCTATTGTTTTCTTAATCTCGATTTCAGATATTTCTCCCCTTATTTTGCTAATCTCCTCTCTTCTACTACTTTTGGGATCAGATTGCTCAAGTTTCTCCAAAGCCTTAAGCTGCATCGTTAAATTATTTATTTCTGATGTTTCCAATTTTCTGATGTAGGCATTAAGAGCTATGAACTTACCTCTTAGAACAGCTTTCATTGTGTCCCAGAGATTTTGGTAAGTTGTATTTTCATTTTCGTTCACTTTCAGGAAATCTTGAATTTCCTGTTTAATTTCTTCCTGAATGTAGTTCTCATTCAGCATCATATTGTTAAGTTTCCAGTAGTTAGTGTATTTTCTCTTGTTTGTTGTGTTGTTGTGGATGTCCAGCTTTAGGCCGTGGTGGTCTGATAGGGCACAGGCTAGAATTTTGACTTTTTTGTGTTTGTGTAGATTCATTTTGTGGCCCAATATGTGATCTATTTTGGAGAAAGTTCCGTGTGCTGCTGAGAAAAATGTGTATTCTTTGGTGCGTGGGTGAAAAGTTTGATAGAGATCTGTAAGGTCCATTTCAGTAAGGGTTTGGTTAAGCTCCAAAGTGTCTCTGTTAAGCTTTTGACCTGTTGATCTATCCATGTTGAGAGGGCGGTGTTGAAATCCCCGAGAATTATCATTTGGGGGTTGATTTCTTGCTTTAGACGCTGTAGGGTTTTCTTAATGAATGTGGAGGGGCCCATATTGGGTGCATATATTTTCAGTATTGTGAAGTCTTCCTGGTGAATTGTACCTGTGACTAAAATGTAGTATCCATCTGTGTCTCTTATGATTTTCTTTGGTTTGAAGTCCACTTTGTCTGAAAGCATAATTGCTACCCCTGCCTGTTTCCTGGTTCCATTAGCTTGCAAGATTTTGGACCAGCCTTTCATTCTTAGGACGTGCCTATCTTTTGTGGTGAGATGAGTTTCCTGAAGGCAGCAGATTGTTGGATTGTGGTTTTTAATCCAAGTTTGTAATCTATGTCTCTTAATCGGTGAGTTAATGCCATTGACATTTAATGTTATAATGGAGAAATTATTTTTAATTCTGGACATTTTTTATGTTTAGTAGATTTTGTAAGCATGATGTTTGGTATTTATATTTTGGTGGTATTATAATTCCCTTCTGTCCTATTGGATACGCTTGTTCTTTTCTTCAAGCTTGAGTATCATTTCTAGCATTTTTTGAAGGCCTGGTTTGGTAGACACGTATCCCTTCAAGTTGTCTTTGTGCTGGAAAACTTTTCTTTCTCCCTCAATCATGATAGATAGTTTTGCTGGGTATATCAATCTGGGTTGGCATTTTTGCTCATTTAATACTTGAAGTATGTCTCTCCAAGCTCTTCGTGCTTTTAGTGTTTCCATTGAGAAGTCATTTGTTATTCTAATAGGTTTACTTTTAAAAGTGACTTGCTTTTTTTCTCTTGAAGCTCTCAGCACCCTTTCTTTGTCTTGAATGTGGAGTGTTTTGACTATTATCTGTCGTGGCGATTTTCTATTTTGGTCATATCTGTTTTGAGTGCGAAATGCCTCTTGTATTTGGATAGGCCTCTCATTCTTTAATTGTGGGAAGTTTTCATTTATGATGAATTGAAATATTTCCTCCGGTGTGTTATTTTGGGATTCTTGTTCTGGTATTCCATGAATGCACATGTTAGGCTTCTTCAGGGTATCCCATATTTCTTGAATGCTCCTCTCCAGTATCTTTTTGGCTTTAACAATCTCTTCCATTGAGCTGGTTAATTCTCCTACTTTGTCTTCAAGATCTGAGATTCTATTTTCTGCCTCATTTGTTCTGCTGATAAGACTCTCTGTTGAGTTTTGGGCTGAAGATAACTTATCTCTTAGTTCAATTTTAAACTCTGCCTGAGACTGTTTTACCTGCTCTATACCTATTTTTGTTTCTTGAACTGTTTTTCTCAACTCCTCCAAGTGCCTGTTGTGTTTCTGTTCAAAGTGGTTGACACGGTTATTTAACTCTTCTCGGATTTCCTCTTTCATATTATTAATCATGGTAATGATCGTACTCTGAAAGTCGTTATGTTGGGTCTGGCTTTCATGGCTATTTTCTATGGATTTGTTCTGGTCGCGATCCATCGTTATGGGATTGATTCTTTTGGTGGGAGATTGTTCTTCTTGGGTTTTGTTTCTCATGGATCTGCACTTTGACTTGTACATTGTTGTTTTGTTTTTTAGGACCTTTCAGTTTCTGTGTGTTTTTCACTGAACCGATGTAGTTGGTATTGTTACACCTGCCAGTTGTTACTAGTGCTTGCCTTGGATTGGGTATGTTTGTGTATTGGTATTGTTATATCCTAGATGAGACTACTAGGGTGTTAGTACGTCAGTTAAGTAACCAGGGGATGAATATAAGTATGGTAGTGCACTTTTATGATCTAGTGTCTTGGTGAAATGTGAGGGTGGGTGGTGTACTCCCTGGAGTTGTATGTTTTTGGGGTGGCTGTATGAGGAAGCTGACCTACAACATTGATACTAGAAAGGATCAGTAAGGTGAGAGAAAAGAAAAAAAAAGGTTTACTTATCTTTGGGCTGGATGTGAAGAGTCTCGCATGTGATACAATGGTCGTAGTGAAATCCAGATGTATGGCCTGTGTTCTCTTTGTTCCTTAGAGTTTTGCTTGAGTTTCCTTTGGATTCTATTGAATTCTGAGTAGCAGTGTGTCTTCCGTGGACCACGTGCGTAGATCCCCGGTGGGCCAGAGAGGCAGAGTCTGATGTTGATGGCAGAATTCTTCACCTGCGACCTGGGGGGGATGGAGGGGCGCGGGGACGGGAGGGCAAGAGGGGCTGGTGTCCAGAGCGGGGCCCCGGAGGCTAAGCCGGCAGCCGCGCGCGCGGGTGCTGCTGGCCGGGCGTCTCGGCTCCGGATTGGGGGCTGGACTGGGAGGGGCTCTCTCTCACCTGGGCGCTGGTCGGGGTTCGGCGCGGAGGCGGGGCTGGGGGCAAAGCCGGCGGCCGCGCGCGCGGGTGCTGCTGGCCGGGCGGCTCGGCTCCGGGGTGGGGGGCTGGGCTGGGAGGGGTTCTCTTAGTGTGGGTTTTATGTAACACCCAAGTTCTTAAAACATGCCAAATTCATGTAACATACTGACTCCATATAACATGCCAAGTTGTTTATATAACATGCCTAGTTTACATAACATATCAAACCTACAAGGAATGTAGCCCAGCCTCTGAATAAATGTATGAGGGATGGAATTCAGTGTAGAGTTAGCAGTAGTATACAGAGAGCAATAACTGGCTAGTTAGCAATAGCTGGAGACACACACACACACACACACACACACACACACACACACACGGCAGTAGCCAGACAGAATTGTAGTGTAATGTTTAATAAAGCAGACTGGAGGTCCCCTGAAAGCACAAAACAGAAATCCAGATACAAGGGGAATTTTGAAGCTTGGAAGTAAGGTTAAGGGAAAGACAGGGCCACCAAATGCTCAGCTAGCTGCCCTAGTCTTGTAAACCATTGAAGCAGTATTAATTCTAGACTTCTATCAACTCTAGGACTCAGTTTAGTTAGCTTGACCAAAATCTTGGTCCAGATTTGCTCATGTGCTCATGGACATAGAACTAAGGCCTTGTGGACTCTCTCCTTGAAGACCAGAGGAGGCAGGGAGTGAAGAAGTGTAGTGCATGAAAAGCCAGAAGGAAGTACAGAAAAGCAGGTATGGGTTCTTTACCGGGAAATACTTCATATGGAATGATCTACTTTGCAAAATGGGGTGACCTATCTGATGATAATAACCTCTCACATTTACAAAGAGATTTTGTGTCTGCTATTACATTTCAGCATATTATCTTAAATCATTCTTGTCTTCTCTTGCTATTAGTCTCATGTTGCCCTGGATCATTTATTATTAGCCCTCCAGTGAGATCATTTACACTGAGGTAATAGAATCTATATTTATTATCTTCTGGAGGGATTGATGTTCAGGAAAAAAGCCAGTACTTATCCCAGTAGCCTGGACTATTTTTCTGTATTGTTTGAATCATCTGGAGAAATTTTAAAAATAAATGTCTGTGAAATACATAGATGTCCTATTATCCTCACATTATTGAGACTCCAAAGGTACACATGTGAAATAGTTTTACAAGTGATCCTTTGTGAAATGGAAATTAAGCATGAGCATTTTCATATATACATTCTTTCTACCATACTGGAGTATGAGTGTCTTCAGTTGGGAATTCAGTTCATACTCCAGAATATCTGGTTCAATGCTAGACACAAAGTTCTGACACAATAAATATTTGTTGAATATTGTATTGATGTGAAAATATGGGCATGTGACGTGTATGTGTAGTATTGTAGAGACATGGATTATTTTAAAGTCGTATGAGACTTGCTAAATAAATACGTTTTAGATTGTAACTTCACAATCAGTCTTAATTCTACAGATTTAAGTAAGTTGGGATCTTTCTGTCATCTCTATTCTTCCCTCTCTCTCATTTATCTATCTGCATATTTGATTATCTGTTTATCTACCTGTTTTTCTATCTTGACATCTGTCTGTCCATTTTTATGTTTATATGGAATCCATATCTATCATCTATGTATATATGTGTCTGTTTATATCTGTCTATATGTCATCTATCTCTCTCTATCTCTCTATCTATGTCTATCTATATGTATGTATGTATGTATGTATGTATGTATCTATCTATCTATCTATCTATCTATCTATCTACCTACTTACCATCAAGCTATTTTAAGTAAGACCTAACCCCATTGATGATATAGATCCTTCAATTGAAGTAACTAAGATTACATGAAATCTTAAATGTTGGATCATAATCCAAAAGAAAAAGTCTTTTTTTTTTCTTTCATGTATGTGTGTATGTGATGCATGTGTATGTATAATTTGTACGTGAGTGGGTGTACGTGTGTGCAGGTGTATATGTGTGCAGGTGTATATACACATAGGCACTGCAGTATATGTGCCTTTGGAGGCCCAAGGGTAATACTGGGAATCACCTTGGATTGTTCTTCTACCTTATTGTCATGAGCCCAAGCCTCTAATTAAATGTAGAGCATGTAATCAGGGCTAGTCTGGCCAGCTAGCTTGCTCTGGGGATTCCCAGACTCTGTCTTCCAAGGATAGAATTATAGTTGGGCCACCATACCCACCTGACATTTTTATATGTGATCTGCGGGTCAGAATTCAGGTCCGTTTGCTTGTGAGACAAAGACTTAACCACTGAGCCATCCCCTCCATAGCCCAGAACTAAGCATATATAAGAAGGGAAAGACACCAGACACTTCACAGAAGCACAGGGCATGAAAGAATACAGAAAGTCAGTCATGAAGCCTCCTTACTAGACATGGGTCCAGTAGGCCCTTCACCTTGGACTTGAGCCTCCAGATTTGTGAGGAAGTTTCTGTTGCTAAAGTCATTTAGTCTGTAGTATTTTATTATTGAATTCTGCCTAATCCTCAGTGTGATGGTATTGGGAGGTGAGCCCTTGGGGAAAGGATTAAGCCCAAGAGTAGCTCCCATGAAGCCCCTCCCCTTTCACCATATGAAGACAGGACACCAGGAGAAGGCGCTATCTTTGGACCGGTCCATTGCCTCTCATTTGTCAGTGCTTTGGTCACGAGCTTCTCAGTCTCTGTAGCTCTGAGAAATAAGTTTCTGCTGCTGATAAGTTACACAGTGCATGGTATTTTGTTGTAACGGTTGAACAAATGACGACAGCCCTAGCAGATTTACACACTGCTACCATCTACATAGACTCATCTCTTACCAGTGTGTAGGGTTTAGCTTCTTTCCTCTTAACTCAAAGTCATCCTAGAAATGGCGGAGTTTTTGAAATTAGTAACAATTCCCAGCCTAACAGTTTCTGCTACTATTTTCTGAAGAAAGAAGGTGACCTTCGTAGCTTTCTGCATTGAGGCTTGAATGACAGGCAGCTTAATAACACACCTGCTGACATGAGGTACAGCTAATGAGCTATTTCTCCAACCCGAGGATTGAGTGGTTTGAATAGCCCATAAAGTCAAAGGACAGGCTGTGTCTTCAGGCGCTCTCCAGCGTAATGAGGTCTAATAAAATCTTTATTTTTAGGAGTACCTTGTATGCTTTCCCTTTCTGACAATTCATGAGAATAACAAATTGAGACAATAAGACTGGGAAGTGGAGGATTTGTGAAGCATTGACATTAGTTTGCTGCCCTATTGCTTTTTTTTTTTTTGGTCAGTAGATTCATTTCCTCTCACTTTCACACCTACCAACAAGTTTAACGGCTTTATAATGGATTACATCCTCCTGATGAAAGAAAGAACAGACAGTAATTTTCTTTCCCTTATACCTCTGTTTAATAGGACCAAATTATTTCCAAAGATCTACGTTTTCAGTCTACTCTTGATGACCTCAAAGGTTGATGACTGTCAGGCAAAGTTTTAAATCAACTCCAAAGCAACCGTACATGCAATTTTGGGATTAGAGATAGGACTTAAGTTGAGTGGAGATGTATCCCGAGGGTTGGGGGTTTTTTCCTCTGGAAACACTTCTACTTATGACTTACCATATATCTATTTTCACTGAAAGCTCACACAGTTCATTTTATCTATCACCATAGCATCACAGCCTCCCATGTAAATGTCCATTCTTTCGTGTTTAGCAAACATTAAGTAACATTGTCGAGAAGTCTGCTTGTCTTTAGGACTTTCACAGGTTTGTTTGGGGGCTGGGCATGTAGGTAAACAAGTAATTAAAATATTCTCTGGCAAGCAGACGCGAAAGTTGTCATAGGAACGTGAAGGATTAAGTAAGCATGAATTCTCCTGGGGAAACATTAGCTGGGTTCATGGGTCCACAGGGAGTTCTCCCACCAGCAGGGGGCTAGGCGGTCCTAGCAGAGGCCCTGGCCAGGTGAGGCAAAGGCAGGGTTGTCCTTCTGAAGGCCCCTGGAATGCAGAGAGGACCGAGGTGTAAACAGGGTGATTTATTAGCACATTAGGTTTGGGTAAAGGCTTTTGATGTGGAATATCTTTCATGCTTTAGGCTCCTTGCTTCTGAGACACAGTTGCTCGCATCTACACCTTCGTTCTCATGGTTCCTTTTACTCAGCATACCTATTACTCATCCTCTGGGAATTTGCTTCTCTTTGGGACCTTTAGGAACACATCCTAAGCAGAATTAGTCTCTGTGCCTCTCCTGCGCATGTCCCTGTGTGTGCATCACATGTGTCTTGCTTTTGCCTCCCTGGACTGTGAGGTATCCAAGAGCTACATGTCATAATTTTTTCATTCATACTAACTAGCCTAATAACCGACAAATAGTACATGCTCAAACAATGCAGAATGAATAAAGGAATGATCTACTGGCATTCAGGAGAGAATCGATTTTATCAGAGAATTAAGCTGGTGCAGTGGTGAGAGGTCTGTATAAAGACACTGGAAACAGAGTTCTGACTACAGCTTGTCAATAACCATCTGTCCCTGTGGGCTTGCTCCGTTTATGTCTGGGGTTGCTTCTTAACCCATGTGAGTAGAGTGACACGTTGTCAGCATATAGTCAACAGATGGAGCGAACCAATCTTTTGAGATTCCTTCTGACTTCAACAGCTGCAATTTTAAACATATCTGATGAATTGATTTTATATTTACTCACATTTTCTTCATTTACCTTGGAAGTGCCAGAAGACTTATCTCCTAAAACCGCTCTCATAAATAATACATGTAGTGGCTTTTTTCCTTTTTGATCATTAGGTATTGGTGAAGGAAGCTGAAATCCCAAGTTTGTGCTCAGAATAGTCACAGGGTCAGAAAGGATGTTTGCAGCAACTTTAAAACTTTGCTGTCTCTAGACAGAGCTCCTGGGACTCTCCAACCAATCTTCCGTAAAAGTAACTGTATTGTTTTCCTCTGCAATGGCCTATTAACATTCTACCTCCAAGAACTTCCTTTTTGACTTGAATTTTTAATGGAGTGATCAGCAGCAGAGAAACCATGAAAATAATCATTTCATCTGCATTCACAAGATGTATCTCTTTAAATTTGGAAGGAAAATAATTTAGAAGTTCTTTTTCATCTTTTTTTTTAAGAAGAGAAATATGGTAAAACAAGCATATCCGGTAGAAAGAAATGATTTTGTAAAAATCATTTTGAAGTTTATCAGTGAGTTTCTAAAATGAAACATGTATTTAAAATTCTTTTACTAGGGGCTGGACAGATGGCTCAGGGGTTAAGTTTCTACTTTGCAAGCAGAAGGGCCTGAGTTTGAATTTCGGATACCATGTGAAAATACCAGGCAGAATGACAGTGGTCTGCATTTCTGATCCTTGGAGGCAGAGCCTGGGAAATCCCAGAGCAAAACACAAAGGAGGTAGAGCAACCCAGATGATTCCCGAATTCACCCTTGGGCCTCCACAGGTACACATAGTGCCCTGTGATACACACACAGACACAGCACACACAGACACACACAGACATAGACACAGACACACAAACACAAACACACACACACAAAACACACACACATATGCAAGAACAAAAACAAAAATGTGTATATAACCTTATCTTGCTGTCCTGATAATTGAGAATACTATGAACCAACTTTTTTGAACTTTATTAAATGATCTTAGTGTCAGCAGTCATTCCTTTATTTGTGTTACATGTATTGAGCAGGTGTTGTCTTTCATTAATTATGCTAGGTAATACAAATATAAAAAGATAATAATATGTGGCTTTTAGGGACCTCACAATCCAGGGAGGTGAAAGGAAGAAGTATGTGATACACACATAATGATGTGAGCAAAGGGCCCTGCCATGATTAACACAAATGCTAATGGTCCAACATTTCTCTGTTTATCATAATATTATTATTGTAGAAACTTAGGAAATATAAACTGTAAGTAAAAAATAAAACCACCCTAAATCTATTACTTAGAATGAGCCACTTGTTAATAATAGTTTGTATTTTAGTATGCAGTAATCATTGCATATAGACACTCAAGCCTTGACAAGCATTTCTTAAGCATTATTTTTAATCATACTTAATATTTTCCTGATTATTTATTTTATCGAAAGGATGGCTTCCAATATCAAGTTTCATCTTCTCTTTAGATTACATAGCTAAACTGATTTCATAACAAAGGAATTATGTCAAAAGATAGGAATATTTTCAAGCCTTCAACGATATATAGAGCTATTCTACTGTGGCCTCTGCTTAACCTCTCTATGTCCCCCTTCTTGAACTTTGCTGACAATATGCAGGATTTCAAGATGAAGAGTAGCTACCGGTTCTCACAGTAGGACCTTACTGCCAATCAGTGGGTCAGTGAGGACTCCTCGACTTTGATTTTTTTTAATTTATTATTTATTCAATTGTGTGTGTATGTGTGTATTCGTGTGTGCACATGTGTGTATGTGTGTGTATGTATGTGTATGTGTAGAACCACGGACGAATTCGGGAACCACCATGGACGCCTCCACCTCCTCCTTGTTTACTCTGCCCGGGGATTCACAGGCTCCGCCCTACCAGGACCGGAAACGCAGGCTGCCCCCGCTTCCGCCTGGCGTCTATACATGGGGTCTAGGATCGGAACTCAGGACCTTCTGCCTGCAAGGCAGAGGCATAACCCCTGAGCCACCTCTCCAGCCCTGACTTTGATTTTTGATTATTCAAAGGCTGAATGGAAAGTCAAAGATATGGATGTATGTTGTAAAGTTTACAGTCCAACAAAACTAAGCAATGTGGGAAATTTCACAAATGATTCAGTGCAGATGTCTGCGATTTTCATTGATTGGCCATGTGTCCAATAAACATGTGAGGTCTCTACAGTGTAAGGTCTCAAGCATCAGTTGAGGCCCCTAGTCAAGTCTGGAACCCTGGTAACTGCTCTGAGTTTCTAGGGAAGAGTTTACTGTGTTTTCTTCTCAGTGAATGGTGTCTTGCCACACCAACATCTAATTCCTACCATCTTCTCCCAGATAGTGATGATGGTAGTGGCACTGGTGCCTTACACTAAGCCATCTGAAATGGGGTGAAACCCTTTCTGTGCATTTTATCTGCCCAACATTATTTTTCAAAGGACAATTTTGGTGCATAGTGTAGGTGAGCTGTTTCCCCAAAGTCATGGATTAGATGGCACTAAGCTATGGGTCCAGTCCAAGTCTATAAATACAGAGCACATGATCTCAAACACAGCCTAGCACAGTGGCAGGTGAGAAGCCTCTGCTAGTCATGCTCTCCATTCACACTCCAGCATAGTCTTCTTGCTCTTTACAAAGGCAACTAGGCAAAGGACTTTGTTGTTTGTGGCCACAATGCCAGCAGCTACTCTCCAGGGCTGTCTCTCTGTAGGGTATTGCTGGTTGGTGGTTCTCCTGGAGACTCTCCTACCAACCTCTTAGACTCAAAGGAATTTGTTGGAGTCCACTTCCGTGGGAATGCCATAACTGCACAATTGTTCTTAAGTTAAGCAGGGTTGTGGATGAGTTCTTACTCTGCTTTGCCCCCTATCCCCGGTGCCTAACTACCCACTCTGAGCTCATGGTGAACTCTTGGTCTCTCTCAGGATGTTCCCTATAAAAAAACCCCACAAAGTCATAGAATATTGTTGTTTTCTCTTTGTCCACAGTCCTCATGACTTTGACAATAGCCTCAAATTCTTATTTATGAGTTCTCCCCACAGCCCTGCAGCACATATGCAAATCAAACCTCAGAAGCGTTTTTCCTACGAGAGAGGTTAAACTCACCACTTTTGCCCAGTTGCCGTATAGGTGATATTAAGGTTAAGCAATTTCAGAAGATGCCAGTGAAGATGGCAATGACCAGAGAAGATTCCTAGGAAGGGACAGAAGTAGAGGTGAGTCTTAAAAATGGCGAGGAGTGAGGAGCTGTGCTTCTGAGAGGTGGAGCTTGCATGCACCGTGTCAGGATAGAAGTTGTATTTGCCAAGAATATGAGAAATCTGGACTGATAGCAGAGCCAGGCTGTGTGTACGAGACTACTAGCTCTCTCTTTTGTTTCTTATGCTCCACAGCTGCTCTGCATGGTGTACTATTTACAAGGTCAACACAAGCATCTGTGGGTGTGACAGCTCCTATATTAGCTGCTGCTTCTGGGCATGTCCTGCCGCCCCGTGCCTTAAGAATGGCAGCCTGTTCAGGTGGGCTATCTAGCTGTCTGCTCAGTGCACCTGCATGTTCTAATTGTTCTTTGGGCTCATGTAATGATCTTTTTTTTTTTTCCTCCTGGCAATTTATTTTGGGGGAGGGGTTGTTTTTGGTGGCAGACCAAAATATGTCAAACAATGAGAATAGTTGCAGCATAAAATGGAGAATGTACTGGATTGTATAACAAGCTGAAAGGTTCAGCTGAGGTTTTGGGAGTGGCCTGATTGCTCAAGGCTTCTATCTCTCTGTTGCCATCTTTCACGGATTTAAGATCCCTTCTTGGCTATCTGCCCAGGTAGCCGTGCTCCTGGGAAGCTTTCCACATTCTTTCTTGTAAGTCCAAACATAGCAAATGAAAGGTATTTTTCTAACAGAAGTTTGTAAAAAAGCATCTTGAACCTTACTCTCAGTGGACTGAGTTGTATGCTATCGCTGGGGCCAAGGTGTTATGGTGCACTGCTTGGCCAAGCCTAAGTCATTTGCTTACCCATTAGAGGTGAGTCTCTGAACTCCAGAGTGCCAGTCTGTATGGTTTCATTGGCTGAAGAGCTCAGGGGTGTTTGGCATAGCTTGGATTCCATGGCAGGTAACATGGTCATGCTGCTCCTTGACACAGCTGCACCGACCTCAGCCAGCCTGGAGGTCACCGCAGTCATTCTGGTCTCACCTGGTTGGAAGCGATGATGTCCTGCCTGCATATTGATCTGGGTAGAGGGCAGCAGCAAGGGCTTGCTATCTGGCTTAACTTCTTTGGAAGCAAACTAGGGAAGCTGCTTAACTCATCTCAAGACGTTGGATGGAAGCCATTAGGCATAATGGCCAAAAATGCTGGCTTCCCAAGGCCAACTGCCTGCATGGGAACCTGATGTCTTAGTATCAGAAAATCATGGCTTTCTTTCCCTACGAATAGGAAGTCTGAAGATTCAGTAAAATGGTTCATCTACTTTGTGCAGTGGATGGACGACCTCTTGCATGCTTATACAAACACACACACACACTTAGCTGGAGCTCAGAAACATTTTCTCTGGAGAGACTTGGAAAGTGAGGATATATGGATCCCTTTTTTCCACCTTTATTTCCTACTACAGTCTTCATGTATGCTCCCTGACAACTGATAGCTTTGGAGAGTCATGGCATCATCTGCTCTCCTTCCTCTAGCAATCCAGAGCCTTACCTATTGTCTCTCTGAAGGGTTTCTCGAACGGGATCTCCCCTCTTGTTTCCACAGCTGCTGCATTTGTGTTCAAGTATCTCTTTCCTGCCTGACTAATAAAGGGACACTCTGACATTTCCTTTTCTGAGTCTCTTCCCACTTGCTCTGCTTTTTGCTTTGTCTTCTCCATGTGTATAGAATATCAACCAGACTCCTCAGCAAGTTATTTATTCTTCAAGGCTTTTCCAGGTTGATTCCTGTCTACCCTTCCATCTGCTACGGTCTTCCTAGACATAGCCACTGACGTTTCTCTGAGAATGTGATGATCTCTATCTAAGAACTACACACACACACACACACACACACACACACACACACACACACACACATGCACGCACACACCTGCCCTGTTCCCTTTGCTGCCTGTTTGCTCTTACCTCTTCTCTGCTTGACTGACTTCTGCTTATCTTGTGAAGTTCAGCTCCTCTCCCTTGCTTTTCTGCCCCAGAGCTTCTAGCACTAACTGTAGAGCATTTATCCCACTATTTAACAGTGGGCCATGTACAGGTCTCTGCTCTTATATGCATCATAAATTCCTGGAAGAAAAAGAACATGGTTTATGCACTACTATACATTCAGAGTCTATCCCTAAATACTTATGTTCTGCTGTGGATATCTAAGAATGGACTGTGTCACTCTGCATTTCTCACAATACTCCACGTCCTTGGTTTTTTTCTTTCATGTTCTTTGTATTTTATGTTGTGTAAGTAATAAGAATATATAAATCTTATTATAAAAATGCTAATCTTGTTGCCTGTAGTAGTCGCTTCAGTTAGCTATGTAGGTAGCTTTCAAGATCTTTTAATTTTTAATTATTTTAATAGTAGTTCTATTGAAATATAATCCACATATTGTAAAATCCACCCATTTTCAAATGACAAGACAGTAGTTTTTAGCATTTTCCCAGAGTTACACAGCACCACTACCAAGTCTGGAATATTTTATGGCTCCATTCTCAGTAAAGTCCATTCTTTCCACTCCTCTGTCCCGACAATCACAAATCTGTATTTTTTTCCTACAGATTTGTCTTTTCTGGATATTTCTTGCAAATGGATTTTTTCAAAAACCCTCTGTGTATGACTTTGGTCCCTTGGAGTAATGTTTTCAAGATTCATGAATTTTCAATAGCATGTTTCATTACCTCATCCCTTTTTATGGCTCACTATTATTTTGTGATATGAATATACTATCTTTGTGAAGCTGTTCATCTGCAGCTGGGCATTTATGTTGTTTCTAATTTCACTAATGCATTATGAACTATGCCTTATGGGCATTTCTGTGGATGTAAGTTCTGTTTTTTTTCAGTCTATATCTAGTAATGAAATTGTTACATGATGTGGTAGCTCTATCATTAAGTTTCTGTGGAACCATTCTCTGTAGCAGTTGCCCCATTTAAGACTTTCACTAGAAATTTCTGGGAATCCTACTTCTCTTCCTCTTTATCACAACACTTTATGATATTTCTTGTTGACCATAGCCATCCTTGTGGATATGATGTAGTATCATGGCTTTGTCTTTTACTTTTATAATGACTAATGACATTTAGCTTCTTTTAAAATACTTATATCCATTTTTGTATCTTCTCCAAAGGAAAAGCTAAAGTCTTTTTGTCATTTTATCTGTTCATTTATTGAGTTGTAAGCATTCTTTATATATTCTGATATATGATTGAAAATATATGTGAATACTTTATATGTACTATCAGATTTATCATCTAGATGTCTGGCTGATAAATGATTTTAAAATAAATCATGCGTTTATGTGCATATAATATCTGACATTTTAAAATCTTTTTTCTCCCCCACAGGAAATCCCTTTATTATTTTCTTCTTCTTCTTTTTTTATTTTTTTGCTCATACAAACATAATAGGAACCCCTGTCCCCTCTTAGCAAGCACAATGAGTAGGTATTCCTATTCCCCTATTTCCTCCCTCCCTACTTCCCCTCTTTCTCCCTCTTTCCTCCCTCCCCTCATTTTGTAGATCCAAGTTCCCTCTCACCCCCCTGACCATCAGGTTCTATGGGCCCTAGGTTTCTCTTTGGATTATCCATTCTAGTGGTGGTTCAGGTGCTGTGGCAGACCAAGTTGTCCTTCCTTGGGTAGACTACTGATAAGGGCACTCCCCTCCACCAGTCTAACTTTAGCCCTTAGGGATCTTACTGCTTGAAATTATTTATCTCGAGGTTCTCATTAACTTATGGAGACATGTTGATATGTCAGTCATTGTGTGGGTCTGGTAGAGTCAAGTCCTATTGCAGAGAGTTCCTGGCTGCAACAGACCTATCTTGAGTGAAGTGTCTTGTCCTGCAGTGGACCTCCCATTTTTAGGCCCTTATATTCTTACTGCCACTTCTTTCTGCAAGGCTCCTTGAGTCTAGGACGTGGAGAGATTTGATTGGCCTGATTCCTGGTGAACACTGTGGGGTCTCAGTACTCTGCATACTGGTTGTCTGTTGTCTGTTTCACTGTTCTTCCACTGTACTAGCTGCATCATGTCTGGGTGATCCTCTCTTAACCAGAGATAAAAAACTGTTTAAGGAAGATGTTTATACATGAAAAGACTTAAAGGAGAGGGAGACATAAATAGGACACAGTAGAGTAGCATCAGCTTCCAGGCGACCAATCCCCCCTACTCTGGCCTTCTAAGCCACCCCCCCATCCCATGGTGGGAACACTCACCCAGCACTGCTAACTAGTTCAATCACCACTGGAAAGGACAGAGACTGACCATGAACAGGATCAACTTTCTCAGTACTCAGGGACCTTATTTATCTAATTAACTGTGTTCCTTGGTCTCCACTCTGTTGGGGGTCTTATTTGCTCTACCTTGTTATGTTCTTTACAGTTATATTGGATATTATAGAGATTTCTCCTTGAGTATGTCATTATGAGGACCTGGTAGTAAGTTCAACTTATAAGGGAGAATATTCCATGTCTGTTGTCTTTCTGTGTCTGGGATACTTCACTCAGGATTTCTTCCAACTCTGTCCATTCACTAACAAATTTCATTAATATATTTTTTGATGGCTGAGTAGTAGTAGTACTTTTCTTTATCCATTCATCCTCTGTTGGGCATTTTGGTTGATTCCATGTTTTAGCTCTTCTGAATAGTGCTGCAGTGAACATGCATTTACTACATATCATTGAAGTAGGGTCAAACATTCTTTGGGAATATTCCTAGTAGTAGTATAGCTGGATCATATGGCATTTCAATTTTTAACTTTTTAAGAAACTGTCATATTGTTCTCCTATCAGTATGTTCTTCACAACCCTTTTTTTTATTAAAAATTTAATTATACATTTTAAAATTTTTTACCAGTTCCCTCCCTCCTCCCTCCTCCCCCTCCCCTTCCCCCAGTGCCTCCCCCCCAATTCCCAGAGAGTCCTTTATTGTATACGCCTAACTCTCCATTGGGTCCTCCTCTCCGATGACATATAAGGACCCAGTGGCATTTCCATAAGCCCTTTCTCTTGTTCCCCTTAAGCATAAGATCACTACTATGGCTGTCAATCCCTTGCCTCCAGGGGTCTCGGTGCCCTTAACAGATGCTAGACTTTATGAGGGCAACAGTGCGCTGGACATTGCGCAGGGCATGCAAAGTCCCATTACGATTGCTTTGGCCCCAACTATTGTTGAGAATCTTGCAAATCGTTGCTCCTCCCATCCTTTTGCTCTTACAATCTTACCGCCCCCTCTTCCGCAAATGTCCCTGAGCTCCAGGATGGGGAGAGATTAGTCTGTCCTAGTTCTATGTGATTGATATAGTCTCTGAAGTTCTGGATTGTGGTTTGTTGATTTTCTTTTGCAGTTTTGCTGCTCCTGCAATTCCCTTCACTCCATTCTGCTGGGCACTGTATGTCACCCCCTGGCCAGAGACAAAAAGCTGTTAAACTGGAGTCTTGTTGTAATAGCACATTCAAGGGTAGATGTAATAAGAGTAGGAAACCTCCCTGAGGGAGGGGTCCATCACCCATTTGCAAAATGATTACTTTTTATCTGCTAGACTATATGCCCTCCCCTTCTGGTGAGATCAGGAAAGAACATCTGTGAACTTAACCAGGTTTCTCATTACTTACTTGCAGACCTTGATGGAGGCCTATTTTCTCTGCTGTAACATGGTCTCCTCTCTCCTTGTTTCTGGTGTGGCCCTCCTAACCCATCTCTCTTGTTCATAATCCTTGCAATTACTGTGTTTCATAGGTTTACTTTTGAGTGTCTCAATGTGGGCTGGGTGAGTTTGGTACTAGGAGCCACCTATTAGGGAGTACATACGGCGCTTAATTTTCTGGGTTTGGGATACTTCACTTAATATAATTCTTTCTAATGACATCCATTTCCCAGCAAATTCCAGTAATTCATCATTTTTGATGGCTGAGTAGTACTCCATTGTATAGATGTACCACAGTTTCCTTATCCACTCGTCAACTGTTGGACATTTAGGTTGATTCCATGACTTTGCTATTGTAAACAGTGCTGCTATGAACATGGTCGAGCTTGTGCTATCGAGGCGAACCTCTGCTGCATGGGGGGTTATTCCCAAAAGTGGGATAGCAGGGTCATATGGCATTTCAATCTTTAATTTCTTTAAGAATCTCCAGACGGCTCGCCAGAGTGGCTGTATGAGCCTGCATTCCCACCAACAATGTAGGAGAGTTCCCCTCTCTCCACATCCTCTCCAGCATTTGTCGTTGTTTGTATTGTGGATTTTTGCCATCCTGACCAGGGTGAGATGATATCTCAGGGAAGTTTTGATTTGCATTTCCCTGATGGCGAAGGAAGTGGAGCATTTTTTAAGATAATTGTTAGACATTTTAATTTCATCCCTGGTAAAGTTTCTTTGAAGTTCCAGGGCCCATTTTTTAATTGGGCCAGTGTTTTCCTTGGAGTTTAATTTTCTAAGTTCTTTGTGCACTCTGGACAGTAGAGCTCTGTCAGATATGTGGTTAGTGAAGATTTTCTCCCATTCTGTGGGTTGCCTTTGAGCTCGTGTGACAATCTCTTTATCTGAACAGAAGCTCTTTAATTTCACAAGATCCCAACTGTTGAGAGTTGGTAGCAGTGATTGTGCCATTGGATGTCTGTTTAGGAAGTGTTGGCCTAGCCCAATCAGCTCGAGGGAGTTCCCTATCCTTTCAACTATGGTTTTTAAAGTCTCTGGCCTGATATCAAGGTCCTTGATCCATTTGGAATTAAGTCTTGTACATGGTGACAAGTACGGGTCCAGCTTTAATCTTCTGCATGTGGAGATCCAGTTTTGCCAGCACCATTTGTTGAAGATGCTGTTCTTTTTCCATTGGATTCTTTGGGCCCCTTTGTCAAAGACCAAATGGCTGTAACTTTGTGGGCTTATATCTGGGTCTTCAATCCTTATCCATTGATCTGTGTGTCTATTTTGGAGCCAGTACCAGGCTGTCTTTATAACTATGGATTTGTAGTATAGACTTAGGTTTGGTATGGTAATACCTCCAGCTGTGTTTTTGTTACTCAGGATTGTTTTTGCTATCCTGGGTCTTTTGTGCCTCCATATGAACTTTGAGATTATTTGGTCAACTTCTTTGAAGAATTGCTTTGGGATTTTGATTGGTATAGCATTGAATCTGTATATTGCCTTTGGTAGGATGGTCATTTTTACAATGTTGATTCTGCCAATCCAGGAACAAGGGAGGTCTTTCCACCTTCTGGTGTCTTCTGCAATTTCTTTCTTTAGGGTTTTAAAGTTTTCATTGTAAAGGTCTTTTACCTCCTTAGTTAGGTTTATACCAAGGTATTTCATTTTTTTAGGGGCTATAGTAAATGGTATTGTTTCTCTCAAGGCTTTTTCACTTCTTTCATTCTGGGCATATAGGAAGGCCTCTGATTTTTGCACATTTATTTTGTATCCTGCCACCCTGCTGAACTTCTCAATTAGTTCCAGGAGCTTCCTGGTGGAGTTTTTGGGATCCCTCAGGTATAAGATCATGTCATCTGCAAATAGGGATAGCTTGACTTCTTCCTTGTCGATTTGAATCCCTCTTATGTCGCTTTCTTGTCTTACGGCTTCAGCTAAGACTTCAAGTAAAATATTGAATAGAAGTGGTGAGAGTGGACAGCCTTGTCTAGTTCCTGATTGAAGTGGGAATGCTTCCAGTTGTTCCCCATTGAGCATAATCCTTGCTGTGGGCTTGTTGTATACAGCTTTTATTATATTGATAAAGGTTCCTTCCATTCCTACTGTCTCTAGCGTTTTGATCATAAAAGGCTGTTGGATCTTGTCGAAAGCTTTTTCTGCATCTATCGAGAGTATCATGTGGTCTTGGACTTTGGACTGGTTTACATGATGAATTACATTTATTGATTTGCGTATGTTGAACCAACCTTGTGTGCCGGGGATGAAGCCTACTTGGTCCCCATGAATGATCTTTTTAATATGTTTTTGAATCCGATTTGCTAAGACTTTGTTGAGAATCTTTGCGTCTGTGTTCATCAGGGAGATCGGCCTATAGTTTTCTTTTTTAAGTGAATCTTTATTAGGTTTTGGGATTAAAACGATATTAGCTTCATAGAAGGAATTTGGTAGTGTTCCTTCCTTTGCTATTTGATGGAACAGTTTAAGGAGTATTGGTGTTATTAACTCCTTAAATGTCTGGTAGAACTCTGTGCTGAATCCATCTGGTCCAGGACATTTTTTGGTGGGAAGATTCGAGATTACTTCCTCAATTTCCTTATATGTTATAGGACTATTTAAATAATTCACAACTTCCTGATTCAATTTAGGTAAGTTGTGTTTACTTAGAAATTCATCCATCTCTTTTGTGTTGTCAAACTTCACAGAGTATAAGTTTTTGAAATATGATGTTATAATTCTCTGGATTTCTTGGGTATCAGTAGTGATAACTCCATGTTCATTTCTAATTTTGTTAATTTGGGTTTTCTCTCTCTTGCTTTTGGTTAGTTTAGCTAGGGGTGTATCAATCTTGTTGATTTTTTCAAAGAACCAGCTTTTTGATTGGTTGATTTTTTCTATCGTTTTCTTAGTCTCGATTTCAGATATTTCTCCCCTTATTTTGCTAATCTCTTCTCTTCTACTGCTTTTGGGATCAGATTGCTCTAGTTTCTCTAAAGCTTTAAGCTGCATTGTTAAGTTGTTTATTTCTGATGTTTCCATTTTTTTGACGTGGGCATTAAGAGCTATGAACTTACCTCTTAGGACAGCTTTCCTTGTGTCCCAGAGATTTTGGTAAGTTGTATTTTCTTTATCATTCACTTTCAGGAAATCTTGAATTTCCTTTTTAATTTCTTCCTGAATCCAGTTCTCATTCAGCATCATAGTGTTAAGTTTCCAGGAGTTAGTGTATTTTCTCTTGTTTGATGTGTTGTGGATGTCCAGCTTTAGGCCGTGGTGGTCTGATAGGGCACAGGTTAGAATTTCAACTTTCTTGTATATGTGTAGATTCATTTTGTGGCCCAGTATGTGATCTATTTTGGAGAAAGTTCCGTGTGCTGCTGAGAAAAATGTGTATTCTTTGGTGCGTGGGTGAAAAGTTCGATAGAGATCTGTGAGGTCCATTTCTTTCAGGGTTTGATTAAGTTCCAAAGTGTCTCTGTTAAGCTTTTGACCTGTTGATCTATCCCATGTAGAGAGGGCGGTGTTGAAGTCCCCAAGAATTATCGTTTGGGGGTTGATTTCATGCTTTAGACACTGTAGGGTTTTCTTAATGAATGTGGAGGGGCCCGTATTGGGTGCATATATGTTCAGTATTGTGAAATCTTCCTGGTGAATTGTACCTGTGACTAAAATGTAGTATCCATCCGTGTCTCTTATAATTTTTTTGGTTTGAAATCCACTTTGTCTGATAGCATAATGGCTACCCCTGCCTGTTTTCTGCTTCCATTTGCTTGTAGAATTGTTGACCAGCCTTTTATTTTTAGAGCGTGCCTATCTTTTGTGGTGAGATGGGTTTCCTGCAGGCAGCAGATTGATAGATTGTGATTTTTAATCCAAGTTTGTAATCTGTGTCTCTTGATCGGTGAATTAAGTCCATTAACATTTAGTGTTATAATGGAGAAACTATTGTTAATTCCAGACATTTATTATGTTTAGTAGCTTTTATAAGTATATTGCTTCGCTTTTAATGGTGTTATATTTGCCTTCTGTTCTCCTGGATATGCCTGTTTTTTTCTTCACGCTTGAGTATCATTTCTAGCAGTTTTTGAAGGCCTGGTTTGGTGGCCATGTATCCCTTCAAGTTGCCTTTGTGCTGGAAGATTTTTCTTTCTCCCTCGATCATGACTGATAGTTTTGCAGGGTAAATCAGCCTGGGTTGACATTTTTGCTCATTCAATACTTGAAGTATGTCTCTCCAAGCTCTTCTTGCTTTTACTGTTTCGACTGAGAAGTCATTTGTTATTTTAATAGGTTTGCCTTTAAAAGTGACTTGTTTTTTCTCCCTTGAAGCTCTCAGCACCAGTTCTTTATCTTGAATGTGGAGTGTTTTAACTATTATTTGCCGCGGTGTGCTTCTATTTTGGTCGTATCTGTTTGGGGTGCGGAATGCCTCTTGTATATGAATGGGCCTCTCTTTTTTTAGATGAGGAAAGTTTTCCTTGATGATCGTTTGAAAAATTTCCTCAGGGGTGGTATTTTGAGATTCTTGCTCTGGTATTCCATGAATACGCATGTTAGGCTTCTTCAGGGTGTCCCATACCTCTTGGATATTTCTCTCAAGTATCTTTTTGGCTTTAACAACCTCTTCCATTGAGCTGGTTAGTACTCCCACTTTATCTTCAAGGTCTGAAATTCTGTTTTCTGCTTCATTAGTTCTGTTGATAAGACTCTCTGTGGCGTTCTGGGTTGAAGATAACTTGTCTTTTAGCTCAGTTTTAAACTCTGCTTGAGTTTGTTTTAACTGCTCTATGCCACTTTTTGTTTCTTGCACTGTTTTTCTCAACTCCTCCAGATGTCTGTTGTGTTCCTCTTCAAAGTGATTGATTCGATTATGTAATTCCTCCCGGATTTCCTTCTTCACAACCCTTTAATACATATTTAAACATGTATATTGTGTGTTCATATTTAAAATTAAAGTTTAAAGACTCATGATTTAAAATGTTTTTATAAATGTGGGATTGTATTTTTCTATGAGTAGTTATTTTCCCAGGTCAATATGCATATAAATTCCCTACATTTTTTAATATTGCTGAAAAGTTGTACATGCAGCCATTCTTTTGGATTTTTGTCATTATGCATGTAAATTCTGTACATTGTTTTATATTGCTAAAAAGTTGCACCTGCAGCCATTCTTTTGGATTCTTTTACAACTGTGAATAATGCTAAAATGGGCACCTTTGTATGGCTCTGTCTTCATGTGTGTATGTCTCACTAGAATTCTTTAAGAGAAACAATGATGTTTAAAGGAATCTGTATTTTGCATTTCAATATATACCATCAAAATGTTTATTAGAAAGGTTTCACAGATTTATTGCCCTGTTCTGGTCACATTTATATGAATTTAATTTTCTTGAATAGTGCGTATATTGCATTGTAATTATTTTTGCCTGTCCTGATGAGCAAAAAAAGGTACCTGCTATGGCTTGAATATTATGGTTTGTAGGTAAACGTTCTCTCATAGTCTTATGTATTTGAACCCTTAGCCCCTAGCTAGTGTAGCTGTTTTGAGAGATAGTGGAATCTAAAGACTCAGCTGGAGGGTCACTGTGGACTAGGCCCAGAGCTTCTGCATCTCTGGCCTGCGTTTCTCTGCTTCTTGGTCTAGGGCGATGTGAACAAGTAACTTCATGCTTCTGTCACCATGAAGCTACCATTTACCTCCACTATGATGGACTGTATCCCCTCAAATTATGAGTCAAAAAAATCCTCCTTCAAGAGAGAGAAAACCAAAATTAACAAATTTAGAAATGAAAATGGAGTTATAACAACTGATACCCAAGAAATTCAGAGAATTATAAGATCATGTTTAAAAAACTTATACACCGTTAAATTTGTAACCTAAAAGAAATGGATGAATTCCTAAGTAAGCACACCTAAATTGAATCAGGAAGTTTTCAATTATTTAAATAGTCCTATAACATATTAGGAAATCAATGAAGTAATCTTGAATCTTTCCATCAAAAAATGTCCTGGACCAGATGGATTCAGCACAGAATTCTACCAGACATTTAAGGAACAATTAACACCAATACTCCTTAAACTATTCCATTAAATTGTAAAGGAAGGAACACTGCCGAATTCTTTTTATGAAGCTAATATCATACTAATCCCAAAACCTAATAAAGATACACTTAAAAAAGAAAACTATAGGCCAATCTCTTTGATGAACACAGATGCAAAGATTCTCAATAAAGTCTTAGCAAATCGGATTCAAAAACATATCAAAAAGATCATTCATGGGGACCAAGTAGGCTTCATCCCTGGCACACAAGGTTGGTTCAACATACACAAATCAATAAATGTAATTCACCATATAAACCAGTCCAAAGTCCAAGACCACATGATACTCTTGATAGATGCAGAAAAAGCTTTTGACAAGATCCAAACCCTAGAGAAGGTTGGAATGGAAGGAACCTTTATCAATATAATAAAAGCTGTATATAACAAACCAACAGCAAGGATTATACTCAATGGGGAAAAACTTGAAGCATTCCCGCTTCGATCGGGAACTAGACAAGGCTGTCCACTCTCACCACTTCTATTCAATATTGCACTTGAAGTCTTAGCTGGAGCCATAAGATAAGAGAGGGAGATAAAAGGGATTCAAATTGGCAAGGAAAAAGTCAAGTTATCTCTATTTGTAGATGCCATGATTTTATACCTGAGTGATCCCAAAAACTCCACCAGGAAGTTCCTGGAACTAATACAGAGGTTCAGCAGGCTGGCAAGTTACAAAATAAGCATGCAAAAATCAGTGGCCTTTCTATACACCAAGGATGAAAGAAGTGAAAAAGCCCTAAGAGAAATTATCCCATTTACTATAGCCCCTAAAAAATGAAATACCTTAGTATAAACCTAACCAAGGAAGCAAGAGACCTCTATAATGAAAACTTTAAAACCCTAAAGAAAGAATTATAGAAGACACTAAAAGGTTGAAAAACTTCCCTTGTTCCTGGATCAGCAAAATCAACATAAAATGACCATAAAAATGACTATCCTACCAAAAGCAATATATAGATTCAATGCTATACCGATCAAAATCCTAAAGCAATTCTTTAAAGAAATTGACCAAGCTATCTCAAAATTCATATGGAGGTACAAAAGACCCAGGATAGCAAAAACAATCCTGAGTAACAAAAACACTGCTGGAGGTATCACCATACCAAACCTTAATTTATACTACAAATCCATAATAATAAAAACAGCCTGGTACCGGCTCCAAAATAGGCATGTAGATATAGGCATGTAGATCAATGGCTAAGTGTTAAAGACCCAGATATAAGCCCACACATCTACACCCATTTGATCTTTGACAAAGGGGCCCCAAAAATCCACATGCAGAGGAATAAAACTGGACCCGTACTTGCCACCATGTACAAGACTTAATTCCAAATGGATCAAGGACCTCAATATAAGGCCAGAGACTATAAAACCCTAATTGAAAGGGTAGGGAATCCCTTGAGCTGATTTGGCTAGGCCAACAGTTCCTAAACAGAAATCCAATAACATAGTCACTAGAACCAACACTCAACAAATGGGATCTTATGAATTAAAGAGCTTCTGTTCAGATAAAGAGATTGTAAACTGAGCAAAAAGCTAACCCACAGAATGGGTTCTTCACTAACCACATATCTGATAGAGCTCTATTATCCAGAGTGCACAAAGAACTCAGAAAACTAAACACGAAAGAGATAAATAGGCCAATTAAAAAATGGGCCTGGGGACTCAAAAGAAACTTTATCAGGGACAAAATTGAAATGTCTAACAAATATCTCAAAAAATGCTCTATATCCTTAACCATCTGGGAAATGCAAACCAAAACCTCCCTAAGATATCATCTCACCCCGGTCAGGATGGCAAAAATCCACAATACAAACACTGCCAAATGCTGGAAAGGATGTGGAGAGAGGGGAACTCTCCTACATTGCTGGTGGAAATGCAGGCTTATACAACCACTCTGGTGATCAGTCTGGCAATTTTTAAAAAAGTTAAATATTGAAATGCCATATGACCCTGCTATTCCACTCAAAATGATTTTAGTTGTTTTGTTATAGAAACAGAAAATTGGCCCGAATAGTACCTACTTGTTTTAATTTACATCAAATTATATCAGTATCATGCTTTACATAACTTCCATTATTTGATATTTGAACATAATCTGTTTCACATCTTATTACATATATATGTGCTTTACCTGAGTGCCCCTACTTGACATGAAAAGACAATATGAGATGAGCTGAGAAACTCTGAATTTATAGTCTAGCTTTAGTGCATAGTTAAGCCATCTTCAGCAAAAAGTGACTCTTAAAAGACTTTTCATTGTATTTAGAGTTGACCACACTTTTAAACCACAATCCAGAGACTTTTAACTTTTCAAAGATATGGCATTTTATTTTAATAATGCTATCGACAGAGCTCCCTTTTGGAGTGACTTTTCAGAATCATCTTTTGTCAGTGGAGGGCTTTTATTAGCTAATGTAACCTTACTGTACTCCATGGTAGCAGAGAGAGAAAGGAAATGTCCTTGGGTATTGAATATAGAATGTTGTGTGAAGACTCAAGGGGAAAAAAAGTTGTTCAGCTCTCCAAGGCTGCATTTGTCACTCTGTTTCATCTTGAGTGAAATAATGAAGTTTTCTAAAGCTATTATCTGAAAGTTAAAGGTTTACAGGACTGTGTCTCTAAACTGACAATTGTATAAAGAGAAATCACAGAGGATTATGATGGAGGACATGTGTGAACTCAGCTGTGGAGAGTAGTTAGTTGGACAGGATAAGTTATCAAGCGCAATAAAGGGGGAGTTAAGTAAGATAGCAAGGAAAACGACAGTCTTGTCTGTGAAATGGGCTAACTGGCAGCTCAGGGATTCATCTGAACTACTACTAGTGAATGTAGTATTAATAACATAGCGGAGCATTGGAAAAAAGACTGAGGGCTTTGGGAGCAGTTCAGGTGGGATGTTGGTGCTCTAGTTCCATAAATTGGTCTTTCAGTAGAAGAGCTTGGTCTATAATGGAGGATAAGCATGCTACATACTTTAAGGGGTTTTAGGATACTGGGGAAGTGTCTATCCCTTCCCCCACCCCAGGTTCTGTAGCAGGTTTAGTGCAATGTGAACACTGCTGTGCTATTATAACATAGTCCAGCCCTCTGATTTAGGTTAACATGGTAGCGATGGAGAAGGTACTGTCTCAAGAGGAATCTGTATACAAGTTTAAAATTCCATGAATAGATAGCAGAAGGCCAGCTAGTGTACTCCTGCTACTCCAAATGGATACTGCAGGGGTGAGGCTCATAGTGAAGTGTCACGGCAGAAGACAGGAAGGCCATCTGTTAGAATCGCCTTGGAATCCTAGGGTATCACTACAGATTTTTTCTCTTTCTTGATGGGAGATGGCAGGTAGTTGTGCTTGATTTCTGTTAGTGCTTGAGGTCCACAGTGCAATGAGACTGGACAAAAGGATTCCTTGTTCATTGAAAGGGTGATTATCTTGTTATCAGATTCCATAGGGAAGAAAGCATATGGATTTTTCTTGTAATCATAAGTTTGTAGAGATTCGGTGAGGTCATCCTGGTCTTTCTTTGAGCCAGGGATGAATTTAATTCAAAGTTGATGGATGGGATGCTGGTTAACAAGGATCTCTAGAGAACGAGAGCTGACAACTTGCAGTGTTTTTGCAAGCTCCCTCCGCGGAGCTATCCCTTCCATCATGCTAAGCGTCAAGACATTGAGTGGAAATCTGTCTCACCTGGGTCTTCCTTGGGTGGAAAGAACAGACAGGATTGTAGATGTTCTTTGTTTTCATTATGTTGAAGAGCACTGATCAAGTCCTGCGCGCCTGGGGCTGGTGACATGATAGGACACAGGGAGGAAAATAGATTTGATTGCTGCTGTTTTTCAGCCAGCAGACTTATAATGGGCCATAACTAATCAATCAATAAATGTCTGAAGCCTGCCGGAAGTGCTGTGATGGAATCAAAATACTGCCTGGAAGGGCATCAGGAAGAACCTACGGCCTTCTTTGGATGGTGGTCCTCCAGGGTCTACTCTAACTTATGACTTTTTATAGAAGCTCGATGTGTAAATGAAGCCAGGCTCTCAAGAACACTCTTGGCAAGGAAAGACTCAGAAGGAGAGAGAGCACCGATCATCAGCCCAATGCAGATCGCAGCCTGGTGCCACCAGGGTGGTCAAGGCAGAAGGTGCCAACCAATGCGGATGGAGGAGCGAACAGCCAAATAATGCTCATCCTTAGCTCAGAGTTTCTTCGGAGTTTTTTTGGAAGAATGTTCTCTCTGTGGGAAATGTGTTAGTATTAAGGAAACCAAAACAGAGAGAGAAGTTAGGAGTTGGTGTTTAGAGAGTGTCAGTAGTATGGGTTAAGAATGCGGATGTGAGAATGGATAGAAACGGTTTTGAGATGCCTTCGCAGGGTCACACTGACAGGCTGGATGTAGGCAGGGTGATGCTTGTGTTCTGGCTGGAGGAAGTGATAAGGTGATAGTACATTCTGTCCAGTAGCTGGAGGTCAGCTGGAGCGGAACAGGGTGTTGGGATGGTACCCTGAGCACATGCTAGATTTCAGAGGCTGGTAAACACAGGAATGAAACTATTGACTCAAGGTTTGGAGTTCAGAGATACCAGCACTGCAGGAATAAACATGAATGATGACATCTGTTGCCTGGAGTAAATGTTGTGGGTGAAAGAATAAAAATACAGCGTAGAAGAGGAGAAAGAGGGGAAGAGGACTCAGGTGTGAACCCTGAAAAGGCCTGACATCCTGTCTGGCCTTGGGGACAGTTAAAGTGGTTGAGTAAAGATATCATGAGATTGACAGGTGTGGCTCTGGGCCCCATTTATATTCCATTTTAAATGTCGGGTCCTCAATGGACAGCCTTTTTCCATCAGTGTCTACAAGGCAAACAGTTTTTTTTTCTCTCTATTTCTCTTTCATCTCCTGTACTCTGCTATTCTAACTTGGTAGTAGCCTCCTGTTCCAACTACTTTGGACATATGTAACTTCTTTTTTTTTTTTAATTTTTTTATTATTATTATTATTTATTCAACTGTGTGCATATGCGTGTGTATGTGCGCGCACGCGTCTGTGTGTGTGTGTATGTGTGTGTCTGTCTGTGTGTGTGTAGAACCACGGACGAATTCGCGAACCACCACGGACGCCTCCACCTCCTTCTGCCCCGGGATTCACAGGCTCCGCCCTACCAGGACCAGAAGCGCAGGCCGCCCCCGCTTCCGCCTGGCGCCTATACGTGGGTTCTGGGATCCGAACTCAGGACCTTCCGCCTGCAAGGCGGAGGCTTAACCCCTGAGCCACCTCTCCAGCCCCACATGTAACTTCTTTTAACTGTCTTGAACTGGCACACACAGAGCACCCTTTCCTAATCATGGTTTTCATTTAAGCATATTAAGTTCAATGTTCTTCTAAATCTTTATCTCTGCCACGTCGTGACTTTGAGGGCACAATGTGTCTGTTGGCTGTCATATTCCACTCCAGCTTGGGGTCCTGTTGGCACAATAGGGTTGATATTGGCAGACTTTTGTTTTCATTAGAAAGGAAGCTATGCTTTTGTAGTTTCTGTTCAACTCAATTTTCTGGTTTCTTTCTTTTTTTTTTTTTTTAAACATTTTTTATTATCTCCGCTCATACAAACTTAATAGGTACACCGGTTCCCTCCCTCCCTCCTCCTCTCCCCGACCCCTTTCCTCATCCTCCCTTCACCCCTCCCTCTCCGCCCCCCAGTGCCTCCCCTCCCCCAATCCCTGGAGAATCCTTTAATGTGCATGCCAAACTCTCCTCTGGGTCCTCCTCTCCGATGACGTACAAGGACCCAGCGGCATTTCCCTGAACCCTTTCCTGTGCTCCCCTTAAGCATAGGAACACTACTGTGGCTGTCAATCCCTTGCCTCCAAGGATCTTGGTGCTTTTAGCAAATGCTAGACTTTGTGGGGTCAATAGTGTGTTGGACATTGTGCAGGGCATGCAAAGTCCAATTATGATTGCTTTGCCCTAACTAGCATGGAGAATCTTGCAAATCATTTCTCCTCCCATCCTTTTGCTCTTACAATCTTACCGCCCCCTCTTCCACAAATTTCCCTGAGCTTCAGGATGGGGAGAGATTAGTCTGGCCTAGTTCTAGGTGGTTGATATAGAGTCTCTAAAGTTCTGGATTGTGGTTTGTTGATTTTCTTTTGTAGTTTTGCTGCTCCTGCAATGCCCTTCACTCCATCCTGATGGGTATTGGATGTCACCCCCTGGCCAGAGATAAAAAGCTGTTAAACTAGAGTCTTGTTATAAGAGTATATTCAAAGGTAGATGTAATAAAAGTAGGAAACCACAGTGAGGGAGGGGTCAGTCACCCATTGGCAAAATGGTTACTTATTATCTGCCAGACTATATGCTCTCCCATTCTGGTGAGATCACACCCCCTCAGTTGTAAATGATCAGGAATGAAAAGTCTGTGAACTTAACCAGATGTCTCATTGCTTACTTGCAGTCCTTGATGGAGGCCTATTTTCTCTGCTGTAACATGGTCCCCTCTCTCCTTGTGTCTGATGTGGCCCTCCTACCCCATCCCTCCTGTTCATACTCCTTGCAATTACTGTATTATAGAGATTTATCGTCGAGTGTCTCTAGGTGGGCTGGGTGGGTTTGGTCCTAGGAGCCACCTATTAGGGAGTACGTACGGCGCTTAATTTTCTGGGTCTGGGATACTTCACTTAATATAATTGTTTCTAATGACATCCATTTCCCGGCAAATTCCAGTAATTCATCATTTTTGATGGCTGAGTAGTACTCCATTGTATAGATGTACCACAGTTTCCTTATCCACTCCTCAACTGTTGGACATTTGGGTTGATTCCATGACTTTGCTATTGTAAACAGTGCTGCTATGAACATGGTTGCACTTGTGCTATCGAAGATAACCTCTGCTGCATGGGGGGTTATTCCCAAAAGTGGAATCGCAGGGTCATATGGCATTTCAATCTTTAATTTCTTTAAGAATCTCCAGACAGCTCGCCAGAGTGGCTGTATGAGCCTGCATTCCCACCAGCAATGTAGGAGAGTTCCCCTCTCTCCACATCCTCTCCAGCATTTGTTGTTGTTTGTATTGTGGATTTTTGCCACCCTGACCGGGGTGAGATGATATCTCAGGGAAGTTTTGATTTGCATTTCCCTGATGGCTAAGGAAGTGTAGCATTTTTTAAGATATTTGTTAGACATTTTAATTTCATCTCTGGTAAAATTTCTTTTAAGTTCCAGGGCCCATTTTTTAATTGGGCCATTGGTTTCCTTGGAGTTTAGTTTTCTAAGTTCTTTGTGCACTCTGGATAATAGACCTCTATTGGATATGTGGTTAGTGAAGATTTTCTCCCATTCTGTGGGTTGCCTTTGAGCTCGTGTTACAATCTCTTTATTTGAGCAGAAGCTCTTTAATTTCACAAGATCCCAACTGTTGAGAGTTGGTAGCAGTGACTGTGCTGTTTAGGAAGTGTTGGGCTAGGTCAATCAGCTCGAGGGAGTTCCCTATCCTTTCAACTATGGTTTTTAAAGTCTCTGGCCTTAAATCAAGTTCCTCGATCCATTTGGAATTAAGTCTTGTACAAGGTGACAAGTACGGGTCCAGTTTTAATCTTCTACATGTGGAGATCCAGTTTTGCCAGCACCATTTGTTCAAGATACTGTTCTTTTTCCATTGGATTTTTTGGGCTCCTTTGTCAAAGACCAAATGGCTGTACTTTTGTGGGCTTATATCTGGGTCTTCAACCCTTATCCATTGATCTGTATGTCTATTTTGGAACTAGTACCAGGCTGTTTTTACCACAATGGATTTGTAGTATAGACTAAGGTTTTGTACGGTGATACCTCCAGCAGTGTTTTTGTTACTCAGGATTGTCTTTGCTATCCTGGGTCTTTTGTGCCTCCATATGAATTTTGAGATTGTTTGGTCAACTTCTTTAAAAGAATTGCTTTGGGATTTTAATTGGTATAGCATTGAATTTGTATATTGCCTTTGGTAGGATGGTCATTTTTACAATGTTGATTCTGCCAATCCAGGAACATGGGAGGTCTTTCCACGTTCTGGTGTCTTCTGCAATTTCTTTCTTGAGGGTTTTAAAGTTTTCATTGTAAAGGTCTTTTACCTCCTTGGTTAGGTTTATACCAAGGTCTATTTTATTTTTTAGGGGCTATAGTAAATGGGATTGTTTCTCTCAGGGCTTTTTCACTTCTTTCATTCTGGGTATATAGGAAAGCCACTGATTTTTGTACGTTTATTTTGTATCCTGCTACCCTGCTGAACTTCTCAATTAGTTCCAAGAGCTTCCTGGTGGAGTTTTTGGGATCCTTCAGATATAAGATCATGTCATCTGCAAATAGGGATAGCTTGACTTCTTCCTTGCCGATTTGAATCCCCTTTATGCCCCTTTCTTGTCTTATGGCTTCAGCTAAGACTTCAAGTACAATATTGAATAGAAGTGTTGAGAGTGGACAGCCTTGTCTAGTTCCTGATCAAAGTAGGAATGCTTCCAGTTTTTCCCCATTGAGCATAATCCTTGCTGTGGGTTTTTTGTATACAGCTTTTATTATATTTGTAAAGGTTCCTTCCATTCCTACTGTCTCTAGCGTTTTGATTATAAAAAGCTGTTGGATCTTGTCAAAAGCTTTTTCTGCATCTCTCGAGAGTATCATGTGGTCTTGGACTTTGGACTGGTTTATATGATGAATTACATTTATTGATTTGCGTATGTTGAAACAACCTTGCGTGCCGGGGATGAAGCCTACTTGGTTCCCATGAATAATCTTTTTGGTATGTTTTTGAATCCGATTTGCTACGACTTTGTTGAGAATCTTTGCATCTGTGTTCATCAAAGAGACTGGCCTATAGTTTTCTTTTTAAAGTGAATCTTTATTAAGTTTTGGGATTAAGACGATATTAGCTTCATAGAAGGAATTTGGTAGTGTTCCTTCCTTTGCTATTTGATGGAACAGTTTAAGGAGTATTGGTGTTATTAACTCCTTAAATGTCTGGTAGAACTCTGTGCTGAATCCATCTGGTCCAGGACATTTTTTGGTGGGAGGTTTCGAGATTACTTCCTCTATTTCCTTATATGTTATAGGACTATTTAAATAATTCACAACTTCCTGATTCAATTTAGGTAAGTTGTGTTTACTTAGGAATTCATCCATCTCTTTTGTGTTGTCAAACTTCAGAGAGTATAAGTTTTTGAAATATGATGTTATAATTTTCTGGATTTCTTGGGTATCAGTAGTGATATCTCCATTTTCATTTCTAATTTTGTTGATTTGGGTTTTCTCTCTCTTGTTTTTGGTTAATTTGGTTAGGGGTGTATCAACCTTATTGATTTTTTTCAAGGAACTAGCTTTTTGACTGGTTGATTTTCTCTATCGTTTTCTTAATCTCGATTTAACATATTTCTCCTCTTATTTTCCTAATCTCCTCCCTTTGACTACTTTTGGGATCAGATTGCTCTAGTGTCTCTAAAGCTTTAAGCTGCATTGTTATTTATTTCTGATGTTTCCATTTTTCTGATGTAGGCATTAAGAGCTATGAACTTACCTCATAGGACAGCTTTCATTGTGTCCCAGAGATTTTGGTAAGTTGTATTTTCATTATCATTCGCTTTCAGGAAATCTTGAATTTCCCTTTTAATTTCTTCCTGAATCCAGTTCTCATTCAGCATCATAGAGTTAAGTTTCCAGGAGTTAGTGTAGTTTCTGTTGTTTGTTGTGTTGTGGATGTCAAACTTTATGCCGTGGTGGTCTGATAGGGCACAGGTTAGAATTTCAACTTTCCTGTATATGTGGAGATTCGTTTTGTGGCCCAATATGTGATCTATTTTGGAGAAAGTTCCATGTGCTGCTGAGAAAAATGTGTATTCTTTGGTGTGTGGATGAAAAGTTCGAGAGATCTGTAAGCTCCATTTCTTTAAGGGTTTGATTAAGTTCCAAAGTGTCTCTGTTAAGCTTTTGACCTGTTGATCTATCCCATGTTGAGAGGGCGGTGTTGAAATCCCCAAGAATTATCGTTTGGGGGTTGATTTCTTGCTTTAGACGCTGTAGGATTTTCTTAATGAATGTGGAGGGGCCCGTATTGGGTGCATATGTGTCCAGTATTGTGAAGTCTTCCTGGTGAATTGTACCTGTGACTAAAATGTAGTATCCATCTGTGTCTCTTATGATTTTTTTTGGTTTGAAGTCCACTTTGTCCGACAGCATAATGGCTACCCCTGCCTGTTTCCTGGTGCCATTAGCTTGCAGTATTTTGGACTAGCCTTTAATTTTTAGGATGTTCCTGTCTTTTGTGGTGAGATGAGTTTCCTGAAGGCAACAGATTGATGTTGTCATTTTTAATCCACGTTTGTAATCTGTGTCTCTTAATCAGTGAGTTAATACCATTGACATTTCATGTTATAATGGAGAAATTATTTTTAATTCTGGACATTTTTATGTTTAGTGAATTTTGTAAGCTTATTATTTTACATTTATGTTTTTGTGGTATTATACTGCTCTTCTGTCTTCCTGGATACGGTTGTTTTTTTCTTCAAGTTTGCGTATCATTTCTAGCATTTTTTGAAGGCCTGGTTTGGTGGCCATGTATCCCTTCAAGTTGTCTTTGTGCTGGAAAATTTTTCTTTCTCGCTCGATCATGACAGATAGTTTTGCAGGGTTTGTCAGTCTGGGTTGGCATTTTTGCTCATTTAATACATGAAGTACGTCTTTCCAAGCTCTTCTTGCTTTTACTGTTTCCATTGAGAAGTCATTTGTTATTTTAATAGGTTTGCCTTTAAAAGTGACTTGGTTTTTTTCTCTTGAAGCTCTCAGCACCTTTTCTTTGTCTTGAATGTGGAGTGTTTTGACTATTATTTGCCATGGCGATTTTCTGTTTTGGTCATATCTGTTTGGAGTGTGAAATGCCTCTTGTATTTGGATGGGCCTCTCATTCTTCAGTTGAGGGAAGTTTTCATTTATGATAATTTGAAAAATTTCCTCAGGTGTGGTATTTTGAGATTCTTGCCCTGGTATTCCACGAATGCGCATGTTAGGCTTCTTCAGGATGTCCCATATCTCTTGAATATTCCTCTCAGGTACCTTTTTGGCTTTAACTACCTCTTCCATTGAGCTGGTTAATTCTCCCACTTTGTCTTCAAGATCTGAAATTCTATTTTCTGCTTCATTAGTTCTGCTGATAAGACTCTCTGTTGAGCTTTGGGTTGAAGATAACTTGTCTTTTAGTTCAATTTTAAAGTCTGCCTGAGACTGTTTTAACTGCTCTATGCCTATTTTTTGTTTCTTGAACTGTTTTTCTCAACTCCTCCAAGTGCCTGTTGTGTTCCTGTTCAAAGTGGTTGATACGATTGTTTAACTCTTCTCGAATTTCCTCTTTCATAGTGTTAATCATGGTAATGATCATACTCTGAAAGTCGTTATGTTGGGTCTGGCTTTCATGGCTATTTTCTGTGAATTTGTTCTGGTTGGAATCCATCCTTAAGGGGTTGATTCTTTCAGTAGGAGATTGGTCTCCTTGGATTTTGTTTGTCATGTATCTGCACTTTGATTTGGGCATTGTTGTTTTGTCTTCTAGGACTTTTCATTTTCTGTGTTTTCGACTGAACTGATTTAGTTGGTATTACTACACTTGGGCAGTTGTTACTAGTGCTTGCCTTGGGGTTGGGTATGTTTGTCTTTTGTTATTGTTATTTCCTAGTTGAGGCTATTAGGCTGTTAGTACATTAGTTAAATCAGGTTAAGTAGACGGGGTGAATATTAGTATGGTAGTGCACTTTTATGATGTAGTATTTTGGTGATATGTGAGAGTGAGTGGTGTATTCCCTGGAGTTGTATATGTTTTTGGGGTGGCTGTATGGAAAGGTTAATCTACAGTGATTAATATTAGAAAGGAACAGTAAGGTGAAAAAAAAAAAGGGAGGTTTACTTATCTTTGGGCTGGATGTGAAGAATCTCTCCCATGTGATAGGATGATTGTAGAGGTTTTCAGATGTATGGCCTTTGACCCTTAGAATTTGCTTGAGTTTTCTTTGGACTCTATTGAATTCTGAGTAGCAATGTGTTTTCTGTAGACCACTTGTGTGGGTCCCCAGTGGGCCAGAGAGGCAGAGGGGCTGATGTTGTTGGCAGAATTCTTCACCTAGGGCCTGGGACTTGGCTTAGTGGCCCTCCCAAGCTCCAGGGATGGAGGAATGTGAGCAAGTCCTGTCCAGTGGGTCGGACAGGTGGGCGGGAGGGAGAAAGGGGGCTGGGGTCCTGGGGGCGTGGCCCAGGCCAAAGCTCGAGGCAGTCCGAGGCTTGCTGCCGGGACATGGGGCGACCTGGGAGGTTTGGGGGCTGGGCAGACTGACTCACTCACCTGGGGATGGCGGCGCGGATAAAGGCGGCGCGGGAGGGAGAAAGGAGTCTGGGGTCCCGGGGGCGCAGCCCAGGCCAAAGCCCGAGGCAGCCTGGGGCGTGCTGCTGGGACACGGGGCGACTCTGGTTTCTTTTAAATCAAGTTTAAAGGCTTGAGGATTGTCAGTGGGTATTCTGTTTGACTTAACTTAATGTTTGTGTTTGGACCACATTATGAAGCAAACCAAATCTAAATGCCCTGTTCAGTCCCATTGAGACTTGCAGCTCAGGTGAGATGTGGGCTGTGGGATGTACTACTCATTGCAATTAGTCTATGATGAAGAAGTCTTCAATTATTTAAGGATCTCAGGGTCTCTGTTTTAGGTATATTTTTATTAATAAATTAACTTTGGAAAATTATGCATGATTTTTTTCGCATGTGTAGGTGTGCGTATGAGTGTGTGGGCCTGTGGAGGTCCAAGGGTGACTTCAGGCTTCAGGAATCATCCTGGATTGTTCTTCCTCATTTTTGCTTGGCTTTGGGACTTCCCAGGCTCTATCTTCCAGGGCCAGAAGTGCCACCATTTTCACCCCATGTTTTTATGGGTTCTGGGATCTGAACTCGTGTTCTTTTACTCATGCAGCAAAAGCTTAACCCCTAAGCCATCTTTCCAGCCCATGTTTTTATCTTTTTTAAGTGCCTTTGGTATCCCATCACTATGTTTTCTTGCTAATTTTTCTTATGAGATAAAGCTTCTTACTGCTTGTCTTTGTCTTGCTTTAAACCCTATAAACCTGCTGAGAAAGTTGGAAAGATATTTAAAGAGTTCATGCTAAAAAACAAAGGTCATTGACGAGTGACAAATTATAGCTAAAAGAGCAATTAGTTACCACACATTGACTTTATTTTCACCTGGTAATGACTCTGAGGGTCATGTTGGTCATCTTTGCTAACACAGTTATTATATCAACAATATTCATTGTTTTACATGCAAGGGTTTTGTCAACAATTTTATTTTTACTCTATATCTCTGTTGGGAGGTTTCATGCCTATGGTCATGATTGATTTGGTTATTAGAGAAGGAAGAGATGAGATTAAATGGAAACAATCATTCCTTGTTACTTTGTGGGTGATTCAGCTGAATTAACAGAAGCATTTATGCATGAGGCAGAAGTGACAATAAGGTGTGGTCCTGGTGTGACTGGCTGCAGAGGAAACAAAACATTATCAACTTACGTTTGTATTTTCCCTCGTATTTCTAGCAGTCCATGTGGAAACTCAATTTTTCTGAAAGAGACCCAGTGTCTGATTTTATGTAGGACATATATTTCCAAATCATGTTTGACCTTGGCCATTTTATCTATCCTTCCTATATAGCACAAGTTGAATTGTACCATCTCTCAAAAAAGGTATGTCGAAGTTCTGATCCCTAGTAACTTTGGAAGTGCCTCTGTGTGGAGAAGGGGTCTTTGCCAATATAATTGAATGGAGGAAGGACTTGTAGAAAGATTCATTCTGATGGATCTTAATTCCAATGACAAGCAGCTTTATAGGGAAGGGAGAAGCCATACACAGGGAATGAGGGCGAGAAAAGACAGAGCAAAAAAAGAGAGGGCTTTGTTTACAGTCAAGCTACAGCAAGGATTACAAAGAATCAACAAAGCTTAAATGAGTCTTGCAGAGTAGATTTTTTTTTGAGCTTCCAGAACGACACTCCCCTGCCACTACCTTGATTCTGGATTTCTGACCTTCA
The DNA here is from genome assembly GCA_023101885.1 of Typhlomys cinereus. NCBI lineage: Eukaryota > Metazoa > Chordata > Mammalia > Rodentia > Platacanthomyidae > Typhlomys > Typhlomys cinereus. The sequence goes on along the minus strand of JALPQD010000183.1, from coordinate 1,482,046 downwards.
AAAGTAGAAGAGAATAATTTGTCGTTTTAAACTACTTGGTTTGTGATGGTTTGTTATTGCCGCCCTAGGAAAAGAGTGTACTGCCCTCTATTAATCATCCTGTAGGAGGCAGCGTGCCAAAGTGGGATTGACTTTGATGAGAGTTGGGAAGCACACGTTCCCACCTTAATGCTGCTTTAAGTGCCTCTGTGACCTTGTCTGTGTTGCATTCCCTTCTGCAGCTTTTCTTGCTTCATTTGTAACTGGGAAGAATGTGGACATCTGGTCCCAGTTTTATCTCTGCTCTCCAATTATCTGAAGGAAAAAAAAGAGCTAGAAAACTAGACAAGATCTAAAAAATAGTTCGAGGATGTTAGAAAACTCTCAATGCTGGGCTGAGCTTACTAAGTCTGAGACAAGGTCAAGAAAGTCCTTCTGATTGCTCTAGCTTTGAACCTGAAGACACAATCTGAACTCCACTAGACACAATAAACCCAAGCAAAGCATCCGAGTTGAAGAGTCACATGGAGGATGAATAGAGGAAAGTGATCTGGAATGTGTGGAAGAAAGCCCGAGAGAAGAGTTCATCACGTGGCTGATGATTTCAGAAGCGCGCATGAGATGCATGAGATTCTTGAATCTTTGCTAAGTACTGAAGTGTACCTGCATGCAGTGAACGTCAGCTGACATTGGCAGTAGTCTAGGTTGCTGTCAGCTGAGCAGTTGAGCTGCCACAGAGGTAGGAACTGGGAGACAACACTGAGCATCCTGCCTTTCGTTAGAGCCTCCATGAGGTTTATGTTTTGGTAGGATAAAGTAACTCTAAAGCAAAGGCCATGGTAGACCTTCCTTAGCATAGCTTAAGGTAAGCCTCAGAGATACCCACCTGTTTGTAAGTAATGTTATTGCCTGTCAAGATTAACTTTTTGAGGGCTGGAGAGGTGGCTCAGGGGTTAATCCTCTGCCTTGCAGGCGGAAGGTCCTGAGTTCGGATCCCAGATCCCACGTATAGACGCCAGGCGGAAGCAGGGCAGCCTGCATTTCTGGTCCTGGTAGAGCAGAGCCTGTGAATCCGGGGCAGAGTAAACAAGGAGGAGGTGGAGGCGGTCCATGGAAGTTCCCGAATTCGCCTGCACAATTGAATAAAAATAAAAAAAAGATTAGTTTTTTGTCAAGATTAGCTTGTCAACATTAGCATTTATTTATTTTTAATGTATGTATGTGTGCACATATGATGTGCATGTGTGTGCTTGTGTGGGGGCGGCACACACTGCTGTAGTGTGGGTGTAGACGTCAGAGGACAACCTCAGCTGCCAGTACTTGCCTACTGCCTTTATCAGTCCTTCTGGTTATTTATTCACTGCTGTGAGTGCCAGGCTGATTGGCTGATAAACTTCCATCAATTCTCCTGTCCCTGCCTCCCATCTCCTAGCAGGGGAGTGCGGGATTGAAGACAGGTGAGTTACTGTAACTGACTTTCATGCGGTTTCTGGGATTATGAACTCAGGTCCTTGTACCTGTGCAACAAGTGATCTACCCACTGAGCCATCTCCTTAGCGCAAGGACACCATCTAGGCGGTGTAAGCAGAAAATATTTCCTAGCCTGAGCAAAGAATGAGTGTGACCCAGAAGACAAATCAGACATTAGGATCACACCCAGGAGTGACAGAAAAAATGGAATCAACAGATGAGACTTTCAAAAGAGCTCTGACAAACCTGCACAAGACTTAAATTAAGGACTGGGGAGATGGCATATCATAAAACGCCTGCCTCATGAGTGTGACCTGACTTTGATCCTGAGAACCCACACAGCAAGCTGGGCACAGTGGCACACACTTAACTAGTGATGGTAAGCTGGGAGGTGGAGACAGACAAGCTGGCAGCTCCCAGCCAGCAAGCTTAGTGTGACACTTGTTTGGTGTTCCAGGCTTAGCAGGGCCTTGTTTCCAAAGAAAAGGTGGGAGGATTTCTAAGAAATGACACCTGTGTTTGCCCTCTGACCTCTACATGCAGCGCCCACATGCCTAGGTATACCTACATGAATGTTTGCGCACACACATACACACACACACACACACACACACACACACACACACACAAACACACAGACAAAAGTAACAGTGAGATATAGTATAAATGGAGGAAGGCAGAATGGAAGAATTCTATTGTAAGGCTATTATATATGAAATATACATATTTAGTTTAGTATTATTTGAAGATTAATGGTAATTTCATCACGTAATTAATATGCATGTTGAATTCTCTGGCTCCCCAAAGTTGTGCTACTATGACAACTTCTTAACCTTTCCTTTTGCTCTGCCCTTTTCAGTTCAGTAACTACACTAGATATCATATGTCTGATTAAAACTCTACAAGGATGATTCATGTCAGAGCAAAGCTGAAGTTTATCAGTACTTGTATAACCTGGTCCAACATGGCTTCCTTTTGCCTCATCTCCAATCCCTTCCCTGCTTCTTTCTGACACTAGCTGTGGCTCCTCCCTTTTCTTGCATCTGACTGGCAGACAGACTCCTTCCTTGTGATGGTTGCACTTGCTCTCCTGTGCCCCGCCCACTCCACCTCACACATCAAAGCCTGCTTCCTTCTTGCCTCCAAATCTTTTCTCTAACTTGACTTTTCTTTCTTGTTTCCCTGAACCCCAGCTTTAGATGGCAAACCTACCATTTATTCTCCATCCATCCATATGCTCTCTTCCTGGCTTAGCCTCTCTGCAACACTCCTTCTTACTTAAGAAACTCGCAATAACTTTATGCCTTTGTTTTCTTTATTGATGGTCTCTACTTCCTAAGTTCTTTATAAACCCATATAAGCACAGTCCCCCCCTCCTTGTTCACCTGTAATACCTAGAATAGACCCAAAGTGGACTATGTGCTCAGTAAATATCACATTGAATGGCATATCAATAAAGTGTGGAGACCCATTGTTCTTGGGGCACCTTGACCCTCTGTGACAATACTGTCCTGGCCCTTGCCTGGAATTTAGCCACCATTTTTCTCTGCCCCCATTTGCCTCCAAGGTGCAGGGAATTGGGACTATGTTCTTCAGCATAAAAAGAGAAACTTGAGAGTCCTGCTCTAGGCTTTTCATTCACCCTAACAAATATGACAACCTGTTTTTGTCTTTAAAGCATTTGTGTGTCTGGAAAGTAGCCACTTCGAAAGGCCTGTTTTTTTTTTTTTTTTTTTTTTTTTCTGTATTTCAAAGTGAGCTTGCAGTCTTCCCTGGGTTTTGATTTTTGTCTTTTGGAAATCAGTGCCTGAAGCTGTGTTGCATTGAAGGCTTGGGATCTTTCATCCCTGGCTGTGAGAAGATAAAAGGGGGGCTCTCTGTGGTCTGCTGGGTAGCTTTCTTCAGCTTCAGGTAGCTCTAGATGTAAGTGAAGGAAAATGACACGCGGGCTCTTGCTCTGTCTGGGGTTACGGTTGAGGAAAACATAGATCCTGGTTTCCTCTGCACCGTTTAATTTAGTCTGCAGGTAGAGTGTGCCTCCACATTTGCCTCCTTGCAGTGTGTGGGGGGTTGTGGAAGCAGAACCCAGGACACTTTGATCATGTCTCTGTCTGTGTTTGTCATATTTTCCTTGATGGTCACTGACCCAGAAGTGCAGGCACGAGACTGAAGGGCAAATGTCACAGGTTTAAACTTGAAGTTTGAAACTGAAACCCACTCTGAAGTAGCGATTAAATACTTTTTAGGTACTGCTTTTGCACTGTAGCAGGAGGTTAAGAGATTAGGCGGCTATTTGTTGTTTTAAACTGGTGTTATCTTTTTATGTATCCAGAAAATAAAATAATGGTAGTTTCCATTAGCGAATTTAATTTTCTTTTGAATCGATTACTAAAACAGAATTTTTCTCCATTTCTGTAATATATTCTGTATCTATTGAATTTATCTCCTTCCCCTCCCTCCCTCCCTCCTCCCTCCCTCCTTCCTTCTCTCCTTTCCTCTCTCCTTCCCTCCCTCCTTCCGTCCCTCCTTCCCTCCCTTTCTTCCTCTCTCCTTCCCTCCCTCTCTCCCTTCCATCTTCCATCCCTTCCTCCCATCTTCCCTCTCTTCCTCCCTTCCTTTTTATTTTGGACACACAACTGCACCGTTTATCTCAGGCTGGTCTGGAACTTCCTGCATAGCCCTCACTTATCTTGGATGAAGGTGATTCTTTCTACCTCAATTTCCCAAATGTGCTACCGTGTCCACCTAGGGTTTTTTTTTGTGGTGGAGTAGGCTTTATAGGAAGGATTATAAAAAATAAAATTGTGGCACATATTCTGTAATCAGCTTTATGTTTTATCAATAGCAAAAATTTGAAATATAGACAGTCTCCCCTGCTCTCCAGCTATTGCCCCTAGCTTTTCTAAGTTCCCTTTTACTCTCTGTGGAATGAGTAGAAATTAATCGTCTAAGAAACAATTCCATTCTATAGTCCTGAAAGGTTTGATGGTAGGAATTGGATATGTGTGACCCTCAAAATTAACACTCATGCATACATAATAGGAAATACTTGCTTACCAAGTGTATCAACAAATAAATGAATGGATAGGGAAGGAAAAAGACCATAGATTATTCTGATTTCCCTTCTTTGCTTGGCTGTGTGTGGCAAAGAAATGTTCACAACAGAGAAACAGTTGCTTCATTTGTGGTTTTACTTTTTTGAGTTGATTTTACCATGTTATTATACCAGATAATACTGTGAATCTTTATCCAGTGTGGTATACGACTCGCCACTCCGAAGTGTAGTGGTTTGAATAATGAACATTAATTTGGCTCTTGCTTTACTGCATGCTGTGGCTGGTTCTTCTGCTCCAGGTGGTGCTGGCTGGGCCTATGATGGTCTGCTGACTCTCAGGGTGCATACGATGGCTCATGCACTGCTGGCACTTGGTGCTGGCCACTGGGACTCTTGTCAAATGGTCCCCTATGTGACTCAGACTTCTCATTTCCAGTGCTGTGACTCAAAAGGTGCACTGATGTCCTTGCACTAGCAGAAGCTTCAGTCATCCATAGTGTTGGTTTGGGAGCAACTCAGTGTGATCCTTTGGTCAAAACAAGTAATAGGGCAAGCCTAGATTCAAAGAGAGAAAAGCATTTTACCTCTCAGTGGATAGAGTAACAGCTCATGGTCACTACTGCAAAATGTATCTGTTGAAAGAATATTTGCTTTCATAAATGAAAATTATGGGATGTATCTGAATGCCAATCATGCCTTCATCATTTATTTAATGTGTCATGGCCAAGTTATTTTGGGTTGCTGAGCCTGGGTTTCCTTGTCTGTGAGGAGGATTACCCTGAGGACCCCCTGAAGCCATGAGTGTAAGCTACACGCAGTCAATCAGTCATTTAAGACCATTGTAAGTACTCAAGAAAGTGTTAAACATTATTATCATTGTGGTTCATTGAATCAGTCTACATTCAAGACACAATTATCTCTCTTCATGAATGTTCATTTAATCAGTTTCATTCATCTGTTCCTTATGAAGTGTTATGACTTTTAAAAAGTAGTCAAAGCCAAGAATACATGAAAGCAATGTGATATGCTCATATCCTTGAATTAAACACACATCCTCGTTTTTCCCCATCGATCTTCTTTCCTGCTGGCTGTGGTGACTGTTCTGTACATGTGGTAGACGCCGCCTTAGAACCATGTAAGAGCTGTCATAGCCAGGGCCAGGGCTGTCACAGTTTACTGATGTTGGCTATGTGGGTGATGCTTAATAGGAAATGAAAAACTCTATAGGGTTTCCACTTTTAAAAATTTGCTTTTGCAGAGTCAGAGTAAAAGATCAGAAAGATTTTAAAATAAACCCATTGAACTCATAATATGAGAGCTGAACTGTGAGCCAGTCTGTAACTTTCCTCTGTGGCTTTGAAACAGTGATTCGTTATTCACAAATAATCTTCCCGAACATTTGGTTGCACTTTTGTGAAATTTGTTTTTGAAATAGTACTTACATATTCTGTTGTGGGGGATTTTTGGGAGTGAACAACAATTTTTGTTTTGGGAGCGAACAACAATTTTACTTTAATAAATACTTCAAGATGCATTTCTCCAAGTGGTTATAATTCCAGATGTTCAGTCTGAGGTATGTATTCTTTGTTCAGCTGCTTTATCTCACCACAATTGGATGATAAAGTTAATCTTTTAGTATAACTCATTTTTTTTTATTTTTGTGATTTTTCTGCTACAAAGAATATTTTGATTACAAAAAATCTTGCCATATTCTTTATAAAAAATGTTAGGCATATCCAGAAGGATTTAAAGGTGAATTGTTGTGATTTTGATCACCGCTGAAAAAATAGTGTCCACCAGAAGCCAAAGAATTTAAGTTTTTACTGCCAACACTTCAAGATGCTTTCTATTTTTGTTTTGCAGCATAGAAAATAAATTCTAATGAATCAAAGTAACTTTTATAAAGTTATGTGATCACGTTCAGATTTGCCTATTTTCAAATGTTTCTGACCATCTCATAATATAAAGGCCATTCTTTTTTATTAATGAGTTTTTGTCATTGCTCCAACCCCCTCCTTCCCACTCCCCTCCTATCTCAGCCTCTTCTTTCCTCTTCAATCTAGTCATGTCCCTCTTAGCCTCTTGTCCCTCTGAACCCTTTGGGATGCCTGTGTTGGTAAGGGAGTCAGAATGATAAAGGTCATTCTTTAGTGCTGATATCAATTTGTGTATTCTTCCTGATCACTTCAAATATAGGAACAGAGTTCCATGTACAACTAGCCATTTCTTCAAAGGGAAATCAATCAGGAGATTGCTGGTTTTCAATACTTCAGCAACCACAGAATTTTTATAAAGTGGACAGTATCTTAGAGATGAGCTATTGATATATTTTTTTAAAGGCCAAATAGGCCTGAAGTCCAGGCTGGCTTTGAACTCATGATCTTCTACCTTAGCCTCCTAGTTGTTGGGATTGTAGGTCCCTCACACCCATTGACCTTTCATTTTGAAGCTAACCTCCTTGTGCAGATGTTGAGGTTGAGGTACCAACAGCTGAAGTTTCCCCAAGTAGACTGGATAAAAACTAGAAACAGGCTGTCTTGAAACTTTCAGGCACTAGATCATATCTCCTTGAACTACTTGTGTGTGCCTATAATATATACCATTTTACAACGTCAGGTACACATCTAGGTTCTTTGCAATATACCCAATTTAGCTGTCATGACTGCTTGTTGGGATAACACTCATACAGTGAGTTCTGGAAACAAGGATGGATGGATGACAAGGGCTATCAATAGGGGAACTGAGGATCTAGAGGACCCAGCCAATGTCTGTTGGACACCCAGCTTGGTGGCTTGGGGAGCACTGTAAGGAGAGCAATCTGATTGGAACAGGTTGTGGGGAGGATACTTGGGCTGGGAGCCCGCCCAGAATCTTACCAAATCCTTGATTTAGCACTGTGTGTAGCTTTCCCAACTTCTTACTGCACAGAGACTGCATTTTTACAGTGCTCTGCTGATAAAAAACAGCCAGAACCCTGCCTGTACCCGACTCAAGGTGTTGTTGATATGCATGTTGAAATCAGGAATGTATCTAGAGCCACATGAAGAAAGAGGAATGAATGAATTTCGAGTCCGTATTTATCAAATGGGTTATTTAGAAGAAAGAGGGCGCCGAGGAGCTGACTTGGTGGGTGAGCTGCCATTTACACAGCTTACAGACCAGCACCACGTATATGTAACCGCTGCAGGTCGTAGAAGCTTCTGTAACTCTAGGGCTCCCAAGGTGGAGGAGGATCCCTGAGGCTTGCTGGCCACGCACCGTAGCTGAACCAGCAAGTTTTAGTTCAAAGGAAGACCCTGTCTCAAAAAACAAGGTGGAAAATGATTTAAATGACACCAATGTCAACCTCTGTCCTCCACATGCGCACACATGGGTGACGCCCACACACACATGGGCATGCACATGCATACACCAAACGTCGTGAAAGGGGGAAGGAAAGAGGGAAGAAAGGAAATAAAAAGAAGGAAGAAGTGAAAGGAAGGAAGGAAAAAGAAGGAAGAAGTGAAAGGAAAAAGTGAAACAGTTTCTCTAGCTTTCTAGCAAGTGACCTACTTGAATGATGTGCCAAAATGTGTCTTGTATTTTATCTTTGGGTTTCCCTTTTACCTTGAATTATACTCCCCTTCTCATCCCTCTGTCTTCCTTCTCTTTCTCCCTTCTTCCATCTGTTTCTTCCTACTCTTCATCTACTAATCAATGAACCTTGGGTTTCTAGGACCCAGATTCTTTGGTATCTAGCTGGTCCTACCCTCTTCATTAAATACGGTGTGTCTGCCCTCTGAAACTCTGGAACTCTGCTTAATCCTACTATACAAAGATGACTATTTATTTATTTATATTATTTATTTTTTATTTTTTTAAACATTTTTATTATCTCCGCTCATACAAACTTAATAGGTACACCGGTTCCCTCCCTCCCTCCTCTTCCCCCCAACCCCTCTGCTCACCCTCCTCTCACCCCTCCCTCCCCACTCCCCAGTGCCTCCCCTCCCCCAATCCCCGGAGAATCCTTTAATGTGCATGCCAAACTCTCCTCTGGGTCCTCCTCTCCGATGACGTACAAGGACCCAGTGGCATTTCCCTGAACCCTTTCCTGTGTTCCCCTTAAGCATAGGAACACTACTGTGGCTGTCAATCCCTTGCCTCCAAGGATCTTGGTGCTTTTAGCAAATGCTAGACTTTGTGGGGTCAGTAGTGTGTTGGACATTGTGCAGGGCATGCAAAGTCCAATTATGATTGCTTCGGCCCTAACTTGTGTGGAGTGTCTTGCATAAAAGATGACTATTTAGAGCAAACATTCTTGGACTACTCAACTGTAGTGTCAGCACATACTGAGAAGTGGGTCTGCAGTAAAACACATGTAAAACCGTTACGGCCTTAATGCTTCCACATGTACAAGGGTTTCATCTTGGGATCCTGTCACTCTTTATGTTGTTTCTGTCCTGAGAGTGTCCTCTTCACTCCAGAGCTGATGCCTCTTCTAGTTACTTTTCTTTTTGCTGCTGTGAGACCATTTTCATATTTGGGCAGAAAGGGGGATTTATTTGCCTTATAGTTCCAGAGGGGAGATATAGTCCATTAAGGTGAAGAAGGCATGGTGGGCAGCCGTCGCTGAAGATGGTTCAAGTCACAGCCATCATTATGGAGGAAGAGAGAGTAAGAGACAAACTGCCAAATCAAGTGTGGGGGGGGATACCAAAGCCTCAGGCCGGCCTGTGAAGTGCCTTCCTCCAGTAAGGCCCCACCCCTAAAGATGCCTTCCCAAGGCTCATCAGCCAAAGGTTCAAACACGTAGCCTATGGGGGAGAACTCACAGTCAAAACATGCCAACACCATTTCAGTAGGAGGACAGTGATGGTACACATGAGCTCAGATCTCCTTTCTGGTTTGAATTGGCTTTTGCATTCATTTCCTGATTCATTTTCTAATTTTAGAGTGCTCATTTTTTGTTGTCATTTAAATGTCTTAAATTCCTTTTAAAATAAAATATGATAATACATTAATGTTATCACTCAGTATTTGTAACTAGGGAGAGGTACCTTTAACACTCTTAGCTTGAAGAGTCACTTGCCCCTTGTGAACAGCAAGGACGCCCCATGGTCTGTTTCTAACCACAGAGGATTATGAGGCAGGTACAAAAGGGACAGTTTGCTTTTCATTTTTTTCCAAATCATCTGCAAGGATACGAACCCTGTGGCATATTATTTTTTTTTAATTTGCTAACAGTTAACTTTAAATGAATTAGATTAATTAAAATGCCTGAAAGTATTTTTTAAGAAAATTTTTGTTTTTCCCCACAAATACAGTAAGCATCAATATTTATATAATAAATATAATTTAGGTAGAAGAGCTAAAGCCTATTTTTTTTGTTTCAATGTGAAGTTGCAAAGAATTGATTTTCCCTAAGGAGCTAATTATTCTGAGATTACTATGGTAGCAGATTTTACCAGAAAATCAGGATTCTTGTAAACAGTCATTAAAAATAGACTTACAAATATCATTTATGCATAACATAGAAGCCACATAAGCCCATTAATTTTTTAAATGATTGACTATATAAATAATTATTTTAACTATGAATGAGTTTTAGTTTAAAAGTTGTGTAAATTATGAAGAGACATTTGAAATTTTTGGATTCTCCAGTTCCTTGACCTTTGGTTATAAAACAAGAAAGTTTTCTAATTTTCAACTTGACATATAAAATTCATATTGTTTCAGAAGACAACATCACTGTCTGTAAGTTACCAAGAGTCCCAGTAAGAGCCTTTGTTAAAGTACTACTTCCTTGGCGACATATGTGCTTTCATGAGAAAACTTTGTCCTTTAGATTCTGTTTTCTGGTAGTGGACGACAGTTCAGTCCTTGTTCATCTGACCAGAATCTCTCTCTCTCTCTTTCGGTGAGACAATCTGGTTTCTGTGAAAGAGGAGACAGTTACTCCATTCCGTCTGTCTGGGGTGTGTCTGACCCACCTTCTGGCACCAGATGGCCTGAACGACCAGGCTTGGCTAAGGAGAAGAGGTTCATGTGCAGTGTCAGGAATGAATGTGGTACCCTTCCGCACCCCGCTCCTCCGGCCAGGACGCGCGCGCGCGCAGTCCAGCCCGGCCTCACCCGCGACCTAGGTAAGCTCCGCTCGCGCCCGCCCACCAGAACCCCAGGTCAACCCAAGGGACCCAGCTCCTACCCCACCATCCAAGCTGGGATCCGCGCGCAGGGCCGAGGGACGAGGAGGACCTCCCCCTGCGCCCGGGCCCCGCCCCAGCTCCCCTCGGGTCAAATAGATACAGGCCAATGTCCCCATCCTCCCTTCCCCACCCTGTTCATCCGGCCAGGACGCGCGGTCCAGGCGGGCCTCATCCGTGACCTAGGTAAGTTCCGTCCCTGCCCACCCCCAGAACTTCAGGCCAAATAATTCAGTTTAGTGAAATTGAAAGATCTTAAGAGTTAAAACGACAATGCCAAAGTCAAAGTGTAAATCCATGAGAAACAACACTCAAGTAAACAAATTTCCCACCGAAGGAATTAATCCCACAATGTTAGACTCCAACAAGAAAAACCCACGGAAAATGGCCAAGAAAGCCTGACCCAGGATAACGACTTTCAAAATATGATGATTACCATGTTCAATACTATGAAAGAGGAAATCCGGGAGGAATTACATAATCGAATCAATCGCTTTGAAGAGGAACACAACAGACACTTGGAGGAGTTGAGAAAAACAGTGCAAGAAACATAAACTGGCATAGAGCAGTTAAAACAGACTCAAGCAGAGTTTAAAACTGAGCTAAAAGACAAGTTATCTTCAACCCAGAACTCCACAGAGAGTCTTATCAATAGAACTAAGGAAGCAGGAAACAGAATTTCAGACCTTGAAGATAAAGTGGGAGTACTAACCAGCTCAATGGAAGAGGTTGTTAAAGCCAAAAAGATACTTGAGAGAAATATCCAAGAGGTATGGGACCCTGAAGAAGCCCAACATGCGTATTCATGGAATACCAGAGCAAGAATCTCAAAATACCACCCCTGAGGAAATTTTTCAAACGATCATCAAGGAAAACTTTCCTCATCTAAAAAAAGAGAGGTCCATCCATATACAAGAGGCATTCCGCACCCCAAACAGATACTACCAAAACAGAAGCACACCTCGGCAAATAATAGTTAAAACACTCCACATTCAAGATAAAGAACTAGTGCTGAGAGCTTCAAGGGAGAAAAAACAAGTCACTTTTAAAGGTAAACCTATTAAAATAACAAATGACTTCTCAGTCGAAACAGTAAAAGCAAGAAGAGCTTGGAGAGACATACTTCAAGTATTGAATGAGCAAAAATGTCAACCCAGGCTTATTTACCCTGCAAAACTATCTGTCATGATCGAGGGAGAAAGAAAAATCTTCCAGCACAAAGACAACTTGAAGGGATACATGTCCACCAATCCAGGCCTTCAAAAAATGCTAGAAATGATACTCAAGTGTGAAGAAAAAAACAGGCATATCCAGGAGAGCAGAAGGCAAATATAACACCATTAAAAGTGAAGCAATATACTTATAAAAACTACTAAACATAATAAATGTCTGGAATTAAAAATAGTTTCTCCATTATAACACTAAATGTTAATGGACTTAATTCACTGATCAAGAGACACAGATTACAAACTTGGATTAAAAATCACAATCCATCAATCTGCTGCCTGCAGGAAACCCATCTCACCACAAAAGATAGGCACGCTCTAAAAATAAAAGGCTGGTCAACAATACTACAAGCAAATGGAAGCAGAAAACAGGCAAGGGTAGCCATTATGCTATCAGACAAAGTGGACTTCAAACCAAAGAAAATTATAAGAGACATGGATGGATACTACATTTTAGTCACAGGTACAATTCACCAGGAAGACTTCACAATACTGAACATATATGCAACTAATACGGACCCCTCCACATTCATTAAGAAAATCCTACAGCGTCTAAAGCAAGAAATCAACCCCCAAACGATAATTCTTGGGGATTTCAACACCGCCCTCTCAACATGGGATAGATCAACAGGTCAAAAGCTTAAAAGAGACACTTTGGAACTTAATCAAACCCTGAAAGAAATGGACCTTACAGATCTCTCGAACTTTTCACACACATACCAAAGAATACACATTTTTCTCAGCAGCACACGGAACTTTCTCCAAAATAGATCACATATTGGGCCACAAAACGAATCTACACATATACAAGAAAGTTGAAATTCTAACCTGTGCCCTATCAGACCACCATGGCCTGAAGCTGGACATCCACAACACATCAAACAAGAGAAAATACACTAACTCCTGGAAACTTAACAATATGATACTGAATGAGAACTGGATTCAGGAAGAAATTAAAAGGGAAATTCAAGATTTCCTGAAAGTGAACAAAAATGAAAATACAACTTACCAAAATCTCTGGGACACAATGAAAGCTGTCCTAAGAGGTAAGTACATAGCTCTTAATGCCCACGTCAAAAAAATGGAAACATCAGAAATAAACAACTTAACAATGCAGCTTAAAGCTTTAGAGAAACTAGAGCAATCTGATCCCAAAAGTAGTAGAAGAGAGGAGATTAGCAAACTAAGGGGAGAAATATCTGAAATCGAGATTAAGAAAACGATAGAAAAAATCAACCAGTCAAAAAGCTGGTTCTTTGAAAAAATCAATAAGATTGATACACCCCTAGCTAAATTAACCAAAAGCAGGAGAGAGAAAACCCAAATTAACAAAATTAGAAATGAACATGGAGTTATCACTACTGATACCCAAGAAATCTAGAGAATTATAACATCATATTTCAAAAACTTATACTCTGTGAAGTTTGACAACATAAAAGAGATGGATGAATTTCTAAGTAAACACAACTTACCTAAATTGAATCAGGAAGTTGTGCATTATTTAAATAGTCCTATAACATATAAGGAAATTGAGGAAGTAGTGTTGAATCTTCCCACCAAAAAATGTCCTGGACCAGATGGATTCAGCACAGAGTTCTACCAGACATTTAAGGAGTTAATAACACCAATACTCCTTAAACTGTTCCATCAAATAGCAAAGGAAGGAACACTACCAAATTCCTTCAATGAAGCTAATATCATTTTAATCCCAAAACCTTAATAAAGACTCACTTAAAAAAGAAAACTATAGGCCGATTTCTCTGATGAACACAGACGCAAAGATTATGAACAAAGTCTTAGCAAATCGGATTCAAAAACATATCAAAAAGATCATTCACAGGGACCAAGTAGGCTTCATCCCCGGCACACAAGGTTGGTTCAACATACGCAAGTCAATAAATGTAATTCATCATGTAAACGAGTCCAAAGTCCAAGACCACATGATACTCTCGAGAGATGCAGAAAAAGCCTTTGACAAGATCCAACAGCCTTTTATGATCAAAACGCTAGAGACAGTAGGAATGGAAGGAACCTTTATCAATATAATAAAAGCTGTATACAACAAGCCCACAGAAAGGATTATGTTAAATGGGGAACAATTGGAAGCATTCCCACTTCGATCAGGAACTAGACAAGGCTGTCCACTCTCACCACTTCTATTCAATATTGTACTTGAAGTCTTAGCTGAAGCCATAAGACAAGAAAGGGACATAAGAGGGATTCAAATCGGCAAGGAAGAAGTCAAACTATCCCTATTTGCAGATGACATGATTTTATACCTGAGTGACCCCAAAAACTCCACCAGGAAGCTCCTGGAACTAATTGAGAAGTTCAGGAGGGTGGCAGGATACAAAATAAATGTGCAAAAATCAGAGGCCTTCCTATATGCCCAGAATGAAAGAAGTGAAAAAGCATTGAGAGAAACAATCCCATTTACTATAGCCCCTAAAAAAATGAAATACCTTGGTATAAACCTAACCAAGGAGGTAAAAGACCTTTACAATGAAAACTTTAAAACCCTCAAGAAAGAAATTGCAGAAGACACCAGAAGGTGGAAAGACCTCCCATGGTCCTGGATTGGCAGAATCAACGTTGTAAAAACGACCATCCTACCAAAGGCAATATACAAATTCATTGCTATACCAATTAAAATCCCAAAGCAATCCTTTAAAGAAGTTGACCAAACAATCTCAAAATTCATATGGAGGCACAAAAGACCCAGGATAGCAAAGACAATCCTGAGTAACAAAAACACTGCTGGGGGTATCACCATACCGAACCTTAGTCTATATTAAAAATTCATAGTTATAAAAACAGCCTGGTACTGGCTCCAAAATAGACACACAGATCAATGGATAAGGATTGAAGACCCAGATATAAGCCCACAAAATTACAGCCATTTGGTCTTTGACAAAGGGGCCCAAAGAATCCAATGGAAAAAGAACTACCTCTTCAACAAATGGTGCTGGCAAAAGTGGATCTCCACATGCAGAAGATTAAAGCTGGACCCATACTTGTCATCATGTACAAGACTTAATTCCAAATGGATCAAGGACCTTGATATCAGGCCAGAGACTATAAAAACCATAGTTGAAAGGATAGGGAACTCCCTCGAGCTGATTGGCTTAGGCCAACATTTCCTAAACAGACATCCAATGGCACAGTCACTGCTACCAACTCTCAACAGTTGGGATCTTGTGCAATTGAAGAGCTTCTGTTCAGATAAAGAGATTGTAACATGAGCTCAAAAGCAACCCACAGAATGGGAGAAAATCTTCACTAACCACATATCTGATGGAGCTCTACTTTCCAGAGTGCACAAAGAACTTAGAAAACTAAACATCAAGGAAACCAATGGCCCAATTAAAAAATGGGCCCTGGAACTTAAAAGAAATTTTACCAGAGATGAAATTAAAATGTCTAACAAATATCTTAAAAAATGCTCCACTTCTTTAGCCATCAGGGAAATGCAAATCAAAACTTCCCTGAGATATCATCTCACCCCGGTCAGGATGGCAAAAATCCACAATAGAAACAACAACAAATGCTGGAGAGGATGTGGAGAGAGGGGAACTCTCCTACATTGCTGGTGGGAATGCAGGCTCATACAGCCACTCTGGCGAGCCGTCTGGAGATTCTTAAAGAAATTAAAGATTGAAATGCCATATGACCCTGCGATTCCACTTTTGGGAATAACCCCCCATACAGCAGAGGTTCACCTCGATAGCACAAGCACGACCATGTTCATAGCAGCACTGTTTACAATAGCAAAGACATGGAATCAACCCACATGTCCAACAGTTGAGGAGTGGATAAGGAAACAGTGGTACATCTATACAATGGAGTACTACTCAGCCATCAAAAATGATGAATTACTGGAATTTGCCGGGAAATGGATGTCATTAGAAACAATTATATTAAGTGAAGTATCCCAGACCCAGAAAATTAAGCACCGTATGTACTCCCTAATAGGTGGCTCCTAATACCAAACTCACCCAGCCCATCTTGACACTCATAGGTAAATCTATGTATTACCTACAGTAATTGCAAGGATTATGAACAGGAGGGATGGGGTTGGAGGGCCACACCAGAAACAAGGAGAGAAGTGACCAGGTTACAGTAGAGAAAATAGGCCTCCATCAAGGACTGCAAGAAAGTAATGTGACATCTAGTTAAGTTCACAGACATTTGTTCCTGATCATTTACAACTAAGGGGGTATGAACTCACCAGAAGGGGAGGGCATATAGTCCGGCAGATTAAAAAGTAACCATTTTGCAAATGGGTGATTGACTCCTCCCATTGCCAAATGCCATATGACCCTGCGATTCCACTTTTGGTTATAAGTGTTACATCTACCCTTGAATGTGCTCTTATAATAAGACTCCAGTTTAACAGCTTTCTGTCTCTGGCCAGGGCGTGACATACAGTGCCCATCACGATGGAGTGAAGGGCATTGCGGGAGCAACAAAACTGCAAAAGAAAATCAACAAACCACTATCCAGAACTTCAGAGACTCTATATCAAGCACCTAGACCTAGGCCAGACTAATCTCTCCCCATCCTGAAGCTCAGGGACATTTGCGGAAGAGGGGGCGCTAAGTGTGTAAGAGCCAAAGAATGGGAGGAGCAATGATTTGCAAGATACTCCACACAAGTTAGGGCCGAAGCAATCATAATTGGACATTGCATGCCCGGCGCAATGTCCAACACACTATTGACCTCACAAAGTCTAGCATCTGCTAAAGGCACCAAGATCCTTGGAGGCAAGGGATTGACAGCCACAGTAGTGTTCCTATGCTTAAGGGGAACACAGGAAAGGGTTTAGGGAAATGCCACTGGGTCCTTGTAAGTCATCGAAGAGGAGGGCCCAGAGGAGAGTCAGGCATGCACAAGAAAGGACTCTGGGTAGTGGGTCGGGAGGCACGGGGGGACAGGGCGGGAGGGGTGAGGGGAGGGGGAACAGGGGGCTGGGGGGGGAGGAGTGAGGGAGGGAACTGGTGTACCTATTAAGTTTGTATGAGCTGAAATAATAATAAAAAATGTATTATAAAAAAAAAGCTAAATCAACCTTCAAAAAAAAGGAATGAATGTGGGGCCCAGACAAGGTCACTGTCAGTGAGTGAGTCTGGGAAACTTCTGCTGGACTTGAGGGTCCAGGTGCTTCTCTCCTCTAGTGGTTGCTGGGGTCAGTAAGAAAAGAAATCAGGAGGAACTGCCTATTGCTCATTTTTTGCCCTTATATGAGAGAAGCCTCCCCATGATGTACTGAAGTAGCAGAGACAAAAATGGGGAAAGCCAGTGTCCTGATGATCTTTTATATATCCTGGCAGTAACTGTAAATGTGGTTTAGCTGGAAAAATCCCTGACATCTCCCCTCCACATGAGCTCCTTTGAAAGGCCGAAAGTTTCAGACTGGATCTTAGCTAGCTTACTCTACCATAGATTAACATAGGTGACTTAACATGATTTTGCTAAGATGAAGTCCACATATTTTCATGAAGGACTTTATCATGGCAACCATCAGGATAATTCAAGGAAAAGTGTCTTTTGTCACTTACCTGTTTCTTTCTCAATTGTTTGCATTAAAAAGCCCTCTAAAACAAGCAATCCAACTTTGACTTAGAATCTTGGAAGGATGAAAGGAAAATAAGAAAGTAAACTGTACAAGGTTAAGAGTGAGACAATGAGTTCTGCTGGGCAGATTTATAAGAGAATAAATTAAAGAAAAGTTGCAAAAAGAGTTAGGCTCTAATAGGCAGCTGCTAGACGAAGACACTGTTTTGGAACACCAGATATTCACAGTCTGCTTCTTGCTTGTCCTTTGTTCTCCTGAATGTCCTTAGGTATATCTTATTTTTTGAAATCACATTCATGATTTTTTCAAAGTCCCTTCTCGTACAGCTTTTTTCCAAAAGTGACTTTTATTTGTCACTGTTAAAATATGAATTTTAAGCAGATTCTTGGACTGCTGTCTCCTATCTATTTAGCCTGATTAATGTTAGCACTGTCTTATCCCCAACTTATATCTGATAACTCACCACAATGCTATATGGCTATCTCCAGATGGAACTTGAACTTTTTTAGCATCTTTACTTTTCTAATGAAGATATTCTGAAAATGGTAATATTGATTCTCCGACTTTCCCAATGCAGTTGTCTGCAGTCACCTTACTAACCACTTCTCTCCAGTCATCTCTCTCTACCCCTCGCATCACAGTTTCCATCATGTTCTTTGGAATCTGGTGTACTCATTGGTGTTGACCACAGGTCATCTTGCATGTCTACCTTGTCATGGTGTTTGTTAGTAAAACCACCACTGGACAGGTGAAACAAATACTGTTGGTAGTTTTGACGCTAATATAAGTTCCATTCATGGTCTTCTATCTTAAATCATGGGATAAGATAGTCAGTTTTATCGTGAACATCCTCAATTATTAGCTTGGATTGTTCTAAATGCAGCTTTATCATATTGCAAGCTAGCAGGACTTACTTCAATCAGAAGACTCTTGAGGCTACTGTCTTTCCAGTATTTCTAAGACTGAATATAGCCAATGCTTTCACATCATGCCAACCTATTTTAGAACATGGACCTGCCATTTTCTTCTGGTTTCCCTTGTTGCAGCCTGTTGGCTGGAAGATGGCTCTTCTTGTCAACCATCACAGCATTTTTCAGAGAGTCAAACGTCCTTGTGAACATTCCTATATGATTGTTTCATGGTAGTTTTTAAAATAATTTGGTAGAAATGAGATTCTTCAATTTTCCTGTCTTTAAGTGTATTCATGGCTTATGTAATTTGGGATTGGCTACATAATGTCTTTGGCCATTATGCAGCCCACACAATAAGCCTGCATGATAAATATGACCTACAAAAGTTGGACTTGCCCAGTGCATTTTAAAGTGTTTTTCAATCAAGACTTAGTGCTATAGCAAATGATGTGAATCTTCTACAATTCAAGATCCTTAGATTTTTGAAATGATGTAAGATTTTGTCTCTTTTGACAATGACTGCTGTGGCTGTCATGGATTTGTAGTTTGATAAGGCTGTATTTGGGGGAAGGGCATGAACATGCCAACAGAAGGGAGGGATGTTATTATGCTAATAGACATGTGTGCGGGCATGATACTCCACTCATACATACATCTAAAAGATAGAATTTATGACATGACCTTGTCTACACATGTAACAATAAGAAGAAAGTCTAATTACATCAAAACTAGATATGTCTCTTTAGTCTGTGTTTTTCTTACTGACTATTTGGAGGTTGAGTCTCCTTAGCAGTGCTGGTTATTGGTGATGATTTATTCCTGGTTTTGCCATTAAGAGGCTGTGACCTTAAGCAGTGACCTCAAGCAAGGTACTTTGCTTACCTAGTATTTACCACAAAGATATTTTTACTCATAAATTTTTTAGTTTATGGGAAAAATTTTAGGTCATACTAATCTTAACAACAAGAGTATTTTGGACTGAAAAAGTGTGGGTCGTGGTTTTTATTTCCGTTCCTTAAGCATTTTGCTCTTACTTAAGCATTTTGCTCTTACTTAATTACCTAATGTTGCTATCCTTGGGAAGCAGAGCAAACCACATCAACAGAGATATTTTAACTAGAGAGAAACTGAATAGTAAATCTGTCATTTTGTATGATTATCAAGAAACATTATAGTGGGTCAGAATGTCCTTCTAAGATACTCTGCTTACTTTTGAAATAAATTGTTCTTCATGTATCGCCCACACATATTCCTCTCACCTAAGAGATCTGCACATTTGAACAGTAACAAGTTCTCTCTATGTTGCTGCTTGTTACAGGGATAGACAGTTTCAGACAATAATTACACAGTTTGATTATATGTTTGCAAATAATGCATCATTGATTCTTTTCTCTCCCACCATCCTGTTTCTTGCCAAGTGTTCTGTCGGCTTCTAATCTGTATGATCAGGGATATACAAGAAAACTCTTTGAAAGTGTATTATGTTCTCTTTCTCTCTGTCTTTCTCTCTCTCCCTCGCTCTCTCTCTCTCTCTCTCTCTCTCTTAGAAATCACAGTAGAAAAGGAGAGATTTTTATATCTTCACTACAGTCTTTTAAATGGAATTGCAGTCCAAAAGCATCACGAGATGATCCTATGTTATGGTTATAAAACGTCTGTTTACCAATCCTAATTTAAAAAATATTAATTTTTAAAAAATTTAAAAAATTTCAATTGTGCGTGTGTGTGTGTGTGCACGAGTGTGTGTGTGTGTGTGTGTGTGTGTGTGTGTGTGTGTGTGTGTGTGTAGAACCACAGGCGAATTTGGGAACCACCGTGGACCGCCTCCATCTCCTCCTTGTTTACTCTGCCCTGGGATTCACAGGCTCCGCCCTATGAGGACCAGAAACGCAGGCCGGCCCCGCTTCCGCCCGGTGTCTATACATGGGGTCTAGGATCCGAACTCAGGACCTTCCTCCTGCAAGGTAGAGGCTTAACCCCTGAGCCACTTTTCCAGCCCTAAAAATATTAAATATTAAAGATAAAAAGACATACTTCCAAAACTCATGCAATTGAACTGGCATCCAAAAATTAGTGTTTTAACTTCAAAGATGTGAATGATATATATATAAAGATAATTAATGAACAGACTCCTATGTATTCCATGTAAGAGTTAATATTAGCTTATGTTAGTTATTCCAATATCTTAGAAAATTTAACTTCATCAACATTTGCTATACGTATAAAGTGGTAAGGTTAAGAAGGATCTCATCCAGTTTTTTTTGCATTTAATATACAATGAAACTAAAGAGGAAAAGTGCTTGTCTTTATAGTGATGACATCTAGATAAGATCACAGGATACGGGGTAGTGATTTATTTTAAAATTTAACTTAGAAATAAGTATATAACTCAGTGCTAGAGTGCATGCATGCTGTCCAGTGCCTTATGAATGTATTATATATGTATATTATATATGGATGTATATATATATGCATATGTAAATATGATATGTATGTATGTATACATAGATATAGAGATTAGAAAGTCAGTGATTTGCATTCTTTAAACATTTTACAGTAGGCATCTTTGAGTTGTGTTCATTATTTAATAATAAATAATGTAGTAAAAATTTTTAAACAATATTCTACTCAATCTGCAGAAGACCAGCTTGTAACTGGGTTGACATAGTGACCAAACTAGGTCAGGCATTACTCTTGTTTTTCACTGTCTGATGCTCATGTGTTCAAAAAGGAAATAATATTGGTTCCTTTCATTTCTCTTCTCTGCACCTGGGAAGGTTGGTCACATTTCTTCAGGTGTATAAAAACCTACATCTGTTTTAATGAGTTTATTCAGCATGAAAAAAAAAAAAAAAAAGGAATGAGGGAATGGACCCGAAAATGGGAAACTTACAATTCACAGATGTAAGAAGTATGACTTAAAGACATCTTTTTGTAGTATTTTTATAATAAATTGTAGATATTGCTGCTTTAATAAGTTATTTCTAGCTTATGAATTCACTACATAGTATAAAATAATTTTTCTGTCTCTAAAGATTCATGAATATGTTTGTAGAAACAACAGTATGATACATTACCTGCTAGCAAAAAGTACTATGTATAATTTTAAAAGTATGAATACGTAGGTCTTACAGACTTTTACAATGTGAATATGCCCTTTTTATTATATCCAGCTCTTGATAAAACACAGTGAGCACCTTGAAACCTTCCACATGCATTCTACCAGCTTTACCATTGTTTCACCTGCCTGCATGCCTACAGTCCATACTGTGTATGCCAGTTATCATCATCATCATTAGTTTTGCCCTTTACCCAAATCACAGACTGGTACTCTTACATAAATAACTTTGCTTGTTTCATTTGTGAAATTCCAGACACATAAAAAGGATAAATGGTTGAAGAGTATAAATGTTTGTTATTTTACCTCGGTTATTACACATTAAATACATGTACTGAATTACCATAATAAATCCCATAAAGAGGTACACGTGTAAAGTAACAATAAAAAGAGAATAACATATTTGGAGACTAATCTGTGTTGTTTATGTAAAATAATATATTTGGAGATTAATCCATATTATTTATGCTTATAACTTGATCATTCTTATTAATGTACAGTATTCTGCTGAATGAATACACCACTAAAATAGAATTTGTTGTATTGTTGAGTATATGTGGTTTATGTTATGATGCTACTATAAATATCTCATATGTGTGTTTTGATATACATGCTTATATATGGATTTATTAAGTTGTATGTGTATATTCATTTTTTAATATTGTTGCTTAGTTTTTTGAATTTTTACTACCTACTAGCAATATGAAAATTACAATATCTAAGTCCCATCACTCATGGTACTGCTGTTGCTATTCTAATGGTTATTGACTGATAATAGTTCACTTTAGTTTTGATTTGTATTTCATTGACAGATAATATCTTTTCAAACATTTATTGACCGTTCAGATAAAGTTTTAGAGAGCCAGAGATTCAGATGGCTGCCCAATCCAGGAAGTTGACTAGTTCCCATCTGGGGTTGAAATCCTAGAAACTACTTAGAGAATATGGATTCCATATGGTCAGAGAAACTGGAGTCAATTTCAGCGGAGGAGCACAGCAGCTGAGACAGAGATGCCTCTGCCATCACGCAGATGGATGAAGGCCTCTGGGCTGTCCTTGGAGGCTCCCACGACCTTGGAGGAGCATCTTTCCTCCTCCTGCCTCAGTCCCTGCCCACATGTCCGTCTTTTGGGGAAGCACTGCATAGTATCCTGTGTGTTTCATCAGCCCTGAGTAGATCTTAATCTATTCAAATGAACTGCCAAGGCCTCCCTTCACATTCTGACAGCAAAACTTTGCTATAATTGCTTATTATTTCTAGAAGGTTTTTTAGATTTTTTTGAGTTGCTTTTTCTTTCCTTTTAGGTTTATACATACATACAGTCATATGATCTACTCATAAATCCACAAAAGCTATTCTTTATTTTTGTTTTATTTCTGATCCCTAGCTTTTTTGTGATTGTTATCTTAATTTTTTTCTTTCCTTTTTATATTTAATATTTAAGTTTTTGAGATAGGGTTTCACTCCATAACCCTGACTAGGTTGGAATTAGCTTAGGTCGATCTCAAATTCTTCTATCCTCCTGCTAATTCTTTCCATTTCTTATGTGTTGCCTATTTTACCCCTTATAGGTCTCAATATATTGGGTTTAGTAATTTCCAATTTTCAGTCCTAAAATCTAACAACCCTGTCATATTGAAGTCTATTTCTTCTACTTTTTTGAGCTGTGTGTCTGTCTGTCTGACATGTTTCACCTTTTTATATGCCTTGTAAGTTTTCTTTGCCAGCTATAATCTCCATTTATATGGTTTTAAAGTGTAGGAGGAGTTTTGTCTCTCCTATGTTTAGGTCACAGTGTTTTTGCAACCTTGTGCTCCTTGGCTGGGGGCTTCATCAGTGAATGTCTTCTTAGGTAGGACAGGAAGGAGGGCTGTAAGAATTGCAGGTGGCTATTTTTTTCCCTTGTGTTAGTAATATAAAGTAGCTTTTAGCTTGACATTTTTATTAATTTCTGTGCTGGAGATTGACCCTAGGGCCTATAGGTGTTAGGCAAGTGGTTTTTTTACCACTGAGCTATAGAGTCCACCTATGATGCTTGACTCTAATAGATCTATTTCTAAAGATTACATTAAGGGTTCATTACTGATCCTATTTTGAAAGAGGAATTTTTATACTATCATGTTTCCTCTGAGCTTTGTAAAGTCACATATTAGGACTAAAACTTCCAAATTCAATTTGATTTTCTATATATGACCATGCCATTTGCACTTATCTTTGTTTTGCCTTTTTCACTTATTTTATTTTACTTTTCCTTTTTTACTGCATTGGCTAGGTAGTCCAGTACAATTATGGGCAGAAGTTGGGGAGGAGAGATTTTACTATGAAACATATTTTTGTAGCCCCCTAATACCTTTTTTCACATAGTTTACCACCATGCTTCCTTCTATTCCTAGTCTGGTGATTTTAAATCTTTTAATGGGTATTAACTTTACAAGATATTTTTCTATACTTGTTGAGTTGATTTATGAATTATATTCTGTTTGTAAGTAATGTTTGTGTTGTAACTTTGTGCTACTTACACTGGTCTAGAAAAATCTCATTCTTGATATATTAGTTTTACATGTTAGACATGGTTTGGTTTTTCTTAAGATATGAATGTCTGTATTATTAACAGAAGTTGACTAGTCATTCTTTTCCTTGTAACTTTTGGGGTCTGATTTTAGGATAATTTTATTTATACAAAATGTGTTTTTTCCTTTTTCTATTATTTGGAAGGCTTTGTGTAAATCAGTATTATTTTTCATTAAATGTTTATAAAAACTTAATGAAAAGACCAGTATGGGTCTGAATATTTTCCTGTGGAAAGTTTTATGGATTTAATTGTTAAAAAAACAAAAAAGAAAGTTATCCAGTTTATTAATATCATCTTATAGTTGGTTTTTAAACATTGTACTTTTCTGGAAATTAGCCTATGTTGTTTAAATTTTCATATTTATTATCACAGATTTTTATATCTTATTATCTTGAAAAATCAATGGTGTTCCTAGTCATGTCCCCTTCTCATCTTTGATGTTCAAAATTCGTGCCTTCACTTATTTTCTGTACCATTGGTGTTTAATAAATTAATCTGTTATTTTAATTAATCATTATTTGGTTTTATTGAGTTATTTGTTGAAACTTTTTAGTTCATTCATTTTTGTTGTTATTCATTCTTTCCTAATACTTTCAGTTGATTAGTCACTTATTTTATTTTTTGATGGATGTTAGATTGTCATCATGTAATTGTTCTTTCAAACTAAAAGAATTTATGCTACACTTCTTTCTTCTGAGTACAACTTAAAGTTCCTATAAAATACATATTTATTAAGCTAGTTATATGAAATCAAACACACAACAGTTTATCAGTAATTCAAACTCAACTTTCATCTATATGGAGTGCTTATATTTTGGAAAATTAAGCTAAAAATTATATACATATGTATAATACTTTAAGTAATTCAAAGAGTCACGAAATTCACAGAATTGTAGAGATTTATAGCCTGGAAGTATCATAAAATTTATCTATAATTAAATTTCTGAGCTAATTATAAAGAACTATTAAATTCAAAGCAGGAAAAATGGGAGGGAAATACATGGGATTTAGTTTTATGAGGGAGTACAAGTTTCGTCTTGTGTGTGTGTGTATGTGTGTGTGTATATATATATATATATATTTGGATTTTTCTTTAATTTGTAATGGGCATTTTTATACCAAGTAGAATTCTAAGTTCTAAGATGCCAAATATGTCATCTAGATTTTCATGGATTTCATCTCTTATTTTGACAAGTTTTCTGCCAATGTTGTTTATTTCCAAGGTCACCTGTTATCTTATTTGAAAGCTTCTATGTCTTTCCTTTTGCTTTTTTCTTGTCAATAATTTATTATGATGTGCTTAAGTGAGATTTTCCTCATGTTTTCCTTCTGGGAGTTTGCATTGTTTTCAGGTATCTTCTACTAGCTTAGGAAATTTTTTGGTAATCATTTCTTAACGTGTTAGAATTCTTTTTTCCAATTGCTTGACTTTTTAATTCCCTTTTGTTTTTCTTAATGTTGCATACATGAATATAGTGAATTTATAAAATTTTCACCCCTAAGTCCCAAATCACATCCCCCTTCTTTTTTCTCTTACAAACTTTCATCTCCCCTGTCAGACTCCCTCCTATTTTCAAATCTTTTCACTTGTGTGGCCCACTGTGTTTCATCTAGTCTGTCTTTGATGACATATGCTTGACATGCTTCATGCTCCAGCAAGTAGCATAGATCAGTGGATTCTCATCCTCCTTTTCTTACCTTCAACATTAGTCCTCATCAGTCTGTCAGAGAGGTGTGGGACTTCTACATTATTGCTTGATTTTAAAAATTATTTTATGATTTTAATTGTTTCTAATTATAGACTACAGACAGGCTGATAATTCAGGAATTGTACCTAATGTGATCAAATCAGGGTAGTTAGCATTTCCTTTTCCTCAAGCATTTTTGAAAAGAACTTTTAATTATTGTGTGACCTCTTTAATTTTATTTCCTTTCACCTTTTGAGTGCAATTACATTTAGGTGTGACACTTCTTCACCATGCTCGGTGGTGGATTGAAGCTTGTCACAGATTCTTTGCCACTCTTCCCATCAAAGACTTCAGTATGTTCCCCACCCTCACCACCACCATCACCACCAGACACATACTGTGCTCTTTTGGAATCAGAGCTGTCACTGTGACTGATTTGACTTATAATTTCTCTGCATGTCAGTCTCAGTGTCACTTGGAACTTGTTGATAGCTGCATATCTTTGAAAGTATTTTTATTCTCTGATATCTTCATGCATAAATACAATGAATTTATGTCATTGTAACCTCTTATTGCCCAGTTCCATTTCTCTTCATCAAGTGTCCCACTCATATTTTTTTCCTTCCCAGCCAGTCTCCCTCCTACTTTCATGCCTTTTTACACGTGACCCACTAGGGTCTTTCCTGAGATGCCTTTACTGGCAGGTGCCTGAGTACTTGCTGGAGCATGGATGACTTGGTGGGTAAATCATTGAGGACAGTAAGCTCTGCTTCTCCTTTGTGAGACATTCATTTTCAATAGTGTCTCAGGGATAGATAGTGTATCTTGAGACCATTATCCATCCATGGTATATTGATAGATCAAATGTCGTGCAAATCTGTAGAAATGAATATCACTGCATTGAGTTCTTGCACTAGTCGTGTCATAACCAGAAGCTACTGTCTGACAGCATTCCTCTTCACCTTTAGCTTCTTACATTCTTGCTGTCTCAACTTCCACAAGGCTCCCTGAGCATTGGGATTGTGTGTGTGGGAGTGATTTTGATGCTCTGATGAGGACTGAACAGTCCATAGTCACATAGTCTTTGCTAAGTACATATTCTTTGTTCCTGTGAAATTAGAAATTTGAGAAAAGGGAGAAGTGTTTTTTTTTAAAATAAATCTAGGTAGTTTTGATATGTGCTTTAATGTAGATCTGTTCTAATTGTAGAAGACACAGAAGTCCTAAGCATTTCCTAAATGTAATGATTAATTTTAGGACCAATGTGGCTAGGTAAAGGAATATTCAAAAATTGATTAAACAATATTTCTGGGTGCATCAAGTGAAGGTGACTCACCTGCATTGCCAAGAAGAAGGTTTTTTTTTTAATTTGAATTCCACCATGCATGTGAAGAACAAAATATATCTAGAGATCCCTTAGGGTATCTTCTCATATTACCATGGCCTGTGATTAAGTTCATTAGAAAACTACAGCTGCCCAATTAAGCAGTACTGCACATGTTAAAACCTCATAGGAATGAAGATTTGGGTCAACTTGACAGGCAAAGGATTATGAGGCACTTGCTTATGGCAGAGGTAATGCAGAGTGGTTGGAAAAGGAGTTACGAATACCAGCTAAGACTGTATGACCAGTTACAGAAATAAGGATTTCATTTCTCATGAATATTTCTCTCATGCTTTTATCATGAACATGTGTATAAAGCAAATATCTATATATTCTTCCTTTTCTCACTCCCTTATCATGTCACTTATGGAACATTGACTTATATCTATATGAAGTATTGTGAAATTTATACCATTGTATTTAATTATGGACTGTCAATAGAAAAACATCATGCCAGGATTTTACTTCTTTGGGAGAAGGGATTAGAACATTTTCTTGGTTGTATGCTGTGTAATTTTATCATGTTAGATGAAATGGTAATGTTGTTATTCTTGATTTGAAGATTAAGTATGGTTCAGAGGATAAATATTAGTGCCAAACTGGAAAAGAATGGACTAGTGAGATTTAATTCTATGTGCCAACTTGACTGGGCCACCAAGATATCTGCACAATAATTACAGATTATAAATTGTAATTAATTCCAGATGCATCTGTGAGAGGGTTTCCTGGAGAGATTAGCATTTGAATCAGTAGATTGAGCATAAAAGACTACCATTACCTCTTAAGCATTGGTCACCATTCAGTCCACTGAGAGCTTTAATTGAACAAAAAGGCACAGGAAAGGTTAGTTCATTCTCATTTTTGGATCTGGGTTATCCATTTTTTTCCTAGCCTTGAATGTCACAGGTTTACCTTGGGTCTTCAGACTGCTAGATTTACACTGGTGTCTTCTCTGCTCTTCCCCAGATTCTCAGACTTCAGAACAGCTTGAATTCTCAGACGTAGAATCCAAAGGCAGCATCTTGTGATTCCATAACCACATGAATTGATTCCTGTAATAATTGCTTCCCACATATCACATTGATTCTGTTTCTGTGGAGATCCTTGATATATACCTAACTTCTCTCAGATCTTCCTGTGGCTTCTTTGCAGAACTTGAAACTCTAGGCAATGTAGTTTAAAAATCCCATATAGCAAATCCTTTGTAGCTTGTGGCAACACACATTTAATCCATCTGAGCAAATTCCATTATTTCATCCAGCTGTGACGGAGAGTTACTCAAAGTGACCCAATCCAAGTGTCCTGATTTTCTCTTCTGAGTTTTGTATCAAGTTACCATACTTATTGTCATAGTTAGATAGAGGTGCCAACTTGATGGTTGAGAATTTGAGCTCTGGGCACATTTGCAGACAATTAGTAGTTAAGTCCAGAGTGAATCTGCTAGAAATTGTCTAGTTGATGGGAGAGCCATATTCCATGGTGGGTGGGACTAGTCCCTGGGCAGGTGAATAAATTGGAGGGAACTAGTTAAGGGAGTTGGCATCCTTCTGTATACTTGGTCAATCTTACTGGTCCAACAAGTAAGGATTGTCTCTCTCTCAGCTGTGATATGGATATGGTATGACCAGTTCCCTTGGTATTGGTGTGGGCTCACCTGCCAAGTTGGAGAAAGAACTGTAGCCGAACAAATGTAATAAAAAGTGAAACCCTTTGTTCCCTTAAACTATTTTGTCATGACTTAATCAGCAACATTTGATTGGTTAGGAAAGACATAGACAGCCTTAAATCCAGAGGAGTCAAATGCCTCTAGAGGTACCTCTTCATTGAAAATGGGTGGGTAAGTGCTTGACTTTACATGCTGAGGAGGTATATCACTAAGACATATTCCATGTAAAACAGGATGGTCCTAGAAGAATCGAGGCTAGGAAACCAGATAAATGTTACACATTTTGTTTTTCCTTTTCTTTCTTTTATCATCATGTTGTTTCTTTCATCCCATTTCTTGTGGTGATTTTCAAGGTAAGCCACTTAAAACCTTTTCTTGGGGCTGGGAAAACCCAAGTCAATACATTTATATTATGAAGTATGGAGCTTAGAGTCAGGAAAAATAGTTGAATCTCAACTCTGCAAGTTAGGTTATGATGTATGTATAATTGCCTCTTTTCTCTAGGCCTTGAGTATGTCATCTGTTAATTGAAATAATGAATTAATTTCACCTTGTTCTGACTTTTATGCAACTCTGTGGTTTCATAAAACAAACGATCACATATCAAATTAGAAAAAGAAAACCGTTCAATTTGCATAATCAGATTCTTAGAGTTTTTCCACTGATTTCTACAAATCCTTTTTTTCCCAGTTTTAGTTTCATAGTATCCAGATAATCTGCCTCCTCTTTTTTGAGTGATCTTTTTAGAATCAGTCAGAGAGAAACAAGCCTCAACACTTAGCTCAAGAAGCTGACACACAGTTATTTTGATAGGGAAGATGCTCTCAAAAACCACTGATATTCACAGCCTCATATTTATGTAGGGCATAAAGATCGAGAGGAAAACAGTCCTGGTAGAATATGATCAACTATCTGGATGACTAAGTGCAGCATAATAGCTTCTTTGGTACTTCAGAGCTGAAGCCAAAAATGCTTAACGAAAAATGGCTTCCAATTTCACATTGATTTGCAAAGATGAAATGTTACACCTGGGGATAGAGCTATAGATTTCAATCTATTTTTTTCTTTGTAATTTGAAACAAATTGAAATCTATGATAATGAACATCATCAGGGGAAGGGAAAGTCTATTCTTTCACAACTAGAAATGATTAATTTGTAACTTTATTGTTTTATTTCTTTTTTATACAGTGGTGGTTTCCAGTGCAGGACCTTAGTGCAATGATGGTATTGGCTTCTTTGTGGAGAAGTGGGAGAGGAAAGATGATCATTGGTCTTTTAAAAGGAAGAAGCAGGGGTGCAAAGCATGGCAAGGTCTGCTGTGCTTGTAGGCGGATTCTCTTGACAAGAGCTAGTCTCACATAACAAGAGGGTAGACATCCATCTATGGATATTGTTTTAGGGGTTCATGCTGGCTTCCTGTCTTTCAATATGCTTTCTTCATTTAGTTGTTCATGTTCAAAATTCCTTTGGGATCAACCTCTTCCTTTGAAGTCAAGAAAAATTCTAATTGAAAATGTCTTGGGAAAGTGTAGTGAACAGAGTCCTGGACCGGAGTGTGCAGGGAGAACTCTTAACTCCGCTGTGCCCATAATAGCCCTGCAGATTCAGGAAGACCCCAGAGGCTTTCTGTGGCTTCATCTCCACATCTGTGAAATGAATTCAGAAAAAGTGGTTGCTGTCATCCTCTGACAGCTTGAAAATCTGTTCTATGGAATGAGAATTCATGCAGATATGTGAACAACAGGTTTGATAGTCTTTCCTAGAGTGCATTTGGGGAGAAGAGAGAAGAAAGATGTATGGTGCTTTATGATTTTGTCTGTTCCAGGAAGTGCCGACTCATCTGTAAACTGCATAAAATGACCAGAAGGCTAGGAAAAGTCTAAGCTAGTGGTTTTCATTGGAAGACAGAAGAAGACTCTAATTACTTTATCAGTGGCCATACAAAGTTACATAGTATCTTTGAGGCTCAGTTTACATATATGCAGAAAGGATAATAGCAGCTTCATTTCAGAAAATGGTAAGATATTCTGGACATTGAGTATCAGGAGGACAATAGTGACAAAGTAGGAAGATTACAAGACTTTGTAAGTTGGGTTTTGTCTTCTGAATGACATCTTGCTGCCATCTGCATGGCTTTGACTTAAAATGTGAGCTAGGAAATCTTCACTTGTGCTAATGCTTTGGTGGGTTCACCAACATTTTAAGCTATACTATTATTATTGCACAGGACTGTGTTATTTCCAGGGAGGTATTCTGTGTTCATATATTCAGAGCCTACAACATTATGAAAGGCATCTGTGCAATCTAGATCTTACCAGTATCTCCTTTTTTTTTTTGCATTCACTGTAAATGTTTTCTCATTTTATTGATTCCAGCAATTCGAGAGCATTTATAATCACTATCTTCTTGACAATATCATGGGATAACTACTGAAAATACAATTTTCCTAAAAAATAAAAGAATGGAAAAATTCACTCTCTTTTATTTACCAATTGTGAACTTAAGATAATTTTTTAAAATTTTTGTATGTGCCTCAAAATTATACTTTATATGTTTATTCAATAGTTATTCATTGAAGGTTGTCCAGGTTCTGTGTCTATCATGTTTTGCAAATGTCACCATGCCCGTGAAAGTATGTTTGCCCAAGAAGAAAGAGTATACAGATAATTAATCTTGAGGAAAATGCTTTAATTAGAGTTGTGGTCAGTACTTCCAAAGAAACTTTAATATATAAAGAAAGCACATGGTAGACAAGAATCTAAGAAGAAATATGACTTACTGTGCCTGAGACAGGAATGTATTTGCTAACCACTTATAAATAATTGGACAAAGAACCTTTCTCTGTTCTCTCTTTGCTGTAGTTCTAAGGGACAGTAAGGGCAGACTTTGCTAAAAGAAATGGAAACAAAGGCAAGTGATGCATATGTATTAAATGTTCCTGAAGCTTTTTCAGGCAGGAAAGAAATGATTCCTTTGGACCAAGTAAACGGAGCACTGTGGTTTATGGGCCACCTACAAGCAAAACGCAGGGATTTCCATAAATGGAAAAATCAACACTATTTACCATAAGTTACAACTATAAGAAGCATAAGCTATATTTAAAAATTAAATGCCCAGTCCTGAAGCTCTGTAGCAATCTCATCTGCTAATAATGATATTGTTATAAAACTCCAGAAAAGGATAGATTAATTGATGTTGAAGGCAACTGTTTAAATAGATCTAAGTATTTACTGGAGTGTCATTTTATTACTTTGGAAAGGGAACAGGAAATCTAAACTCATGAAGCACTCTAAAAACTCAACTTTGGTAATTATCAGCAAAAATATCCATAACTGTCAGGAAAAAAAACTATGGCTATTTTTCCTAAAAAATAAACTTTAACAGTATGCAATTAAATTTCTATTAAGTACATGATCTGAAGCAAGGGATACTTTTCCTTAATAACACCTGCTAACATCATTTGTTTCCTTTTCCACACTTTAAAACTAAATTGGAATTAGGCCAAAATAATACAATTTTAGTACAAATAAAATCCCATGTCAGTTTACACTACACAAATTTTGCTTCATTTTGGATATTGGGTATTGTGTTGGAAGAAATGTTGAGAAGTGGATGGTTTGGATAGTAATTTGACAGCAGCTCTGGTATAATAATAGCATGAACATTATGGGGGTCACCAACTGCTTTCTGATGAGTTTGAGGCTTACTTCATGGGAAGGAATCCATGCCTTGTACTGAAAATCTGATCAAAAGCCCATAGCTGGGGAAGTCATAGGTCTAGTGAAGAGCTTACAACTGCTGGTTTGCTAAATGGACAGGCTGTCAAATTATCTTCTAAATGTTTTATTTATGCTCAGAGATCAATGCTGCCCTCAACTTTGGTTAGAGAAGCTTCTCTCTGTAGTAGGCAGTAATTAATGCAGAGACTCATAACTGGTAAAATTCTTAGAATAAGTGATGTTGATTTCTCAGCTACTCAACATCTATATCAACCTACCCCACCTCAAAAGATCACAGAACATTATAGAAGAAGAGGCACAGAGCATGTAAGAGTCGGAGGACTGGAAGAGCCACAGTATTGATGAATCAAAGTTATCTCATTTAGATATGATGTTATACAAGATGAAAAGGCCGTCTCTTCTACTAGAGACTTTGTCACTTTCAGATACCTATTATGAGTATATGGAAGTGTTGCTGGTACTTTTCTTTTGCTGTGAGACAATATTCATACTCAAGCAACTTTGGGAACAAAGGGAGATTTATTTGGCATGTGGGGGAATATAGTCCATTATGGTGGGACTAATTGAAGGCAGAAGCAAGAGGCTGGTTCAAGTCACTGCAGTCATCGAGAAGGTAGAAAACAAGAGCAAACCGAGAGAAAGTAGAGCCTGACCATCAAACCTCAAGGCCCACCCCCTGCTGCATGCTTTCCTCCAGCAAAATTCCACCTCTCAAAGATACCACAACCTTCCCTAATATCGACACCAGCAAAGGATGCAAACACAAGATCCTGTGGGAGACAATTCATGTCCAAATCATGACAGTGAGATGCTGGTAATGGATGGGATGTTCATTTTTTAAGTTGTGTTTTTTTTTCTTTCAGGGTTTACTAAGAACTTTGTAAGGATAGTTTCTTAATTTTTGTAGATAATTTCAATGATCTATAGAAATCTGATAGAATTGTGATCCTTTGACTCAGAAAAATGTATATGATATATTTCACTCACATTAAGACAGAGTACTTTCAGGAGTGAGTCCCTCAATTTTTATTTGAATAAAAAGTCTATCTTGCAATTTTAAAAATTGCTTTCTAATTCTAGGTTGATAGGAATTTTTGCTCAATATTTTTAATACATTTTTTATTATTTCCGCTCATACAAACTTAATAGGTAGACCAGTTCCCTCCCTCCCTCCTCCTCCCCCTGAACCCCCTGCTCCCCTTCCCTCCCTCCTCCCCCTCCCTCCCTCCCCATCCCCTAGTGCCTCCCCCCTAATTCCCAGAGAGTCCTTTATTGTGTATACTTAACTCTACTCTGGGTCCTCCTCTCCGATGACATTCAAGGACCCAGTGGCATTTCCCTGAACCTTTCTCGTGTTCCCTTTAAGCATAGGAACACTACTGTGGCTGTCAATCCCTTGCCTCCAAGGATCTTGGTGCCTTTAGCTGATGCTAGACTTTGTGAGGTCAATAGTGTGTTGAACATTGCACAGGGCATGCAAAGTCCTATTATGATTGCTTTGGCCCTAACTAGCATGGAGAATCTTGCAAATCATTGCTCCTCCCATCTTTTTGCTCTTACAATCTTACCGACCCCTCTTCCGCCAATGTCCCTGAGCTTCAGGATGGGGAGAGATTAGGCTGGCCTAGTTCTATGTGGTTGATATAGAGTCTCTGAAGTTCTGGATTGTGGTTTGTTGATTTTCTTTTGCAGTTTTGCTGCTCCTGCAATGCCCTTCACTCCATCCTGCTGGGCACTGTATGTCACCCCCTGGTCAGAGACAAAAAGCTGTTAAACTGGAGTCTTGTTATAATAGCACATTCAAGGGTAGATGTAATAAAAGTAGGAAACCTCAGTGAGGGAGGGGTCAGTCACCCATTGGCAAAATGGTTACTTTTTATCTGCCAGACTATATGCCCTCCCCTTCTGGTGAGATCATACCCCCTCAGTTGTACATGATCAGGAACGAACGTCTGTGAACTTAATGAGGTGTCACATTACTTACTTGCATTCCTTGATGGAGGCCTATTTTCTCTGCTGTAACATGGTCCCCTCTCTTCTTGTGTCTGGTGTGGCCCTCCAACCCCATCCCTCCTGTTCATAATCCTTGCAATTACTGTATTACATAGGTTTACCTTTGAGTGTCTCAATGTGGGCTGGGTGAGTTTGGTACTAGGAGCCACCTATTAGGGAGTACATACAGTGCTTAATTTTCTGGGTTTGGGATACTTCACTTAATATAATTGTTTCTAATAACATCCATTTCCTGGCAAATTCCAGTAATTCATCATTCTTGATGGCTGAGTAGTACTCCATTGTATAGATATACCACATTTTCCTCATCCACTTGTCAACTGTTGGACATTTGGCTTGATTCCATGACTTTGCTATTGTAAACAGTGCTGCTATGAACATGGTCGTGCTTGTGCTATCGAGGTGAACCTCTGCTGTATGGGGGGTTATTCCCAAAAGTGGGATCTTTAACTTCTTTAAGGGATTTCAATCTTTAACTTCTTTAAGAATCTCCAGACGGCTCGCCAGAGTGGCTGTATGAGCCTGCACAACCACCAGCAATGTAGGAGAGTTCCCCTCTCTCCACATCCTCTCCAGCATTTGTTGTTGTTTGTATTGTGGATTTTTGCCATCCTGACCGGGGTGAGATGATATCTCAGGGAAGTTTTGATTTGCATTTCCCTGATGGCTAAGGAAGTGGAGCATTTTTAAGATATTTGTTAGACATTTTAATTTCATCCCTGGTAAAATTTCTTTTAAGTTCCAGGGCCCATTTTTTAATTGGGCTAGTGTTTTCCTTGGAGTTTAGTTTTCTAAGTTCTTTGTGCACTCTGGACAGTAGAGCTCTATTAGATATGTGGTTAATAAAGATTTTCTCCCATTCTGTGGGTTGCCTTTGAGCTCGTGTTACAATCTCTTTATCAGAACAGAAGCTCTTTAATTTCACAAGATCCCAACTGTTGAGAGTTGGTAGCAGTGACTGTGTCTGTTTAGGAAATGTTGGCCTAGCCCAATCAGCTCGAGGGAGTTCCCTATCCTTTCAACTATGGTTTTTATAGTCTCTGGCCTGATATCAAGGTCCTTGTACATGGTGATAATACGGGTCCAGCTTTAAATCTTCTGCATGTGGAGATCCAGTTTTGCCAGCACCATTTGTTGAAGATGCTGTTCTTTTTCCATTGGATTCTTTGGGCCCCTTTGTCAAAGATCAAATGGCTGTATTTTTGTGGGCTTATATCTGGGTCTTCAATCCTTATCCATTGATCTGTGTGTCTATTTTGGAGGCAGTACCAGGCTGTTTTTATAACTATGGATTTGTAGTATAGACTAAGGTTTGGTATGGTAATACCTCCAGCAGTGTTTTTGTTACTCAGGATTGTCTTTGCTATCCTGGGTCTTTTGTGCCTCCATATGAATTTTGAGATTATTTGGTCAACTTCTTTGAAGAATTACTTTGGGATTTTAATTGGTATAGCATTGAATTTGTATATTGCCTTTGGTATTTTTTACAATGTTGATTCTGCCAATTCAGGAACATGGGAGGTCTTTCCATCTTCTGGTGTCTTCTGCAATTTCTTTCTTCAGGGTTTTAAAGTTTTCATTGTAAAGGTCTTTTACCTCCTTGGTTAGGTTTATACCAAGGTACTTCATTTTTTAAGGGGCTATAGTAAATGGGATTGTTTCTCTCAAGGCTTTTTCACTTCTTTCATTCTGGGCATGTAGGAAGCCCTCTGATTTTTGCACATTTATTTTGTATCCTTCCACCCTGCTGAACTTCTCAATTAGTTCCAGGAGCTTCCTGGTGGAGTTTTTGGGATCCCTCAGGTATAAGATCATGTCATCTGCAAATAGGGATAGCTTGACTTCTTCCTTGCCGATTTGAATCCCCTTTATGCCCCTTTCTTGTCTTATGGCTTCAGCTAAGACTTCAAGTACAATATTGAATAGAAGTGGTGAGAGTGGACAGCCTTGTCTAGTTCCTGATCAAAGTGGAATGCTTACAATTGTTCCCCATTGAGCATAATCCTTGCTGTGGGCTTATTGTATACAGCTTTTATTATATTGATAAAGGTTCCTTCCCTTCCTACTGTCTCTAGCGTTTTGATCATAAAAGGCTGTTGGATCTTGTCAAAGGCTTTTTCTGCATCTATCGAGAGTATCATGTGGTCTTGGACTTTGGACTGGTTTACATGATGAATTACATTTATTGATTTTCGTATGTTGAACCAACCTTGCGTGCCGGGGATGAAGCCTACTTGGTCCCTATGAATAATCTTTTTGATATGTCTTTGAATCCGATTTGCTAAGACTTTGTTGAGAATCTTTGCGTCTGTGTTCATCAGAGAGATTGGCCTATAGTTTTCTTTTTTAAGTGAATCTTTTATTAGGTTTTGGGATTAAGACGATATTAGCTTTATAGAAGGAATTTGGTAGTGTTCCTTTCTTTGCTATTTGATGGAACAGTTTAAGGAGTATTGGTGTTATTAACTGCTTAAATGTCTGGTAGAATTCTGTGCTGAATCCAGGACATTTTTTGGTGGGAGGTTTCGAGATTACTTCCTCAATTTCCTTATATGTTATAGGACTATTTAAATAATGCACAACTTCTTGATTCAATTTAGGTAGGTTGTGTTTACTTAGAAATTCATCCATCTCTTTTGGGTTGTCAAACTTCACAGAGTATAAGTTTTTGAAATATGATGTTATATTTCTCTGGTTTTCTTGGGTATCAGTAGTGATAACTCCATGTTCATTTCTAATTTTGTTAATTTGGGTTTTCTCTCTCTCGCTTTTGGTTAATTTAGCTAGGGGTGTATCAATCTTATTGATTTTTTCAAAGAACCAGCTTTTTGACTGGTTGATTTTTTCTATCGTTTTCTTAGTCTCGATTTCAGATATTTCTCCCCTTATTTTGCTAATCTCCTCTCTTCTACTACTTTTGGGATCAGATTGCTCAAGTTTCTCTAAAGCCTTAAGCTGCATTGTTAAGTTATTTATTTCTGATGTTTCCATTTTTTTGATGTAGGCATTAAGAGCTATGAACTTACCTCTTAGGACAGCTTTCATTGTGTCCCAGAGATTTTGGTAAGTTGTATTTTCATTATCATTTGCTTTCAGGAAATCTTGAATTTCCTTTTTAATTTCTTCCTGAATCCAGTTGTCATTCAGCATCATATTGTTAAGTTTCCAGGAGTTAGTGTATTTTCTTTTGTTTGTTGTGTTGTGGATGTCCAGCTTTAGGCCGTGGTGGTCTGATAGGGCACAGGTTAGAATTTCAACTTTTTTGTATATGTCTTACCAGTATCTTTAAGATGGTCTCATATCCAGGAAAATGAAAAGCGAATGTACAGGGAAGGGGACGTGGTCATGTAGCTAATGCTAAGTGTGTTTATACAGCAGAAGAGAAGTAAGACCATTATTTTCACGAGAATGATCTGAACTGAAACCTGAATTTATTATTATTAAAATTCATAATATTTAATAGTTTAATATTTTCTTATATACACATTTTTTCTCAGTTTGGTGGTTAATATTAAGCTTTAATCACAGTGAAAGAGAAAGCTCTGAATGTATTTTTAGTTGTCCATTGGAAATCAGAATTCTATATTGAGCTTTTTCTACCTTGAGAATGCATGTGGTAAAAGTCCTTTTATTTTTCTGATATCTTTTTTAACAAGAATTTTTTTATTCATTCGATTGTGTGTGTATGTGTGTGTGTGTAGAATCACAGGTGAATTCGGGAACCACCATGGACTGCCTCCACCTCCTCCTTGTTTACTCTGCCCGGGGATTCCCAGGCTCCTCCCTACCAGGACCAGAAATGCAGGCCGCCCCCGCTTCTGCCAGGCGTCTATACGTTGGGGTCTAGGATCCGAACTCAGGACCTTCTGCTTGCAAGGTAGAGGCTTAACCCCTGAGCCACCTCAAGTTCTATGTGGAGAGTGACTTAGTCTTTTCTTATTCCTGTTTTCCCAGTACACAGGACAACGGTGCCCAAATGAATATTGCTAAATGAATGTATAAAGTAAATAAATCATTTAACATAGGAAAATAAGACTCCTGAATTCTTAATTCAATATTTCTAACTATATGTGACCTAAACTACCCCAGACCAAGAGCAGCTGTTTAGATCATCCTAATTCTGAACATGATGAACTTAGAAGTTCTTAAAAATTATTTGGATATAATGTGAACCATTTCAATTGAAAGTATGGTGATTTTTCATCTTGGGCTGTTATAGATCCAGCAAAATGTATTTGTTCTTTTATTTTTACACAGTAGGAATAATATTCAGATTTCCTGAAGCTCTACACACACACACACACACACACACACACACACACACACACACACACACAGAAAGGAAAATGGATGTGATTATTATTTATGTCTATTGTAAAAAGCCAGAGTTGGAAAATAGTCAAGTTTTCAGTTATCTTCCCTGCTGTTTACCACTACAATGCATGCTAATGAAATAATAATATGTACTGTATGGCTATCATGTAATTCTTTATTAGAATTGGAAAGATGAGCCATAGGATACAATAGGTATCATGCTATACTGTAGTTATAGTAGATTTCCTAGGAAAACTCCTGAGAAACATATATTAAGCTTCTGTCTAAAAGGTTTTCTCTTCCTGTATGACTTCCCTTCTTTGTAACTGAATATCATGAAATAAACGCAGAAAGGGAACAATATTGTCTAGACTCATTCAGAGGACGACTGATGAGTGTGCAGAGCACTCAACAGGTAGCATCCATACAATATTGCTTTACTGAGGAAAAATTCATTTCTCACAGAAGCAATAGGCTGCTCATTTCTTGTTTCATGAGAAAACTACTCAGCTTTTAGTTAATTACCTTAGAGTTCCTTTATTCTCAGGAACAACAGCATTATAATGAGTGTACTACCAAGCAGCAACCAGATTTATTTCATGAAACAGAAGAGCTTTGGAACGTACAATGAGAAGGAAGTGTCTGTGAAAACAGCCCAAGACCTTATAATGGAGGCCACAAGGCTTGAACTCTTTTAATTTATGTTCTTTGCTAAAATTTCAAACGTGTCTGTGAGGGAGGAGGAAACATCATGGGAGGAGACAGTAGAAATGACTGGGTGTCCAGAAACAACTTGAATTATTTATACTTGGCATTTATTGAATTCTTTGGGGATTTTCCTACACTGTGGCTGGGTTGCCTGTTCTGGTTCTAAAGGATTCTGGCTATGATGAGCTATTCATGTGTGACCATTTTGATACTTGACACTACATGTACATTATAAAGTTGTTACTGGCCAAATACATCTTATTTGAATGTGCCTGCTTTGGCAGGATAAATGATTTAGATACTAATTTGTGTTTCATTTTGACTGGCATAAAAAACAGAATAACCAGACATTTTCAAATATGATATTTAAAAAATTATAGCATATGAGGGAATCTGTGGGAGAGAAGAAGAGTTATAATGGTAATAGGAGGGGGTAGGATTGGGGATTAAGGTGTGAAAATAAGTTGGCTATATTTATGCATGATGCACAAAAAATAGTAACAATAATAATAAATTATAGCATATACAAAAAAGCCATGAGTTCTACTTCCAACATTGCATAAACTGGAAATGGTGGTACATATCTGTAATTCTAACACTTGAAAGGTAGAAGAAGAAGGATCAAAAACTGAAGACTGGGTAGGGGAAATTGGCTCAGTGGGTAGAAGCTCTACTGCATAAGCCTGATAACTTTTGTTTGATGCTGGAACTCATATAAAAAATCCAGATGTGATGGTGTGCATCCAGCACTCCTATGGGGACATTCCTGAACATGAGACTCTGGTAGATTCTGAGTCCAATTAAACCAGAGACCAGCATCTTAATGTTTGGCAGCTTACCAAATGGCAGGATCTCGGAAGTGGGTAGTATGCCTAGACTGAGGGATCCATAGATAAGCTATTCAAAGGTGATTCTTTTCCTTGGCCCACTTCCGTCAGGTCAGAGGACCGCACTTGTGTCCCTTGTTTTCCATATTGAAATGTAAAGACACCTCTAGTGTATAGGAAAGAAGTGGGACTGCCTCTAGTGGCTGAGAATGATCCTCCATTCATTTGCAGGATGAAGACATATTTCTGGGGACTTTGTTTTCCGAGGCTGTCACAACAGAGCACCATGAACTGATATTTTAAAAAAAATAATAAATCTAGTCCTTCATAGTGCTAAAGGCTGGATGTCTGAGATGAAAATGTCAGCAGGGTGGTTACTGCTGAAAACTTGGGGAAGAACTTGTGTTTCCTCTGTAATCTCTTCCGTGGTTTATTAGTAATCTTTTGTTCTCTTTGACTTGAAAACATGTCATTTTAAACTCAGTTTTTGGCATAATCAGCTACATGCATAGTGATGCTATCTGCTGAAATGAAGAAGTGATTATAGGAGGGAGCTATTTAAATGACAGGAAAAATTAAAAGTCCTATCTTGGAAAAGTCTAGGTTGTAATATCTATAGATGAAATCATGGAAATATCAAGTGGTCAGCTAAATGAATGAGTTTTGAGCTAAATGGAGTTCAGAGTAGAATGATTGTCATACAGATTTCATTTAAAACCTAGGTCTAAATTAGCTTGTTATAGAAAATGTGTGAACAGAGAAGATCAAGGGCAGAATTCAGTGATTAAGAGAGGAAAGGGAGCTCTCAAGGCTATAATGAAAGAATGGTTAATGAGGTAAAAGCCGATCCAGAAGAAGTCAAGAGATGTCAGTATTTTAATGAGAGAATACATCTGTATCAAGTACTGATGAGGATATCCTAGATAAAGGAATATCATTGTTTGAGTTGAGAATATGCACCTAACTTGAGTTGTTAGAGTAGAATGGAAAGGGAGTATTAAGGGGGAAAACTTAAATAGAATTAAGGATAAATAGATGACAAAATAAAGCAACCAAATTTCTCAAGAATTTTGCTAGGAAATAGATGTTATGGTTTGAATGTGAGATGTTCCCCACAGACTTATGTATTTAAATCCTTAGTTGGTATTAGTGTTTGGGAAGGTCATGGAATCTTTAAGTGGTAAAACCTTTCTAGAGGAAGGCAAGTCAGCATATGTACGTCTCGAGGTTTGGTAGTTTGATCCTGCTTCCTCTCACTCTTGCCCTCTCTGTTTCATGATATAGCTGGACTCACCTGAATTTGCCTCCAGTTTCTACAACCATACCTTCCTGCCACATTGGATTATATCTCCTCTGAAACTGTAAACCAAATAAATATTCCCTGTTTTCCCTAAGTTACGTGATTCTGAGTATTATTTCACGGGAAAAGAATCAGTAATTGAAACATAAATTAGAATCAGGAGAGACTAAGAAAATCTTGTGTTAGGAGGCAGAAAAATTGGCACTGAGAAATATGCTCTTGTTGTGAGGCAATTTTTGTGCTTTTGGAGCTATTGGATTATTGAATCTTGGAGACAGAGCTTAATGGGCTATTGTAGTGAGAGCTTGGAAGAACATAATGCTGGGAGAAATGCTGACTGTGGAGGCCCAGATTATGATGCTCTAAAAGGAGAATAAAAACTGTTTGGGCAACTGGATTAGGGACAGTTCAAGTTATGGTTTGGCAAAAAGTTTGGCTACAATTTCTCTATGTCCTAAAAATTTGTCTGAAGTTAAATTAGAATATAATGGATCAATGTATATGGCTGAGGAAGTTTCAAGACAACATAGCTTTGAATATGTGGCATGGCTAAATTTTTAATGCTCTTATTCAGATTTACAAAAATAGAATAATGAATCAGATTAGAAACAAGTAAAAAATCATGAAGTTTGATGAGAGGAAAAAATTGTGTGGATAAAGATAAAATATTGAACCTGAATTGGAAGAATGCAGACAACAAAATGGCAATTATTAAAGAGATTAATCCTGATAAAGAACCAAAGCTGGCTCTTCATTAGAATAATAAAAAGGCTGCACCCTAAGGCCAAAACTTTCATCAAAGGCTCCAACCCATAAGAATGCAAGTTGTTTTGAAAGGAAAGAATGGAAGGTAAGTGTTCCAAAGAATTTTCTGCATATTTAAAGCAACTGTCCAGGGAAGATTTTCCCCAGCATCAGTAGAAAAATGAGGAATGTGCAGTGATTCAAAAGGTCCAATCTCCAACTCCACATTATAGCAAAACTGGGTACTGGGATTGAAGGCATTAAAGGTCCAAGATTGAGGCAGCCATGGATTCTTGCTCCATGGTTTTATAGAGCTGCTGAAACTAGGCAGTTATGTCAGGATCAGTGCCTAGGAGAAAAGGCTCTGAAAGATTATTGTGGGAGATGAAATTGAAACCTGTATTGCTGCTGAGATGTGAAGATGTTAGAGATGCCAAGGGAC
This sequence comes from Typhlomys cinereus, assembly GCA_023101885.1. Lineage (NCBI taxonomy): Eukaryota > Metazoa > Chordata > Mammalia > Rodentia > Platacanthomyidae > Typhlomys > Typhlomys cinereus. The sequence continues at coordinate 1,439,127 of JALPQD010000183.1, read as the reverse complement.
GTTTGGCAAGGAGATCTATATACCATAGGAGGAGCCAGTCCAAGAATGTGATGTGTACTGCAGGCAGCAATTCTGGAGAGGCTGAAACAAAGACCTTTGAAGTTGGATAATTTCAACAGAAGGCCCATGTGCTGGTTTGGAGCTACAGGTTTTGAGGGTTTCCCTGCTGGTTTTCTGTCTTGTTAATGGTTTAAGCTTTCCTCTTTGGAAAGGACATCTTTTTTTCTGTTCCATTGTATGCTAAAAGAATGTGACTTGTTTTTGTCGTTTTGAAATTAAGATTGTCTTGAGTCTTAAAAGACTTAGAACTTTGGAATTTCAAACTATGCTGGGGCTGCTATAATATATGAGAACTTTAAAAGTTGTAATGAATTTTGTTTGCATCATGAGATGACAGTGAATGTATGGAGGCCAAGAGGCACAATGCTATTTTAAATATGGGTTGCTTTCTGCATGCCCATGTTTGCATCCTTAGCTGGTATCAGTATTTGGGAAGGCTGTGGTGCTTTTAGGAGGTGGAACCTTGGCGAAGGAAGGAATGTCAGAGTAGGTGAGCCTTGAGGTTTGGCAGCCCAACTCTACTTCCTATTGTTTTTGCTCTCTGTGCCTCGTGATGGCTGTAGTGACCTGAACCAGCTTTCTGCTTTTGCCCATGTCTGTGCCTTCTGTGAAATTCCTACCATGATGGGCTGTATCCCCTCTGGAACTGTCAGCAAAATAAATATTTCCTGTTTCTCTTCAGTTTCTTGAGTTTAAGTACTGTCTCATAGCAAAAGTAAAAAGTAGCTGTAACAGTAGATCCCAGAAATATTGATAGGTAGGAAAATGCCTCAGGGATCAAAGTCTTATTAGCCTTGCAAGACCTGAGTCTGGATACCCAGATCTCATATAAAAATGACAGGTACAAATTGTGTGGCAGCCTTTAATTCTGTCTTTGGGAGCTGAAGCCTGGAAAACCCCAGAGCACAGCAATGAGGAGGCACAGTAATCCAGGATGATTCTAGAAATCACTCTCGCCCTTCATAGGAACAAATACGCTTAAGTTCTCTCTGGACGAACACCCCCACACATATATTTATATGCGTAGAGATACTCCAAAGCTAAAGCCCAATTGAAATCATATAACAAGACTGTTTTCATGTCTTGATCACATTGCATGTTAGTAGGTAGAGGTCAGCCATTGCCCTATACCATAAGTCTTTCATTTCTGAACACAGAGTTCTCCCAATTCTGGATATGTCTCTTTATTGGGATAAGGAAGAAGCAAGAAATGGATATGACTATGTAACAATCTACATCTTCAGCTTGAATTTGCTGTATCATGTGTTCATATTCTATTTACCATATCAAATTATGTGACCAAGTCTAATGTCAGTAGACAGAGAAGTACATTCCTCTGTAAAAGATACTGAATCTCATGGTATGACATGGGGAAGGAAGAAGTAATGAATTCTTAGAAACAAATGATTGTGCTGATACCCAACCTTCCTGTATACATCTTTTTGTGGGAGATACAGAAATAATGCAGAAAACACTTTAATGAAAATTCTGTGAGAGATGAGATTGGTGGTCGTACTGGTAAGAATGTTACTGAAGGAGGAAAAACATGTAGGGAAAATAGACACTGAAGAATTGTTAGGCTTACCGTGTCTAGACATCAGTTCTTGTCTGATATCCCCCGAATTTTTAACATGAGAATTCATGTTAAGTATTTTTTCTCTAATTTGAATGTTTAAGAATCTGCTCTTGTTGCCTGTTATCTTCCTTAAAAACATTGGGGTAGGCCCAGAATGATTTTTTAATTTTTAAGAATGCACCAATATTATTATTGCACTGTTGTGGTATTTGTTGTATGCAGGAGTTTAAGACCAAGATCTCACTTTGTTTAGAACATGTCATATGCAGTTTTTGGACGCTTAATACAGGTTTATTGAATGAGTATAAGCATGAACCTACTGCATTTCTTCCAGTTATTCTTTAATAGATGATTCTTTAATATTTTAAAGTAGGTCATCCTTTTAGCTCTACCTAGTGAAATCCAATTCCCTTTGATGAATACAAAGTATGAAAGGAAAAGATAAATCTTATAAGCATTTATTTTGAGAATGAAGTTCTTTAAAATGTAGATAGATCAGACACAATGAAAAACTTGTGTATGTAAGTTGTAGCCTTGTGTCCTTTCTGAAAAGGTAGAAGAAAAATCAGATATCTATTAGACAAGGCTTTCACGGTGAACACTGGATCTTCTTTACAATGTGTATATTAAGACCATCTAACTCAGTAATGACTTTTACTAGATGAAGAAATAGAAGGGATCTTACTTATGTGGAGTTAAGAAAACTCATTTCCTTCTCATAAAATTTGCTATTCTTTCTTGCAATGGTATAAGGCAGTAGTAACTCAAGTAATTATTGCTGGAGAATGAGAACATCTAAAATGTCCTTGTGTAGATGGTTTCCACAGTCTCTTCACTGAGCAAAGCCTTGGGGATTGCTGAGCTGGGTATGAATGCTCAAGTGTGTAGGCACTTCAGTAGGCAATGGAATTTCTCAACAAGTCTTGAGCTATTGAGTTGCTACTTGTCTCCTCTGAGAACCATGAGTCTTAATTATGAGAAACTAATTTTGACAAAGATTGAGAGTGGCAGAGACTTCAGTGGGAAGGTTAGCTGTCAGAACATCAGCTATCCCTCATTTGTCTGAATTTAGGAAAATTGTAGGGAAGAGAATCTCGATTTTATAGTTGTTGCTTCTTAGTAGATTGTCATTGACTTCGAGACTTTTGGCATTTGCACCCAATAATTTTTTTAATCATTCAAAATATAAAAGAAATCATTTGATTCACTTCTGAAACTAAGCTGTTTTCACAACTAGTAGTTCACCCTCTATGGAAGACAATCAATATTTAGCTGTAGTATAACTATAGCTAGATCCAATTTGAAAAAGGAGATGGCTCTACTATTTACTAGGTGACTAGTATTGGGCAAGTCCTTTCATTTTTTTCAAGCCATTTTTAGTTCATCTATAAATAGGAATACTACTACTTTTTCCCACTAAATACTTCATTTACAGTTTTAGTAAGTATTGGGTAGCCATGCCAGAGCCATGGAGTCTAGAGATTCAGATAATAACTTTGTTGATTATTAATCAAGTAAAAGCCATTTTGAATGTATCACTTGGAGTTACAAGAAAAGCAGATACCATTGCATCCACGTTTCAGATGAGGAAGCTGAACTTAGAATTTAAGTAATCTTTTCCAAGTTGTATAAGCTAAATTTAAACCAATACAGCTTGCTTTTGGAAACTGATGTTCTTAATACTGTGCTGGGTGGTGAAGATGTAGAGACACAATCCCTCCTTGCTAGTGTGAACACAGACAAGAAAATAAGCAAGGAAAATAAATGGACCTGCAAAATACCCTGGAATGATGGAGGCACAAGCTCTCAGTTCCTTGAAAGCAAATTTGTTTGGAAATGGAATATATATATACTTTCATCTGATGTTTTTGAGGTCTTGCTGATTTCAAAGACATTGACAACAGAAGCACATATACATCCTATCATTTTGAAAATGTCAATATTTATCAAACATCAGTCTTTCTCTGTGAAAACTCAGGATATCATGTTGCTATAGTAACAGAGATCTTACCAAATGTGAGCTGATGAGGAAATATTTAGTTCACATTGCTAGTCACAATCAAAGGATGATTTGGGTTATTTTAAAGATATGATTTTTTAAATGACTGTACTATTAAAAATACACTTTCTAGAAAATGTGCTCATATTATTTTCATTAACCCAAGTGCTTATTTTAACAAATACTGAAGCACAGTTTTTTTTATGAGTATGTAACAGGAAGATGTAACATGTGGACCGTACTATAAAATTACTAATAAATCAAAAAGAAACAAGTGGAAATTGTTCCTTTTTAGTGACTTGAAGTTTGTGTCAGGTAAATGAAATTAGAGAGTTTTAAAATAGTAGCAGCAAAAGCTTGAAGATCTGTATACATCTACAGCATTTGTATAAACCGTGTGTTATAAACTTGAAAGCAGTAATGGCTTCTGTGAAACATTGCCTTTTGTTAATTAGACAGCTTCCAGCCTTTGACCGTGAATCATTAGCTGCTGATACTGCCCTAAAGACAAATGTTTGTGATCTCCTGGGGTTGTTAGAGATAAAGATGGAAAAACAAGGAAGAAAGGAAAGTGCTTATTTTTCAGTTTTAGATTATCCAATTATTTCAAGTAGAGAAATATCATTAATGGGGTCACTTAAAATAGAATAAGTGGGAAAGTAAGAAGAAAGCATCTCTGTTTCAGGCATGGAATTTCATGACAATTTTTCAAAAGCAGCCATCTATCATTTGAATGATATTCGGAGACCAGTGGGCTGCAAGCCTGTGCTTGTGTATGAAGAGGAAGGTGACAAGCACCAGTGACGACTGTGTTCCTAGCGATGGAAGAGGGCCATTTTCAAGCAGAACACATCAGCCATTATTAAGAAATCCCATGACGTGCTTGACAGTTGCAGACCCTGAAGACTGAAAGGGAAATTACATTTTTATCTTTAAACATTTAAATGCTCTGCATCATAGTTCACTGACCTTGAACAGGCTCTCATCTTCATTCGGTCTTCTTTTGTCCCTTGAACAATCATGGATGGTGACTCTCACACCTATTGTGTTACGTTGAGACTATCCATCCCCCATGTCTGTTCGCTTTCCCTGTATTGATGTTATCAATGATATCGAGCACCTCATCCACGAACCTAAGTGATGTGGCAGATTACTTAGAAACAAACAGCATAGCATCAGTCTGCAAGACCCAAGGCATTTACCTGTTCTAGACATTAAGAGACTTCAGCCCCCAGAGACTACAGGGGGTGAGTGGGGTGAAATAAAGCAACAAGGCAGTGTCAAGAAGAAATAGTACAGGAGCCCCTTGCAAAATGTACAATTGGAGGGTTGTAGATGTTATTATAGTCTTTATTCCTTTCCCTGACATTTTAAATTCTCTGGGCTTTTTCTAAAATTATATAAGAGAGCACACTATATTTTTCCTTCCAAAACTTTGTTCTTCCACCCTCTCTGCTTTGAACATCCTGCCTCTTAGTCCACCTCTAATGATGAAGCTAGGATAGTAATGATTGGAAATTCTACCCAGAGCTGCACCTGGCCTGCCTTCTATGCTCCTCTCCCCTCCAAGCTACAAGCAAGCTAACTATAGGCTGCACTTCTGCCTGACATTTCCACATTATTCATGCGCCTGCACTTTCTATGTGAATCACATTCTGGTGTTGTGATCTTGCAAGTCTACCTCTCCTTAACTCTTCCCCTTCTTTTCTCCTTTCTCTGGATGTCATTCCGTGCCTTCATTGGAGGTTCTTCCACTTTGAGTGGGGAGATGTCTTTTTGGGTTTCGTGTGAATAAAAATGGTAGCCCCTTTGATGCTCAAGGAGATGGGAGAGGGGAAGGGGGAGGTACTGGGAGAAGGGGAAGGAGGGAGAGGGTGAAAGGAACGGAAAAGGGCGGGGAGTACAAGGGGGGACTGGGGAGGGATGGAAGGAGGGAGAGGATGGGAGACCTATTAAGCTTGTATGATTGGGAAAAAAATGTGGCAGAAAAAAATGGTAGTCCTTTTTGCCTATTGTGACATCTCACAATAATAATTTCCACACAATAAAAGAGATACATTTTAAGTGAAGCAACAGAGATTTTGTGTTCAGATTGTCTTTGTTGGATACAAGCCAGTTTGAACAGCTAATGGTCTTTGTGCATAGGAGGTTATTAGATGTTTAATGACTGTAAGAACTTGAAATGCCTTCCAGTTTGGGGTGAGCAGTTTGAAATCTGGCAACGTTAACTAAGGCCTTGCCGTAGGAAGGCCTATTTTTTACCACTTTCAGATGGTGGATCTAGCATGGTTTACTTTTTGACTTTAGACCTCCTGTGAGAAGTAGTAGAAGTATAGGAGCGGGGCTGTTCTTCCAACACTTCTCTTGAAAACTGCTGGGCAAACATTCCACGAACATGTAGGTACTTTAAAAGAAAGGTAAAAGTGGGTAAAAGCATTTGCTTCCTAGTCTGACTACCTGAACTTGATCCCCAGAGCCCACAGGGTGGAAATAGAGAACTGACTCCCAAAAGTTGTCCTCTGACCACATGTGTGTCATAGCACTTGTACACACACACACACACACACACACACACACACACACACACACACACACCTTCAAAAGGGAAATATTACGTGTCATAAAGTTTATAGAGATAGCAAATAGCCCATTAGTTGAAGATTTGGGGGGTTTTCTTTCCTTCTGTTACCTTATGAAAAGATTTTGTCTAAGGAATACAGAGCGAAAGGATGCATGCTTGCAAAATGTGGATGTAAGAAAGGAAATACACTGCAAGCGGAAAAAAGTGTTTGGAACTCTAATGAACTGATTTTTATCTCAGGCATATGTGCCTTGTGTAAAATAGCGTTGATTTTAATTTCTTCCTTTCTGTGTGATTTTTACTGAAATATGTTTTGCTTTAGCCAGAGAAAGCAAATGAACATGAGTAATCCTGTTAAATGACTCCTTTTCAATTACACTAGAATTTCTTTTTGAATGTGATAATCCTCCCCCATCTCCTCCTCAGAAAACTTTTACGTTTTGGTTGGCGATGAGTGCCTGTAGCACTCCACAAGTGATTCCATCTTGCCAGGGCCCTTGAAACACTTGTTACTGTCACTTGGCTCAGTAGGAAACATCAGACAGAAAGTTCCTTTCTGCGAAGTGCTTGTTGAATGAATACAATGCTAAGGAAAGCCCACTCTCTGCACAGGATGTGCCCATAAAAGGTATCAATGGGCAGGAGGATCAGCTGTGTGGGCGGTGTCAGGAGGCTGAGGGCTAGTCCTCACCATGTGAAAATATTGCCCTGTTTGTGAGTTGTATTCTCAGACAATTCACTCAATTTTTATGGGACTCATTATTTTTTAAATGAAGAGTTCAGATATATGATCTGTTCCTGAGAAGGAGGAAGAGCAGAAGGATGAAGAACAGAAGGAGAATGACAAAAAAGAGGAGGAGAAGGAAGAAGAGAAAATGAAGAAAGAAGGAGGTGGTGGAGAAAGGAGGAGGAAGAGGAGGGAGTAGAGGAAGGAGAAAGAAGAAGAGGAGACGTGGAAGGAGGAGGAGAAAGAAAAGGAAGGAGTGGAGAAAGGAGGAGGAAGAAAAGGAGGGGTGGAGGAAGGAGGAAGAGGAGGAGAAGGAGGAAAAGAGGAAAACGGAAACCATTTTTTATTCAGCTCCAGTGTCATGGTTTGAATGCGAGTCACTCCCCACAGAGTCATGTGTCTGAATCCGTAGCTAAGGTTAATGATTGGGAATGTTAAGGCACCTTTAAGAGGTCTTGCTGGAGAAGCACATGTTGCAGAAGTGGGGGCAAGCCTTGGAGTGCGATAGCCTGACCCTGCTTTCCCTCAGTTTAGTTCCTGCTCTCTCTGCTTTGATGGTGTCTATAGTGACCTGAACCTGCCTCATGCTTTTCTCTTCAGCCATGCCTTCTGCTTTTTAATTCCTGTCATAATGGACTGTATCTTCTCTGAGTTCATAAGTGCAGTAAATCTCCCTTTTTCTTTTAAGTTGCTTGTGTCAGATTATACTGTCTTACAGTGGCAAAAAAGAAGAGTAACTACAATATTACCATTTGGAAAATTTTGATGAAATGAATAGCCCAGTTCTTGATCTTCAGGAATTTAGAGTTTTGTAAGAGAAGAAAGGTATAAATACTTGAAAAAGTAAATTAGAATTCAAGAAAAATACCCCCAAATGCCAGTGAAACCATAATTATCAATACCCAAGCACTAGACACCTGCTGTGTTGTAGACATTGTGTAAGTCCTTTGCATATGTGATTATGTTTGTTTCTTCCAGCAGCCCTTCTATATAGATATAGTATCACACTTGACGAAAGGAAAAGCCCAGACTCAGGCAGAATAAATGCCTCAAATTGCTCCAAGGCAGGATTCTAACCCAGATCTCTATGCTCCAGAACCTGTGCTCATTCTATAACATTCACCATGCTTTAGATAATAAGTGAAAGTAGAACCAGAATTTTCTAATCAATAGAATCTTGTGTATTGACTAATTTGGGGTACTGAACTAAAAAAAAGAGTCCAATTGAGAGAAGTCAAATCTCAAAACAGAAAGAGCTGATGGTCACAGAGCAAAGTCTCCAGAGACAATATAGAAGTGAAATTTGAGGGCCGGGGTCGTAGAGGTCATTGGTGGTCATGCAGTTGCCTAGCATATACAAGGCCCTGGATTCCAATGTCAGCCAAGAGAGGCAAGGGCACACCTAAAGGAGGCCAAGGCTTGGCACGGTTGTGAAGAGGAAGAGCAAGCAAGACTGAGAGCAAGAAGTTACAGAGTGACGCAGCCCTGAGACGCCAGAGAAGGCCATGCACAATATTCTGCATTGGCCTGAATACCAGAGGCAGCATAGATCTACTTTACTGGACTACGGGGCACAGGCTGCCTTGACTTCTGAATGCACTGTCTCTGTGCAGCTGTGACAAGCCCCATGGGAGGATCAGGCTCGGGTGGAGCACAGTTCTGCGTCTGGGAAGCTAGGCCTTCCCTGCAGGGGTTTGGGCTATGCCTTTCTCTGTCTACTATGGTGGTATAAATGGCAGATTTTGTTAGTCTCCCTGTTCTGCTCATCTCCTCACAACATGTCTAAGGGTTATTACTGAAAGTGACGGGTAGAGCCTTATTTGAGTGATATGTAGGGACCTGGGAATGAATGGCCCGTATTAGTTCCAGGATGGATAAAATTCTTACAGTAGGGTGTCTTTTAGTTTGGCCTCATTTGTTTCAAAACAAGTTCTCAATGACTTTTCTCCTTGAAATAAGTTCTTAAGTAGGGCACATTGTGTCTAAAGCCAAGGGAGCTGTGTTTTCTTATCACAGTAGTGAGAGGTAGCCGAACAAGGTCACTGGATTTAATTCTTTTTTCTGAGTTGGTGTATTGTTAGGCTTGAGCTATGTTTAGCTAGTTCCAGGAGACATCTCATGGTTGAGAGTTTGCACCTCTCATTTGAAGACCCTAGCTTACCCCTTGACTTACCTGCAAGGATCTTAGTTATTCAGGTAACCTGGAATAACTAATAACTTCACACACAATCTACCTGCATGTTTATGTAACAGTAAGGAAATATGGTAGAATCAAAATCACATAAATGTCCCAGTGGAAATAGAAGCCTAGATTGTTGTTTCTCACTCAAATATCCTGTGCAGTGACATTCTAGGTTGCCTGGCACTGATCCGCAGTAACCATTCTCTGTAGGAAGACAAATACAGTGTAGGTTGGTAAGTGTTGCCTTTACTTATATTGTTGCCAATAAATTAACAACCAGATGGCTTAAGGGGGAAAGGTATGAGTCTGGCTTACAGCTCATCATCTAGCTCAGCAGGAGAGCACACCAACACTAAAAGCTAAGGGAACTGGCCACACCTATCCACAGAATTGCTGAGAGGAACAGTTTTCACTTGCCAAACCAGCATGTCTGGCCAAGCATGACAAAGTGCCAGTTCCCTCCAACGTATCCACCTGCCCAGGTACTAGCCCCGCCTACCATGGGTTAGGCCTCTCCATCAATCAGACAAATCTCCAGTAGACTTGCTTGGGGCTTAACTCAACCACTGATTCTTTGCAAGCATGCCCAGAGCTTGAACCCTCAAATGTCAAATTGACACCTGTATCTAACTGTAACAATAGGGCTAATTGTGAGTAGGTAGTGTGTATCTGTGAAAGAATCCCCCAACTGGCATTTCACTTGCTGATGCAACCCCCCACTTTCTGCCCAGAATTTGTTACTCTCCTTTACAGACACCCTACAGACTCCTGAACTTGCCAGGTGGTTGTGAGAGTCTTTATCCACCCATCTGGCTCCCAGACATCAGGCTATTTACCACCTCAGATAGGGGTGGGGTGCACTGTTTTTTGACAGGTTTCCACATCAGCTCTCTTGGAGTGATAACTGGAGGGGCTGCTGTTAGTACTTCTAATGACTTTCTTACATGTGCTGACTTAAATTTACTTAGTTCCAGGGGTTCTCTGAGCGGCCATAACAATATTTCAATGAGCGATTTCTATAAATTAAAAATGCCATTTGTCTTCAGCTCAAGAATTTCAATGAACCAATTACTCGAAGCCAAATGTAATCAAATACATTTTTTTTTCTTCAACAAGTGTGTGTTTTCTGGGCATATAAAAAAAGAGTGGGGGATGCCCTCGGATTGGCTGAATGTAGCTGATGGATGGGACTGTCGGAATTCATTGCTAATTTGGCTGTTAAGTTTTCCAGAGACTCAACACAACACTGGTGCCTTATTGAATGACATACTTAATGTCTGGTCTTGGGTTGATTTTCAGTTTTCCCAAGCATTGCTAAGCGCAGTTTGGTGCTGCTTTTCCAAGCATTCTCAACTGAGTTGATCTCTTTTGAAAAAGGACAGCTCACAGGCATGACAATCATTTCTATATATCCTTTGTTCTCATTCCCTTTCCTGTGCTGTGACTTGTGTGTGCATGTGTGTGTGTGCATGAATAGCCTGTTTTGAGTAACAGCTTCTGACTATACTGCTTCTAAACTACTTTAGCAAGCAAGAGTGAGGATTCTGGCCAGAGTGTAGATATTGCTGGAGATTGCAGAATAGTGGGGTATGGGACAAATGGGAACTGCTTCGTGTCATATTTAGAGAACCACATGCATTAAGATTGTGAGAATACATCGGAGAGGAAGACCCAGAGGGGAGTTTGGCATGCACATTAAAGGATGCTCCGGGGATGGGAGGGGGAGGCACTGAGGGATGGGGAGGGAGGAGAAGGGGAGGAGAGGGCGGTGGGAGGTTGGAAGGAGGGAGGGGGCTGGTGTACCTGTTAAGTTTGTATGAGTGGAAAAAAAAAGATTGTGAAAATAGCCAGGGTTTACCTTGGACTGAGTGAATGCACTACTGCATTATCATGTGATTTTGGGGGATCACTTCCAATCCTCAGCCGTCTCATGTGTATCAGGAGGAGAGTGATAAAACTCTTCCTCTGTGGCTTGTTGTGCAAAGCTGATGCACAAAGAGTGGCTGTCTGTTGCCTGGTTAGAAAGTGCTTACCTCATGGTACCTCTAGGTGCCATTATTGTGAGGGTAGATTTTTCCGTATTCTAGAACGCATTATGTTGTAGGTAGCTACTTGACAGAATTCATAGGCAAACCTCATACAGCAAGATAAGCCTCAACACCAGCAGATGAGTCTCTTCCTAACTTCCACAGATAAGCCTGTGAGTTCAGCATGTGCAAAGGATATATCTGGTCCCATGAAATCAATACCAATAAAGGAACAAGTGCTTACTTTCTGAGAATACAATATGCAAGATCTGATTAGATTTGAACTGGAAATGTAACTCATTTGTTAGAGTACCTGCCTATCATATACAAAACCCTGTTTTCAATCCCCTGGGCTCTGAGGTATATGCCTATAATCCCAAGACTTAGGAGATAGAGGCAGGAAAACCAGAAGTTCAGGGACATCCTTGGACACATAGCAAGGATAAGGCCAGCCTAGGGCAACTGAGCTAAAATAAATAAATATATAATGACTCTGTGTATACAGTGAACAGATATGAGCTTCATAGTTAAGATTCTGATAATGCCTACACCACAGTAAGAACAGAGCGATTAATCAGGGCATCCACATTCAGTACATGGACAAATGCTTGCTACATAGCAAATATTAGAATGGTTGACCATAATAGAGGTTGCTGAGGAGTCAGCTATCACATCTGGGATAATTCTCACCTCCAGTTTTGTTCCCAAACCTTGGGTCAGCAGAAATCCCAAAGGTCTAAATTAGAAATAGGCTTGAGCTGTATTTCCTAACTCAACTTCAAAGCCTGCACCTGTTAGATTTATCAGACAAATCATGTGTAATGTTTTGTTCTTAACCCTGACTGAGTGAGTCCTACATGACAGTGTAGACTTGTCTTTTCCTGTTGTCGTTCTCACTATTCTCATCTCTACCTGAAAGTTCAGTGATTGGCCTTCTTATAATTAGATTTTTTAAAATGTGTCCAATTGTTTTTTAACATGTATTTCTGTGTGTTTTACATGTGGGTGGGTGAACATGTGTGTACAGCATGTATATAAGAGGAAACTCTAATGCGTATGCTTATGGAGGGCCAAGGGCCCAAGGGTGACATTGGAAGTTATTCTGGATTGTTCTACCTTCTTATTGCTTTGCTCTGGGGTTTCCCAGGCTCTGCCTTCCAGGGCCAGAATTATAGGCTGCCACCATGTCCACCCAGCATTTTTTACATGAGATTTGGGTAGCTGAGATTAGGTCCCTTTGCTTTCAAGGTAGACTTTAACCCTTAAGCCATCTTCCCAGCCTATGTCCAAGGTTTTATGCCAAGTAAAATCATGGTAGGATCATCTCACTAACTCATTCTTTCCTTAGAAATTCCAAAAAGTGTAATTATCTTTCCTTTTCCTTTTTAAAAAGTTTAAACTGACCAAAATAGGTCACTGTACATGTTGGACATTGCTGGTTTCTTCATTTAATTCTTGCCCTCACAGGACAGCCAAAGCTGTCTGTGATGATATCTGGGGCATTTGAAAAAAACCACGGGTGAAGCATGACAATCTCTGTGTGGAGCAGAACGTTCAGTGCTGAGAGGTGAAGAGACCTTCTGTTGAACAGAAGCATGCCACAACATGTGGGTTCTCAAGAGCACATGATACAGTATGTGGCAATGTGCTCAGCTTTACTCTGTTGTTCTTTTGGGTTAGACTATTCATTAGGAGGCCGCGAACACTGGAGAGTGATACAATGCTGCCTGTTCTCTGATAAATGTCATGTGGTATTGATGAAGTGTAAAGACACAGCAAAGAGAAATGGAAAGTGACCTAGAAAACATCCAGTTCAGTCCTCAGAATTATGTGGTGTAAACTTTTATTTTTAAATTTCTTAGAGATTTTACTCTTTTTCGTAGAACAATACCTAATATACATGCAAATAACCAATGACTGCTAGTCATAATTAAAACAGTACTATAGAAAACGTGTGTGTGTGTGTGTGTGTGTGTGTGTGTGTGTGTGTGTGTGTGTGTACAAGAGGGAACTTGAGGGCATGTGTACCTATAGAGGCTTAATGATGACATCAGAATCACCCTGGATTGCTAAACCTCCTTATTGCTTTGCTCTGTGGTTTGCCAGGCTCCCCCTTGCAGGCTGTTGCCATTTCCACCCGACATTTTTTTTTTTTTTTGTCACAACTGCCAACGTTTCTGGTGGAGAATCTATAGAAGTATCTAAAACAGTGCTGACAAGAGCCACCCGACATTTTTACAGCGTGGGATTTGGGGATCCAAACTTGGCTCTCTTTTGCTTTCAAGAGAAAGGCTTTAATTCCTGAGTCATCTTTTTACCCTTACAGGGAGCTTTTGCCTTGATTTCACAGCAAGTAAAAGTGGACTGTAAGCAAACGTTCACTTTTTATTCCTATATGCTTGTTTATTTAAAAGTTTTTGGAAATGACAAGAAACTGTCCGGCTTGTTATACCTATAAACAGTGTCCCTGACTCTCATGTGCTTTCAAAGCCTCCCCTTCTCTTGTAGCAGCACTTAACACGTTTTGCTGTTATTGTTTATTTCTCTGTCAGAGAGTGTTGGCATTTTGTGGAAGGTAATTCTTCATTATATTAAATTACCCTCAAGTGTTATTCGCTCAATGCTGATAAATTGAGCCAGTCATATGGCAACCAAACATGTCACCAATATGCTTTCAAATGCTCTCTGTGGTTGAATCGTTTTCTTAGTCAAGAGCCAATGAAAGGATGGAGCAGGCGACGTAACAGAGTGTCTGCCTAGCATGCGGGAAGTCCTGCTTTGATTCCCAGCAGGGAATTAGCCAGGTGTGGTAGTACACAACTAACCTCAGCACTCAGGAAGTGGAGGCAAGAGGATCAGAAGTTCAAGGTCATCGTCAACTCCTTAATCACTTTGAGAAAAGATGAACTAGAGGCCCTTTCAAAGACGAAACGACCAATGAAATGAAAGAGTATAAATTTGAAGAAGTTATACATCTTGTCTTGCCAAGTACTGTGTTCCTTGTACCAGCAAGCTTGGGGCACACAGTAGAATACCAATAAAGAGACTCTGTCTCAAACAAGATAGAAGGTGAAGACCAATACCCACAATTGTCTACTGTAACATTCACACATCTGTATTATACAACGAATGTATACAGGTGTACAAATATACACATTGTACACATATACTCTAGTATACATACATTGTAAACCATTTGAAGTTACTTTGATTTCTTCTTTGTATTATTTCCATTCACCTTGAATTCCTTCCTGATTTTATGCAACCAAATTCAGTACCTAATTTATGTAACCAAATAAATATGTTTACATTTGTTTGTGCACGTTTACACATGTTTGCATATGTGTGTGTCTGTGTGTCTATATGTATCGGTAGGCAATGTGTGTGCCTTTGGAGACCTAAGAGTAACTTTGGGAATCATACTGGATTGCTCTACATCCTTTTGCTTCGCTCTGGGGTTTTCCGGGGCTCTGTCTTCCAAGGACCAAAGTGCAGGCCACGGCCTTTTCTGCCAGGTGTTTTTACATGTGGATCCGGGATCCAAAAATCAAGTCTTTCTGTTTTCAAGGCAGAGGTTTAGCCTCTGGGCCATCTCTCTAGCTCTATACCTTTTATTTTTAGTGGTTAACTTTGATTTTTTTCCTCCTTGTACATATCGTATACTCTTATAATTTATAACATTTCCCATTCAAAATATCAGTTATGAGAAAAACCAAAATTTTCCTAAACTCTGCCTCAAAAACAACAATATATATTTAGTAGTTGTTGTTGTTTTTGCTGCAATGAATATTACTATAGTGAAGTACTTGACCAAAACAACTAAAGTAGAAGGGGTTTAGTTGGATTCCAATTCTAGTTTATCATGGCAGGACAGTCATAGCAGTAGAAGTCACATCGCATCCAGAGTCAAGGGTGGAAAGCAATGACTGCATGCATGCATACTTACAGCGCTCAGCTCTCTTCATTATTGCACAGTTCTGAACCTCCTGTGTAGGGAATGATCTTTCACACTGTAGACTAGGTGTTTTCACAATGCAATCAAGACAATCCCCTACAGACATGTCCAGACACTAACTGAATCTGCAGCATCCTCAAGTGTGCTGGGAGAGCTGCCTTCCCATCATTACAGTTGATTCTAAGCACATATGTGGGCTTAGCAGATCATGGAGCTTAGTAGTACAGGTGAACACTTGAGCTGTGGAGAGATATAATTTGAATTTCGCAAATGCCCAAAATTGCTGGGCAATGAGTTGAAGACGAGTGCATTAATTGCAGTAGTGAAAATACAACCACTCTAGTTTTTGCTATTTTTTAAAAAAAAGTCTTGCATTTCCTGCCTGTTACAATTTTGTCCCAATATTTGTCTTTTTGTTGATGTCAATGATGACATTTTCTCATGATGGGAAATGTCAAGTCATATACTATGACAGGACTTGAAGAATGATTGAGTCAATTCCTGACCACAGATGGCATTATCACCCATGTTGCTGAAGTGCTGAGGAAAATTAAAAATGATTTTTCAGAGGTCAAGAGAGGCTCACTTTTGTGGTCTGATGTCAGGTGATTGATGACCCTTTTCCTACCTTTAATATCTCGGATATTGAGAAACAAGCTGCAAAGGAGCCCAAGACAAGATCCATGACCAGTGTCAGAAAAAAGAGACATTGCTCAGACTGGAGAATGCCAAATGGTCTGTGTTAGAATCCTTGCCACATGATTAGCTGTGTGACCTTGGACATATCGCTGAACTTTAAGCCTGTGTGTGTGTGTGTGTGTGTGTGTGTGTGTGTGTGTGTGTGTGTATGTATGAGCATGGATGTGTGTCTATATGTATTTAACCTATAAAGATCAGGCAAATAATTTTATTTTATTTTGATGATCAAATAATGTGGTCAGTGTCAGAGTTGGTAGTTTATAAAGCACATTGCTACAGGATTATATGTGACGATATAATTCTTTAAAATTTAAACTTGGCTCTAATACGTTATTCTTGATGAAATGTTCCTTAAAAGCAAACAAAAACAACAACAAAAACCCTTAAGTGCTGAATAGGTTTGCCCCTGGCAGCCCTTTTAAGGGATATTTCATCGGAGAGCTGACATTTCCGAAAAAGAGTCAAGAAAAATTTCCTTTAAATGAAATGATTCATTATGCACCACAAAGATTGACTAGAATTCTGAATAGAGGCATGTCCATTTTGTGATGGTGGATGTTAGTTACTTCATGCTGTGTGACAAATTACTCCACAATTTAGCAGCTTAAGATGATGAATGTTTAATATCCCATTACTTCTGTGGCTCAGAATGCATGCTACTTAGTTGGTGGGTATAGTTCAGTCTCCTATGGAAAAATAGTCCTGTTGTTTGGCGTGGGTTAGAATTATGTTAAGAGCTGTGTGTGGCTGCTGAGAGGAGGCCTGGCTTTCCTGCTGCCTGTTTTCCAGATGTTTCAGTCCCTGGGCCTTTCTGTAGAGTTGCTTGAGTGTATCTGCAGAATGGTAGCTGGCATCTGCAGAGGAAGTGATCCAAAAGTTTCTGAAGGCATAGGATAATTCTTCTACCAGTATGTCTGGGTACAATTCAAAATACCAGCTTGTCATTGTTTAAATGTGAGTTGTTCCCTATAGGCTCATGTGTTTAAATTCTTTGCAGATGGTAATGTTTGGGAAGGTATACCAGTTACTCTTTGTGCTACGGTGAGACACCACTGAGGCCCCAGAAACGTAAGGGGAGAAAAAGAGATTTATTCAGCTTGTGGTTCCAGAGGGGAGATACAGTCTTTCATGGTGGGAAAGTCATGGGTGGCTGGCAGAAGCTGGAGAAGGCCTAGGTCACACCCTTCATGGAGGCAGAGACCTGCAAAAACTGCCAACTGCAAGAACAGACTGCTCCTGGAAAGTAGGGTGGAGCTAATCCACCTCAAGACCCATTCCCTATGACCACCTTCCTCCAGCAAGGCTCCAGCTCCTAAAGGTGTCATGACCTTCTCAAACAACTAAAGATTTAAGCAGATGAGGCCCTAGGAGACAACTCACATTTCAAACCATGACAGAAGGTGTAAGTCATGTCACAGGGGACGGGCCTTCAGGCTGGGTGGTCCCTCCCTGCTTCCTCTTGCTTTCTTTGTCTTCATGATAGCTGAAGTGACTTGAGTCAGCTGCCTTCTGCCTCTGCCTCTAAACCATGCCTTCTACTATGAGACTCCTATATTTGCTCTCTGGAACCATAAGTCTAATAAAACTCCCTCATTCTCCCTTTAAGGTGTATAAAAGTGTCTCATGGCAGCAAAGAAGAGCAACAGTGACACTGCTCAAGTGTGAATTCAGATGAGCAACCGAAGACCTTTTTTTAGTGTGAGTATTCCCAGCCCAATATTTGAAATACAACTATTCATTGTTCATCTGCAATTCATTTTTAACTGGGTGCCTTTTATTTCTGTTTGCTGAAAATAGCACACTTTCTCTTTCCTCGACTTGTTGGTAAGCCATCCTGCTTACACCCAAGAGGAGAAGGATTGCATACTACTTCTTGGATCAGGAACCATCAAATCAATTGTGGACATTTTAAAAATCCATCACAGTGGTCTGATGAAAAGGATGTGGGCTTTCACATGTGACAAACATTGAGTTTAGAGCCTTCTTCTTCCTCATTAGCTGAGGATATCTTGCCTTTCCTTCAGAACCTCCGGTTTTCTTAAGTGGTAATCAGAACCTGAAGGATTATAGAAAAGCTCCTCCAAATTTTCTTCTCCCTTGTTAGCTCTGATCTCAGCAGGTAAAATGTCCAATATTCATCCTCATCTTTCTTTGCACTTATGAAGGGTCAGGTGACCAGTTCTGAACCATAGGAGAAAAGAGGCAATACCTAGGGTGAGGTCTTCCAAAGGAAAGCTTCTGTCTTCATCACAGAAAGGGTCAGGCTTGAGGCACTGCCAGCATCTGGTGGGCAGGGTCTGGGTCGCATCCCTAGTACTCAGGCAGGAGGGGAGCTTAGGAGAAAGAGGCTAGTGGGCTTTGTCTCCAGGGGTGAGGAAGCCATTTGATTCTGTGTGCACTCATCCAACTGGTCAATATCCCAACTTCTCAAAGAACTTCAGAATAGTGGCCATGAAATATCATGCATGTCAGCCATACCCTAGAGAAGATACTTGGGGTGAGACTTATGTCTGATGGAATCTCATTCACTGCCAGGACTCTTGTGACTGTTACAGAAGACTTTTCATAATGAACTGTGTTCTTACTTTATGACTTTCATGGACTCTCCTCAGCACCTTTCCTAATGTTTCTTCTTCAACAGCATGGATTATAATCTGTGGGAGGTGAGTGTAACGGTTACTCTTTTCTGTTCTCTTTGAGAACACTCAAAGTCGAGCAATATAAGGGAGGAAGAGAGATTTAGTTTATGGTTCCAGAGGGAAGATACAGTCTTTTATAACAGAGGTAGCATGGGTGTCTGGCCGGCTGAGGCTGAAATCAGGCTAAGTCACTCCCATTTGTGAGGCTGAGAGCTCTAAGGTTGCTGCTTGCTCCAAAAAGCAGACTTCTCCTGGAGGTAGAGTGGGACTAATACACCTCAAGGCCCTCCCTTGGGACCACCTTCCTCCAGCAAGGCTCCATCTCTCAAAGGTGCCATGACCTTCCCAAACATATGAGACTGTGGGGGATACATTTCAAATCATGACAGTGAGTAAAAGAAAAAGCCACTGTTTTGAGAAGTTAGCCTAATGAAAATAGTTTATTTTTTCCCCTTTTCTGCTTTACCATTTACTGTGGTATTGTGTATTTAAAACAATTATATTTCATTGCTTCTAAGACATAGCCGTCTTCCTGAAGTTGTCTTCTCTACAGTAGGGATATAACTCATGATTGATAATGTCTTATAATTGACAGGATTTCATTCTTCTCTTAGAAGCATAATGGTATATTTTATAGCAGAGGATGTATTAGAGACACTGAAGTTAGCTATTACCCATGACTTGTACTACATCTGCTGCATATGTTTTCTCATTTATTCCTCAAAAAGTCCAACCATCAGTACATTTATTCTTAACAGATATTTGTCAAGTTAATGTCACTAATAATAATATTTAGCAGGAAGTAAGTGTGTACTGTGTAGGTCCTTTAGACACACACTCTACATAGCATTAAGGCTCTGGGTGGTAGAGATTGATATTATTCACATTTTATAGGTTGGCAAAGGAGGCATGCAGGGGTTCAAAAGCTTGTCCAATTACAGTATTGGTAGGAGGTGAGGCAAAAATCCAAACTTAGCTTGTTCAGCCTCCAAAGACCATGCTGCTAAACACGCCCCTATAGCCCCTTCACATGTTTATTATTATAATTAACATTGGTGCAGTACTTTACGATCCACAATAGGCTTTTACAAATATCTAATTTAATCCTAGCCTAATGATCTGGGATAGTGCAGTTTCTTTTATATATTTTGCATTTAAAGTTGTAAAACACTGTTAAAATGTGTTCTTAAAAAACCTGCTTAAAAAGGTATTAGCAAACCAAAGAAACACCAAGGAAAAGTAAAAAGTTGGAACTGTTCCACTTCGTTAGGACTGGATAGAGCAAAGCTGGACCAGACTCATGCTAATTGGTATCCAAAGGACCACAGTCCACTTGATTGTGGAAAAACTACTGCAGTGTGTGAGCTTTGCCTTGAAATCTAACTTCCTGCTCCACCTAATTAAGGAAAATGCCATCCACACTAACTGGGTTTTTAAAACAATAGATAAAAATAGACTGTGAAATGGATCACTGGGGTTGGTAACTATGATTAATGAACTTTGGGCAGTGACTCTTCCACATAGATTCATATTCACAAGGAATGGCCTGATAATTCAGGATGTTGATGTATTTGGGTGAAATCTATTGTCTTGTTATTCTAGTGATTTATGGGGGTAAAAAAGGAAAAAAGGAAAATCACAACTAAGAGGCCTATGTCTCCGCACTAACGGGGGTTTACTGTTTGACTGGCATCTCTCCCAAACGATTCTGTTATTCCCTCCTACTAACTGACACAGATGTAGTATCTAGCCCCAGAATCCTTTGTGTTCAGAGTTTGAGTTCCCCTGGGCACTGTCACTGTTTCATCTCATTTCCTCCTTTCTGGATATCTTAAATTTCATCTTCTCTTGGAAGTTTTCAAAGGCGTTTATTGGTTTTAGAAACTCCTATTTTCTGTGAGCACTCCACTCTGACTGCCTTTTAGTAGTGGTCTTCAGGATGAACAAAGCACCTTGAAACTCACTAAAGTATCAGTCAACAAGGTGAGTGAAGCAAACCTTCCTTTCACCTCCCCCAAGACTGTGCATTGGGAAATGTGTTTCCAATATGTGGATTTGGGGGCACCCTTCCAAACCATACCATCTTATCTCTCAACTCCTAGCTTAACTTTATCCCTCTAATCCCATAATATTTCAATAAATACTAGAAACTTCTTGCCTGTGAGAACAATTTCCACAAAATTCTATTCTTGAGGAAAACTAGCAAAAGGCCCTGAGTTTCAAAAGATTTATCTTTAAGACAAACCTTCAAAACTGACCAAGAGAATTTTCCTTATCTCTTATTGAGGTTGTGGTGGTGCAAAGATGACCTTCAAGAACCTTCTTCTTATCTCTGATTAGTGAGTGCCACTAACCTGTTGCTGAAGAAAAGGATAAGCAAAGATCAGAGCAATAGCAGAGAAATTACTTTGCCAATTGTTAATGCAATTATAATTCTGCCTTTGGCACTAGGATACTTAGAGGCAAGGGATTAACAGCCACAATAGTGTTCCCATACTAAGGGGGAACACAAAAAAGTACTCTAGGCAATGCTACTGAGTCCTCCTTATACCTCATCAGAGAGGAAGACCCGGACAGAAGTTTGACATGCACACTAAAAGATGTTCTAGGGATGGGGAGGGAGACAATGAGAGAAAGGGAGGGGGGAAAGGAAAGGGAAAAGGGAGAGGGAACAAGGGGATCCAGGGAGGGGTGGAGGAAGGGAGGGGAATGGGGTACCTATCAAGCTTGTATGAGAGGAAAAAGTAAATAAATATTTTAAAAAAATAACTCTGCCTTTGAAAACAGATGGAGAAGTCAATGATGGGAAAAGTTAGCTTTACAGACTAAGGGAAGAGCAGAAATGTCAGTATCAACCAGGCCATTCCATTGACTTCTGGGACTTAAAGATCATTGGAACCTTAAAAATTGTGGTTTTATTTCCCCCCACCATAGAGCTTTCCTGGTATCTTTTAAAATAAACTTTGCTCTTATCATCTCCAAAGGATGTCAGCCAACATAACTACTTATTTCTTATTATGAACATAAATTTAAAAAGTGAAAACACTTGCAGTTGGTGGCTGCTGGTAAAGGAAAAGCCATCTTCCTCTTGGGATGTAGCCACTGACAAGTTCCTAGGCTCAGTGGATGGCTCATCTATACGCCTCCATGTCTGGAGCTCAGGGGAAGTGGGAGTGGATATGGTCTAGACGCATTATGGATATGTACGAAATTGTCAATGAATACTTAAAAATTAGGGGGAAAAACACTCTTTTTCCAACATGACAGAAAAAAAGTTTTTGGTTTTTTGGAGCAAAGTTTGAGCTCTGTTGGGGTTTCCTTTTAGTTGTACATGAGGGATAACATTCATTGTCAGCTTCGCCAAGTTGAGAATCACTTAGGAGGCAGAGTTCTAGACACGCCTGGAAGCATCCCTGGATGGTTCCAGAGAGGATTACCTGAGGAGGGAAAACCCACCCTGCCTGTGGGCAGCATCATCCCAGGGGTGGGAGCTCCAGACTTGATGAAAATGGAGCACAAGCATTTGTTTCTCTCTGTCTCCTGTCTGTGGACATCACGTGACCAACTGCCTGCTACTCTTGCTTCCAGGCCTTCCTGGTTATGTCAGACTGTACCCATCAAACTGCAGGCCAACATAAACCTTTCTGCTCTTAAGATTATTTGGTCAGATATGTTGTCATGGCAATGAGAAAAATAACCACTGTCAAAATGTTGCCTACTGCCTCCCAAGACCCTAGCATATGGAGGAAAACAGAGTACCTTGTTTGACATGAGCAAAGCTTTGGGTCCCTTTATTTAGCCTATTCAGCTTGATCTAATTAAGTGAAATTACTGCATTACTTAAGAGCACATGCCATTTTCCAAGCATGGCTATCCTCTGCCCATGATGACCAGCATCTCCTGGCAATGCCATTCATTGAACAGTGGTCATTACAGTGCGTTGCGACCACCAACCAGACCCATTGAGCATTTTATCTGAGCAGGTAAAACTGCCTGCAGCTTTTTTTATCTCTCAAGAATGCAGGAAGGGGAAAATTATTCTGAATTCCCAATTCTTTTTCTTTCTTTCTTTTTTTATCAATGAACATTTTGGCTTGTGGTCACCTGAAGTATGAGCAGTAAAAAAAAAATTCTTCCCACATCTCCCACCTATGATTGGACATACTCACATCAGACCATAGTTGCTGTCTTGACGTTTCCCTTTGCTTTTCCTCATTTTCAAGACATTTCCCAGCAGTCATCCCAAGGAGGATGGAAGCCACTATATGTTGAGACCCGTTATCTGAACAGCCATCCCTGAGAGTCAAGGTAACATTTAGGAGTTCTAGCAGAATCACGAAGATCCAAATCCCCATTCTCTGGTGTCTGGCTGCCCTCTGATGTTCTGAAGGCATAAAGGGTTAACTCAGTTCTGTCGATGGCTCTCCTACAGAACTAGGGATCTATAGTTCTCAGTTCTGTTCCAGCTTCTTTTGTTTCAGTAGCATCCTCGCTAACCTCTTCGCCACAGCCCCTAACCCTTTCTCCATCATGAAGTTAGAGAGATGTTTCTAAAAGCCATCAAATAAAACCGAAAGTACCTCCTCATTCATTAACAGAGCATCAGGTGAGGATTTTGAGACATATGTTCTCTCAGATCCTGAACCCACTACTGAAGCATTAGCCCAGTTCTGCTGTTTAACTGAGAATGTCTGTCCCAGTTTTCCCCTCTAGGGAGAAAGCCAAGGTTGTTATAAATATAACAAAGCCACCACTGGATTCAGATAATTCCCTGGACCAAAAAAAATGGCCTAGGAGTTCAGTTTAGCATTACTTATTCTGTGAGCACTGTGGGTCGCTCTGCATGCATTCAT
The DNA here is from genome assembly GCA_023101885.1 of Typhlomys cinereus. NCBI lineage: Eukaryota > Metazoa > Chordata > Mammalia > Rodentia > Platacanthomyidae > Typhlomys > Typhlomys cinereus. The sequence continues at coordinate 1,415,829 of JALPQD010000183.1, read as the reverse complement.
GTGTGCCTGCTTTTGCGTTTGTCTCCGTGGATGACCTCTTAATCAAAATTGAATTATTTTTATTTTTCTTCATCAATAGCCCTTGACCTCTATCAAATGCCCAATTTCTTGTTAAGGATTTGATACTTCAAGAGTAAACTATGCTGCTTGGTATATGTGGGGGTTTCAGTTCAATCTGAGAAGTTTCTCAAATTGCCTTAAGCTGTAATCAGAGCACAGGAGCACTTCTGCCTGTAATGGAAATAACCAGAGAAATGAAAAGAAAAATCTTTTCCTAGTCCCTTCTAAGCAGTTCTATTTTAGATTCCCAGGCAACTGCCAACTTAATACCCGGCCCCTTTAAGCTGAAATTTTGACTTGGGATGAACTCACAAGCCGCTGTGAGCTGTCAAATAACTGTTCTTCCTGACAGCTCTCTCTTCCTTTTTTGTTTCAAAATAAAAAAATGGAAATTATATAAAATTCTCTGTTATTTTCTCTCTGTAATTCCACTCTCTCAACCAGTAGGAGACATGGTGTTTCTGGAAGGATGTCTCAATTTTGGCTTCCCTGGAGGCAAACCCAGAGAAAAGAAATCTTGTGACTCTGAGAACATCAGTCTAAACATGGGAAAGTGAGCAAAGGAAGGGGCCAAAGAAGATTTAAGTGTATGATCTGGAGAATTACCACCTTACCACCGTAGGACAAGTGATTCCATGCTGTCTTGCTAAAAGGATGCGAGACTTGTGGTGTTTGCAACCAGATTCAGGTTGAGATTGTTCATAGGAAGGTTGTGCAAGTTATTAGCAAAAGATTACATAATGCCATCATTTAAATCCTCCAAACTTTCTTTCTTTATGCGTACGGTGTGAATAAGATATGGTGATGCACATGTATGAAGATACCATGATGAAACCCGTTATTTTGTGAGCTAACCTAAGATTTTTATTTAATAAAACTGCATGTCACAGGATTAATGTCACAGTGCTGTGATAAGCAGTTACAAAGTTATGTACAATTTGCTAATATTGCTAATATTGGTAAGTAATACATGCTTTATTCCTCTAAAGAGCTTCAATGCTTATGGAGTTAGTATAAAAATATAAAGAAAGATGTGTGTGATCACTTTCAAATTCTCTGATAGTCCACTGAGTCAGACACACAGGTTTTGCTGTTCCAAACATGAATTTACCACTTTTAGTTATATAACCTCAGGCAATGTTGTTACTATCTAGATGTTCCTTCTTGGAGATCTCAGGTAATATTGTTATATCTAGAAGTTCTTGCTGAATAGCCAGAAACCCACCGTTCTCATAGTCTGTGCTCATGAGCCTTTGTTCACTCCCAGCCCTCTTGGTCCTGAGAACACAGATGAAGGCTTTGTCTTGTTCAGCCGTGTCTCCATCTCCTCATTCTGTCTTGGGTCTCCTCCCAAAGAGATCTGTTTCATGGTGCTCGTAGTGGTTTATGCTGGTTGTTTCACCTGGAATTTCCTTCCTCATTTGCATTTTTCCTAAGCAAATCTTTCCCAGCCAGTCATGCTCTCCACAGCAATTCCTTTTACCTTAGCACCTCAGCACTTTCGTCTTCATCCAACAATTGACCCAATTCCCAACAATAGTGAGGTCTTTGAGTGCAGAAAGTGTATTTTCTACTTTATTATATTATTTTGTATCTTTAGTTTTGAAAGCCATGCTTCCAATACTTCCAGATGACTTTGCATTCCTTTTATGGGTGAGGATGACCTACACGATAATGATCCTCTTGCCTTCCCCTCTAAGTGCTGAGGTTAAAGAACTGTGAAGTCATGTCTAGTGTATGTGGCGCTGGAGCTCAAAGCCAGGACTTGGTGTATGCTAAGCAGTCATTTTATCAACAGAAGAGCTGTGTCTCCAGCCCTTGAATTTGCCATTTTAATATTCCAAGTATGTTGGACATACAGACGGCACTCAGCAAATGTGTGAGTGCTGAGAAAGTTGCTGTATATGCCCAGGGTTATTTTTCTTTCTTTTTTTTAATTTGTGGTGTGTGTGTGTGTGTGTGTGTGTGTGTGTGTGTGTGTGTGTGTGTATGTCAGAAGACACTGCGTGTGCCTGTAGAAGCCCAAAGGTAACATCAGGAACCATCCTGGATTGCTTTTACCTCCTTTCTGATTTGCTCTGGGGTTTCCCAGGCTCTGCCCACCAGGGCTGGAAGTGCAGGCTATGGGATCTGGGATCTGAACTCAGGTCTCTCTGCTTGCAATAAGTCTTAATCCCTCAGCCATCTTTCCAGTCCAAAGTAACTTTTAAAAATGATACTGTAGATATTATCACTTGTGTGCTATCAAATTTCACCTTGATTCACTCTTAACCTCTGTGCTAGAAGTCAGAAGACTCAATTTGAATTCCAGCTTGCTGATATTATCTGGGTGAGTTTGGCCAAGTCCTTCTGTTCCTCTATTAATAATAGTTGTCACTTGTTTGACTAAGTACTGGTTACTTTGCTAGGAGCTGTGTATTCATTATCTCATTTAATCCTCATATCACCCCGTGAGGTTGAGTCTATGGCTTTTCCTATTTTCAGAGGTGTAAAATAAGGCTCTAGTCATCAAAGTGACTTGCTTAGACTTACAGAGCTGGTAACTAACAGATTCAGAACTTGGAGCCAAGGTCATCTAATTCCAAAGCTATGAGCATAACTATTATGCTTCAGTTCATCGTTTTAAAAGTCGCAGTACTATGAGCTTTAAATAGAGTCATGCCTGGGATGTGTAGGATATTTTCCAAGTTTGCAAATGCACTCTAAGCTCTCATGTTATTCCAGGTGTGAAATGGATATGTGCAATGTGACCCTACCACCATCATCCAGCTTCTGGCTAACATTACGGCAGCCAAGGAACATCCCTCAGTCTATTATTCTGTGCTGTTTGTTGTGGGGGTGGGAGGTGGCTGACCTCTGTTACTCCCACCACTGTAAAGGCAGGCATGTAACTCTAGGTCTAAGGTCATAGAGATTCTAACCATGTGTTGTAACACTTGTGATTTAATTCAGACCAATAATAATCATGTCTAGAATTTATTTTTTGTCCTGGCTTTCAGCAGAAAGCCAATTTTTCATTTTTACTGAATTTGAAGCTGGGAAGATATAGACCCAGGATTGGCAGCAGTCAGCCATGTTACTTCTTCTGGAATTTGGTAATAAATGGACACAAGGTAGAACAGAGCTGAAGGGGAAGGACTAGGTCCTGCCAATGCTATGTTATCCTATAATGCAGCTTTACTGAACTCAAGCCATTAAGGTTAGACATTGCTTTCATTTTAGGGTTTTTTATTAGTGATCACCAGAAAGTGAGTAATATCATCATTGACTTTTGGCATGAGCCAACCAAATTTTGATGAAACAAACAAAGTCTTCAGGATTGGACTCAGCCAGAGTAATTAGACCTTAAATCATCTCTAATTATTGTAGGAAATATATTATTATAGTGGATGGAATGGCATCTAATTTATCAGGTGATAAAATAGCCATTGAGTGGTACAGTGAAATTTTATGACCCCCTTTCTGCCAGAAGGCTTCTTGATCATTTGCTTGTCTCCAGAAAATGTTAATTGCTAATTGTCAATGTGCATTTCAGGAAAGCGGGCCTGTGAGCTTTAAGTGGGATGCCTGTGAGCTTTAAGTGGAAACTCATTTCTGTCTCCTTCATTTCTTTGTAATTATATCTGAACTCGGAAACAAAAAAAATCATTTAGGTGGAGGCAATATGACTTGGTTGAATGAATTGTATCTGTATAAGTCACCATATTTCATTGAATCATGGAATTTTAGATTGCAAGAGACCATTAGAGAGTATCTTTTGTGGCCCCTTCATTAGTAGATAGAAATGGCAGTCAGGTGTTGCAAGGTGGCTGACAGCCTCCAGGGATCAGAATCAAGGTCTCCTGGTGGCTAGGGTGATTTCTGCTACTATCTCATCTCTCCTGACCCTGATGCACTGACTTATGTGGCTGCCAAATAGAAGAGCCTGGGAGATACGGGAAGTAAGTGTAGGTCGGCCAGAGGAGGACTTATCTCACTTACAGTTTGCCCTCTCTTTCTTTTGTTCCTGTCTGTCCTTTTCCAAGATGGGCTGAAGGAGTAGGAGTACCTCCAGGTGACCAGGAACCTGCCTAAATGCTAAGTGTGAAGATCAGCAAAACCTTAGTTATTTGTCCCTAGAAAGCAAAGGATGTGGATGTAGTCTTGGTAGCTGCAAAGGAAGAATTGGGACAGAGAGAGAGATGAGCAGATAAGGTGACAGCTGGCACACCTGGTGACCTGATTTTGATCCCCAGAAGCCCGTGTAATACAAGGAGAGAAGTGACATCCAGAAGTTGCCCTCTGTCCTCCACCTGTGCACCTCATCTCAATTTCTCTCAAATAGATAAATATTCCAAAAATGTAAATAAAGAATTTTCTCCATGACTTAACAAAAATTACATAGATGATTCTTAAGTTTTTATTGTAGTACTTTTATTTATATTTGACATAATTGTGCATTTGCATGACACATTATAACATTTCAGTATATGTATATCGTATATAATGATCAGCTCAGAGTCATTGGCACAAACATTTATTATTTATTTATATTAGGAATATCCAAAATTTGCTTGCTACAGTGAAAAATCCAGATTATTATTGTTAACCATTCTGTTATTGTTCTGTTCTACTGAACATGAGCAGTTATTTTTTCTATGCTATCACACTGCTAGACCTGCAAATCACCTCCTATCTTTCACTACTTCCCTGTACTTTTTATTACAATAGTTTTGGTCCATATTTGTGCTCAAAGAGGCCGTCATTATCTATGTCCTGTAAGCTAATCTATCTCTCTATTTCATAGTATAAGTCAGCAACGTTTACAACCAGTGAGATAGAGAATATTAAATTTATCTTAGGGTCACTGTGTTCATTTGGATGAACGCCACTGATCAATTAACAAAATTACAGCAATGTTATCTTGCATTAGTTCATCATTAATGGTTTTTCTTTCTCTGAAAACTTAATTAGTATGCCAGGGTGGGTAATTTCGAGAATAAGAAATGAGAGAAGAATCAGAAGGAGGACTATAAGGAACTTCAGAAGCTCAGACACATCTTGGGATGCATAGTAACACATTTTGAAAGATGACTTGCCCTCTAGCAGCAGTAGATGACTGGGATTGCCAAGAACCAACCCTGAGTTGGTTAACCGAGGACAGAGGTCACTGCTCACCGTCTCAGAGTGTCAGGAGGGGTGGTTGAAAAAAATTACCATTCGAAAACAGTCATACATAAGTAGTGGGCAATTGCTGTCTCTGCTGCTTAGCGGCTTACATTGCAGTTCATCAGAGCAACAAAGTATAGGGCCTCGGGAACTTTGAACTTTGTGTGTGTGTGTGTGTGTGTGTGTGTGTGTGTGTGTGTGTGTGTGTGTATCAGAAGGCACTGTGTACCCCTGTGGAGAACCAAGAGTGACTTTAGGAATCATCCTGGATCACTTCTATCTCCTTGCTTTACTCTGGGATTTCCATGGCTTCACCCACGAGGGCTGGAAGTCCAGGCTGGTGCCATTTCTGCCTGGCATTTTTATGTGGGACCTGGGATCCAGACTCAGGACCTTCTGCTTATAAGGCAGAGTCTTAACCCTTGAGCCATCTCTCCACCTCCAAACTTTGAACTTTTGACCCAGAGATGGAGCATCAGGACACAAGAACAAAAGCTCAGAATTAGAAGCACAAGTTGCCTATTTGTACATTAAAATTTTGGCAACAAGTAAAATAAAACGACATCACAAATATCTGTTCAATTACTGTTAACTTTTAGCAACATTCATGTGACAATGAGAGCAGTAACTCTAGTAGGAATCTACATAAGTTCCAGTGTAATTTATCATGCAATATGATGACTGGACAGTGGACTGTTTCTTTTTCTTAAATAGAAAAGTGAGTGATAATGAAGGAGCTGGCGATACACTGATTCTGGTAAAGTAGATTATTAAACAAGGGAAGAATATTGGGACCCAGCTCTATTTCATGGGTAGTCTCTGGGGACCTTAGTGGATGACTTTTAGAAAATGTCAAAACCCCAAAGAAAGTTCTGCCCAGCCGGAGGGTATTCCCTGCATTCCGCTAGCAGTAAAGCATATTTTATGGACTTGAAATGTTAAAGGTGAATGGACAAGCTTACTGCTGGCTTAGTGGCTGGTCTCTGCTGTTTTCTAAACCTTCGGCCCCCTTGGAGCCATGGACTGGCCGTAAGAGAGCAAGAGCTTGAACAGGGGCTGGGCCCTTCCACATGGCCCGCAGATGTCCTGAAGATGCCCTTGAAAGGTGGTTCCTAGATGTGTTACAACAAAACAATGTCCATGCCAGCCTCCAACCTCCAGGAGAGAGGGAATGAAGAGCAGGAAGGCTGGGAGGTGGGCAAAAGCCTACTACCCCCACCTGCATCCTCAGTGCCCCCCAGGAATTCAGAAACCATAGTCCTTTAAGACCAAGTCCCATCAGAGCTAATCTCTTTCTGATGACTGTGCAGTTACATTGACCCATGTGTGAATATATCTCCAAGAAGTGAAGAAGCTAGAAGGGCCTATCCACTCGATGAATTAATCCCTTCATTTTGGTGATTAAATAATTAATGTCCTCTCCAACAAATCCTTATTGAATGCTTGTTGGGTGGCAGATTTTATTACCTCATAACCAGAAAGACTGTTTCCTTCTTGATCAACAGCTGTGGGCCAAACACATTGTTAAATGAATCAAATGGGGCCTGTCCCTGTCCATTTGGGAGTTTATAGTCTAATAAGGAGTCAGACAGCAATCAAGCAGGCAGGCAAACAGAGAGTTATTCATTGTTGTGAGTTCTAAGAACTGGACAATGTTCAATGTCTGAGGAAAATGGGAGGAAGAAAGATGGATTTTAACTTTTCAAGACTTCTCGGAAAGCTAACAGCTACCAAGAAATTATTAGTTGAATCATTAATTATTTATCATTTGCATATGTTATGGTACATTCTGGTCAGAGTTGATAAAGCAGTAAAGACAAAGCTGATGAGAATCCTAGGCTTTGAGGGCTGGAGAAATGGCTAAGAGAGTAAAGATGTTTGTGGTGAAAGCTTGAGGACCCGAGTTCATATCTCAGTGGCCACATTTAAAAAAAAAAAGAAGCCAAATGGCATCTAAGCAATGTCGGAGGTAGAGGCAGGAGAATCTGTTGAGCAACAGAACAGCTCCAACAGAAGTAAGAGACCTTTAGAGGCAGGAGGATTTGCTGAGCAGCAGAACAGCTCCAACAGAAATAAGAGACCCTTAGAGGCAGGAGGACTTGCTGAGCAGCAGAATAGCTCCAACAGAAGTAAGAGACCCTTAGAGGCAGGAGGATTTGCTGAGCAGCAAAACAGCTCCAACAGAAGAGACCCTGTCTCAAGGGAGGAAGATAGAGAGTAATAGAGCAGAGTAACTGACAGACTTCCATGGCCTCTGTGTGTGCACACACATGCATGCACAGAGAGAGAAAAAGAGAGAGAAAGAAGAGAGAGTTCGCAAGAAGACAGAGAAAGAAAGAGGGAGGGAGGGAAGCTGAGAGAGAGATGAGAGAGAGAGAGAATATGAATCTTTGACTCTTTGGATCTTCCTTTCCTTCCTTTAATTTCATCTTCATAGTAGAGACAACAAATAGTATAATTACCTTTAAATTTCTAAGGAACATGAAGAAATTAGGAGAAACAAAGCAGGAGATGGGGTGGATTTGAAGTCAGATGATCAGGGAAGGCCTCAGCGACACAGGGAAGGAATGTGCCATGTGGATAGTTCAAGGAAACATACGCTAGACCTGCTTTGTCTCACTTGGTAGGCACTAGCTGCCTGTGACCATTGATGTTTAAAGTAAATAAATGAAATTTACAACTCAGTACTACAGTTCCTCTGGCCAAGTATGGCGTGTGCAGTTGCCACAGGTGTCTAGTGGACAAGCTGTTTGGACAGCACAGGTACTGAACATTTCTGCTACTATGGAAAGTTGTAATGGGTAGATAGTGGGAGTGCCCAGTTGGAAAGACTTTCAGAAGAGAGGATGCTAGATGTCTGAATGACAGCAGGAAGAGGGATGTGGCAGAAGAGAAGATTGAATAGAGGCAGCAGAGGCAGCTGTGATTGGGTTTTATATTACATCTTGAAGGAATTTCAGTGGCGTGGGATTCCACTCTGAGATGAGTATGAACCAAGGGCTTAGCATGCTCAGTTTTTACTTAAAGGAATCATCTTTATCAAGAATAGCAAGTTAGTTGGGATGTAACTGCATGGTAAAGAGCTTGCCTAGCATGCACAAGACACTGGATTCAATTCCTGGCCCATTTGAGTGTGTAGAGGCCAAGAGCAGGAGCAGGAGGCCATTCAGGTGAGAGGTATTGGAGGGAGACTCTTATAGCCATTCAGGTGAGAGGTGATAGTGATTTGGTTCAGATAAGAAGGAAAAGAATGAATCTGATTCTAAACATTTTTTTTTAGGTGGAACAGTCAGAGTTTATCAGTATTCAAGTCATGGTGACTTGTATTGCATTGTATTGTGTTATATTATTGCAGGTGAGGAAAACCACTGGAATCTGATTTTACACTGAGATAGGATTTGCCAGTACCAGTGAATGGTGCGACAGGGAGACTCTAGGGTGAATACAAGGTTGGAACCTTCCAACAATGAAGGATGGAGTTGCTGGTAGAATTTCATTTGCAGTAGGGCTTGTTTGGAGAGAGATGTGAACTTCAGTTTTGAATTTGTGTGAACTCTACTTATATACTTTTGGGCGTGTGAACGTGTGTGTGTGCGCACGTGCATGGGCGCGCGCGTGTGTGTGATATGTGTACAAGAGAGCACTTAAGTATTTATGCCTGTGGATGCCCAAAGGTGACATTCAGAACCATCCTGGATTACTCTGCTTTCTTATTTTATCTCCTTATCTCCTTATCTGGGTTTTCCAAGGCTCTACCTTCCAGGGTTGGAAGTACAGATCACTGCCACCATTTCTGCCTGGCATTTTTGTGTAGGATCTGTGGATTCGAACTCAGGTCCTTTTGCTTGCAAGGCAAAGGCTTTAACCCCTGAGTCATCTCCTCAGCCCCTCATGTGAACTTTAAAATGCCAATTAGATGTCCAGATAGAAAGAGAGAGAGCGAGAGCGAGAGAGTGAGAGAGAGAGAGAGAGAGAGAGAGAGAGAGAGAGAGAGATGAGAGAGAGAGAGAGAGAATTGGCAGTTGCATGAGGAAGCTGGCATATGATAGCAGTCAGAACCCAGCAACTGGAGTGTGGATGAGAAGTGGTGCAAGAACTGAAACTGAGATACCCCACCTTGGAGAGGTGGGGAGACATACAGAAGCCATACAACCAAGAGGGGCTAGTTCATACATATACAAACTGTATAACTGAGAGTGGCTAGTTCATATGTACAGAAGCCATATAACCTACAACCGAGAGGGGCTAGTTCATACATACAGATATCATGCAACTGAGAGGGATTAGTTCATACCATCCAGCCTATAGACCAGGAAGGTAGGAGGAGATCAAGAAGTGAAGGGAGAGCAGTTTCCAAAAGGAGAGGTGACCAATGTATCTCTATAGAGTCACCACCCAGGTCAGATGAGGACTTAGAGTGGGCTACCCAGTTCAGCAGCATGAGGGCCCACTGTTTGTCCATCAAGGCAAGTTTCAGGGAAATTGATTCAAAAGAAAGATTAAGGAGAGAAAGTCATTTTGCTTTAAAGGACGCCTGAGAAGTGGTGTGGTTGCTAGAGGGAGAAGCAGGTCAAGATTGTGTGGTGCTGTGGACATGGGAGAAATCGCAGCATGCTCAAATAACAATTCAGTAGGGAGGGGAATCTTAATTATAAAAGAAAGAGAGGTAGTGATTGTTCAGAAAATAACTTAAAGTAGGCAAGAGGGGAATGGAATCTAGAACACAGCTGGGGGGAATGAATTAAGGCAGGAGCAAGAGCAGGTCAGCCCAGGACACAGAAGTAACAGAGGGTAGAAATGGTGGTGAGAACAGATAGAATTTCCTTTCTGGTTTCTTCAGTGTTCCCAGTGAAATAACCAGCAGAGTCATTCATTAGTCCAGGGTGAGGGAGTGGGAGGACTTGAATAATTGGAGGAGAAAGCAGGAAATCATTCTTAAGGGAGGGGACACAATGGGAAATGCCAGTAAGGTGGCCAGTCAGGACATCAGGAATGAGAACATTTAAAATGGTCGTGAACTTAAAGGTTGGACATTGTGTGTGTGTGTGTGTGTGTGTGTGTGTGTGTGTGTGTGTGTGTGTGTGTGTATACATGTATATGTGTGTATGTGTATATTGGAGGGAAGAGCACTTGAGTGCACCTGCCATAGAGGCTCAAGGGTGACATCTGCAATAGTCCTGCTCTCCCTCCTTATTGCTTTTCTCTGGGGTTTCCCAGGTCTGCCCTCCAGAGCTGGAAGTTCAGGCTGCCACCATTTTTTCCCCCGGCATATTTACGTGGGATCTGGGATTCAAATTCAGGTCCTTTGCTTGTGAGGCGGAGGCTCTAACTCCTGAGCCATCTCTCCAGCACCAGTCTGGACATTTTTAAGGTAAATTTTAGGTCCATCCATTGTTAGCTCTACAACTACAAATTCAAGGTTGATAGAGAGTTGGGTTGTCCTAGGATAGTGTTTTAGTTAGACATTCTGAAAATGTATCTAAGTATAAGCAGGGCCAGGGAGTGGGAGCGAGGCTCATATAGACATGCAGTGATGCGCTGGGAGTGTGAGGAGAGTAAGGAAGATGTGGAGGATATGTGAGGTACGGAGCACAAGAAAGCAGCATCACGATTCAGGGAGCCTTGTAAACAGTGCCTTGTGTCTGAGTGGTGGGAGTTGGTGGGTGTGGCATAGTATGCTGGAGAGTCTGATTGCAAGTGAATAGCTGGGCTTGCGTACCATGCATGGCTAATGAGATAGAGGTGAGAAGTCAGGGGCAATGCCAGACAGTCAGGGTCACTGACCAAGATGGGAACATCATCAGAAATTATGATGGAAACATATCGGTGAAAGCGACAGCAAGCAAAGTCCTAAGATCTCTGAGATGGGGAGTGAAACCTGTATCTAGGAGTAAGAGGTGTGAACAGACATCAGAGTTATTTATTAAGCAGAATGGAGCCACCTCAGAACTTTGTTCTTTCTCTAAGGGCCCTATAAACTTGCCCACTAGAAGTGAGGATCCCTTCTAGCTAATGGCAAGGGACTGGGTCTGTTTTCTGGAAGAACAAGACATGGCTGTGATTACTGCACTTGACAATGATGTCACATCATGTCATAATGCTTACAGTATTCCTTTGTCTCAAGGTTGAGAAGACATGTCATTGTAGAGATGCTAGAAAAAGCACAGTAGAAGTACCAAATCCCCAGCCCCAGATAGCCCAAGGGAGTATGTCCCTTTATCTAATTTTCCCTTCCCCATTTGCTATGGGGTACTGGATAAAGACCCAAACCTTTTTTGGTCCTTTGCAACCTCATATGTACAAGAGAACTTGTAGTATCTACTTCTCAAAATTGTGGCAAGGGGTCTAGAGCACCAGGTTGCATTTGCCAAGTTCTAGCTGCTATTGACACTAGTCAGATTATGGTGTTTCTCTTTGCTTAGAAAGATTTAGTTGGTGAAGAGCATTCATTTCTTCCTTAGATTGGGACCTGATTGGCTCCTTTCAGGCACTATACCTTTAAGCAAGAAGTGATTAGTTACACTTTATTGATAGATCACTTTACCAAACCTACATAATAGATCATCTGTCCTCCACTCAAGAATAGAGGAATTTGCTTGTGCCTTTGAGCAAAACATTTCATTGTCCAAACATAATTTTCTGTATCTGTAAATTAAGATAATTATACTGTTCTTGCTTCATTCAGGATTATATGTAGAATGAAATGACGAATCAGCTACATTATGAACCATGCTTGTATACATGCAAGATCTTCATATTACTAACACTAACTTTGTATTCATGTCTAATATTTGATAAAACTTGAGGTTTTATTGCTTCGATTCAAAGAGTTGTCTTCTGCCCCTACAAAGCTTCTGTGCAGATCTCAGATGAAATATTTTGTGGCCCTCTAGTAGGTAATAGTTCTAGAAGGTAAGTTGTCTTGGGAACAGAAAGCATATCTGTCTTAGTCCCTGTATTAGTTTTAGTGTCCCATATATAAGGTGAAACAAAGGAAACACTTGATAAATATTTGTTGACTCCATTAATCTATCAATCAAATGACCATCCTCAGGGAAAGAAACATAGTGTTATTTCAAACTTCCCCCTCTTTAAACTCATGTTCTACCCAAACCATACCATTTAGCTGTCAAAGAACATATCTTGCTATACCTATGTTCTTTGACTACTCTGGAATTTTAATCCTCTTTTTGCAAGTGGAAAAAAGTTCTCTCTTCTCTCTTTCTCCCCCTTCCTTCTCTTCCTTCTCTTCTTCCTCTTTCCCTCCTCCTCTTCTCCTCCTCTTTTTCCTCCTCGTCCTCTTCTTCTTCTCCCTACTCCTCCTCCTCTTCTTCTCCCTCCCTCCCTCCTAGTGGGAATCTCTGCACAAGGCATCTGAGCTCTGCTGCAGCGTCCTTGCAGCTGCTTCTCTCTGAACATTTGGCCGGAGGTAGCTCTACAGTCCTTGCCCTTCCTCTTCCTTAAATGGAGGCAATGAGGCTTGAACCTCTCTTACCCCTCAGGAGTGGCTGTGATGAATGGAAATGCCACTTGCAAACTGCTGTGAGTCCTCTGCCAGGGAGATAGTTAAGCAACAAAGCATCCTTCTCAGCTTTCGCTACAAAGCCAGCTCCCAGGGACTGAGTCTTTTCATATTAGTGTGGTCTAGAATGTACTACAGATGGATGCACATGGGGAAAGGGGGAAAGAATCACTTATTTCCCTTTCTGACATACATTAATCTGATCTCAGTTCTATGATTTTTGTCATAGCATGCATAAACTATAATGAACATTTAAACTCACTTAACATCCCAATCCCCTTTGCTAACATTGATACAAGGAGAATAGGGGCTAAAGCAATTTCATATACCTGGTATCCCATGGCAAACAGTAGGGACTCAATAAAGATGGGATTACATATTATATATTATACATGCTATAATAGATATCTAATTTTCATTCATTTAACTATATTTTTGTTTCTATCTTCATGCCATATGTCCATAGTGATTTTATACATTCATATAAAATCTAGAAACCATAAACAAGAGAAAATGTGTTATATCTCTCTGATAATAACTTAACATACCAAACAAGATAATCTCCGTTGGATCAATTTTCCTGCAGAATATTTAGATTCATGTTTTTTATGGCTGAAAAACATTAATCCTGTGTACCTCTCATATCTTCCTTGTCTGTACCTCTCTTGATTAGACACCTAGATTAGAGGAAGGGTAACATAGCTATCGTGAATAGTGCTGCAATAAACAATGATGCATAAGTGTCTCTGATACATCGACTCGGAGCCCTTGGGGTAGATTCTTAGCCATGGTGATCTCTTTGGCATGTAGTTGGTCTATTTTCCATTATTTTTAGGAACCTCCATACTGAGCTCCGCAGTGGCTGAACTAGTTTATGCCTCCACCCTTTTGTTCACATCCTCACCAGTCTTCAGAACTGCCAGTCTCATTGGTGTGAGATGTCTTGCAATATAGTTTTGATTTGAATTTCTCTGATGGTTTGTGAAGTTGAACATTTTTCTCATTGGCCATTTGCACTTCCCCATTTTGAGAGTTTCTTGCTCATATACTGATTGAGTGAATTAATTTCTTCTTATTTAGGTGTGTGTGTGTGTGTGTGTGTGTGTGTGTGTGTGTGTGTTTAGTTTCATGTATTCTAGATAATAATCTTCTGTTAGATGCAGAGCCAGTGAAGAGTTTCTCTCCTTCTGTGGTCTGTTTTGTCATTCGTTTATTTGTTGTGCAGAAACTTCTTAATCTTATGGGTCCTATTTGTTAACTACTGGCATTGTTTCCTGAATACCTGTAGCTGTATTCAGAAAGTCCTTTCTTAGGTCTATGTATCAAAGTATTTCAGCCACTTTTTCTCAGATAGTTACAGAGTTTCAGATCTATCCACCTACAGAAGATCGAAACTAGATCTCTTACTTTGTACAAAAGCCAACTCCAAATGGATCAAAGACCTTAACATTTATCAAAGACCTGATATTTATTTATGATAGAACTTGACCACATTAGCAAGGCCTTTGTGCTTGCTCATAAACATTTGAATTTCCATTACCAAATAGGGAATTTCTCATGAATATGGCCTTTAAATTCCAATTGCGAGTAACAATTAAGTAAGTTTGTATGTGGTACTTTATAACAGCATATCTCATGTATCAAATTTAACTTCTTAAGGAACTTCAGCTTGCTTCTTATTGAAGTGAAACAGAGGATTGAAAATATGAATTCTTTTTAAATTTGAAAGAAAATTTATCTTTATATGGTTCTTGTCAAGAACTTCTCCCATCTATAAGAGTGTGTAAAATGGATTAATTCTATGATGGGATTCATGCCACTCAAGTAAGAAAAGTGAGTGACCGTTGGAATTTACCTTAGGTTTAACCATTTGCTACAAATAATTTCCACTATACATCACAGGACTGTTGTTCACGTAGGAGTTCAAAAGACAAAGCAATTTGCATGTGTGAGTTCCAGTATCCACTGTGAAGCTTGAATGTACTCGTCTCATCAGCTCTTCATTCTATTATCCCCAAGTCTGACCAGGAAGAATGCATGCAATGGGGATGTGGAATGATGGAGCTTCTTTCTTACTGAGTGGCTGAATTTGGAAAATAGTCCTTGTTGCTGAAACCTGTGCATGTACTTCTTTTTTCTTTTTTACTTTCTGTCTGAACTCTCAGGGCATACTTTTATGTATATTTTGGATGTTTGGTCTGTGGCTATTGTATTGTTCCCTAAACTCCCTAAGGAATGATGCTATGCTAGGCTTGTTGTTCAGAACTCTTTCCTGACTCTTCTATCCTTACACGATGCAGTCTCAGGCCTTCACACTCATATTTGGCTGTTTTCATAATCAAATTCCTGAATAGAACGATGACCAGGGTTAAATACATGATTTTGCATCTGGGTGCCTATGAGCAAATGGCTTAGCTTTAGCTCTCCATTTCCTCGTGTGTAAAATGGGGAAAAAATGAATGAAATCTGTCTCTTGGATGTGTTGAAGACAGAATGGAATTCTTCATGTAAAGCACCATTATCATGCCAGGGGCATTGTCAAAGCTCCATAAATATTTATTTTGCCATGTGTCTTTGCAACCAGCTCTTGAGTTACTGTTGAAAGTGCCATTATATACCCAATAATTCGTGTTTCCCAGCAGACTTCCTTTGCCTTGGACATTTTCTCACTTCCTTTCCTATTTCCCTGTACTCAAAATTTCCTCGTTTCCTGAGACCAAACTGACATTTTTTTACACAAAAATAACCCCTTCTGTTTTGTTCTCAACAGTTCTAAGTGATTGGTTATTTTCCTACATTTACTTGAAGTTATTTTAGGTAAAAATGGTAGCCACGTGGATGGAGAATGCTTTTCTGGACTCCTCCTTAGGTGAATGAGAGATCTGGGGTGTATTTGCTTCCATTTCTGAGGCCCTCTGAGATGAATGCCAGTCTCTTATCCTTACTGGCTATGCATTCTGACCTCAGAGTCATTCTGTATGATGTGCCACACACAGTGGATGTTCAACAAGTACATTTTAGCGAGATACCTTTGTGTGGCTACTACATATATAATTCCATCAGAATATGTAGTTTCACTGTAAATTGAAATTCTTCCTAAAGTGGTTATAAGTGAGACTTCGACAGACTTTGAACTTTGGGATTGGGGAAGATTGGGTTGCATGTCAGATATAGTTTATGACTGAAATTTTTAAATTGGTTTGGGGGTTTCCGTGTATGTGATCTGAGTCTTCTCAAAGCGGTTCTTTACCTGGGTCCATTATCAGGTGCAGTCGTGGCTGAGATTAAAAATGACTATGTGGGAAAGTGAGAGTTTTGGTATTTGAAAAGATGGTGAATTATTTCTCTCTTGTCACCATCTCCTCTCAGAGAATGGAAGGGCAAAGATGAAGTCTACCATGTTTTGAGAAAAAGTCTTTCATCAAGATTAATAGCAATGGGTTGGGGATGTGGTATAGTTCATGGTTCAGCACAATTGATCTAGGTTATGTGGAGGGGGGACAGAAAGGAGCTCCCACATATAATTGGAGCTCACAGCAAGACTTTTGCAGCCCAAATTATATATTAACATTGTTTATTCTCCCTCAGTTTGAAACATAATGAGAATTAGTCAATGAATCTTAATGGTGAATGGTCAGAAAATTAGGTGTGGTAGCTTGGTTTTCCTCATTTTGAAATCCAGGAGAACTTAGTTCTAGTTTCAGCTTTTCCCACACGGTGGTCAGGAGACCCTGACCAAGTTCTCTTCTGTAGGTCTAAATTTCCCCATCTTCTGTCAAAGAGGAATGTGGAACTAAACAGTACTTAAAGGTTCTTCTAACTTTTATTGACCAGTGAACCTTGATAATATAGACTTATCTGGCAAACGAGATAAGCAGAACTCACACCTGTCATTTGGAAGGATATGTCCAGTCCAGGGTTTCCAGTAGGTTTCCCATTGTGGGCAGTCATGGGTTTCCTTATCCCCTTCTTCCACTCATGACTCTCCATCCCGAGGATGTGACTGAATTGCAGAGCTGAGCAAGTTAAAATGAGATTAGTAGTTTGGACCCTAATCTCATAGGACTAATGTCTTTAAAAGAAAAAAAATGTGTGGACAAAGGAGAAGGGAGCTGCAAGCAAAGAGAGAGGCCACAGAGTAACCAACCTTGCAAACATCTTGCCTTCAACTTGGACCGGCCATTGCTGGGAGGAAATACATTTTGGTTGTTTAACAAGTCATCTACCCTGTCTGTGATCTTCTTTTGAAAACTGATAGGACATTTCTCTGTGCTCACTATGGACAAGTAGAAATTCTACTGCTTCAGGGCAGAACACTGGAAGAAACTGGAGAACAACTGAAGGGTTGGCCAGAATAAGTCTAAGACTTAGTTCCATAAGTGCTCAGTCAGAAGATGGACATACATACTCTGTGGTTAGAAGTAGTTGTTGTGTAAGCATGAGGCCCTAATTCAAATCTCACAGAAAAGCTGGATGGACCATAGAACACTCACACTGGTGATTTAGAAAGTAGAACCAGCTTAATCCTTTTGTGGAGGAAGAGACCAAAGCTAGAGCTGTGTTTGTGTTATCTGACTGATTCCACTCTGATGGCTAGCCACTGTTGACCTTTATTAACCATTCCTTGGCCTCCTACATGAAGAACTACAAGATGTTCAGGCCAACTCCACACAATTTTGAAAAACTTCATGGATAGAACTTCTGTGGACATCTCTCCATATTCTGAGGAATCGAAACAGGGCAATTTCATGAGAAAGTGCAAAGAAGACAAGAGTACTCAGAGAACAGGGCCTGGCTTCTGCTCCTTCTCTCTCCAACTTTCAAGCTCTCTTTATTCCTCAGAACTGAGGTTGTTACTGAGAAGGCAACCAAAACAAAGTTCAGAGTAATTATAGGGATTACAGAGAGCTTCGCTTACAGATCCTGAGAAAAGAGAGGGGAAGTGCTAAAACATAAAGGTCATTTATTTTTATTTTCATTTATTTATTTTAATTATTTCATGTGTGTGTGTGTGTGTGTGTGTGTGTGTGTGTGTGTGTGTGTGTATCAGCACGCACTATGTGTGCCTTTTCCTCCAGAGTTTCCCAGGCTCTGCCTTTCAGGGCTGGAAGAACAGGTCACCTGCCATTTCTGCCTGTCTTTTTTACATGGGATTCTGGATATGAACTCAGGACCTTCTGCTTGCAAAGCAGAAGCTTAACCCCTGAGCCATCTGTCTAGTCCACAAAGATCATTTTAAAGGGACGTTTTGCTCAGCAAACTTAGAACTTTCCCATTCCCAGTGAGATCTTATGTTTTGAAGCTCTTAGGAGTGTGTTGGTTTGCCAATTGGTAGCATTCTGTGTGTGTACTGTGCCCCTGTTTAGTATTTCCACACTGGTCAATTGACTTTCTTTGTATTTTCCTCCACTGTCCTTTTTCTTCCCCAAATTTCTTCCTCCCATCCATTAGTTGGTTATTGGTAACTGTGGACCATCAGGGAGATTGTGTGTGAATTCCTGCCAGTCATCTTCAAAACTTAAGGTTTGTTGGGGCTATTTTGAATAAAGCTTTTAGAGTGTGGAAAATTGCGCATCTATCCTACAGAACTATAAGGAATGCATATTCATCATCATGAGGCATGGTCAAGACTATAGAACCCACCGAGAGTTGCATTATGCCGAGAAAAGGTAAGCTGCTTTGTTATGTGTTTGAGATGGCACATCTGGGAGTGGAGAAAATATTCTTTCAGTCCCAGATCAGCATATGCATCTCTGCTTATGCATATAGATATATATAGATATAGATATCCTAGATGAATGTTTTCCACAGAGTTGGAATGCAGTTAAGACAAAATTTTCCCAGGCCTCAATATGAAATAAAAAAAGAAGTTAATTTCAAGAAATGCAGTCTGTTCTCCAAACCAGCCAGCTTGTTCTGTTCAGTAGTCCAAAAACCTATTACCAGACAAAACATCTCACCAGAAAGATATAACTGCTTCCAACCAACTTTCATTGTTCTTGCCAGAGTCAAAGTTATGTGTGGCTTTATGCATCTTACAAACCTCTTGACTTTTAAATTGTTCTTTTTTTTTTTTTTTGGTGTGTATAAAAACTGCCTATCTAAATGCATGAAGTTAATGGATAACTAATTATAATTCATCTTGTCTAGCCAAGGAAATGGATTGGAATTAAGGTATTTGTAAAGCACTCACTTAAGTCTTCTTCCACAGAGAAACTCACAATTCAGACAGAGGGTTGATGGAATCTGCCTCTGTATACATCTCCCAATCATGGAAACACCAAGTAGTTTTAAGGTAACCAATATAGTTGGTAAGAGTTGCATCGGGAAAGCAGCCCAATCAATCTCTGCTGTCATAAATGTCTAGTATCAGAGGTAATCCAACTGAGAACCTAAAGGAGGGGAAAGATCTAGTGCTTGTCAGGCAAGCTTGAAGACCCGAGTTCAGTCCCCACTACTCACATAAAAGAGCCAGGCATGAGAATGTGCATCTGCAATCCTAGGGCCAAGAAGACAGATGTAAGAGAACTCTATGGTAGGCAGGCTTGCTGCTCAGCCAGTCTAGATGAAATCACGAGCTCTAAGTGAGCTTTTGCCTCAGGGGAAAATGGAAAATGACTGAGGAAAGTGAGGGTGTGAATCTCTGGAACCACATACATGAATGTATATATACATGTACACACACACACACACACGCATACACACACACACACACAGAGAGAGGGAGAGACAGAGAGACAGAGGCTGAGGTAAATGAACTTAAAAGAAATCACACAAAATTATAATCTGGTTTCAGAAGTATTTTGCCTTAGGCTATTCTATGATGTATTGATTTATTTTACTTTTGGAAACAAAAGCAAAGTATGTGAGTTTGGAGTTAGATGCATTAAAGTATGGCTTACTCCTTACTGCTATTCCCAACCTAATGTTTGTTTATTACTATACCCTGAAAACAGTTAAGTGATCTAGAAATACACGCAATGGGCAAAGGACAAGTTGAAAAGGGAGTTAATCCATGCTATAATCCCTCACATTATTAGTTTCTATTTTCCAAACATGCAGTCCTTAATTTCACTAGACACCAAAGGGAATCTCTGCTAACTGCAGGCCACTGACTGAGATAGACTTGAGCAATTAGAGTCGCCTCACATCTGCTTAATGCTCATGTCTTACATCTTACCACAGCTGAGATGCCACACAGAGGCTCCAGGGCTTCCAAGGTTTATCAAGCTGCTTTTGCAAATGGCTCTTATCTCACCAGGAAGACACTCCACCAGTACTTGTATTGAATTGGGGGGGGGGGTGGAAATGAAAGTGACAAAGGTTGATCTGGAACCTTAGCTAGATTCCTTTTCTAACCAGCCTCTCTTTGCACAGAAACTTGTCATAATTTCTCTCTTAGCTTTCTTTGCTTTCTACTTTCTAAGGATATTTTATTTATTCATTTATTTGATAGAGAGAGGGAGGAGAGAGAGAGAGAGAGAGAGAGAGAGAGAGAGAGAGAGAGAGAGAGAGAGAGAGAGAGAGAGAGAGAGAGAGAACAAGAGAACAAGCATACATTTCATGGTGCACAGGTGGAAGTCAGAGGACAATCTTTGGAAGTCAGCTCTGATCTCTATTTTTTTTTTTAGCAGTCTTTTTCTTTTTCTTGAGAATGGCTTCAGAACCCACAAGTCCTTCTATGTCCTTGGAAACCTGAGGTGAAAGTGATATTAGATCTTAAATATTTTCCAAAGGTTCACAGGCAAAAGACATGGTCACCGGACTAGTG
This sequence comes from Typhlomys cinereus, assembly GCA_023101885.1. Taxonomy (NCBI): domain Eukaryota; kingdom Metazoa; phylum Chordata; class Mammalia; order Rodentia; family Platacanthomyidae; genus Typhlomys; species Typhlomys cinereus. The sequence continues at coordinate 1,395,328 of JALPQD010000183.1, read as the reverse complement.
AGAAATGGTGGTGGGACCCAGTGGATGGACGTCAGGTTGCTCAGGGTGTGCCCACTAAGGATGTGCCCTCTGAGAGGACACTGGGACCCTCTTCTTATCTCTGCTTCCCAGCTGTAACACATGCCACAGCATGATGCTCTGCCTCACAAGTCCTGAGGAAACCAGGTCAGGAGACTATGGAACAAAACATTCTGAATCTGAGCTGAGATGAATCTCTTCTCTTTTTAAGTTGAATATCTCAGTTATTTGTTGGAAAGGTAGAAAACCAAGTACCGTGCATGGCTTTCCTGTAGAACGTTCATCAAATTTTCAGTTTTGAGGTTGAGTAGAACAGTAGTTGAAGTTTTCAGAGATGCGTGTGCATGTGTGTATGTGTAATGTCATTTCATCCTCTTGGTGTGGTTGCCAGAGTCCTTTAGTTGCACTCCCTCATGACTGCTCTATCAAAAGTATGGGCAGCTTAGGTTTATTTTTACCCTTCTGCTCTTGATATGGACATGTATTGTATCTCTAAAAAGAAAAAGAATTGTTCAATTACTGGTTATCTGTATAGTGAATGATTACAGTCCCTAATGATATACTTGTCAAGAAAACTCAGCAATACAGAAAGATATTTTCTGTATGATAAAGTATATAAATTCATGTCATGGTGATTCTAATTCTATATTCATGCAGGTACATTTTTACAATTGTGATACATTCATGGGTATATGTATACACACATTTTATATGTTTATGTATGTGTTCCATATATAAGTGTATGTTCCATATATATGAGAGACACACACAGCAAACTCACTTTTTATGAGTTATGGAATTTCACACTATATTTGACACATTTTCCACAGTGAACATATTTTACTGCTATAATCATTGGAAACAATATAAATTTCAATAAGTTGTGGAGAGGAATCCTTTCCTGATATGGGCCAAACACCTAAGCCAGTTAGAATAAACATTTGGCGAAATCAAGTACTACTGTGCTTATGGAATCCTAACAAGAGGATTTCACATTGGGCTTTTTCTCATAATTTCATCAGTAGTATAGGAGATATTCAAACTCATTTGCCTATAAAGATAGGTAGTAATATATCTAGAAGGTTCAGTGCTGCTGAAATGATGAAATTTTCCCTCCCAACCCCTTACTTGCTGCTGTAAGAAGCTTCTGACCACATCAAAGGGAATCTACCCTCTCAGCCCCAATGTTGTTTGGAAAAAATTTTTACACCTGGGACCTGAGTTCAATCCTGGGGAGTCCACATGGTGGAATGGGGGAGCTGAATTCCAGAAATGATCCTCTTTTACCTGTGTGCATAGCTCATTTGGCCCTATCTCTCTTTCCCTCCTTCCTTCTCTCCCTCCCTCCTTCCTTCCCTCCTTCCTTCTCTCCCTCCCTCCTTCCTTCCCTCCTTCCTTCTCTCCCTCCCTCCTTCCTTCCCTCCTTCCTTCTCTCTCCCTCCTTCCTTCTTTCTCTCCCTCCTTCCTTCCCTCCTTCCTTCTCTCTCTCCCTCCTTCCTTCCCTCCCTCCCTCCCTCTCTCCTTTCTTCCTCCTTCCTTTCCTCCCTTCCTCCCTCCCTTCTTTCCTCTCCTTCCTTTCTGTGTCTATCTCTCATATAGACCTACTTACATATTTTTTTAAATAAATAAAAGAAGTGAGGGTTTTGAGATAGATTAGGTGTGAAGACACCTGTGCACAAATTTTGTAAACTGAAATGAGTTTAATCCCTGAAAGGAGAGAATACCCACTTCTGAAAAGTTGTCCTCTGACTTCCACAAGTGTTCTCTCTCTGTCTCTGTCTTTTGCTGTCTCTGTCTCTGTCTCTCTTTCTCTTTCGTTCTTGTTTGTTTGCAATGGAGAAGCACAGACTAATGAAACTTACCCTTTCCCTCTCACTCCCCACTTTAATAAATAAGTCGACTGGTCATACAAATCAGACAGCAAGCTCATAGCCTAGGGTACCTCTCAGGCTAGCAAGTGGCCAATCTTGGGTGTTCAGGTCTAGCAGCCAACACTGAAATCTTGGTTTCATTGCTTAGATGGATGAGCGAAGGCTCCCTTTCCCCATGTGAAAACGGGGAGATGAATGCTTACTTAATGAATTTATCAAGGATAGGACAATAAGGTGCCATCATAGGGAAAGTGCTTTATTACCACCATCTGCATATTTTATTTTCACTAGTTTTTATTACTATTTCTTCTTTCATCTTCCATTTCTCTCAGTTGTTCTTACCAGGTTGGTGTCACAACCCTTCAGAGTTGTCCTTCACCTTTTCTTTTGGTTTCCTTAGTATCCTCAGGGAATCTCCAGGACTTTCACTGGGTACCAGTATTCACGGGGATCTGTTTCTAACGTAGGATAGCACATCTGCATAAAGCTCAAGCAGTTTTGTGTACTTGAAAGGTCTGAATATATCTAGTACAGAAAGAATATCATGTGAGATACTGGTGGCTCATTTCTAATTGAAGAAGCCAATCAAAATTTTTGAGCCTTCTACCTATATCAGAAAGTGTGGTGAGCACTAAAATAATGCTCAAACTTTGAGAAGTGTTACATTTGGAGTTTTGAAGTGAGGATGATCAATGCTACAGTTAGGCCCAGGTGTCAACTTGATAGTTGAGGGTTTGAGCTCTGGGTACATTTGTAGTTGAGTTAAGCTCAGGGACAACCAGCAGGAGATTGCCTAGTTGATGGGTGAAGATCCAGCTCATGGTGGATAGGTAGGCCCTGGACAGGTGAATAAAATATAGAAAGCTGGTTGAAGAGGTTGGCATCCTTGTATACACTTGGCCAGACATGCTGGCCTAGCAAGTAAAGATAGTACCTCTCTCAGCCATTGTATAGAGATGGTGTGGCCAGTTCCTTCAGCCCTGGTGTTGGTGTGAGCTCTCCTGTCAAGCTGGACTAAGAACTGTACCTGGACTGTCATTCCATTAGGCTGTTTGATGGTGATTTCATCAGCAACTACGCAGTGAACAGCTACAATCAGCAGTCACCTATGCAGATAACCACTGCAAAACTGGAAAAAAAAACCTGCCATCTGAAAAACTTCTGGCTTTAAACGCTTCAAGAAAGGGAACCTCAACCTGTGGTTCTGATCCAAGGTTTCTTGAAGTGGCGGAATCTGTGTCTTTGGCAGTTGAACTGTCCATCTTGGGTTTGAGTCCTGTGTTAGACCCCACATATCTCCTGGTGGGCTGGGAGTGAGCTCTTCTATCACTGTTCCTGTCTCGTATGCTCAAGTACTTCTGGGTTAATGTTCTATACTGCCTGTCTGCATGTCCTGGAACCCTGCATAGTTGAAAAGCCACCAGCTTCAGCCATGTAGCTCTGAACATAGGTTCAGTTCCCTTTCCTACTTGCCTTTCGGTCAGGCAAGATGCTCCACTCGCTGAGGTCTGTTCACAACTGTAGATACAACAGTGCTTACCTGCCGGTGTCAGACATTCAGAATTTAATGGAGCGGATTTCCACGGCGCGCCTTGTGGATCACTAGCTACGCAACAAAATGCTTCTCCCGTTTCTCCCATACGCTACAAGAAGTACTTCTCTGCTGCCGTGGATTTTCCTCTTCCTCACTTATCCAGGGTCCTCTGTGTATTGACTGGTGAAGCACACTGACACGGAGGTTGTGTGTCACCTTTCCAGACGTCCCCTTAGAAGGGGTTCATGGTGGCTGTGTCAGGGTCCAGGCTGACAGTCACTTCACCAGGCTAACCTTCCGAGAGTAGAAGACTGATGTAGCGAGGGATGACATGATCCCACCCAATTTTTACCCAGGGATGCTGGCGCGAGGCATGTGGCAAGTACTCGTGGCAGTTTCTGCCCCACACCAAGCACTGTGTGAAGAAGAAAATTAAAGTACGTTGGGAGGGCAGTCACATATAGTCACACGTCCCTGATACTTTCTCTCCTGGCATTCATATAGACTTTTTCCTGAGGGTGGGGGTTGATAAACTCTACAAATGAAATCTGCTGCCGCTGATCACAGATGGTACCTCTGGCACCGTTTGATACACACGTTGTATATTTCCCATTGTGCTGTGGAAGATTTTGATGAACTTTAAAAAAGCTTCCCATAGTGTTCTCTTAGGAAAGGAATTTTTGAATTTTCTAAAATGAGAATTTTTTTAACTTGATAAATGTTGAGTAGGGAGGGAGGTAGATGAAATTAGAAGTGAAGTCTACCCTAACATGTACATGGTCTTGAACTGCATCTCACTCATATATCTGTACTTTATAGAGTATTTGTGTGTGTGTGTGTGTGTGTGTGTGTGTGTGTGTGTGTGTGTAAGAGGGTATTTTAGTGTGCTTGTGAAGGTCCAGGGATGACATTGGGAATCATCCTATATTGCTCTGCCTCCTTATTGCTTTGCTCTGGAGTTTTCCAGGCTCAGCCAGGGCCATTTCTTACATGGGATCTGGGGATGGGAACTCAGGTCCTTTGCTTGTGAGGTAAAGACTTTAATGCCTGAGCCATCTCCCCAGCCCCCTAAAGCTTCTTACAGAGAAGATATAGGTTTTATGACATAAGGAGTTTCTCCAGTGTCACATCCTGTCAGCTATCCTTCATGCCTTCACCCATCATCCTGTTGACCCCCAGCCTCTGCCAGCTGCAGGGGTCCCTCTTTCCACCTAGAAGGATGCCTGTGGGAGGGAGAGAAAAACAAGTTAAGGTCTTTGTCCTGGTCACCCTCTTGCAGAGCTGCATGTGTCTCCATTTCCTTATCTGGAAAATAGATAGAGAAAGTATCTAATTTATAAGTCTGTTTTCAGGATTATATTAAATTCTCAACATTTCAGGTCAGAAAGTTACTGAAGAATTTTACAAGGCAAGTATTTCATCCTGTGAATCTGTGGTGGACAATCCCAGCCAGGAAGGATAAAGATTGATTTCTCCCATTTCCTTGTTTCTTCACACCCTGGCTGAAGTTCTGGAGCTGCTAAGTGCTGTGTATGAGGTTGGAGGACTGTGGGGGAAGGGGATGTGTGTGTGTGAATGAGGGGGGGTCACGTCCATGCAGATGGTGGGTCACAGATTTCCAGATGGTGACACTAAACACTTGGCTTAAAAATAGAAAACAAAAAAAAAGAAACAAACAAAAAGAAAACCCTTTTCTGTCAGTTTTTGAATTTTTTCCGAAGTTCTATCTGTAAGCAGAGAGAGACAGTGGTCCTTAGAATGTCTCAGAAATAAATTCTCTGCATTCTGTGAAGAAGAGGTAGAAGGTGTGGTCTCACAGCAAGGTGTCAGAAGTAAGCAAGGTATTCATCTCCCCCAGTGGTGAATGCAGCGTGGAAGAGAATGTGGCTTGGTAAGTGATACTGGAAATGGCAAAGCAAGCCATTTGAACTATGACTATGTTCTCAGCAAGTGAGTCAATGAGTGATCAGAAGCGGGAGGTGAGAAAAACAGAAACAGACTTCCGTACTGACAGTGAAAGGATGCGGAAGGTTCCCTTTCGACAGTCACACAGGTAGATTCTAAACTGGCAGTCAAGTGCCACATACTTTTTAGGTTCACAGCATCCAGTTTGCTTTTTCATTAATTAGATGCACAAATTAGGGGATGTTTGTTTTAAGAAGCCACTCCAAAAATACAATCAGCTTAGAGACAGGGCAGATGACCCCTCCCTCACCCGAGAAAAAGCAGGAGCAAAAATGAGAAATTAGAATGAGACCTACAGTAGCCACTTCTCTGGTCAAGGTGACAGGCCTCCTTTATCAATCAAAACCTGGTGTGATGTCTATTTTCATTGGCTGTCATACTTCTCAAATTAAATTAAATTAAATTAAATACAAAGGAGGAAGTACTTGGCTAGGGGGAAAAAGTGCTCAAGCATCTTGCTTTCCATCTTTAACATGGAGGAGGGTATAAGTTTCAGTACTATTTTACAGCAAATGAGCATTTTGCTGAACTGGCCCTGGCAAACAATATTGTTGGCATAAACAAGTGGATTTCCTTATGCCTGTTAATCTGTTCAGAGTGGAGGCATGGCTGAGTCGTTTTCTTTTACTGAAGCCCACATTCTGCGTTAGACTGAAGCCATTGCTTTATGGGATAAATGATTTCTTGCCATGAGTCTCGTGGATTTACAGGCTGCCGTTAGGTGGCTTGAAACTACAGATATCTGAGGACAGGAACCACCCCGCAGTGCATGCAGAACACCCCCAATTGTTTCCCATATGTACTGAGTAGTACCAACCCTGCAGGAATCTGCTGAGACTGTTCTTAGTTTGTACTTTAGAATTTATTCCTGGGAATTGGGAACATGAGGATATGGTGCATTTCAATTTTTAAAAAACTCTTGTATATGCAGATGTGTGTGTGTGTGTGTGGGGAATGGATGCATGTATGTGGAGGCATGCAGAGGTCTGAAGTTGACATAGGACATTTTCCTTGATCATTCTCCACTTTATTAAGGCAGAGACCAGGTCTCTCAACTGAACCCTCGACAGAACTTGCTGATTGGCTGTCTCGCTAGTCTGCTGGCCCTGGGGATTCAGTCTCTATCTCCTGAGCAAAAAAAAGCCGCAATGGCTTTTACATAGGTTCTGGGGGTCCCTGCTTACAGGGCAGGGATGCCTTAGTCCCTGAACTCTGTCCAGTGCTGTGATGCACTTCTGCAGAGGCCGGTTGGTGTTGTAAAAGTCTAGAACATCACTGGACCTTGCTCTGGAAGGAGAAAAGGAGGGCAGAGGAGGCTGCCTGGAGGTGCGTGGCCTGTGCCCTGGGCTTTTCTCCTCAGCAAATGAAGGCTCTGAGCAAGACAGCTTCTGGCTCAGACACGGGCTCCATCTGCTGCAGCTTGCTGTTCTGACATCTGGAATCCTCTCACTCCTGCCCTTTGGAGATGATGACCTTTCAGAAGGGGGTCACAAAACACTTGTGCTCTTGCTCTTTCTTCAGTGCGTCTGGTGCTTTTCATCCTTCCTGGTGTGAGTGTCCACGGCAGCTCTTGTGAAACAACCTTTATTTCTCTGCCTTGTCAACTTGAATTCTCAAATGAGTCTTCTGTCCTCCACCTGTACTTTAAAACTCTCTCCTTTGTCATTTTTGCAGCTACAGAAACCCAACTCCTTCTGTTCTGAACCTCACAGGTATTTCCTAGATAATCCTGAAATGCATAATTGTGACAAACTGTGCAGGTGTATTATTTGGATGAAAAATGCCAACTGTACAGAAGTTGTTCTGTCGTCTATTAATCATTTACTTGTCTTGGCAGATATCGCCACACCAATGTACAGACTAAAAGGAGTCTAAGTATACAGAGGGGTGATACAGAGGAATACTGCCACACATTTTGAAACATTCATACAGCTAGAGTCTATACTCAGATGGAGAATGTGGATTATAAGATAAATCAAGTCTGAACCTTTACAGAAAGGGAAAGACATATCCAGTGTATTCATAAATATATAAGCAATTGTGTTTAGTTATGTCTGGGATACAGTAATATGCCATCCCCATTAGATTCTTGTCAGTAATATTTAAAATATAAAAATCCTATTAATTAGAATATCTTAGTTAAAATAGATATTTCATTTCTTTCCTTACAAAAAGAATTTAAAAGTTTATTGGGCCTAACTATAAAAGACAGCATGCTATAGCTGATTTATTTTTGGTTGTTCTTTTCAAGGATGTGAAAAATATCACCATTGCAACTTGTAAGACCTATAAATGATACATTATTGCAAGTGTTCTAAAAAAAATCAGAACAAAACTAATTTATTATAGTTCTGTCTTCATTATACACCACAGGTTGGTGAGTTAAACACAACAAAATTATCTTTTCTTTTAAAAGTGTCTACTAAAGATAAAAAGAATACAGTAACAATTAACATGTAGTTTGTTACATTAAAAAATCTGATATACATATTTCTATTGCCTGTTAGCTTTTTCTAAGCTTCTTTAACTATTACAAAAAAAAGAGGAAGAAGGAAAGGAAAAATCATTACTGAAAGGCAAACATTCAATTCAGTTGATACAACATTACAGTAGAGTCAACTGACATCATTGGAGGAAGATAACAGATCTGGTCTTGGCTTCTTGGGTTGAAAGTCTGCGGACCAGATTGCTACAAAGGTCTTAATGCTGCTTTGAAACTGCAGGTTAGCTTTTTGGAGAACATAGTTCTTTCTATTGATGGCTTCAGAAGAAGGGGATCAAGCACAGGGGATCCCCTGCCTGTCATTAATCATCTTGCTGAGCATTGTAGTTAGGGCAGCATTACTGAGTTTAGAATGACAACTAAAAATAAAATAATAATAATAATATAATAATAATATAATCATAATAATGATAAGAATAAAAACCAAACACACACTGGAAGTTTCGAGTCACTGCCAGCCGTGTCAAAATCCTTGCGATACGCTATACTAGAAAAATTTGAAATATCCACCCATCCTCTCCACTCTGCCACAAACTAGCAAAGTCAAAAATACAAAAGTCTTCAACTGGTTACTTTTGCAGAATAAAGCAAAAACGTCTTTGTGCTCCTTACTACCAGAAGCAAAATGTCCACTGAGTCACCACATGTAGTAGCTCCTGGACGTGTCCACCTGGGTGGGCTTGGTGTCCCCGGAACCGTCTTTGTCCTTCTCGCCATCGCCTTCCCAGAGGTTAATGAGTGGTGGGTACAGCTCGTTCAGTGGGATCGAAGAGGTTTTTTGCATATACTTTTTAAGTGAGTGGTGGTAGTTTTTCCTCTTAAACCTTTTGGCAATGTACACGGCGACGGACGCAAGGCTGATGACGGCGAACATGGAGCCCATGACGGCAGCCAGGGCCGTGCTGGTCTCCTGGTCCGAGATGTCCAGCGTGAAGGCTGCGGTTTTGGTTGTGACATTTACACAGGACTTCTGAGTCTGCTGGTGGATGCTGGACACGGTGAGACACACTTCGTAATCCGTGGAAGGCTGCAAATGTGTTAGGTTGTATTCATGAACGTCGACTGGGACCCTCGCTGTGTACGTTATATGGGGGTTGTCAATCTTCATGGTGGCAGAAGACCATTTCAAATTGGATGTCATGACGTTGGAATTAACTTTCCAGGACACCAGAATGGAATGAGATTCTGTCTGCTTGACGTATATTTTCAGCACCTGGGCACCATCTAGAAGGGTCCCATTGACCTTAATTGTTGCCACTCGAGTGTCGGCTCCTTGGACATTCTGGGCAACACACGTGTACCTTCCCGAGTCTTCGACCTGAATGTTCGAAATCTCCAAGGTCCCCTCACTGCTGAGCTTGAATTTATCTGAAAGGGTTTCAACTGTTACTTTAGTCCCGATGGGAGTGACCCAGTAAATTTCTGGTTCTGGCTCCGCCATAGCCCGGCAGTCTAGGAAAACGGTCGTGCCTATATCCATGTTCAAGTGATTTGGGAAGGTGTCATGAGATATCATGGGGAGGCACTGTTCGCTTGAATCCTGGACCAACACCTCCTTTACCTGCTGCCCTCGGTACTCAGGCGGCATGGCACAGAACATGGAGAGGGGCTCCATGAAGCGGATGTTAGTTTTGTTGGAGTTAATCCAGTGGATGACGCAGTCACACCTCAGGGGGTTGCTATGGATACTGATCTCACGCAAGTTGGGAAGGGATTCGACCGTCTTTTGATACACAGCATTCAAGGCATTATTGTTTAGCATCAGGCTCTCCAGGGCAGGGACGCTTCGGAAAGCCAAGCGGTGGATGTATGACAGTTTGGGATTATTGGTGGCTTCCAGTTTTGTCAATTCAGGCAGGTTATCCAGGGCATAGCGGTCCACCGAAACCAGTTCTCCCATATTGTTGATTCCCAGTTCCTTCAACCGGAGCATATTTTTAAAGTCCCCTTCTTGAATCTTGTGAATGGGATTTTTGTTGAGGTCTAAGAATTTCAAATTTGGAACTTTTTGTAGGGCGAGTTGGGGGACTCTGATCAGTTTGTTATCGTAAAAAGACAGACTCTCAAGGCTATCCAAGCCCACCAAGGCATTTCCAGGAACATCAGTGAGGTACATTCCTGCCAGAACCAAGCTTCTCAAGTTGGAGAGGGGTTTGAAGTTCATATCCAGAATTCCAATCACAGGGTTCTCCCCAATCATGAGGATTTCCAAGTTGGGCGTGGAATCAAACCAGCGGCTGTCAATCACTTTCAACTTGTTGGAATTCAGGTGGAGCCTCAGAAGGTTCTTCAAGCCAGAAAAGGCCTTGGCAGAGATGGTGCTGATCTGGTTGTGGTTGATGTAAAGTTCCTGCAGGTTGCTGAGGTCTTGCAGACAATAATCGCTCATCTCTGAAATCTGATTCTCCTCCAGATGCAGCGTCGTGAGTTGGGTCAGGTTGGCCAGCCCGACCTCCTTGATGCTTGTAAAGTTGTTCTGGGAGAAATCTAGCTCCGTCAGGTTGAAAAGCTGCTGGAGCTCATCCACGGTCTTGGCGATGTTATTGCTCTGTAATAGAAGCACTTGTGTGTCACTCGACAGGTTTCCTGGGATCCTGGTCAGACGGAGATCATTGCAATCAACAGTGGTGGCTTCTCTGTACGTGGACTGTGGGGTAAACCAAGGCCGGATCTCACACACGCAAAGTTGGGGGCACTCACTGTTAGGCAGAGAAGACTCAGTTAATGACGTCATCAGCAAGCCCAGCACCATCTGGCAAGCTGCTGTCACCATCCTCTGCCGGGCCATGGTGGCTTGTGGGACACACTCAGCTCCTGATGCCCGGAAGGTTCGATGAGATGGGAATGCTAGTTAGTGGCAAGGCAAACAGCAAGCAGAAAATGTAAACATTCGAGTAGGTCTTGGTTGAAATGAACAGAACACCAGCGTTTGAATTGATAGTCTTCTGAACTTCTCAAAAAGCAAGAAGCACTATGAAGTCTTAATTGTGTCGTTCAATTCCAGCCTGGGGCACACCCCTTGTGGGAGTTACTCTCATCAAGTCAAAGTCTGGAGATGTGTCTGAAAATTAGAAAGCAAGAGATGCTATGCTTATTCCATATATTTCCCATATTACCTTTCTTTGTAGTTAAAGGTGATTATCAATGACATATCTTAAAGGGATGTTCAGAATGCATTCAAAATAACCAAACAGGCCTTTGAATAGTAGGAAGTTCACATGATCCCATTTACCACACTAAGACTAATTAGAATTCCTTCAATTTCACACTTAGAAATGTACATTCTTCTAGACAAGCATTAAGTGTATGCACTTGCATCCACAAATACACACTCATACTAGTAATTCCTGGGCAAATTATGGTGTCATTTATTTAAAAACAAAGGTAATTTTTAGAGCTATATATATTGATGACTCTAAAAAGTGAAAAGGTCATCCTTAACAATATTTACCAGCAGACAAGAGGTTTTAGATTCAACCCTAGCACTGAAATGTGTGTGTGTGTGTGTGTGTGTGTGTGTGTGTCTCACATGGTCTCATTAATTTCATGGGAATGCCATTGGCTACTTAACAGTTTTGCATGATGAATATTTAATATATTAATTCCATCAGTTTATAAAATGGTGTGTGTTATAAGACCCCTTACTCAAATGATTGCTGAATTAAAAGAATCAATGCATTAAAAAAAAAAGAATCTTTGCTAAAAAAAATCTATTTACAGCTCTTTGTTTAGTGATGGGCATATATTATTTTCTCATATTAGTTGTGTTTATCACCCACTGTTATGTTATTGGGTTTCAAGGATAAACACAGGAAGGAAAGTTGACTGATACCTCTGTTGGTTTTAACAAGATATTCCCAGATGAGTTACATGTTGTTCACTAGGCTATGGGATACTAGTGGTTACTGGTTCTTGTGTTGTGTATTCCTATCAGGTGTCAAAAAACATTTATCGTATACACAAGGTTAGCCTTGCTTTCCCAAGAATGGGCCAGTCACTTGTTACCTATTACAAACAGAGCTGTGTTTCCTTCTATTTGTCTGGTTATGATGCACTTCCAACTTTGAGAACTGAAGAGCAAGTATGTTCTAGAACGATTCACTCAAACAGAGGCCCTGGGGCTCAACCTCCAGCCAGCACTCATCATGTGATCTCTTACCTTGCAGAGCACAGCTACCCTCGTGGGTGAACAAATGGCATAATGGTATCAATAGCCAGTACTAAAAGTTACACTCAAATTGTAGTAGAAGAAGAAAAGTCCTACACCTTTCTGTTGCTTTATAAAAGATGCAAATCATGTTACTGGTTTAACAAGATAAAAATCATCCGGTCCAGATTCTGGAGAGTCTGAGACCTAAGGACTCCATGCTGCGTGCTGCTGGGGGCGTGCTACTCCACGGGGAAGAAATACCTGGTATATTTCAAAGTCCCATTCTCCACCCACCCGCCACCTGTATCTGTTTACTTTGCTATTTATAAGACTTTTCAATATTATAAAGCTACTTGAATCTGACATTTATCAGGAAATTCTATAGAGTAGAAATATATCTCACAGAACAATATTTTGCAAATAACTTTAACTCCATAAATTCAGTCTACTCATGCATTTGAGTTCCTGGGCCACAATAAACCTTAAGAATATTTCTGCCATGGATTATTCTTCAATCTCAATTTAAAGTAGCAAGCCAAAGGAACAAATTTGCCTTTCATAACTATGAGATGCAATTACAACTAACTTTTATGTCTTGATTGAATTTGAATAAATATATCAGAAGTAAAGTAAGATTAAAGTTGCATGGAACTCTCCAAATAATGAATTACTGATGAAAAAATAGTATTTGTGTGGCTGTAGTTTGGATAGTACTATGAGTAAGTACTCTTTTACCTTAAAGTATATCATGGGATAATTCACATTTTGTACTTGTAATGAAACCCCCGAAACCAGAATGTTGGATTTCTTAGCAAAAACAGAAGGAGGTTATTTTTCTCTTTCAAACCTGAATTTGGCTTATGTTGGATGAAGGGAATGAAATCCGTATAATATAAGTGGATGGATTTAAGATGATCAGAAAACTCAGAAACAAACCAAAATAATCTCTGACAAGTTATAAAACTGGGAAAGGACCGTCTTCGGTACATAATGTTGTGGACATTGGATATCATATGCAAAAGAATTAAGTAGGAATTTTAGTTTACATCCTGTACAAAAATTAATCCTAAATGAGTTCAGGTCATAAATAAAGGACCTACAACTATACAGTTCCAAGAAGGAAACAGTGGGAAAGCTCTAGAATGTAGGATTTGACAATTCCTGAATACAACACCTGAAACATTGGCAAGAAAGGTTAAGTGGGATGATTTCGTACTTGGACTCCAGTTCCATAAAGTCAATCATCCATGAAGTGAAAAGGAAACCTAGAGAATATAAGAAAGTATTTCGAAGTCATGTATCTGATAAAGGATTGACTTAGTCCAGTAAGATAGCCCAGTGAGTATGGGACCTGCTTGCAATCTTGGCAACCTGAATTCTGACTCTGGAAGCCAGAGAACTGACTTCTGAAAGTAATCCCCATTTCCTACCTTGTGCTGTGGCATGCATGCACATGTGGGCATTTCTCCTTTTTCTCTCTCTGTTTCTCTCTCTCTGTTTTTCTCTCTCTCTCTCTGTTTCTCTCTCTGTTTCTTTCTCTCCGTTTCTCTCTTTATATCTCTCCTTCTCTCTTTCCTTTTTTCCCAAATAAAAAAATAAAATATTGGGCTGGAGTGATGGCTCAGGGGTTAAGCTCCTGCCTCACAAGCAGAAGGTCCTTAGTTCGGATTCTGGACCCATTTAAAATGCCAAGTGGAAATGATGGTGGTCTACACTCTGGAAAGCAGAGCCTAGTGAAACTCCAAAGCAAAGCTAAGAGGAGGTAGTGCTATTTAGGATGGTCCCCTAAATCATCCTTGAGCCTCCACAGGCACACATAGTGCCCTCTGATACACGCACACACATAGACACATACAGACACACACAAAAATCAAATATTGAAAAAATGGTGACTAACCAGAATCTACTAAGAATTCCTGTAATCAGACAGTAGTAACAACAATAGCTTAATTAAAAAATGGGAAAAGGGCTTAAAGAGACATTTCTTCTAAGAAAATACACAAGTGACCAACAAACACATGGAAAAAGGTTAACATCACTAATTGTAAGAGACATACAAATAATAACCCCAATGAATTGTCTCTTCTTTCTCACGAGAGCATAGCAGCCATTGTCAGAACACAAAACCAGTTTTGTCGAGGATGGAAAAACACAAACTCCTGTTCGCTGTTGAGACTTGAACATAGTGTGGTCATTATAGAGTGCAAAATAGAAGTTTCTTAAAAAATTATAAACACAATACCCAAATGACCCAGCAATCTTACTTTGGTGGGTACATCTCAAATAATTAAAGGCAAGAGCAAAGTGAATTTGCCTATCTATTATTCTCAATCACAGTCTTAGAAGGAACCCAACTGTATGTCAACAGACAGATGGATAAAACTGACTTTAGCATCTATGGGTTCCATATCACTAATGCAACCAACCAGGGTTGGTTGAAAGTGATCAGGAAAAAAATTGTATCATTGTATCCATGGGAACATGCATAGACATTTAACATTACTTACTCCCTTAGTATTACAGTGTAATAGATATTTAGAATTAGGTATCATAAGCAACTAGAAATGATTTAAAGTAATCTCTACAGGAAAGTATACACACAAATTATTGGTAAATATTGTACTTTTTATATAAGTGAATTTAGCATCCATGGACTTGGTATGGGCAGGTGGCTTCCAAGGCCAGAACTCCTGCAGACAGTGTGAGATGAATACACAAACAACAGACTTTGATGAAGTTGGCCATATGGACGGATCTTGAAGACATTATGAAGTGAATCAGTCACAGAGGCACAAATACTCTCTGATTCCAGTCTTTTTTCTTTTCTTATTTCCATTTGTGTGTGTATGTGCGGGAGGGGGGATTGCTTGAGTGTGTGTGGGGGGGGTACATGTTTGCATGTGTGTGGATATCATTTGTGCATATACATATATATGTACATATATATGTGTGTATATATATATGGAGGTCTGAGGTTGATAGAATCATCTTTGATCTCTTTCCACATTATTCTTTTTGAAACAGTGCCAGTAATCAATCTCGGAGCTTGACAGTAGGGCTGTTCTGCCTAGTCAGCTTGCTCTGGAGATTTGGGGCTAGTGGTTTTCATGGGATCTGGGGATCCAAACTCCTGTCCTTTTGTTTGCATGGCAAGTGCTTTAACTGCTGAGCCATCTCCCCAGCCCAATGATTCTATTCTTGCGACACATCTAAGGTCAGTAGGTAAGGCACCTATGTAAACCTGGTGACTTCAATCCCAGGATAGGTAGAAGGGGAGAACCGACTTCTGATAGTTGTTGTCTGATCTCCACACATTCTCTCAAATAAAATTAAGGTTGTCAAAATCCCGGAAATAGTAGATAGATAACTGTCAAGAACAACATGAAGGATGTGTGTGTCCACGTAGAAGTCTTGAAAGGTGAAAAAGTCTCAAAGATCTGCACAAATGTGAATATCCTTAACTTTTGAGCTGGATACTTGGACATAGGAGATAATAAATTTGATGCTATTTTTTTACTACAGTAAAATAAAAGATAGAGAATAATTCAATCCAATTTTTATCACACATATGAATTATCTTGAATTCTTTTCAAGTACAAATAAATAGCTGACATAGATTAGTTTAAAAAGTAAAATGGCTTCATTCTAAGACTGGCTTATTGAATCTGGCAAATGGCAGAAGAAAATGTCCTGCTAGGAACGAGAACAGTGTTCTACAAACAAAACCTGGCAGCTTAAAGAAACAATCCCTTAAAAAACAAATAAATCATGGCTGTAAAGTTTCAGAATTGGCAAGTGACACATTTCAAGAGGGGTCCACAAAGCATTCTATAATTACATTGGGTGCTTCCCTTTCCACCCATCCCCACGCCCCAACACACACAGAATGAGCTCTGTTATTTCATTTCATGTAATCACAGGATAAAGAATGAGCAAAGCTCTGGAAGCTCTCTGGCATGGAAGGTGTTTGGAAGCATCCTTCAAATTATTTGATATTTCCATTGCATGCTCAAAGAGTGTTAACTGGAATAGATGGAAGGTACAGACAAAAGAAAACCTCAGAAGCTACCAAGCTAGAATGAATGCCATCCCAGGGGCAGGGTAGTTGCAACAAAGAAGAACTGAGGTTTGGATCCCAAAAGGAAGATGGATGGTGGGAGGTGGCTGCTTTCTCTGCGGACAGTCACATATGTATAGGAACCTTGCTCTCTCAGTCTGCAAACCTAGGGCTACTACAGCATAGAGTTGCTTATTTTGTTTTGCAAGTTATTTCAGTAATGGAGATGTGGGATTCTGTTCAATCCACCCGTCTCTACAGTCCATGATAATTAAATTAAAAAATAAAGATTTCCCTATCTGAATAGTATCTCTCCCTGTAGCTGCTGCAGAAAGTAGCATAATACTGTGAAGTCTCCTGATCTTCCGAAAGGACTCTCCTTGTGCTTTGCGACCACCATGACTTCTGCTGTGAGTCCAAGTACTGGCTGTTAATACTTGTAAGGTCTTTAAACTTCTGAATCAACAGAAGTATCACTTAGAATTAAGAGCAGGATTTTAAAAAAATTGGTTTTACACCTAGAAGTAGGCCAGCCTAATCTCTCCCTATCCTGAAGCTCAGGGAAATTTGCGGAAGAGGGGCTGGTAAGAGTGTAAGAGCACAAGGATGGGAGGAGTAATGATATGCAAGATACTCCACACTAGTTAGGGCCGAAGCAATCACAATTGGACTTTGCATGCCCTGTGCAATGTCCAACGCACTATTGAGCCAACAAAGTCTAGCATTTGCTAAAGGCACCAAGATCCTCGGAGGCAAGGGAATGACAGCCAAAATAGTGTTCCTATGCTTAAGGGGAACAAAGGAAAGGATTCAGGGAAATGCCACTGGGTCCTTGTACGTCATTGGAGAGGAAGGCCCAGAGGAGAGACTGGCAGGCACATTAAAGGATTCTCCGGGGATTGGGAGAGGGGAGGCACTGAGGGATGGGGAGGGAGGGAACCGATGTACCTACTAAGTTTGTATGAGTGGAAATAATAATAAAAATGTTTAAAAAATTGGTTTTAAATTTAGCACTGTGACCTTCCTTGGATAACTTATTAAACTTCCATCTCTCTCTCCTCTCTGTCTCTCTGTCTCTGTCTCTCTCTCTGTCCCTCTCTCTCTGACAGGTTTTTCTGTCTGTCTGTTGTCTTCCTCCATAGCTCTGCACAGTCTTTGAGACAGGGTCTCTCACGAATCCAGCACTCAATGATTGCCCTAGTCTCTCAGGGTCGCTGTCTTTGTCTTCCTGTGCCAGAGTGGATGCCACCATACCTGGCTCCAGTAAGTGTGTGCTGGGGATGCAGCTCATGTCCTTATTTTTATGTGGGAAGGTTCTTTATCCACTGAGCCAGCTCTTCAACCCTACCTAATGGAAACAAGGACTCCTTTTTCTACATTGTTTTTCTCTTTTGAAAATGAAGATCATAAAACCTACTTTGCAAAAGTGGTGAAAGAATTAGGATGAAATATTAAATGTAAAGCTTTTGGCAGACAACCTGGCACACAACTCATGCCCAAATGATGTTGGCTATTACTATTTACAGATCTGATGTCTCATATTGAATCTGTCTTTTTTTTTCTTAGGGACGTGGAGGATGTAAGTAGGTGAATTCAGTAAAGGGTGTCTCTTAGGAAATAGCTACAAATTCTGAACCTCACTGTAGATGGTTACTATGGGTGAACATGGCACATTCCTCATGGAGGGCCAATTTTATTTTCTCAAAGAAGAAAAGAGGCTTTGCAAGTACATTCTGAACTCTCCATCTGCACAGACCATTCTGAAGTCCAGTACTTTCTCAAACTTTTATCTGACTGCTGCCCTTTCTGGCTCTTAGATTTCTTTGTCCAGCCATTTTCTGAAAGATTATGTTTCTGGTTCATACATGCTCCCAAGCCGTATACCCCGTGGTGTGGAATAGTGATCCCAGATGTAAGATCTGCACGGGATGAAGCAGCTAAAATGGTGTCCATAACACATCAGGAAACAATAAAGCAAATCCCTCTGTTGGGATACTCGGGAGCTGTCTGCAGCTCCTTCGCATAAGGAACCGTTCCTGAGAGTCCACGTCATTTACCAGCATGCAGCACAAGAGTAAGGCTGGGTGGCCAGGCAGCACAGTGAGTTAGCCACCAGGAAAGGGAATTTCACTTTGGCTTTCTCAAAACGTGACCTTCAGCAGCCATGGAACTTTGTGTCCTATGACAAGCACACAGGTTGAGAGCCAAAATAGACATGACCTGAAGAACAGTCAGAAAGTCGTCCTTCATCCCGTGAGCACATTCCCTTTACTGTCAAGGAAAACTGTACCCCAGGCCATCTTTGTTCCCCAAAGTATATATACTTTATTTGCAAATGATGGTGGTTACACACACATCAAATTATGCTTAAAACATCACATTTACTTCTCATCAGTTTCTCGGAATAATGGTATTTTCACTTATAATCTTTTTGCATTGGCGGTATAGTGGTGAGCTTAAGCTGCCCTCCCCCAGCCATTTACAAGAGATACAATTGTTTCTTTCCTCCCTCTGTCCTCCTTCCTTCCTTTTTTGTTTTTAAGATAGAGCGACAGATTTTGATTTACCTTCAAGAATCTCAAACTCAGAGTTCTCTAGAGACAGGGAGCTAAGATCAAGTTTAACACCACAGGAATCAGCATAAAAGATAGTAAGGTGTGCAAATGTCAGAGCTGTGCAAGTTGGATAGAGCCCATCTGCCCCCTGAGGCCTTCTATAGCTCAAGGCTAGTTTAACCTCAGACTTACATAATTACAGGATCGCAGACATTGCTGAATTCCAAGAAAAAGAAAGGTGTTAGCCAGGTGATCAGATATCAGTGTTCCACTATCACTGGCAAAACTGGCAAATCCTGCAGGTGTGAAAACACATCCTTACAAACTCGGTTCTTTAAGGTGTGGCCTTTGCTCTGAAGAAAACTTAGGTAGCATTGTCTCGAAAAGCATGTCATCCCAGAAATCTAATGTTTTTAGGGGGGGGTCTACTTTTTTTTTAAAGGCAAGCAGAAACTTAGAGAGTCTCTAAGTGATAAAAACTGACTCAGTTGAGAGACAAAATAAACCCCAGACGCTTCAATCCTTAGTTCAGCATTTCCTAATATCACATAATGCTTCTGTGGTAAATTCTTTTCTCATTCCCAAAGAAAAATATGATGGTTATCTCCCTCACTTTATTTCTTTTACATTTTAATTTCCATTCAATCACGACTCTAAAATTCTCCGGTGCGTTTGGTTGACATAAATGCACCAGTGTGCGAAGAGAATGGGCACAAGCGATCTTTTGATTCTCCTTTACTTTCCTTCTTCTTTCAGGCCAGGGCAAATCCATCACCCTGCAGGTGCAGCCCCAGCCAACATTGCTGGGAAAAGCCCAAAGGCGCAGCTGGTCTCCAAGCTGAGCATAAAAGCTAGGGTCACAATTCATTCAGCTCCTAAGAGGAGCTGGGCATGGCCAGTACATTAGCCCTTTTTGGAGGCAGGGGGGTGGGCCAGGCGTGGTAAACAGGTCAGGGCTGCTCTGGCCACAATGAAGAATCACCAAAGAAATTACAAAAGTGAACAGAAGAGAAGAGAGGAGAAGAAGGGAGTGGAGGGGAGGAGAGGGGAAGGAAGATGAAAAGTCAAAAGTCTAGTAGTGCCAGCTGGCACATATCTAATCCAAGTAGGAGACTTGGCATGGTTGGAGGGAGCCACAGGGGATCACAGTGACCTTGGATTCTGACCCGGCTCCAACTGATCAGAGACAAGCAGACTTACTGGTCTGCCTATGAAATTTGCCCAAGTGTAGTTGGAGGAAGGCTTAGAGATGCCTAGGCACATCTCAAATTATCTTTCAATTTCAGCATACATGTCTGGACGCCAACCCTGAGTCTGTTTCCAATCTTCAGACACTTCACTCCTTACAGGGTCTTACACTTCCTCACTCAGCCTCAGGTTATGTCGGTAAGGCTATAAATAGTTTGAAGGATAGTGGCCTTTGACATTCTGATAACTATTTATTTGTAGCATAGAAAAACATCATTCATTTTAGGGATAATACCATGTTTTTGTTCATTCCTTTTTCTAATTGCCTCCCTCTTGACCTTTGCTTAAGAAAGTTGGGATTAAAAGCCCAATTACTCATGTTAATGGCCCACTCATTCTAAAAATTTAGTCAAGTCAGCTAAACAATGTTCATTGATTTTTTTAAAGACATGGCAACCAATTGATGATAATGGTAGACCTGATCTACATAAACACAGACACATGACTAGTTTAAATTACAAAATACATATATGTTAAACCTTTTAATTTGGAGGTAGGTCATGTGTTATAGACACAGAAATTCAAGCAATTGAAGCGTAAAGAGGATCTAAAAAGAAGTGAGTAGAAGTTAGAAGCATGTATTTAAGACAGAGGAGCCCCCATGAATAATATAAGGTTATGACACACTTATTAGTAGACTACCCTGAAAACACTTCTTATGCTAAGAAACCTATGAAGATACGATGTGTGTGTGTGTGTGTGTGTGTGTATGTGTGTGTGTGTGAGATGAGTGTGTGTGTATATATATATGCAATGTGTTTGCTGTATATGTATGATAGGTAAGTGTATGTACATGTAATAGGTGAATGTGTGTGTGTGCGTGCATATGTGTGATGGATGTATAAATAATAGGAGTGTGTGGGAGTGGGAGTGTCTATGCCTATGTGCCATGATGTATATGTGGAGGTTGGACAACAAACTGAATGTTGATCTTCATCTTTCTATCTTGTTTGAGACTGGATCTTTTTGCTATTTGTGATCGAACACCTGCAAGATCCTAGAAATTCCCAGGTTACACATTTCTCACAGAAGCACAGACTCTGCCACTACCCCTGGCTTTTACATGTGATCTAGAAGTGTGGACTCAGCTGTCAGGTGTTGTGTGTCAAGCCCTATACCCTCTGAGGCTTTTCTTCTGCCTTTTCTTTTCATTTTAATGAGGTGATTTTTGTTACCACAGTGAAAACATACTCTAAGATTATCTCTGTGTTTCACAGATAGGTCAGATCACTAAAGAATCAGGACGCTGTGCTAGAGGCTTTGTATCTTTGAATTCTTTCTAATTCTCAAGTATTCTGAGAAGGAGTATGGTATAGATCAATGCACTGGCCCAAGTCCTGACATCTGGTTTTGCCTCCAACTCAGAATACATAAGAGGCACATGGAAAGTAGATGTGGGGAATTCCAAGATTCTACTTAGCTGATGACTCTTAGTGAGATGTCCAACCACATAACCACTCCTCGTGACAAGGAGCATGACTGTTGCTTGACCTCGGCTTCTTTTTTTTTTTTTTTTTTTTATTTCAGCTCATACAAACTTATTAGGTACACCAGTTCCCTCCCTCCCTCCTCCTCCCCCCGTACCCCCTCCCCCTCCCCACCCCTCTCCCTCCCCATCCCCCAGTGCCTCCCACCCCAATTCCCAGAGAGTCCTTTCTTGTGCATGACTGATTTTCCTCTGGGCCCTCCTCTCCGATGACGTACAAGGACCCAGTGGCCTTTGCCGAACCCTTTCCCGTGTTCCCCTTAGGTATAGGAACACTGTTGACCTCGGCTTCTTAAGAGGAGTCGTGCTGGGTTATTTCTTTATCCTTTTTAAGAATTCATGGTCTCAAGAAGTGATACAGACAAAGTCTAGCATGGACTAAAGCCACTAGGATCCTTGGAGGCTAGGGACTGACAGTCACAGTAATGTTCCTAAACTTAAGGGAGGAAACACAGGAAAGGGTTCTGAGAAATGCTCCTGGGTCCTTGCACCTCATTGGAGAGGAGGACCCAGAGGAGAGTTTGGTATGCACATTAAAGGATGCTCTGGGGATTCTGGGAGGGGCACTGGGGGATAGGGAGGGAGGGGGGAGGAGAGGGGGAAAAAGGGGGTGAGGGGAGGTGGAGGGAAGGAGGAGGAGAGGGGGGAGCAAGGGGGTGAGGGGAGGTGGAGGGAGGGGGGAACAAGGGGGTGGGGGAGGTGGAGGGAAGGAGGAAGAGAGGGGGGAGCAAGGGGATGAGGGGAGGTGGAGGGAGGGGGGAACAAGGGGGTGAGGGGAGGTGGAGGGAGGGAGGGGACTGGTGTACCTGTTAAATTTGTATGAGCGGAAATAATAATAATTAAAAAAAGGAAAAAAAAAAGAAGTGATACAGAGGGGTGTATAATGTAGCGCTAATGTCCAGAGACAAATTATTTCATTTATCTGGGTTCTAGCTTCCTCCCCCATTAAAAATTAGCCATGTTCAGAAAACCCGAATTGGTATCTACTCTTCTATCAAGAATATTAATGTTTCTTGTGCTCACTTCTGCAGTGCACATACTAAAATTGGAATGATACAGGGAAGATTAGCCTGGCCCCTGCGCAAGAGTGACATGCAAATTTGTGAAGTGTTACATTTTGTAAAATAAAGGAATGTTAATGTTTCTTGTGGAGATTATCTGTAACACTTTTTCTTCCTTTTTAACCTAACCCTGGTTGGGGATTTCTCTACAATACCCTAGAAAGTTAAAAAAAAAAAAAGATGCATGGAGATATTAAGTCATCTGCTAGGGAGGTACAGCTAGAAAGTGATGGAGACAGGATTCAAACTGATTTACTCTGGTTTTGAAGCCCATGATCTCAATACCACAATTCATGGTCACACGATCCTACCAAAGAACCCCGGGGTTTCAGTCAGATGAATAAGATTATTATAGACCCAGTGTAGATTGGCCTCTTGGGAGAATTTGTGGATGTTGAAGACAATGCAGATACTTCCCAAATTATTTGATCTCACCAAAGGACACAGAAGACATGGGAGGGGGTCGCTATGTACTGCAGAGACACCCTGTGTCCTTGAGCAGATTTCTAGGATATTAAAAAAAAGAACAAATGTTTAATTTCCATTGAGCCTAAGATGAGGATAAGTCAGGTCTCAGATTTTAAAACCAATTCATTATAAAATAGAGGTATAAGCAGGTGTTTCTTCTTGGACAGATCTCAGGAAAGTTCAATCTGCCAACTTCCCAGGAATCAAGAATAACTTGAAAATGCAATATTTTCCCTCTCGATTCACTTTTGTCAGGATGCATTTACAAAGCAATGTTGCCTGGAAAGTAACACTCGAGTCATTAAGTAAAGTTTTGCATTCTGGTTGCTTAGGACCCCAACTCTGTGGTTAAAGCAGAAATCTCTTTATGGAGTCTCGTTCACATGCACCACAACAAAAAGCACGGAGTCCTCTCCATGCTGAGACTGATACACAAAAAAGTGTTTTCACGATCCTGATTGTCTTGGAAAGTAGTGATTCAAATAGGTTACATCTTCCATGAAACAACAAAAACAAAACACAAAACTAAATCAAATCACAATTAAAGGAAGAGATGGGCACATAACCCATCTCCTACATGCAGCTTCGTTATTTGGGATACAAAGGTGTGAGTGATAAATAATGGGAGTTAAATTTTTAAAAATTTTTAAAATTCTTTATTCAATTGTGCATGTATACGTGTGCGCGTGTGTGTATGAATGTGTGTGTGTGTGTAGAACCACGGATGGGAACCACCATGGACCGCCTCCACCTCCTCGCTTACTCTGCCCTGGGATTCACAGGCTCCGCCTTACCAGGGTGCGGGCCGCTCCCTCCCCCCCCTTGCTTCCGCCTGGCATCTATACGTGGGGTCTAGGATCCGAACTTAGGACCCCTGAGCCACCTCTCCAGCCCGAGTTAAATTTTTTTGCGGTGACAAAGACTTTTCTAATCTTGAAGACACATTTAAACACCACCTCTTACCAGACAAACAAAATAATCAAATGAACCAGAGAACTTGCAACTTATTAAAGATCTATTCTTTGTCCACATTGCTGCTTGCAATTGCAAGAAACTTATGCTTAGATTCATCTTTTCCTCAGTCTCACCTGAAATATGGTGTCAGGAGACATGCAGGAAGTCCAGTAGAATGGTGGTGATTCAATTAGAGCGATTTAATTAAAATGATACTCATTCTTTACTATGTCGAAGGTAATGCTAAATCCTGCCCTTGAAAGAGTTTACCACTTGTGAGGAAAGAATGGCACAAATACTCATGTGACTTTGTAGAAGATGGCATGTATCAAAGGGGAAGGGTGAAGAAATACGGGTTCTGAGAAAGAGTCACCAGCCTATGACTGCCCTGATTCATTGGTGTCACCCAATCCAGTTCCTGCCCATGTAGAATCAGTCTATAGCTGTATGGCCCACTATGGTAGTTCCTCAGCAGCTACTCCATACTGAACATGAGGTGGATGGGAATAAGAAAAGGAATTTTTATGCTTTTATTTTATTTCCAATGATTGTTTTTGACCATCAAATGACATTGCAGGCATTACATGATCTCCAAATCCAGATGTTCATAACTCAGGAATCATTTAAAGATTCCTGAGTTAAGATTCTTGTATGTTCTGGAGATTTTCATGAACTAGGATTGGCAAAGGGTCCGGGGACATTATGGACAGGCCTGAAAACTCCAAGGAGGGCTAGAATGTAGACCAAGATTAACTACTTCGACCTTCATCCATTCTGGCTTGACCCTGCTCTGCCGTCATTTTGTAGGCTGGTAGCTACAAAGGCATAGTTAGACTTCACTTTGCTCAATGTTTATTTCTGTCCCCCATGTACACAGAGGTGACTCAAACTCCGTTCTTCTAGTGATTGAGGTCCAAGGTTATGTCTCTTCCTCACCATAGGCACTGTTTTTAACGTTCCTGTGATTAGCTGACAAACGTGCAGTGAATGTGAACCGAGAGAACCAAGGAAGCTGTAAGCTACATTTGCAGGGTCTTCTATTAACTGGACGTTTCTCTGCTCTACCAGGGAGAACAAAAGCCATGTGAAATGAATGGATGGTCACTTGAGAGCCCAGAACACAAAAGCAAGACTCTTCATGTGGCCACAGTGTAAATGAAAAGGAATCTCATATGGAAGGAATGATTTTCCTTGATGCTCAGGATGAGAAAAGCAAGTTTTTGTCAGAATACAGCTCTCTCTACATCAAGAACAGGACACTGCATAGAAAATAACCTAAACAAAACACAAGAGATAAGCTCTAAGGGCTTCGATTTATTCTAAAGGCTCACGGAGAACTTTTACACCTTTCATCAATTGAGAGTTTTGTCTACAACAGAGTCCAGATGAGAGCTGGGCACAGAGTGGAAGCTCAGGAATAGTTGGAGAATGAACAAATGAGCCTTTTCAAGTGACAGCATACCTGTGGCTTATACATTAGGTGTACCCTTCCATCAAAAGCCTTTTCTATATAATATCTTTGGAGCAGATCATCACAGAAGACAGGAATTAAAAGTTATTCTATAAGTAGCAGAGCACATTCATAATGTGGTAGGAAACATAGGATGGGTTCTGTATTTCCCAGTTGAAAAAAAGGAAACAGGACAAAGCAGTCTCACATGGCCGCTCTTTAGGATGTATGAACTGGCACAAACTGCTTCCAACGGGTAGAGCTGAAACCCCAGCTCTGTGCACACATTATTGTTCTAGTCTCCATGACTTTCTTTGAGAGTAGCAGCAGTATGCGTAATTTGTGGGGTCTTCGCAAGGCTGCTGCTCTGTGTACGATGCCTAGCTCACGAGTCACGCATTTCATGACCTGAACTGAACTGTGTGCTATCCCCAAAGATGTCCTGAGTTCCAATTCACGGGGTTGGGATGGTGACTATTTGGGGCAATAGGGGTTGTCACACTTGTAATTAGTTCAGAGGAGGGCATATGGAAACAGGATGGACTGCAAACTTTATGTGACTGGTGTTCCTTAAAGAAGAGAGAAGGGGTAAAGACAGGACACCAAAGGAACAATGAGGGCTATGGGCCAAGGGGCACCGGCCTGCCAGCAAGTTCCCAGAAGCTAGACGGGGGCAAGAGAGAGTGTGCCTGCTGACACTGAACTCCAGCCCCCAGAATTGAGAATAAATTTAAATTGCTTTTAGGCCACCCAGTTTGTGACACTTTGTTATAGTAGCCCTAGGAAATAAATAAAGTGTGTATAGTTTAATAGAAATACCAATTATTATGAAGCTATGTAGGTTTCTATGCAATTTTTTTTTATTTAGCACTAAAGGCTCTGACTGTGTTCCATCTCCTCCTTCCCCAGTGCACTCCCAACACATAGCAGATTAGAAAAGGAGGCTGATTGTTTGCTACCATGTAAATACTTACGGTAGAGAGAGATACCTATTTCTTAGTTTCAAAAGCCATGGTGGATTCAACCAGATTATAGCTTCTTCTTTGAGGACCAGGCATGAACCTTCTCAACTCTATGCTCAAATCATTTTTTTCCAATCATTCACCAGATACAATCTGAAGATTTGCTTTTTTGAACCTTTGGTCTTTCAAATCTCCTTTAAACCTTATTCTTGTGATAGATAAAGGAAAAGGACCAGAAAATTTTTTTATTCCATTTAGATCACCTGTACTAAGAAAAAAGTGTTTTCTAAGTGCAATGATATAAAAACTTCTTTGAAATCAATTAATTTTAGTCCTTTACAGATTATTTTAATTCTTTTCTTGTAATATGTCTATATGAAATAATTGCTTTTTCATTAGTAGCTTGATTAAATGTTAAATAAATGCTAACTCTTTAGTTTGGCAACACTAAAGCACATAGAAGACCCAATTTCATGACTCCATGTTAAGTACTTCACAGTGTTCTGTGTGGTATTTTCACTCTGGACATGGTTTTACTGTGCTGTAGAAATAGATGCTGCATAGGACCTAGCAGCTATGATGACTCTGGACTGAGCACTCAACACTACTGATGTACCAGAGAAAAACACGGTCAGTACTGAGAATATCTAGTACAGGTTGTTGCTACAAAGCCACAGATTTTTAGTGGTGCTATGGTTTGATAGAAATCCAGCACACTGAACTGTATGTTTTTAAATAGCAAAATAAAGCCATCTGTTACCAAACTCTTGAAATAAACTTACTTCATATTCCTTTTTAAACTATATTTACTTATTAAGGTAAACATACCCATTAGATGGTATCAGATTTGACTTTGCTCCAAGATGGTATTAAAGTTGTGTTTGTAGTAGTGAAAATAATTCTGCTCCCCACACTACACCAAACATTTTCACATTTATTTTAGGACATTTGTTACAGTTTTCTTTTTTGTTTGATTATGGTTCTGAACCATCTCTTGGCATCATCTGAATCCCATAGTATTTGCTAGCTACCTGGCATCCTTGTGTTTTTATTTAGAAACAATTATGTGTCCAATAAGATGGGGAACTTAGAGCTGTGTCTAGTGATATTTCTTTTCTCTGAAGGGTCTCACTACTTGGAATTTGAAAATTGAGGCAGCAAAAGTGCGTTTTAAACCTTAGACTAAGAAAAGGTCAAGGACATATTGCTTTTTATGCTGAAGTCTTCCTTTAAGCTTTGAGGAAAGTAGAACCTTGAGATTGATGGTCAGCACATGAACTGTGTAGGGGGGGATAGCTGCAACCCCAGTACTCAGGAGATGGAATTGGAAAGATTAGACCATCAAGGACATGCTTGGCTACATAACAAGTTTAATGCCAGCTGGGCCATGTGAGATCCTACGTCAAGCAAATAAATAAACTTTGAAGAGAACTATATGAAAATGCATGCATATATAACTTAAAACCTGCTGGCCAAGGTTAAATACAGCAACATTTAGGTCCTATGTAGTGGTGCTATAGTTTGATAGAAATCCAGCACACTGAACTGTATATTTTTAAAAAGCAAAATAAAGCCATCTGTTACCAAACTCTAGAAATAAACTTACTTCATATTCCTTTTTAAACTATATTTATATGACTGTCTAATAAAGACCTCAATAACTTTTTTCCTTCATCACTGTAAGAGAATGAAGTACAATGCACATGTTGATTCACACTTTTTCCACTCTAAGGCAGACAGTGATGAAGACTGAGAAGGGAAACAGGACACAGTGTAAATCCATGGAAGACGACGTACTTGTGCTCTTGTGACCTTGGGACTGAACATCAGCTTTCTGAACTTCTCTGTTTGTGCATTTTAGATGAGACTTCTACTCCCCAGAATCACAGGAAACAATTTCTATAATAAATCTTAATGTTGTCTGTCTGTCTGTCTGTCTGTCTATCTATCTATCTATCTATCTATCTATCTATCTATCTATCTATCTATCTATCTATCCATCCATCCACCCACCCATCCTATCTAATCCAATTCTGATACTCAAAATTATCTTAGTGCATGTATATGTCTTCTATCTATCTATCTAATCTAATTCTGACACTCAAAATTATCTTTTTTTTTTTTAAGAGAACAAGGTGTTTATTTTCTTACGATCGTCTGGTTACAGCTCTTAGTCTAACTTGGCGCATGCACCATCACTGAAGGCCCAAGGGAACTGGCCATGCCACACCCCTGTAACAGCTGAGTGAGGGATAATCCTCACTTGATAGACCAACATATCAGGCCAAGTATACACAAGTATATTTTGTGTTTTATTCACCTGTCCTGGGTCTAGTTTCATCTTCCCTAAGCTGGGCTTTCCCCATCAAGTAGACAATCTTCTGCAGGTTACTCAAAATTAGCTTACTGCATATATGCCATCTATCTATTTTCTATTGATCTAGCTAGTAACTATCATCTATCTATTATCTATCAATCAGTCAATCTATCATCTATCTATGAATCGTCTGTCTAATTTTTCTGCTTAAGAGAAACCTTGATTAATATAAGTGTCAGAATTCCCGTAGCTAATAAGTGAAAGGCTGAGAATAAAACCAACTATGTTAGATTTTGAAGTCTGAGCAGTCTGTGGTACCCTCTACTTTAATTGTCTAACTCCATTCCACCATGTATTGGGAGTACATGGCAGTTTTCTCTTAGATACATAGAAGAAAACTAATTGGTAGCAAAATCTGCAAGAAGAACAGGATCACGATATTTGCAAACTTAATTTTCCGCTTAGCTGAAGGTTTCCTAGAAAGCTTTCATTTTTAAATTTAACACACTTCCTTGGAATAGCTAAAGATGAGGTTCTTAGACAAAATTATCTATGTGGCTATGAATAAGAACTCATACTAGAAATCTTTTCTTTTAATTTACTTTTAAATTCTAGAGGTTTTTTGTTAACAATTCCCCCAAATCTCCCTTTTCTCTTAGAAGTGGACTCCTGAGGGAGGAAAATTCCTAGTTAATTAGGATTCTGTTAATCAATTTTTAAATTGTTTTGCTAAATTACAATCAGGTGAAATCTACCTCTCTGAATTTGAAAAGGCTTCTTATTATAGAGTCTCCTTGGTGGCCTAGTGCTGCTTGTCTTAGTATGCATTTGAAGCTAATGGTCCAATACTCGGAAGTGCTCAGGGCGCCTGCGACCTGGACACCATAAATCCACTCGAACACATTAGTGGGCAGTCCTTAATTACATAGTTTAAGTCTTGTGTAATCACACGGTGTGGGAGAAGAGCTGATAATATTGAAGTGGCAGCAAGCACTATAAATCATGGTGCTTTCCACAGTTTCTCTTCACTGCATGCAGAGTAAAAAGAATAATTTTAGCTAAATTTCCATAGTGTCCCTCATAACCATTAAACTGTAAGGTGACACCCTCATAGCCATTAAACTATAAGGTTTCTTAGATCATCTTTATGGCATCTACCTCCTAGTTTTCTAATAGAAATTGTAGTTAACCTTTGAACTTTAAGAAACAGGGTTGTTTTATTAATGAAACCAAGTTAAAGCTATCTTGTAGAATGATGGACGAAATGAGAATGGTTCTTTATAAACTGCAGTTTAGACTAAATCATAGAACCTCTCTCTCCTTTTCTACTGTTCTCAGTGTGCAGCTGACTTCATTCTTGTGAGTCATGTTTCTATCAGACTTTTAGGATCAAACTATTGATCATCAAGAAATATAGCAAAACTCTTGTATCCTTCTGTGGGTTTGGAAGAAAACATAATAAAATAAGATTCAGAGCTGGGGAGATGGCTCAAGTCTTAAAGCCTTTTCCTCGAAAGCAAAAGGTCCTGAATTCAGATCCCCCAATCCCATGTAAAATTGCTGGGTGGATATGGCATTGGCCTGAACTTCTGGCCCTGGAAGGCAGAGGCTGGGAAAGTGCAGAGCACAGCAAGAAGGAGGTAGAGCAACCTGTGATGATTCCTGATTTCATCTTTGATCCTCCACAGATGCATACACTCAGAGTGACCTCTTGTACACACACACACACACACACACACACACACACACACACACACATATACACGTCAAAAAAATTAGGTTCAACTCCAGAAGATACTGAGGAATTGCCTACCAAGTTTCTCGAAGAAATAGTGAAATAAATCACATATTTATATGGTATCTTTTTTAAAAAAAACGTATCTAGTTAGAAATGTAATTACCACTATCTGGACACTTGAACATTATTACAGTAATAAACACGAGACATTGTGCTTAAGGGAAAAAAAAAGAAAAAAATTATACCGAAATCTGATACATCAAGACATTCATGCACCTTACAAGTTCTCTGAAGAATTTTAGATTTAAGAGGGTATTTGAGTTAGGGGGTGTTCAAGTGGTTTTAACATCAAGGAAACACACACTCACACACACACACACACACACACACACACACACACATCCTTTCCTACTCCTCCTCACTCCTACATACAGGAGATTTAACCTAATCCCTTTCTTGCACATGCTAGGCAAGTAACCTCCCCCTGAGTTGTATTTCGAGTCTTCTTGTTTGAGACAGGGTCTCAGTAAGTTCCCAAGCATGCTTTGAACTCACTCTGCAGCCCAGGCTGGCCTTGAATCTGTAATGCTCCTTCCTCCACACCTAAGTACCTGTGCCAGCAGGTCTGGTGGAAGAAATCTGTTTTAATAATAGTTTATCATTCCTTGAGATTAAATTTAAATCAAAATAGCAACAACATAGCTTTAAAATGAGACCAGAAAAATGAGTTATTTTCTTGAAAAGGCAAGCAGTAAGTTTCAGGATCGTTGCAAAACACATGAGCAAGTTGGGTATTTTCACTTCAGGACTTTCAAGTCTCAACAATCTAATGAGCTCACACAGTAGTATTTCTGGGCTGGTAATCGTTCACTGCGCAACTGTTCTTAGCAATGCACTGGGGTGGGGATAGGGTGGAGGAAACTGCAAAGCATACTGGGTAGAGGGGAAGATGCCTTCAAAGCAGTGGTATATGGAGCTTCCTTGGAGCATTTTTTTCCAAATCCATGTCAAGCCTGTTGGTAGCCTAAAAATCCCACCAGTCAGGGCTTCTTTTTGGAAAATGGGGAGTTAGTACTAATATCACCAGTGGTAAGGCCAAAGTAGATGTAAATAGGAATATAGGAACTATTTATTTTGGATAGCATTGAATATGCCATGACAGGGATGGAAATCAAGGAGACACAAAGGTAACATGTGTTGATACACAGGACTTTTAAGGGCTTTTCACCCACATCTTACCATTTGAGAGACCTAGAAGAGAATTAGGTGGTGCATTTGAAGTCAAGCAAATTCAAGAATGGACTTAACAGAGAAGCACTGACAGGAAGTTAGAACGTTCCTACTATTCCTACATTCCTATTACCAAAACTCTTGAGATTGATAGTTCATGAAGAACAGAAAGTTATGTTCTCTAAGTGTGGGCAGGTATAAATTCAAGATCAAAGGTTTGGGTGGTGCACTGCTTGGTGAGAGTTGGGGGAACAAAATGCACTGCCTTGAACAATTTCAACCGGAGGACCAATCCATTCCTGACAGCAGAGCTCCCATGGCCTTATGTCTCCATGTTATCCCCTTGACGCTTTTCGACAGGAGGACCGTGAGGAGTGAGTTCACCACATCAAAGCAGAAGGGATGTGCAAGGTTATTCATGGAAGACAGTCACGAGTGTCTGTACTACACTTGGGGTGCTGAGGATGGGAAGAGGAAGCACCATGCTGAGAGAGCACTGAGCAAGGGCAGTCCCAGAAGCATCCTCAGTTGACAGACGCATGAACAAAAGGAGTTAAAAAGTATGCGGAGGTTGAAGACTTGTTCCCATGCTCGCAGAAGGCAGGCAAGAGCAAGAGCTCTCTCTCTCCAAAGTGAGATGACTTTGCATTCGAGTGACAGAGGGCGGGTGACAGAGAGAGGGGCTGAGGTCCTTCTGGCCCGTTGACGGTGGCATCCCCCTCTGTAGAAGGCAACATTTGTCGCACAGATGCCACAGCTTCTTCCCGCACCTCAAGGTGAAAATACCCAGCTGGCGTTTAAAAGCAGGAGGCCGGCATTTTGAAGTAAGGTCATGGCTAGAAAGAAGTCAGAGAGGTTTTCTCATAAAGATGTTCTAGCAGGAAACTTCTTTAGATCTTCAGAGGCAAAGGGAGAAGAGCAGGAGAAATCCAACAGGGGACAGGAGAGAAAGACATGGAACTTTTGCAAAGTGTAGCAAGCTGTCAGAAGGCTAGCTAAATGTGCTTTATGGGATGGGGGAGGTCATAGCTCAGGGAGTGTAATGCTCGCCTCAAAGCACAGGGATGAGTTAGATCCCCAGAGCCCATGTTAAAAACAACAATGAGAAGGTGGTGATGGAGGATTAGGGAGCTGGGGACAAGGTGGACCCCTGGGGTTTTCTGGCCAGCCAGCCAGTCTTCTGGCAAGCTTGGGGTCAATGAGAAATTCTTTCTTGAAAAATAAAGTTGAGTGACGAAAACATATAAACTCACTGTTAATATAAATTAAAAATGAGTAGAGTTAATTGTAAAAAAAATAAGGTTGAGGGCTGGGGAGATGGCTCAAGGGTTAAAATCTTTGTCTCATAAGCTAAAAAACTGAGTTTGGAACTGCACATCTCAAGCAAAAATGCTGAGTGGATATGGCGGTGGCCTGTAATTCTGGCCCTGGAAGGTGGGGCCTGGAAAACTCCAGAGCAAAGCAGTAAGAAGGAAGAACAATCCGGGATGATTCCTGATGTCACCCTTGGGCCACCACAGGCACACGCACATGCGTGCTCAAGTGCCCTTTTGTACACACACACACACACACGCACACACACACATTTACTCAAAGAAAAGATTGGCTGCACATACGGAGTGGCAGCCATTGTCCTCTGACCTTCAGATGCGAGGACACATGGATATACACACTTTGACTGACATAACTTTATCATACCACACGTCCTTTGATAAATATTAGATGATAGCATCTGACTCTGGTGTTAAGTCAATACGATAGTGTAAATGAAATTACTACAGGGGCAAAATGCTACCTCTGTGTGGCAATGATTACTATATTATGAACCATAGTGATTTTGAAGAGACAGGGAGGTAGTTTTCCCCACTAAGTACTTATCATTAGCAACTAAGTTCCGACATTTGTAGGCACAGGAAGTTACACACATGGAATTCTCACAGAGGGTCTTAGACACACACACCACCAAGTTTTTTTTCACATTTTAACACCAAGAACGATATCTCACACATGAAGTGTGTGCATGCCAAGCAAGAGAGATTTTCTTCTTTTTTTTCTGTTTTCTTTCTGTGTGCGTGTATGTACGTGTGTGTGAATATGGTTGTCTTTGTGTATGATATATGCACACACCTGCAGGGACACACTTGTCTGAGCCCACATGGAGGCCAGAAGAGGATATTAGATGTCTACTCTGTCACTCTGTGCCTGGACAGTCAGCAAGACCCAGCGATTCTGCCCCCAACATTGCCGGGATTGCACACACATGTAGCCGCACCCAGCTTCTTGTACGGATACTGGGATCCGAACTCAGATCATCAAGCTTCCACCGCAATATACGGAGCCATCTCCCCAGCCCTGAAAGAGAAGTCTGTGAGACATCTCCAAATTACTATTAGGAAGTTGTGCTCTGTGAGTCAACCATGGTGTCGGGGCAAGAAGGCAAGAAAAACCAGCAGTTAAACAGGACAGCTGGCTTCCTGTTTTCCTACTTCACAATTTTTGTTGATACATTTAATGCACTAGACCATACATAAATACAGGAAAGACTTTTCCTCAGGTATGACATTAATTCTGAAAGCTGGGTATGTATGCCAGGCAATGTTAGGCTGTGCCAGGCCAAGCAACCAGCCAGAACCCCAAGGAACAACTTTTGCAGTTCCTTCATCTGACAATACAGGCCTCTGTTTCTCCTCTTATATATGACAGCTCTCCTTCATGTAACGTTTGCCCTTCTTAGGCCCAAGGGAACTTCTGAAATAAGGGAAAAAGAAAGTTCTTGATCTTTCCCATTCTAAGCCAAACGGGTTTTCCCTCCTTTCTTCAAACACGCCATCCTCCTTTTGATCTCTGGGCTTTGGCTTGCAAAGCTCTCTGCCCTCCACATCCCTAACTAACTACTATTTGGAGAAGTCTTAGGAGTCTCAGGTGTTGTGACACATGTTTGCATCCTTAGCTGATGTTAATGTTTAGGAAGGTTGTGGCATCTTTGGGAGGGGAGCCTGGCTGGAGGAAGGAACGTCATGCAAGGGGGCCTTGAAGTTTTGGTGGCTGGCCTTCACTTCTCAGTCTGCTCATGATCTCTCTGCCTTCATGATGCCCGAGGTGACCTGCAGCAGCCTTCAGGGACTACTGCTCCAGGTCTTTTCTGCCATAATGAACCATGGCTCCTCTCTGGAACTGAAAGCAAAGCACATCTCCTTTTTCCCTCTTCAACTGGTTATGTGAGTGTCGTCTTACAGCAGCAAAAAGAAACATAACTGTAACCCTTAACTTACATTCTGAATTCTGGCCTTATGGATTTCTCCATCACCAGTCTTAACTGCAAACAT
Organism: Typhlomys cinereus; assembly: GCA_023101885.1. Classification (NCBI taxonomy): domain Eukaryota; kingdom Metazoa; phylum Chordata; class Mammalia; order Rodentia; family Platacanthomyidae; genus Typhlomys; species Typhlomys cinereus. The sequence continues at coordinate 1,360,435 of JALPQD010000183.1, read as the reverse complement.
ATTTTACTTTTACTTGTGCATGATAACTAAATTATTGCTTTATCTCCCATCAGATAGCAAGCTCCGTATGGGAAGGGAGATATTATCTATTTTGCTCAACATTGAACCCTTACTTAGCTCATAGAAAAAAAAATCTGTACCCAATTGGCTCAGTCAGAACTTGCCAAGTGGCTGAACTGAATGACTATCATATCCTGAGAATTGTGCCAAGTGCTTTCCCATAGATACTTCTGTCTGCAGACAGGAGAGCTGTGCCCAAAGAGTGAGTCTTTCACCAAGATGGTGCAGTTAATAAGTCTTCTTGCAGAGATTCAAGCTCAGACTCATCTGCTCTCAGCCCTGATTTTCTGCATTGTTTGAGAATTTCTACAGATGATCATTGGGTTATATCATCTTATTTCTATTCACACACACTCTTTCTTTCTCCAATGAATCTGGAAGTTCGTTAGGAACAGATACGATGCCATGTAATTTTACTTATCCTTTATCAACCTTCTAAGAGAACTCAATATTCTGTATACACATAATGAATGCATTTTGATTAATGACAGTCTTTGGCAATAATATCATAAAAGCTTCCCCGAATTGTTTTCAACATTCTATAATGACCTTTCTGAAACAGCAACACAGTAGCATCTGAGTGTTATGCATGTCTATGATCGATACATTTACCCAGGTACACAGGAAGTAACCAGAAAATTATTTAATAGTTGCAGTATTAACAAAACAGAAATCTTTCTTTTTCTCATTCAGTGTGTGTTTGCTGTGTGCAGCTCAGAAGCTTCTGTCTCTTCTCTACCAGAAAGATACTTTCGCATGCCAAATGTTTTTTATGGGTGCCAGGGACCGAGGACTATGTGGTAGGCTTTTCCCTTATGGAGTTCTGCGGTGGTGGTGGCATTACAGTGATAGAAATGAATAATCTCAGATTCAGACAGCACATTCTATACTTGACATGTGGTCCCAGAAGCTTCTGTCTCTTTTCTCTGGAGGGAGATTGGAGTTGGAGTTCTTGTTCTACATATTTACTAACTGGAAGACATCAGGCAAGTTCCCTGTCTTAGATCCTCCCCACAACACACGTCTCTGGCTCCTTGTCTTAGGTACATACACACACACACACACACACACACACACACACACACACACACACACAGTACACACACTCACACACACACACACCTCGCAGGTGTTCATCACACTCAGGAAATTACATTCATTGGATTGCAAGGGTCACCAGGTGACCAGCCAGGGTTGCAAGCAGGAGCTAAGAGTGTGGATTTCTCCAGTCACTTAGTAAATACGAGGTCACCAAGCCAGGTGCATTGTCAGTCAGTGTGGCTTTCATCTCACAAGGAATCTGGGGACAATGTCCTACACTTTCATGTGTGAATGAAAATCTGCTGGTTGTAGCAGGACAAGGGCTGTGGAAGCTCACTGGTTCTCCCGTGGGAATGTGTTGTTAGGAAACAAGCTCAGCCTTCTTGTCTCACTTTTCTTCCTCCTTTATGTGAGGGGATGGATTCTCTGCAGGCTTTCCCAGTATGCTGTATGGGGTCCTGGCCATGCTCTCAACTTTCCAGTCACCAGGATGGTGAGCCAAAGCGACCTCTTAATTAAGGACACAGAACTCGGGAGTTTATGATGGTACCAGGAAATAGAGTAGGACAAGGTGGTAATATTTTCAAAGATAGCAGATGTAGAATAGAACGTGGGAACAAAAAAAGACTGTGATATATTCATCTGTCTGTCAGTCCTTTCAAAGCACATCACCTATTCACAATTTCGTTCATGTCTTTGCAAATATAACATTTTCTTGGGTATACACACACACACACACACACACACACACACACACACACACAGAGTATCAGTTATTCTTTCTGTGTTGCTGTGAGACAGCACTGAGGCTCAAACAACTTAATGGGAGAAAGGGGAGATTCATTCAGTTTATGGTTCCAGAGGGGAGATATAGTCTTTTATGTCAGGAAAGGGCTGGCTGGCTGGCAGAAGCTGAAGGCAGTTTAAGTCATGTCCATCAAGGAGGCCGAGAGTTGCAAAATGCCTACTACAAGAGCAGACCCTTCCCAAAAGTAGGATGGGGGCTAATCAACCTCAAGGTCCACCCGCTGTAACTGTCTGCCTCCAGCAAAGCTCTACCTCTTAAAGGTGCCATGACCTGCCCAAACAACTAAAGATTCAAATACATGAGCCTATGGGAGGGCAGCTCACATTTCAAACCATCACACACACACAAATGACCATCATGTGAACTACTGACTCCATACGACATGTAGTCTAACATTCTTGTCCTTTATCACCATCATCATCCTCAACAACGCAAACAAAGCAGCAGAGAGCAGAGCCAGTTGTGGCTGTGATAGTACTTCTTAATTGCTACCACTTGCTAAGCACTGTTCGCTTACTGTGGTCCATGAGTTATGCTCAGGGCTTTGCATGTTGTCAATAAGGCTCTGTGTCCATCCTTGTTTAGTAGATTGGGGACTGTCATAGTTAGGCATAAGTGTCAACTTGACTGTTGAGGGTTTGAGCTCTGGGCACATTTGTGGAGAATTGGTGGTTGGGTTAAGCCTAGAGCAAACCTGCAGGAGACTATCTGGCCCTGAACAGATGAGTAAAATACTGAGAGTCTGTTGAGGAAGTTGGCATCCTTTTGTACACTTGGCCAGACATGTTGCTCTGGCAAGTAAGGATTGTCCCTTTCTCAGCCATTATGTGGTGATGGTGTGGCTAGTAATCATAAGAGACAATAAACCCCTTGTTCCCTTAAGCTGTTTGATGGTGATTTATCAGCAACCATGCAGGCGAACTGCTACAGGGATGCTGAGGCTCAGGGAAATCAGTCCACCCTTGAGATGCCATTTTGAACCTACTCTTCCCAACTCTGCCAACTGCCTTGCCAGTCGCTGTCTCATTCCCTACCTTGGGCATACATCCTGGAACACTACAAAGTGTTTTGAAGTGCCACAGTCTGTGGGACATCTTAGAGCAAAGCAGGCTCTGGAAACAAGTCTCAAGTTGTATAACAGTTCTGGCAGCTTGAGGCTCTGATAAAATCACTAATACTCTCCTCAAGATTCAGCAAGTTGCCTTTGCAAATATTAACGATGGTAATTATTTTTTCAAAACTAATCATTTGCTCTAACAGAAAGATGCTTTTCAGTTTTTAGGCAATGAAGACCCTGTAATACATGGAGTGAAGGCAGTGGTAGAAGGATGTAGTCTTTAAGTATTCGTTTTCATCTGTTTAAAGTAATTCTGATATTTCAGAATTGCTATTAATAAACTGAACATGGGCTGGGGAGATAGCTCTGAAACAGAAAGATGCTTTTTAATTTTTAGACAATGAGGATATCATAACACGTGGAGTGATGGTGATAGTTAGAAAGGTGTAGTATTCAATTTCATCCCTTTAAAATAATTCTAGTATTTCAGAACTGCTGTTAATAATTCTAGCCTGGGCTGAGGAGATGGTTCTGTGGATAAAAGTGCTTGTCATGCAGGCATGAGGACCCGAGTTCAAATCCCCAGAGCTAACGCAAAGATGCAAAACCTAGCATGGTAGTACACTTCTAGAATCCCAGTGCATGACTATGCGAGATGGGAAGAGGAGAGGAGACAATCTCCGGAAGCTCATGGGCTAGCTTCCATGGTGCAGGCAGAGGTGAAACACCACAGAACCCTTTCTCAAACAGGGCGGAAGGTGAGACCTGACATGCAAGGTTGTCCTCTGATTTCCACTTGCACTGTGGCACACATGCGTGCATCTCCCTCCTCCACGATTAGCACAAAAGGTAAAATGTCTAACAATTTTAAAACACAGTCCAATGATAATTCAGTACTAAACTAGATTTGGAAATTAAACTGAAAAGCAATAAAAGTGCTTTATTTTTTCATAAATATTATTTTTATGTCGAATTGTAGAATTTTATAGTCTATGATGGCATGTGATAGCTAATTCAGTGCAGTCTTTGTTTTACAGTTTCAGTCAAAGAGGAGTCAGAAGCAGATTTAGAGTGAGACAAACTCAAATTTTCTATCTCTCAGTAGTTCTTCGGATATCACTATGACCAGTAAGCAAGAGAGAGTGAGCTCTTCAAATAACCAGTTTAGAAAGCGCAATGCTGTAAACTGAGAGCTAACACGAAGGACTTAGTCCTGTTAAACATAAATACATTCATTCATTCGTTTAACCATTACTTATGTTCTCAGTTTTTTTTTTCTATGGTGACAATCAAACCCTGGGCCTCCTATGTGCTAGGCAAGCTCCTCTATCACTAAGTTACAGCAAATAACAATATGTACTAAGCACACACTAGCTGTGCGACCTTAGGGAAGTTCTGTACCTATCTTCTGCCTTGTTTTTCTGAGCTGTGAAATGGAGTGCTACATGAGAGGGTGAAATGTGCAGAGAGCATTTGTGCATGCTGCAGAGGCAAGCGGCTGATGCCAGGCAGCATGATCGCCCTTTGGGTGCTCTGCTTAGGTTAGGGAAAATGGTGGACTCTGGGGATGTAACTGAGGAGCCCTGCGTAATATTTTCCTTCCAATTACTATCTCATTTGCATAGACCTCATTTCTACTGCTCCATTGCTGTACAGAAGCCATTTGGAAACCTCTGCACTATGATACGGTTTTGAGAGTGTGATCCTTCTTATGTGAAGACAAAAAAAAGATGTACTCTATATGGGAAATATGCCTATATATTTTGTGTTTTCTCTGTGGATGTCTTTGCGTTCGCACCTGATCTCCCGAGTGAGGGCCGGTAAATCTTTGAGTGTGCGAGGAGGTTGGCTACGCCTCTGTAGAGCACAGAGGAGCCAACTGGTCCTCTGGGGGAATCAAGCCTTCCAAGTCACCCTCGCTGCTGAGAACCCTAATCAGAGGCAATAACAAGCCACAGAGATCCGGTAATTGCTATTCCATTGTCCTGGGTAGTTCTGTGATGGTCGGATGAGTTAATGAGTATGCAGATTCCATAACTCATGTCGGATGAGTTAATGTAGATTCCATTAGTGCCCTGGAAGCTCTCAGGATGTGGCCAAAATCCTACATAATTCTTGCTCATGATCAAGTATATCACAGAGAATGAAAACCTTGAATGGTCATGTGGCTCTCTCAGAGTCTCCTAAGAAAACACTACACCTTCCCAGGCAGAAGAGGGGTCAATTTGCCCACCCCGTGAGAAGATCATCTCCAAAACTCACTTTGATGTGCAAAGTCTCATAAAATAGCTGAGCAGTTAAAATGTTTGCCACACAAACAAAAGGGCAGTTTGGATGCTTAAGATGCTGGGTGGGTGGAGTAGGTGCCTGTAAATCCAGCCTCAGAAGGTAGAGAACAAGAATCCCTGGAGCAAGCTTGCAAGCCAGACTAGCCCTACTGAAGAACTCTGGGTTTAATTACGGACCTAGTCTCAAAAGAACAAGGTGGAAGAGGAATGATCCTGGATGATTCCTAATATCAACTTCAGCCCTCTGCATGCATGCACATATCTATATACCTGCATGCACACATGTGCCTACATATATACAGACACATACATCCTGTACACATGTGAAAATGGAAAATGAAATAAGCAAACATAACCTTTTTAATATAGAATCTATCTCCCCTGTATGTGTGTATGCACACACTTGTTTGCAGGCATGTATATACCGGTCATGATTTTCTGGTAAGAAAGTTGAAATACCACTGCCAGAGGAGAAAAGCAAAACTCTGAGATAGTTTAAAAACTGAGGCAGTGTTGCATCTTTTCTAAACTGAATGTCTCTGCTCTTTCCACACATTCTGGTTTATTTCATTTTTTTTTTACTTCATTCTCCAACACTAGCATTGTTGTTCCATCAACTCACCCTTCCCAGCTTGCCACGAATATTCTTCAAGCTGCTATGATCAGCTCATGACACTACAGAAGGGCCCGATTAGTCTTCGGGTCGTGGGAAACACAGCTGAAACCTTCCCGACCGTCGCCTTTTCACTGATGCATCCCAGGTCCTGACTTGGCTTGGAAATCCAAGAGCTGCAGTGGCGACTCACTGCTGCCTTCTTTGACTTCACCACTGTCCACAAGGAAAAGGCAGTGGGTGTAGAGATGCAGGGCCCTGGGACCTCATCCTTGTTTCCGCTCTTTCCTAGCTCTGTGATCTCCGATGAATTCAACTTGCATAGGAAGAGGAACCTCACAGTTCCTCTCTTTCATGAAAAAAACACATGTAAAATGACTTGTCCCTGGTCACTAAGAAGCTATTTGTGGCTCTTCTGCCTCTGTCATTGGAAAAAAAAAAGACGAAGAAAAGATGAGACTTTTGGAGGTCAAGTGAGACCCACCTTTAACCTTCTACAGGGCTGTGGTGAGGGGCAGTGGACAAGACCCTTGCCTGGAAAGCAAAAGATCTAGAGCCCAGAACCCACAGGAAAACCAGGCAGGCATTGTGGCCATATATGTCAGGGAGCAGAGATGGGGGAGTCCTCGGGAAGCAGATTAGCTAGACTAGAAGATTTGCAAACTCTGGGTTTAATTGAGAGACTTTGATACAGTAAATATAGTGGAGAGAGAAGGATGGTAGGAGAAACCCAACATCGACTTCAGGATCCCACACATACGTGCATATGCATGAATGTGTATCTGGACACACAGTTTCACTCATGCAGGAAGAAAACACGTATGTATATACACACCAGCACTACATGCACATCCACAAAAACACACCAGTCACCCAAAACTTGGACATGAGTGAGCACGAGTGTTGTGGTTGAAATGTGTCCCCCATAGTCTCATGTGTTTGGGAAGGTTCATGGCACCTTGAGAGGTGGAGCTTGCTGGAGAAAGGTGGTCACAAGGGGTGGGCTTGAAATGGATTAGTCCCTCCCTACCTCAAGGAGAAGTTTGCTTTTGCAGCAAGCAGTCCAGTAGCTCTCAGCCTCCAAGATGTCTGCAGTGACGTAGCCTCCTTCAGCTTTGGCCAGTCAGCCATGCCGCCTTTGCCATGAAAGGCTATATCTCCTCTCTGGAACCCTAACCTGAATAAATCTCTTTCTCCTTTAAGTTCAATGACTTTGGGTGCTCTCTCACAGCAATAGTTAAGAGTAACTGCTGCAACTAACTTCCTGTATCAGCTCAACCACATCTTCCCTATATGCAAATTCATGCTGCCTGTTTTTTGCACCTCTATCCTCTGTCATTTTCTCAGGACAATTTCACAGATTCCTACAAGAAGCGAACACTTCTCTTTCTAGTCTAGAGTTGTCACCAAACTAAAGGAGTTTACCTTTTGTCAAACAGTTCTGCACACTTCTGTCAAACCATCTTCTGACCCTCCTGTTCCTGTCAGTAGCCTATTCTTCGTATTCTTTGCTTTGTATTCTTTGTATTCTTTGTCAGCTTTGCTGACAGTCTCCACCTCCTCTAAACTCCCATGACACTTCAGCTGTCTGTACTCGCAACACTGTGGCCCCATTACTCCACCTGTGTCCCTTTTGTAATCTTGAGTAGATACAAGTTTGCAGAAGGAAGAGGCAATGTCTGCAAGAACAGGTTCCATAGGATGGGACCAGATCCTTCTTTGTTGAGTGAGATGATGCTAAACAGTTGGAAGTACTTAGCATCATCCACCAGTTGTTTACCCCTTGCCTTCAATGTCTTAAAATAGACCCACCCACTTCCAAAAATAATTCCAAATATCCTTTATGTCCGGAGGTTACCTGTAGCTGATAACTTCTGTTCAGAGTGCCTTTTTCATTCCGAGCACTCAATTAACATTTAAGGAATAACTGATAGAAACAAATTGCCTATGGTTGATACAATGTGGAAGCTGCAGAAAAACCTAAGCTAACTTTTTTTGGTCCAGGCATCTCCTGCAATACATAGCATGCAGCTGGTGTACAATATGTATTTACTAGGTGAACAAATGTTTGGGGGATCATAACAAGCTTCTTGTTTCCCAAGTAAACTAGTACCCAGGTGAGGTGGTAGAAAGCTATCAATACTGGGGGAGATTGTCTTTTAAAAAGAACACATACACACACACACACACACACACACACACACACACACACACACACACACACACACAACAAAAACCTTAGCTATAGGACTAGGAACAAGAAAAATCACCTGACAGAAAAGATGTGTGTCGGGGTCCTCCAGAACTTTAACTTTTCATATAATCTTACCATTAGGGCAGAAACTAAATTCCTTTCATTGGTCGTATCAGCTTTCCTCGATCCTTAAAATCCTATCTCTCTGGAGTAAGGCGAAGTGTCAGGAGAGGTGCAGGACCCCAAATAGTCACACTCTCAGTATTAGCATCAGTGCTGGGCCTGCACCCTAACTTTCCTGACTCTCTGTACTGTATTTCCATTACACTCATCACTATGGATGTAAATGAAGACTTACTACTATTGTGAAATAACAACACAGGTTAATGATGTTCTTTATTGCTACGTTAGCATTTTTCCCCCCTGGAGCAGAGCAGTAGACTATAGACACGAACCAATTAAAGCACCTTTCTTTGTAAAGCTTTCTCAGTTTTCCTAAATGGAAATCCTTATGTTGTCTTTAATGTTTAATGGTGCACACTAATTCTTTTTTTTTTTCCTTTTCCTTAGTCTCACTGAGATGGATAACTAATATTGGGACTGTCCAAGTTTCTTCTCACAAACTGAAAATGACTAAGTTAATACACCATCTTACAAAGGGCGGTCACAAATAGGGAAGCCAAATATTTTGGAATGAATATTTAATAGATATTCTCTTGTATAGGTTGAGCATTGATGGAAAGGCATCTCTGGGGAATCTTTGTTAAGGAAAGGCCCTGACTGACACTTTATGGAGAAAACTATGTGAAGGCTGTCCCACCATGATTGACAGAGTAGCTCCAGAGAACAAGGGCAGACTAATTTATGTGTTCCCAAACTTCAGAGAGTTACATTTTATTCCCAAGTCTACAAAATATCTGCCACAAAAACCTTTCACATATACCGATGTCATGTCACATGTACATTGTTAATGTGATAGCAACCAAAAAATGCCACCAGTGTGTCTGTTTCATACACAAATGAGGGGACGGCTGTGGGGTCCTTGTCTGCCTGTGGTATAATAGATGCAAGCTAAGACAGCCTGGGTTAGAAAAATCACAACTCATTTATAGTAATGAGAGCTTTCAAATAACCTCATAACCTCTGGACTATCAAGAGTGTAAATGGAAAGCAATAAGCCATGATAAAAGCAGGTTTCAGTCCACAGCTTTCAAAACTGAATGTCTTAAGCTAATGCATGGGCAACTTTTAGCGGGTGCTCTCAAATCAGGGAGTTGAGGACCTTTGATAGCTATTGCAAGCCTACACCTACTTTCTCTGCATCTCAGCGGCAATTTTTCAGTTGCAATTGGTATGATGGCTCCACCTGAGTTAAACGTTTATGGGAGCTGCAGTGCTAGAGGCAAAGCTTCTATATCCCTTTTACCTGACTGTGAAAGCCAGTTCTTCCTGTTCAGTTGGCCCAACTCTGCCATATCCGACTGAAGTAACTCAAAGCCGGTAGGTTAAAAAATGACCCCAGCTCACTGGGCTATAATTGGTAGCAGCCTACTTACCAGTCAAGTAACTGGTAGAACAATACAACATTAGTAATCCATCTATTATGTATTTGTTTATTCTTTGTGACATGGATGCCATACTCTGAAAGGAAAGGTGACGTGCCAAAAGAAGGAAATTTTAAAAGCGAACTTTATCTAAGATCTGTCAAGCACATAGTTCTGTGGCCACTAAAATACTGTGTTTTCCAGAGAGAGTTGAACTTCTATCTTTATTCTGTTCTTTGAGTTCAAACAAGAGATGCATGCTTTTCTGACTTCATCTATGTAATTATAATTTCATGCTGAATAAAATATTAATCAAAGCTCTATTCATGAGTTAAAGATATTTCCATTGTTCACAAAAACCAAAATATGATTCCAAAATGGAAGTTGCTTTATCTTCAGATTGGTTGAACCCAAAATAGATGTTCAGCACGATAATTTTTAAAAAACTTAACACAATATTTGAGCAGCCTTACATTAGTGCTCAAATGAATCATTCAGACAATAACTATTTTCAAAAAGCTTGAAAATAAATATTAAGAAAGCATCACTGAAAGCCTAGTAAAGTGGCACCTGTGTCCTATAATTTCACATATTTATTTCTGGATTATGGTTTATTTAATGTGGCAGAAAAGTCTACAACTCACATTATTTATAATTATTTACAGCATGCTGGCTTGAGAACAGCAATATAACTGTGCAAGGAGACTGTCTGAAGAGCTGATATATATCCTAGCTTGAGAGTATTTGGCGATTGCTGTAGCTGGCTCACATTGAGAATCTAGCAATAACAGACTCCACCTAAAGAGAAGTCACCAGCCGCATTTTCTCTTCCTTGTCTTATTTGCTTATTTCAGATTTTCAAACACTGAGAGGAACCAGAATTATTTAAGACCAGTTTTCAAAATTACCGTCTACAGATCTGATCTCTGATTCCTTTACTGAACACACTGACCTTTTTCAGTAGTTAAGTTCTTATGAGTTTTGCTTGAATCTTTCCTGTCTTTACTCTTGCAGAAAAAAAAAAAACAACACTCCACATAGGCAAGCTAACAGCCAAAGTTTCACAAATGTGATGCTTTGGCACCTTAGGCTTTTTGCACAACTATCTAGGTGCTGATGATATCACAAGAGGGCATGCTGTGTTAGTTTAGAAACATCTTTCTTTTTAAAGCGGCCCCTCAACTCCATGAGTACTACAGAATCCCAGGATTGAAAATGAGCTAAGAATTTATTAATCAGACCTGTAACTTTCTGATTTTCTAATCCACAAAATTTTGCGAACCTGGCTCATAATGCTGCCTTACTGAAGTAGGACTCCACCCTCATGGTATTTTTCCCTCCTGGGAATGTACTGCTTTATGTACCAAAGGCATTGACCCGACGAAAGTAAGTAAGTAAATAAATAAATAAATAAACTTCAGGAAATATGTGAAGCAGCAGACTAACATCTGTTGTTTACCCCTCCCCCAAACACTAAGCCCTCCAAAGCAGTATTGTCTTTCTGTTGTATTTTAATGTCCTTTTCAGTTAATACATAAAACTATAGGGTCCAATTCCTGGCTCAGTGAATAGGTCCTTTCTCCTATCTGCAGTGTTTGGGATGGACAAAAGAAGAGCGGCTGGTTAGGGCTGGTCTGGAGGTATAATCATGGGCCTCAACAGAGGAGGAGGGGCTTTTGTTCAGCATGCCAGAAGATGGCCATAGTAGCGCGTAACTGACCAGCTAACCTGGTGGGAGGAAGAAGGATCCTTGCTCAGGGATGTCTGCTGAACAACTGACTCTGGTTGATTGTTCTACAATTTGAGACCCCAGATCCACGAGTCCTGCTTGAACCATAGATGTTCTTGTCACCTGTGGTTTACAACTCTGATGTCTTAAGAAGCCCAGTGAATTTTGATGTGAACATGTTAGGGAGATCTGGTTGGACATGGACAACTGTCTTCTCCTTGGTTGTCTCTCTTTGAGGATGGAACGCATACTTACAGAAGACTTCTTCAAAGAAACTCCCCAAGTTAAGGTTGTCAATGAAGAAGTTACTTTCAGCCCCCTGAAATGGATTAACATTAGTGTCTGCTTCCTTAGCAACACTGAGCTGGCTAGCTCAGGACGTCTGTTAGTGTGTTATACAACCAGGTAAAGAGCAAGAAGACTTTGGGCTTTTGATAGAATACTGCTCTAAGAATTTGGCTCTAGAATAAAGGTGTCAGCAAGCCACGGAATTCCCAAACAGAAAAACTCACACTGCGCCTTTATTTCCTTTTCTTAGGGTCTATTGTGAACCCAAGACTCCTTGTCTTTTCAAATTCCTTCATGTGAATGGCTGAGGCCACACATCTGCCAGGAGCCTCTCACATTTGCATGCAAATCACAGACTTCAGGACACACATGGCCCTGCAGCCAACACCAGCCCCTTTGGCTCAGGGCTTTATATAGACCAAAGTACAAATCTTCCTGAAATTTTTACTCCTCTACTTTCAGCTTTTTAAAAATGAAGTGATGATCGTCCCTGAATTATATTAATTACCTAGAATGTCCTGGGAGAGCAAATTATAGAACAACATACAGTCACAGAGAATCCACGTGAAAAAGCCCAAAGTCAGCAGTACTTGCTTCCTCCCTGAACTTGAAACTCACTTTCCATTTTATTATCTGGCTTTGGCAATGAAAATACTAAGGGAGGAAAGTTAGGAATCTCTAATATGGATTCTTGGCCCTTGATTATGTCCTTGATTCAAGGACTCAAAATCACTAACCCTCTGACCATTCATTTACTCACTTACTCCCTGCATTGTTCTTGGCTTCGGGGCTAGAGTGGTAAATATCACAGGCGAGGTTCCGAACCTCTTCTGGATTAAGTACCACTATGGAATCTTCCAGTCTAAACATCCAGGTTGGCTATCAGGCAGCCCGTCCCGGGGCGAACTTTCCAACCTGCTTCCCCTCCCTGCTCCTGGAGGCGCCCTCCATAGATGGACTGTTGTTCGTAAAATTCAGCCAGCCAGCCAGTCAGCCAGGAACTTCCCCGCAAGCAGCTGTGGTCACTAACGCACCTAAGAAGCAGAATCAGTCCAATGTAGCCACACGCACCCCCATGCGGCACAAAGGACACTCGCTGGCAAACTTTCCTTTCTCCAGACCCCGCCGACCCAGGAAACCACATTAGTGCCATGTGGAAGGCGGAAGGAGACGGGGGCATGTTTGACATTTTCGCATCTCCTCTAAGCTTCCTTGGGAGACAACCCATTCCAACTCCAAATCTCTGGGGATTTTTTTCCTTCCCTTTGGACCACCCAATAGTTGGGCCCCAATGCTCTGACTTCGGTACTGGGAATGCGTTGTGAATGAGATCCCTTGTCCCTTTCTCTTACAAACAAGGCCATCACTAAGATCTCTCTCCGCAACCTTTCACCTTTCCCTCCCTTCTCTTGACCCCATTCCCAAATCTCTGAATCCCCCTTTTGCGCTCTTCTTCAGCCCTGGTTTTTCATCTCAGTTCACAGCCTAATCCCAACCCTTCTTCCAACTAGAACATCACTCTCCTCCTCTTGCTCCCTAAGATCCAGTTACCTATTTCTGTCTCGTCCTCCCAACTATCACACTCCCTCCCTTTGATTGTTTTAAAATTTTAAAGGGATGGTCATAACTCGTTTCCTGGCTTCGTCATTTTCCCAACATCCAGGTGGCCGCACCCCCTAGTCCCCCGAGGCCAGTGATCTTATCCAGCACTTCCCCGGACACTCTCGGGTCCACCACGCTGCCAAGTTTGCCTCGACTTCCCCCTCATTCCCTCCCACGCCTCCCACTTGGGTCCAGTTGGCCAGATCACTTACCCCAAGGCCCAGCTAGAGGGGACGTTAGGGTGGGCACAGATCGGATCGGGCACGGGAGAAGGCAGCGACAGTGGCAGCAGCAGCAATAGCGGTGGCAACAGCAGCAGAAGGAGAGGGAGGAAGAGGAGAACCAGCGAACCGGCACCTCCCTTCCAGCCCGCAGCGCGCACAGGCTCCTTGGAGGACCCCGGGCTGAGCACCAAGACACAAGGCAAAGCGGTAACACCAGCCACAGCTGCTGCACGGGGCCCGGCTAAATTCGGCTCCCGGGGTCTAGGTTAGCCTGGCAGAATTGAGAGAAGAGTAGGAAAACTGGGGTGCAGAGGGCGGGGCAGCGAGCTACCAGGTCCCAAGGAAAGCGCCCCAGGCGCCTAGGGATGCGGTGGCACCGATGCCGCGGCCCAGGCTGGCACCGCGGGTTCCTCTCTCTGCCCCGCAGGCGCTGCAGGCTGGAGCGCACCAGCCTCGCCTCCCTCCGCCGCTCGCAGCCGGCGCCCTCGGTGCGCCCTGCTTTGTGTTCCCCGCAGCCAGCGTGCACCTGGTGTAAGCAAAAGCGGTCAGCTGATGGGCTGTGCGGTGATTGGCTGCTCCTAGGTCTCCTCCCCTTCTCCCCGACCCCTCCTCTCTCGGCCTCCCCCGCATCCTCCACCCCCCCACCCCGCCTGGAGCAGCCGGACGCAGGGGCACCATCTGTGGCCCGCCCAACAAAGGCGCAGCGCCACGGGCCTCGGGTGGCCGGGCTTCTTTGCGCCACCACCGCCGCCTCTTGCTGCTGGGAGCTGCCAGGGAGCAGCTTGCTTTTTGTTTGGGGATGACCAAAAGGCACGCTAAGGCACGGGCCACTTCTAGCCAAAAATAATATAATGAAATAAATAATAGTAATTAAAATAATTAAAGAAGCTCCTTTAAGAAGGTCACTTAGGCACAACGGGGTTACATCCCTGAGCAAAGTAGAGGCACTGAAAAGTAGAAAGATTTCAATCTGAACCCTCTTGGGGGTGCGCACACCGTAGTAGACTAGCCCACACCCTTTCTGTGAAAAATAGTGTTGGGATCCTTATCTGAATGGCAAAGCCGCTTCTGATTTGGAGAGGCTTTGAAGGTTGTCTGAAACTTTGAAATTACAGCTGCTTGATTAAGTGTGAAAGTTGTGTTCGCATGAGCAGAGAACTGGAAATGCAGTCCGTTTGCCACAGAGGGGGATCTTGCCACAAAGCAAGAGTGGTGGGTAGAGGCAGAAACCGGTCTTGGAAACAAGTGAACCCAGAGTCAGCTTCAGAGGGGCAACCCACAGCAAGGCTGGAGAATACAGCGATACACATTATTGGGGGACACGGCTTTAAACCAGAGTGTCACTAACCTTCAACACAGAGCAACTTTGAGCAAAGGAACATGATTGTATTTCCTCAGGGAAATTTGGATGGATTTATCATCGCAGAATCTACTTGTGGATTCTTTAAATTTAGAGGGAATCATCAATGAGGCCAGTCTTGTGTTCTTGATCCCTGTAGCATTTCTTGGTGTCTTTGCATAGATAGATGTCTGACAAATGTTTGGTCAAACATGTCCACTTACTTCACATTATCCCAAAACTGTCTGTAGATACTGGTGGGTCCCATGATGTACTTTGAAAGGCTCTGGGGGAAAGACAGTTAGACTTTGAGTTCCATGGTAAGTGAAAGGTTGAGACACAGATACCTCCCACCCCTGAAAAGAAACAAGTTGGGTTTGGGAACCCCAAATTTTTCATAACCCATTTCTGTCTCTTAGTTTTTCTCATGGAGGCTTCATGTGTAGCATAGAGTTTCAAGGAAGGCAATTTCAAAGACGGAACAGAGAACTTGAATCTGATCATTCAAGAGGACTTAGGGATTCTGTGCTTTCTTGGGAGTGACAGATACTATACCTTGTGAGGTGGAATCTTGTTGTCTTGGTAAAGATTGCTGAAGCAATGGATGGCGGTGTATAAGCTTCATTACACATTGTGGCTGCAATGAAATACTCAACCTAGCCCACTCAGGGGATGAAAGGGTTTAATTGACTTATAATTCAGTTATAGTTTATTGTTGGGACAGGCGTGGGGGAGGTTTACAGAAGCCAGAAACTATCCAAGCAATAACAGAAAGCATGAACCAATGCATGCATGCTCAGTTCTCATTCCCATATAGTTCTGGATCCCATGTCCAGGGTGGTCCTGGCCACAATGGGTGGATCTTCCCATCTCAAAGCAATCAAGACAATGCCTCATGGGTGTTAGATATGTAGCATGTTCAACACAAAATGACTCAAGCTGCCTCCCTTCTCCCTCCAATGGATGTGTTTAGACAAAGAACCCTTCACAGCTCCCAGTTACTTAGATAAAACAGCTCCCCGACCCTGACTAAAACGTCTACATAGCCCTCAGTCCACCTACAACTAAGATAAACTAGCACATTTGTCCAAGAACTTTCACCCATCTTGGAGCGAGCACCCCCTTTCCATCCCAGTACATGTCCCTGGCCTATAGTCATGCTCCTGCTCCCTGCTCATTCAGGTCATGTGACCATGTCCAATAAGAGACCTCAGAAACTAGATTTCTCTCTCTGTCTGTCTCTGTCTCTCTGTCTCTGTCTCTCTCTGTCTCTCTCTGCCTCTCTCTCTTTCTCCCTCTCTCTGCCTCTTTATGTCTCTCCTTCTCTGTCTGTTTATAGCCATGCTACTTGGCTATTTTGTCCTCCTGCTTGCTTAACAATAAGTCTTCTTTATATATTACATGCTGGTTTTCGTATGACTTTGTATCCCCAAACATTCCGAGGTAGGGGGCCCCCCTCAAAAGCCCCTCCAATAGCTGTGTCTGGAGTCTTGCCTGCCAGGCGTCATGTTGATAGCAGTATCCATCACAGATGGTGAGGATAGAATCCTAAACGGCAAGGTCTGTGACCACCTCTACGTTTTGGAAACGTAGTAAGATGATACGAGTCAGCCATGGAGACATGAGCTTTGAAACCAGGCCAACCCTGCTTTAAATCCCAGCCCTGCCATTTAAGAGCTGTATCCCGATGGGACAGTCACTTTGGCTCTTTAAACTTTAGTTTCCTTAGGTTTCAAGTAGGATTGATAACTATGGATCCCAAAGGACCGTGTTGGTTAAGTGAAGTAAGTGCTTAGGGCAGTACTCAGTACACAGCATGTAGGGACCAAACAGAAAACAGCTTTGAAAGATTCAAACATCAAGGCAGACCAGTGGGGTGATGAGTTCACAACTGACATTTGTGGCAGAACATCATAAAGGCCCTAGCGCATCCAGAAAAAGAAATGAAGTTCGCCTCCCTGCTGTTCAAGTCATTTCTTTTGAAATCTGCTTATCATTTACTGAAATAATTTCTCTCTTCTTCAGAGCAAGAGAGAGATTGGAAGCTCTGCCTATGTCTCCTTGATTGCTGCATTTATTTGACTTTAGACAGAAGAAACTTTGAAAAGACATTCCCTGAACTTTGGGGTGTGGGGAGAGGGTGTTGCTTTAGAGCTCCTGTTTAGAGCCGAGCAGTCTCAGGGCACTTTTTTTTTCCCCTTGCACTTTGGCCATTTGTGATTTTTCTGGAACAAATACCTTCCATTGCAAAAAGAAGCTTCTAGGTTAAGTGCCAAGAGATCCTCCAATCTATGAGCATAATCTATGGGGACCGGGTTTGGACAGGAGAATGGTCTCTGCCATGTGCTTAGAGAGTATCTCAGGATGATGAAAGTTTGAGCTTGTATTTCACTTATTTTTACTTTTTCAGAGTTTCATGCATGGACTTAATGAATTTATAGTATTTTCATACCTTAATCCCCAATCCCATCTCCCTTCTTTTGCCTTTATAGCCCTTCTTTTTCCCTGTCAATTTCTCCTGTTTTCACATCATTTGCATGTGCAACCCATTGGGTTGACTTAGATGACTTGTGCCTGAGCACTTACTGGAGCATGAGTTGTTGGTCAATGCATATACCATGGAGTAAATACCTTCCCTTCTTCCATCTCCCTACCAGCATCAGTCCTCATCAGTTTCTCAGTAGGCGTGGTGCCCCTTGAGTCTTTATCCTTCCATGGCAAAATGTTGATAGGACAATTCCCTTGCAGGTCTTACAGAAAAATATATAATTTCAGTGAATTCATGCATGCAACAGCCCTGTCACGTTCAGAAGATCGTGTGTGGGCTGCACCCCTTCAGACTCTTACAATCTTACTGCTCCCTCTTCAGCAACATTCCCTGAACCTTGGGGTGTAGAGAGAGGGTGTTGCTTTAGAGGTCCTGTTTAGAGCCGAGCAATCTCAGGTCACTATTTTTCCCTTGCACTTTGGCCAGTTGTGATTTTCTGGAACAAATACCTTCCATTGCAAAAGGAAGCTTCTAGGTTGAGTGCCGAGAGATCCTCCAATCTATGAGCATAATGACAAATGTTTAAAAAGCAGCTTGATATAGTATCTTTATAGTTTGCATACCCTTTCATCTCCCTGCCTCCCTGCAGGGCCTAGGTCTCCCATTTCACAGGTTCTTGGCCTTGGTTTACAGTGCCAGGAATGTGATCCTTAAATCCAGTCAGAAAGCTGGATGCCACTTGACATTCATGCCTCTGTCACACTGATGGTCACCTTTTCACTAGGGTGTTTGCTATTGCAGCTTGCACAGCTAAATAAGTCCATCAGTTGCTTTTCTCCCCCAGAGTTCTTCCTTCTACCTCCTGATTCTCACATTCTTATTGCCCACTTCTTACACCATGTTTCCTGATACTTGGGGGTTGGGAGTTTGGTTTAAATGTCTTGCTTAGGACTGAGAACTCTGTAGTTGCTAATTCTCTGCACTTTGATTAGTTGTGATTCTCTGTGTTAAACACTCTCCATTTTCAAAGGAAGCTGCTTGTTTAGTGGGCTGAGAGCTTCTCTAAACTATGGTTCTAACAAGGAGAGAGGGGACCATGTTACAGCAGAGAAAATAGGCCTCCATCAAGGTCTGCAAGTAAGTAATGAGAAACCTGGTTAAGTTCACAGACGTTCTTTCCTGATCTCACCAGAAGGGGAGGGCATATAGTCTAGCAGATAAAAAGTAATCATTTTGCAAATGGGTGATGGACCCCTCCCTCAGTGAGGTTTCCTACTCTTATTACATCTACCCTTGAATGTGCTATTACAACAAGACTCCAGTTTAACAGCTTTTTGTCTCTGGCCAGGGGGTGACATACAGTGCCCAGCAGAATGGAGTGAAGGGAATTGCAGGAGCAGCAAAACTGCAAAAGAAAATCAACAAACCACAATCCAGAACTTCAGAGACTCTATATCAATCACATAGAACTAGGCCAGCCTAATCTCTCCCCATCCTGGAGCTCAGGGACATTTGCGGAAGAGGGGGCGGTAAGAGTGTAAGAGCAAAAGGATGGGAGGAGCAACGATTTGCAAGATTCTCAACAATTGTTGGGGCCAAAGCAATCATAATGGGACTTTGCATGCCCTGCGCAATGTCCAGCGCACTGTTGCCCTCATAAAGTCTAGCATCTGTTAAGGGCACCGAGACCCCTGGAGGCAAGGGATTGACAGCCATAGTAGTGATCTTATGCTTAAGGGGAACAAAAGAAAGGGCTTATGGAAATGCCACTGGGTCCTTATATGTCATCGGAGAGGAGGACCCAGTGGAGAGTTAGGCGTACACAATAAAGGACTCTCTGGGAATTGGGGGGGGAGGCACTGGGGGAAGGGGAGGGGGAGGAGGAGGTTCGGGGGGAGGAGGGGGGAGGGAGGGAGCTGGTAAAAAATTTTAAAAGTATAATTAAATTTTTAATAAAAAAAAGGAAAAAAAAACTATGGTTCTAATGGTAAGTGCTTAGAAGGCAGCTGTCATATATAATTGTAGTTTATTCATATATAATATATATATAATATATAATTGTAGTTTATTCTTTTTCTAGGACCTATAGTCTCATTACCACAGGTTCTTGACCTGGTTTGCAGTACCAGACAACTACCGAACGGCAGGCCTGAAATCCTATCAGAAAGTAGTTGCTTAACCCCCCCCCCATAACACTTATCTCACTATGAGAGCATTGGACATATCTTGCCAGGGTAGTTGTTAATATAGTTAACAGAATTAACAGCTGGTCATGACTGTTGATGATGTCACTCTCCCAGCAACCCGCATAGCATCTCCTGGTACTGGGAATGCTAACCGTCAGGAAGATGGTTACAGCTTGTTTCTCTGTGTCCCATGATGAATGCACATGGTTTCTTCATCCACAGGCTCTTAACCGTCAGGTTTTTGTGGGGAAACCACATGAGATGGCAAAGTCCTAAATTGTTTTGAGTGTTATGTGAACCTATCTGAATAACAGTTCATTAGGTGGTATCATATATCTGGTCCTTGAGTTTTGTTTAATTGCTGTTGGCTTATAGGAGGAACATATCGAGGCTGTTTCTGTTTTACCTTTTCTTGCCTTCTCTCTGCACCCTATGTAGGGCACATCACTAACATGATTTTTTTTTAAAACTATTTTCAAAAAAATCTTATTTTATAGATGGTTTTTGTCTGGCTGTAAAAGTCCAAACTTTGATCCAGTTATTGGTGGTGATGAATGATTACTGAGTAGAAATCTATGACTGCTATTTTATAACTTTGCATTGGGATCAGGAATATCTCATGAATTGCTTGCTGCCTAAGGGGCCCTTTGGTCATTGGGATGGATAAAGTGGACACGCTAAATGAACCAACATCACTAAATCAAATTCATTCCTCATTCAAAATCCTCAAATCCAGCTCTAAAATATTCCTAATGAGTCTAGCCTGTTTTGGGGACCAGAATTTGTTAGATGGCAAAAAGGAAATTATCATAATATTTATTTCTTTAGGGTATCATGGAAGACCTGGAAGGAAAGGTTCTAAGATTTTCCAAAAAAGCTGAATCTTATCATGAATGCAAGGAGTTGTTCTTGTCTCTAGAAATGACTGTATTGAGACAGTATGAACCCCTTTGGATCTGCACAGGGTCCTCTTGAGGTTCTTTTGTGTGTGGTCTAAAGGATCAATATAATTGGTGTTAGCCTAATCAGACTGATATACGCGGTAAATGAGAAGAAAATAGAATTTTATAAGGTAATCATATTAAGTAATCCATTGAAAACATTGCATTTTGGGAACAAAATTGGGCTATGCCTATTTATTTATTTATTTATTTGTTATGGCCATTTAAAACCACAGTCTTTAGGACCTAAAAGTATGTCTCTCTCTAATTGAAATATTAATATAGTGCTGGAGATCAGTGTTCCATGTTCATTCCAATCTCTGAGCTAATATTCTAGTTTTAGAACAACTGCTACTAAGCTCTTAGAGGTTGATAAGCATTAGTATTATGCAGCTATTGTGAACATCATTATCTTTCATTCCAAATGTGTTACTGCTTTAAAATTTTTTGGTAACTAAGTAGGTTCTTACTATATGCACATTCTACCCATTCTTCCAGCTTTGTATTACATATGTGTGAGAACACACAAAAATGCCTTGAAGTCTCTGTAAGTAAAGCTAGTTTTATCATTTGAATCAAATAATTTGACATGGAACCAAGGTGAGCTCTAAGTTTGCCTGGGACTTCTAAGAAAACTCCTCAGTGTGGGTAAAGGAACATGGTTGTGTCAGTTGGTCTTTCTGCTGCTGTGAGACACCATTCAGACTCTGGCAAATTAAAGAAGAAAAGGAGATTTATTCAGCTTATAGTTAAGAGGGGAAATATAGTCCTTTATGGCAGGAAAGCCGTGGCTGGCAGAAGCTGGAGGTGTCTTAGGTGACCTCCATCATGCAAACAGAGAGCTCCTAGCAGAAACAAGGTGGGGCTGTCCAACCTCAAGGCCCACCCACTGTGGCTTGTCTTCCCCCAACAAGACTCCACTTCCCAAAGGTGCCACATCCTTCCTAAACATCAACTAAAGATTCAAACACATGAACCTGTGGGTGACAACCTGTATTCAAATTATGACAGAGAACAACTCACACTGAAACCATAACAATGGTCAAATACTGTAAATGAAAGTGATATTAATAAATTTATCGATGATTAAATTTTTTTATTAATACATTTTTATTATTATTTCAGCTCATACAAACTTAATAGGTACACCAGTTCCTTCCCTCCCTCCTCCTCCCCCCATACCGCCTGCTCCTCCTCCGCACCCCCTCCCTTCCCATCCCCTAGTGCCTCCCGTCCCAATTCCCAGAGTCCTTTCTTGTGCATGCCTGATTTTCCTCTGGGCCCTCCTCTCCGATGACGTACAAGGACCCAGTGGCCTTTCCCTGAACCCTTTCCCGTGTTCCCCTTAGGTATAGGAACACTGCTGTGGCTGCCAATCCCTTGCTTCCAAGGATCTTGGTGCCTGTAGCAGATGCTAGACTTTGTGAGGTCAATAGTGTGTTGGACAATGCGCAGGGCATGTAAAGTCCAATTATGATTGCTTCAGCCCTAACTTGTATGGAGTATCTTACATATCATTGCTCCTCCCATCCTTTTGCTCTTACACTCTTACCGCCCCCTCTTCCGCAAATATCCCTGAGCTTCAGGATGGGGAGAGATTAAACTGGCCTAGTTTTAGGTGGTTGATATAGAGTCTCTGAAGATCTGGATTGTGGTTTGTTGATTTTCTTTTGCAGTTCTGCTGCTCCTGCAATGCCCTTCCCTCCATCCTGGTGGGCATTGTATGTCACCCCCTGGCCAGAGACAAAAAGCTGTTAAACTGGAGTCTTGTGATAAAAGCACATTCAAAGGTAGATGTAATAAAAGTGGGAAACCATAGTGAGGGAGGGGTCTATCACCAATTTGCACAATGGTTACTTTTTATCTGCCAGACTATATGCCTTCCTCTTCTGGTGAGATCATACCCCCTCAGTAGTAAATGATCAGGAACAAAAGTCTGTGAACTTAATCAGGTGTCTCATTACTTTGAGTCCTTGATGGAGGCCTATTTTCTCTGCTGTAACATGGTCCCTTCTCTCCTTGTTTCTGGTGTGGCCCTCCTACCCCATCCCTCCTGTTCATAATCCTTGCAATTACTGTCTCTAGGTGGGCTGGGTGGGTTTGGTACTAGGAGCCACCTATTAGGGAGTACATACGGCGCTTAATATTCTGGGTCTGGGATACTTCACATAATATAATTGTTTCTAATGACATCCATTTCCCGGCAAATTCCAGTAATTCATCATTTTTGATGGCTGAGTAGTACTCCATTGTATAGATGTACCACAGTTTCCTTATCCACTCGTCAACAGTTGGACATTTGGGTTGATTCCATGACTTTGCTATTGTAAACAGTGCTGCTATGAACATGGTCATGCTTGTGCTATCGAGGTGAACCTCTGCTGTATGGGGGGTTATTCCCAAAAGTGGAATAGCAGGGTCATATGGCATTTCAATCTTTAATTTCTTTAAGAATCTCCAGATGGCTCACCAGAGTGGCTATATGAGCCTGCATTCCCACCAGCAATGTAGGAGAGTTCCCCTCTCTCCACATCCTCTCCAGCATTTGTTGTTGTTTGTATTGTGGATTTTTGCCATCCTGACCAGGGTGAGATGATATCTCAGGGAAGTTTTGATTTGCATTTCCCTGATGGCTAAGGAAGTGTAGCATTTTTTAAGATATTTGTTAGACATTTTAATTTTCATCTCTGGTAAAGGTTCTTTTAAGTTCCAGGGCCCATTTTTTAATTGGGCCATTGGTTTCCTTGGTGTTTAGTTTTCTAAGTTCTTTGTGCACTCTGGCCAGCAGAGTTCTATCACATGTGTGGTTAGTGAAGATTTTTCTCCCATTCTGTGGGTTGCCTTTGAACTTGTGTTACAATCTCTTTATCTGAACAGAAGCTCTTTAATTTCACAAGATCCCAACTGTTGAGAGTTGGTAGCAGTGACTGTGCCATTGGATGTCTGTTTAGGAATGTTGGCCTAGCCCAATCAGCTCGAGGGAGTTCCCTATCCTTTCAACTATAGTTTTTATAGTCTCTGGCCTGATATCAAGGTCCTTGATCCATTTGGAATTAAGTCTTGTACATGGTGACAAGTACGGGTCCAGCTTTAATCTTCTGCATGTGGAGATCCAGTTTTGCCAGCACCATTTTTTGAAGATGCTGTTATTTTTCCATTGGATTCTTTGGGCCCCTTTGTCAAAACCAAATGGCTGTAATTTTGTGGGCTTATATCTGGGTCTTCAATCCTTATCCATTGATCTGTGTGTCTATTTTGGGGCCAGTACCAGGCTGTCTTTATAACTATGGATTTGTAGTATAGACTTAGGTTTGGTATGGTAATACCTCCAGCAGTGTTTTTGTTACTCAGGATTGTCTTTGCTATCCTGGGTCTTTTGTGCCTCCATATGAACTTTGAGATTGTTTGGTCAACTTCTTTGAAGAATTGCTTTGGGATTTTGATTGGTATAGCATTGAATCTGTATATTGCCTTTGGTAGGATGGTCATTTTTATGATGTTGATTCTGCCAATCCAGGAACAAGGGAGGTCTTTCCACCTTCTGGTGTCTTCTGCTATTTCTTTCTCTAGGGTTTTAAAGTTTTCATTGTAAAGGTGTTTTACCTCCTTGGTTAGGTTTATACCAAGGTATTTCATTTTTTTAGGGGCTATAGTAAATGGGATTGTTTCTCTCAAGGCTTTTTCACTTCTTTCATTCTGGGCATATAGGAAGGCCTCTGATTTTTGCACATTTATTTTGTATCCTGCCACACTGCTGAACTTCTCAATTAGTTCCAGGAGCTTCCTGGTGGAGTTTTTGGGATCCCTCAGGTATAAGATCATGTCATCTGCAAATAGGGATAGCTTGACTTCTTCCTTGCCGATTTGAATCCTTCTTATGTCCCTTTCGTGTCTTATGGATTCAGCTAAGACTTCAGGTACAATATTGAATAGAAGTGGTGAGAGTGGACAGCCTTGTCTAGTTCCTGATCGAAGTGGGAATGCTTCCAGTTGTTCCCCATTGAGCATAATCCTTGCTGTGGGCTTGTTGTATACAGCTTTTATTATATTGATAAAGATTCCTTCCATTCCTACTGTCGCCAGCATTTTGATCATAAAAGGCTGTTGGATCTTGTCAAAAGCTTTTTCTGCATCTATTGAGAGTATCATGTGGTCTTGGACTTTGGACTGGTTTACATGATGAATTACATTTATTGATTTGCGTATGTTGAACCAACTTTGTGTGACAGGAATGAAGCCTACTTGGTCCCCGTGAATGATCTTTTTAATATGTTTTTGAATCCGATTTGCTAAGACTTTGTTGAGAATCTTTGCGTCTGTGTTCATCAGAGGCATCGGCGTATAGTTTTCTTTTTTAAGTGAATCTTTATTAGGGTTTCGGATTAAAATGATATTAGCTTCATAGAAGGAATTTGGTAGTGTTCCTTCCTTTGCTATTTGATGGAACAGTTTAAGGAGTATTGGTGTTATTAACTCCTTAAATGTCTGGTAGAACTCTGTGCTGAATCCATCTGGTCCAGGACATTTTTTGGCGGGAAGATTTGAGATTACTTCTTCAATTTCCTTATATGTTATAGGACTATTTAAATAATTCACAACTTCCTGATTCAATTTAGGTAAATTGTGTTTACTTAGAAATTCATCCATCTCTTTTGTGTTGTCAAACTTCACAGAGTATACGTCTTTGAAATATGATGTTGTAATTCTCTGGATTTCTTGGGTATCAGTAGTGATAACTCCATGTTCATTTCTAATTTTGTTAATTTGGGTTTTCTCTCGCTTGCTTTTGGTTAATTTAGCTAGGGGTGTATCAATCTTATTGATTTTTTCAAAGAACCAGCTTTTTGACTGGTTGATTTTTTTCTATTGTTTTCTTAATCTCGATTTCAGATATTTCTCCCCTTATTTTGCTAATCTCCTCTCTTCTACTACTTTTGGGATCAGATTGCTCTAGTTTCTCTAAAGCTTTAAGCTGCATTGTTAAGTTGTGTATTTCTGATGTTTCCATTTTTTTGATGTAGGCATTAAGAGCTATGAACTTACCTCTTAGGACAGCTTTCCTTGTGTCCCAGAGATTTTGGTAAGTTGTATTTTCATTATCGTGCACTTTCAGGAAATCTTGAATTTCCTTTTTAATTTCTTCCTGAATCCAGTTCTCATTCAGCATCATATTGTTAAGTTTCCAGGAGTTAGTGTATTTTCTCTTGTTTGATGTGTTGTGGATGTCCAGCTTTAGGCCGTGGTGGTCTGATAGGGCACAGGTTAGAATTTCAACTTTTTTGTATATGTGTAGATTCGTTTTGTGGCCAAGTAAATGATCTATTTTGGAGAAAGTTCCGTGTGCTGCTGAGAAAAATGTGTATTCTTTGCTGCGTGGGCGAAAAGTTCGATAGAGATCTGTAAGGTCCATTTCTTTTAGGGTTTGATTAAGGTCCAAAGTGTCTCTGTTAAGCTTTTGACCTGTTGATCTATCCCATGTTGAGAGGGCAGTGTTGAAGTCCCTATGAATTATCGTTTGGGGGTTGATTTCTTGCTTTAGATGCTGAAGGGTTTTCTTAATGAATGTGGAGGGGCCCGTATTGGGTGCAAATATGTTCAGTATTGTGAAGTCTTCCTGGCGAATTGTACCTTTGACTAAAATGTAGTATCCATCCATGTCTCTTATAATTTTCTTTGGTTTGAAGTCCACTTTGTCTGATATCATAATGGCTACCCCTGCCAGTTTTCTGCTTCCATTAGCTTGTAGAATTATTGACCAGCCTTTCATTTTTAGGGCATGCCTGTCTTTTGTGGTGAGATGTGTTGTGATTTTTAATCCAAATTTGTAATATGTGTCTCTTGATCAGTGAGTTAATTCCATTAACATTTAGTGTTATAATGGAGAAACTATTTTTGATTCCAGACATTTATTATGTTTAGTAGTTTTTATAAGTATATTGCTTCGCTTTTAATGGTGTTATACTTGCCTTCTGTTCTCCTGGATATGCCTGTTTTTTTCTTCAGGCTTGAGTATCATTTCTAGCATTTTTTGAAGACCTGGTTTGGTGGACATGTATCCCTTCAAGTTGCCTTTGTGCTGGAAGATTTTTCTTTCTCCCTCGATCATGACTGATAGTTTTGCAGGGTAAATCAGCCTAGGTTGACATTTTTGCTCATTCAATACTTGAAGTATGTCTCTCCAAGCTCTTCTTGCTTTTAGTGTTTCCATTGAGAAGTCATTTGTTATTTTAATAGGTTTACCTTTAAAAGTGACTTGTTTTTTCTCCCTTGAAGCTCTCAGCACCAGTTCTTTATCTTGAATGTGGAGTGTTTTGACTATTATTTGCCGTGGTGAGCTTTTGTTTTGGTCATATCTGTTTGGGGTGCAGAATGCCTCTTGTACATGTATGGGCCTCTCTTTTTTTAGATGAGGAAAGTTTTCCTTGATGATCGTTTGAAAAATTCCTCAGGGGTGGTATTTTGAGATTCTTGCTCTGGTATTCCATGAATAAGCATGTTGGGCTTCTTCAGGGTGTCCCATATTTCCTGGATATTTCTCTCAAGCATCTTTTTGGTTTTAACAACCTCTTCCATTGAACTGGTTAATCCTCCCACTTTATCTTCAAGATCTGAAATTCTGTTTTCTGCTTCGTTAGTTCTGCTGATAAGACTCTCTGTGGAGTTCTGGGTTGAAGATAACTTGTCTTGTAGCTCAGTTTTAAACTCTGCTTGAGTCTGCTTTAACTGCTCTATGCCAGTTTTTGATTCTTGTACTGTTTTTCTCAACTCCTCCATGTGTCTGTTGTGTTCCTCCTCAAAGCGATTGATTCGATTATTTAATTCCTCCCGGATTTCCTCTTTCATAGTATTGAACATGGTAATGATCATATTTTGAAAGTCGTTATCCTGGGTCAGGCTTTCTTGGCCATTTTCCATGGGTTTGTTCTGGTTGGAGTCTAACATTATGGGACTAATTCCTTCAGTGGGAGATTTGTTTACTTGAGTGTTGTTTCTCATGGATTTGCACTTTGACTTTGGCATTGTCGTTTTAACTGTTAAGGTCTTCTTTTAATTTCTGTGAGTTTTTCACTAAACTGAATTATTTGGCCTGGGGCTCTGGGGGTGGGCGGGGACCGAGCTTACCTAGATTGTGGCTTGGTGTGGTGAGGCCTGTCAGGGGCGTGGGAGTGGAGGGGAAGGGGGGGATGGGGCGTTGGCGGGGCGCTATTTAAACCCGGGGCACCTGAGGGCGGGGCCGGGTGTAGAGGGGGTGCCCTCTCCTCCTCCCAGGTCCTGCGCTCCACTCCGGCTGGATGGTGGGAGGAGTTGGGTCCACTAGGGCGGCCTGGGGCTCTGGGGGTGGGCAGGGACCGAGCTTACCTGGGTCGTGGTGAGGTGAGGCCTGGCGGGACCTTGCGCGCGTCCCGGGCTGTGGAGTGGAGGGGAATGGGGGGGATGATTACATTTTTAAATGAGTCCCAACTTTATAGATACAATATTGTATCTTATGTGGGACTGAATAAAGGATCCTAGTTCTATTAGATAGAATTTAATTGCTGTAGATATCTTAGCAATTATCTCATCTTACTTCTTTAATATGCACGTAAAGAAATGAAATTCTGCCTGTGTATTGAGAATACTTACACTAGAAAGGTAGGCCGTATATTCTTTGGATGAATGGACCATGCAGTAATCTCTTAGTCCTTCACTCAGCATGTACTAGAACCAGGTAAACTTTGTTTATAGATAAGTAGCTTGAATCTGTTAATAAATGGATGTCTTCATATAATTGAATGATGATATTGCACCATGAACATTTTCTTCACATCATTAGAAAGTCTTTGAAAGTCAATGACTATAATTCCCTCCATCTTCTCCTGGTGAGAAATAGGACTTTTATCTGTTATTTGCTTTAACATAAATTTTAAGGGGCATTCGTGATTAGAAATCCCACTTTCATTATTGAACTGTAGCTATGGATTGCCATTTGGTTAATTAATTGTCTTTTTTAATATTTACTCTTTTTTGCCTTTACACTACAGACCTTGGGGGGGGACTTTTTTAGTTAAGATTTTAATTAAGAGAATTTTAGAATCAAGTTTGATTTTATCTATTTATCCTCCATTTTGATTTCCCTGTTGTCTACATAATTATAATAGTGATCATAAACTAAGAAGTAGCTTTGTGCCAGAAGGTTCACCTAGAAATGTTTCCTGTGTTGAGAGACAGTGTAGGTTTAGAGATAGGGCCACTTTAACACGAATGCATGAATTTGAGCAAGTGACTTCACAGTCTGTGTGAGTAGTAGAACCTGTACCGTGAATTTCTATAAGGATCAAAGAAATTGCATACATGCCTAGCATAGGGCAAGCATGCAGTAAATATTGGTATATTGGTTAATGTAATGCTAAGTACTGAAACGAATATGCCAGAGAACATCAGTGGCTTAAAAAAGACGTTTATTTCACATATACATAACTGTGTCCCTATCTAAGGACCTTCTCATGGCCAGGATAGCACAAGTGACTTCCGTTTATTACTGTTCTCTGTTCCAACTCTGCAGACTCCTTTCTCTTCACACAGAGGAAGAATAGGGAACTCACATGGGAGAAGTCTGTGTTATGCACTAAGAAATAGCCCCAAACACCTCTAGCTATATCCTACTGCCCAGGATGCAGTTACATAGCAGTGCTTAATAGCAAGGGAAGCTGGGGTCTGTTTACTAGGCATGTGCCTAGGAAGGTAGAGGAAGAACTTTTCAACATAAAACAATTTCTATGAGGAATATACAATATTGTAGATATCTCCATTTCTCCTGCTACTGGCTCCTGGCTACTGCCTCTATTATCATATACTTAATATCCACACCTAGGGGCCTATGAGACTATAAAAGAAAAATTGGCAGATAGAACAGACAAGCTGATCTATATATTTAACAGAAACTCTGAAACCTCAAATATTTCAGCTAGTTCTTTCATCTGCTGAGTTTGTTTCCATCTTGTCTGGGCTTGGCTCTCTTTTTTATAGTAGAATGCTCACAATTTTATCTCAAGGTCTGAAAACAGTGTCCTGTGAGTAAAACAATGACTATGCTCCATTTAAATGGCTAACTAAGAACTTACCTATCAGATGGATCATCTATGGAAATCATTACCCTCCTGAATTCACATTGCATCCTGTGTCTTTACTCTTGCCCAAACCTTGTCAATGACATACAATCTCTTTTAGAAAAGAGTCTTAGTGTTTGAGTTTTATGACTTTTTGTAGAACCAGAGTTGCATATAGACATGTGATAGGTAAATGGTAACACAGCCAATTTTCCAAAACAAGGTCATCATTACTCAATTCAGTAAGAATCATGATTTTAGAGCTGAAAAGAACTTCTTAAGATATGATCCATGGCAACCATTTTGTTTTACAGGTAGGCAAACTAAAGTCTCAAAAAAGCTAACCTTTTGTGGATTCAGTCTCAGAGAACTAAACCATTTAGGAACTTTGACTCAAACAGTCAAAGTCCCACCACTGTTTACATCCCACCAATGTTAAAAGAAAAGCTCAATCTGAAATCTAGTTCTCTTAAATTGTCTTGTACGTTAGTATAATTTTAACCAAGCCCCTCAGATGCTTGTGTGTATTATGAGAGTCTGTATATAAGCCCAAGACAATGGGTCATAAGCCAGGTGAATGACCACATTGAATTAAAAGTTCTGAAGAGCAGAGAAAGTTATTAATACTGTAAAGAGACAGCTTACAGAATGGAGCAAATAGGCATATTCTGATACATCTAAATCACATGTGTGATAAGGGGTTTATAGCTCTAATGTGTAAATAATTCAGATTTCAGGTAAGAAAATAAATAGCCTGATTAACAGTGAGCAAAGAATCCACATGTGCATTTTTAGAAAACATCAGTTGGCTAGAAAAAATATTTTTAAAAAGTGCTCTTATTTGCCAGAGAAAGGACAATCCAGACCACTATGAGAAAGCACCTTAAATCTGTGAAGATACATGAGTGGAAATGTGGGGAAGAACAACCCTATCCATCACATTCTTGATGGGAATGTAGATTTCTACAGCAGTTTTGGAAATCAGGTGTGGAGTATCCTCAAATGTTTTAAGACAGCACTGCCATGTGACCCAGCAATGAGACTGGTGGGTACACAAGTAGAAACTGAAGCCTGGTGTTAGGTGAAAGACATGGTAGTGATCAGGGCATCAAAAATCCTGCTTGCCTTTCAGGTAATTCATTTTCAGGCATTCATTTTCAAGCACTTTTGAATGTTGCAGTCTATGATGTACAAGTCCTCTATAAAGCACTATCCAGATATGTTACTGTTAAACCTTGGACTTTAGATGACCTCCCCCTTTCCCCCAAAGGTCCATGGGTTAAAGGTTCATTCTTCAGTTTGGTGCTATGTGATCTTGAATAGTCAGTGGGATCCAGGCTCGCTCTTTTCTGCTCTTCATGTCTTGGCCACAAAGTCAACAGCTTTGTTGTACCAAAGCACCTGCCATACTGTGTTGCCTCAACACAGGCCCAATACCACAGGGCCTGTTTGTGGGTTGAAACCTTCACAATAGGGGCCAAAATAGCCCATTTCTTTTTTGTGAGTTGATTTCAGGCATCTGTTAACAGCAACGGAAAGTGAACCTAAGCAGTACCAATGTCCAGTGTTCTCAGCCGAAGTCAACTGAGATAGTTGTGCTATTAACAGTCAGCCAGGCTCCTCTCAAGGTACTGTTGGCTAGTTCTCAGCTTGCCTGTAAACTCTGAAAGTTGAGAAAAGAAGAGAGATGCCCAGTCACATTTTACACAATTTCCAGAGCCAATCAAAATGGTTTAAGGAAGCACTTTGCAAATGTTGGAATGTGTAGATTGTTTCTCATAGCACCAGACACACTTTCAAGCTGACCAGATAGCATGGGATTCCAGCCTGTCAAATTTGGGTGATGGTTAATGGAGAATGTTCAGTCCAGTTACTTCATCTCACCTATGCTCATGGGCCAAAACCAATGTGTTAAGGGAATGTCTAAGTGCCATCCAGGATAGCCCACCCCCATATCTGAAAGGAGTTTGGGCTTGGAGGTTGGAAGCCGTTTTCTGTGGATTTTTTTTCCTATTATAGGTCAAAGTTTAATTTTAATAGGAGCAATAACAATAATGGCTAACACTTGTTAAACACTTGTGTGTGCTAAGTATGTTACAATCATTCCATTGTTTCACAGTTCTTACAAAACTCAAGATGTGGGTTTCATTGTTGCTCTTATTTTTCACATGAGATAGTGGAGCCTCTAATGAGTTAGACAGCTTGACTGAGAGCAAACAGCAGGATGTTACCTCCCAGAGCCCAGGCTCCTAAGATGCTGTGGGCTGCAGTCGCGGATGCTTTTTGTGTTATGATGCTGAGATCTGATTTTGTTTCTATTGACACAGATGCTACATCCATTAGGGAAATAACTTAAAAGTTCAAAAACTGATACGGATTGAAAGGAGTCCCAGAAATGCCCAAAGATATCTGGATTCTTCCTGAAAGAAATGTAAAGAATATCTTATCAGAAGATTGCTGACATTCATACTAAAATTTGAAAGACTGTATCAGGGAATCTGAAAAAGAAATTAAAATCAAAGCAATGAGATTTCTATTTGTACCACTGGTTGCACATGATGGTCCAGGAGGAGATACCTAGTTGATTCTGTGTGTGTGTGTGTGTGTGTGTGTGTGTGTGTGTGTGTGTGTGTGCACGTGCATATATATGCATGTATGTATGTGGGTGGGTGCCTTTGTGTGTGTTTGGAAAGAATTTCAGATGTCCTGCTCCATCACCTTCCACTTCATTCACTTGAGACAGGGTCTCCCTGAAACTGTAGCTACACTGGTGACCCACAAACCCCAGCAATCCTTCTATATCTGCCTTAAAAACCTCTCGTTACAGCTATGTGTGACCACGTGAACTTTCTACACGGGTACTGGGGATTTGAACCCAGGTCCTCATGCTTGCACGGCAAGCGCTCTTACTCATTGTATCATCTCTGGAGCCCACTTGATTGAGGCTTAAGGGCTAAGCTATTTATTTTTGCCAAAGCCACTTCTTGGAATGCCATCTATTGAACCAATAGTAAGAATTGGACCCTAGACTCAGCTTTCTACTCACATTTCTGAATTTCTGAGTTCTCTATAAGACAACAGATAGAACCTGTGGTATTTACACTTCCTTTCCCCCAAAACTCTTTGATTGAATTAAATCACAGGAAGATATCAAAGCATGATGCTGCTTGGCGGGGAGCCAAGTTGCTAGAAGAACACCTCTCCTATCCGTTACATCGTTGTTGAGGTTGCTTATTTTTTGCCATCTACCCTGCTGTGATCTGGTAGTAGAACTCTGTACACCTTTCCTGAGAGAGACCATGGCCATCCTTATTAAGAGCCTTTCATGCAACTTTCCTGTCCACCCATATCACTTAATCACATGTAGGACCTGTGCGGAACAGAATTATAGAAAGAAAGGAGGATATCTGGATGCTTGGTCAGCCAACTCACGGTACCTGCCTTCATGCTCACTGAAGCTGGCCAGATTTAGTTTTTCTCTAACCCTTGCGTCTTGGCATTTATGATGTTTTGCTGGCTGACCACTCCATGAACAGGTCTTCTAAAATTCTCCCTGATGCTATGTATTCCCAAGGTTAATGTTGATGTATTTAAATAAGTCTTTCCCTGTAGGTCATAGCTGGCTAATTCCAATATATTCACTGTAATTATCAATATTTCAGAAAGTGATATACAAGGAATATGACTTTATCTGTATTTACATTTTGGTTTAATTCCTAATTTAGGTATATCAGTGCCAGACCATGCAATTCTCACTAAAGAAAAGGAAAGGGAGGGTAAGGGGAAGAAAAGGATAGCACTTGACAAAGATGTTGCATGGGGCTTCTTTTCAGAAGGGAATATTTTGGGCTTTCAAGGGAAGCATTTTTAAGTTGAGAGCACTTGCAGATGCAGTTATAGGAAAACTGCTTACAGAGTTTGGCGGAGATTCAGACTTATCAGCCCCATGCACAAAGCTCTGAGATAAAATGAAAGAGCAGGCATACTTGAGCTATCTTGAGTAATATAGATTATATTTATATAATCTTTCACTTTCTAATGTTTCTCACTTATCAGAAAATATCATTGAAGTTATCATCAAGGTACCAAATACATTAGAAATCAGCAAGGTACTATCTTGAGAGGCATAGGCATGACATGTCAAAATTTAAATGGTAACATGGGATATACTATGAAATGTGCCTACAAGCTTGGGCTCTGGATTTAATCTCTTGACACCTAGAAACTTTAGTTAATCTATCTATAAAATGGTGTGCTAGTTAGCTATATAAGTGTTAACTTGACGATTGAAGGCTGAGCTCTGGGCTCTTTTATGAAGCATTAGTAGTTAAAGCATGTAGGAGATTTTCTGGATCGGACCCTTGATGGATTGGGACCATTCATGCCCTGGGTAGGTAAGTATGGGGGAAATTGGATCAGTAAGATGGCATTCTTCAGCATACCTTGGCAGTCTTGCTGACCAGAGAGTGAGGTTTGCCTCTCTCTCAGCAATCCTTGTGGATATGGATAATAGTAACTGTCTCATGCTATTGCAAGGATTAACCATTTAATGTATGTAAATTTACAAGCGTATTGCCTAAAAAACAGTCAAAGTCTAATGCAGTCACTGGTGGCAGGGGGTTGCTAGTCAGCTTTGATTGCTTTCACAGATACCTGATGTAACCAACTCATGAAAGTTTGGCTCCAGTCTTAGAGATTGCAATCCGTGGTCAATGGGCCCTGTTGCTTTTATGTCTATAGCAAGGCAATACATCAGGAGCATATGGGTTGAATGAAACCATTCATTTCATGGGAGTAGAAGAAAAGGAATGGTTCTGGGGTCCCACAACTCTCCCAAAAGCATGCACTTAGTGACCCGAGGATTTCTCAGTACCCCTGCCCCCAATTACGGGCTCTCCTGTCTTCACTAACATTTATCTAGGTATCATGCCTTTGCTACATGGCTCTTTGGGGGAACAGTCCAAGTCCAAAGTATAAGAAGAATCTCCTCTGAGGGCCCCAATACCATTGGCAGCCGAGCAGTGACTTGGGGAAGCTGCTGCTGAGAAGAGAGATACTCCCCACTCCCATCCTTCCAGAGAATGCTCTGTGATGATCAGCATGGATGGTCCACTCTGTGCTCCACCATTACCAAGATGCACAAAGTCCACTCTCCCTTTGAGTCTTCCTTAACTTTGAAAGGTTGCCCTTGCTGTCGATTACTATTGCTTTCATCTATATTTGATTTATTAAGCATCAATGACCATAGAGTCTGTAAACTGGGAGATAGATAAACATGGGCACTGATTCAGCAGACATTTATTGAGTTTTTACTGTATGGTGAGCACTGTTTTTGACTGTGACCATTAAGTAGGGCTATAGGGAATGATGTTTAAGAAGCAGATTTTAGGGCTGACTCTGTCTATAAAGATGTGAGAGACTACACATGGGGTAGCTGGCTGTCCCAGTTTGCCTGGTACCAAGGAGTTCATTGTTGGAGACATAAAGTTGTCTTTTTTTAAAAACAGATCTGAGTAATTTCCCAGAATGTGGTATTTTAGTACTAAAGCAAAGGAGGTTCTGGCTTTAACTAGGACGGGTTGGTCATACTGACAGATGCTCTGTTCCCCTACTGGACATCTTTGCTTCTCTGCCTTTGAAGGGTGGAATTCCAGCTTTGAACTGGGATATTGCAGAGATGTGGTGCAAAGAGCTGTGGAGCTTGAGGACAGCAGAGCTCGGACACCGACTCTCATGCTTCCTGCTGGGATCACCCCGTGGAGATTGATCATCTCCCTGAACTGCACTGTCGCCATCTGCAGAAGCAGGAATGCCCAATCCCCAGCAGCCGAACGTTTTAAATGAGGTCGTACTGTACGTGTGACTGGCACAGAGTGTGCAATCTGTTTTTATGTGCCTATATTTGAATAAGAAAACAGTACACTGGCTTAAACAGAACAGAGTTCATATTCACCTTATGGTCTGTGTTACCCTCCATCACTTGGGGTACATTACCCTGCAAATGTGAATTTTGTTTCCATTGAGAAGATTCCAAGTAGCTAACAAAATGATCATTCAGGTGCAAGCACCCTCTTTTTGTGTCTTGGCAGTTTCCTAAAGTCTTCTGATGTGTAGCAGGGTCAAATTCTGACACTATAAATTGGTGAGTTTAGTATCTGATATCTTGGGGGAAATCATTTTTTTTTTTAGATCTGTAGTTTCAGTCACTGATCTACCATCATGGATGCTAAATTTTTGTTGATAAAAGGAGCCGGCTGAGATCATATCATTCTAAAGCTCCTTCCCTGCCTAAATTATTACATTTAAATCCCTTTATCTGTGTGATGCTTTGGCACATGCAGATTCAGGGGCAGTGATGGGACAGATCTGCTTCTTGCCAAGCTAACGAGATAGAAATCCTCCTATGACTACAAGCTTGAGAAAACAGTCGAAATGTCAAAGCTAGTGGTGTGAGTCCAAGTTTATAGACAGCAATAAGCCAGCCAGTGCACCCCACATTAGTCAAGTAGGGAGATAAGCTCTTTTACAATTTCAGATTTTCTGTTAGCATGTTGTCAGTCGGTCTGGCTCATTTGGAATCTCTAAAGGGTTTCTGTGTAAGTACCAGTTGGGGAAGAAACGCTCACCCACAGCATGGTTGGTACTTTCTTCTCTTTACTTCTCCTTTTCCTATCTCCTTCCTTCATTTCATCTCAAGGAGCTTTGGCGGATGACTTCATGACAAATACACCTCCGTTACAGCTTTATTTTTTGTTTTGCTTGGTTTGGAGACAGGGTCTTATGTACTCTAAGCTGACTGCAAGCTGAGGATGAACTTCAACCTCTGATCTTCCTGCCACCGGCTCCCAACTGATTGCTGGGATAATGTTCCTGAACCACCGGCACAGCCAGTGTCTAGAGTTGAGGATCAGTCTTAGGCTTTACGCCTGCCAAGTAGCTAGTACTGCACCAACTTCGTCCCAGCCCCTCATCTCCGTCCTTCACCATATGTTATCTAAGCTGGCTGCGGTGGGCTTCATGTTTAGCCTCTTCTCCTGACTATTGAGGCAGCTGAGCCAGGTGCTCCAGTGGTCAAAGAAGACACTGTAGCTCTGAGAGAAACGGCTCATTACTGGGGTGTTGAGATCAGCCTGACTCCAGGCTGGAGGGAGCTGCTAAAACTGCATAATGAGCTTCACCTCCTGGTGCTCCCAGAATCCTGCTGAGCTTGTGCTTATGGATTATGAAAGGTGATTCCCAGTGCTATTTTCTTAAGCCATCAGAAGGAGGAGGAAGGATGGCTGAATGTTTGTAACCGTCCAAAGAGCTAATGTGACCTCGGGTTTTATTAAAAGAAGTATTGTGCTTGAAAAAGAGAAGTTTCCGCTGAACATGAGCTGTCTTCCAGCTAAATTATTCATTTATTCAACAAAAATGTATGACACCTATTCTGTGAAAGGCGCAGTGCTGTGAGAGATGCAAAAATAATAAGTAGCACATCACGGCAGATAAAAATCGTATCAAACAAAAGTTCTGCTGGGGATCTACTGCTGTTCTAGTTCGGCTTAAGGAATCCTCCACAGTTTTGAGTAGAATAGCCACAGGCACATATCTGTGGGGACCTGGAAGAAAAAGTGAGGGGGCTACCCTCAAAAGGATGGGGGCAGATAAGAGGGGGTGTGGCTACTCTGTTTAAAGCTCTACTATTAATTTCTTTTAAAAGCTCTGCATGGGATGGCTCCTTGGGTAAGAGTACTTGCCACAACTTAAATTTGACCCCTTGAACTTAGATTGTCATAGCTCTGAATGTAGGTCTGGTTTTATCAAAAGGAGATGAAAATTCAGATTTTATGAGCAATATTTTAGTATACAGATATTCTTCAACTTGTGATGGAGATATGTCCTGATGAACCCATGTGATAAAAAAATATCAAATTGAAAATGCAATGGCTGCATCTGGTCTACCCCCCCCCCAAAAAAAAAAAAATCATGGCAGCACAGGGCATGATAGTGTAGTGAAAGACTTTTTCACCTTTGTAACTGAATGGCTGCTTGGGATCTGAGGTTCACAGTGCAGGCAAAGGATCAGCAGAGAATAGTGTATCACATATTACTGATGCTAGGTCAACATTTAGACCGTGTGGTGTGATTTCCATTGAGTGCATATTACCTTCCCCTCATTGTGAAGCTGGGAAATATCTGTGTTGAAATACCATGTAAACTGAGCATCACCTGCATTGTGCAGATGGAGAGATAAAAGGGTGAAATACAAGTGAAAGGATACATGAGTGAATACATAAGGAAACAAGTAGAAAGAACAGATACAACAGAAGGTTGGAGTTAATAATACTAGTTCAGGATTTTTGCTAAATGACTGTGTTATATGTGTTTTTGCCAAAGGGCAAGGAAAGGGAATGGATATGCTAATTCAGCATAACCTATTTAGTATATATATGTACTTATCATGTAGCATATCTTCAATAGTACAACAAAATCTATTTTTAAGAAAGAAAGAAACACAATTTAATTAATAAGTAAATAAGCTATCCCATTAGTAGAGAGAATGATTGTAGTGAATTCAGATTTTTTAAAACTCTGTAGGACCACGAGATGGCTCAGTCAATAAAAGCACTCTTTGCAACATAAATTTGATCCCCAGAACTAAATAAAGGTGGAATAAGAGGATCGGTACCTCAAAGTTTTTCTCTGGTTATACACACACACACACACACACACACACACACACACACACACACACACACACAATAATAATAATAATAATAACCATAACTTAAAATTAATTTTATAGAGGGCATTTTTGAACTTGAGATTCCATAAAAATAAATGATTGGTTGTATGTGTTAGGATCCAGTAGTAAAGATGACTCAGGCTCTCTGGTATGGATGAAAGGCAATCCATGCCAGTGTGACATAGGATTTCAGTGGGAAAGTTGCTTCTCTACCCCTTTGTGGTAGAGAAGTTTTAGCAAGTTGAGTCTCAATTGACCTGGAAGATTTCATTTTTCCGTTGTAATGGATAAGGGAATAAAACTCTAGGACTCCACTTACTTATTTGGGGGTGATCAGAAGCTATTTCTCTGTAAACTCCCCAAGGAAGATTTATGATGGACTCAGGTCAAGCCCTGTGTTGATACTTTGAAGTTATATCCAGAGTATCACATCCAGTACGAAGGAGTTTGCTTTCCTTGTATCCTGGTGAAAGAAATCCCTGTGGTCATTTACCGGGTTAGTGGCCCATCAGTAACTTCTGCAATTACCCAATGGGAAACTTTCTTCATTATCAATCACAATGAAATTCCAACCTGCTGCCAGAATTATGCCACATGTAGAAGTGTTCTTACTGCAGTATGTATGTAAACTACCCCATCATCAAGAGAAGTAACAGGCCATGTTCTGATCAGTTATGCATTACCTGCTTTAAATTTATAACATGTCCTAACATGTGTGAAGCCTTGGTTTGGTCAGCTGCGTTGTATTGCATAAACTGGGTATGGTAATGTGCACCAGAAATCTTAGTGTGCTCAGGAGGGAAATGCAGGAGGATCAGAAGTTCAAGATCATCCTTGGCTACATGGTGAGTTGCAGACTAGTGAAAGCTGCAGGAGACCCTGTCTCAAGAAAACAAAGCAAAATGAAGCAGAAGCAACTAAATCTGGTAATGATTATCACCCTGCTATTTACCAGAGTTTAAAGAAGAGAGAGGGTGTATATTTCCATTCAGCTGTTTATTTTTTAAGAAAAAGGAATGGAGTAATCATAGATTTTCTCAACGAGGGGGGTTATTTACTAGTTGCAAAGTGACCATGAAGACTAATTCAGATTTGCCTTTCTTAGATTGGGAAAGATGACATTCAAGTAGAAGCTAGATCCAAATAGAACTGGGGTGAATGACTTTAGCCATAATTCACCTGTAATAAGCAATTAACTTAAGTGGTCATGCATTAGCATTGGTACATGAATGTGGTATGGGAACAACTAGAAGTCGATAATTTTTACATTTTGTGTGTGTGTGTGTGTGTGTGTGTGTGTGTGTGTGTGTGTGTATCAGAGGGCATATGTGTGCCTGTGGAGACTTTGTGTGTGTGTGTGTATCAGAGGGCATATGTGTGCCTGTGGAGGACTTTGGGAATCATTTTGAATTGCTTCTACCTCCTTTTCCTTTGTTCTGGATTTTCCAGGCTCTGTCCACCAGGGCCAGAAGTGCAGGCCTTGCCCTTTCTACCTGGTGTTTTTACGTGGGACATAAGATCTGAAGTCAGGAATTTGTGCTTGTGAGGCAGAGTTTCAACTCCTGAGGCATCTCTCCAGCCAGGAAGTTTGTGATTTTTTTCTCTTTTGACCTTAGATAATTTATTGTAGTCTATGATTTTTAAAACCACTTTTTCATAATGAACAGCAGAGTAAGTTATGTTTTACAATTATTTGTGGACAGTTAATGTACTTCTGTGACAAGTGCACCATATTTTCAACAACTATCACTTTCTTCTACCGGGAAGTTGATGTTTTTGTGCCCTTTCTATGTTTAGACAAAAAATGCTTTCTGGAGGATATAAGTGTGGAGGTGAGTGGCCGTGTGTGTGTGTGTGT
This sequence comes from Typhlomys cinereus, assembly GCA_023101885.1. NCBI lineage: Eukaryota > Metazoa > Chordata > Mammalia > Rodentia > Platacanthomyidae > Typhlomys > Typhlomys cinereus. The sequence continues at coordinate 1,320,361 of JALPQD010000183.1, read as the reverse complement.
GTGTGTGTGTGTGTGTGTGCACTTATGTATATATGCGTGTATATATGTATGTGTGTGCATGTAGGTGTATGTGTATGAGTATGCGTGTACTGATGTTTGTATTTCTACAAGCTAAGGACTTTACCAAAACCAACTCATTCATACCAGCAGCTGTCCTGTTTACATTTCAGGAAGTGAGGTTTGGAGTAAATGTGCAACTTGCTCTAAATCTTGCTATTGATAAGTGAAATAGTAAACAATTGAATCACAGTAACTTCACTGCAGTTCCAAAACAAATGTGTACTCTACATCTCTGCATCTCAGAGAAATCAATTTTATAAAACTTATGTTAACTTTTTATAAAGAACCCAGTTAACTGCAAATGCAGATATTTTTAGCAAAGGCATTTAAGCTAGAAGTGAACACTTAAGAGGCAAGTGATGGCATCAAATCCAGGTTCTCCCCAATCAGAAACTGAGCAAGAATATACTTGCCACCCATGTCTTTAAGCATACTAGTTGACATTGCTAAGTAGAAATTACTCACTTCCTTGTGGAAATGTGCCAGATGGATCTATGGTTGGTTTCACATTGTGAATTCTAGCTAGAGACTCAAATAAGAAACTCTTCTAGGAATATGGGCTCAGAGAATTTTCATTTGGATGTTATCTCATCAGAATGTCCAAGGTTTATGTAGGCCCTGCCTCCCATAAAAGCTGTTTTTCTGCATATACATGTGCTTGCACAGTGTTATCTTTCAGAAGAAAAGTGTAATCTTTCAATCAAAATCACATTAAATGATTCAAATCCTACATAATGTCTGGTTATATACAATTGGAAACTCCATCTTCTATCTATCTTATCTATCTATCTGTCTGTCTGTCTGTCTGTCTGTCTGTCTGTCTGCCTGCCTGCCTGCCTGCCTGCCTGCCTGCCTGCCTGACTGTCTAGTCTGTCTGCCTGTCTGTCTGCTTGCTTGCCTGTCTATTCTGTGTGTGTGTGTGTGTGTCTCAGAGGGAACTGTGTGCCCCTGTGGAGGACCAAAAGTGACTTCAGGTATCATCCTGCATTGCTTCTACCTTCTTGTTCCCCTCTGGGATTTCCCAGGCTCTGCCCATCAAAGCCAGGAAGTTCAGGCCACCGCTGTGTCCAACTGGCATTATTTACATGGAACCTGAGATCTGAACTCAGGACCTTCTGCTTTCGAGGCAGGGTCTTAATTCCTGAGACATCTCTCCAGTCCCCCTATTGTGGTCTTCATTGTTTAGTTCTCTTGAGCACAGTATCTTCCAGACCAGAATTTGACCCTAAAATGTGTGCGTGTGTGTAAATTATGTATGTAATTTGAGTTCTCCCCAACTTTTCTCTTTCACAGCTTAAGCAAGTTCTTATTTTATTTTACATGTCTGTGTATATGGAGTAAGTGCATTTGTGTTTGCATATGGGTGGGCACATGTATGGGGGGATAGAAGTTTACTAGAGTGCGTTTCCTTGTGAAGTGCCAAAGGTGACGTCAGGAATCATCCTTGGTCACTCTTCCTCCTTATTGTTGTGAGCCTCAATTTCTGATTAAACTCAGAGCTAAGTCATGCTCTGGGGAGCCTCGGCTCTGAATTCCAGGATTGGAATTACAGAGGCTGCCATACCTATTCTGCATTTTTACTTGGGATCCAGGGATCTGAATTCAAGTCCGGTTGCTTTAGAGGCAAAAGTTTTAACCAGACTTATTTCCCCAGCCTAAATTCTTATTATAAATATTGGATGTTTTTATTTATACCACTTCTTTCTTCTCTTCTATAAGTAAATTGTGGCCTTCTTAGTTAAGATACTTTCAAGCCATTGCCAGACTCTCTGTCACAAAAATCCCAGAACCTACAAGCCGTCAAAGAGAGAATTCTTATTAAAGGATTGAATTTTAGAATGTTCATAGTTTATTTTTGCTCCATTTCACATAAAATTATTTCATGCAGTCACTGAGAATTATACATGGCAGATCTATCTGGATATGTTCTGTCCTTAAGCTCTCAGCAGGGGAAAGATTTCTTTGCATGTGTATGAGAGTGTGTGTGTGTGTGTGTGTGTGTGTGTGTAACTAAGGACATTTGAGGGCATGTGCCTGTGGAGACCCAAGGAATCGTCCTGGATTGCTCTACCTCCTTACTGCTTTGCTCTGGGGTTTCCCAGGCTCTGCTTTCCAGGACTGGTATTGCAGAGTGCTGCTATATCAGCTGGCATTATTTTTTAAGTTGGGATCTGAGGATCTAAACTCAAGTCCTTTTCTTCTAAGGTAAAGTCTTTAATTCCTAAGCCCTCTCCCCAGGGGAAAGATTTTGAACCGTACGAGGGTCAAGGGAAACTAGAAAGTCACACAAAGAAATATTCAGGTATGTAGTGCAGCTGAGGCAAGATTGCCAGAACATTCACAGGGCTGAGATCCAGCACTAGGTATGACAGGGTTGTTTTTGAGCCACCGAAATAGCATTCGATAACTTGCCTCTTAGCAGCATCAAGCAAATCCCATAACCTCGGTGTCTGTCAGTGTTGTTTACTCTGCTGTTGATAGTCTGGTGCTTTTGCCATTCTTTCCCCAGTTTTTTTCAGGCTTGTCATATCTAAGGTCAGCTGGGAATGTCAGACTTGGAAAGAACCTTAAAGGTCACGGACCTCAGCAATTCCCAGATCTCACACCTGGGCTGCTTTTTCAAACTGCACATTTGTGCACTTGGTTCCTCAGAAGTTCTCTGTTGCTCATTGCTATGGAGCTCACAGTCTACACAAAATAAAAATGAGATTCCCCAAGTGCCCATGTACACACCTACACATAAGTATATATGTAGGCATACAATGATATCTCCAATTGCTCCTAGAATTATCATGTTGAGAAAAATACAAGATGAAACCATACTTGAGAGAAAATGATGTGATGAAGATACTCAGTCACATGAGTTATATGAGTGTGCCACTTAGCATGAAATACTGTTTAAAAGTATTTCCACTTGTAAAAAAAGTTTATTTTAAACAGTATTTCATTCTAAGTGGAAGAAGCATACACTAATGTAATGATAAAATATATCATGTAGCAAACATACAAGCCAGTCACATGTTTATCATCTAATGAATACATAAAAGAGCATCCTTGTTTATTCTCATATGTAGTGTGGAAGTGTGTGCTCTACTGTCATGAAGTGGGCATGAAGTGTTTACACCAGCAGTGGGCACAGACACTCAAGTAATGCATTGCAATATGATGGCAGGACAGTTACATCATCAGGCAGTAGAAGTTATTATCATTAGATAATAGGAAGTTACTCTACTTTATCATTGTCACATGGGACATCCTGTACATTTAGCATGACACTGACCAGTGCCTGACAGTGCAGCCATCTCAAGCGATGAAGATGTTTCCACATTTTCCCCCAAGCTATTGCACTTGCAATAGACATACTTTTTGTAGGTTTCAGGGTGGTTATTGCTCACCTGTGGGATGGCCTTACCTAACCTGCCAACTAGGGCAATGCCTTCCGTCTGAGCTCATGCAACATCTGTGCTTCTTTCAGTTCCTCCATATTTTATTGGGAAGACAATACAGTATAAAAGTTGTGGGTGTGGTTTCTGGAGACAGACTGGGTGGTCTTAAACTCCAACTCTGCCTCATCCTGGCTCTGGTCCAGTTAAGCTTTTTGCACCAGTTTCTTCATTTGTGAAATAGAGATTCTAGAATAGCATCCTATCTTAGGACTTGATGTGAATTTACGTTAGAATAAACCCAGGAGGGAGAACAGAGGCCCCCTTTTTTTTTTTCTGCTCATACAAACGTAATAGGAAACCCTGTCCCCTCCCTCCCTCCACCACTCCCTAGACCTCCCTGTTCCCTCCCCCTTTTGTCCCTTCCTTTCCCCCCTGCCTCCCTTTCTCCCACTGCCCCCTCCCCCCATCTCTGTGACTAAAATGTAGTATCCATCCGTGTCTCTTATAATTTTCTTTGGTTTGAAGTCCACTCATCTGATATAATGGCTACCCCTGCCTGTTTTCTGCTTCCATTAGCTTGTAGAATTGTTGACCAGCCTTTTATTTTTAGGGCATGCCTATCTTTTGTGGTGAGATGGGTTTCCTGCAGGTAGCAGATTGATGGATTGTGATTTTTAATCCAAATTTGTAATCTGTGTCACTTGATTGGTGAGTTAATTCCTTGAACATTTAGTGTTATAATGGAGAAACTATTTTTAATTCCAGACATTTATTATGTTTAGTAGTTTTTATAAGTATATTGCATCGCTGTTAATGGTGTTATACTCGCCTTCTGTTCTCCTGGATATGCCTGTTTTTTTCTTCAAGCTTGAGTATCATTTCTAGCATTTTTTGAAGGCCTGGTTTGGTGGACATGTATCCCTTCAAGTTGTCTTTGTGCTGGAAAACTTTTCTTTCCACCTCGATCATGACAGATAGTTTTGCAGGGTATATCAGGCTGGGTTGACATTTTTGCTCATTCAATACTTGAAATATGTCTCTCCAAGCTCTTCTTGCTTTTACTGTTTCGACTGAGAAGTCATTTGTTATTTTAATAGGTTTACCTTTAAATGTGACTTGTTTTTTCTCCATTGAAGCTCTCAGCATCATTTCTTTATCTTGAATGTGGAGTGTTTTAACTATTATTTGCCATGGTGAGCTTCTGTTTTGGTCATATCTGTTTGGGGTGCGGAATGCCTCTTGTATATGGATGGGCCTTGCATTCTTCAGTTGAGGGAAGTTTTCATTTATGATCGTTTGAAAAATTTCCTCAGGGGTGGTATTTTGAGATTCTTGTATTCCATGAATACGCATGTTAGGCTTCTTCAGGGTGTCCCATATCTCCTGAATATTTCTCTCAAGTATCTTTTTGGCTTTAACAACCTCTTCCATTGAGCTGGTTAATACTCCCACTTTATCTTTAAGGTCTGAAATTCTGTTTTCTGTTTCATTAGTTCTGCTGATAAGACTCTCTGTGGAGTTCTGGGTTGAAGATAACTTGTCTTTTAGCTCAGTTTTAAACTCTGCTTGAGTCTGTTTTAACTGCTCTATGCCAGTTTTTGTTTCTTGCACTGTTTTTCTCAACTCCTCCAGATGTCTGTTGTGTTCCTCTTCAAAGCGATTGATTCGATTATTTAATTCCTCCCGGATTTCCTCTTTCATAGTATTGAACATGGTAATGATCATATTTTGAAAGTCGTTATCCTAGGCCAGGCTTTCATGGCCATTTTCCGTGGGTTTGTTCTGGTTGGAGTCTAACATCATGGGATTAATTTCTTCAGTGGGAGATTTGTTTACTTGAGTGTTGTTTCTCATGGATTTGCACTTTGACTTTGGCATTGTCGTTTTAACTCTTAAGATCTTCTTTCAATTTCTGTGTGTTTTTCACTAAACTAAATTATTTGATCTGGGGTTCTGGGGGTGGGCAGATGATGGAGCTTACCTAGGTCGTGGTGAGGCCCTGCTGGACCTGCGCACGTCCCGGGTAGTGGATGCGGGAAGGGGGGAATGAAGGCATCGGCGGGGCGCTATTTAACCTGGGAGAGCTGGGGCGGGGCCGGGAGCAGAGGAGGTGTCCTCCTCCCACGCCCTGCCAGGCTCCGGCTGGATGGTGGGAGGAGTTGGGTCCCTTGGGCTTCCTGGGGTTCTGGAGGTGGGCGGGGAGGGAGTGAGGGGGGGCTGGAGCTTACCTAGGTCGCGGTGAGGCCCGGCTGGACTGCGTGGGCATCCCGGACAGCAGAGTGGGGGAAGGACGATCCCCTCCCCCCATCTCTGAAGCACCCTTTAATGTGTATATCAAACTTTCCTCTGGGTCCTCCTCTCTGATGAGGTGTAAGGACTCAATGGCAATTCCTAGAACCCTTTCTTGTGTTCCCCTTAAGTATAGGAACACTACTGTGACTGTTAATCCCTTGTTTCTAAGGATCCTAGTGCCTTTAGTCCATGCTAGAATTTGAGGGGTCAATGATATGTTGGTCATTGCGCAGATCATGCAGAGTCCTATTATATAATTGCTTCGGCCCTAACTTGTGTGGAGTATCTTGCATATCATGACTCCTCCCATCCTTGTGCTCTTAAAATCTTACCACCCCCTCTTCTGCAAATTTCCCTGAGCTTCAGGATGGGGAGAGATTAGGCAGGCCTGATTCCAGGTGGTTGATATAGAGTCTCTGATGTTCTGAATTATGGTTTGTTGATGATTTTTTTTCAGTTTTGTTGTTCCTGCAATGCCCTTGGCTCCATCCTGATGGGTATTGGATGTCACCCCCTGGCCAGAGATAAAAAAAACTGTTAAATTAGAGTCTTGTTATAAGAGTATATTCAAAGGTAGATGTAATAAAAGTAGGAAACCACAGTGAGGGAGGGGTCAATCACCCATTTGCAAAATGGTTACCTTCTATCTGGAAGCCTATATGCCCTCCCCTTCTGGTGAGATCATATCCCATCAGTTGCAAATGGTCATTAATGAAAGTCTGTGAACTTAACCAGATGTCTCATTGCTTACTTGCAGTCCTTGATGGTGGCCTATTTTCTCTGCTGTAACATGGTCACCTCTCTTTGTTTCTGGTGGGGCCCTCCTTCCCCATCCCTCCTGTTTATAATCTTTACAATTACTGTAGGTATTACAGAGATTTGTCTTTGAGTGTCTCTAAGTGGGTTTGGTACTATGATCCACCTATTAGGGAGTATATATGGCACTTAATTTTCCGTGTCTGGTATACTTCATTCAATAAAATTGTTTCTAATTCCATCCATTTCCTGGCAAATTGCATTAATTCATCATTTTTGATGGCCGAATAGTATTCCATTTTGGAAATGTTCCAAATTTTCCTTATCCACTTGTCAACTGTTGGACATTTGGGCTGAATCCATGACTTTGCTATTGTAAACAGTGCTGCTATGAACATGGTCGTGCTTGTGCTATCGAGGTGAATTTTTGCTATATGGGGGGTTATTCCCAAAAGTGGTATAGTAGGGTCATATGGCATTTCAATCTTTAATTTCTTTAAGAATCGCCAGACGGCTTGCCAGAGTTGTTGTATGAGCCTGCATTCCCACCAGCAATGTAGGAGAGTTCCCCTCTCTCCACATCTTCTCCAGTACTTGGTGTTGTTTGTATTGTGGATTTTTGCCATCCTGACAGGGGTGACATGATATCTCAGGGAAGGTTTGATTTGCATTTCCCTGATGGCTAAGGATGTGGAGCATTTTTTTAAGATATTTGTTAGACATTCTAATTTTGTCCTGGGTAAAGTTTCTTTTAAGTTCCAAGGCCCATTTTTTAATTGGCCCATTTGTTTCCTTGGTGTTTAGATAATAGAGTTCTATCAGATATGTGGTTAGTGAAGATTTTCTCCCATTCTGTGGGTTGCCTTTGAGCTCGTGTTACAATCTCTTTATCTGAACAGAAGCTCTTTCATTTCACAGATCCTATCTGTTGAATGATGGTTGTAGTGACCGTGCTATTGGATGTCCATTTAGGAACTGTTGGCCTAGCCCAATCAGCTCAAGGGAGTTCCCTACCCTTTCAACTATAGTTTTTATAGTCTCTGGCCTTATATCGAGGTCCTTGATCCATTTGGAATTAAGTCTTGTACATGGTGACAAGTATGGGTCCAGTTTTAATCTTCTGCATGTGGATATTCAGTTTTGCCAGCACCATTTGTTGAAGGTGCTGTTCTTTTTCCATTGGATTTTTTGGGTCCCTTTGTCAAAGATCAAATGGCTGTAATTTTGTGGGCTTATATCTGGGTCTTCAATCCTTATCCATTGATCTGTGTGTCTATTTTGGAGCTAATACCAGGCTGTTTTTACAACTATGGATTTGTAGTATTGACTAAGGTTTGCTATGTGATACCTCCAGCAGTGTTTTTGTTACTCAGGATTGTTTTTGCTATCCTGGATCTTTTGTGCTTCCATATGAATTTTGAGATTGTTTGGTCAACTTTTTTTTTTGTTAGTATTTTTTATAACATTTTTTATTATTATTTCCGCTCATACAAACTTAATAGGTACACCGGTTTCCTGCCTCCCTCTTCCTCCCCCCTACCCCCCTGCTTCCCTTCCCCTAACCCCTCTCTCCCCATCCCCCAGTGCCCCCCCAATCCCTGTAGAATCCTTTAAAGTGCATGCCAGACTCTCCTCTGGGCCCTCCTTTCTGATGACATACACGGTTGGTCAACTTTTTTAAAGAATTGCTTTGGGATTTTAATTGGTATAGCATTGAATCTGTATATTGGCTTTGGTAGAATGGTCATATTTATGATATTGATTCTGCCAATCCAGGAACATGGGAGGTCTTTCCACTTTCTAGTGTCTTCTGCAATTTCTTTCTTTAGGGTTTTAAAGTTTTCATTATAGAGGTCTCTTACTTTCTTGGTTTGATTTATACCAAGGTATTTCATTTTTTTAGGGGCTATAGTAAATGGGATTGTTTCTTTCAGGGCTTTTTCACTTCTTTCATTCTGGGCATATAGGAAGGCCACTGATTTTTGTACATTTGTTTTGTATCCTTCCACCCTGCTGAACTTCTGTATTAGTTCCAGGAGCTTCCTGGTGGAGTTTTTGGGATCCTTCAGGTATAAGATTATGTCATTTGCAAACAGAGATAACTTGACCTCTTCCTTGCTGATTTGAATCCCTTTTATGTCCCTTTCTTGTCTTATGGCTTCAGCTAAGACTTCAAGTACAATATTGAATAAAAGTGGTGAGAATGGACAGCCTTGTCTAGTTCCTGATTGAAGAAGGAATGCTTCAATTTTTCCCCCATTGAGTATAATCCTTGCTATTGGCTTGTTGTACAGTTTTTATTATATTGATTAAGGTTCCTTCTATTCCAACCTTCTCTAGGGTTTTGATCTTAAAGGGCTGTTGGATCTTGTCAAAAGCTTTTTCTGCATCTGTCGAGAGTATCATGTGGTCTTGAATTTTCGACTGGTTTATATGGTGAATTACTTTTATTGATTTGCGTATGTTGAACCAACCTTGTGTGCCTGGGATAAAGCCTACTTGATCCCTGTGGATGATATTTTTGATATGTTTTTGAATCCGATTTGCTAAGACTTTGTTGAGAATCTTTGCATCTGTGTTCATCAGAGAGATCGGCCTATAGTTTTCTTTTTTAAGTGAGTCTTTATTAGGTTTCGGGATTAAAATGATATTAGCTTCATAGAAGGAATTTGGTAGTGTTCCTTCCTTTGCTATTTGATGGAACAGTTTAAGAAGTATTGGTGTTATTAGCTCCTTAAATGTCTGGTAGAACTCTGTGTTGAATCCATTTGGTCCAGGACATTTTTGGTGGGAAGATTCGAGACTAATTCCTCAATTTCCTCATATGTTATAGGACTATTTACATAATTCACAACTTCCTGATTCAATTTAGGTAAGTTGTGTTTACTTAGAAATTCATCCATCTCTTTTATGTTGTCAAATTTCACAGAGTATAAGTTTTTGAAATATGATGTTATAATTCTCTGGATTTCTTGGGTATCAGTAGTGATAACTCCATGTTCATTTCTAATTTTGTTAATTTGGGCTTTTTCTCTCTTCTTTTGGTTAATTTAGCTAGGGGTGTATCAATCTTATTGATTTTTTCAAAGAACCAGCTTTTTGACTGGTTGATTTTCTGTATCGTTTTCTAATCTCAATTTCAGATATTTCTCCCCTTATTTTGCTAATCTCCTCTCTTCTACTACTTTTGGGATCAGATTGCTCTAATGTCTCTAAAGCTTTAAGCTGCATTGTTAACTTATTTATTTCTGATGTTTCCATTTTTTTTGGTGTAGGCATTAAGAGCTATGAACTTACCTCTTAGGACAGCTTTCCTTGTGTCCCAGAGATTTTGGTAAGTTGTATTTTCATTATCGTTCACTTTCAGGAAATCTTGAATTTCCTTTTTAATTTCTTCCTGAATCCAATTCTCATTCAGCATCACAGTGTTAAGTTTCCACGAGTTAGTGTATTTTCTGTTGCTTGTTGTGTTGTGGATGTCAAGCTTTAAGTCGTGGTGGTCTGATAAGGTGCAGGCTAAAATTTCAACTTTCCTGTATATGTGGAGATTTGTTTTGTGTCCCAATATGTGATCTATTTTGGAGAAAGTTCCATGTGCTGCTGAGAAAAATGTGTATTCTTTGCTGCGTGGGTGAAAAGTACGATAGAGATCTGTAAGGTCCATTTCAGTAAGGGTTTGATTAAGCTCCAAAGTGTCTCTGTTACGTTTTTTACCTGTTGATCTATCCCATGTTGAGAGGGCGGTATTGAAATCCCCAAGAATTATCATTTTGGGATTGATTTCTTGCTTTAGACGTTGTAGGGTTTGCTTAATGAATGTGTGTGTGGGGGCGTATTGGGTGCATATATGTTCAGTATTGTGAAGTCTTCCTGGTGAATTGTGCCTGTTACTAAAATGTAGTATCCTTCTGCGTCTCTTATGATTTTTTTTGGTTTGAAGTCCACTTTGTCCAATAGCATAATGGCTACCCCTGCGTGTTTTCTGGTTCCATTATCTTGTAGAATTTTTGACCAGCCTTTCATTTTTAGGATGTGCCTACTTTTTTTTGGTGAGATGGGTTTCCTGCAGGCAGCAGATTGATGGATTGTGATTTTTAATCCAAGTTTGTAATCTGTGTCTTTTGATCGGTGAGTTAATTCCATTAACATTCAATGTTATAATGGAGAAACTATTTTTAATTCCAGAGATTTATTATGTTTAGTGGCTTTTGTAAGTGTATTTTAGTGGTATTATACTTCCCTTCTGTTCTGTTCTCCTGGACATACCCGTTTTTTTCTTTAAGCTTGAGTATCATTTGTAGCATTTTTTAACGACCTGGTTTGGTGGACATGTATCCTTTCAAGTTGTCTTTGTGCTGGAAATTTTTCTTTCTCCCTTGATCATGGAGGATAGTTTTGTGGGATATATCAGCCTGGGTTGACATTTTTGCTCATTCAGTACTTGAAGTACATCTCTCCAAGCTCTTCTTGCTTTTACTGTTTTGGTTGAGAAGTCATTTGTTATTTTAATAATCTTATTTTTAAAAGTGACTTGTTTTTTTTCCCTTGAAGCTCTCAGCACCATTTCTTTATCTTGAATGTGGAGTGTTTTTAACTGTTATTTGCCTTGGTGAGGGTTTATTTTGGTCATATCTGTTTGGGGTGTGGAATGTCTCTTGTATATGGATGAGCCTCTCTTTTTTTAGATAAGGAAAGTTTTCCTTGATGATAGTTTGAAAAATTTTCTCAGGTGTGATATTTTGAGATTCTTGCTCTGGTATTCCATGAATACGCATGTTAGGCTTCTTCAGGGTGTCCCATAACTCTTGAATATTTCTCTCAAGTATCTTTTTGGCTTTAACAACCTCTTCCATTGAACTGGTTAATACTCCCACTTTGTCTTCAAGATCTGAAATTCTGTTTTCTGCTTCGTTAGATCTGCTGATAAGACTCTCTGTGGAGTTCTGGGTTGAAGATAACTTGTCTTTTAGTTCAGTTTTAAACTCTTCTTGAGTTTGTTTTAACTGCTCTATGTTTTTGTTTCTTGCACTGTTTTTCTCAACTCCTCCAAATGTCTGTTGTGTTCCTCTTCAAAACGATTGATGTGGTCCTTTAATTCCTCCAGGAGTTCCTCTTTCATAGTATTTAACATGGTAATAATGATCATGCTTTGAAAGTCGTTATCCTGGGTCAGGCTTTCTTGGGCTATTTTCTGTGGGTTTGTTCTTGTTGGAGTCTATCATTATGGGATTAATTCCTTCAGTGGGAGATTTGTTTACTTAGGTGTTATTTCTCATGGATTTGCACTTTGAATTGGGCATTGTCGTTTTAACTCTTAATACCTTTCAATTTCTGTGTGTTTTTCACTGAACTGAATTATTTGGCTTCTGCTCCAGCTGGCTGGTGGGTCCAGAGGGCTGTCTGGGGTTTGGGGTTGGGCGGGGGCGGAGCTTACCTAGGTCGCTGTGATTGTTGGCTGGACTGTGAGTGTTCCAGGTGGTGGGGAAAGGGAGGATGTGGTGGCAGTGGTGGGGCGCTATTTAACCTGGGGAGCTGGGGCGTGGCCCAGGGGGGTCCTCCCGGGCCTGGTGCAGCTCTGGTTCAGGCTGGCTGGTAGGAGGAGCTGAGTCTGGTGGGCTGCCTGGGGTTTTGGGGGTGGGTGGGGGCGGAGCTTACCTAGGTTGCTGTGAGTTCGGTCTCGACTGTGTGCATCTCGGGCCGGTGGGGAAAGGAAGGTTAACTATTCTTACCACACCAAACTTTAAATTGGCCATTTCATGTCTTTTTCTCTAACAGAGCATTTTGAATACGGAGATTTCTCTCCAGTCTTCTGAACTGGAATTCCCTTGGAATTCCCTACTCTTTTCATAAAAACTTTGGATCACAGGACGACAGGAAAACTTCCCATCATTCTCCTTGGGAAAGGTAAAAATATGCTGTTTACATATATTTGTTCATGAGCTGCGGTTTCATATTGTCACATGATCAAATGACGCTCTGCTGTTAAGAACTTGCAAATGAGATGAGCTCCATTATCTTTTAATGTAAATAGGGTGATGAAAAATTCTACAGGACAATAAATGAATAGGCTGTCACTGCTGCCCCAGAACTGGTATCAGCAGGAATCATGTTGCAATTAGCAACTACCTGCCATATTTACAAACACAATGTTGTGTATAAGAGCAGTATTTATTGGAAATAACATTCCAGAGTTTAATTGCAGCTCCTAATTCATACAAAGATCACCCTGGTGAGTTCGAGCTTCTAGTGTCATGTATACATCTCATACAGAAACCCATTAGCTTTGCTCTCATCTTTCTTTTTCAATAAGGGGGGCACTGCTAAGTCGTATTCAATTTCTAAATGCGAGGAGGATGAAATTGAAATAATCAAATTAAAACTAAAATTGACCCAATGTGTTCTGGAAGAGAATTTAATTTGTATTTTTAAACATTTTTTTCCAAAGCAAGCAAACTTTGCATTAAAGTCTAAACTAATATAAGTTGAATGTATTACTGACATCTAGCACATGTGTTTGTTCCTACATCTCTAATGCTTCAAGAAAAGTTGACTATGGACTGATGAAATTCTATTCTTTATAATGGGACCTATTCTATGGTTCCTCCCCTCAGCCCCCCCCCCATGTGTGTGTATGTATGGGTATTCAGTGAGTTCTTGAGAGTATATGCCTGTGGAGGCCCAAGGACGACATCGGGACTCATTCTGGATTTCTCTACCTCTTTGTTGCTTTGCTCTGGGTTTTCCCAGAAGTGCTGGCTACTGCCATGGGATTTAGCATTAGAACTTAGTTCTTTTGCTTGTGAGGCAAAGGTTTTTAACCACCGAGGTATCTCTCCAGCCTCCTATTCTCAGTCTTCATTGTACTGTGGACTATGCTATGGATAGAATCATACCAAACCACACAGGTTTTGTAGTTCTGGTCAAAGAAGGTGAAATTGTCCACCTGGATGCAGCTAAAAGCAGTTCCAGGGATCAGGAATCCAATACAGCCAAGTCTTGACCTTCAGTCCCTTGATTCAGGAGTACAGCTGGCCGAACGTGAGAAGATGCAGCTGTATGGAGGGAAGCAGAATGAGACCTTTTACATTTTAAATGTTTAAAAATAAAAATAAGAATGATATGCTTTTTTTAAAGAATGATATGCTTGAAGGATGGGAATTTATATGAAATTCAAATTTTGTGTCTTTGGTTTCACCTAAACAATCCAAAGTCTTTCGTTTACTTATTATCCACAGCTGCTCTTGGCCATTCTGATTGTTAACTGTCTTGTCCATTGTCTTGTATGTATTTTTTTTCCATTCTGTGTGTAGAGGGGAAACTCGAACTGCACTGAAAGAAGTTATTAGTATTTGTTTAAAATAAAGGGAATGGCTTCCCGTAGGCTTTTATCTCTAATTTGTCTAAGGGTTTTGGATTTTTGTTTTGTTTGGCTTTTAAAATTTGAGCTGACTGATTTCCGTCCAGAATTTGGATGTGGTTTCGAACTCCATTTTCATGTCAATTTTGTTCATTTCTTCCTCAATTGTGCATGCTGTGCATGATTTTTCCATTTTTAGAGGAACATTCCACATTTTAATCTCAAAATCATCAGAATTGTTTAAACCCAGATAGAGCACTGGAGCACTGCCTTAAAACAGAATTGTGTCCAATTTAATATTGATCTGTTAAGCAGCAGTGGTCTGCTTGTTCAAATAACTGCTGGTCCTCATAACAATGTGCGATTACAGGAGACTTTCAAGTATTTTACTATCATTGCAATAAACTATACCTAAGCTCTTCCCTTATTCTAGTACTGTAAAGGTTTCTGTCTGAGAGTCTCAAGGCCAAAGAGAAATTCTGGATTCAAATAGAGCTATTCCAAGCTAAATATCTACCATTTCATCTTCTTTTTTGCACCTCTGTGTAATGATGAGGGTTAAGTGGGATAAGGAATATAATTAGACCACAGCATTATCTATAACTGCCAACCATAAATGAGGCTTTATTGTCAGTAAAGAGGTTAGAAAGGAATTAGGAGCATTCAGGGTGACCAGTTTTCAACAAATTCACTTTGGTAGCCAGAGAAGAAAAAGGATCTCCTTCTCAATGTCCATATATCATTTTTTTAACCTTGGCTCTTATGGTTTGAACAGGTCTGATGTTATATATCTAATGTTGTTGGCTCCTCTGTCTATCATTGGCTCGAATTTGCCATCCTACATATCTGACTTATATTCTTTGGCAGAGGAGTCTTTAAATTCTTAAATATTATTGATAGTCTTAGACTCCCAGTATATAATATAATAAAATAAATATAATATGATATAAAATAATATAGCATAATACACTTGACTTAGTGAATATGGAAGCAGCCAAGTATTTCTATATCATACTCATCTTCAGCTGAAAAGCTTTGGAGTTCATTAGGAAACTATCAGGCTCCAAGTAGAACTTTACTAAATCCAGTACATACACACACACTCATAAGATTTGTATATGGATGGAAAACTAGGAAGGGGAGAATGGAAAACACAATGACAGAGGAGAAAGTAACTGGAAGGTTATATGCATATATATGATAATGTCAAATAGAGCAAAATTCATCAATATATAAAAGTATAAAATATTTGAATATTTGAATAATTAAACTGTTGCAATGATTACAAAGTTAGACATTTCTATTAGTTTTCTAAATAGACATGTTACATTAAATGTTTTATGCTTAAATTTATGAATGTCTGTTTTTAATGGAAAAATGATTTTCTAGAATCCAAATGTATTTTCTAGTATAGGTAATCAACTTATAGATATATTATTCTTGATAATACTAGGAACAGAATGTTTCTCAGAGACATGTTAATATTCAGCCTAAAGTAGTAGAAAGTTAGTATGGTATAAAACAAATCCTTACAAAAGAGTACATTAATGAATGGAAACCTTTAGATACCAGAACTTAATGTATTTTTTCTGGTATGATCTAAGATGTTGTCTAAACTGTTTTAGCGATAGTTTATTCTTCTGGATCTATCAGATATTTTCTGTTCGTTTTTACTTATACTGCACTTGTGTAATCACAAGCCATCTAGTGAGTATGTACTAGAAATCCATAATGTTTATCACAAGAAAAAGCATTGAACCATTTGACTCCTTCAATTTTATATGATGTTGTGGTTTGCCCGTATATTGCTGATAAATTTAAACCAAACAGTTTAGGGAAATAAAGGGGTTTTCTTTTTGTTTTTGATTCCTAGTTATAGTTCTTAGTCCAATTTGACATGAAAATTCATGCCCGCATCAAGGAGATGAGAAATCTGGCCATACCAAATCCCTAGGAATTTTTAAGAGAGGGACAAACCTCACTTTCCAGACTGCAAGCCTGTCCAGGTATGCTAAATATACTGAACTCGAAGTAGCTTCTTCCATCTTATCTACTTCCCCAAGGAATGGTTCCACCCACCATGAACTGGCTTTGGTCACCTTGATCAATCTCCTGCAGGCTTTCTCAGGGCCTGCCTCCACTACTAATGCTTCACAAATGTGTCCAGAGATCAGTCTTTACTTGTCAAGTTAACACTTATATATCTAACACCACACGTGTCAACATGAAAATACTGATGACTTACAAACTGTGCAGGAATTCAGAACTGTTAGGTCTCTGTGGATAGCAGAATGTTGAGAGTAGAGTCCACTAATAGAAAAGTCCAATATGGTCTGATTATTCGCTCAAAGAGCATGTGCTGTGAAATTAGTCCTCAATCTGACAGTGTTGGAAACTGTCTATCTAGGTCCTGAGAGCTCCCCACTGAATAAATGAATGAATGAATGAATGCTGTCAAGAGCAGGGCTTGAGGCTGCACGATCCATCTCTTTGTTTTCCTCTTCACACTTTCATTGTCCTACCATGGGTGACACAGCAAGAAAGCCTTTACTGGACTTTGTGTTCTTGGACTTACCAACCTCCAGGATATGAGCCAAATAAATCCCTTTTACATCGTAGATGACCTGTTCTGTGGTGCTGATGTCAAAGCAATATGGAATGGACTAAAACAAAATCTAATTGAAAGAGGATAGAGAAGGTAAAGGATTCATGCTGAAGATTTGTTCTATTTCTTCAATTTATTTTTATTCTTTTGGAGTTCCATACACGAGCACAATGAAATTGTGCCATTTTCGTTCTTACTCTGCAATCCCATCCCCTTCCTTTTCCCACTACCACCTTCTTCCCCCATCAGTCTCTCTCCTTCATGTCTTTTGGCCCATGTGGCCTGAGTTTCGTCTGAATTGCCTTGAACAGCATGTGCCTAGGCACGTGCTAGAGCCTCGTTTTATATTTTTTGATGTCTTAGTCCTCTCCAAGGTGAATGTCAGTACAGCAAATCTGTCAGCCCCCTCTGCACTACCACCTTGACCTTGCTCAAAAAATACAGACTTCTGCTTTCTGATCTCAGATAAGATCACTACTTGGAAGCAGTATGGTAATTTTATCTGGAGTGAAGCAGTGCTCAAGGTATAAGGAATTGTGAAGTGGGAGGCTGTGAAACTAGTCAGAGCAATTTTAAAATGGTTTTCTGACATCACCCATATTTGTTCTGAGCAAATCAGATAATTGCTACCTAGTGTTTGCTTCTTAATGTTCAGTCAAGTCTGACACATAAACAATTGACTAATAGTGACATCAAATTAGGTTGCTTTTTTGGGAAAATTCAGGGAAGTGTGTAGATTCGCAGTACAAGTATTGGAGTCACCCATCTAGCAATGTGAGTAAATATACTTGTGTTAAGTCTGGCAACCTGAATTCAGTGTTGGAAGCCAAAAGGGAGGAAGGTGAGAAATGACTTCTGAAAGTTGACTTCTGACCTCTACATGTCCTTTATCTGTCTTTCTCTTTCTCTGTCTCCAGTTCTAGAGTAAGACCATGGATATACTATTCTTAGCTGGATGAAGTTAGGGAAGGTACTTAATTTTTTAACCTAACTTTATTATTTTATATAATGGGCTTAGTCATAAAGCTGTGGATGGATATTTCTTTTTTAGTGAAATATATTCTCAGATAAAGAGTTAAACTGAGACATTGGGTTCAAAGACATGTTCAATAAACGTCAATATCATTATAATTATTTTTTGTGTTCTCTTACACAGATACACGCACATTTTATTAACAGAAATAAAAGATTCCTTAAAAAGCATGCTTATGAACTGTACTTCCTTACTTTTAAAAATACATTTTTCCAAAAATATTGAAAGTCTTCAAATTATCTTTGTGGACCTTGAATATCATCTTATCATTAGATTCTAATTGGTTTTATCTCTTGAACTTTATTCATTACCGAAATTGTCATTAATTAAGCAGAGTAAGAATGCAATAAATACCAGAATGCAAACATTATTTTGTCTAAACTGTGAATTCATCTTAATATATTAACAGTGTAAAATATTTAATTATGAGGCAAAGTTGAATTATAAAATGTTTGTTGAAAATCATTGAAATTAATTGAATGAACAACTTCTTTGAGGAATTTCTGACAGAAGAAATTAATCCTACCAGTCATATGAGTGTAAAAGGAATTCTTCATTTAGAGTTCTCATAAGTCTTTCATCACAGGTTAACTCAGTTGCAGCAACCAACAATTGAAGGGGTAGCAGGGCTAGGGCGAGACATGCCTGAGGAAGGGATGAGTGCCCATATGGGCATTTCGAAATGTGTAACATGCACCTGCTACTACAGGGAGTCGACTAGTTAAATGTTATAAAGTGCTTTTCACACTCTGAATTCTGTGCCAGAATTAACGGTCATTGGGAAGAAGGCTTAATGGTTAAAGAACTTGTCATGTAAACCAGGGGACTGGAGTTCAGATCCCCAGAATGGATGTAAATTCTGGTTGCATGTGGCAGCCTATCCAGCATTGGAAAGCAGAGTTAGGGTATCCTGGGAGCAGGTTTCCTAGCGAGACTGGCCTTATCAGTGAGCTCTGGATTTGATTGAGTGACCCTACCTCAAGGAATGATGTGGAAGTTTCTCAACATCAACCTCAGACCTCCATCTGCATGTGCACACATGAACACACACACACACACATACCCTAAAGAGAGAGGAGGTACACACACATGCATACCATGGTACCATAGATGCATACTTGTGCTAGCAAATAAAGAACTTTAAGATGGAGAAAGAAACTCTACTAAGGCACCTAACCTACCTTCCTGCTCAGCTAAGCTTATCGTGGAGGCCAAAGGACAACTTTCAGAAGTCAATTCATTCTTCTACCATGTGCACTTCTGGGGATCAAACTCGGGTCAACAAGTTTGTGAGTAGAATGATCTGCTTGAACTATCTAACCAGCCCATCATACGTGCTTTTTCCTGTGAGACAAAATAGGGAGTTGTTTGTGAGCAGTACAAACGAATATCAAGATGACTTTATATCCAATGTACCTTTATTTTTTTTAAACATTTTTTATTATCTCCGCTCATATAAACTTAATGGGTACACTGGTTCCCTCCCTCCCTCCTCCTCCTCCCGACCCCTCTGCTCACCCTCCCCTCACCATTCCCTCCCCATCCCCCAATGCCTCCTGCCCCAATTCCCAGAGAGTCCTTTAATATGCATCCCTGACTCTCCTCTGGGCCCTCCTCTCTGATGACATACAAGGACCCAGTGGCATTTCCCTGAACCCTTTCCCGTGTTCCCCTTAAGCATAGGAACACTACTGTGGCTGCCAATCCCTTGCCTCCAAGGATCTTGGTGCCTTTAGCAGATGCTAGACTTTGTGAGGTCAATAGTGTGTTGGACATTGCGCCGGGCATGCAAAGTCCAATTATGATAGCTTCGGCCCTAACTTGTGTGGAGTATTTTGCATATCATTGTTCCTCCCATACTTGTGCTCTTACACTCTTATTGCCCCCTCTTTCTCAAATTTCCCTGAGCTTCAGGATGGGGAGAGATTAGTCTGGCCTAGTTCTAGGTGGTTGATATAGAGTCTCTGAAGTTCTGGATTATGGTTTGTTGATTTTCTTTTGTGGTTTTGCTGCTTCTGCAATGCCCTGGACTCCATCCTGATGGGTATTGGATGTCACCCCCTGGCCAGAGATAAAAAGCTGTTAAACTAGAGTCTTGTTATAACAGTATATTCAAAGGTAGATGTAATAAAAGTAGGAAACCACAGTGAGGGAGGAGTCAATCACCCATTTGCAAAATGGTTACTTATTATCTGCCAGACTATATGCCCTCCACTTCTGGTGAGATCACACCCCCTCAGTTGTAAATGATCAGGAACGAAAAGTCTGTGAACTTAACCAGATGTCTCATTGCTTACTTGCAGTCCTTGATGGAGGCCTATTTTCTCTGCTGTAACATGGTCCCCTCTCTCCTTGTTTCTGGTGTGGCCCTCATACCCCATCCCTCCTGTTCATACTCCTTGCAATTACTGTATTACAGAGATTTATCTTTGAGTGTCTCTAGGTGGGCTGGGTGGGTTTGGTACTAGGAGCCACCTATTAGGGAGTACATACGGCGCTTAATTTTCTTGGTCTGGGATATTTCACTCAATATAATTGTTTCTAATGACATCCATTTCCCAGCAAATTCCAGTAATTCAAAATTTTGATGGCTGAGTAGTACTCCATTGTATAGATGTACCACAGTTTCCTTATCCACTCGTCAACTGTTGGACATTTGGGTTGATTCCATGACTTTGCTATTGTAAACAGTGCTGCTATGAACATGGTCACACATGTGAACCTCTGCTGTATGGGGGGTTATTCCCAAAAGTGTAATCGCAGGGTCATATGGCATTTCAATCTTTAATTTCTTTAAGAATCTCCAGACGGCTCGCCAGAGTGGCTGTACGAGCCTACATTCCCACCAGCAATGTAGGAGAGTTCCCCTCTCTCCACATCCTCTCCAGCACTTGTTGTTGTTTGTATTGTGGATTTTTGCTATCCTGACCGGCGTGAGATGATATCTCAGGGAAGTTTTGATTTGCATTTCCCTGATGGCTAAGGAAGTGGAGCATTTTTTAAGATATTTGTTGGACATTTTAATTTCATCCCTGGTAAAGTTTCTTTTAAGTTCCAGGGCCCATTTTTTAATTGGGCCATTGGTTTCCTTGGTGTTTAGTTTTCTGAGTTCTTTGTGCACTCTGGACAGTGGAGCTCTATCAGATATGTGGTTAGTGAAGATTTTCTCCCATTCTGTGGGTTGCCTTTGAGCTCGTGTTACAATGTCTTTATCTGAACAGAAGCTCTTTAATTTCACAAGATCCCAACTGTTGAGAGTTGGTAGCAGTGACTGTGCCATTGGATGTCTGTTCAGGAAATGTTGGCCTAGCCCAACCAGCTCGAGGGAGTTCCCTATCCTTTCAACTATGGTTTTTATAGTCTCTGGCCTTAAATCAAGGTCCTTGATCCATTTGGAATTAAGTCTTGTACAAGGTGACAAGTACGGGTCTAGTTTTAATCTTCTACATGTGGAGATCCAGTTTTGCCAGCACCATTTGTTGAAGATACTGTTCTTTTTCCATTGGATTCTTTGGGCCCCTTTGTCAAAGACCAAATGGCTGTAATTTTGTGGGCTTATATCTGGGTCCTCAACCCTTATCCATTGATCTGTGTGTCTATTTTGGAGCCAGTACCAGGCTGTTTTTACAACTATGGATTTGTAGTATAGACTTAGGTTTGGTATGGTGATACTCCAGCAGTGTTTTTGTTACTCAGGATTGTCTTTGCTATCCTGGGTCTTTTGTGCCTCCATATGAACTTTGAGATTGTTTGGTCAACTTCTTTGAAGAATTGCTTTTGGATTTTAATTGGTATAGTATTGAATTTTTATATTGCCTTTGGTAGGATGGTCATTTTTACAACGTTGATTCTGCCAATCCAGAACAAGGGAGGTCTTTCCACCTTCTGGTGTCTTCTGCTATTCCTTTCTTTGGGGTTTTAAAGTTTTCATTGTAAAGGTCTTTTACCTCCTTGGTTAGGTTTATACCAAGGTATTTCATTTTTTTAGGGGCTATAGTAAATGGGATTGTTTCTCTCAGGGCTTTTTCACTTCTTTTATTCTGGGCATATAGGAAAGCCACTGATTTTTGTACATTTATTTTGTATCCTGCCACCCTGCTGAACTTCTCAATTAGTTCCAGGAGCTTCCTGGTGGAGTTTTTGGGATCCCTCAGGTATAAGATCATGTCATCTGCAAATAGGGATAGCTTGACTTCTTCCTTGCCGATTTGAATCCCTCTTATGTCCCTTTCTTGTCTTATGCGTTCAGCTAACACTTCAAGTACAATATTGAATAGAAGTGTTGAGAGTGGACAGCCTTGTCTAGTTCCTGATTGAAGTTGGAATGCTTCTAGTTTTTCCCCATTGAGTATAATCCTTGCTGTAGGCTTGTTGTATAGTGCTTTTATTATATTGATAAAGGTTCCTTCCATTCCTACTGTCGCTAGCATTTTGATAATAAAAGGCTGTTGGATCTTGTCAAAAGCTTTTGCTGCATCTATCGAGATTATCATGTGGTCTTGGACTTTGGACTGGTTTGTATTATGAATTACATTTATTGATTTGCGTATGTTGAACCAACCTTGTGTGCCAGGGATAAAGCCTACGTGGTCCCCGTGAATGATCTTTTTGATATGTGTTTGAATCCGATTTGCTAAGACTTTGTTGAGAATCTTTGCATCTGTGTTCATCAGAGAGATTGGCCTATAGTTTTCTTTTTTAAGTGTGTCTTTATTAGGCTTTGGTATTAAAACGATATTAGCTTCATAGAAGGAATTTGGTAGTGTTCCTTCCTTTGCTCTTTGATGGAACAGTTTTAGGAGTATTGGTGTTATTAACTCCTTAAATGTCTGGTAGAACTCTGTGCTGAATCCATCTGGTCCAGGACATTTTTTGGTGGGAAGATTCAAGATTACTTCCTCAATTTCCTTATATGTTATAGGACTATTTAAATAATTCACAACTTCCTGATTCAATTTAGGTAAGTTGTGTTTACTTAGGAATTCATCATCTCTTTTGTGTTGTCAAACTTTACAGAGTATAAGTTTTTGAAATATGATGTTATAATTCTCTGGATTTCTTGGGTATCAGTAGTGATAACTCCATGTTCATTTCTAATTTTGTTAATTTGGGTTTTCTCTCTCTTGCTTTTGGTTAATTTAGATAGGGGTGTATCAATTTTATTGATTTTTTAAAAAACCAGCTTTCTGACTGGTTGATTTTCTCTATCATTTTCCTAATCTCGATTTCAGATATTTCACCTCTTAAATTGCTAATTTCCTCCCTTCTACTGCTTTTGGGATCAGATTGCTCTAGTGTCTCTAAAGCTTTAAGCTGCATTGTTAAGTTGTTTATTTCTGATGTTTCCATTTTTTTTTTTTTTTGATGTAGGCATTAAGAGCTATGAACTTACCTCTTAGGACAGCTTTCCTTGTGTCCCAGAGATTTTGGTAAGTTGTATTTTCATTATCGTGCACTTTCAGGAAATCTTGAATTTCCTTTTTAATTTCTTCCTGAATCCAGTTCTCATTCAGCATCATATTGTTAAGTTTCCAGAAGTTAGTGTATTTTCTATTATTTGTTGTGTTGTGAATGTCCAGCTTTACGCCGTGGTGGTCTGATAGAGAACAGGCTAGAATTTCAACATTCCTGTGTATGTGGAGATTCATTTTGTGGCCCAATATTTGATCTATTTTGGAGAAAGTTCCATGTGCTGCTGAGAAAAATGTGTATTCTTTGGTATGTGAATGAAAAGTACAATAGAGATCTGTAAGGTCCATTTCTTTAAGGGTTTGATTAGGTTACAAAGTGTCCCTGTTAAGCTTTTGACCTGTTGATCTAACCTATGTTGAGAGGGCGGTGTTAAAATCCCCAAGAATTATCGTTTGGGGGTTGATTTCTTGCTTTAGATGCTGTAAGGTTTTCTTTTTTTTATTTTTAATAATTTTTTTATAATTTTTTTATTATTTATTCAACTGTGTGCATATATGTGTATGTGCGCTGCGTGCGTGTGTGTGTCTGTGTATGTGTAGAACCACGGACGAATTCGCGAACAACCATGGACACCTCCACCTCCTTCTACCCTGGGATTCACAGGCTCCGCCCTACCAGGACCAAAAGCGCAGGCCGCCCCTGCTTCTGCCTGGCTGGCTATACATGGGGTCTGGGATCCGAACTCAGGACCTTCCGCCTGCAAGGTGGAGGCTTAACCCCTGAGCCATCTCTTCAGCCCCTTTAATACATTTTTATTATTATTTTAGCTCATACAAACCTAATAGGTTTCCCTCCCCCCTCCTCCCCCCGAACCCTCTTTTCCCCCTCCCCTCCCCCTCCCTCCCCATTCCCCAGTGCCTCCTGCCCCAATGCCCAGAGAATCCTTTCTTTGGCATGCCTGATTCTCCTCTGGGCCCTTCTCTCTGATGACGTACAAGGACCCAGTGGCATTTCCCTGAACCCTTTCCCATGTTCCCCTTAAGCATAGGAACACTACTGTGGCTGCCAATCCCTTGCCTCCAAGGATCTTGGTGCCTTTAGCAGATGCTAGACTTTGTGAGGTCAATAATGTGTTGGACATAGCACAGGGCATGCAAAGTCCAATTATGATTGCTTCAGTCCTAACTTGTATGGAGTATCTTGCAAATCATTTCTCCTCCCATCCTTTTGCTCTTACACTCTTACCGCCCCCTCTTCTGCAAATGTCCCTGAGCTTCAGGATGGGGAGAGATTAGTTGGCTTAGTTCTAGGTGGTTGATATAGAGTCTATGAAGTTCTGGATTGTGGTTTGTTGATTTTCTTTTGTGGTTTTGCTGCTCCTGCAATGCCCTGGACTCCATCCTGATGGGTATTGTATGTCACCCCCTGCCCAGAGACAAAAAGCTGTTAAACTAGAGTCTTCTGATAAAAGCACATTCAAAGGTATATGTAATAAAAGTAGGAAACCACAGTGAGGGAGGGGTCTATCCCCAATTTGCAAAATGGTTACTTTTTATCTGCCAGACTATAGGCCCTCCTCTTCTGGCGAGATCATACCCCCTCAGTAGTAAATGATCAGGAATGAAAGTCTGTGAACTTAATCAGATGTCTCATTACTTATTTGAGTCCTTGATGGAGGCCTATTTTCTGTGCTGTAACATGGTCCCCTCTCTCCTTGTTTCTGGTGTGGCCCTCCTACCCCATCCCTCCTGTTCATAATCCTTGCAATTACTGTAGGTATTACAGAGATTTTTCTTTGAGTGTCTCTAGGTGGGCTGGGTGGGTTTGGTACTAGGAGCCACCTATTAGGGAATACATACGGTGCTTAATTTTCTCGTTCTGGGATACTTCACATAATATAATTGTTTCTAATGACATCCATTTCCTAGCAAATTCCAGTAATTCATCATTCTTGATGGCTGAGTAGTACTCCATTGTATAGATATACCACATTTTCCTCATCCACTCGTCAACTGTTGGACATTTGGGTTGATTCCATGACTTTGCTATTGTAAACAGTGCTGCTATGAACATGGTCGTGCTTGTGCTATCGAGGTGAACCTCTGCTGTATGGGGGGTTATACCCAAAAGTGGAATAGCAGGGTCATATGGCATTTCAATCTTTAATTTCTTTAAGAATCTCCAGACGGCTCGCCAGAGTGGCTATATGAGCCTGCATTCCCACCAGCAATGTAGAAGAGTTCCCCTCTCTCCACATCCTCTCCAGCATTTGTTGTTGTTTGTATTGTGGATTTTTACCATCCTGACCGGGGTGAGAAGATATCTCAGGGAAGTTTTGATTTGCATTTCCCTGATGGCTAAGGAAGTGGAGCATTTTTTAAGATATTTGTTAGACATTTTAATTTCATCTCTGGTAAAGTTTCTTTTAAGTTCCAGGGCCCATTTTTTAATTGGGCCATTGGTTTCCTTGGTGTTTAGTTTTCTGAGTTCTTTTTGCACTCTGGACAGTGGAGCTCTATCAGATATGTGGTTAGTGAAGATTTTTCTCCCATTCTGTGGGTTGCCTTTGAGCTTGTGTTACAATCTCTTTATCTGAACAGAAGCTCTTTAATTTCACAAGATCCCAACTGTTGAGAGTTGGTAGCAGTGACTGTGCCATTGGATGTCTGTTTAGGAAATGTTGGCCTAGCCCAATCAGCTCAAGGGAGTTCCCTATCCTTTCAACTATGGTTTTTATAGTCTCTGGCCTGATATCAAGGTCCTTGATCCATTTGGAATTAAGTCTTGTACAAGGTGACAAGTACGGGTCCAGCTTTATTCTTCTGCAGGTGGAGATCCAGTTTTGCCAGCACCATTTGTTGAAGATACTATTCTTTTTCCATTGGATTCTTTGGGCCCCTTTGTCAAAGACCAAATGGCTGTAATTTTGTGGGCTTATATCTGGGTCTTCAGTCCTTATCCATTGATCTGTGTGTCTATTTTGGAGCCAGTACCAGGCTGTCTTTATAACTATGGATTTGTAATATAGACTTAGGTTTGGTATGGTAATACTTCCAGCAGTGTTTTTGTTACTCAGGATTGTCTTTGCTATCCTGGGTCTTTTGTGCCTCCATATGAACTTTGAGATTGTTTCATCAACTTCTTTAAAGAATTGCTTTGGGATTTTGATTGGTATAGCATTGAATCTGTATATTGCCTTTGGTAGGATGGTCATTTTTACAACGTTGATTCTGCCAATCCAGGAACAAGGGAGGTCTATCCACCTTCTGGTGTCTTCTGCTATTCCTTTCTTTGGGGTTTTAAAGTTTTCATTGTAAAGGTCTTTTACCTCCTTGGTTAGTTTTATACCAAGGTATTTCATTTTTTTAAGGGCTATAGTAAATGGGATTGTTTCTCTCAGGGCTTTTTCACTTCTTTTATTCTGGGGATATAGGAAAGCCTCTGATTTTTGCACATTTATTTTGTATCCTGCCACCCTGCTGAACTTCTCAATTAGTTCCAGGAGCTTCCTGGTGGAGTTTTTGGGATCACTTAGGTATAAGATCATGTCATCTGCAAATAGGGTAGCTTGACTTCTTGCCGATTTGAATCCCTCCTATGTCCCTTTCTTGTCTTATGGCTTCAGCTAAGACTTCAAGTACAATATTGAATAGAAGTGGTGAGAGTGGACAGTCTTGTCTAGTTCCTGATCGAAGTGGGAATGCTTCCAGTTGTTCCCTATTGAGCATAATCCTTGCTGTGGGCTTGTTGTATACAGCTTTTATTATATTGATAACGGTTCCTTCCATTCCTACTGTCTCTAGCGTTTTGATCATAAAAGGCAGTTGGATCTTGTCAAAAGCTTTTTCTGCATCTATCGAGAGTATCATGTGTTCTTGGACTTTGGACTGGTTTACATGATGAATTACATTTATTGATTTGCGTATGTTGAACCAACCTTGTGTGCCGGGGATGAAGCCTACTTGGTCTCCGTGAATAATCTTTTTAATGTGGTTTTGAATCCGATTTGCTAAGACTTTGTTGAGAATCTTTGCGTCTGTGTTCATCAGAGAGATCGGCCTATAGTTTTCTTTTTTAAGTGAATTTTTATTAGATTTTGGGATTAAAACAATATTAGCTTCATAGAAGGAATTTGGTAGTGTTTCTTCCTTTGCTCTTTGATGGAACAGTTTAAGAAGTATTGGTGTTATTAACTCCTTAAATGTCTGGTAGAACTCTGTGCTGAATCCATCTGGTCCAGGACATTTTTTGGTGGGAAGTTTAGAGATTACTTCCTCAATTTCCTTATATGTTGTAGGACTATTTAAATAATTCACAACTTCCTGATTCAATTTAGGTAAGTTGTGTTTACTTAGAAATTCATCCATCTCTTTTGTGTTGTCAAACTTCACAGAGTATAAGTTTTTGAAATATGATGTTACAATTCTCTGGATTTCTTGGGTATCAGTAGTGATAACTCCATGTTCATTTCTAATTTTGTTATTTTGGGTTTTCTCTCTCTTGCTTTTGGTTAATTTAGCTAGGGGTGTATCAATCTTATTGATTTTTTAAAAAACCAGCTTTCTGACTGGTTGATTTTCTCTATCATTTTCCTAATCTCGATTTCAGATATTTCACCTCTTAAATTGCTAATTTCCTCCCTTCTACTGCTTTTGGGATCAGATTGCTCTAGTGTCTCTAAAGCTTTAAGATGCATTGTTAAGTTGTTTATTTCTGATGTTTCCATTTTTTTTTTTTTTGATGTAGGCATTAAGAGCTATGAACTTACCTCTTAGGACAGCTTTCCTTGTGTCCCAGAGATTTTGGTAAGTTGTATTTTCATTATCGTGCACTTTCAGGAAATCTTGAATTTCCTTTTTAATTTCTTCCTGAATCCAGTTCTCATTCAGCATCATATTGTTAAGTTTCCAGAAGTTAGTGTATTTTCTATTATTTGTTGTGTTGTGAATGTCCAGCTTTACGCCGTGGTGGTCTGACAGGGCACAGGTTAGAATTTCAACTTTTTTGTATATGTGTAGATTTGTTTTGTGGCCCAGTATGTGATCTATTTTGGAGAACTGTTCCGTGTGCTGCTGAGAAAAATGTGTATGCTTTGCTGCGTGGGTGAAATGTTGGATAGAGATCTGTAAGGTCCATTTCTTTCAGGGTTTGATTAAGGTCCAAAGTGTCTCTGTTAAGCTTTTGACCTGTTGATCTATCCCATGTTGAGAGGGCGGTGTTGAAGTCCCCAAGAATTATCGTTTGGGGTTGATTTCTTGCTTTAGACTCTGAAGGGTTTTCTTAATGAATGTGGAGGGGCCCATATTGGGTGCATGTTTAGTATTGTGAAGTCTTTCTGGTGAATTGTACCTGTGACTAAAATGTAGTATCCATTTGTGTGTCTTATGACTTTTTTGGGTTTGAAGTCCACTTTGTCCAACAGCATGATGGCTACCCCTGCCTGTTTCCTGGTGCCATTAGCTTGCAGTATTTTGGACCAGCCTTTCATTCTTAGGATGTTCCTATCTTTTGTGGTGAGATGAGTTTCCTGAAGCAGTAGATTGATGGGTTGTGGTTTTTAATCCCAGTTTGTAATCTGTGTCTCTTAATCGGTGAGTTAAGCCCATTGACATTTAATGTTATAATGGAGAAAATCTTTTTAATTCTGGACATTTTTTATGTTTAGTGGATTTTGTAAGCTTATTGTTTTACATTTATGTTTTTGTGGTATTATACTTCCCTTCTGTCCTCCTGGATTCGCTTGTTCTTTTCTTCAAGTTTGCGTATCATTTCTAGCATTTTTTGAAGGCCTGGTTTGGTAGACATGTATCCCTTCAAGTTGTTTTTGTGCTGGAAAATTTTTCTTTCTCACTCGATCATGACAGATAGTTTTGCCAGGTATATCAGTCTGGGTTGGCATTTTTGCTCATTTAATACATGAATACGTCTCTCCAAGCTCTTCTTGCTTTTACTGTTTCCATTGAGAAGTCATTTGTTATTTTAATAGGTTTGCCTTTAAAAGTGACTTGCTTTTTTTCTCTTGAAGCTCTCAGCACCTTTTCTTAGTCTTGAATGTGGAGTGTTTTGACTATTGTTTGCCGTGGCGATTTTCTATTTTGGTCATATCTGTTTGGAGTGTGAAATGCCTCTTGTATTTGGATGGGCCTCTCATTCTTCAGTTGAGGAAAGTTTTCATTTATGATAATTTGAAAAATTTCCTCAGGGGTGGTATTTTGAGATTCTTGCTCTGGTATTCCATGAATGCACATGTTAGGCTTCTTCAGGGTGTCCCATATCTCTTGAATGTTCCTCTCAAGTATCTTTATGGCTTTAACAATCTTTTCCATTGAGCTGGTTAATTCTTCCACTTTGTCTTCAAGATTTGAAATTCTATGTTCTGCTGATAAGACTCTCTGTTTAGCTTTGGGTTGAAGATAGCTTGTCTTTTAGTTCAATTTTATACTCTGCCTGAGACTGTTTTAACTGCTCTATGCTTATTTTTGTTTCTTGAACTGTTTTTCTCAACTCCTCCAAGTGCCTGTTGTGTTCCTGTTCAAAGTGGTTGATTTGGTTGTTTAACTCCTCTTGGATTTCCTCTTTCATAGTATTAATCATGGTAATGATCATACTTTGAAAGTTTTTGTCTTGGGCCTGGCTTTCATGGCTGTTTTCTGTGAATTTGTTCTGGTTGGAATCCATCATTAAGGGGTTAATTCTTTCAGTGGGAGGTTGGTCTTCTTGGATTTTGTTTCTGGATCTGCACTTTGACTTGGGCATTGTTGTTTTGTCTTCTAGAGTTTTTCAGTTTCTGTGTTTTTTTCACTGATTTAGTTGGTATTACTACACATGGGCAGTTATTACTAGTGCTTGCCTTGGGGTTGGGTATGTTTGTCTTTTGTTATTGTTATTTCCTAGTTTTGGCTGTTAGGCTGTTAATACATCAGTTAAGTCAGGTTAAGTAGATAAGGAGTGAATATTAGTATGGTAGCACACTTTTACGATGTAGTATCTTGGTGATATGTGAGGGTGAGTGGTATGATCCCTGATCCCTGTATATGTTTTTGGGGTGGCTTTATGGAAAAGTTAATCTATAGTGATTAATATTATTAGAAGGAACAGTAAGGTGAAAAAATGGAGGTTTACTTTCTTTGGGCCGGATGTGAAGAATCTCTCCCATGTGATAGGATGATTGTAGAGGTTTACAGATGTATGGCCTTTGACCCTTAGAACTTTGCTTGAGTTTCCTTTGGACTCTATTGAATTCTGAGTAGCAGTGTGTCTTCCGTGGACCACGTGCGTAGGTCCCCTGGTGCGCCAGAGAGACAGAGGGGCTGATGTTGATGGCAGAATTCTTCACCCGGGACCTGGGACTTGGCTTAGTGTCCCAAGCTCCAGGGATGGAGGAAAGCGAGCAAGCCCTGTCCAGTTGGGCGGACAGGCAGGCGGGAGGGAGAAGGGGACTGGGGTCCCGGGGCGTGGGCCAGGCCAAAGCCCGAGGCAGCCTGGATGCCGCTGGGAAGCAGGGCGACCTGGGCGGGGCTGGGGGGGGGGACTCACCTGGGGATCTGGCGGAGTGGGGAGCTGGGAGGCGCAATCAGGCGGACAAAGGCGGCGCAGGAGGGAGAAGGGGGCTGGGGTCCCAGGGCGTGGCCCTGGCCAAAGCCCCAATGTACTTTTAAATTGTAAGAAAGGAAAGTTTAGCTTCACTCTGCTTGGTGTATTTAAGATGAAATTACACAGAATACTAGAAAATGCATGTAGGCAAATATCCCGATTGAGCAGGAAGATGGGCTAGGTGCCTTAGTAGAGTTTCTTTCTCCATCTTAAAGTTCTTTATTTGCTAGCACAAGTTGCTAACTTATCAACTCGTATTCTAGTGTTCTAAGATTATAATATCCAGCTTATGCAAACAGGATCGATCTGAACAACTGGAAACATAGCCCTAAAGCTCAATAAGACAGTTGTTTGTACCCACAACTAAAAGATCTCAGCTTCACATTGAGTTCCTAGCTGGTAGCCAGTCTTAGCTTATTTTAAATGTGAGATTACCTACCTTTTATTTTGTTTTATTTTATTTTAAATTGAAGTGTGGCTGCATCTATCTTTCCTTAAACTGATGGAACACTATACACAAGACATCGTCATGACTGGTCACTTGAGAATTTCTTTCTCAATCATTTTCTGTTTCTACTTTCTTCATTCATGAAACACTTGCTGCTTATCTTTAAAGTACAATCATAGTTGAAACGATTCAATGAGCGCTTGTGTTCCCCAACATTCAGGAAAGGATCCAGAACTACCGACTACCACAGGAAACAAATGTCTGTAGCCTTTCCCAGTGTTTTGACTTGTAACATCATCACGTGAGACCTTGTCTTCACCTCCTGCCTGGTGATCCATCATCCCCTTGACGGGAAGAATGTGTTCCCTTCTGTGACCGCCTCTCTTAAGATCAGCTGAAGAGGAAAAGGCCACCTGTTGTCATTTCAAAGTGTGTTTTTTTCTCTAAATCTACTTGACATTTCAAGGCTCTGCATCTGTTTCTCTGTGATAACATTTTTCCTTTGCAGAACATGTGGTTTCTAGCATGGTGTCCTGTGGGTCAAAACCTGTCTTTACAGGAATGGAGAGTGCTAAAATTCCTAGGTATAAGATTGCTTTTAGTTTGCATTCTTGGCAGGGAAAGGTTGTATATTTATGCTGTGCCCAGATGTAAACATATTTCAACACATTTGTTCTCTGGTGCAACATCTGATGAATGGTGTGACATGACTGTAAGGTGGCATCGAGAGTGGCTGTTAATGGGCAACCAAGTAGAAGATCTGCATCCATTTAGGATGTTCATCATTAACAAAGGATTAACATGTCCTCTACAGTTCTTCTACAGAGGCATCCTCTGGATGTGTCAGTCCTGTCCTAAACCTCTGCTAGGTTCTCAGCAGAGATACATGGCAACAACCTGTACCTTCTTTACTCCTCAACCTGATAGATCTCCTACTCCTGCAAGATTTCCAAAGTGAACGAAAACAGACGGGGGGTGAAAAGCCTCATCCCCTGTGCTGTGTGCGCACTGAGATAAACATGTGTCTACAGCCCTTTCCTCTGGGTTCCTGGGGTGACTTGGTCAGCTGCTAGCTTCCGTTGGCTGCCATGTTTGCTCTTGGTGCATTTTCAAAGACCAGGGTAATTCCTGAGCCTGTATGTGATGATAAGAGGCAGGTTGCAGGCTGAGTAGCAGCTGTGGGCAGATAAAAGCATGTTGTTCCGTGCCAGAGGTTAATGGGAAATGTCAGTGTGGTAGTGATTTTGCAGTCCTTTGTTCCCATTTTGACAGGAGACACTTTTTGAACCAAACCCCAGATCCTATTTCCAAGAACACCTGTCGCTTCAGGGATCAAATGGTGGAGCTAGATCTTGGGAGCTTTATCTATCTCAGTAGCCCTGTGTCTGAGCTTTCCTGGCTGAGTCTCTGGTCATGGTAATCTCTGTCGCACATGGTTCTCTTACAAAACCCTAATTTTTTTCCTTTTCTGCTTCTCAACAGGGTATGACAGCAATATATTTCAAGACAACATTTAAATAACTTTGCTAGATTTAGCAGAGAGCTAATCCATGAAGGAGTCAAAGTGGCGGTTTATTTTTATGTTTTGCTTTCAGGATCCAGTCATTCTGACATACGTATAAACACGCCCACTCGGGGCCCAGACCTGTTCTCTTTCTTTTGCATCTGCGTTTGCATCTAAACCTGAGAAAACCCAGCCTGCAATTGGAAATGATTTGTACCCAGTCACAGAATGAGTTGCAGTAGTTTTAGTAGTGTCTGTTTTTTTCCTTGTGCTTATCTGAATAGCTGCAAATGGATTCTATTACATTAAAAATGAAAATAGTTAGTCCACCCATCTAGAGTGTGACAGGTACCATTTACCAGACTAAATAAGGCAATTTACAATAATCAGGTTTCTTCACCTGGAAGAAAAGAAGAGACACTGGAGAAAATGAACAGGCTTGGTTGTCTTTGGAAGCCATTAGTCACTGCGTTATTGGTTACTGTCAATAATAACAACATATCCTATTTATTGGTTGCTCGCCATGTGCCAAGCATGGAGCTGCTTTGGATGGATGATCAACATGGACCCTCATAGAAATACGTGTCTGAGTGTGTGTACATTTTTATTTGCTTGCATCAGAGCATTTATTTAGAATGATAAGGCAACATGTTGCAGGTCATAAAACACAGAGGTTAAAGAAGGATTTGAACTTGGGGTTCTGCTTCTAATCCCAGTTCTTTCCCACCCTTAGCAAAGCAGCAGGCCTGGGATTCATATGAGACCTTCAGAGTCTCTTTCCTGCTTCTTCATTTCTTAGTTCTTCTCCATCCTCTGGACTTGCCTGGGTTCTTACTTTGTCCCCTATCTCTTAACCCAAAGTTCTTTCTTGGTTCACTTCACCTGGATTAAGGCAAGACCTTTATGTGTCTCTCCCATCACATCCTTCTTGTCTCATCCTTTTTCCTTCAGAAAAAGTATGCCTCCTTGACATTTATTCAACATTCATTTGCTATGTTTCTCCACAATGGAACACCTCTATAATGGCTAAGTGGTTTGTTACTAAGCATCCTTATTACCTAGAAAGACAGTGTCCCTAAGTAGAGGCCCTAGGCAGACACTTGCAAAATGAATCAGTAAAAAGACATTGTCCTTGAAAGACATAGAAGGCAATCCTTTTCTTCATAGCCAAGAATGTTTTCTTATCACGAAGTGCATATGAAGAGGGCTATCCTGTTCTTATGTATTCTCGAAGCAACTTTAGGTTTTTAAATCATGATTTATACATCATTAGTATTCAGTATATGCCAATCTACATGACCTGTTCCTTCGAAAGTTCTGGTTAATTTGTAACTTAATACTCTTTGGCAATCATACTCTAATATATTGTGCAACATCATGAAACATCCCCATCCTCTTGATAAAAAAGAAATCGTAAAACAGCCAAATGAAACCAACAAAAAATATAGTTTGCATTGCTTCTATTTTTTATAATACATTTTTTATTATTATTTCAGCTCATACAAACTTAATAGGTACACCAGTTCCCTCCCTCCCTCCCTCCTCCTCCCCCTGTACCCCCTGCTCCCCCTCCCCTCCTCCCTCCCGCCCCATCCCCCCGTGCCTCCCGCCCCGATTCCCAGAGTCCTTTCTTGTGCATGCCTGACTCTCCTCTGGGCCCTCCTCTCCAATGATGTACAAGGACCCAGTGGCATTTCCCTGAACCCTTTCCCGTGTTCCCCTTAAGCATAGGAACACTACTGTGGCTGTCAATCCCTTGCCTCCAAGGATCTTGGTGCCTTTAGCAGATGCTAGACTTTGTGAGGTCAATAGTGTGTTGGACATTGCGCCGGGCATGCAAAGTCCAATTATGATTGCTTCGGCCCTAACTTGTGTGGAGTATCTTGCAAATCATTGCTCATCCCATCCTTTTGCTCTTACACTC
Organism: Typhlomys cinereus; assembly: GCA_023101885.1. Classification (NCBI taxonomy): domain Eukaryota; kingdom Metazoa; phylum Chordata; class Mammalia; order Rodentia; family Platacanthomyidae; genus Typhlomys; species Typhlomys cinereus. The sequence continues at coordinate 1,285,991 of JALPQD010000183.1, read as the reverse complement.
TTACTGCCCCCTCTTCCGCAAATGTCCCTGAGCTTCAGGATGGGGAGAGATTAGTCTGGCCTAGTTCTAGGTGGTTGATATAGAGTCTCTGAAGTTCTGGATAGTGGTTCGTTGATTTTCTTTTGCAGTTTTGTTGCTCCTGTAATGCCCCTCACTCCATTGTGATGGGCACTGTATGTCACCCCCTGGCCAGAGACAGAAAGCTGTTAAACTGGAGTCTTGTTATAAGAGCACATTCAAGGGTAGATGTAGTACTTATACCCAAAAGTGGAATCGCAGGGTCATATGGCGTTAGACAATGGGAGGGGTCAATCACCCATTTGCAAAATGGTTACTGTTTAATCTGCCAGACTATATGCCCTCCCCTTCTGGTGAGTTCATACCCCCTTACTTGTAAATGATCAGGAACGAATGTCTGTGAACTTAACTAGGTGTCATATTACTTTCTTGCAGTCCTTGATGGAGGCCTATTTTCTCTACTGTAACATGGTCACTTCTCTCCTTGCTTCTGGTGTGGCCCTCCAACCCCATCCCTCCTGTTCATAATCCTTGCAATTACTGTAGGTAATACATAGATTTACCTATGAGTGTCTCAAGGCTGGGTTTGGTATTAGGAGCCACCTATTAGGGAGTACATATGGTGCTTAATTTTCTGAGTCTGGGATACTTCACTTAATATAATTGTTTCTAATGACATCCATTTCCCGGCAAATTCCAGTAATTCATCATTTTTGATGGCTGAGTAGTACTCCATTGACAGATGTACCACAGTTTCCTTATCCACTCATCAACTGTTGGACATTTGGGTTGATTCCATGACTTTGCTATTGTAAACAGTGCTGCTATGAACATGGTCATGCTTGTGCTATCGAGGTGAACCTCTGCTGTATGGGGGGTTATTCCCAAAAGTGGAATAGCAGGGTCATATGGCATTTCAATCTTTAATTTCTTTAAGAATCTCCAGACAGCTCGCCAGAGTGGTTGTATGAGCCTGCATTCCCACCAGCAATGTAGGAGAGTTCCCCTCTCTCCACATCCTCTCCAGCATTTGTTGTTGTTTGTGTTGTGGATTTTTGCCATCCTGACCGGCGTGAGATGATATCTCAGGGAAGTTTTGATTTGCATTTCCCTGATGGCTAAAGAAGTGGAGCATTTTTTAAGATATTTGTAGACATTTTAATTTCATCCCTGGTAAAATTTCTTTTAAGTTCCAGGGCCCATTTTTTAATTGGGCCATTGGTTTCCTTGGTGTTTAGTTTTCTAAGTTCTTTGGGCACTCTGGACAGAAGAGCTCTATCAGATATGTGGTTAGTGAAGATCTTCTCCCATTCTGTGGGTTGCCTTTGAGCTCGTGTTACAATCTCTTTATCTGAACAGAAGCTCTTTAATTTCACAAGATCCCAACTGTTGAGAGTTGGTAGCAGTGATTGTGCCATTGGATGTCTGTTTAGGAAATGTTGGCCTAGCCCAATCAGCTCGAGGGAGTTCCCTATCCTTTCAACTATGGTTTTTATAGTCTCTGGCCTGATATCAAGGTCCTTGATCCATTTGGAATTAAATCTTGTACAAGGTGACAAGTATGGGTCCAGCTTTAATCTTCTGCATGTGGAGATCCAGTTTTGTCAGCACCATTTGTTGAAGATGCTGTTATTTTTCCATTGGATTCTTTGGGCCCCTTTGTCAAAGACCAAATGGCTGTAATTTTGTGGGCTTATATCTGGGTCCTCAATCCTTATCCATTGATCTGTGTGTCTATTTTGGAGCCAGTACCAGGCTATTTTTATAACTATGGATTTGTAATATAGACTAAGGTTTTGTATGGTAATAGCTCCAGCAGTGTTTTTATTACTCAGGATTGTCTTTGCTATCCTGGGTCTTTTGTGCCTCCATATGAATTTTGAGATTGTTTGGTTAACTTCTTTAAAGAATTGCTTTGGGATTTTAATTGGTATAGCATTGAATTTGCATATTGCCTTTGGTAGGGTGGTCATTTTTACAACGTTGATTCTGCCAATCCAGGAACATGGGAGGTCTTTCTCCCTTCTGGTGTCTTCTGCTATTTCTTTCTTTAGGGTTTTAAAGTTTTCATTATAGAGGTCTCTTACTTCCTTGGTTAGGTTTATACCAAGGTATTTCATTTTTTTAGGGGCTATAGTGAATGGGATTGTTTCTCTCAAGGCTTTTTCACTTCTTTCATTCTGGGCATATAGGAAGGCCTCTGATTTTTGCACATTTATTTTGTATCCTGCCACCCTGCTGAACTTCTCAATTAGTTCCAGAAGCTTCCTGGTGGAGATTTTGGGATCACTCAGGTATAAGATCATGTCATCTGCAAATAGGGATAGCTTGACTTCTTCCTTGCCGATTTGAATCCCTCTTATGTCCCTTTCTTGTCTTATGGCTTCAGCTAAGACTTCAGGTACAATATTGAATAGAAGTGTTGAGAGTGGACAGCCTTGTCTAGTTCCTGATTGAAGTGGGAATGCTTCCAATTGTTCCCCATTGAGCATAATCCTTGCTGTGGGCTTGTTGTATACAGCTTTTATTATATTGATAAAGGTTCCTTCCATTCCTACTGTCTCTAGCGTTTTGATCATAAAAGGCTGTTGGATCTTGTCAAAAGCTTTTTCTGCATCTATCGAGAGTATCATGTGGTCTTGGACTTTGGACTGGTTTACATGATGAATTACATTTATTGATTTGTGTATGTTGAACCAACCTTGTGTGCCGGGGATGAAGCCTACTTGTTTCCCGTGAATAATCTTTTTAATGTGGTTTTGAATCCGATTCGCTAAAACTTTGTTGAGAATCTTTGCATCTGTGTTCATCAGAGAGATCGGCCTATAGTTTTCTTTTTTAAGTGAGTCTTTATTAGGTTTTGGGATTAAAACGATATTTGCTTTATAGAAGGAATTTGGTAGTATTCCTTCCTTTGCTATTTGATGGAACAGTTTTAGGAGTATTGGTATTATTAACTCCTTAAATGTCTCGTGGAACTCTGTGCTGAATCCATCTGGTCCAGGACATTTTTTGGTGGGAAGATTCAAGATTACTTCCTCAATTTCCTTATATGTTATAGGACTATTTAAATAATTCACAACTTCCTGATTTAATTTAGGTAAGTTGTGTTTACTTAGAAATTCATCCATCTCTTTTGTGTTGTCAAGCTTCACAGAGTATAAGTTTTTGAAATATGATGTTATAATTCTCTGGATTTCTTGGGTATCAGTAGTGATAACTCCATGTTCATTTCTGATTTTGTTAATTTGGGTTTTCTCTCTCTTGCTTTTGGTTAATTTAGCTAGGGGTGTATCAATCTTATTGATTTTTTTCAAAGAACCAGCTTTTTGACTGGTTATTTTTTTCTATCGTTTTCTTAATCTCGATTTCAGATATTTCTCCCCTTATTTTGCTAATCTCCTCTCTTGTACTACTTTTGAGATCAGATTGCTCTAGTTTCTCTAAAGCTTTAAGCTGCATTATTAAGTTGTTTATTTCTGATGTTTCCATTTTTTTGATGTAGGCATTAAGAGCTATGAATTTACCAGCTTTCATTGTGTCCCAGAGATTTTGGTAAGTTGTGTTTTCGTTATCATTCACTTTCAGGAAATCTTGAATTTCCTTTTTAATTTATTCCTGAATCCAGTTCTCATTCAGCATCATATTGTTAAGTTTCCAGGAGTTAGTGTATTTTCTCTTGTTTGATGTGTTTGGATGTCTAGCTTTAGGCCTTGGTGGTCTGATAGGGCACAGGTTAGAATTTCAACTTTATTGTATATGTGTAGATTCGTTTTGTGGCCCAATATGTGATCTATTTTGGAGAAAATTCCATGTGCTGCTGAGAAAAATGTGCATTCTTTGGTACGTGGTTGAAAAGTTCGATAGAGATCTGTAAGGTCCATTTCTTTTAGGGTTTGATTAAGGTCCAAAGTGTCTCTGTTAAGCTTTTGACCTGTTGATCTATCCCATGTTGAGAGGTGTTGAAGTCCCCAAGGATTATCGTTTGGGGATTGATTTCTTGCTTTAGACGCTGTAGGGTTTTCTTAATGAATGTGGAGGGGCCCGTATTGGGTGCATATATGTTCAGTATTGTGAAGTCTTCCTGGTGAATTGTACCTGTGACTAAAATGTAGTATCCATCCGTGTCTCTTATAATTTTCTTTGGTTTGAAGTGCACTTTGTCTGATAGCATAATGGCTACCCCTGCCTGTTTTCTGCTTCCATTTGCTTGTAGAATTGTTGACCAGCCTTTTATTTTTAGAGCGTGCCTATCTTTTGTGGTGAGATGGGTTTCCTGCAGGTAGCAGATTGATGGATTGTGATTTTTAATCCAAGTTTGTAATCTGTGTCTCTTGATCGGTGAGTTAATTCCTTGAACATTTAGTGTTATAATGGAGAAACTCTTTTTAATTCCAGACATTTATTATGTTTAGTAGTTTTTTTTTTAATTTTTTTTTAAATTATTATTTATTCAACTGTGCACATGTGCATGTGTATGTACACGCATGTGTGTGTGTGTGTGTGTGTGTGTGTGTCTGTGTCTGTATATGTGTAGAACCACGGACGAATTTGTGAACCACCATGGATACCTCCACCTCCTTCTGCCCCGGGATTCACAGGCTCCGCCCTACCAGGACCAGAAGCACAGGCCGCCCCCGCCTGGTGTCTATACATGGGATCTGGGATCCGAACTCAGGACCTTCCGCCTGCAAGGCGGAGGCTTAACCCCTGAGCCACCTCTCCAGCCCTATGTTTAGTAGTTTTTATAAGTATATTGCTTCGCTTTTAATGGTGTTATATTCGTCTTCTGTTCTCCTGGTTATGCCTGTTTTTTTCTTCACGCTTGAGTATCATTTCTAGCATTTTTTGAAGGCCTGGTTTGGTGGACATATATCCCTTCAAGTTGTCTTTGTGCTGGAACATTTTTCTTTCTCCCTCGATCATGATGGATAGTTTTGCAGGGTAAATCAGCCTGGGTTGACATTTTTGCTCATTCAATACTTGAAGTATGTCTCTCCAAGCTCTTCTTGCATTTACTGTTTCGACTGAGAAGTCATTTGTTATTTTAATAGGTTTGCCTTTAAAAGTGACTTGTTTTTTCTCCCTTGAAGCTCTCAGCACCAGTTCTTTATCTTGAATGTGGAGTGTTTTAACTATTATTTGCCGTGGCATGCTTCTGTTTTGGTCGTATCTGTTTGGGGTGCGGAATGCCTCTTGTATATGGATGGGTCTCTCTTTTTTTATATGAGGAAAGTTTTCCTTGATGATCATTTGAAAAATTTCCTCAGGGGTGTTATTTTGAGATTCTTGCTCTGGTATTCCATGAATACGCATGTTAGGCTTCTTCAGGGTGTCCCATATCTCCTGGATATTTCTCTCAAGTATCTTTTTGGCTTTAACAACCTCTTCCATTGATCTGGTTAGTACTCCCACTTTATCTTCAAGGTCTGAAATTCTGTTTTCTGCTTCATTAGTTCTGTTGATAAGACTCTCTGTGGAGTTTTGGGTTGAAGATAACTTGTCTTGTAGCTCAGTTTTAAACTCTGCTTGAGTCTGTTTTAACTGCTCTATGCCAGTTTTTGTTTCTTGCACTGTTTTTCTCAACTCCTCCAAATGTCTGTTGTGTTCCTCTTCAAAGCGATTGATTCGATTATGTATTTCTTCCCTGATTTCCTCTTTCATATTATTGAACATGGTAATGATCATATTTTGAAAGTCGTTATCCTGGGTCAGGCTTTCTTGGCCTTTTTCCGCGGGTTTGTTCTGGTTGGAGTCTAACATTATGGGATTAATTTCTTCAGTGGTAAATTTGTTTACTTGAGTGTTGTTTCTCAAGGATTTGCACTTTGACTTTGGCATTGTTTTAACTCTTAAGATCTTTCAATTTCTCTAAACTGAATTGTTTGGCCTGGGGTTCTGGGGGTGGGCAGGGACAGAACTTACCTAGGTCGCGGGTGAGGCCCGACTGGACCCCGCGAGAGTCCCGACCAGCAGGGCGGGGTGGGGAATGGGAGGATGGGGGCGTCGGCGTGGAGCTATTTAATCTGAGGGGAGCTGGGGCGGGGCCCGGGCACAGGGGGAGGTCCTCCTTGTCCCTCGGCCCTGCGCGCGGCTCTGGCTGGATGGTGGGAGTCGGAGCCGGGTCCCTTTGGGCCGACCTGGGGTCTGGTGGGCGGGCGCGGGCGGAGCTTACCTATGTCCTGGGGTGAGGCCCGGCTGGACCGTGAGCGCGCGTCCCGACCTGTGGAGCGGGGTGGGGTAAAGGGTGCATTGCTTCTATTTAACAAAACTTCCCAACGTTACATTTAACAGAAGGCGTGTACATAACGTGTCATGTTAATAGTTCCAGGTTCCTCAAGTCCTAAAGGCAAAGAGAGGGCACAGGCTTCAGAAGGTTTTCTTGTCCTCCCATGAGAAAGGAAAGCTGTCCTGAGTTTGCTGAGGTCTCCTGGCTCTGATGCGGCTCCTACTTATTAAGGTATTTAAGGATATCCAATCTCCCCAAGAAGAGCTACTTGGCAAAGGTATGTCGGAAGGTTAAGAAGCCCCATTCTCAACAGGGTATGACAGCAATATATTTCAAGACAACATTTAAATAACTTTGCTAGATTTAGCAGAGAGCTAATCCATGAAGGAGTCAAAGTGGCGGTTTATTTTTATGTTTTGCTTTCAGGATCCAGTCATTCTGACATACGTATAAACACGCCCACTCGGGGCCCAGACCTGTTCTCTCTCTTTTGCATCTGCGTTTGCATCTAAACCTGAGAAAACCCAGCCTGCAATTGGAAATGATTTGTACTATTTGAAACATATAATCAGATCACTGGGTTCCACCAACCAAGAGGCTAATGGATGTCATTAGCACGTATCTATATCCTGTGACAGAGATTTCCCTACTTTGACGTAACCCACCTACCTTATATTCACACCAATGTATTTGAGAAAGTGTCTTGACTTATGATTTTCATTGTTCAGTGAGCATAAAACCTTAAGAACACCTGGAATTTGGGACCACCTGAATCTGTGTTTCCTAGCCATAGTTACTCATATTTGACTCCAGAATAAACTTCCTCTTATCCCTTTATGGATTTCCCTTTACATTGACAAAGGTCTTCCTCAGGTTTGGGTATGGAGAAGATGTGTTCTCCTTGTTTTACAAAGCTGGAGGTCTCCTTACACATGCAAAGGACTCATGGAAAGCTTTTCACAGTAAGGTTGTCAGCTTGTGGCTTTTCCTTCCACACTAGGCATTCTTTTGCCTTTTCTTTTTCTGGCTTTCCCACAGTAAACTTTTCGCTGAGTAATTTCTTCTGAAAGATCCAAATTTCCATGGCCTCCTTTTACTTTAAAATGTTTACTTTTCAGTGAATGATCAATGTTGAGCTAAGAGGCAAGAAATCATCTGTATAGTTACAGTTCTTTTATATCTCTCAGCACATGTTCGCCTATTTTAAATGCTAACATGGCAAGCTATGTTGGATAAGCATTCTGGGGTGCCCATGTGTTCTTTATTTTACAACATAAAGTGGAGACACTCAGTTCTTGAAAATTACTTTCTGAGATGGGATACTGCAGCATGCAGTCTAACGCATGTGTGTCCTTAATAAAAGGCATTATGGTAGAGATGCTCTTACTCTTGCTAAATCAACTCTTTACTATAAAATATTGCTATTTATTCTTTGGGGGAAAAGCTGCTGTGTTATGCTGTGTGTGTGTGTGTGTGTGTGTGTGTGTGTGGTGTCACGGTTAGGTACGAGTATCAACTTGAGGGTTGAGGGTTCGAATTATGGGCACATTTATTGATAATTGGTAGGTGAGTTAAGCCCAGAGTAGGAGATTGTCTAGATGATGGGGCAGACCCAGTCCATGGTGGGTGGAACTAGGCCCTGAACAGGTGAATAAAATACAGAGAGCTGGTTGAGGAAGTTGGCATCCAAGTGTACACTTAGCCAGACATGCTGGTCTGCCAAGTAAGGATTATTCTTCTCTCAGCCATTATGTAGAGATGGTGTGGCCAGTTCCCTTGGCTCTAGTGTCCACATGAGCTCTCCCATCAAGCTGGACTAAGAACTGTAATTGGACAATCATAAGAGAATAGACCCCTTGTCCCCTTAAGCCCTTTGATGGTGATTTTATCAGCAACCATGCAGGCTAACTGCAACAGTGTGTATGGAGAAGTTTGTGTATGTGCATATTTCTGTCTGTCTGACTCTCTCTCTCAGGGCAATGGGAGAATAGATGGATATACGGGTGTGGGGGTAAACTAGTGATTTCATTGATTTTATTGGCATGTTTGTTCAATGTCCTCTGTTGGCTTTATATTCTATGCTCAGTGTTGAGTTGGATTACAGAACTGGATTACCTATCAAGGTAGGCATATGAATAGCAGAACTGTTTTTCTTGTGCTTAAAAACAGTCCTTGAAATAGATCCTATCTCTACCTTATATTTTGTGTCACTAAAATCTCTACTTGGTGATGGTTTCTACATGCAACTGCAACTTGCAGAGTTGTACAGTTGACCTCAGCGCAATAGTGTACAGTGGAAACAATTTTTACATTGTGTGGCCAAAGCACAAACCATAGAGTAAGTGATGGGGACAGTGAAACACTAGGGAAGAGCACCCCATTCCCGGGCAGCCCTCACTCCATTACTATTAATTTTTGCCAATGAGATCTCCATGAAACATTTTTTTCAAGAGAAGGTACACATCATACATTTCTATAAGAAGCTATTTCAAGAATTGTATCATTCACTTATTATAAAAAATTATGTGGTCCAGACCAACATTTCTAATCATTGAACTCGGGTCCCAGAGTCCCTGTTTAGATATTTGCATATGACTGAAATCATTGACCTGTAAATGAAAAAACATAAAGCTCTAAATATATGAACAAAGCAACTACATGTGCATATGCACATACAAACCTGCATTATCTGCACTGGTAGGCTGAGACAGGAGGACTGAGATTCAAAGGGGAATTCACAGGGGAGAAGGTTTCAGGCAGTAGGATCTTTAGAGGCAAAGGGTTAAACAGTCATAATAGAGTTCCCATGCTAGCGGGCATCTTAAGAAGCTGCCCCAGGGTACACCACTGAGTCCTGAACCCTCATTAATGTGAATGACTCAGAGGGAGTTTTGGCATCCAGATAAATTCATGCTCGGGTGGGAGGGAGGAAGGTAGAGGTGTTGGGAGAGTGGGAGAAAAGGAAGGGAAGTGACAGGGAGGGGGGACAGGAGGTAGAGTGTAATAGGGAAATAGGGACGGGGGGTGGGGGAATAGGAGGTGAGAGGAGGGGGTACCTATTGAACTTGTATGATTAGGCAAAAAAAAGTGTAATTAAAAAAAAGAAAAGAAGAAAAACAACCCGACTCCACTCCAGAAATGGCTACTAAGGGTTAGAATGCAGCAGATATAAACACAAATTTTGACTTCGTAGATCTATGAATAACTAGCAGTGGGACCTAGGACAAACTACACAACTTCTCTGAGACTGTTTTGGTTGATGAGATTCTTTGATTTCCTAGGATTTAACAGAGAGGATGAAGATATTTTATCTGTGTTTCGTAAATGGCTAATTTCTAAATAAAAATGTACATTTTTAATAAGACACTAACAACATCAAATTAAATATATAGAATGCTTTCCAAATGCATTTTGACTAAACCCATAGCATATGAAAATTATGATCAGAATTTCAATGTGAGTGAGAGATTTCTATAGACACTTTAAAGCACAGACAAAGGGCTCATGAGGTGACTCAGCAAGTAAAAGCACCTGTGCACCAAATTGGTGACCTGAGTTTGATCCCTGGAACCCACAGAATGGAAAGAGAGAACTGACTTCCAAAATTTGTCTGTCCTCTGACCTCTGCGTGTTCTCATTGGCATGCATGTGCAATTATCTCCCTCTCTTCTCTTTTTTCCTCTTCTCTTCTTACTTGTCTCAAATAGCTAAGTAAAATATTTTTAAAGAGTATATTTAAATCATAATCTAATGTTTGCTAGATTATTGCTGAATTGCACTTCAAAATTATCAACACACTGAGCTATTATATTTCTATTAGAAATATAATTATAAAGTTATACAAAAATCCTGATACCTTCTTGTATTTGTTACTTTTCTTGTTGTGACCAAGACCTGAGAAGAAGCACCTTAAAGAAGGAGGGAGATATTTTCCTAGATGGTTTCAGGGCTGAGTCCATCACAGTGGGAAGGCATGGTGCTAGGAGGGGCTCAGAGTTGTCAGGACTGGTTACACTGTGAAAGCATCTAGGCCCCTCATGAGCCAGTTTCCTTCATTGAGACACTATCTCCAAAAGGATCCACAACCTCTCACAAGACTGCTAGCAGTTTATGATGGTGGTGACTAGACTGAAAAATACATGAGCCTGTGGGGGCCATTTCACATTTCACATTCAAACCACAGTTTTTTAATATCGTAGACACTTTATTGACGCAAATCTCTCTATCTCTCTCAGACCCATTTCAGACTTGCTTCATTACAAGATATGTGTTAACATTCAATTTGTAATCTGTGTATGCTTTCTTACACCAGATTCATTTAGGCCTGATCATTAATGATTTGTCTGGATCTCTTACAGCATATTCTCTATTTTATCAGCAGAATGATTTTAATTCCACATCTTTCTCACAGATGTAGATAATAAGCTATTTATTTTTCTCCAAGTACCAGGTACTTTCAAAAGAATTTTGCATGGCTAAAACCATACTATCAACTGTCCTGCCAATGATTATAAATTGCCTTACCCTGTAAGTTATTATTTTCAGTTTATCTGCTTATTAGTTTCTCAAATGCTAATAAATAGTTCTCTTTAGAATTTTACTATGGTCAGTAGGGCTGCCTAGCTTGGGTCATGATTCATCTCAACATTTACTGCTGAGCCTTTTCTTGTGACCACGGATTGAACTTCATGATGCTCGATCATTACCTGTCACCATAATCAATCTTTCCTATAGTTTTAAAGTTCCTTGGAACTTCTTTGCTGACTCATAATTCTTTGATCCATATTTTTTTTACTTAGATAGAAAACATACCTATGATTTGTGAACAGTTACCAAGAAGAATAAATGAAAGCAGCAAGATGCCTGCAAGTATTCTTTTTTAAGTTGTTTTAATTAATTAAAGAGATGAGGACCACATTTGCATTTGCTCTCTTTTGGATAATTCTCTTAGTTTATTTTGCTCTCAAAATGGCACTCATTTAGCCATTTTGACTCAAACTGGACTCATTTAGCCATAATTATCTTACTTCTTGCTATACTTAGCATAGTTCCCAATAAATTCATGACCTAATGGCTTATAGAGTAACAAGGAGTTTTATTTTCTCTTATGATAGTCCAGTTACACTTCTTACTCCAGCTCTCCAGGAGAGTCCATACAAATATCAGGGACAGAGGGAACTGGCCACACCATATTCATAGAGCCACAGGACTTTTGAGATAGGGATAATCCCTACTTGCCAGACCAGCATGTCTGGCCAAGTATATACCAAAGGATGCCAAATCAACCAGTTCCCTCCATCTTATTCACCTACCTAGCGCCTAGTCCCACCCACCATGGGCTGAATCTTCCCAGTCAGTTAGACAATGCCCTGCAGGCTTGCTCAATTACTAATTTCTCACCACTTTGCCTAGATCTCATGCAAGTTGTCTCCAGTATCTAAATGACACTTTTTTGAAATTCAAATTGCCTTAATTGGGTCATTATATGTCTCTTCAAGGTGGAGTCTTCCTTTGCTCCCTCCCAATCTCATATTCATTCGATAGCTATTGGACCAGTAATGAGAGGTGGGACCCTGATTAGGTGATAAATTCTCATGAATGGATGAATTCAGCTGTCTGGTGGGGTGGTCTGTTATCACAGGAGTGGGCTTCTCATGACAGACTAATTGTGACCCTCTTTTCCTGTCTGTCTTGTACATACTTGCTTAGCCTTTCCACCATGTCATGATGTACTCTGAAGACCCTTTGATGTCCTATGACAGAACCATGATTCAAACAAATCTGTATCATTGATAAGTGCTTGGACTGTGGTCTGACTTGTGTCATTACAAAAGGAAATGATGAACTAAGACCCTGGCCATTTTCTGATGCTCTTTTGAGTGTCAGTGTTTCTTAGCCAAACCTGGTCACTCCAGGCTCTACTGAAAATATTCATTTTCAAGGAATGGAATGTGTTATTTTCTGAGAATCCTAGTATTTTTTCCTAGAAGAAACAATGGAAACCCATATGTGGGTCTTGATATTCCATATAAAGACTCGACAAGGTCTAAACGCTAGTGTCTTTACTGTGACATTTTTACAGGAGAAAAAAACCCCTGAAAATTACATTTCCAGTTAGAAAATTGAAATTTTTTCCCTTGCAATCTAGTTATTTATTATTCAGTTGCCCTTTAAGTGTTATTCCCTAATCAATGTTCTCTATAGTAGAGAAGCATCAAACTGCAGTTGCATGATCTGTTGGTGGATTCTTCAAGAATCCACCTTGAAGAGACATATACAGTGTCCTATTTCCTGCACTCTCAGTTAAAGTCACTTTGGGGGAGATCCTTTCTCCTCAATGGGGAGGGTCTAAAACAAGCTCTTTCAGGGATGTTGTGCTGTTCAGTATATATTTGACTAGTGGAATACAGTATGGTTAAACATAATCCAGAAACCATCATGCAAACAACCTCTTACTTACAAAGTAGAATGCTTGTGTAAGTTTTAAAAGCTCTGTTTAAAATGTGCAAATGATAATGCAGAAAAAATTCCTTTTCTAAAAATAAATGCCTTCTATCTCTTTTGTATTGCTAATCCTCTATGTGACATTCTGTAGCTCTTTTAAATATTTTTGTATTAACATTGAAATTATCCATCTGGGTGGCTTCTGCATCTGCTTGGGTATTAATAGTCTGCTCTGATCTGTCTCCATTTATGGAGGAGCTGGTATACAGAAAAGACTGGATAGATTGGCCTGAAACCATTATGAAAAAAAAGCAGATGCAAAGGTTATGTGACTCAGATATATTTGGAGCTGTAGTGATCACAGGCAATTCCTTTTCATGGCTTTAAAAAAATCACTGTTGATGACATTAAAAAATTTGAATCCCCATGCCCACTTCTTTTGTTTTTACTCATATTGCTGATTTTGATAGAGACTCCATGTTGTTCATTAACCAGCAATCAGTCTCAAAACTAAAATACTTTTCTGGGGCCATGCTTTCCTATAAGCCTAGGGCTGTGCATGCCATATTCAGGTACTACTAGAGAGAAAGGGCACTTGATATCAGATGCCCTCATTTTATATTCAGTTTGGCGTTAGTATCTGGGTAGCTGCAAGCAAACTGGTTCTCTTTTCTGGGCCTCTTCTTTCCTGTCTGCATATCAATGAAAGAAAAACCTATGTAATTAGACTGTAACGAGAATGAACTTTAAAGAAATAAGATTTGTCAAAATGTTTTATGAACAAAACGAAGAGCAGAGAGCATCTTGTCCTTACAGCTTGACAGATGTACCTAATAAGTTTGCTAATTGCAAAATGATAAATTGTCACTACAATATAAAGCATTCATGAGGTGTTGTAAGAAGCATGTGCTTCAAAAGTTAGAGTGGTTAGGCAAATCTCTTGTCATAGTTAGGCACAGGTGTTATCTTGATGGTTGAGGGTTCAAGCTCTGTACATACTTGAAGAGAATTAGTAGTTGAATTAAGCCCAGAGTGAGTCTGCTGGAGATTGTTTAGTTGGAGGGGAAGGCCCAACCTATGGTGCGTGGGACTGGGTCCGGGACAGTTGAATAAAATATAGAGAGCTGGTTGAAAAGTTGGCATCTTTCTGTATAATTGGCCAGACATGCTGATCTGTCAAGTATGGATCATCCCTCTCTCAGCAGTTATGTGGATATGGCTGACCAGTTCCCTGGGCCCATTAGTGATGGTGTATGTTCTCTTGCCAAGCTGGACAAAGAACTGTAACCCTAATAATTGAAAGAGAAAATAAATCCCCATTTCTTTAAGCTGTGTAGTCACAATTTTATCAGCAATCATGCAGGCTAATTGCAACATCTCTATATAAGAGAAAAGACTTAAATTAGGTTTTGAGAAATTAAGGATTTGTGAAATCAAAAGCGCATAGGTAGATATACCCCAAACATTCTAAGACCTAAACAGCAGATCCTTCTGAATGTGTCTGAAGGTATTTGAAGGTACAGGAAGATCTAAATTTAGGGATGCAGAATGAGGATGTTGGAAGGCCTTTAATATCTAAGGACTTAGTCCATCTGGTTGGTGACAGGAAAATTTAATGGCTCACAAGTACAACTTCAATTCTTAGCTTCCTTTAACTCAGAGATTTTTATCATCCTTCCATTCGTCCAGCGGGCAACTTCTTTATTTTGTGATGGAGAGAGATTTGCCTTGAATTGCAATAATTTCTTCCATTATACCTTTTTCTTTTCATTGATGTGGGCTCTACCTCTGAGCTCTTCCCCTAGTTCCTTTAACAATTTTCAAATAATTATTTCTGGGTCCTTGAAGGCGAATCTGGGATACATTTCCTTTTCTTTTACAATGATAAAATTTCTGGGTGAAATTCAAGCCCAGTGTGTTGGGCTTCCAAGCTTGTCTCTTAATTTGCTTTTTTCTTTTTTGCCAAGAAACATTTTGCTCTATTTTTCAAACATTCCTTTTTGTAGCGTGCCATTGCTTCATGGTCACAAAAACTCATCCATCTGTTTTCACCATTCTGTCCCAAGGTGTGCCAAAGAGAGCTCCTAGAGAGATTTCATGCAATGGTCGAGTGTCAGAAGAAAGGAGAGAAGGAACTAGATGAAGGAAGGAAGGTGAGCCTGTGTGAAAAAGGATGGATCAGTGGCATCTGAACATAGCTAATTTCAGCTCCTCTCTCAGACCATTTGCAAACCTGGGTCTTCATGATTGGGCTGATGGTGAGTAAAATCAATGGGGAAGATTTATTCTTGCAAAATAACAGAATGACTTGGGCAGTGCCTCGTCACAGACAGTAAGGCACAGGCTTAACCACTGAGTCATCTCTCTAGTCTGCCAATAGGGAATTCTAATGGACCATAAATGCCTGGCCATTTTCCCATCCATCTACTTGGTATGATGTAATTCAAAGGGCTTGGGAAGCTTAGAGCAGAGCTAAAAGAACTTTTCATAATGATGTAGGAGTAAGGATGGCATTGGCTGGAGCTACATGTGGGCAAAAGGAATGTGTATGCAAAGTTACTATTTTGCTTTCTCTGGTCTTCTAACTTGTGTCTCACATTAAAAAGAAAGGCTTTTGTTTACTTTGAGGTGAAAATGAGTCCAGAAATGCAAGCCATAAGTCCTGCTAATCTATTATTTAGGGACATTACCAAGTGCTCTTGTGTACATACAGCTTTGAACAAGAAACCAATGGGCAGAAAAGAGCATCAAAAGGATTAAATAGTAGGGTGCTCTTTGAAAAACCTTCACTGTGGCCTCTCTCTCCTGTGGGACTAAGCCCATTTCAGAGCAGAGGTTTCATTTAGCTATATTAAGAGCAAAGTTGCACTTTCTATTTTATCAATGATGTCTTCCAGTACTATATGATATCTATTAGGTTAACCAAAGCCCTGTGGCTATTGGACTTAATTTAAATGAATTAAATTCACATAAAATTTAACATTCAGTGCATTTGTCACATTATTGCCTCTCAAGTGCTGAGTAGTCAAGTCACAGTTACGTGTGGCTAATGGCTGTCACCCAGTCTATGCATTCACAAGACTTCCAAGCATCCCAGAAGTTCCAGTTCATAACACTGCTCTGGAGTTGGCTTTACCCCCTTTGTGAAGACAGCCAGGCCATGGATACAGCCTTTAACCAAATTCTGTTGCAGTTCATCTGCATGGTTGCTGATAAATGACCATCAAATTGTTTAAGGGAACAAGGGGTTTATTTCCTTAAGACAGTCTGGTTACAGTTCTCAGTCCAGCTTGACGGGAGAGCATGCACCAGCACCAAGGCCGAGGGAACTGGCCACACCTTCACCACCTAACAGCTGAGAGATGGATGATCCCTACTTGTCAGACCAGCATGTCTGGTCAAGTGAACAGAAGGATGCCAACTCTCTCAACCAGCTCTCCGTGATTTATCCAGGGCCTAGTCCCACCCACCATAGGCTGGGCCTTCCACATCAGCTAGACAATCTCCTGCAGGTTCGCTCTGGGCTTAACTCAACTATTAATTCTCCACAAATGTGCCCAGAGCTCAAACCCACAATAGTCAAGTTGACACTTGTGCCTAATTATGACACTCCACCCCTTGTCAACTTGACTCAAAAACATAGCACTTTTAAACCATAACCTTCAATCTTTGTCCCAATAGTTGTTAAAAGTTATCTTAAAAATATAAATACATTTAATTTTATTAATTCTAAATATCTAAAAGTTCTCGGACAAATTTTAAAATGTTGTCATTAAAAGTTCAATTATTAAAATGTTGGAACTGAAAGTCCTATAAAATGTCTCAAGTCTTTTAACTATGAGAGTCTATCAAATCAAAATGTTAAATACTTTAAAAAATGTTAAATACTTAACAAGGTAAACATCAAAATAGAAGTATCATAACACAATAAGAAAACATTGCATTAAAATCAAGTCCAGGGGCTGGAGAGGTGGCTCAGGGATTAAGCCTCTGCCTTGCAGGTGGAAGGTCCTGAGTTCGGATCCTAGACCACATGTATAGACGCCAGGCAGAAGCGGGGGCGGCCTGTGTTTCTGGTCCTGGTAGGGCAGAGCCTGTGAATCCTGGGGCAGAGTAAACAAGGAGGAGGTGGAGGTGGTCCATGGTGGTTCCCAAATTCGGCCATGGTTCTACATACACACATACACACACACACACACACACACACACACACACACACACACACACACACACACACAATTGAATAAAAAAAAATCAAGTATGGCATTCTTTACTTCAGTGTCCATCTTCCGTTGCTCATTACGTAGTCACGGTGGCTCGAAGATTCTAGGCATTCCCAGTCCCTGTTTGCAGCTCAAAGCTGTAAAAGCATAGTTCCTCTGAACCAGGCTGAATCTCCACTCGCAGCCGTTCTCAGCATACATCCCATGGTTCTGGCATCTCAAACACTATTCTGGGTTCGCCTCTGCAGCTATAAGCTTCACCTTTCCTTGAAAGAACTCTACTCCTACCACTTGGTGCCAAGCTTTTGCTGCTCTCCACGAATCCTATAATCATATGCCAAAACCAGTACCACCTGAGGGTCGCCGGCAGAGTCCACAGTGAGGCTGAAATGTAGCTTGGTCCACTTGAGCTACAGCTGTACCAAATTTAGCTTGCTGAGTCTGGAAAAGCCCCTTTCTAGGAGCCAAAACTTCCAAAGGGCAAGAAATGGCTTCAACTTGGGCTTTCGGCCCCTGAGGGAATCTGGATTTTCAACCCACAAAATCGCCATATGGTGGTATTCATGTTTTCCACTGTCCCAGGGCAAGTCACTAGGTTTTCCTTCATTGATGCTCATTTTTCCACCAACAGCAGCTATTCGACTGCCTGCCCTTTCTTCATGAAAATCTTCAAGACTGCCAACACAGCTCTTCTCTATCAAGCAAACCTTGATAGAGAGCATCCTCTTTAAATTCAGCTTTACCAAAGTCCTCGTTTCCCTTATTATAAACTGGGCCCAAATAATCCACAACTCTTTCACCATTCTCATTGTCCAAATGGCCCATTAAACTCTGTAGAACAGTATTTATAATCCACAAGCTCAAGCGCTTCAATTATATCAAAGTTTCTCCAACAAAACCGTTCAGAATCCATAAAAGTCACATAGCCAGATTTATAAGCAACACCCTGACTTCCTGGGTACCATTTTGCCAGAAGCTCACACTGTCTCTGGATATTCCATTTCAGATTTAATTTTTGCTTCATTTTGTTATGTTTTCTTTTTAAGCTATTTTTTACTTTTAACCTTTGTGTGAATGGTAAAGATTCTACTGAGTCTGTTGGAAAAGCCTAGAATAAGCTGGTAAAGAACAGTGAAGACCAAGCCTTTATTTATCACATTTGAGTATGTATTTTAAACTGAACGAGATTTGGGAAACAGCATGGTTAACTGGACATGGCTTAAGTATGTCTTGGAGGTATGATTGACAGGGTGGTACTGGGAGGTGGTGGGAACTTTAAGATAAGGTGCTTTATGGAAAATCAGTAAGTTACTTAGGAGGCATGCCCTCCAGAAGATTTTTGGGACTCTAGTCTTCTCTCTGGCTTCCTGTTCTGATACCTTCTCATCATGACCATCCATCCGTCATGTGGTACTTCAGTCAAAAGGGGCAGGGTCTTACCTGGATCATGCCTTTTAGACCTTCAGCCTTTGAACACTATGAGCTAAATGAGCCTTTTTTGCAAAGTTAACCTGCCTTGGGTATCTCAATAAAGTAATGAAAAGAGAACTAATACAAGCTAATTATATGACTCTGTAACTCTTAGTATATAGTTTTCCATGTGTGCTCTGACAGATGTTCCAGAGAAAGATGGCTGGATAAAGCAGGGATCCATGGTCAAATAAATGGTTGTTCCACTCATTGTTGGGCCTGGTTGGCCAACAATGATTGGTTCATTGAAGCCCATTTGAGCTGGCTGTCATGAAGTGGTTGGGAATATATTTTTCCCATTTCAAGTTTGATGCCATCACATTTATAGCTTAAAATTAAGCATGTAGAAATATTTGCAAACCCCCCAAATTGATAAATACTTAAATATTTTTGAGAGTTGGTTTTCAAGCCTGTGTCTACAAATTTTCATTAGCAATTTACATGGTGGTAGCCAGATAATTGATTCCCAATAATTGTCTGATGATAAATATATGAATGAATGAATATTACATTCTTTTCCTGGACAGTCGACGCCCATCAATAGGATAATGCTCTGAAAAGTTCTCCAATTGAATTCATACATAATTTTATATTCCCAAGCATGAATAGCCTAGGAACTCATTGTTAAATGACTTCTGTTGATTTTCAGAAGTGGTGAGGACCATTTTTGTGGAAAATATCCAAAACACTAAGAAAGAAGTACCTAGAGTCCCAATTTGTTTTCACTGCTTTTGAAGGTTTCTTGCAGAGTACGTTCTTGTGTTTAGGAAAAGCGAATCTCCGAGTCATCGGGCATTAGTTACTATTGTGCCTACTGCAGAGAACACAGTGCTAGGTGGTCTCAGTCACCAAAGAGAAGACATCAGGGAGCCTGGCTGCTTCCATCACTTTTACCCAGGAAACTGTAGTTTATTGAGTGCAGAAATTATACGGAAGCTACAAAGCAGCCAAGAAACATGGCTAACGTCTTTCCTGTTGGTCAGGAAGCTTCATTCTCACTGAGGAGACCGAGCCATCTTCTAGGGATGTGATAGGCGGCCATGCATGTGGCAGGTGGTGATGGTTCATCATTATTCTCAACTTGAAAATGAGGACGAGAAAGCTCTGAAAATTTAGAGAATTGAAGCCATTTACAACAGAGGAGTTTGCCTTGAAGACCTTCTCTGTGGCAAGGGGACTACAGGCGAAGTGTTGATCTTGACCACAAAGACGCTGCAGTCTGGTCCCACCTGGGTTACAGCATCACTTCCGTGACACCTCTCATGAGCACACGACTCTGCATCCCAGATTCGCTGACCTCAGTTCAGTCTCCAGAACCATGCCCTGCTGCTCTTCCCAAGGTTCTGTGCTCTTCTCTCTCTGCCCCCCACTCTTCATCTAGTTAGCTTCTCCTCATCTATTTGGTTTCAGCTCCACCATTATCCTACCAGGGAAGTCTTTCCTTACTAACCCCCTGCTTCTGTCCAGATTAGATTACTGGCTTGTAATCACTAATACAACTGTACTTTTCAGCTTTAGGATGGTTATATTGTTGTTTTTTTTTTTTTACTGATTCATTACAATCAGTTATAATCTGCTAATTCCACCAGACTCTTTATGCTAACTCTTTATGCTAGCCTTCTCCAGAGTGCAACCAAAATCTAACTGTAAATAGACTATGATAGTTGGGTAAAAGAATGGCTGAGTGAATGAGTAAATGAATTAAATACAGCTGCTCAAATCTGCAAGTGCCATCAAGCATCGTGAGATAGCTAACACTTTGGACAGGAGCTAGGGTTTCCAAAATGATTTCAACAGATTCATAGCATAGGCCACACATAACAAGATGCAATTTAAGAGGATAAATATGATAAACAAATGGAACAGATGAGGAAGGAAGGGGTTTTAATTAGCTGTTGGCTTAATGTGGTCTTAGAGTGGTGTGGCAGGAAGCTGATGAAGCCTCCAACTGTAAAGTGGAATGCAGACATTCCCTGCGAGCAATGACCATTTCTTTCTCATCTGCTCTCGTGGAAGATTGCACCCAATTCTGGAGGAAAAGTGTAGATTAAAAAGAAGCCTGTTTGACAAGTTTTTAATCTCTGGCGGGGGGGGGGATGACGTCCAATATCCATCAGGATGGAGTGAAGGGCATTGCAGGAGCAGCAAAACTGAAAAAAAAAATCAACAAACCATAATCCAGAATATCAGAGACTCTATATCAACCACCTGGAACTAGGTCAGCCTGATCTCTCCCCATCCTGAAGCTCAGGAAATTTGTGGAAGAGGGGGTGGTAAGATTGTAAGAGCACAAGGATAGGAGGAGTCATGATATGCAAGATATTCTACACAAGTTAGGACTGAAGCAATCATATTTGGACTTTACATGCCCTGCGCAATGTCCAACACACTATTGACCCCACAAAGTCTAGCATTTGCTAAAGGCACTAGAATCTTTGGAGGCAAGGGATTGACAGCCACAGCAGTGTTCCTATGCTTAACGGGAACACAGGAAAGGGTTCTGGGAAATGCCACTGGGTCTTTGCACCTCATCGGAGAGGAGGACCCAGAGGAGAGTTTGGCATGCATATTAAAGGATGATCCGGGGAGGGGAGGGAGAAGCATCGGGGGATGGGGAGGGAGGGAGGGTGGGGGTTGGAGGGAGAGAGGAGACCGGTGTACCTGTTAAGTTTGTATAAGTGGAAATAAAAAATAAAATAAAATAAATAAAAAGAAGCCTGTTTGAATGAGAGTCGCCAAAATTGAGAGGTATCATGGGGGAGGGGGGAGAAAGCGATGTTGTGAGAGTGTCTGCTTGTGCTTCCTGGTCATTTATAAATCATGTAGCTTATTGGGTTCACTGTGTTGGAGGCGGGAAGATCTGAGAGCTGGGCGCTGCCATGAGCCTGGCATCAGGTGTGGGGCTTCTTGCCACTGTGCCAAAGGCTAGGTGAGGGAAGGCAAGTGTGCTGGCCCTGGTCTCCACCCTCGGGTGAAACCACTGATGTCATTGTGAGGTCCTCAGGGACTCATCTAATCTTCAGCACTTCCTATTCCCCATCCAAAACAGAAATAGAAATTTGGGGATTCACTTCATAGCATATAAACTTTTGAGGGACACATTCAAGAGAGAGCCAGCATCATGAAAGTAGCAATATTTATTGTAGAGGGAGAAATGCCTGGTTAGATGAGGTGATGATTTTGTGAGGGGCGTGTAATGGACAGATGGTAGGCAGGCAGGCAAATCAATGGAATCAATGGTATATGAGAGAGAGAGAGAGAGAGAGAGAGAGAGAGAGAGAGAGAGAGAGAGAGAGAGAGAGAGAGAGACTCAGTGTAGCCCAGGCTGGCCTTGAACTTACTCTGTAATTGAGGATGACCTGGAACTCATGGCAATCCTCCTGCCTCAGCCTCCTGAACTGCTAGAATTGGAGACAGACACTATCATGCCCTGCTAGAGCTTCTATCTTTATGTATTGACTATGACTCTCCATTTTAATCTAACATTAAACAAGTCTGTTTTAGTTTTGCTGAAAATATGTATACTCTGTCTTGGGTCTTTGTACCAGTCACATAAAAATCTAAATTTTACCTGCAGAAATGTATATTTATCTGATCATATATGCAGACTCATTCTGTGAAGCCTGTCGTGCTTTGTTATTCAGGACAGTGGAAAAAAGGGTAAAAATAGGAGAATATAAGACTTTGGTATATTTTTCTTCTTTCTTTAATAAGTGGAAATTGAGAATGACTCCCACAGAGAAGTGTTAGTACTTGGGGCAATAAATAAAGAACAATGCTCGATTCTTTCTGCTTGTCAATGCAGATCACATCCTAGAACATTGATTTACAAACATCAAAAGGATATTTGCTTTTGATTTTCATTGTTTCTGAAAACACCAACATTCTTCCAGTAACCTGTGGTCTTGAATTTATGCAATGGGTTTGTGGGGTTCCTGAAATGTGCCTTACCAGGGAGTAGTTCATGTAGATTAGAGCACAGAAGCCAGTCACTGCTTTGATTTGGAAGCAGCTAAGAAACTGGAAATTGTAAAATTGTGACACACACACACACACACAGAAAGAGAGAGAGAGAGAGAGAGAGAGAGAGAGAGAGAGAGAGAGAGAGAGAGAGAGAGAGAGAGAGAGAGAATAGTTTGAGAACAGCAGTGGGGATTCTGAGGCCTTTCCTATCAGGGTTTAATTCAGTCTTGCCCAAGGCCAGCATTTTATTATCTGAGCCTGTTGGGTGTTTACCTAGTGACTGTTGATACAGGAAAGGGGAGGTGCTACCTGGCTCCTCCATTGTGGCCTCCGATCCTAGGAGGGAAATTGCTCAGATGCTCGCGGTGGTCTAAAGAGAGATGAAGCTCGAGTTTTCTAATATTCTCTCAGAACATGGGACCAGAAGTGGCTGTTTGCATCAATAAAGCTAGGCTTACATGGCAGCCTAAGAAAAGGAGAGAAATCCTTTGAGCGAGGACCACCCCAGGAGGAGGCATGGGGGCCAGACCTGCCTGCTGCAGCCCACCCTGCAATCCAGGCATCTCTCTGTCTCTCGGTCCAGGGAGGGGGTTCCCCTTTGCACACAGCGCTGATCCTCGTGGTCACATTCTGGAGGATGAATGGAGTTTTTTCATTTTCTGGTCTTGTCACCTAACATTGTTGCTTTGGTTTTAAAAATTATTTCTTAGTCCTTGATATTTTCACACCAAGTGCGATGAATGTCTGTGTTTTCACATCATCCTAACCCATCTCCTTTCCTGTCTCACCTCACACTAAAACGGTTACTTATTTATCTGAGAGAAAAGTAGAACAATAGAGCGAGAGAGAAAGAGAGAGAGAGAGAGAGACAGAGAGAGAGAGAGAGAGAGCGCATATGCATGCATGGCATCAAATGCTGTGGCATTTGGGTGGAGGCCAGAGGACAACTTTTTGGAAGTCAGTTCTCTCCTTCCACCATGTGGGCTTTCAGGTGGCCAAGCTTGTGAGCAGGATCTTACCCAGTGAGCTCCCTTGCCAGCTCCACCTCAGGCTTTCTCCTTGCCAGCCAGTCTCTGTCCTATTGCTTTTAAAAAATCTATCTATCTATCTGTCTGTCTATCTATCTATCTATCTATCTATCTATCTATCTATCTATCTATCTATCTATCTATCTATCTATCTATCCATCTATCCATCCATCCATCCATCCATCCATCCATCCATCTATCTATCTATTTATCTATCTATCCGTTGTGTGTGCATATATCAGAGGGCACTGTGTGTCCCTGTGCAGAACAAAGTGTGGCTTCGGGAATCATCCTGGATTGCTTCTACCTCCTCCTCCTGCTTTCAGCGCATCTCTCCAGGCCATCATTGCTTTGTTTTTTTTTTTTAATTTTTTTTATTATTATTTATTCAACTGTGTGCATGTGCGTGTGTATGTGCGCGCGTGTGTGTGTGTCTGTGTATGTGTAGAACCATGGACGAATTCGCGAACCACCATGGACGCCTCCACCTCCTTCTGCCCCGGGATTCACAGGCTCTGCCCTACCAGGACCAGAAGCGCAGGCCGCCCCCGCTTCCGCCTGTTATAAGGATGTATACCTCCTCCTCCTGTTTCAAGCATATCTCCAGGCATCATTGCTTTGTTTTAAGGATGAAAGTTGTATCTGATACTTTTTTGTAAATGTTGTCTTCTTTCATTTTTCAGGAGTAAAATGCCCTTTAGTGTTTTTCTTTTTTCTGTGGACTAGGAGTCAGATACTGGATAGAGAATTCAAGTCTTGGGCTGGGGATATGGTTCTGGGGTTAAGCCTCTGCCTTGCAAGCAGAAGGATCTGAGTTTAGATCCCAGATCCCATGTAAATATGCCGGTGAAAAGGGACATAGTCTACATTTCTGGCCCTGGAAGACAGAGTCTGGGAATCCCTAAAGGAAAGCATTAAGGAGATAGAGCAATCTAGGATGATTCCTGAAGTCACCCTTGGGCCTCAACAGACACATACAGTGAGAGCCATGTCTCTCTCTCTCTCTCTCTTTCTCTCTCTCACTCTCTCACTCACACACACACACACACACACACACAAGAGAAAAAACAATTCAAGTTTCCATGCCAGTATCACTTAAAGGTTTCCAAAGGTAGAATGCAGAGCAGGGAGGTAAAGCAAAGCACAGCCAATATGCAGCATGGGGGCAGATGCTCACTATGCAGGGAGCTCACTGCTCGCAGGGAACCCTCTCCATGCAAGGAATTCTCATGACCCTATTCTTTTATTATTATTATTATTATTTCTGCTCATACAAACTTAACAGGTACACCGGTCCCCTCCCTCTCTCTACCTCCCCTCAACTCCCCTGCTCCCCCATCCCCTCTCCCCTCCCTCCCCATCCCCCAGTGCCTCCTCCCCACCCCAATTCCCAGAGCATCCTTTAATGTGCATGCCAAACTCTCCTCTGGGTCCTCCTCTCCGATGAGGTGCAAGGACCCAGGGGCATTACCCAGAACCCTTTCCTGTGTTCCCTTTAAGCATAGAAACACTATTGTGACTGTCATTCCCTAGTCTCCAGGGATCCTAGTATCTTTAGTCCATGTTAGACTTTGTGGGGTCAATAATGTGTTGGACATAGAACAGGTCATGCAAAGTCCTATTATGATTGCTTCGGCCCTAACTTGTGTGGAGTGTCTTGCATATCGTTACTCTTCCCATCTTTGTGCTCTTACAATCTTACCGCCCCTTCTTCCGCAAATTTCCCTGAACTTCAGGATGGGGAGAGATTAGGCTGGCCCAGTTCCAGGTGGTTGATATAGAGTCTCTGATGTTCTGGATTATGGTTTGTTGATTTTTTTTTTTTTTGGTTTGGCTGCTCCTCCAATGCCCTTCACTCCATCCTGATGGGTACTGGAAGTCACCCCCTGGCCAGAGATAAAAAAAAAAAACCTGTTAAATTAGAGTCTTGTTATAAGAGTATATTCAAAGGTAGATGGAATAAAAGTAGGAGATCAGGGTGAGAGAGGGGTCAATCACCCATTTGCAAAATGGTTACTTTCTATCAGGCAGCCTATATGCCCTCCCCTTCTGGTGAGATCATACCCCATCAGTTGCAAATGATCAGGAAGGAAAGTCTGTGAACTTAACCAGATGTCCCATTACTTACTTGCAATCCTTGATGGTGGCCTATTTTCTCTGCTGTAACATGGTCATGACCCTATTCTTTTGCTTCGCTTCTTCACTTTCTGCCCTGCTTGTGCTCAGTGCTCCTAAGGCACCAAGCACTAAACTCGTAGTTCTCTTTGCCTTCTTCAGAGATTCTTCCCTGGTCCCAATACCTGGTTTGGAAATACTGCATTCTGTACACAATTGTCTTCTCATTGCCTACAATTTCTTACAACTTCTGTTGAAACATGTTTCATGTTAGAAAGAAAACTCTTGGAAGGTGGGGCCAGTGTCTGATCCATTCTTCAATTCCCAATGTTTAACAATTGCCTGCATGTGCTTGTTGATAAGGAGACATTTATGAATGAATGAAATAATGAATGAATGAAATACTCCCCTGGTATGCTTTCCCTTGAATTCGAGTCCCATCACAAATTCAGTCACTTTTATGGATCCAATTGAGCTAACTCCTGGGGTTAATGGATATATCTTTTCTCTTCTATTATGTTTATAAAGTCTCTTCATGAAAGCAGATAGGAATAGCACCTCTGAGGCCCACTTACATATTATTTACAATAAGCGCTTAGATGGATTGTAAGGCTCAGACTAGTAAAGCTCTACCATTATTGATTAATTCCCAATTGAAAGCACTGTGAGGAAGCATTTGCATTTTTCTGCAGTGCCCAGCATTTATTTTTAATGCCATCTTAGTGAAACAGAGGGAGTCTTTGGAGGCTCAGAGACAAGGACAGAGAGATAAGGGAAGAGGCCAGACCTGGGGTGAGGGAACCCCCTATGGGTATGAGTATGGGTCCCTGCTTTTAGCTTAATTGTGTAACATTTATTTTTTCTATGAAACTGTCTTAGAAGAAAGGATTTCCTGTTCTAAAAGTGTTAGAGGACAACTAGTATTATTTGTGAGAAGTAAGGAAGGTTAAAGAAAATAGTTGCTATTATTACCATTATTATTATGATCATTATTATTATTTATTGTGGTAAAAGTACATAGCATGATGTTAACCATTTCTCTTTTTAAGAGCTGGGCATGGAACCCAGGGCTTCATGCATAATAGGCCAATACTAGACCATTGAAATACATCACAAATCTTATTTTGCCTATTAAGGTTTCATTATACTGATGCTAACTATATGAACATTTTTGTGCAACAGGTCTTTAGAATTTCCTTATTTTTCAAACATTAGCGTGGACAGCATCTGATAAAATACTGTGGCATTTTGTTATTAATTGTTCCTTTCAGCCTGTCTCTTAATCCATTTCCATTCTCCCTTTTACAATTGCCCATGATAAAATGTATCTACTTTCCATCTCTTATTTCTTGTACATAGAGAAAATGAAAGCATGCTAGGCAAAGCTCCTTTATTCCTAAACACCACGTCTGGGCTTTATTCATGCAATGAAAGTCCCTGAGGACTGAGACATGATGTGAGTGATCTAATTTAACGCTCTTATTTGAGAATAGTCCAAAGAGCTAAGTCACTTGCTTACAATCACAGAATGAGTTGACAGCAGCATGTGGACTAGTTTTCTTATCTCTAGGTCCAATGCAGTTTACATACTTAATTGGCTTCATAGCAAAAGAATCAAGGGTCAGTGGATTATCTGCAGTCTTTAAATTAAATCCTCAGCTGTGCACACACAGTTCGTCCTGCTGTTTCTGAGTGATGAGGTGGAGGGAGAATGTTAATGATATATGTCTATTAGCAGCCTACTGTATGCTAGCTTGACAGAAAGATTGATTTTGGGTCCTGGTTCTGGAGGTGAAGTGTTGAGAGATTATATCTAGTAGTAAGGGCAGAGGTAGCACAGGACATCACATGGAAAGAGGTGGGGAACTTGCCTCTCGGAGGAATGTGATTCTCATTTATAGATGAGGACACAGACTGGATAAAGTTAAATTATATCCTGGTGATCTCAGTAGCCCACAAGGGCTCGAGACAGGACTTGAATCCAGACATACCTGAATCTAAAAGTCATATACTTTTCATATGTTGGAGGCTATCTCCCAATATCAGAAATATAGTTTATTTATATCAGTATGGCTGCCAGATGAAAGTCCTTACTATTGAATTTCAGATCTGTTATTTCTTTGATTCTTAGGGATAATCTAGAAAGGACCTTTCTTAACCTTCTTTAAATTGTTCGAGTTTTTAACCTTTAAGATTTATTACTTGCTAGGAATAAGGTATTTATTCAAAATGATTTTTGTCATGGTATGAATAGGTGAAAATATTAGAATATAAAGTAAAGTTTTATTCAAACATGGGGTTTCTTTTTGGTAGTAAAGCCTAAAATGTAAATATCAAATCTCTTTCTATGCTAAGAAAAATTATTATGCTCTTGAGAGCTGAGAGGAAAAAGTATTCCACTTTAGTTTCTCCTCTAGAAAACAAAGCAAAATTAATTGAGCTTTAAGGTTTCTGTCCTGCTTTAATGGCAATAATAGCCAAAATCTACTACTGTGCAGCTCTGTGCCAAACACTGGGACAAGCACTTTGAGTACATTGTATGATTTAATCCTCCCAGCAGCTCTGTGATCTCAGTACTTGAATCCTCATTCTATAAAGGGGAAGAGAATGATTAGGTGGTGGTGAAGGAATGAAATGTGTTCCCCATGAAAGATTTGTTAAAATCCTAACTCAGTATTTCAAGAAGTGGCTTTTCTTAAGAACACAGTCTTGGTAGATGTGATTGAGTTTATGCAAGGTCATTAAGGTGAGCTCTATTCAATATGATTGGGCATGCTGTAGAAAAGGGGAAATTTGAGGAACATAAGCTAAAGCTGTACGACAGAAACAGACATACCTTGGGAAAAGACAGCCATGTGACCAGAGCGATGTATTTACAGCTCATGAATTCTAAAAGCTAGAAGCTAGAAGAAGCCAGGAAGGGTGCCCCACCTGAGGTTCCAGAGAGGGTGTGGCCCTGTGGCACCTGCTTTCAGATTTCTAGTCTCCAGAGCTGGACTATCAGACAATGATCTTGTTAGTCAAGCTTTCCAGTGATTTGTGCTTTGTTATGGCAGACCTAAGAGACTAGCCCAAGGTCAGAACCAACATCAAGTGATAGCATAAAGATTTGGACACATTATGAGCTCAATAAGTGCCATTTACTATTATCTGCAACATTGCAAATAATTATCCTCAAGCCTGTGCTATTTTTCGTCTATTATGCTGTAACTGGGTCATGCTGGTTATACATTTAAAAATCCACTGATACTCCTCAACACTAAATAAATCAGTTATCTACACATAAGCAGCTTCTCAAGTCCAGACAACAGATAGGCCCACCAAAAGAAGGTGCACGCTTAAGAAGCCGCATGAAACATCTGCAGGACCTTGTCAGAGAACATGTGTGAAATGATCACTAGTTCTTGTCTATATTCAGGCAAGTGATCTGTCTCATTGTTTGACAAAGTACTTGATGAAAGTACTAAAGAAGGAAGGGTTTATTTTGGTTTATAGTTAAAGAACAAATATTTCTTCATAGCAGGAAAGGTGTGGTTGCAGGAGCAGGAGATAGTTGGGAAGTCAGGAAGCAGAGAACAGGAAATGCCTATGGTCATCTCGCTTCCTCCTTTCATCCACTCCTGGACTTCAGCCTATGGAATGGTACCAGCCACATTTAGTGTGGGTCTTTCCACCTCAATTAACCTAATTTAGATCATCCCTCTCAGACATGCCCAGAAACCTGTTTCCATGGCGATTCTAAATTTCATCCAGTTGACAATCAAAAAGACTTGTCACACAAACCTAATCAGAAGCCCTAAATCCTGAGCTAGTGAAGAGGGACAACTGTTAAGTCCTGTGTCTTATTAGAATTTCCTGGAAGAAGATCATTCAATTTAATTGAGCATCTCAATTCAGCACCACTGCCTATTCTCTATGTATCCACAGAAACATAATTCTACTTCTTAATTTTCCGGACCTGCAGATAATTGGTTCCACAGAGACACAAAGACTGGCTCTCCACCGAACATCAGAAACTCTGCTTGCCAGTAATCAGAGGATCAGCTTCCTTTGAAGTTAGGAAACTGGGGATGTGTAGGGGTGGGGGATGGTGGGGAAGGAAGAGGAGCATTTCTGGGTTCTTTGTCATAATAACACCGAATCATGATTGTTTCTAAGATAAAGCAGAGACAACCCAACTAGACCGCATCTCCACTCTCTCCCTGCTCCATCCCTTACCTGAAGTGTATATACTACACATGTAGAGCTCAGTGGGAAACAAAGAAGCATTTTTCTTTAGTTACATAGATTGTCCTTACTCTCATCTTTGGCAGAGTTACCAATAATGAAGTCTGGGCAGAAATAGCCTTGTGGATGAAGCCACACAGTAAGTCATTTGGAGGGTTGATTTCTAACTTAGATTTGTTGCTGGCCTGCTTTGGAATTCTAGTAAGTCGCATGACCTTGGTTGACTTACTTGTGAAATCTCAGATGTCGTAGAGCCCAAATCTGTGTTATAGATGTGAATTTTTTTAGAAAAAACATCATGGATTCTTTGTAAGTACAGGGCCCTGTTGTGAAACACATTCTAACAGGAATTTATTTGTATGGTACTGTGCATCCAATTCTTAGAAGAGTTACAGAGAAAGCATCATGGCTAATATTAGGTAGCACTTTGTACCTCTTTCTCCACCTAGCCTTTTATCATAGCTTTGGAGTCAAAATAACTCCACAAATCATTACACTCCAGTGGCTTTGGCTGCATCTGAGAGTGAAAGAGGCAGAGTGGAACTATATACAAGCAGCCACAGGCCACCTAGACATGAGCTTTGCCTCTTAAAGTGGTGAGATTCATTCCTTTATCCTGACCTGGACTCTAGCTCTGATCTTTTTCTTTATGGTTCAGCTGCTATGAATTTCCAGGGCATTTGATAATAGTTTGTCTCAACCTGAATCTTGTCTGACATTTGCCCTTTGCTTGAGAAATTTAAATGCAAAAAAGTAACTCTCACACATTATCTAGAAAAGGTAGCTCCCAATATTGTGCTTCCTGTGGGTGGATGGCTTCTCTCAGTCAGAGAAAGAGGGAGGCACAGGATTAGCTTCTATTTCCTATGAGGAACAGCCAAAACTACTAAGGCTTATGTACTATCTCCAGATTAATCATAATTATGCTTTCTTCTTTTATCCAAAAACTGTCACTAACTCTAGCTGTATCAGTCAGCTTTCTCTGCTTATCATGCTACTCTGAAACTCAGTGAACTAAAGTAATAACTATTGGTTGCCTCTCACCATTCTGTGGGTTGACTATTATTATCTAGTCTGGATTAACACATCTTGGTCTACTTTATTTATATATCTGTAGGGAGGGAGACGGGTCAAGGCTTTGGGAACATGTACTTTGGAACATCTGTCAGCCAGCTTCTGGCAGGTGAACCTTTACTACTCCACATGTGGTTTCCTAAGAGAAGCAATAGAGGGCGTGTCTCCAGCCCATAAGCGCATTAAGTCCCCGTTTGCTAGGGGACTTTTGTCCAAGACTAGAATCAAAGCAAGGAAGTAAGCAACTGTGATTATTGGAAGAAACCATTACTATAACACCACTCATTAAGTGCTTAACTTCTCAACCATTAAACCATTCCCCCTTCAGTCAGTCAACGCAGCACTGTGGTGCACAGGGCAGATGGATCATCCAATCTTCTGCCAACCAGAGCTGCTTGTTTGGCACCACACTTTCTGGTCCATGTCATTACTGGTACACGTCTCTCTGCTGAAGTCCTTTCCCGGATTCGCCGCTAGGTCCATTTCATCACAGAACAACAAAGTAATTCAGCCTTTATAATTTCCTAAGTATGTGAGTTATACAACAAAAGATGAATTTACCATATGTATTTCAGAAACTTAGGACTGCCTACCCTGAAAGAGCCAGTTTAAATGCTAACCTTTGAAAAGCTTTCATGTTATCTTCTAGACGGAAGTAAACTCTTCTGCCTGCTGGTTATTTGATGGCCTCTTTCATGGCTCTGATCAGTTACTGTCTTGTATCATAGCGCACACCATCTGTATATATTTCCTCTAGTCTTTTATTCACTCAGGTTTTTCATTTATTCAACAGACGTTTATCAGACGTGAAGTCTCGGCTACTTTTTAGGCATTTGGAACGCTTTAGTAAACAAAACTGACAGATTCCCTGTTCTCTTTAGCTTTACGTTTTAGTGGAATGGGACAATAAATAGAACATGTAGTGAGGAAATGACAGAGCATAGTCCCAATGGATTCGCAAATAGAAATATACCTATATACATATTTATGTACATTACATAAGGCAGTCACTGAGGAAGCAGCTGGTGTGGAAGCAACACTTTCTTTTTTCATGTATCTCTCTCTTCTCTCTTTCTGTCTCTCGTGTGTGTGTGTGTGTGTCTATGTGTGTGTGTGTGTATGTGTGTGTGTGTGTGTGTGTGTGTGTGTGTGTGTGCGCGCGCGCGCGCACGTAAGTCAGAGGACAACTTGTAGCAATATTCTCTCCTTCTACTATGCGGATGCAGGGATTGAAGTTAGGTGGTCCAGTTTGGTGACAAGGCTTTTTCCCGCTGAGCCATCTCAGCGGCCCAAAGCAACAGTTTCTAGTCTAGTTTTCAGGTGTCTTCTTTGACGATTGGCAGCAGTTTCTCTGGCAAAAGGAGCATGCGTGGGCTTCTCTCCAGTGGGGATCCTTTCACGAGCCTGTAAGCTGGTTTTGAGGCCTGAGGATTTTGCTTGCATGCTGCCTGTCAAAAGTTGATTTTGTGTGAATTATCAGATGCACTTGCAGGTCCGAGGCCCTATAGAAGCCTTCATGTTACTCAGCACAGACAAATCACATGCCTACATCTTCTGACGTGCCCTAAAGCAAACTTGAGTTGTTTCCCACATTTGTATGCTTTGTGGTTCCTTTGTGGTTCTTGGTGGCCCCACATATGGCATTTCCCTCCTTGCTCTGGGGGACTGGGATGGTTCAGGGGAGGTCTGGTCTAGCCCGGAGAGAAGCTCCACAGAGACATCATAAGCTGAAGCTCCTTCTAGCAAACTTCCTGGCACTCAAAGTGGCCAACCTCGGTCTCCTGGTGTTGTGTGGCAAGGAACACCATCCTCTTCAGGCTTTCAGTGGTTCTCTTTTCGGATAATAAGTAATGATATTTGAATTCTTTGACTATAGTATTGTCATTTACTTCAGTAGTTTCCTGGTAATTATTAGTCATTTTTAAAAATTTCTTCTCTTGGGGAGTCTAGGAAGGTGTTCCCATACTGTCTCCTGTTGTACATTCTAGTGGCCATTGTTTTTTGAGATGAGCAGTAACATGTCTTAAGGATATAGCCTTAGAAAAAAAAGGGCTTCTTATCCTATGTGTGGACCTGGCCCAGGGATGGCGGCTTCATGCACTCTTCCATTAATCTCTCCAGGTTTTTGCCACTTGATCCCCATTTCTTTTTGAGAGTGGACTTGTTCTCAAGCTGTCCACTAATAATAAATGACTCCAGGACCGAGAAGTAACTTCCTTCTTGCTATGTCTGTCTGCAGCTAAAGCTGTAAAACCCCCTAGCTGCAGTTCCTGCCTCGTTCATGACTTATTGCTGGGTTGAAAAAGACAACTGCATATGAACTCAATTGCTCCCCTCTCTCTTCTGGACAGTAAATTCTTGGGTTGGTTTAAACTTCAGGTCTTCTGGTTCAGCATCGTGTGGGAACAGTTCACCCCAAAGTCAGCTCCTGAAATTTCGAGCCATTCTTTTTTTATTTTTTTTTCCCAATCATACAAGCTTAATAGGTGTTTTGGTCCTCTCCCTCCCTCCGCCCCTCCCCAGTCCCCCTTGTACCCTCCCCCCTTCTCCTTCCTTTTATCCTCTCCATCCCCCCTCCCAGTGCCTCCTCTTTCCTCCTCCTATCCCCTGGAGCATCCCCCTGTGAGAACACCAAACTTCTTGCTGAGTCCTCCACTCCAGTGAGGTGTAAGGACTCAGTGGCATAGCCCAGAGGCTCCCCACCCCCACCCTCGGTTCCCCCTTAGTATGGGAACACTAGTATGATTATTAACTCTTGACAGGAGTTCTGAAGACAGTCAACCTTGGTGATTCCGTGTCTGCTGCCTCGCATCTCTGGGGTGCTGTTTCAGCAACTGGTGGATGCCTAAGGGCAGTCAGTAGATGTCAAAATTCTCAGCTGAACTTTGGATGGAGTGATTGGGTTGCTTCGCGGGGTATCAGCATGTGCTTATCATGTTCTCTGTCAGTTTCTGCACTTTCTGCCTGAAGCCTTTCTGTCTGGCACTCAGGCGTCAATGCTCCTGGAAACAGGCTTCACCAAATAGAGGACAGGAATCAGTGAATAGACAGTCAGCGTCTCTCCTCACCCAGCCCTCATGTTCACCCCATGCTGGATAGACTGCTGTGATAACTTGAGTGCACTGTTGGGACATCCTGCACCGTGGGGACATAACTCACTGTTGGGACATCCTGAGACATGTTTTTCCAGAGAGAATCCTGGGAAGTGTGAGCCTTAGCCACTCACAATTGTAGCTGGTTAAGGAATGGATTCTTTCATCGCTGGCTGATCTGATCCATTTCCTGCACCCCCTACCTGCAATGTTTGGGGCTTACCTGGGAATGAACTAACTCCTGGTTCACAAGTTTTGTCTGGGGCACCACTTCCGGAGATGAGTAGGATCTCCTGGTTTCTCTTCTTACATAATTCGTTCATCATTGGGGAATTTAGACAAGGGACTGTAATTATAATGCAGTATAAGAGCTAACTAACATTTATTGTACTGTGCCAAAGCGATTTCAATGAAACTAAGAAATACTATTATTCCTATTTACAGAAAGGGAAGTCAAGGCTGGGGAAATTAAGGCGGCTTCCCGGGGGCCATTCAAACCATCAGCTCGTGGGGAATTAAACCCAGACGTAGAGGATTTCAGAGTGGGAACTCCGCCTCTCTGGATGCTTCCTCCCTGTTGGCAGATGGCTTTTGGAAGCCTTTGCTTTATTACAAAATCTTGACAGGGATTGAAGTTTTGGGCCATAAACACGGCCAGGTGTTTAACTAATGGTTGTCATCTATCAGTGGAGTCCTGGCCTGGAAGAGCGAGGCTGTGGGACCAGCGCTCTCCAGGCTCTAGACACACTCATCCTTTAAGCCGCCTGGTTGCTTAGGACAAATCCCTGGCTTGGATGGTCAGCCGGGTCTATGCTCCTGCTTAGCCTAGCCAGTCATCTCCGGTCAGTTAGCAGCTTGGGGACCTTCTCCTTCTCCTTCCCCAGCTCCCTGTGTTCCTGTTGGTGGGGGTGGTTCTGTCGCCTTTACTTCCCAGGTCACTGAAGGCACCAGCAGGTCACTGGCAGCTAATTGCTCCATTGTTTCAGTGCCCTCCTTGTCAGCCACAGGTCCCCGAGCAGCTTTCCCACAGGAAGCCAAGCTTGAGACCGTGAGAGGTGGCTCGTTACTGAGAGCTGCTGCTATGGGAGATGGGCAGGGGCACCTGGAGAGAGCAAGGAGGGAGCAGACCCTCCAGGCTAATGGACCACCCTTGCATTCCTGCTAGGAACGGCACTGGCCTTCATGGTTCTTGCTGAGAGGGCCAACAGTCTGACTCACTGTCCCCTCCTCCTACCAAATTTAAAATGATCAACAGTGCTTTCTCTCTCTCTCTCTCTCTCTCTCTCTCTCTCTCTCTCTCTCTGTCCAACAGTTCCATGCAAAATCATGGTAAATTATTCTACCTTAATCTACTAATCTCTGTGAATAAAAGTCTAGATGGGCGCTTCCAATGCCAGCTGTCCAGATGGGATGCCATTAGACAAGTACGTCGCCTTCTATCCTCAGCTTCCCGAGCAGTTGAAATAGGATGAAGACTATATCTAAGACCCTGAAGGTAATATGGCCAGGCTAAGATTTTTGCCCCTTACATGATATCAAAGCATCTCTCTCTCTCTTTCTCTCTCCCTCTCTGTCTGTGTCTCTCGGACTGGCATGTAGTAAAGGCTCAGAATGCTTCCGCACCATCGCACCAACTGTAAAGCAGGTAGGGCTCTTCACTAACCTCTACTAGTGTCACCCTCAAGCACCCAGAGTCTTTAACGTGTCCCACTCCGTTAAGCCTGCTTCTTCATAAGACTTTGGAATTTGGACTGGGAAATCCAGAAATCCTTAGATATGATTCTGGCTCTGCCGCTTGAGAGCCACATCTGCTTTCTGTTTCTTGAGTTTTAAAGGGAAAAGCCTGGCTTAGGTGATCTGGTTAAGATACCTTCTTGACTACAATAGAAAAGTAGAGTCAGACAGCTGGGATTTGAATCCCTAGCCTTTGCCTGGCCTGTGCCTAAAGTAGTAAGCTGGGGATAAGGCCAGCTGTGTACCTCACAGTCATAACCCGGCCCAGTGCAAGCCAAGCATGTCTCAGGACAGCGTCTGACCGGTACTATTATTAGTAGCAGCACTAACAGCAACAGTCCCAAAATAAAAGTTTCTCTTCTAGGAGCAAGGAGCTCTTTCCACTCAGCCTGATGTCAGAGTGTCAGTTGCTTTATAAAGATGTTGCTGTCTGTTAAAGGGATTTTCAGAAGGAAGCTTTCCAGGGGCTTCTGTACTCCTTGACGACAATGCTGCTTGGGCTTCAGCTCTGGCCTGACATTTCCTTTTTCATCTGGGGAAAGGTTTACTTAACCTCTCTTTTTCTCAGCTCTGCTTGGCATTCTTATTCAAATCAGACCCCAATCAGAGGGCAGTTCACACCAGTCAGTCAGACAAGCTTGCATGTGTGGGTTTTAATTAACTCGGGCCTTCCCACCATTCACATCCAAAGGAAATCCTTGCAGTGGAGGATCTGGAATACAGTCTCAATGGAAATCTTCAGTGACTAGAAAGTGCAGAACTTGTGAAATGTAATGGAAATTGGCAGGCAGTTATAGATGGAGGCCAGCCATGGATATTCAGGGTGACTCACAGGAGCCAGGAGAAAACCCAGAAGCCCTCCGATATTGATATTCAAGGGCTCCAGTTTGCTCAGTAGTCTCTTATTCAGTTTTGCATGTTGTTGTTTTTTCAATTTATGCTTATGCTCTATGAGTTTTCACAACAGCAATCCTTTTAATGATAGAAACAGATTCTAGTAGTAAGAGTCAACAGGACCTCAGTGGACATCCAGTGTAATCGGCTCTCTGAAGTCTGAATCTCCATTGCATTGACAGGCATTCTCCAGAGACACTGAGCCAGTAGTCAGTGCTCCCCAGAGACACAGCGGATTGATAGATATTAGACAAAATAGGCTGATGACAGATGACAGCTAGCTAGCTAGCTAGCTACCTGGACACATACATATGTAAAGATAGATCAATAGATACCTACATACATAGGATAAATGAATAGATGGAAGGATGGGTAGGTACATATATATGTATATATATATATATATATATATACACACACACATACACAGAGATAGATGATAAATATATACATACATAGAGATAGTGGATAGATAGATAGACAGATAGTAGATAGATGCAGACAGACAGATAGGTAAGTAGAAGAGACACACATAGAAGATTTATTATAGGAATTGCTTCACTTGGTCTTGGTGGCCGTCAAGATCCATGACCTTCATCTGTCAGCTGTGGAGCAGAGAAAGCCAGTAATGTTATTATGAGTTTGAGTTCAAAATCCAGAGAAGCAGGAAGACAAAGGGCTCCAGCAGAGAAAGAGCGTGCCAGGAACCTTAGTACTTTAGATGATGTTACCCATTCTGGGTAAGGGAAATCTTTTTTTTTTTTTTTTGTCTCACTTCATGGCCTGACCTGTCTTGGTACTCATTATATAGCATAGTACTTGAACCCATGACAACCCACCTGTCTCAGCCTCCCGAGTACTGGGATACAGGAGTGAGATACCACCTCCAGCTCAGGGAAGGTACAACTTCTTTATTTAGTCTGCAGATTAACATGCTGAGCTGGAGGGACTGGAAAGCATCCTTTTTACTCATAGAGTTCACACATAGCATCAACTGTCACTCCCACTTCGTGGTTCCTTGCAAAGAGGTTCGCTTATCTCTGCTAGGGTGCCGGTAGTCTCAAGACATGGTTTACAATCATCTCATCCTTGTTCAGCTGTCTTTAAAAAGTGCTTTGAGAACAACACAGGCTCCCTGAAGCTTCTTTGTTTATTTTCCAGAACTTCTTTGGACCATCCAGGCCACATATCTGAATGCATCCCAGAATTCAGTCATTCATATACCATCTTTATCATTGTTTATATTAGAACACTATATTAAAATTGAACTGTCTCTTTAAAATTTTAATATTAACATTTTCCTGGGAAAGTTATCTGAGAAATCTTGATTTCAAAGGGGAGATTTTTTTAATTATTTATATTAATTTTTAGGGTTGCATACATGAATATCTTGAATTTATGATATTTTTACCCCTCAATCCCCAGTCTAATTCCCCATCTTTCCCCCTTACAACCCAGAGGAGAAATGTTTTTATATAATGCATATAAAAATAAATTATCATGGGTACTACCAGAAGTATATGCCATAACTCCTAATAATGCTGCCTTATTATATTGATGTAAATGAAGTATATTGGGACAGATATTAATGTGTATTGAGCAAGTACTCTGTGCTATCTACACAGTGGGAGTTTTATATGTTATCTAATGAATAGTCTGATGTACACAATAACCTCACAGGCTCAGTGTTGCTTGTATATTTGTTTTATAAATGAAGAAGTGGAAGTTCAGAGAGTAAATACTTGCCTGAAATTATATGATTGGTGACTGCAAGTGTCGGGGCTTGATTCATGCCTTCTGGTTTCAATTGCTCAGCTTCGTCAGCTGGGCCACAGAATAAGAAGTTCTTGTCTCAGAAGACAGTTGTACCAGGGGACTGGCATTCATTTGTTCATTCGTTCATTCGTTCATTCGTTCATTCATTCATTCGTTCATTCATTCATGTCTGAAGACGATGTCTTCATGTGTAAACAGCTTCCTGCTGATGAGAACAGTTGTTCCTTCAGACAGTTCAGTTGACAGACAGGAATATGGCAGGTGTATATTAGCTGCAATTCCTTTCTCATGAGGAATGTCTTGGTCTGGGATCCAGCTTGAGACAGGCTAGACACAAACAACAGATGTTGATCTAAAAGTTTGGGAGGGTGGGGTATGGGACAGGAATAGTTTCTCCTTTCATCCTTTCAGCCCTTCATGCCTTCAGTAGGCAGGGAGGGTGCGAATAAGAGGCTGCAGAAGTCTTGGGGGGGGGGAACTCTGCTGGCCTGAGGGCTGGAAAGTCCTGTAAAGCCACTGTGATCTTTGCACAAGCTGACTGATAACCTCCTACAATTTATTTTTCTAGAACATTTTAGGATAGCATTTCCAGACATACCAGCACAGGGTAGGTATGGTATATAATATCTTTAAAAACAATCCAAAAAAGGATCCCATGGCCAAATAAATTTGGCAAATGATCCATATTATACTCCTCCTCCTTCCAAATGATTCTAAATGTTTGTGGCCCCTCAAAGATGCTAAGAACAGATAACCAATTTCTGAGTTTAATGTAGGGTTTCCCAAAATTATTTGGCCATGGCTAAGCAAAAGTCAGAAGGCCCTGGAAGAGCCAAGAGAGACATTTGTGTGTCTTTCAGCTGACTATGTGGCATTAGCTGTCTCGCCCTTTTGAAATATCTGATTTCATGTAGGCTTTAGCCATTTATTATCTTAGACCTCATTTTTCTTTTTATAGATCTGTAAATTGTAACAAATGAATAATGACGCAAGCGATGCTTGTTCCTCTGCTGGAGCGGCATGAGGCATCTGTTAGCGTGTTTCTTCCAACACACCTGGTGCTTACCTTGGCTCATTGCATTCCACTTTGTTCTTGTCTCCCCCTCCCCCACTTTATTTGATGAGCTCAGTAAAATCCTTGACACATTTTAATTTTAGGTTTGTAGAGCAGGTATGATCTTTCTGCTTCCTAAGAATGATCTTTCTGGATTCAGAACTTACTTTTGTTAACTGGCCGGCTATTAACTTGAGTCTTCACACAAGCTTTGGGTCTGGCCCCTGCAGCCTATATAGTCCTGGCTACTGGATCCCCTTCCTAGCTGTCACCTTCAAATTCGCCCCCTAGAGATTCAAGTTTCTTCTAAGGGTGACAATCTCCTCTCCTGTAGTGTCACTGGGTCGGGGAGTCTAAAGATCACAGATCCCAACAAGATTTTCCTGCCAACCCTTTACAGTCTCCAACCTTTGTTTTTGACAGCAGTTTCTCTATGGAGCTGTGATTTCCCTCAACCTTTGCTTATCCAAATCTTTGATGTCTTTCCAAACCCAAGATTTTTCTCCATGCAACTGTCAACTAATTTCTTTCTTTCTGTAGTGTGGCCTTCTTCATGTATGTCCCAGTGCTGTATTTGAACATGGACACTTTCAACTAATACCAGAAAGGGAGAGCACAATCATTTATATTTTTGATGGAAGAGTTGTATGGCTGGTCCTGTGTATGTGTATGTATGTGTGTACACAAATGATTCCTTAAGGCATATGGTTTCCCAACTTTCTTTCCTTTCAGATTCTGGCAAAATATATCTTGTCCCTGTGGATACAAAGGCTTAAAGAACATCATGGATTTGAAATCATTGAGTATGCATATTGTTGAGGAAATGTAATGTTTTTTTCTTTTTAAGAAATGTCAACAATCCTTTAAAAATTAGTACTCTGGGGGCTGGAGAGGTGGCTCAGGGGTTAAGCCTCTGCTTTGCAGGTGGAAAGTCCTGAATTCGGATCCTAGACCCCACGTATAGACGCCAGGCGGAAGCGGGGGCAGCCTGCGTTTCTGGTCCTGGTAGGGCGGAGCCTGTGAATCCCGGGGCAGAGTAAACAAGGAGGAGGTGGAGGCATCCATGGTGGTTCCCGAATTCGTCCGTGGTTTTACATACACACGCGCATGCACACACACACACACATACACACAACACACACACACACACACACACACACACACACACACACACACAATTGAATAAAAATAATAAATAAAAAAAAATTAAAAAAATTAGTACCCTGATCAGCAATGGCAAATGGGACCTAATGAAATTAAAAATATTTTATCTAGAAAAAGAAACCCTTAATCAAGCAATCCCCCTACAGAATGGAATAAAAAAAATCACAGCTACGCATCTGACAGTAGATTAGTGCCCAGAATACATAAAGAATTGAAAAGAATCTTGTATCAACAAAACAACCAACTCAATTAGAAAAAAAATGGATTATTCGTCTGAACAGAGTATCCTCAAAAGAAAAAACATACAAATGTCTAACAAATATCTAAAACAGTCTTCAGCTTCCTAGGCATCAAGGAAATGCAAATCGGATTCCCTAGGAGATTTCATCTTGTCCCACACAGAATAGCTGAGACTGAAAGAACAAATAGCAACAAATGCTGGTGAGGTTATGGGGAGAGGAGAACACTTATTCACTGCTGGTGGGAATGTCAACTAGTGTAGTCATGACAGAAGTCAGTATGGAAATTCTTCAAACAAAACTTCCTTCCTTCCTTCCTTCCTTCCTTCCTTCCTTCCTTCCTTCCTTCCTTCCTTCCTTCCTTCCTTCCTTCCTCCCTCCCTCCCTCCCTCCCTCCCTCCCTCCCTCCCTCCCTCCCTCCTCCCTCCCTCTCTCTCTCTCTCTGTCTCTCTCTCATTTTCTCTTTCATTCGTTCTGGTGTGTGATGTGTATGGCTATGGTAGTGTGTGAGCATGCTCATGTGTGTAGTGTGGCCTGCACGTGCCACGGTGCATGTGTGGTGGTCAGATGACAACCTCAGAAGTATCAACTGTTTCCTTCCATCCAGTTCAGCCTGGATCTCTTTGTTCTTATTGCTGGATGTGACAGCCCAGGATTTCTCCTGGCTTTCTGCTTTCTGTTTCGCTGTAGGAGCACTGGGGTTGCAGACGTGGACTCTGGGGATTCAGGCTCACTCTTATGTGACCAGTGCTTTTACCGAATGAGTCATTTCCCCAGCTCCGAGACCCCTTTCTTTGCTGAAATAATAGACTGGGAGTGAGCCAGTGAGGACTCTGATGTACCTAGAGCTGTGTGATACTCAGTCCTGGTGAGATCGGGTCAGTTTGGTCCTGCTTAACATGCAGGTTCTGAACTTTCTCCCGGACCAGGATGGCAGATTTCCCCACGCTGGCAAGATATGTTTTAAGAAACATCTTTTCCATAGGGATTTGGAAAAGTATTTTTAGAATCGCCAACTTCAAATGGTAGTTCTCCTCATCTTTTAAAGTCCTATGTGCTTCTTCAAAATGGGAATTCTCCCAGGACTCATTTTTTTTAAAACAGAGAAGGAATAGGAACTTGAGAGATGGCTGTGTGGTTAAACCTCTACCTAGCAAGTAGTAGGACCTGAGTTGAAGTACAGATCCTACTTAAAAATGCCAGGCAGAAATGGCTGTGGCATGCAATTCTGGCCCTGGTAGGCAGAGCCTGGGCAAAGCCTGTGGAGCAAAGTCAAAAGGAGGTAGAGCAATCCAGTCACCCTTGGGCTTCACAGGCACACACAGTACCCTCTGTCACACACACACACACACATGCACACGCACACACACACACACACGGGTGCATTCATGCATATGAACATGCATGAAAAATAAAAAGAATAGGGACAGGAAGAAGGCACCTCGCCTCCAAATTCAGT
Organism: Typhlomys cinereus; assembly: GCA_023101885.1. Lineage (NCBI taxonomy): Eukaryota > Metazoa > Chordata > Mammalia > Rodentia > Platacanthomyidae > Typhlomys > Typhlomys cinereus. The sequence goes on along the minus strand of JALPQD010000183.1, from coordinate 1,243,788 downwards.
CACCCCTCACTTTCCTCCACTGTCCCCTCTAACACTTTAGAAACAGCTTGAAAGTTAATGAGCTAAAACACACACCTTGAAGGCGCCTTGCTCTGCTCATGTGTAGAAGGTTGAAAAATGCCCCCCCTGCCCCACGTTTCCACGTCAATCCCTGGAACTTGTGAATGGACCTACTGCAAAAGGGTCTTTGTGGGTGACCTTCCACTAAGGAACTGGTTTGTCCCGGCTGACCCTGGTGCTGTCATAGGTCCTCACAAGAGGGGTCACAGGGCAGTTCAGGTAGAAGAGACACAGGCACACCCAGAGAGGACAGGGACCCCTGTGCTGCTGCTGCAAACCCAGGAATGTGGGGGCTGCCCCAAGGAGAAGGGATTCCGATTCACCCCAGGAACCCATGGAGAAAGTGTGGTTCTGCCAGAATTTGTGCTTGTAATCTTCAGGCTGTGAGAGAGGGACTTGCTTTTGTTGTAAGCCATGAAGCTTGTGGTAATTTGTCATAGCAGCCATAGGAAGCAAATGCACTGTGCAATTAAGACATAATCTTCCAAGGTATTAAAATGCTTCCATTTCTGTGAAAAACAATTGTTGGTTATTGCCATCAACCTTCTCTTGGGAAGATATTGCACTCGATACTGACATGCGGGATGATCATCCAGTAGGAATCAGAACCCTTCCTCATTCTTTTCTTCTGAAAGAAAGCGTGACTATTAGTCCAGCTAGTTTGTTTTTTTAATTTTTTTATTATTTATTATTTATTCAATTGTGTGTGTGTGTACGTGTGTGTGTGTGTGTGTGTGTGTGTGTGTGTGTGTGTGTGTGTAGAACCATGGGCGAATTCGGGAACCACCATGGACGCCTCTACCTCCTCCTTGTTTACTCTGCCCCGGGATTCACAGGCTCCGCCCACCAGGACCAGAAACACAGGCCACCCCGCTTCTGCCTGGAGTCTATACATGGGGTCTAGGATCGGAACTCAGGACCTTCCACCTGCAAGGCAGAGGCCTAATCCCTGAGCCACCTCTCCAGCCCCTAGTTTAATTTTTTTAATTGCTCCTCTAGTACGCTTTGGAGGAACTTCTGTAATAGGAAAGTTTTGCTGTTTCCAAGCACACACCCTGCCATATTTTCCCCTACAAGCCCTACATTCTGCTTCTGTGCTCTAATCTATTTCCATGAGTTCGGTCTTGAGAAGATGGAAATACAAATGGCTTGGAAAAAAAGAACTCTGCCTGTAGTGAGAGATAATGTACCTTTTTATTTTGTAGAAATTAAGCTATTACTGAATCCATAGAACATAAATATTTAAGCATTAAGTAGCTATTTATGCAAATCGATAAATGAGAAGGAAAAAGCATTAGCAGAAAAAACAAATGCACTATTATAGAAGTAGAAAGAGCACGTCTAGTCAGTTCTATATGCAGAGTGATCAATAGGATGACCGTGTACGGTAAGGTTCAAAACATAATCTCAAACAAGTACATATGCTTATGTTCTAATCATTCCCGTATCATTAGAGAATTTTAAAATTAAAAATGCATTTGTATTCATTCTTTCTTACATCATCTAGCAAATAGATAGAAATAGAGACTATTAGTTATGATACGAATTGTGTCTCCTCCAAAATTTAAGTGCTGATGCACGATCCCCCATATTACAGAATATGACTCTGTATGTAAATAGGGTCATTGCAGATAAACTTACTTAAAATGAGGTTGGTGCTTACTCTAAAAGCATGACTATTTTTCTTATAGAAAGACACATGAAGAGAGAAGATGTGGTAAAGAGAGGTATGCACAATTGGCATCTATCAGCTAAGGATCGCCTCAAGCTACATCTAGGAGTGCCTTCTGAGAAGGATTTTCCCTCACAGTCCTCAGAGGGAGCCTACTGTACTGATCTTGTACTTAAGATCTACAGATCATGCTGTGTGTGTGTGTGTGTGTGTGTGTGTGTGTGTGTGTGTGTGTACAGTGGGTAAGTATGTATAGAAGAGGGCTTTGTGTGTGCCTGTGGAGGCCCAAGGATGACTTAGGAAATCGTCCTGGATTGCTTTACCTCCTTATTGCTTTTTCTTTGGGATTTCCAGGGCCAGAAGGCAGGCTGCTGTCATTTTTATGTGGGATCTGGGATTTTAACTCAGGTCCTTTTTGCTTGTGAGGCAAAGGCTTAACCCCTGAGCCATCTCTCCAGTCCCTCAATTCTTATTTTCTTAAAGCTATCCTGGCGTTGAAGTTCATTTTCAGTGTCACTGACCATTGAGAACTAATTTTTAGGCACACCTATGAAGAATTATTTAGTTAAGGCAAGTCTTCGAACAAGCCTATGGACACGTTTCTAATTGGTCCAGGAAGCCCCAGCTTTAGAGGGACTGTTTCCGGGGCAAGCAGACAGGACGGAGAGAGCTGGTTGGAATTTGGCAGCTCGGCAAGCTAAAAGGAATGCTTCGATCTTTGTCCCTCTCTGAGCTCTTCCTGCAGGTGTGGTGTGTCCAGTTCCCTCAGCCCCGGCTAGGAATTCTCCTGCAGTATGGGCTGCCATCTAAAATCATGAGCATGAGTCATAAGTCTCTGTTCCCTGAAGGTGTGGTCATGTGTTCACTCCAGTAACTGGAGAGTAACGAAGACACCAGGTGACAGCAGTTTGTCGTGGCAGTACTAGAACACTAATATATCCATAGATGTACATGAATATGTATACAGAGAGAGAGAGAGAGAGAGAGAGAGAGAGAGAGAGAGAGAGAGAGAATAATATAACAATGGATCTTCTGATTCTCAGGACATAAAAATTTCATATTCTTTTGCCTCTAGATATTAGTACTGGGTCAGGAGAAATTTCCCACTGTCTATGGCTAATGAGTCTGACCATGACTAGAAGCTCAAAAACTGAACAAATGAGCATCTATGTGCAGACAGAGACCTGGTTGCTGAGATGTCTGGGAGGATCCTGGTAGTTTGTACCAAACAGCCATGAACTTGCCTGTAGAGTAAGCAGGGGGATTGTAGGTTTGTCAGGGACATGCAGGGATTGGCTGCCTTTGATTTAGAGGTCAGAAAGCTGTGGTTAACAGCTGAAGAGGTTAACCAGTTGATGAGTAAACTCAAGCCTAATTCTCCAGTGGCTGAAGGATTTGCTAAGAATGAGATGGGAGCCCTGTTATCCATGTGTGGATGTCTCTGTGGTCCAAGGCAATTCAGTTTCTTGGCAATGACATTCGCCATAAAAGGGGGATTCCCCACAAACCATACCAGTTACTTTTGTTCCTGACTTTTCCCATTCGTACTTGTTTTTATAAGGGGATGTGATTGGGAAGTGATAGTGTATTGCCAAGAATTTATCATTTGATTCAATTCTTCATGAGCAAGATATAACATTGGCCATGGAGTGGCTGCTACCAGAGACTTGGCTATGCTTTGAGCACTGGAGGGAGGGAGCAGCACCTTGCGCCAGCCAGGGTGTCACTGCTCAGCCGCAGAGCAAGTGCCTTGATTTCCTCTCATGTCCTCTGCGCCCTCTCTTTCTGCCTCTATGATCCCTGCCTGCAGAGGCTCCAAGAAATAGAAAATCCAAACTATGACAGCTATATGGCCAGGAAGAGTTCTGGGACCAAATAACATCTCCTTAAGAAGGAGTAAAGGTCATTGTCTTTTTTGAGGTAAGGTCTTGCTATGTAGCCATGGTGATTCCCACTCTTCATGGTTTCCTACTTCAGTCACCTGCATGCAGGCATATAACACCATCCTCAGCTTGAAGAATCCCCTTTTTGAGGAGAATGGCTGCTAGAGAAATGCTTGGTTCTGTGGTTTCTGTGACATAGTGTGTTCTGGGACATCCTCCCTTGCTCCATGCTTCACAGACCAAAGAAGTGGAAAGATAGAAAACTTCATGGAAAGAAGCTAGCAAATGCCAAATTCTGAAAGATGGCATTGGGGGTGAGGTGTGTATAGCGTCGTAGAATTCCATCCTTGCAATGACGCCACAACACTGTGACTAACCAGAAGCCAGAGCATAGCGGGCTGGAACAACCTGCCTGTGGTGCAGAAATAAGGTCTGAAAATACTCTGTTCAGCAGTGCAATTTGAACCCCTTTATTTTAATTTTTAGTGTGTGTACTTGTGTCTTTGTGTACATAGGTATATGTGGATATTCAAGACTGTGCATAAGAGGCTAAGAGAGGATGCCCAATGTCCTTGCTCCCTACCTCATTTCATTAAGATGGTCTCTGAGCTTGCTGTTGTAGAGCTGAGCTACTGCTCAGAAGGCTGCAGGCAATCCTCATGTCTCTGTACCTGTCAGCTCCTCAGTCACAGGAACTTGCTGCTACAGCCAGTCTTTTACAGAGGTGCTGGGGGGGCCAAAGTCAGATCTTCATGTCCGCACTCTTACTCCTGAACTCTCACCAGCCCCAAGTTCATGTTCTTAATCAGGAGCTTGCATTACTTAGGGACATTTGCTCATCTGTGATCATCTACAATAACTAAAGCAAAGCTTGAGTGTCTCCAGGTACATTCCCACTTGCTTCAAGGGTCCAACATAAAGAATGCATAAGTGGTTAATGCAGTTAATTAGGATACAACCTGCATAGGGTTTTTTGCAAATGGTCATTGTGAGACAGATAAGCACATCTATCTTATCCCACCCACGAGAACAGATGTGAATAGTAACAGAAAACGGAACCTGGCATCCCATGACCTTAGCATTTTAGCTTAGAATTGATTTTATTGTATTTTATGACTGAGAGAAGTTTGAGAAGCATTCTGTTACTGGAGAAAATTCAGATCAGAATCAGAAATGCTCAAGTTATTTGAGGGCAATTATTGAAAAACACAAAACAGAAAACAGATTTGGCTAAGAAAACATACATGAAAGTATCTTAAATTTGGACTGGACAGTCCATCAGTGGGATGGACTTCTTAGCTGTCTTTAAGCTTCTTAAAAGCTTGGGTCCCTTAGGCCATTGGCAGGAAGGGGTTGAGTGTCTGATTCCATTTGTGGTGGACACAGTGTATTGGGCTCAGAAACTTACAAAAATAACTTTTAATTTGCTTCACCTGTAAGCCGATTATATAGAATTTGATGTCCACATTCTGGGGACCATGTTTGTAACACAGCTGTCAAGGCGAAGGAAGGTGCTCAGGTTCCGGGAAGCCAAGTAGCGGTTTCCTTTGAATTCAACAGTAGCAGAAGCAAGAATGCCTTCTTAGACATATTTTGCTTTGAGTTCTGAAAAAAAAGGTAGAGATACTCTACATCTACCTGACATCGAAAAGAGAGGACTCCTGTGTGTGTGTGGGTTATTTCTTTCACAATGACAAGAGGAATTGATAGTGTGTGTGTGCTGGGACTGGGGAAACAAATGGACCATTTCCAAATGCTTTTGCAGTGATCATTATAGCGAAAACTGTCTTAAAAAGCCAGATTAGTCAAAATAAGCACAATTATTTTTTTAAGGGTAAGTCATCTTTATAGGAAAGGAAGTCTGAAAGTTGTAGTTAGAGAAAACAGAATCGTATGTGTGCATATAAATACTGTTTGTGTTCGAGTGTCAGTCTTCCAAAGCTGCAATTATCTGACAACATTTGTTCCTATCTTCAGAGGAGTCTTTGCTATGCATATAGCACATGAAGGGAGAGGATAGAATCTAGTCAAGCATCGTGCAATTCATGACACATTTGCCCAGGCTTCTCAGGATAAAGAACATCATTCCCCTTAGTTCCTAGGAGGGTTCTGAAACCTTAAATGTCTCTATGAAAAATTCATTTTCTTTCTTTCTTTATTGCATTTGTAGAAGGCAACTTGGTCCCAATTAAGCCTCAGGATGTGCTAATATCATTTAAAAATATGCAGAATAAATCACTATTAAAAGTATCTCTGAAATACCTTTACATTTTTCATTGTTGTTATTGTATCTTTAACTAAGAAGAAATGCAGTCAGGGATGCAGGGTGGGAAGAAAAAGGAGGGAAGGACAAAAAACAGGGAGAAAAACTTGAGGGAGTGGGAGGGGCGCATAGAAATGGCAATGGAGTATATAAAACATTGGAAGTAGAAGAGGATACTTCCTATGGTGGATGAAGGGGCCCAATAGGAGAAGATGGGGGTACTGGGCAGGACAGTGTAGGCAGTGGGTGAATGAGAACAAGTGATAAAGAGCTGTAAATGGCATGATAAAATCCTCTACTTTCAATGGTAATTTTAAAAATTAATCTAAAAAGATAAGCTGGAGACATATTCAGTGCATTTGCCAATAGGCAGTTTCTGTGGGCTGAGACCTTCTGTGCCCACTTCAGAAGCAACCTGCATTACTCTGTTCTTGAAGCACAGTGGCTGGTCATTAAATATTTGTCTTCTTTTGAAACTGTTGGAAGAAGCCACCTGCAAATTAAGTAGTAATGACCATAGCACGAGCTATTATTTATAGATAGCTCTTTAGAGACTACAAAGCAAATACCACACCATTGCACTCTCCTGGCTATTGGGAATTTGTCAAATTAAATGTGACCAGAGACAAAGGGTAGGGAGGAGGGGGGAGCTTGGTCCTACATGGTAATAACTCCATGTTGATTCTTTGATTTCAATTATGGTGCATTTTACTATTGGTTGTTAACTTTTAAAGTAAGAATTTGAGAAAAGAATAAAAGCTAAGAGCCTGTTCCTTAGGAAAATAAACACACTTCTATACTCCTGGGAGGTCTGTAGATGAATATGTAGCAATCTGTGAACCTGGCTTAGAGAATCTGGCCTCGGTACAAGCTGGGTAGCATTGGACAGACAGGCAAGTAATTGGGGCAAATGTTCAATACATATTTTCAGTGAAATGAGACTTTCAACCTCTGAAGTCTAGTTTTCAGTCAACCATCTCCAAGTATAAATAGGATCATCTCTTCCTTATTCAAAAGTGGCTTTGATTTTAAAGAATAGCAGCAGAAAACATTAAATTTGGGTCAGATTTTTCTTTGCCAGTGCCCTCTTGTCTTGTGTCTAATCAAGTGAGTGTTTATGGAAAGCAACTCATTCAAATATTTATAACTAGCTTTATGACCTCCAGCAAATCATTGTCTTTGCTAAAGTTAAGATGCTGATTTCAATACCCACTACCAGTAGCACTAGGATGATACAGGAGAAAGGATAATTCCAAAACAGTTCAACCAGCACTGGAGTACTGCAAGATCACATTGAGAGAGGTGTTTCACATTCTATTATAATTCATAAAGTTTGGTCAACCATATGGGTGATGTTTTAGGCAATTTCTTTATGATGAAATTTCCTCAGGCAAGTATTAAACTATTAATTAACATTGGTAGCCTGACTTGTCAGATTGTATTGGCCACATTCTCCTCTTTTGATATCTTCTGCCTTTTGGCATAGATATGCACGGTATGTGTAGGTGTGTGTGTGTGTGTGCATGTGTGTGTGTATGTGTGTGTGTGTGTGTGTGTGTATGTGTGTAAGCCTAAAGATGTTAGATGTCTTCCGCAATTGCTTTCCACCCTATTTTTTGAAGAAAGGACTCTCAGTAGCAACCAGAGCTCACTGATGTGGCTTGTGTAGCTAGCCAGCTTGCTCAGAGGAGCCCCCGTCTCTGCCTTCTGAGGGCTGGGATCATGGGTTGGCAGCTTCACTTATCCAGCTTTTACTTGGATTCTAGGGATATGAACTGCAGCTTTCACACTTGGACCACAAGTGCATTGCTCAATCAACTGCCTTCCCAGCCCAGTTCCTTCTGCTCCTGTCTCATTCCTCCTCCTGCCATCAGCCATCTTCCCAGTGGATTAGTTTAAATGTCCCTACCAGGATAATGGCAATGACACTTGTCTGGCCCAAGACAATCTACAGTGTTACTTGTCCCACACAAGTATCGAGTGAAAGCATGAGCTCCTTTGGGTCTTCAGGGATGCCATCTCGATAATCACAGCTCTTCCTGAAATTGCACTGTGCAACCAAAGACTTCTCCATTCTGTTCTTCTTGTGCCTTGTGCTCAAGCAGTTTTGCTCTGTTATAAGGCAGATTTGATTTTAAATCCCAGCCTTACTGCTTTCTGACTGTACATACATGAATATGTGTCTAATCCCCTGAGCCTTGGTGTTCTTATTGTGCAATGGAGCTAACAGGCTAGCTGTCTAGGGTACTGCAGAGTTTAAATGGCTAGATCTACCCAGCACTTGATAGAGTGTTTGCCCATGAGAAAGAGCTTTATAGCCGTGAGTGGCTGCTGGTCTGTTGGAGTCTTGTGCTGACTGAAGAAGCTGTTCTGAGAGTCTGGTCTGGCTCTGAGTTTGGAATGAGCCCTGTGGCATGACACAAGGGAGTTCCATCCAGTTTCCCACTGGGACTTTATCCATGAAGGAAGGGGGCTCAGCTTCCTGCTGATATGCGTGTTCTGATTCTTTGAGGTTTTTTTTCTGGGATTCTTTGAGGAGGTCTTTCCTCCTGGGCTGAAGTAGTCAAAATTTCCATCAAAAGTTGAATCTCTCAGTCTTCAAAGAATAGAGGAAACATGTCTGTTTTCTAAAGTGGAACCTGGAGTCCCAGAATTCTCTGCTTACCTTCCAACCACAGTTCCTAGCCATACAGCCTTGCATAACAAGTCCTGCTGGTCTGCATGTCTCATTGCTAGCAGTTTAATGCATCTTTATCAGACACATGACTGGATCCAAAACCTTACCAACCCCTTGTCAATCAGTAGACAAACTCATGCCTCATTTACCCTATGTGAAGCACGTTGCCTAATGCTTTGTGAATGCCTGTTGCTCCTGACCAGTGGCCAGTTTATTATCTCATCCCAGTTCTATTGTACCAGTACAGAAGATTGCTTGCCAAGAGCTAGTGGTGTTGCTGCCCAGCTCTTTATATTAATTCTATTCACTTATGCAATTGTAAAGTTCAATGAAACATTTTGTGAACAGATTCAATGCAAGTGTAAGAAGAGAGTTGTTGATTCTGTGAATGTTCTAGTTAACAGTAAATTTGAGCTGCTAAAACAAAATCACTGTTGAATTGATTTGGATAAGATGACTCCAAAAGCCTCTGGATGGATAGGCAGAGTCTACCCTCAGATATTTCACTAAGGTCTTCTGCATTAAAGAACCCAAGCCTATGAATCCTGGCTAGATACATCTGATTTGTTTGTGTAATATGCACTTTGATCCTTGGACCAACACAGCAAACTGCACATCAAAACTCTGACCTCAGGGCTGAGGTTATAACTCATGGATAAAGCCCTTGCCTAGCATGCATGAGACCCCGTATTCAATCCCCAGGGCTGAAGGGAAAATCGCAAAAGAAAGCAAAGCATCAATTCCTTGGCCTCTACTGAAAGTTTCAGAGTGGATACAATTCATATAATTTCAATTGCAATGCAGTTTTTATTGTGTATACATCATCTTCCGAGTTTTCCTAACCTGGCCAGAGCTTCCCATTTCACTGGCCAGCTTACCCAGTGGATGGAAGCATAAGCTTGCTCCTGTCCAGAGAACCTGCTCTCCGATAAGTTGATGTGCCCACTGTGCAACCCATCGAGGGACTGGCCAGAGATGGCGTCAAGTTGTGCAATAAAGTCTGAAGCTCTCAGTCCCCTTTGAGTTTACACTGTGAAGGGAGCACCATTGCTGAGGGCAAAGTCTGTGACCAAAGAGTACCTGTGAAGGGCATATATTAAATCAAATAAAATTGCTCACTCGCTCTCAATGCCATTTCCTGACTGCCCCATGCGAGGTAGGAATTATTATCCCTGTCTTGTCCATGGGATTGCCAGAGTTCACGGAAGTGAATACTAGGACCCAGTTATACAGCTACGGTGAGTCCCGGCTCCAAATTCTGTGACTTATTCCTCAAGTTATCTGATGTGCCGAATGAGTCTAGTGGTTTGGATAGCAACATTGACTAGCACTATGATCCAGAGTTAGATGTTAAGATGCTTATTTTTTATTATTATTTCAAAAGCAAGAGAGAGAGAGAAACAGAGAGAGAGACAGAGAGAGAGACAGAGAGAGAGAGAGAGAGAGAGAAAGCAGCAGCAGATATGCTATAACATTCATGTAGATCTTAGATGACAATTTTTGGAGTTGATTCTCTTCTTCCACCATATGGCTTCTGAGATTCAACTCAGTTCCAGGTTTGTGCACAGGCTCCCTTTTCTCACCAAGCCATCTTGCTAGTCCTTCAACTGAGTTTAATCTACTCCTTTACTAGGTCTCACGGCTAGGACATTTGCTGGTGGGAATTAGAGCTTTTGTCTTGGTCCATTGTGTGCCACTATGACAGAATACCCACAACTGGATAATTTATAAACCATAGCAGTTTATTTGGCTTATGGTCTGGAGGCTGGGAAGTCCTGGTGGATGTGTTGTGTCTGACGAGGGTCATCTTAAGGAAATCATCACGGGGACGGCATCACACAGCATGTGAGAAGAGGGAAAGGAGAGAGAATCTATCCTCATCATAACAGAAACACGTTGACATAAATGACATTGATCCCTTCACTAGGGCTCTGTCCTCACTTCTTAAGATCTCTGCTCCCAACATGGTTGTGCCGATGCTTATATTTCCAGCCTAGGAACTTTCGCACATACTATGGTAGCTTCCAAGCAAGGGATTTGTCAAAGGAGCCCATCTCTCCTGCTGGCTGTGTGGCAGGTGTGCAATGAGTCAGTGGCCACACAGAAGCATCCAGAATGGAGCCTCCCAGACCAGAGGGGGATGATCTTGCCAGCATATGTCTTTCGGGCTGTTGTAACAACTGCTCACGTTGATGCCACATAAGGATCTTGTCAGAATTTCCATAGTCTCTCTGTTCAAAAGGACCATCATTTGGTTAACTCTAACTCCTTGGCTCTGCAATTTGGGACATGGTATGCCAACTCAGCCAGCATCGCTTTATCATGGAAATCACTGCTGACCATTTGCGTGAATATTGAACTGAATGCATATACTCGTTTTGTGTTTCCCATTCAACCCTAGGGAAAGTACAGTGACAAGAGCTTGATTTGTGATTAAAGTCAGGCTGAAAATCCTTGATGGTTTACGTAGTGTATTGTGTGATTTTTCCTGTGCTGGTGTTACCTGAGCAGCGTATCAACTACAGACCTCGAGATACTTTGCCCAATTCTTTCCAGTTCCTCTCTGTAGATGTGAAACCAAGGGAGCACAAATCTTAGAGTCACTGGTTTAAGTGAACCACATGGCACAATGAATATTTGTGTCAGTGTTCAAAGGCTGCTGTAGCAAACTATTATAATCTTAGTGCCTTTGAACAATCAGAAATATATGCATTCTCTTGAGCTGGAGAAATGGCTCATATGTTAGCTAAGTCTTTGTCTCCCAAGCTAAAGGATTTGAGTTCACATCCTGGATTCTATGTAAAAATTACTGGGCAGAAATGGTGGTACCTACACTAATGACCCTGGAAAGTGGAGCAATGAAGAGGAAGAGCAATCCAGGATGGTTCCTGAATGTTACCCTTCAGTCTCTGCTGTCTTTCTCCACACAACACACCTTCACACACCCACACTTACACATGCAAAAAAAGTATGTATTTTCTTATAATTCAAAATAATGCTTTGGGCAACACTCTTGTCTTTATAAAGTTAGGTGAATGACCCTGATCCCTGCCTTTCCTTTTGCTTCTGACGTTGCTGGCTACCCTAGGCACTGTTTGACTTGTGGACCAATCACTCTAGTCCCTGCCTGAATCTTCAAATGATCTTTTCTCTCTGTGCTTCTTTGTTCTTTTCCTATAAGAACAGTAGTCCTATGGAAGACTCAGACTTCAATTGTCAAGTCAACATCTATATCTAAATCTATGTTTCCTTATGAGGTCATTGCCACAGGTTTGGCGGTTAGACTGCAGTTTAGGTTTATGGAAGTCAGCGCAAATCAAAACAACATGCACGTACATGTCCTGAAAAGATCTTTAGATCAGTGGAAATGATGCATATTCATTGGCTGACTTAAGCATTTATTAGTTTTTATGAGAAATAAATGTTCGTTTCAAGTTAGAGATAACAGTTTCTATTTTATGATAGGCATTTGAAATTGTGCAACTCACATAAGTGTGTGTATGTGTCTGTAAGAAAGAAAGAGGAAAGATATATATATATATATAGATAGATAGATAGATAGAGAGAGAGAGAGAGAGAGAGAAAGAGAGAGAGAGAGAGAGAGAATCTATGTCTGTGTGTCTGTATACAAGAGGGTGACTTGTGTGCCTGTGGAAGTCCAATGGTGACTTTGGGAGTCATCTTGGATTGCTCTACCTCCTTATTTCTTTGCTCTGGGGTTTTTCCAATTTCACCTTGCAGGGCCAGAATTGCAAGCAGCCACCATGTCCATCCAGTATTTTTATGTGGAATGTGAAGATCCAAATTTGGGTCCTTTTGCTTGTGAGGAAATGACTTTAACCCCTGAGCCATCTCCCCAGTCTGTGAAACCTTATTTAAAATATTCTTTCAGGCATGCAGCTTCTTTCATAATAAAAAGCTCTTAGATTTCTTAAATTTTAAAGTAACTTTTCAGCTAACTGGGAAATAGTGATGAATTTCTCAACTGTGGCGCATATCATAAAGTGCATAGACTTACTATTTGTCTCACCTACTTATTCATTCAGAAGTAGGTATCACACCATCTCTCATATTCCATGCACTGTTTTGGGCCCTGAAGATACAAGCAAAGAAAATTGAGGGATTTGCATTCTAGTGGTAAACACTGATAAGTAAATTAGATATCATATACAGTTGGGGGTTGTATGTTATGATCAAAGGAAGAAAATGTGGGAGAATTTGGCAGGAGGGAGAGATAAGAGGTGCAGAGAAGTCTTCCTGAGGGGGCTGAATTGGAGCAGAGGCTTGACGAAAATGTAGGAATCTGCCAAGTACAAAGGGGGAAATATGGAACAAGAGACAGCTAAGCTGGAAAGCCTAGTTGTGATGCAGAGCAAGAGGCACAGGGAATTGGTGATGAGGGATGGAAAGGTTCACTGAGGTCACAATGGGCTGAACTGTTCTTGGTCAAAGTTCATATGTTGAAGCCTTAAGTCCCCATGTGATGGTATTAGAAGACAGGGATATGGGAGCCTCCTAGTGTTCGAGTATGACACGAGCAAAGGGTCTGCATGGTGCATTAATGTCCTACTGTGAAGAGGAAGAGAAACAGGATCTCTCTGTCTCTGTCTCTGTTGCTGTCTCTCTTTCTCTCTCTCTCTCTGTCTTTTTCCTTCAATTGCATACTCCCTCCTTCCCTCCTTTCCTTCTTCCATTCCTCCCCTCACAAGCATGTATACTAAGGACAGATCCAAGTGTACACATATGGAAAGAAAGCAGCTGTCTACAAGAACTATAGTCTCCATGTCTATCTCCTCTGAAATCAGATATTGACATTCTATCTCCAAAGGTGGATGGTGGAGGGTGATAGTAGTAGGAAGTATGACCTTTGACAGATGGTTAGGTAGAGAGGGTGGATCCTTTATAAATGAGATTAATTCCCTTATACAAGAGGCCCAAGTAGGAATCTAGATAACTCCTTCCACAATATGAGGCCACCCAGATCTAGAGCTTCCATTTTGTGCTTCCATTCTGAGCTTGGAATAACATTTTTTTTTTGGTCTTGAGAATGGTAAGGGATACATTTATGTTATTTAAGCCACCTTGTCTTGGGTATTTTGTTTTAGCAGCCCAAGAAAAGACAGGAAAGGGTTATGAAAAACTTCTGTGTACTGGGCGATACTACAGTTTCTTTTCATGTTGCTGATAAATAGATGATCAAACAGCTTAAAGGAGCAAAAGGCTTGTTCTTGCTTATGATCCCATATGGTGACATCAGGAGCTGAGAGAATTGGCCGTGATGTATACACCTGAATTGCTGGAGAGAGGCAAACTTTCCCACTTGCCAATCTGCAAGTCCATCAAAGTTTGCCAGCGTGCTGAATCATCTTTCCCCTTGAATTCATCTGCCCTGGGAATGGCCTCGTCACGGGCTGGTCTTTCCCTGTCAATTAGATAATCTCTCACAAGCTTGCTCAGGACTTGCTGTAATGACCAGTTTTTCAAATGTTCAGATGTTCCCAAAGCCTCAGACTTCAATTGTCAAGTTGACACCTATATCTAAATAGTACAGATGTTTTGCACAACTTTTTCCATAGAACAGAATCTGATAAAGGGTGAATCTTATACAATATGAAAACTCTGGAAAAGAACTAAAAACCCCAGAATCTTTCTTGCAAAGTACTTTCTAAATATTGGAAATGAGTGTACATTTCTTACTTGAAGAGTCACAACCATCTTTTAGTATTAAAGGCTCTGAAACGTCCTATAGAAGATAAATCTACATCACTGTAACTTGGCATTCCCAAGCCTCTTTGATTATGCAACTGTAGATTAAAACTATGAATTTCAAGGTCTCCTGGGCCTGTTTTGGTATAGTCAGAAACGGGAGCTGTTTGTTCACAGGACAGAGACTAAGGTTACCCCAAAGAGGGTAAAAAGTCCCTTTTACAGCCTGACTGGGAAAGTTTATAAGGCTGGGTTAAATAAGGCAGAAATTAGAATAGCAAAGAAAATTATATTACAGGACATCAGAGATCTTAGGTATGTAACTTTTGGATGAAAAATTTTAACTTAAATGATAGTAAAAATAAAGCACTATATAAACATGTAAAGTAAAACATGAACCATTTTTATTCCATATAAAATTATAAAATTGGGTTCCTGTTTTCCAAGCAATTTTTGTTTTCTTTACTTGGCTATTAGTTTAATTCTCTTGTTAGAACAGGGCAATATTTTCCTGGATGAATTAATTCATCCAAACTCTTGAAGATTTCAGGATTTCTTGTGTTTCAAGTAGTGATAATTGTCTCCCAAATGTATATCCAATAACTACACAATTCTAGAAGTAGAAATCCTATGCTAGATACAAGGCAGAGAGTCTTAGTAACCTCCCAATATCTATCCTTTCTTTAAAAATGAGGACAGAAAGAGAGAGAAAGAAAGAGAGAGAGAAAGAGAGAGAGAGAGAGGAGAGAGAGAATGCATGTTACACAGGAGGAGGTCAGAGGACAGCTTTTACTAGTTGCTTCAATCCTTCTACCACATGACCTTCTGGGAATCTAACTAAGATCACCAGGTTTAGGAACAGATGCTTCTAGTGACTTTATTAATCCCATATTTGTTTCTAGAAACACTGTAGCTGACTACAAGGTTACATTTCCCCCAGCTTCCATTGTAGGTAGCTATAGCTTTGTGACTTTGTACAAACCAGTGGAAGAGGAGCTTGAATCTTATATTATTCTTTCAAGATACAACCTTCCTAAGGAAAAAGAAAAGCATGTTCATGCTGAGTGATTTTACACCTGTCTTGGATTTTTCAGTGACAAGTGAAAGGCACAAGGAGCTGTCAGAGTATTGAAATCTGTGCTTCACACAGTGGAGTTCCTGGACTTTACAACAGAACTAAGTTTCTGCATCATTTAAGTGACTGCGTTTTTTCTTTCTCCTGTTCCATACTTTCAAATGAAATTCTAACTTATTCAAATGGAATGCATATTGAAAAATTTGAAAATTATATCTAAATGTCCCAAAAGAGGCTGTACCAACAGACACTCTCATCAGCAGTGAATGGGATTGCCTGGAAGAAAACTAAATTCATTAAAAGTGATGTAGTCTTTATCATTTTTGTTCAAGGAAAATTTAAGCATTTCCCCAAACCTTCAGCACTTAGTGGAAAGGAAGGAGAATCATGCAAATTTCTGTACCCATCTTGGCTAGATTGCTGGATAGCTCCATGTCTGTGAGCCTGAATCTTTTTAACCATTGAGAAGTGCAATTTCCTAATTTGTACATGAGTTAATAACAACACCTTTTCATGAGAATAAACTAGGTAAATGTATGTATTATATGTAGCCTACATCCAAGTATAAGACACTCAACACATATTAATCAAAAATGAAGTATCTGTTTTTACATGTTGTGTGAGATACGCTTATGGATGGTTCAGTGCTTGTAATCAAGACAAGCTGGGAGGAAAGACACGGTTATGAATACTGCAGCCACTAGAGGGAAGAAATCCCCCTCATCCCCTCCTCCCTCCTCTAGAGAAAAAGATAGAATCATGGACTTGGAGGTGGAGGTCACTCATGTTTAGAGGCATGGCATCAAGATGAATGGAGCAATTTCTTTTGGAAAGAACTATTAGAGGAAATTCAGCCTACCCTGGCCACCAGCGCAGTAGCTGAAGGTTGGTGTTACTGAATGGGTACGCCAGTGAGCTAATGGTGAAGGTAGAGGCACATAGGTCAAGAACAGAAAACAATAGACAAACAATAGAGCTAGACCCTAATGATCCCTTGCGCCATGTTGAAAGATTCTTAATGCATGGAGGAATTACGGGAGGTCCTTGGTCTGAATGCAGAGGCAGAGATTGTCAAAGGTGTGCTCTGTGACAGCCTAAGGTTCATGTTTAGCTTGGATTGGCAGGAGTAAGATGGGGCATGGTGACTCCCATCCAGGGTTCTGTGGGCACAAAAAGAATGAATAGCAGAATGGACACTGCCTGTAATACCTGTCATTTTAATGTTTTTTCATTTACCATTTGCAAAACCAGAGAGATAGAGCAGCCCTCTGTGTCCAAGGTTGATAAGCTAGTAGGTAATGAAACCATTAGTAAGTCGCCTTTGGTTCTTGCTCCTTATCCACAGGCTAAGTGTGTCTCTTAGCAACACGTTTTGAACTTGGCAGCACTCAAAGCTGTCTGTGAATGAATAAAGGGAAATGGAGGGAACCATGAGTGTTGCGTCAATGGAAGGAAGTGTGTGTGCTGCGCGTGCCTCTTGGACCTGTTCCAGATCCCCAAATCATGGAGAGCCAGTGAAATTGTACAGCAGGAGCCTGGATATTCAGTAAATAGAAAATTCTCTCCTCGCCCTGCTGTGAGGCTATCAAAAGGGCATGGTTTACAAAATGTAAATTGGGCACTTATGAGGATTGTGTACTTTTTGTTATTATATGAAAGGCCAGGCAGAGATGAGAAATGACTTTTTAAATGATGCAAATGGCAGTGGAGCTAAAATAGAAACAGGATAACCCCTGCTTAGATTGGTCATTTCAGTGTGTACTTTTGGTGCAACTGGGAGCTCTGCTCTTTTCAACAATTTGTGCACTGTAGAGTTGTCCTCTATCCAGGGGAACGATTGGCACTGTGGCAGTTTTCTCCATTTTCATCATTCACTAAATGAAAACCTATGTGCTGGGCATGTTTTCAGGCTCTTGAAGTGTCTGAAGCATGGGTTTGTATGGGACTTGCTTTCCAGTGTGATGTTTAACCTGGATGAAGAGCTGAGATAGCCTGGAGAGAAAAGTCATGTCAGCATCTTCTTGTTCCCATCTAGCCACTTCACTGTCCCAGCAGGTGTTGCTTTCTTAGCCTGACACAAAGGGCCATCACGCCTAGATGCTTATAGTAACTAACACATACTAGTATCTCCCAGCTTCTGCGGAGCAGGAGTCCAGGAATGGCTTGGCTAGGTTCTTTCTCTCTTAGTCATCTGGCTCAATCTCTCTCTTTCTTGTATGAATGTGTCTATGTGTGTCCATTTGCCAGTGCATGTGTGCATTGGGGCCAGGGGTTGAAGGCTGGGTGTCTTTCTCAATCCCTTTTCCATGTATTTTTTTTGAGACAGACTCCCACTGAACCTAGAGCTCACTGATTCTGCTAGATTGGGTGGCCTGGGAACCCTTGACCACTACCTCTCTCTGACTGCTAGTACTAGGGTTACAGAGATACATCGTTACCACTGGCCTTTACACAGCTGTTGGGGATTCAAACTCATTTCTTTATACATGTATAAGAAGAACTTTACCCATTGAGCCATCTCTCCAGCCCTTGGGCATCTCTCCTCCATTGAGAATATAGTCTTGGTGGCATTTCCTTCTGGTGATTGGATTGGAGAAGAATCAATCTGCTCAAAGCTCTCCATGGCTACTGGGAAAACCTATCATCTATCTATCTATCTATCTATCTATCTATCTATCTATCTATCTATCTATCATCTATCTATTATCAATCTATCTCCATCCTTTATTAATCTATCAATTATCTGTCTTCTATCATCTGTCAAGTATCTATCTGTCACCTGTCAATCATTCAATCAACCTATTTGTTCATGCATCCATCCATCATGTATCTAATAATTGTAGTGCTGATAGCACAGGAGTCTTTGATTATTAAACAAGGCTGTTTTAAGTTCCCACAGTCTATCCTTAGTTCTCTGCCTCTTGGTCTCTTTAGGATCTGTAAGGCCATACATGCAAAGAAAGAATCTAGAGCATGTTTTCTAGAGATCAGCTGTAATATAAAGTCCCTCAGGAATGATATATTTTGCTATATTCTTCACCCCACTCCCACTCAAGGGCGAATATAGGGATTATACAAATGGGTGAACTCTAGAAAGTAAGTGTATCAGTTGCTTTTTTACTTATTTAAGGTAGTTAACAGAAGCAACTTAAAGGAGGAAGGATTTATTTGGCTCACAGTTTTAAAGGCTATGGTCCATCACAGCAAGGAAGGCATAGCGGAGTTCATACTGATGGAAGCATATGGCTGGGGCTCCTGGCATCTCGATATATCAGGAAACAGAGAGCTTAGGTCAGAACCAGAAACAGACATCACCTTGAAGACTCACTTCCATCAACCTAATTCTGCTAGTTAGGCCACCATCCCAAAGATTCTAGAACATCTGAAAGTAGTACCACAAGGTAGGACAAAGTGTTCAAATATATGAGTCTGTGGTGGATATATTAGATTCACACCATAGCAGTAGATAAATTAAAATAAAGATCAGACTTAAGGAATCCCCAGCAGACAAAGTCAACTGTGCATCTTTTTTTTTTTATTTCCACTCATACAAACTTAACAGGTACACCGTTCCCCCCTTCCTCCAACTCCCTATCCTCCTGTGCCCCCCTTCCCTCCCTTTTCCCTCCCTATCCCCAGTGCCTCCCCCTCCCATCCCCGGAGCATCCTTTAATGTGCATTCCAAACTCTCCTCTGGGTCCTCCTCTCCGATGAGATGCAAGGACCCAGTGGCATTGCCCAGAACCCTTTCCTGTGTTCCCGTTAAGCACAGGAACACTACTGTGGCTGTCAATCCCTTGCCTCCAAGGATCCTAGTGCCTTTAGCAAATGCTAGACTTTGTGGGGTCAATAGTGTGTTGGATATTGAGCAGGGCATGTAAAGTCCAGATATGATTGCTTCAGCCCTAACTTGTGTGGAGTATCTTGCATATCATGACTCTTCCTATCCTTGTGCTCTTACAATCTTACCGCCCCTTCTTCCGCAAACTTCCCTGAGCTTCAGGATGGGGAGAGATTAGGCTGGCCTGGTTCCAGGTGATTGATATAGAGTCTCTGATATTCTGGATTATGGTTTGTTGATTTTTTTTTCAGTTTTGCTGCTCCTGCAAAGCCCTTGGCTCCACCCTGATGGGTATTGGATGTCACCCCCTGGCCAGAGATAAAAACCTGTTAAATTAGAGTCTTGTTATAAGAGTATATTCAAAGGTAGATGGAATAAAAATAGGAAACTGCGGTGAGGGAGGGGTCAATCACCCATCTGCGAAATGGTTACTTTCTATCTGCCAGACTATACGCCCTTCCCTTCTGGTACAATCATACCCCATCTGTTGTAAATGATCAGGAAGGAAAGTCTGTGAACTTAACCAGATGTCTCATTACTTACTTTCATTCCTTGATGGTGGCCTATTTTCTCTGCTGTAACATGGTCCCCTCTCTCCTTATTACTGGTGTGGCCCTCCTTCCCCATCCCTCCTGTTCATAATCTTAGCAATTACTGTAGTTATTACAGAGATTTATCTTTGAGTGTCTCTAAGTGGGTTTTGTATTAGGAGCCACCTATTTCAACTGTGCATCTTAAAGTGGCCCTAATGTTGATTGAGTTGCAAAACCATGGAACTGGAAGCTCAACCAGTCCCAGTCAACACTTTCGTAAGTAGAAAGGTTCCGTAGCATAGACCAAACAAAGCAATTCTAACTGATTAAACATGTTCTTTACTTTTCTTCTATGCTGTCTGTTAAAGGGTTTCCCCTTGGGTCTCTTGTGAAATCCTTGACCCACTCCTGGGCTGAAACCGCACAACTCATGAGTCATTGTTTGCTCCAATAAACTCTTCGACATTTTAATTCTTCAGTTTACTTTTTCACAGTCTGTCCACCAGGGAAAGCATTAGAAAACAGTTACTTAGGGAAAACTTGGGGATATATCTTGCTTAACTTTCAATTCTCATAGCCTGGCACACTGTAATGAAAGTAAACTTGCCTGAGCTTCTTTGGATTGGATGCTTGGAACAGTGAAGCCTGTGTTTAGCAAAGTTAAGGATGAGTCTGGTTTCTGGCATGGAAGAATGGCATTTGGTTCCTTTATGAGGACATGGAAACAAGCAGAAGTGTTGAAAGAATGATTGCACAATTTTGAAACACTATTAATGGGAATAATATCTATTGGACAGCTAGTGCACTTAGAAACATCCGATCCGTGGGAACTTTACTTAACATTCCCTGGTAATTTCTGTCACTCTTTAGCGATTCCAGACTCAAAGATTGTAGCTCCACCCATCTCTCTCTTCTTCCTATTCTCCTGCCATATGGTCATACCATAGGGCTCTGTCCTCTCCTAGCCATGTGCTCATAGAGACTCCCCTTGTTCTCTCTGACCTTAGGCTGTCTCCTCTGCTGCAGTGCTCACCCACCTTAAGGCTATGGCTTCCTCCTTGCTTCCCCCGGAAAGCATTGGATAGTTTCTTCCCTTTTCTCTCATTTTCAATAAAACCCTGACTTAATGTCTCAGTGTGTTCTGGTTTCAATCTTTAGCTACAGAACACAAAAACCCCAGAGAAAGAAACCCCACACCACTATGAGTACATGTATATCATTTGAAACTTTAAAATGCTTAGAATTTCTCATGTCCATAGGCTGTACATGTTAAAATTTCTTCTTATCATGATTCATTAACATTGGATCAAGAAAACACATGGTGCAAATTTCAGTAAACACTAAGTACAAAATTGGAAACGTATCTTTCAATGAAATGATTGGAGCTAGTTTTCTGTTTCAATTAGCTCATAAATCAAAATTAAAATAACTTGTTGAAAAAATGGTTGAAGCAACATCAATTTTGTCATTTTTCTGTTTTGTGGAGTCTTCTTACTCAATTCTGTGATCACCTTTATAGATGAAGGCCAAAAGTTACATAGTAATTTATCATCAAAGTAGTTTGTAATGATGTATCTGTGTACATGCTCATTAGCTTCTCCTGCACATTTGTTGAAAGCAAAAAATTGGCAGCTGTGGGGTGATCTTGCAATAACAAGTATCAGGGGAGAGGAAAACTACTTTTTTCTTTGTTTTGTTAGAAAGGAAAAAAATGAGACAGGAGTGTGGAAAGAAAATTGGTACAATGCTGACCGAGGGTGCTTTGCTTTCTTAGATAGATACTGGGAAAGTTCACATTGAAGTTGAAGATTTGGAAATGTTTTCTCTGAAACTTTCTGTGCCCCCAAATGGTTGAACATGGGAGGGTCCCTGAATCCCAGTTTGAAGATTGTATCTGTTATTTTTTGCATATGTGTGTTGTCGTTATTTTACTGTATCTGTTGAGAAATGAAAATGTGTGTTGTGCTGGGTAGAGGCTGGAAAGGTGGAGAAGCAAAGGGATGGACAGCAGGAAAGTTATGATGTGCAGATCCTATTAATTCAGACTTATGAAAGAGTGGATTGAAAGAAATTTTCTTGCATATGTAGAAAAAGAGAAAAAGGGAAAGTTGTCAAACCACGATACAGGGAAGGCTTAAAAGAGACAAAAAAAGCAAAATGGTTTCAAATCCTTAAGGGCAGTCATGTGCACAGAAATAACATACACAGTTATAAAACTCTGCCACCAAATCATCAGAATTATTTCTCTGCTCTATAGCACTTTGTCACCTTAATTCTCCTTGTTCCATGAACGCAGTGTGCCTGAACTAATGAAATCTCATTCCTTTAATGAAGAAGGAGCAAGAGGAGAAGGGAGATGGAGAACAAAAGAAATCCATTTTGGCTAATTTACTTAATTCACCTGTCTTTCTTCTGATGTGGCAGTTCTAGGTGACTTTACACATTCTTGGTAACATTAATGCATTAATGTGTTTTGAGTGTATGGATCAGTCACATTTTAAAGACATATAAAATAGTCATGTTTTTCATATATAGCTGCTCAAGATATATATATATATCTTGAACAGTTCCCCGAAAAGGCCTCGTATTCTCCATTTATTTTCATAGGGAGCCAAGGTGGGAGTAAACTTCTATGATCAAGTTGGTCCTGGAACTTAACCAAACGTTTGATGAGGCTGGGGTGTGGCTGAGGCTTCACTGACCAAGCGACAGAAAGGCAAGCGGAGGATCATGAGCTCATCTTAGAGCTGGTTCTCTGACACTCCCTCCCACCTCTGTCCTATGCCCGTCTTGTGATTTCTTTGTGTTCTTCCCTTTCTGTGCTGGAGGCTTTATTTGGCCCTGTTGGGATCTGAAGATGATCAAATGCCTTGTGACACTTAGGCCAAACAGTGAGGCACTCTTGAGAACAACTGAGGTTCAGTGCTCGCCACAGGTCTAACACTAGTTCTGCTGCCTGCAAGACCACGAAGGGCAACCAATGCCTACAGAAACACCGTCCATCATCCAATACCCATTATTGACCCACAAAGTCTAGCATGGACTAAAGGCAATAGGATCCTTGGAGGCTAGGGACTGACAGTCACAGTAGTGTTCCTAAGCTTAAGGGGAACATGGGAAAGGGTTCTGGGAAATTCCCCTGGGTCCTTGCACCTCATGGGAGAGGAGGACCCAGAGGAGAGTTTGGCATGCACATTAAAGGATGCTCCGGGGATGGGGGGGAGGCACTGGAGGATGAGGAAGGAGGGGGAAGGGGAGGGAGAGAGTAGGGGGGTTGGGGGGAAGTGGAGGCAGGGAGGGGATTGTGTACCTGTTAAGTTTGTATGTGCGGAAATAATAATAATAATAAAAAAGAAACACCGTCCATGAGATGAGATGGGATCCTCTGGATATCATGGGGCCAGAAAGGACTTTTCCTTTCTCCCGGAAGCTCACACAGGCTGGTGTTTCCTTGTCTCTTAACTTTGTTGCAACAAAGTGAAAGGAAGCCTCATTACAGAAAGTGGTAGATTCTTGCTCTATTTGCTTTGTCTCCTCTGTTCTTGCTTTGTTTCTGCTCTTCTGATCTAATACCTCTTTGCACCCTTACAATGGAATGAAAGAAGAGGTTGTGGCTCTAAGCAGCCAGTCAGGAGGGAGAACCTGAGATCTGAGCTGCTCCTTGGTGCAAACCTTTAGTACTGTATGGCAAGCTTGTTTTTTTTTAAATCTTCTATCTGCTTTCATCTGCCAAAGCAGGCCCACCATTGTAAAGGAGCTGATTCTGGAAACTAGAAGAAAAATTTTGAACCTTTATCCATTTTTTCCCTCTGCAGCTTTGATCAGATTCACAAAACAAAACAATTTTTTTTTGACCCAAAGACTGAAAGAACTGCCCATGACTGTGTTTTGTTTTGTTTTTTCCCACGGTGGGAGTGACTCTCCTGGAGGTCCTCACTGAAGCGTAGATTTCAGGGCCCCTCTAACCCTTGAGAGACTTAGGAACTCCAGCTAAACAGATAAAACATGTGTCGTCTGGCATGTAATCCTTTGGAACAGCTCTTTTCTGTGCTTACAATCTCAGCTGCTTCCCAATCACACACACACAAAACGTCTACTGGAGACCATAAGAATCCTACTTCCAGAGTTACACAGCAAAACAATCCTGTCTACATAAATGTGATGCTAAGTCACTAGTGCCCAGTTATAACCATTTCTCCTAAGATTTACTGGGTTCTCACTGCATCAGTACCGTACCAAGCACTCGACGGACATGGTTTTATTTAATCCTTATAATAATTCCACAAGTTTGGTTTCATTACTATTCTCATTTTGGAGGTTGCCATTGTAGAGAAGGATAGTGTGGCAAGGAGACAGAAGGCCTTATCTAGACTCACACAGCTGATTCAGGGTGAAGTCCAAACTCAAGGCAGATAATTTGATTATGAACCTGGGCTCTGGCTTATTGAACGGTTCTAACTGGTTAGGGGCTAACCACAGTGGTATAATCTAGCTGTTCAATAAGCAGGGAAAGAAAGGTAAATAGTCAGAAGGCTCGCTTTCAGAGGGGATCAACCTTGGGGTGCCGTTCTGAGAGCTTATTTCCCAGCATCCCTTTGGTGATCCATATCTGGGCTGGAACGAGGATAGCTGTTTAATGAGGAGAGTTGTGATGTTTCTTCCTTAAGATGGGAAGTTAATGGGCTGGAGAGGTGGCTCAGGGGTTAAGCCTCTGCCTTGCAGGTGGAAGGTCCTGAGTTCGGATCCTAGACCCCACGTATAGACGCCGGGCAGAAGCGGGGGCAGCCTGCGTTTCCGGCCCTGGTAGGGCGGAGCCTGTGAATCCCGGGGCAGAGTAAACAAGGAGGAGGTGGAGGCGTCCATGGTGGTTCCCGAATTCGTCCGTGGTTCTACACACACATACACACACCCGCACACAGCATACATGCACAATTAAATAAATAATACAAAAAAGATAGGAAGTTAATACTTGATATATTCATTTTATATATCATTGAAGTTCAAAAAGTGTTAATACCAAGAATTCCAATGATGATAGCAATAAACCAGTAAGACCAAAATGATGATAAAACTAGTAAAAATAAATACCCATCACAGTGCTTGAATGGATTAAAAGAAGGTCTGAATGCAGAAAGGCAGCAGGGGTTGGGGGTATCTTTTGTGGGAAAATATCATTTTTGCCAGTACTGCCTTTAGGAAGGTTTTTATTGTGTAGGAATGAGCTCTCCAGGCGGCTCCATCCTGTCTTGCCTGGCTTTCTCTTCCTTTTTCTTTCTCTGATCTCTCTCCTCCTCGTTCCTTCCAGTCCCCTTCCCCTTTCCCTCCCCTGCTTCCCACCCCATCTGGAATCACAAAGGCAGCACTGTGCATGGGAGAGCGCCCAAGGGGTGCAGCGAGAGATGAAAATAAGTTTTAACAAACTCTGTCTCTTTCTGCAGCTGCTGTTTGGAAAGCAGGCTTCCTGCCATTCTGAGACTGAACTTGCCAAGCGCCTTAGCCTGGGCTGAGCCCCAGGACTCAGGCCACAGACTACTTTCTATGGCATTTCCAAATTCAGTCCCTCAGCTGTGCCGCAGGCGATAAATATCTCTTTCTGTCATAGGGAAACCAGCTCGTGAAAACTACGCTTCATCCTTCACAGCCACCTCTCGGCTGCTTCTTTATTTGTGCCTAAATTGCATTATTGCTCTTTAAGACAGAATCTTGAGGCATTTGTCAAGTGCCTGTGTGCCAACATTCTAAGTATTAGAATATTCTCAAATTCTCCCAGGAAGGGATCAATTGAAAATTGCAGCCAGGGACTTAGTAACAAGATAGTAGGAAAAATACTTTTTTCCTCCTGGAGACCAAAGGCAGCCTAGCCACATTGTTTCAATTTCATAGTTCTTTATTATTAAAGATAATAACTCAAGGTTTTAAGGCTAGAAAAGTTACATTTAGCTTCTTAACAATGAAGATTAGAACCAGACCTGCTACATAGAGGCAAATTTAATGTGGCAGATAAAACAAATGATAATAGCAATAAAGATGCCAGCTATTATCATTTATTCATACACAATTTGTGTGTAGGCAAAAATAAACACAACTTTTCTTTATAAATAATTTCCTTTAATGTCACAAAATGCTTGAAAAATGGGATTTTCTTAAAAATTAGCAAAATGAAACTATAACCTTCAGTTTTTCTTCTTGATTTTACACATTGAAAAAAACATGCTTTCTGATATATATTGTTGATAGGATAGTTTTGCAATAGGAACCAGAATTAAATGGAAATACAATATGATGTCCATTGAAATAGAAATACATACTGACACTTGTGCATGTGTGTACACAGGCACAATTACATTTATACATATTTTTGTTTAGGCAAAAGTTGTAGAAGGATGTATCTTGTAAGAAATGATATTTGAGTATGGGTAAGAGAGAGAAGCTTTTATTAATAACTTCATATCCACCTGAAGCATAGATTTATTATTTTGACAAGATCATATAGCTCTATTATAAAAAGATAGTTAAAAGTAAAATGAAAGTCAGCATAATAGTTGACTCAGTGTTGTTTTGCTCAGCTTTGTGACAGAATGCCTGACAGGACCACTTTAAAGGAAGAATGACTTGTTCTGCTCCTAGTTCGGGGGATGCAGGACATCATGGTGGAAAGCATGGTGGTGCCAACTCTACTGTGGCTATGGAAACATGAGGCTGTTTGTTCACACATTGGTAGATCAGAGGTCAGAGAGCTTGAGCTAAAACTGGGTTTGAGAGGTGATTCATAATCCTCACCCCTCCATCCATCCCTTTATCTGCACCTAGATCCCATGTCAGAAAGGCTCCACAAGTTCCCCCAAACAATGCCACTGCCTGGAGACCAACCATTCAATACAATAGTCTGTGGAAGAACATATTGCATTCAAACCAACATACTTAGCAATTATGTTGTTAGGAATTTTTCCTAAGGAAATAAGTAACAAATTATGTAAAAGAAAATGCAGAAGGGGATTCATTGCAGTATCACTGGAATATCTATCCAATAGGTGTTCATTTAAATTTAATAGCTCATATAAAGAAATGTCATCAAGCAGATTTTGAAATAAACAAATGCATTTATGCATGTTGACATTGGAATACTTCCAAAGAAAGCCTATTGGAAACACATTTGTGGTTATGCAAGTTGAATTATTTCTTGAGGGAGGAAAAAACAAATCCATAAAAAACTGCAGCACATTCCAGTGAAAGGTATGAAGAAGGACTTGTGGGATATTTATCCTTGTATCATGTGACTTTGGGGAAGGTCTAAGGATGAGCTGGGTGCTGGGGAGTATCAGTCTTTTCCACAAATGTGTATCTTAATAAATCTCATCAAGAACAGCAGACTAGTTCTTGCTGATTAAACAAGCAACAATCATTCTTGCTAGTTAGAAAAGGGTAATGTCTAACTGTTTTTGTGGTGTTGTGCACAAATCTTACCTGTGAGCAGGTAATTACAGAGCCATCTGCTCCTATCTTGGTCCATGATGGGCACAAACTGGCCTTGTCTGATATTGGTGCTCCCTGACATTGTTCAACCTGGACAGCATCAAGGTCCAAGTGATTGTGCCAGCCCAGCTTCCAGATGTGAGAGACTCACTTACCCCTCTTAAAAACATCTGTATTATATTTAGTTAAAATTAAAAAGCCAGAGATTATAATGTAATCTCATTTGTCAAATAAGACTTCTATCCAAACACAGAGAAAAACTTGAGAGGGTGTATTGTTAGTAATAATGACTATTGAAGAGATTCTAACTTTTATTTTCTGTTTCTCTATTTTGTTTGAATTTTAAAATAATGAGCATGATGTCGTTTTCACCATCAAAAGAGGAATTTTCCAAAAAACATGGAATTTATGACTTTTTTCTCAAGATTTAAACTGCAGTTTCTAAGAAAACATGACCTTGACCCTCTCTAGGCGTGGCCAGCAGAGTGTCTTCTTTTTTTCTCGCTGACTTTCTCCCATAGGCAGATTTGGAATTGAGTGACTCTTTTGCTTTTACAAACAAATGCTAGACACGATTCGAGTTGTATTTCATGTTTAGGGAAGTAGGAAAAGGAAAGGTGAATCACATTTCAATAGTCAAGTCGGTCACCAGCCCTGTCTTACTTTCTCTACCTACCCTTGAGACAGAGCTACATGGTTGTTCAAGCTGTTATGAGCCTAATATAATGGAAGTCTTTGTCAGTGCTTCCAAATTAAGTTTTGAAGTCACTCTAGCTTGCAACACTCTGGGCTTGCAGTGAGGCTATAGTGCACTCAGGAAAGTCTTCCAGGAGGAAGGATGCTAGGTGTAGTATTGCACAAGCATGGTGAGTGTTGGTTATGGAGGAAGGCAGTGCTGGACAGGAGCTGCGAGTGTCAAGATCTGCAATAGGCAGAGCAGGCACATCCCAGGGGCTGGAAGGCCCATGTGGCTTGAACTCGGCAGGGATCAAGGGAAAGTAGCACAAGACAAAGCTGCCCAGGAGACGGAGGAGCTGGGGGTGCAGGGCTGCAGACCTTGCTAAGGAGTCTGGACATCATCTTGAAAGCCATGGCAGACCACTTAGATGTACAGTTAAATTATTTTTTAAAATTTTCCTTTCTCTTCTATTTTTTAATGTTGCATACATGAATAAATTAAATATATCTTATTTTCCTCTCTTAGTCCCACATCTGATCCCCTATCCTTTCCTCCTTGCAACCCTTCATCATCTTTTCAGATCTTTTCACTTGTGCATCCCACTGTGCTTCATCTAGTTTGTCTTTGATGGCATATTCCTGACATGCTTCACGCTCTGGCAATAGATCAGCAAGTAGACCACTGAGGAAAGCGTTCTTTTTTCCGCAACAGCGTTAGTCCTCATTAGTCTCTTAGAGAGGTGTGGAGCTTCTTGACACTGAGCTGGTTTGAACAGGATGTGACTTGAGTGACTGGTTTGCATTTTGAAATAGGTTTCTCTGTCAGTGATGAGGAGAGGAATTTAGGGGAGCCAGAGAGTGATGACTGCTTCCAGCCAGGGAGAGCAGTGGGGTCCATGCTAATGTGGCGGGAGTGGAGACAAAGGCCCACAGTCACACAGCAGGTAGATATACTAATGCTCTTAACAAAATTAAAACCTTGTGCCATTACTCTAAGTCCCATACAGAAAATGTGTACAGTGGAGTTTGATGGGAAATGATTAGAAGGAATGCAGGAAAGCCTAATCTGAGAAGGATGTAAGTTGGCCAAGGTTGAGCACATCAGCATCATGTCCAGCTTTCCATTTAATCCTATGAAAGTGCAGCTCACTGCCCTCCCTTCTGTATGCACAGAAGACACCACTGTCCTGCCACTGTCTCCTCTCCTTCCTGAACCCTGAATGAAGGGGCAAAGATTCACCCCTGCCCCAAGTCCATATAAGAAACAAATCACGAGGTAATTATTTTCTTAAATCTGGCTTTTGTCACTTTGCATGATCTCTAGGTCCATACATTTTTGTACAAATGCTATGATTTTGTTCCTTACTAGTCATTCCATTACATGTATGTGTGTGTGTGTGTGTGTGTGTGCGCGCGCGTGCATGTGGGCATGCACACCACATTCTCTCAAAGAGTTATTTTAATATTCACCTTTTCAAATCCATACTCTTAGTAGCCTTTTCATTCAGGATTATTTTTCATGAAAATTTCTGTGTGCCAACTTGTTTCTTAGGATGGGAAAGATTTCACGAATGATCACATTGACTAACCAAGCTTCTAACTCTTCCCCTGTCTCTTACACATCAGGGTGGCTGAGCATCTTCCTCCAGAGTTGGATGAGTCATAGGAACCATTGTTGGAGGGTCTGGTTTGTTCTGCTTTATTTGGATCCCAAAGGGTCTAAATTGACCAAATGAGATTGAAATGAGATGAACCAAGGGGTCACTTTGGATGGAGGCAATGGTCTTTGGAATGCCATGCTGGGGGATTTGCTGTTCTGTTGATCTTTCTTTCTTGGTTAAAAAAAGACAGATCCGCTAGGAGAATGGAATGGTGAGCATCCCCTACATTGTGAGTGGACTTGTAAGAGCCTGGTGTGCTAAGAGGCAAAATGGGTGGAATAGAATTGCTCTTCAATAAGGAGAAGGAAAAAAAAAACCCTCAACACTCAATTACTTTAAAAAATGGGCTTAATTTTCAGAGTTTCATTTAACAGGTTGTAGGCAAAACAAAAAACAATCTAACTTTATTTTGTTAAAGTTTCTTTTGCTTATTCCAGGCTTACGAAGATTTTGTTTGCTCAGGCCGACTTGGGATGGGTCAGAGATTCTGGGGTCTCAGGTTCTGGGGAAATAGATTTGATGTCTCTTGAGTTTTTTTAAATAGGGAAAAATAGCATCAGTGGTAGCTTACCACAGCCATAGCAATGATGCAGAAGGGGATGGGATCACAGAAGAAGGCAAGTACTCAGCTCTGTCCCAAGAGGAAAGACATGTCAGCACTTGCGCTTCTTAAGAAAATGGCTGCAGACAGCCTCTCCCCATCTCTGCTATGCTCTTCTTTCCTCTGGTTATAGCAAGACAGAGCAGTTGTGGGGATGGTAGGAAGGAGGGAGGTCAGGGCTGGATGAAGCGAAGGCGTTAGAAAGAATCTACATTCAGGGTATCACATGTTGAATCCAGGAATCAGAGAGTTTGCTATGGGAGAGCAATGTCAATGCTGAATAATAGCCAATAATATGAAGCTCCCAGCTGCCCAATCAAACTTGAAACTTAGTGTCCCAACGAGCTATAGCGGTAGCTCTTGAGGTCTGGAACAACGAGCTGTTGCTCTTGACGTCTGGAACAGTCACAGGGCTTAATACTAAGAACAACCATTTTGAACTACAATATTCGGGCTATTTGAATGCTGAAAATGCCCCATCCACAAGGAACGCAGAAGTTGGTTTCACTTACCTGTGGGGGAATGTTAACTCTCAGGCTGCCCATGCAGAAGCTGGCACAGTGCGCAGCGCTCATCTCCACATGCCTGATTAGACACTTGTAGTTATTTGGTTTCTGTCAGACACACCTGGAGTCATTGTAGACACCCTGACTTATGTCTGTTGGGGCTTAAAATAGAGTCAGCTCTATTTTATGCAGCTGTTAAGGACAATGTATTTATGTCGAGCAAATGCATTATTTTTTAGGCCTGAAACCATCATAAAAAATGACCACTTCAAGTTCCTGTTTACCAGCGAATTGCTTAGAGTTAAGTTTAATAGGCACAACCCTTGATAGCAAAGAAGCTATAATTTCCTTGCCAGAGCCAGTTGGAGCCAGTCATTAGATTCAGACAACTAGTATTCACGTTTCGGTTCTGCCACTTACATGCTTCATTTTCTTGGTGGGGGGAGCACTTTGTGTCTCTCGTGCTTCTCACAACTGTAATGGTGTGCACCCCTTCCACAGGAAAGTTGCAGAAGGTTAAGTGAGGTAATATGTCTGTCACAGTTTGTCCTAGATGTAGGTAAGAAGGGTCAGGGCAGTGGGGAGGTGGGTATACCCAGCCTGTGGTTGGGCCTGGTCCACATACACCGTCAGGATAACTATACATGTGCCCAGTGCAAAATTGTAAGCTTACTTAACACACATTCTGAGAGTTCACTTTTTTGTTTGATTTTTTTTTCATAACTTGATTGAGTAGTTCTCGAGGATGAACTCTGTCCAGTCACCATGTGACAAGGTTGGATACTCCTGATACAGAGCTGAGAAAGAATAATATAATTGTAAAGAGACTCCTCCCCCTGGGGTAGGGTGCCCCCTGTACCTGGACTGTTATTTGTGGCCCTGGGGATCAATATTGAGTTGGAGAACTAGAGATGTTTTTCATTGGTAGAGTGGTAACTTAGCATGTAGGAGGCCCTAGATGAGATTAATGCTAGCACTGTATCATGCTAGCTGAGAAGCACAGTGCTTAGCACACTGCATTCCAGAGTACTGTGTGAGGCACCAGCACATCTGTGTTCCGTGATGGCGACGGTCATGTTATGCTCCACCATGGCAGCAACCCTGATTCCTCTAATCATCTCTTCTGCAGATGCTTTCTCCCTGTCTTCTTTCAAGACTTGTTTTCCTTGAAGATTGAGACACTCATAGGTAAATCTATATATTACCTACAGTAATTGCAAGGATTATGAACAGGAGGGATGGGGTTGGAAGGCCACACCAGAAACAAGGAGAGAAGTGACCATGTTACAGTAGAGAAAATAGGCCTCTATCAAAGACTGCAAGGGGTGACATACAGTGCCCAGCAGGATGAAGTGAAGGGCATTGCAGGAGCAGCAAAACTTCAAAAGAAAAATCAACAAACCACAATCCAGAACTTCAGAGACTCTATATCAACCACCTAGAACTAGGCCAGACTAATCTCTCCCCATCCTGAAACTCAGGGAAATTTGCGGAAGAGGGGCCGGTAAGAGTGTAAGAGAAAAAGGATGGGAAGAGCAATGATTTGCAAGATAATCCACACAAGTTAGGGCCGAAGCAATCATAATTGGATTTTGCATGCCCTGCGCAATGTCCAACACACTATTGACCTCACAAAGTCTAGCATCTGCTACAGGCACCAAGATCCTTGGAGGCAAGGGATTGGCAGCCACAGTAGTGTTTCTATGCTTAAGGGGAACATGGGAAAGGGTTCAGGGAAATGCCACTGGGTCCTTGTACGTCATCGGAGAGGAGGGCCCAGAGGAAAATCAGGCATGCACAAGAAAGGATTCTCTGGGAATTGGGGCAGGAGGCACTGGGGGATGGGGAGGGAGGGGGTGAGGGGAGGGGGAGCAGGGGGTTCGTCAGGAAGAGAAGGGAGGGAGGGAACTGGTGTACCTATTAAGTTTGTATGAGCTGAAATAATGATAAAAAGTATAAAAAAAAGAAAGTAAAAAAATCAGCCCACATCTACATAGCAGAAAAAAAAAGATTTATCCTTCCTTTTATGCTCTAAGAACTTTACTAGTGGGCTGGGGAGATGGCTCAGTGGTTAAAGTCTTTACCTCACAGGCCAAAGGACCTGTTTTTGAATCCCCAAACCCCCACATAAAAACACCAGATAAATATGACTGCGGCAAGGGCTTGTAATTTCAGTCCTGGAAATTCCAGAGCAAAAAGCAATAAGGTGGTAGAATCATCCAAGATGATTACTGATGTCACCCTTGGGCCTCCACAGGCACACACACTCAAGTGCTCTCTTGGACACATGCCTTCACACGCATGTATACCCACCACATGTAAAACACACACACATGTACACGCGCACACACACACACACAAACTTTAGTGACTCCCCACTGCATAGAGGAGGCAGAAAGGTAGATCCAGCCTGCCATGTAAGGCCCTGAATAAAGGATTTTAACATGTATTTCCAGACAGTATTCCTTAAACTGTGAAAGAAACCAAGAGAATTATTTCAGGGAAAGCTACTTGCTTGTGCAATAGTACATTCTTCTTATCTCTTTGTGACCAAAAGAACGTGTTCTTCAAGTCCTGACCCTAAACAAAACCTTGTCTCATTCCTTCCTCCAAAGCACTGAGCTTGCCCAGGACTCTCCAGCCTGTCCTTCCTCCCCCCCCTTCCTTCCTCCCTCCCTCCTTTCCTCCCTCCCTTCTTTCCTCCCTCTCTCTTTCCTTCTCTCTCTCTTTCTTTCACTAGTTACCTAGATATTTTACATTTCTTACTGTGGTCTGAGTTCTCTGAGACAGAAACAATTGATCTTTGATTTCTTCCAATGCCTCATGTAGTACTTGCTATATGAATATTGACAAAAGCACATTGAGTGAAGAAATTTCAAGAAACTATAACAGATCTCCAAAGTCAGTCTTTCTAAGGTGGACAGGTCTTGCCACGGTGTGCAGATTTCGACAAAAGCACTACACAGACACTTATATACACTGGGTTTATTCTGTTCTTTCTATTGTTTTAAACTTCTCTAGGGGTCAAAGATGTAGTACATTAATAGAGTGCTTGCTTAGCACCTTCACTGCATACACTGGACCAAGTGATATATACTTGCAATTCCGGCATTTGGGAGGTAGAGCTGACCAGAAAAGGTCATCTACAGCTACATATCTCAAAAAAAAGACATAACCAAAATAAATGAAAAATAAAAATGATCTAAAATGATATAAATTATTGATTATATGGTCTGATATATGAAAACTTATTTGAAGATGTCATTTGTGTTATACATATTAAGTGCCAGTAAAGTTGTATTTTTGGTAGAGATGTCTCTAAAAATAGAGATATTCTTTGTCACTAGGTAACTTGAAGTCTGGTTGTCAAGAAAACAACTTATGGCAGAAACTAGGTAACACTTAAGGAACATTGTATAGACATGTATAAAGAGACATGGACATATTTGCAGAGAACATGCTTGTATGCTGATGAAGAAAAGTTACCTCAATTGAAGAGTCATGCCATGTACTTTCAGAAGAATTGGTGAGAGCGCCAGATTTGCTCTCTATCCTTCGCTCCCTGTGGTGTTCTGGGAGGATGGTCTCCGTGGATTTTCCACATTTGGCTGTGCTTACTTGCTTCTTGTTGAATTCAGAGACCCAATATTGAAGGATGTGAGGGAAGAGAGGAAGGGGAGTTAGGAGTAGGGTTTGTGCGGATCTCTCTGCTAAGACTTCAGTTCTTATAGGTTAGCTCACTCTCAGTGCTGAAAGATAGCTCCAGATCCTTTCTCAATGCCTCTGTAATGGCTTTTTTTAAATCTTGACTTAGACCTTGACTTAGACCTTAAACATTCCTGTTAGTAAATTCTCCTTGCTTCCCCCTTGTGAGTGCACTATTTGTTGCTTGCTAATAAATAGTGGCATAACTAAGGAAGTTAATTCAGGATGTAGTTCCCCAAATGCTGAGTATCTTCCCAGACCAGTTATGGTTCTAAGCACCGGGGACAGTGAGATTAAACACAGACTATGCCGTGAAGGAAGTTCCCTGGTAGCAAAGTCAGACATACAATTGGATGTTTTCAAGTTGAGAATGGGTATTCCAAGCATGCATTGTACCCAGGTGGCAAAGGGAAAGAGAAAGGCTAAAGCTCACTGGGTGACATTTTATCATAAATTATTTCTAGAAAAAAAAATTTTAAACCAGAAAAGATGATGGCTGGTTTCTTTAGTCTAGTGTGCCTTATGTCTTTATTTACAGAAGAGAGATTTCATTCTGTTGAATTAAATGACCTTTCTCTCAGAGTCGTGACAAAATAGGTGACCTTGAGATTCTGCCCCTGGCCCACCATGTCCCTTTTCTCTCGACCGATCACGGACATCACCAGTTCTAACTTCCGCCTGTGTCTTCCCTGCTTCTGTCTTGGCTTCTAACTCCTGAAGTGTTTTTCATTTCAATGCACTTGAGGATTTGGAGCGAGGAGAGTGAACTTATCGATTTCAATATTCTCATTGTCACAGTCAGAGGGAAAGGTGAAGAGGGCTGAGACATATGGAGGTGAAGTGTGTGCTTGAGGACACGCCACCAATGCTAATCCGCCAGCCTCCAGAGCAATCTGAATGCCAGCAGGCTTTGAACTGCTTCCAAGCCTCCCTCCAGAGCCTGTGCTCGCTCAATGCTCTAGCCGGCTGGGGTGCTCATAAGCGTCCTACGGGAGGCTGATTCATCCTTCCTCCAGGAGCACCAGGGAGCGACCGAAGTGCAGGGAGAATTTTTCCATGTGCTACAGTGGATGGTAAGAAAAGAAGTCTCTCTTAAAAAATGACTCGAAGGGTAAAGAGATGGTTCTGAAGTTAAAGCCTTTGTCTCCCAAGCAAAAGAGCCAGAGTTGGGATTCCCAGATCCCACTTAAAAATGCTGGGCAGATTTGGTCTTTGACAAAGGGGCCCAAAAAATCCAATGGAAAAAGAACAAATGGTGCTGGCAAAACTGGATCCCCATATGCAGAAGATTAAAACTGGACCCGTACTTGTCACCTTGTACAAGACTTAATTCCAAATGGATCAAGGACCTTGATTTAAGGCCAGAGTCTATAAAAACCATAGTTGAAAGGGTACGGAATTCCCTCGAGCTGATTGGGCTAGGCCAACAGTTCCTAAACAGACATCCGATGGCATAGTCACTGCTACCAACTCTCAATAGCTTGGATCTTGTGAAATTAAAGAGCTTCTGTTCAGATAAAGAGATTGTAACACGAGCTAAAGGCAACCCACAGAATGGGAGAAAATCTTCACTAACCACACGTCTGATAGAACTCTGCTGTCCAGAGTGCACAAAGAACTTAGAAAATTAAACACCAAGGAAACCAATGGCCCAACTAAAAAATGGGCCCTGGAACTCAAAAGAAATTTTACCAGGTATAAAATTAAAATGTCTAACAAATATCTTAAAAAATGCTCCACTTCTTTAGCCATCAGGGAAATGCAAATCAAAACTTCCCTGAGATATCATCTAACCCTGGTCAGGATGGCAAAAATCCACAATACAAACAACAACAAATGCTGGAGAGGATGTGGAAAGGGGAACTCTCCTACATTGCTGGTGGGAATGCAGGCTCATACAGCCACTCTGGCGAGCCGTCTGGAGATTCTTAAATAAATTAAAGATTGAAATGCCATATGACCCTGCTATTCCACTTTTGGGAATAACCCCCCATGCAGCAGAGGTTCACCTCGATAGCACAAGCGCGACCATGTTCATAGCAGCACTGTTTACAATAGCAAAGTCATGGAATCAACCCAAATGTCCAACAGTTGACGAGTAGATAAGTTAACTGTGGTACATCTATACAATGGAGTACTACTGAGCCATCAAAAATGATGAATTACTGGAATTTGCCAGGAAATGGATGTCATTAGAAACAATTATATTATGTGAAGTATCCCAGACCCAGAAAATTAAGCGCCGTATGTACTCCCTAATAGGTGGCTCCCAGTACCAAACCCACTCCAGCCCACCTAGAGACATTCGACGATAAATCTCTGTAATACAGTAATTGTAAGGAGTATGAACAGGAGGGATGGGGTAGGAAGGCCACACCAGAAACAAGGAGAGAAGTGACCATGTTACAGCAGAAAAAATGATCATCTACAACTGAGGGGGTGTGATCTCACCAGAAGGGGAGGGCATATAGTCTGGCAGATAATAAGTAACCATTTTGCAAATGGGTGATTGACCCCTCCCTCACTGTGGTTTCCTACTTTTATTACATGTACCTTTGAATATACTCTTATAACAAGACTCTAGTTTAACAGCTTTTTATCTCTGCCCAGGGGGTGACGTCCAATACCCATCAGGATGGAGTGAAGGGCATTGCAGGAGCAGCAAAACCGCAAAAGAAAATCAACAAGCCATAATCCAGAACTTCAGAGACTCTATATCAACCACCTAGAACTAGGCCAGCTAATCTCTCCCCATCCTGAAGTTTAGGGAAATTTGCGGAAGAGGGGCCGGTAAGAGTGTAAGAGCACAAGAATGGGAGGAGCAATGATATGCAAAATACTCCACACAAGTTAGGGCCGAAGCAATCATAATTGAACTTTGCATGCCCTGTGCAATGTCTAACACACTATTGTCCCCACAAAGTCTAGCATTTGCTAAAAGCACCAAGATCCTTGGAGACAAGGGATTGACAGCCGAAATAGTGTTCCTATGCTTAAGGGGAACACAGGAAAGGATTCAGGGAAATGCCGCTGGATCCTTGTATGTCATCAGAGAGGAGGGCCCAGAGGACAGTCAGGCATGCACATTAAAGGATTCTCCAGGGATTGGGGGAGGGGAGGCACTGGGGGAGTGGGGAGGGAGGGGTGAGGGGAGGGCGAGCAGAGGGTTGGGGGGAGGAGGAGGGAGGGAGGGAACAGGTGTACCTATTAAGTTTGTATGAGTGGAGATAATAAAAAATGTTAAAAAAAATAAAAATGCTGGGCAGAAATAATTGAGGGCTGCACTTCTGGCCCTGGAAGGCAGAGCCTGTATAACCTTAGGGCAAACCAGTAAGGAAGTACAGCAATCCAGAATGATTCCCGATGTCCCCTTGGGTCTCCACAAATATACGTGTGCCTCTTATGCAACTGCCCACACACATGCACCCCCCCCCCACTCACACAATGGCTTTGAATGTTACAGCTGATTTTCCTGGATGCTGAAAGCCTTGTGTTATTCAAACGACTCACTGGGATGGTGGAGAGTCACCTTACATGTAAGGGCTTTAATGACGATAATAACTTCCATTTATGGAGTAATTACTTTGTACCAGGCATTATCCTGAATGCCATGTCTTAACTGATTTAATCCTACAAAGTAGACAATATTACGATTATTAATATTATTATTTAAAGATGAGGAGAGAGATTTAAGAGGAAAAGTAGTTTATCTAAGGTCACACATATTGCGGATGGTGCAACAGTGATAAAATCCAGGTCCTGGGTTCCATAGCTAGTCTTGTGCCTTGCCTTATTGTGTTTATTTAGTTTAGGTTGGTATGCTCATTTTACTTTATTATTATATTTTAGTTGTCTTAACCTTCTGGTGGTTCCTTATTTTTTTTTAATGAAGTATGAGACGACAGGGATGTAGAAAATTGATGTGACAATGTTTAGTTCTTCAGTGAGCTCCCTGTCACAAATACATTTCCTTTATGCCACCATGGGTTAATGTCATATTTCTCTGAAACTGTGTGGTTCCTGAGATGTGGGTATACCTATTGCACTTCTATGTTGCTGGGAGACAGCACTAAAACTGAGCAACCTAAGAGAGAAAGAGAGATTTATTTAGCTTGCAGTTCCAAAGGGGAGATACAATCCATTATGGCAGGGAAGACATGTCAGGCTGATAGAAGATGAAAGTGGCCTGTCATGTCTATCAAGGAGGCTGAGAGCTGCAAAGCTGCCAGCTGCAAGAGCAGACCTCTCCTGGAAGTAGGGTGGAGCTAATTCACCTCAAGGCCCACCCCCTGTGACTGCCTTCTTCCAGTAAGGCTCCACCTACTAAAGATGCCATGACTTTTTCCAAACAACTAAGATTCAAATGCCTTGTGGGGGACAACACACATTTCAGTCCATGACAGTGGACTTTCCTTGGTAAAATCTGGATGAACTTGGTAGAATAAGCTTTTTTCACTGCTGAAAGATCGATGCTCACTCCTTTCCCACATGCTGGAATTAATTCTACTTTTCTTAAACTTTATTTATTCATTCATTGTGTGTGTGTGTGTGTGTGTGTGTGTGTGTGTGTGTGTGTGTATCAAAGGGCACATGTATCCCTGTGGAGGACCCAGGATTACTTCAAGAATCATTCTGGATTGCTTCTATCTCCTTCTTACCTTGCTCTGGGATTTTCCAGGCTCTGCCCAGCAGGACTGGAAGTGCAGGCTGCCACCATTTCTGCCTGGCATTTTTACATGGGACATGGGATCCGAACTCAGGAACTTCTGCTTGCCTATAAGGCAGAGTCTTAATCACTGAGCCATCTCTCCAGCCCGAATTAATCCTACTTTTATTCAATGTTTCTTATACCACCATCCAGCACTTAGGATCCTTGTTAAAACGATCCTCCCTAGATTTCATTCCATAGAAATGCAATATCTGGATAGAATAGGAGGGAGCTTAGATTTACATATTTAAAACAAGGTTTCTGCATGATTCTTATATTTGTAAACATCCCTAGCCACTGGCTTAGTCTATGAAGCAATGAAGAAACCTGAATTTCTTAGCTCAGAGATTCTGGATCCATTCCTCTCTCTGATGTGTTTGATCTGACTGGCTTTTTAGTCCCCATGAGAGGGGTCTGGCTTGGTTGCTCAATCCTCATTTGGACCATTCCCAGACTCTAGGCCCCTCTCTCTATACTGTTGCTTGTCATGACCTCTGTGACCTCTGATTCTCTCTCTTCTTTTTCTAAAAGACAAACATCTCCCTCTGCTTTTCTTAGTTCTTTCAGAACTTTGTTCCAGCTATGCCAGGCATCTCCTTCAGGGAAGAAGAAGATGAAGAATCACTTAGCTTTCTCCCCTTACACTGGACCATTCAGAGATAAACCATACATATGATTCTTCACACGGCTGGGTGGATGTGAGACCCCAGTGCCCACATGACACCCCTCTCATTTGTTTTCCCAAGAACACCATCCAGACAACCTACCTGTACCCACGACTACATAATGGGATCTTCTTTAGGGGAAACCTAAACTAAGTCACCATCTTTTTAACATACTACTAGATTCACATTTTGTAGGTTTTTATGGTCTCAATGTACAATGTCTTCCACAGGCTTGTTGCCTGTTTATAGGATTTTGGGCAGAGATAGAATTCAGAGTCTTATCTAATCCATGTTAATGAACCCTCCATAGATCTGGAGCATGTTATAATTAAGGTAATTAACTAGGAGGTAAAGCCTATTGAGAGGAAGTAGGTCTGTAAAAGGAATGTCCTTGAGGGACCATATCTTACCATGGTGACTTCCTGTTTCCTGTATGCCCCTTTCTGCTTCCTGTCTGCTGTAAAGTAAGCTACTGTCCTCTTTCTGCCATGATGTTCGGCCTAAGTTCATGGGAACAAATAACCATGGACTGATCCCTTTGGAACCGTAAGTCAGAATAAATCCTTCCCCCTAAGTTTGTTGTTGATCCCAGCAATATACAAGTAACTACTACACATGTACTTCTTCTTCTTTCAGACATGATCCCTTCTGCTAGGCTTTTGTAACCTAACATGTGGCCCAGCACTCGCTAAGGCCTCAATCAATTTTTGAAATGTCAAGAAAATGAGTTTTTCTATATTTTCACGGCATAATGATGTCTCCAGATCACTGTTGAATTTTAAAGAATATTCTGACACAGACCCCTTTTAGACTTATGGAGTTTTATTATAGTAAAATTCTTAGAAAAATAGAAATATGGATTTCTACAGGACTTATTAGTAACTAATTTCTTAGATGACCCCGAATACTCCATTACTTTTGTTGATCCATTTTTCTAATTGCTTTGTTTCACTACATCAGGGCATAATCTAGGTCTCTTTCTTATAATAACCAGTAAGTCTACATTGAAAGTAAGTCTTTCCTATGAGGAAGACAGTACTGATTAATGGTATGGGAAATTTTTTTATTGTTGATAAATTGAGCATTCCTTTTTATTCTATTTAAATATCTATCA
Source organism: Typhlomys cinereus (assembly GCA_023101885.1). Classification (NCBI taxonomy): domain Eukaryota; kingdom Metazoa; phylum Chordata; class Mammalia; order Rodentia; family Platacanthomyidae; genus Typhlomys; species Typhlomys cinereus. Next base: position 1,202,967 of record JALPQD010000183.1, on the reverse strand, counting down.
GACTCTGAGACAATTGAAATCAATTTATTCTCCAAGGTCTGCAATCTTTAAAAATGTTCAGCTGGGGAAAGAACTTACTCTGGTAATCATGAGTCATTTTGTTAATATTTTCAGGAAGCTGACAGTCTCAAGCAATATTATTAAACCAATAATTTATTCCAATTTCTATCTAGAACCAACAAGCTACATATTTGGCATCAGTGAGCAATTTCTTCATCATTTTTCCCCTCTAAAGTTATGCATATTTAGCCATTCTGGCAATAAGAAAACACAGTCTGAAGAATTAGTACTGTCACTTTGCTTCTAGCAAAAAAAAAAAAAAAAGCCAGAAAAGTCTGACAGAAAGCTCTGTGGACTAAAATAAGATGTGCCGATAACCAGAGAACAAGTTCTAATAAATATTTTATGCTCAAAAGTGTAACACTTTTCTATTTATTATACCTGCTGTACACTTGTATAAGTGATACTTTATTCACAAGAGCAATGGAAAGGCCAAGCACACAGAGGGATTTTAAATAATTTATGTGAGAAACATTGCTGTCACAAGATAACATTTTTAACAAATCACTTCAATAATCAGGCCACTGAAGTTCCTGTCTTTCCATTTTTCATTTAATTATATGATGTGTAAAACACAGAAAAACTTGATAGATTGTTGCTAAAATCCTACCATTTGGTAGATCTGAGATCCTACCAAAGACTTGTTAGAAAGGGCATAAAAATGTCAGTGTGGGATGTTGTCACCAACCCTGAGAAACAGCATGAAGCTCGTTATTTTCATATTGCCAAGTCCAGAGAGAAAGCCTGGCATCACTGCACCCTCAGAAAAGTAAAGAGAATTGACTTCTCTGAAATGTTTTGGTGGATGCTTGTTGTACTAGTCTTGACTGGCCCAGGCATAGCTTCTTTCACTGTAGTTTGTGCCCTTCGGGAGCAAGCTCTCTGCATCTTCTTAGGTGAAGGACAGGGCAGAATTTCAATGTTTTGGATGACTATTTCCCTCTTTCAGATATGAAAATATGTACATCTTAAACTTCTTGCAGAGATCCTTGTAAAAAGATAGGCATAGAAACAGAGGGTTGTGATGTATTTCAACAACTCAGAAATCGTCTTCTGCAGCAAACACCTGGCACTGATAATCGTTTCCTCTAAAAAAAAAATTCCATAACTGAAGACAACAGATGAAAGCAGTAATTTCATTCCTGGACTAGTCGCGTGACTCAGTGGGTAGAGGTGCCTGCATGCAAAGCTGGCGAGCTGAGTTTGATTGATCACTAGAGTGCACATGGTAGAAGGAGAGAACTGATTTACAAAAATGCTCTGACCACCACATGCTTATTATTATAAACATACTCCTGCATATATTCTCTCTTTCTCTTCTCTCTCTCTCCCTCTCTGTCTTTATTAAGTAAATAAATAAAATATTAAAACATGATGATTATAAAGGACTCTAATCTTTCTTTTGAAATTTTTCAGATATTTAAAGTATAACTACAAGGTAATCATTGTATAAATTGGTGTATAAAACAGGAATTATTCTTTTTTCCCTCTTCTCCCCAGTCGTTGCCCAATGTACTCTCTTCCCTTCTCCCCTTCCTTTCCCCTCCTCTCTTCCTCACCCCTCTCCTGGTGTCTCCCCCTTCCTCTCTCCCATACCCTGGAGCATCCTTTTGTGTGAACACTAAACTTCCCTCTGAGTCCTCCACCCTAGTGAGAGGTAAGGACTTAGTGGCAAAGCCTGGAGAGAGCCCCTTCTTGGGCTCCCAGTTAGTATGGTAACTCCATTATAACAGTTTGATTCCTTGCCTCTAAGGATCCTACTGCTTGGAGCCTTCTCCCCTGTGATCCATGCTAGACTTTGGGGGGGGGGTCATTGATATGTCAGCCATTGTGCAGGTCAGGTAAAGTCCAAATCTGGCTGCTGTAGCTTAACCTGTGTTGAGTATCCTACATATCGTTGGTCCTCCCCATCTTTAGACTCTTACAATCTTGCCACCCCCTCTTCCGCAAGGTTCCCTGGGCTTTAGGATGGGGAGAGATTTGGTTGGTCTGGTTCCAGGTGAATAATGTAGGGTCTTTGGTATTCTGAATTAGGGCATGTTGTTTTCAGTTTTGCTTTTCCTGCACTGCCCTTGGCTGCATCCTGATTGGTATTGAAGGTCACCTCCTAACCAAAGATAAAAGACCGTTTAAATGAAAATCTTAATATAAGAGGCGACTCAAAGGTAGATGGAAGGGCATTGCAAGAGCAGCAAAACTGCAAAAAAACATCAACAAACCATAATCCAGAACTTCAGAGACTCTATATCAACCACCTAGAACTAGGCCAGCCTAATCTCTCCCCATCCTGAAGCTCAGGGAAATTTGCGGAAGAGGGGGCGGTAAGATTGTAAGAGCAATCCCTTCACTTAATATAATTGTTTCTAATGACATCCATTTCCCAGCAAATTCCAGTAATTCATCATTTTTGATGGCTGAGTAGTACTCCATTGTATAGATGTACCACAGTTTCCTTATCCACTCGTCAACTGTTGGACATTTGTGTTCCTATGTTTAAGGGGAACACGAGAAAGGGTTCAGGGAAATGCCACTGGGTCCTTGTACATCATCGGAAAGGAGGACCAAGAGGAGAGTTAGGCATACACAATAAAGGACTCTCTGGGAATTGGGGGGGAGGCACTGGGAGATGGGGAGGAGGGAGGGAGGGGGAACAGGGGGTTCGGGGGGAGGAGGAGGGGGGAGGGAACTGGTCTACCTATTAAGTTTGTATGAGCGGAAATAATAATAAAAAATGTTAAAAAAATAAAATAAAATAAAATAAAAAGATTGTAAGAGCAAAAGGATGGGAGGAGCAATTATTTGTAAGATACTCCACACAAGTTAGGGCCAAAGCAATCATAATTGGACTTTGTATGCCCTGCGCAATGTCCAACACACTATTGACCCCACAAAGTCTAGCATTTGCTAAAGGTACCAAGATCCTTGGAGGCAAGGGATTGACAGCCACAGTAGTGTTCCTATGCTTAAGGGGAACACAGGAAAGGGTTCAGGGAAATGCCACTGGGTCCTTGTACATCATCGGAGAGGAGGGCCCAGAGGAGAGTCAGGCATACACATTAAAGGATTCTCTGGGAATTGGGGGGGGAGGCACTGGGGGATAGGGAGGGGAGGGGGAGCAGGGGGGTCGGGGGAAGGAGGAGGGAGGGAGGGAACCGGTGCATCTATTAAGTTTGTATGAGCGGAAATAATAATAAAAAATTTAATTAAAAAAAAGGTAGATGGAAGAATAGGAGTAGGACACAGTGGGGGAAGGGGGTGATGTCAGTGTCCCATTTGCCGGAATGTTACTGTCTATCTGCCAGTTCCTATATCCTCCCTTACTGGTGAGAACAAACCTGTTTAGTCACAAGTGACCAGGAAGGGAAATGAGAGTGAACTGTACCAGATGTCTTGCTACTTACATGCAATACTTGACCATGGCCTATTTTCTCTACTGAAGCATGATCCCCTATTTTTCTTTTGAGGCCCTCCTTCTCCTTCCCTCCTAAAACAGGAATTGTTCTTTCATGGTTACTCAGTTACTTCTCTACATATGTAATTGAGTAGAAAGTCTTCTTATAGATTTAGCTCATTCATTGAAATTCTTGTATTGGGAAGAAAAGCAAACCAACTTTGAGAGAGACGGGTTCCTCTACTGTGCAACCAGATAACATTTGGGTAATGTTTTTGATGTGTTTTTCTAAAATGGAATTTTTTTGATGACTCTTTTCATCCTCCATTTCCTTGAACAAATTGCTGTTTCTTTATTTAATCAGTGGCATTCATTCCTCCAGATAAGAGGTGAATGTGGCAGAGGAGAGGGAAACTACTCAAAATAAACTCAAACAAAATCTTTTGAGTCACACAAATCCAGGATTAATTTCAAAAGTTGAAGCCCCAAAAGGTGTGGAATGTTTAATTTATGCAGCACACAATAGATTAGGCGAGGTGTGCTGCAGAATGCTCTCAGCATCCTCGCTTCAGGTTGGGATCACTCCAGTGTGAGCCAGGCTCTGCAGCTTTGAAGCAGAGCATTTGACAAAGCTTTGCACAGTATCCTCCAGGAATATTTCTGCAGGTGGCAGTGAGTCAGGGAGATTCAAAAGTTGATTGACAGATCCATAGCAGTGCTAAACCCAAGTGAAACTGTTTTGTCCAATACTTTTGTCAAAGATGTAGGTGAGACACAAAAGACCTTGCCATTTGGGTTTATAAAAGGGTTGAAACCCAGATATTTAGAAACCCTGCTAGCCAATGCATTGCAGATTTGGATCAAACTGCAAAGAAAGCAAAATGAACTCATTTTAACATAGTGAAAAGATTCGAGGGGCTTTGGGGAAGATTCCATTGATAAAATGCTTGCCTCCCCAGCATGAGGACCTGATTTTTCTCTCCAGAAAGCTAAGTGAAGTGGTGTGAACTCATAATCCCAGAACTAGGAAGATAGAGATAGGCAGATCCCTGGGGTTCACCAGTTGGAAAAATAACTAAATTGGCAAATTCCATGAGAGTCCCTGTCTCAAAAGAAGTAGGTGACTATCTTCCTGAAGAATGGAACCCAAGGTTGTCTTCTGACTACTGTACACACTCATAAGTGTCCATGTTCCTGAACACATGTGCACCAGCACAAGAACACACACACACACACACACACACACACACACACACACACACACACAAACACACACAGGTATGCGTGGTTCTGCACACATGTCTGCATTAGCAAACTAACACACACACAAGTGTACTGGCACATACACGCACAGGTGTACATGCTTTTGCACATATGTGCACTAGCATACCAACACACATAAACACATGTGCATTGATACATACACACACAGGTATATATGCACTCACATACCAACACATACACACATATATACTGACACACACACACACACACACAGATGTGCATGATACTCCATTCATGTGTGCACTAGCACACCAGAAAACACATATGTGCACTGACACATGCACACACACACAAACCCATATATATACACACAAGACTTATTATAAAGGATTAAAAATATAAGAAATGAAGAGCTGTCTAGGTCTGATGAGAGGGTCCTGTTGACGAAGTTTTGGGGTCCCTAATTAAACTGAAAAGGTCACAGCTTCATTTTGTTTGTTTCTTGAAAGGAAAATATTTCAGTGGATTGCATTTAAGGGAATCGGAACAAACTTTGTAATATTGAGCTGTACCTGAAAGATTGTGTTTGAGTTTTTAACTTTGGTGTAGGTTTTTAATAAGTTCTAGGACATCTAAGGCACATGGCTTTAATGGAGTAATTCAAAAAAACATTCTCTTATATGCTAGATAATGTCCTAGGCATTAAAGAGATAGGAGTGAGCAAGAGTTAAATTCTGAAGTTTCTGGGAAGGGCAGATGGTTAATATGGCGATGTTATGGGGTTCTTGGTAGCTAGTATTGTTTCAACAGCTGAAGCATGGAAAAAGAACTCGCTCAGTATCCCATGACTGAAGGGGAAGTAGGTAGAAGCAGAGAGATGCAAAATTTGGTTTCTACATCTGTTTCCCAGCCACACTTTAGAAAGTACCTTGTTATATGCCAGCAGCGGCAGAGGCTCACCTGTCAGGGTAAATGACATAAGGAAGAAACACTTAGGACAGCACCTAGTGCATCACAAGTGCTCAGTCAGTGGAATGAAACGGTTGCCCAGGGGACTTCTACATCCTTGTGGGGTATGTGATAGATGATTCTAGAATTCTAAAGAAGAAGATTCTTCCTTGTAATTTTATCCTGTGTGGCTGCATTGAGTTGTGCATATGATAGGAGGTCCGTGTGTTCTGGAAGGTGGTGTGTTAAAAATTGCAACGGTACATGGTTAGTGCTTTAATGATTAGAAAAAAATCTGTGGCATTAAAGAAAGTAGCACTTAGAGTTTGGAAGTCATTCGTGGCTTGGTTGTTAGAGGTAATGGGATTTGATATTCTCTGTTTTTCAGCATTTTTTATTTTACCAGTTATTTGCTAATATCTAAGTTATGCTTGGGTGGCTAAAAATCTTTCTGTCATTTCATGGTATGTCACTGTTCAGTGAATGTACAGAAGATTCATGGTTTCACTTACTCGCTGAGGAGGAGCTTTCACAGCTCAGCTCACCGTGCTAGATCCTGCATGATTCTAAGCCGTACAATGTTCTCTCTCTTCCTTGTGATGTCTTCTTGCCCTGGCTTCCCATGCATCTCCTTTATTCTCATGTAAGTTCATTCTTCTTGATGGCCTTTCTAACCACTTCTTTCTTTCTCCTTCTTAACCTTTACCTGGAAATAACTGATAATTTCTACTTTTCTCATAAGCTGAGTACGTTCTAAGAGTCTTTTAACATCTCTTGACTGCTTTCTGTATGCTAGAGGCCTACGTAACTTATCACATGTTCATGACACTTTCCGTATTTGTTTGCTGTTTCCAAATGAGCAAAGGGAGGATCAGAGAAAGCGAATTGTTGTCCCTTCAGTGCTGCACAGTGAAGGAGTTCAGCTGGCTGCCTTTTGTTTTTTTAATCTTATGTGTGTGTGTGTATGTGTGTGTACATACATGTTTGTGCATGTGTATGTAGGGGTTCATATATGTGCGTTTGGGCATATGTAGAGCAGAGAACACCTCCTAAAGTTTCAGTTCTCACCTCCCACCTTGTTTGAGGCTGGTTCTTGTTGCCACTGGATTCACCAGGTTAGCTAGTCATAGTTCTTCTTTCTGCTGATATGAAGCACCACTTAGACTCAAACGACTTAGGGGGAGAAAAAGATTTATTTGGCTTCCAGTTCCAGAGGGGGAAGAGATGGTCCATTAAGGTGGGAAAGACATGGCAGGTGTCAGAAGCTGGAGGTGGTTCAGGTCACTATAGACATCATGGAGGCTATGAGAGCTAGAGCAGAACACCAGTGGAAGCATGCCTTCTTCCCCCCCAAAAAACATGTCATTACCTTCCCAAATGTTAACCAGATAAGAATAAAACCCATAAGCCTCTGGGGGACAATTCATATTCAAATCACGACTCTGACCCACTGGATATTCTTCTGTCTCTGCTTGGAGTACAGATGTGTACTATCATGCTGGCTATACGAGGGCTCTGGGTTCTAAACTCAGGTCCTCACACTTGCAAAGCAAGGGCTTTACCCACAGGGCCATCTACTCCAACCCTGAGTGCTGGACTGTGAACTCACCTTTGCCTCATAATCACCCATTCTATGGACTACGTGCACCAGACTTCCAATCTGAAACAATCAATATGCAAAACAAAGAGCGAAAATTGAGTTTTGCTCTGAATGGGATTTATCTTTGTTAAATTAGTTGCATAGCTCCTTGCTGTCCTTAGCCATAAACGATTAGAAATTTAAATGAGTGATTTTTGTTTGAAAGGTTGTCATGACTATGGTCACAAGTGGGAGGGCTGGTACGTTACTCCACTGATTGGGTTAGACACGTTTTTTTCAGAGGGTTGAAACCAGGCTGCTTGTTAAGATTTAAGCTAAGCTTCATGTGGCTCAAAGGCATCTACCTGGTTAACAGCCCCAGTGAGGGACAGTGAGGGACTTCCAGATTGCTAAACTAGTCTTACAGAACTTTGAATGAGATTATGGATTGCCTGTCCCTCTCTGTAGCTACTTGATGCACATCTGTGATGCAGACAGCATGGGTACATTATGATCGTTTCAAGCCAAAAAAAAAATCTTAATGTTTAGATCAAGCAAAGTGTTATAAAGCATTTCTGTGCCCCTTGGAGAAAGGCACTTTCTAAATAAAATTTTCACTTGATCTTTTAAAAATATTTGTTTTAGGCAAGCATCCTTTTCAGAAACCATTGACACATGTCCTAAAAGCAAACATTCACATGAGTATGTGCTAAACATCTGAAATTTACTTAACCAAAATTGTTTGCTTTTCTGGGTCCAACCAGCAGGATTTCCCCCAATCCAAAAAGAAATAAAGGAATTTCCTTACAAAGCCTGTTCAGGAGGCAGATAGGAATTTGGAAAGGGCGATTCTAAAATGAGATTTGTGTAGAATAAAAACTTCCTTAAGATCTTGACTCAGAGGATCTTTAGCAGCTCAAACACCTGCAAAATGAGCAAATAAGGCACAATTTCCCCCAAGATGTGATGCGGGAGTCTGGCTAAATTCTTTTCACTGCCAAGGACTCCGTTATGTTTCAGAGGCTCAATCGAACAGCAGGTTTTCACAATTTTTCTGGCAATCCAGAACAGAGGATAGGTTTAGGGATCTGCCTGTTTTATCAAAAGAAAACAGATGAAGAATACCCATCTGCCACGATTACAGGCGATTGTGGAGATGTCAAAATATTCCTCGCCTGGGCAGCAAGCCCTGTGGAGGTAACATCTAGCAGAAAACCACCCCACCTGCTTCTCTGAGCACATTTTGAATCAATCTCCTGAGAAATAACAGGGAACAGGCTCTTTGAGATGAAAGGAAATCTTGCTGCCAGCAACCCCAGAGAGATGTGGAAGGGGAAGACTGGGCGAATAATCCAGGGTTCTAGCTGCTGCCTGCTGACAGCATAGGCAGCCCTGGGTAAATCACTTGGACAGTTGGTGGTGGTGGGGGCTCCATTTATGCCTCTGGAAGGCTGTGATTTCACTGCCCTCTATCTACTGTGCCCCGATTTAGACTTCCTTTCTTGTATCCACCACCAAGAGATACTGTCTTTATCTTTACCTTCTATCCACCCTCGTAAATGATATTTATAAGACTAGAGTCACACATATAAATCCCTCATCTTTTTAACCACTTTTTCTACATGTCCAAAATTGTATCCTATAAAACCTTCTTTATTGTTACCTTATTGAAATCTTTCTTGCTCTCTTTTTTTGGAGGGAGGGGGGAAGGTCATTTAAGAAAACTCTTTAAATTGGGTTTGTAAGGGGAATGTTTTGATTCTTTAGGAAAATTAACTATGTTAGCATTACAGTAGCAGCCAGTTAGTGACTAATTATGTGGTAATGACAAGACTAAATGTACTAATTCTGGCAGGGGCTAACAGTATGTTGGCCTTAGCTGGATGTATAATACATGATTGAGGATAATTAGGCCCATTGCTTCGAGAGTGGTCTGTGGTTGAGGTTTCTCTTTTTCTCCCTCTCTCTCTGTGGCCACACTCAGAACTAATTAGATCTTTGGATCCAAATTGCCTATCAAATTGCATAAAGGGGAAAATCCAATTAGATACATTTTTTTTAAAAGTTAAGTCCACCACATAGTCTGGTTGTGCCTATAAATAAATGGATAAGGCCCATTAGTGAATTGTGAGATCAATGTATTGGGTCAGGGCCAGCATATATATTTTTCAATTAAATAGACTGGAATAGAAAAAAATCAGTGTAGTTCATAATAATGCTTATTATTGTTTTTGTGAAAATTTATATATGTGTATGTGTGTCTAGTCACAGGAAAAATTTTATTTCTCACTTTAAATCTGGTCAGGAGAAGGCTCACCTTTGAGAATAGACTCTGAGATGTGAGTAGTGAGTGTGTTGGGAAATACAGTGTGGGAACCACATCTGTGAGAAGTGGGTGGCAGGATTGAGTAGAGAAAGCCACTGAATGGAGTTTCCAAGTGCTGAGTTAGGTCTCAGTGATGTCCATGGGGAGACTCTGGAGCCAGGATGCCCCACAGAATTGTCCTGAATCCCAGCAAGGTGGGGGAAGGGGGGTCTAGGGTCATCACGGTCTGCTATGGGATTGTGGAATGCTCTCAGGGGTTGTCCTGCCATGCCCCTGAGTGATATGGGCCCATACAAAATCAAGAGCAAGTCAATGAAGAGACTCTGTGGTGAACTTCCAGCAGCCTGCACAGCAAAAGTATGAATACCTGTTGTTGAGACTGAGGTTATTCTAGAAGGTTCCCATCACAGCCACACAGCTGTGGCCAAGACCCTGTCAGAATACCTTTGTTTAACAGCAAAGGTATTTGCCTTTAGCATTAATGAAATTTTTTATTAGGAAAATCTACATTTGTGTGTGTGTGTGTGTGTGTGTGTGTGTGTGTGTGTGTGTGTGTGTATGTGTGTGTGTGTGAACACTAACAGTGTTCAAAGCCCATCACCCCAACCCCCTTCCTTTGAATTCTCTCTGAAAGTGCTTGGTGGTCCTCACATGGCTGCAGTGAGAAGCTCCAGTCAGGCAAAGTTGGGCTCACAGGTGGAAGTTTTCACCTACACTCCCCTTCTAACTCCAGTAAGAATTCGCATCATTGTCGGAGTGTTTTGGGTTCTTTCATGCATTCCTCAGAAGTCCGGTCAAGGGAACCACACTCCTCATAACTTCTATGCGTGTCGTGGGTGGCAGGTGTTGAGGAGAAGCACGATCAGTCTATCATCATTGGACACAGGATTCTTTGCAGGATCTCGAACCCATGGTTTCCAAAACTATAACAACTTAAATGTTTCCCAATCTTGCCAGATGGTCCGGACTCAACAGAGTAGCTCTGATGGAGAACTATTGTTTCAAGGTCTAAGTTAGCTGTTGCTTGAGAGACCACTAAAATCAAGATCTAAATCCAGTGTTCTGTATTTTAAGGATTTCTGTATGATGCTTAGAAACATAATTTGCTCTTAAATTCTCATGATGTAATGGGATAGCAAAAGACTAGAATTCTGTGATCAGCACTTTGAGGAGCTGCCAAAGTGAGACGACCATTTTCATCTTAACCTAAAGCGTTTCAGGGTTCAACTTCTCTGTCTTCTCACCAATACCTTTGGTAACTCTTTAATCAAAGTCATCTTTGACGATAGTACATGAGCTATTATTTTGGGTTAGAATTGATTTCTTTTTTCTTTAACTGGATAATGATGTTACACATCTTTTCTTTGGTGACTGACTACTTATGTTCTATGGAGAGATGTCTATTCAAATCTTCTGTTCTTAAATTAAAAATTATCTTTTCCTATATTGAGTTGTAAAATTTTTTAAATTTGTTCTGTATGCAATCCCTTATCAGGCATGATTTACAAAAGCAAATTAATTCTGTGTGCAAAATTTAATTCAGTGTGTCTTATCTTTTCAGCTTTACTACAAAGAAAGGATTGTATTAATTTTGTGAGAAAATTTTGTCTCTATCTTTGTGTATCTGATTTGAATTGATATATATTTAAATTAATCCAGATTAAATGTTATAGATGATGTGTAGATAAAGTTTTTTTGAGACATAGGGGGACTTAATTTACCAGTATTTGCTGTAACAACAATATTTTAGCTGTAGTAACATTAAAATTGATTGTCAGTTATAAAACTTATTGGATGATAATGTGTTAAGTATTATGAACATGATACTTAAATTTGTTCTAATAGTAACTTTATAGAAAACTTTTCTCCATTCTTTCTACTTGAGGGATGATAGGTAAAATTACATGTAATTTTAATCAAAGTCAGAAAATACACATATTAACTTTGTGTGCAGTGAGTATAGTGAGTAACAATTAAAACAAGAATGTGTTTTTGGCACTTACATGTTCAGGAGGAGAAAGAATATATTCACAAATTACTGTTATGTGATGGCAGAATAGTATCACATCTTTTTCAAAAAGCAATGAAATAAATAATCAGGCACAATGAATCAAATAATCAGTGAAAATTGGGGAAGTTATCTTAGAGCTGATAATGAGTCTGCATGGTCTTGAAGAACAGAGAACATTTTTAAAGATAATAATGGACATTGATAAATTGAAGCTTTTATTACTTATTATTATTATGATTACACTATTGTGCTGGTATGATATGAATAAACTGGGGCTGTTCTGGAAAAGTTGGAAGGTAGCATCACCCCGTTTTCATAAAATTCCTCTCAATATAACTGATGGAGAATACAGTAAATATTCAAACTGGACAAGGAATAGTGTAGGAAACATCATTACTATGCTTATCTGGACTCTCATCGGTAGGGGAATTTTCTTTTGGCTTCTATACCTTCCCCCTTGATAGTTCTTACATGCACTTCACACCAATTTCCTCCCTTCTGTTTGAGGAAAGATGAGCAAAGGCTCATGGGAATTCCAAGGAAATGGGGGGTTTGGATGTTAAATGGCCAGAAGGTTTGATGTTGGGATTATTGCTCAATTAATAAGTTTTCTTTTTCCAGCTGTGGCCTGCTTTCTTTCTTCCTATCTCTGACATATGATTCTCTTTATTTCTCCAGTCTGACCTATCTTTTTAGTCCTTCTCCCTGTTTCAGAATATTTTTCCCCCTTAAAAAAAGTCTGAAAATTCCTCTACCTTTAGCTTCTTCTGGCTATTGTCTTTGTTTCCAAGTAGTTAAGAGCAGATAGATTATTGTGAATTATAGCATGGCCACACAGTAGCCATAGTGTGATTGCTATCTCTCTTATGAAGGAGATAGGAGATGTTGGTAGGCCTTCATGGATGAGGGACATGCTTGTTTTCAGTGCAGTCCCTGTTGTCAATTGCAAAGAACTTCTTGAAGAAGTATAGAAATTAATTTTAGCAAGGGACAAATAGTGTATCATATGTATCAGAAAGAATGGTATTTAACTAGGGGGCTAGAAGTTAGAGTCTGAAATGTTTGGAAAACTGCAGGATGATGATGATGATGGTGGTGGTGGTGGTGGTGGTGGTGTGTGTGTGTGTGTGTGTGTGTGTGTATGTGTATGTGTATGTTGTGTTGATCACGTGTGATGATGCATGTGTACATGAGTGAACATGCCTTAGACATCTCAGGATACTGTCCACCTTGATTTTTCTAACAGAGTTTCTCAAACAGATGTCTTGATATATAATTTACATATAATTTCAGTTAATTAATTGCTTGGATTTGGCTTGGACTCGCTGGGTAGTGAGGCTCAGGAATCTGCTTGTTTCTGTCTTCCTAATGCTGAGGTTTCGTGTGTACCACCCTGTGAAGGTTTTTTCTCCCAATGGATTCTGGGGATTAAACTCGGGTCTTCATGTGTCCAAGTCAAGCACTTTATCAACAAAGCCATCTCCCCAGTCCAGGGATTACTAACGGGTAAAAATGAGTCTGAAAGCAATTTAAATATAGTTTATGCAGAGGAGAGGTTCTGTTAACAAAATAGCAAACAGTCTTCTGTGTAAAGAGTATTCAATGTGGGAGAACTTCAGTTACACATTCTTGCAAACAGCATGAACTTACCTAGACATTTTCCGCTTGACCCTCATTTTGACGACAACCAAGTCAGTGCCTCTCTTCTAAGATTACATATACTCTTCCAATGAAGCAAAAAGAGAAAAACTATATGTGAAGAGTCATGGTGCAATGCATACATGTGGGACTTGCTCCAAGATATTGTCTGGAAGTTAAAAGCCTTCCAAAATTATGACTTGAAGAACCTTGAGCTTAGTTTCCCATCTATCAATGTTTCACTGTGCATAATAAAATAGAATGACTCTGAAGTTTCCAGAGCCTATATAACCCTCTAATTTCCATATAAAATATTAATATTAAGTAGCTTTAAACTGCAGTAGAACTGTGGTTTCATGTGCTTCCAAAGCAATTTAATAAAGATTCCATTGTAACAAATGGGCAACATTTCAAAAATTATCCACTAAAAAATCTCTAAAATGAAAAGTAGTTATCTTTATGTACACTAAGCTGATTAAGGAGAACTTTGTAATTTAAGGTTTATCATTGTAAGTATAAGTCAAAATTTTGAAATTTGAAAGTCAAAGTATGATCTGACCTTCATCTATAATCTAGATAGCAAAAACCATACTGGGATATCCTGACATTTTTTGTGAAGTGAATCATCACATCAGAACTCTCTTTCTTACAGTAAAATTGAATCTACGTTGTGTGTCCATCAAAATTTATCACATTGTGATTATGTTGCTATAGTTTTTGTAACTGTAGCTTGTTTAAACTACCAGCACAGCATTGGCTCTTATTAAGAGCATACACCCAACAAGAGATGGATATATCCATGATATTCTAAGTAGAGAAAGTACTTCCTTTGGATCCTATGAGCTACAGCATCTTAGCCAGTGAAGACAGGTGGATTTCATCTTATCCAATCTAGTGCTTTCTCTACAGAGATGACAGTCAGTCAAAGAACTGACTGTCTGTGGACCTAGACTCTAAGCCATGTGACTTGACAGAGTAGGAGTGCTGAAAACTACCAGGAAGTCATATTCTTTACAGAGGTCTGCTGAGGTCACTTGTGACTTGGAGTGATGTGTGTGTTCAATCACTGACAGACAAATAAATACCTCATGCCACTTATTAGCTATGGCCAGGTCACTTAATGTCAGTGCCATGATTCGTTTGCTCCACCATGCTTCTTTCTTAAGGTTGTTGTAAAGGACCAATTCCATTTTTGTGGTAATAGGAATCAACTTGTGCATACCAGGCAAATGCCTACTATATGGATTCTCCAGCCCCAATAAATTCCTTTATTTATTCTGTGTTCTTTTGGACCCTCACATGTTTATATTGTTCATGCTCAATGTTGGATTGCATATAAATTTGATTGGGTCTTGTCTTTAAGATTTGGAAGGTGGTCTAGGGCTTGAACCAAGGAGATAGTTTCTACTCAAGATTGACCACCTACTATTGTTTTATCATCCACATTTTTAAGAGAAATACAGATTTCAGATTTATTTTCATGTTTGCAGCTAATTAGAATTAAGACAAGCAAAGAAACACCATGCCATGATGTAAAGTAAATGCATCTTTCTCTGGACTTAGATTAGGGATCATCAAGATTTTAGTTTTGTTGTATTTCCTAAATGAAAACTGGCAATGTTAGGAAGTGATATGACAAGCTTTTGGGGTGACCCCTGATTTTCTCAAGATGAATCTCTATCAACTTTTATTTACAAAGCCTGTGGTAGTCTGCTTTCTATGTGATTTTTCTCTGTAACACCACATATAGATGTTGTTTCCTGGGATTTTTGAGAGATAATTAATATTTTGAAGATCATGCTGGGATCTGGAATTGTTACTAACCACAGAAACACAAAAGCAAAGATGTTTTCCATCAGGTTTCTGTATACTGTTTATGTTGCAGAATCTTTGGTTCTTTCAAAGAGTTTGCTTTTAATTGGATGTCCACATCTTAGAACTGACTGCAAGAGATTCTTAGCTTTCCCATCATGCCTTTCTCTTTTGGCATCTGTATCCATTTCAACTAGCTTGCTGAAGCTTTCTTTCAGCTTCAGAATGGTAGATGCCTTTATTATTGCTGACATAGATCTAGGGTTTTTTTCCTCCTTACATTTGCACCATGTAGATTGATTTCTTTTATGTTTATTCAGCTAAATCTTGCATGCCTGAGAGAAATTGAAATGGTATGCCATTTGTCATTTTACCTGGCCATGTCTTTAAATAATGCCTGCTTCTTTTTCACTGAATATTTTAAAAATAATTCATTTATAGAATTTATCTGAAAGTGGTCTGGCAGCATACTGCCATATCCTCCGTTGACCTTAAGCATTTCTATTACTTTTCAGTTCTATTTCCTTTTTGCAAGGGTGATCTTTAGGGAGGTGGGACATCATAGGTCTCCTTTTACTTCCCTACAATGTTATCTGAATCCAGTCATTTGCTTTCAAGGCATGTTTATTATAGATAAATATTTTAATTAATGTAGAATGGATAAGTACACAGTATGTGTTAGATGATATGATTTCACTTTAATCCATTTTAAGTACTCTTGTGAATTTGAGCATAGTAGTTACCGTCCTTCAACCTTTGTTTCCTTATCAGCAAAGTTGTGAGCAAAATAGTAGCTGCTAGGTCTGGGCTGTAGCTCAGTGCGAGTGTGGTTGCCTAGCATGTGAGAGAGGCTCTTGTTTTGATCCCTAGAACTAAAATTTTTTAAAGTACCACCATGTTATAGCATTGTTTTAAGAAGCATATTGCCAATTTTATATAAAGCATTGTTTTTATATCAGCTATTACTAGTCTTTAAAACTCTTAGGAAGTAGAGTCTCAGGCTATAAGTGACATTTGGTTTGCCTATAATATGTGTAATGTTTGTAATGTTTTGTTGCCTTTCCCAGCGTCCCTTCATTTTTCTTCCCTTCCTTTCCCTTTGTGTCTGCCTGACTTCCTTCCTTCCTTCCTTCCTTCCTTCCTTTCTTCCTTCCTTCCTTCCTTCCTTCCTTCCTTCCTTCCTTCCTTCCTTCCTTCCTTCCTTCCTTCCTTCCTTCCTTCCTTCCTTCCTTCCTTCCTGCCTTCCTGCCTTCCTTCCTTCCTGCCTTCCTTCCTTCCTTTCTTCCTTCTTTCCTTTCTCGCTCTCTCTCTCTTTCCTTCTTCATGCCTTCCACTATCTTCTCTCCCTATTCTCTTTCTCTTTCATTCATTTGTTGATTATTTGAGTATACATGAAGTACCAGTTGTCAAGTGAGAGACTGAGAAAATGGGGGTGATAAAAAGGGCCCTATCTGGGGTCTCAGAAGCTTACAAGATTCTGGGCTGCAGACAACTAGATTATCTGACTGTACAATTATAAACTGTAGTAGCTCACTGAAAGTAATTAGCACTCTCTATTTACTCTTGCTTGAACTGTGAGGGACAAGGCTTCATCAATGCTTGTTCGATACTTACTTCTTGCAAGCCACTGTGTTTATTGCTTTATTTAACTATTGAAATAGTGATGTGATGTCACTGTTACTAGTTCACACTACCCAGAAGAAGAAACAAAGTTACATGACTCGTTAAAGGTCACACTGTAATGTTTCTTTATTCTTCCAGATAACTTTCAAACTAAGAATCTTGAAATTGTCTGTCTTACTTGATGACTTCCAAAAATATCTGCTTCTCAAAAGGCCTCAGTTCAAACTTTGAGCTCAAGCTCTGATATATCCCTGGGTAGATCAGCTGACTCCACAAACTCTAAGCTGTTGTTGAGATCCCAGCAAGTTTGACCAATAAGGAACTACAGATTCTAGAAAAAAACAGTAACAGTGTACACCTAATTTGGGGCTGGAAAGGTGGCTCAGGTGTTAAGCCTCTGCCTTGCAGGAGGAAGGTCCTGAGTTCGGATCCTAGACCCCATATATAGACGCCAGGTGGAAGCGAGGTGGCCTCCGTTTCTGGTCCTAGTAGGGCAGAGCCTGTGAATCCCAGGGCAGAATAAACAAGCAGGAGGTGCAGGCGGTCCATGGTGGTTCCCGAATTCACCCGTGGTTCTAAACACACACACACACACACACACACACACACACACACACACACACACCATACACACACGTACACACACACAATTGAATAAAAAAAGAGTATATACCTAATTTATCTAGGAAAATCTACTAGATATGCAGAAAAATCATCTAAGAAGCCAGAGTTCCCATTGTAACCACCCCTATTCATCTGATTTTCTCTGTTTATGAAAATAAAAAGGCAAAGTAGTAAACATCTCTTTCTCTTCTGCAAAGTTAGGATTCTCAAAACATCTAGAGATTGATACATGGCTACTAACCATGACTCGATTATATTGGAATGCAGTCTTTCTCTGTGTTTACATTCAACAGGTCCAGTCTTCAAGGTGTGTGTGTCTGTGTGTCTCTCTGTGTGTATATATGTGTGTGTGTGTGTGTGTGTGTCTACTATACTAGATGTATGTGTGTGTGAGAATCAAGTTTCCAGGTATATGTACATGTGAGGAACCCAGGTACATGTGCATATGCTTTCTATGCCTAGCAAAACCCAAGGTAGCATAACATTTCAAGATATGGGTTAGCACCTGGTCACCTCATCTTCGATACATGCTTAGAGGGATATCTGTAGAAATCTTTAACCAGCCCTTCATGTTGATTTCTTGGTAAATGAGACTTTAACAAAGACGACTCTGTTTTTATTATAGTCAAGAGGATTTCAGTAGTCTTATGGCCCAGGGAAATCCCTAACAAGTAATTTCAGGGGTCACTCCTGAGTATGTCCTCTGAGACTGCTTAGTGATTATACAGTTGAAGAGCCATGGCTTGTTCTTTGTCTTTGGCTCTAAATGAAATGGGCACACTCACCACATGGGAGATTTTGCCTTCCCTTTTAGAAAACTTGTTCATGAGGCATTTGGAGAACACACAGGAAAACATAATGGCTCATGGCCATTTTGTAATAGTTTCAGTTCAGTCCTTATACAGGAAACTGGGGGATGGTGAAAGGCAGGGTAAGGATTCCCCAAAGATCCCCAGTGTCAGTGAAAATGGTACCTTATATGATAAGAGGGATTTTGCAGGTATGACTTGGGTAAGACACACTGAGGAAGACAGAATTTCCTAGACGACCCAGGCGAGTACAAAGGAATGGCAGAAGAGTAAGCCATTGATGTATAACATGAAGAACTCCATTCTTGGTTACAGGCTTTGATGATGGAGGAGTGAGATGAGAGACTTAATAGTGCTAAAAACAACAGCCTCACCTATAGGCATCAAGAGAACAGCAATTTATATTCGACAACAGCTAAGAAGTGCATCTAGTCAGCAGCCTGAATGAGCAAGGAAATGTATTCCCCAGAACAGAATTTTCAGAAGGAAACACAACCCTACCACAACTGAAGCCCAACAAGAGCTATGTTGGGTTTCTGAGGTACAGAATGATAAGAAAATGCATCCATGTGTCTTTGAGCTGCTGAAGAAAAATGCGGCTTGCTACAGAAGCATTAGAAACCAGTACAGACACAGAAAGGAAAGGAAACTTGGGTAATACCTTGTGCCCAGCTCATGACAGCTGTGTCTGGGATTTAGATCATGTGTTGATTCTTACATCCCGCCCACCTCAATGCCAATTAATCTCTGGTCCTCCAGTGTTCTTTCCCTCATTCTGGTTAATAGGTGCATCTGAAATGATCTTGATGATTAATTACCGTATTTATCTCAGGATTTACTATGGACACCTGAGAACAGAAACTATGCTTTCTTCCTTCAGTATTTTGTGCTTTGCTATGCCTACAGTACAGACTGCTAACAAAGTAGGGCTTAATACAATTTGTTGAATAAAGGGGGAAATGTGCAAATGAATAAATACAGCATTACAGTAGACTTAAAACAGAGCTAACTGTTAAGGTCCCAGTACTTGGAAGGCTTAGACAGTAGGAATATTTCAAGTTCAAGGCCAGCCTGATCCTCTGCAGTAAGTACCAGTGCATCCAGGGCTACATAGCAAGACCCTGTCTTAAGCAAAGCAAACTTGATAAAAGTAAACCTGCCAAACTCAGTCTAATTTCATATATTTTCCCACTCCAACTCCTCATTTTAAAAATGAGGAATGCCAAAAATCAGAATGCCACAAGTCTGATTCTTAGCAAATCTCATGTCTTTGAGCACCCATACAGCATATTCTACTGTTCCTACTATTCATTTAACATGCACCCAGATGTCACATTGCAAATACAGGGAAGAAGTAGATGGATGCTGTGCAACAAGAGGATGAGCATTAGACAGGACACTATCTGGTGTATGTACTTCTGAAAAAAAACCCAGTGGCAACACCTGTCCTAAAATAGTTTGCTTTTTAATCTTCCTTTCTATATTAGATCAAATGGACCACAGATAAGCAAGCACTTTTATTCTTTCTCAAATAGAGATGGCAAAGCACTTTATAAGGGTCAGGATGGGCCTGTCAGTTATCCTGATTCCATTCCATCATTATCAATCATCTGAGAAGGTTTCAAGAACAGGATCCGAGTGATCTTGTGGGCTCAGACCAAGGGCTCTTCTCTGTGGCCATCAGGGTCAGAAGCCTGTAATATCTGCTGAGGGCCTTATGAAGGGACAGCAGACTTGTTCTCTAACATCTCCATGGAATGTGATTTTTTTCATGAGGAACTCTTCTCTTTGATCTATACTTCCAAGTTCATTTTTCACTGACCACACCTCCTTTATTTCCCTGAACAAAACAACCCTTTTCTCATTAGGGCCAAGGATGAGCAAGTCAGCATTTTAAAAATGAGAAATGAACAGACCCATAGACCGACAGGACACTTGGGTACAATATCAATTTCTAGGCATGAGAGACCAGGACCTTACTGAATTTCTCTCCTTCGGTGTCCTGCCTTGACATTTATACTTCTTCCAGGCAGAGTCTTTGGTGGAGCCAGAAGGGCAAGTCAAATCTGTCTCCTGAACCATCTGGAAGCCCAGCCTGTGCCAACTTGGTGGCGTCCTTCAGCATGAAGAGGTCCCCAACATCACATCAGCATTCCCCTGTCTATTTCAAGGAAGCAGCAGATATAGTTGGGTCCCCACGGGCAAATTCCACAAATCAAATTGCCATTCCTTTCATAATCCTAACCCAAGCAGGCCCTCCCACAAGGCAGCCATTTTCCAGGAGAGCCTCTTCTACTCTGACAGAATCCATGGGACACTATGTTGTTCAGAGATGGAATCTTGCCTTCTCTGTCAGGGAGAAATTCTGCAAACTTCCAGGCAGTGTTGATGGAAGGGACTCAAGACTTTGTTTTCATCTCTGCTCCTAAGTGCCTGAACCATCTTGAGAAAGTGGCTTGGCCTTAGTTTTTCTGTGTATAAAGTGAGACTAGATGTAGTCAGAGAAAACAAAATGATGGCTGGGAACTGAATTTAATTTTCACACATATCATATTTAACACTGAGCAGTTGTTTTTTTTATAGAGCAAGAATTGTGTGTGTGTATATGTGTGTATGTCTAGTGTATAGAAAAGGGAACTATGTATGCTCATAGATGATATCAAAGGGGGACATCAGGGATCACGCTGGATTGTTCTACCTCCTAACTGCTTTGCTTTGAGGTTTCTCAGACTTTGCCTCCCAGGGCTGGAAATTCAGGCTGTGCCATTTCTTTCCAGAGTTTTTGTGTGGGATTCCCAAACTCAGGTCTTCCTGCTTGGCTTTAACCCCTGAGCCATCTTCCTGACCCATAGAGCAAGCATGTTTGTTGATAACTTTCACTGAAGCCATTTTCAGCCAGCCTTTCTAGCTACATCTTGACTTAAACTCAGTTTTACTCACTTATCTTACCTCTTGGATCCCTGAAACACTTTAATTTGTGACCCTTATAGATGATCCTAAAGTTTATTTCCGTGTTCAGTAGTCTATGATTTCCTGGTTTTGGATCATGCGTGATTGAGCCAAACAAACAGATGAATCAGATATTTTCCACTGAACATATCTATAAATGTTTTTGTTAGTGTTAACTAACTCTGGGGTAGGTAAAAGTTTGGTGAAACAGCTTGATGCCGCATAAGAAAGGAGAATGTGGCGGATGGGGCCAAGGAAGCCAAATGAATGCTGTTGTCATTTTTGGACCTGCAGAAAGGAGAAGTAATTGATCTGGTGGACAGCAGGTGGTTGTAATTCTCTACCCTTTCTATAATAGTTACTTTTTGTGCTGCTGTTACACAATATCTGACAAAGGCAACTTAAGGGTTTATTTTGACTCACAGTGTGGTGATACAGTGCATCCTGGTGTGGAAGGCATGGTGACGGGAACTTGCAGCTGGTCACATTGCATCTTCAGTCAGAGAGCAGAAAGAGATGAATTGTGGTGTCCAACTTGCTTCCTCCTCTCCAGTCAACCTAGAAACCCACCTGTAGGATGGTGCTACCCACATTGAGGGGAGGTCAGCTCTTTCTGGAGACATCCTTCTAGATATGCCTAAAGACACGTGATGATTCTAAATACATTCAAGATGACAATGAATAGCAACCATTTTATTCCTCTCTATGCATAACCATTGTGTGTGAGTATGCCACTGCACCCAACAAAAGGCAGGAGTTGTTTTTCCATCTCTTTCCTTTGGATTCTTTAGTCAATACAACATGGTCATTTCCGGTTCAGGACTTACAGCTGAAGAAAAGAAATATATCTATGGTTTTTGGATGAGGGGGTAAATAATGGCAATAACAATGTTACACAGACACAGAAAGCAAGAGTAGTTTCAGTGGATGTGTACTGTGTCTCTGATGTCCTCTTTGTGCTGACATGCACTCATAAGATTCAGAACTTAAATAACTCATCCTGCAATTGGAAAGACAGGACGTGACTACATAAAACAAAATCATAAAGCAATGCATGAGCATGTCTGAGAGCTGTACATAGGAAGGCAGCTGTGATGACAGAGGAGATAGCATGCTTTCCTGATAGCAAAACCTTTGGAAGGTCGTCTGCAAGGAAATCCCAGGCCAAGTCATTTTGAAGGTCACCAGCATCTTGCCCATGATGCTTCTCCTTAGACACTAGTGCTCTAGATTATCTCTCTGATGCCTCCTCAAGGGCTATGTCTAAGAGGCTTGGTCTCTAGCCCATGGCTTTCCTGGGAGGTCGTGGCACCTTCAGGAGATGGGACCAAGGGTAAGATCAATGAGTGTGGGTGTGCCTTGAAGAACCTCCCCATTCCCCTTGAAGGTATGGTAAAAACTCAGCTCTTCCTCTCTTTCATGTTGCAGCCATTAGGTGAATAGTTGCTATATTGTCATCCATGCTCCTCACCATAGGCTCCAAATTAATGGGACCAATACGTCATGGATTGACAACTTCAAAACTGTGAGTCAATACAACCTGTCTTCCACTGATTAGTTATTTTAGGTATTTTGTCACACTTACAGAATGCAGATGAACATAGTCCCTGACATATTTTCTGATGATCGCTGAGGAGCACAGTGCTCAGAATTCTGTAGTAGAAAGTGATGGCCACAGGATTCTTGGAAATTTAATGATCAATGGCAAGAAATGTGTTCCTGGTGTGAGCTTGACTGAGAGTCACCAGATAGTAGTGGATGGAGATTCAACTGGGAGCAGTCTGTCCATCATATTTATCTCCACATTCTTGGAAGGTAGCAGATGAATAACACTTCTAGACAAACTTGCTTTAGGGACAATTTTTTCTTTTCTAGGCAGTGAACATACTTATAAATTTTAATATGTTGGAGAGTATCCTTATATTTTTTGCCTGCCTAGGGAAATATTGAAGCAATCATTTAAACACTCCATATGTAACAAAACACATGGTATTTTTATGATTATGAAAAAGGTATAACTTACAAACAATGTAAGAGCAACTGGTCCTCTGTGAGGTTTGTACAGGATCCCATCCTGTAGTTCAGATGGACATTGCAGGAGGTCAACTATGCAAAATGTTTCACAATCAAATGTGCATAGGACACAAAGCATGTTGCTCATGCAAACTGTTGCCATCTTATGTCATAAAGGTTCTGAGAAGATCTTGCTTTGAAAAGATCAGTTTCATGCCAGTTGTTTTCTGGGAACAAATGAAATACCTTGATCAACTGAGTTCTAGTATTGTCTGTCCTTTGCAAGAAGACAGTGATAATAGAGGCAGTGATAATTGTTTCATGTGCTCAGTTCACTGGTGACTGCATAGCCAGATATTTTGATAAACAGTATGTCTGTGTTCATTTGTGTGGTGTTTCTGGATGAGGTCATTGGTAGATGAATAAATATTTGCTTCTGTACCATAGACAGACATCTTCATTCCTTGAGGGTCTGAAGGAACCAAAGGCAGAGGAAATGAGAATTCTGCCAGTCGGACTGTGTGCATGGTACATGGTTCTTTCCACAGACTTGAGCATTTTATGAGCTGAAATTATATCATCCTGCAATGGGAAATTGGGTCACTTTCTCAGCCTCTGTCATCATTTAGACCTTTTCTAAAAAAAAGGTCTTTCTTTTCTCTTTTCTTTACTTTCTCCCTTTCTTCTATTCTCATCACTTTCTTTCCTTCCACATATACACAGAGAGAGCCTTCTATGTGGTATGTGTGTATGCCTGTGTGTATATGTGTGTGTCTGTGAATGCATGCATGAGAGAGAGAGAGAGAGAGAGAGAGACAGACAGACAGACAGACACAAACACACACACACACACATACACGCACACACACACACTGACTTGCCATCTCTTTAGCTCCCTGGTTCCTGTGATCTCCATGGGATGAATTTAGATGAAACATAGTAACATGTAGAAAACAGGATAGATTACTAGATATAACATCAGGCACCATCAAGGGTGAGAGTGGGCAATGGCCAAAAGGACCATTGTGAAAGAAACCACTCTCATGGGGGGGTTGACAATGGCTAAAAAATCATATTCCTAATTACTCTTTAGTAAGGCTTTATATTCTTCATTAAAGTTCTGATAATCAATAGATTTTCTGAAGGGTGTTTCTGAAGGTGATTGACAGTACTCTAGATTATCTCTTACAGAGGGACAATGGTAGTTCTTTGGACTTTATAAGAGCATCTCCTGCTAGATAGTAACATCAGAATCTTTGAGATAGTTCAGAATGTCATGTCTCAACTCAGGGCCTGAGACAGGACTCAGCTATAGTTCTTCTGACCAGTAATCAAAATCCTGCAGTTTTTTCCTGGGTTCCATAAACCGCTGATTACAAGAAAGAGTCTCTCCTCAGTGACCTTCAGGTTGGTTATCTGACTAGCCACCTGACAACCAGGAGCCAGATTTCCTGGAGGGTTCACCCCACCATATAGAGGGTGCCTAGAGTCACAGCCCCCAGAAATAAGAACAGTGAACACGGGGAACTCACAAGAGGCTGAGCTTTGCAAACTGGAATCCTGGAGGGACTTCTGGATAGTGGCAGAACTGGGTTGGTGCTGTATTGTGAGAGGCAACACTTACATAAAACTTAAGTAGGAAAGGGAAATTCATTTGGCTTACAGTTCCAAAGAGAGATATCATCCCATTATGATGGAAAAGTATGGCAGGTGACAGAAGCTGGAGGCCAAATCAGGTCATTATGGATGTAGAGACAGAAAAAACAAAGCTGTGGAAGTAGCACCAGGCTACCAAACTTCAAACCATGCTCCCTGTGGCATCTCTTCCTCCAGCAAGCTCCACCTCATAAAGGTGACAAGATCTTCTCCCAGATAAACATCAGCTAAGGATTTAAACACATGAGGCTTTGGGGAAGAACTCATATTCAAACCCTGACAGTTGGTATCCAGCAATGGAGGATTCAGATGGAACAAATGAGTCAGAGGGCATCCCCAAGAGTATACAGAACATTCTAATAAGATTCCCTTTTCATCGCTGTGCCTCTTTTGGAATTTTCCATAACAGATAAGAACAAAATATAAAAGCAAAACTCTTTTACTTTATACCCTGAAATGTATTATCTAATTAGGAGAAAGCACTAAGTTGCATTAGGAATTCAATTTTATGAAGGACTTGGGTTTAGAAATTTTTATCTGCACATTAATGTTATGATGATATTATGCATAACATCCAGCCGTATAATAGGCTACAGCTCCCTCCTCTCTGTTCTGTCTTGCACTTGGGCACGTTGTCATTAATTGCTTCTGTCCTTTGCCTCTGACGTTGCTTTCAAAGTGTATTAATTCAGCAAAGATTGTGAACAAGCCAGGAACCTTTTAGGAAATTGCAGGGGCAGGTTAGTGAAGAAAGATTTGTTTCAAGGTATTAATTACATAATGCTGTGCAAATGCCAGGAGGGGGTCATGTCGATTAGGAGTAGAAAAATTGCATGGGTGTCAGAATAAAGTGATGAAATGTCTGAACAAATGATGAGAGTCGCCCAGGCCAGAATTCCATTACACCTGATGTGTGCTCCGTCTCCAGCGTGACAAATGGGCCTTTTGTTCCACCATTGAGATTTCACACAAAGTCAAGCTGAGCACGTTTAGACATGAGATGAAGAAATGAAAGACAATGAAGGATAGGAAAAGTTTTAAAAAAGCATATCTTAGATTTGCAGGTAGACAGGCCGCCTGCAAGATGTTTCCTGTATGTTTTTCTTGTTTAATTTAATTAAAAAGATGTTCACAAATTTAGCACTTGGCTCATGACTCTGGAAGAAGGAATTCTTCCCTTTCTGAGGACATATGGACAGTGTAGAAGTTGGGAGGTCCCTTGTCTGCAAATCTCTCTTCAACCTCTTTCTTTCTGGTTCCTCCCTTTCCTGTCATTTTAAATAAGCTCAGATCACCCACCTCATCATTTAAATGTGTCAGCTTTGATTCTAGAGCTCTCAAACCTCCAAAAGATAGACATTGACATAAAAAAAATCTTCGGTAGAGCCGAAATAGCTCAATTAGGAGAGTGTTAGACTGAAGAAATACCTTCTAGGGGCAGAGGAGATGTCTCAGGGGTTACAGCCTTTGTCTTGCAAGCAAAAGGGCCTGAGTTCAGATCACAGATCCCACGTAAAGATACCAGGCAGATATGGTGGTGGCCTGAAATTCTTGCCCTAGAAAGCAGAGCCTTCGAAACCCCAGAGCAAAGCAATAAGGAGGTAGAACAATCCAGAATGATTCCTGATGTCACTCTTGGGCCTCCACAGGCATGGAGCATGCGCACTCACGCACAACCCTCCACAACTGTCTGTCTGTCTGTCTGTATCTATCTATCTATCTATCTATCTATCTATCTATCTATCTATCTATCTATCTATCTATCTATCTTTCTATCTGTCTACCTGTCTGTCTGTCTGTCTGTCTGTCTGTCTGTCTGTCTGTCTCTATCTATCTATCTATCTATCTATCTATCTATCTATCTATCTATCATCTATCTTTCTTTCTATCTGTCTATCTGTCTGTCTGTCTGTCTGTCTGTCTGTCTCTCTCTCTCTCTCTCTCTATCTATCTATCTTTCTTTCTTTCTTTCTTTCTTTCTTTCTTTCTTTCTTTCTTTCTTTCTTTCTTTCTTTCTTTCTTTCTATCTGTCTATCTGTCTGTCTGTCTGTCTGTCTGTCTGTCTGTCTGTCTCTATCTATCTATCTATCTATCTATCTATCTTTCTATCTGTCTACCTGTCTGTCTGTCTGTCTGTCTGTCTGTCTGTCTGTCTCTATCTATCTATCTATCATCTATCTTTCTTTCTATCTGTCTATCTGTCTGTCTGTCTGTCTGTCTGTCTGTATCTATCTATCTATCTATCTATCTATCTATCTATCTATCTATCTTTCTTTCTTTCTTTCTTTCTTTCTTTCTTTCTATCTGTCTATCTGTCTGTCTGTCTGTCTGTCTGTCTGTCTGTGGCCGGTATTCGTATTCTGGAAAACGGTGTCTGAAATTTGCAATGGTCTGTAATTTCCGTTGCATCTTTTGAAGCTTCAGGTCATTCCAGAGCTTTGCTGGTCTGTCTCTCAGCTGGCATCCCTTCCGACTTCACAGTCTGATTCTTCCTGCAGATCTCCTGCTTTCTCTCCAGGGTGTGTCTTGCTTTTTCTCTTCCCGCCTGGAAACTCAGCGTGCCTCTTGCTTCTGAGCGGAACAGCCCAGGAGTGAACGGCAGCCCTGCTGGTGTGCGCATCTCGGGCTGACTGATTTACAGAGACTGTGTTCACGATGGCTGTCCTGGGGCCCATGCAGACTTTTAGAGGAGGGGATTATGGAGAAGGAATGGCTTAGCCATTTCCATGAGAATTTCTCTGTGCTCAAGGGAGGATCTGTGTTTCACCAGATGGCGGGATCAGGCAGAAGTGAATCGCAGCTTTCTGGATCATGGAAAACAGGGGTCCCTAGGCAGGGATGCAAAGGGATGGAGGGAAGGAGTTTGACGGAGTGATTATAAGACACTGGAGGAAGCCTTCATGTGATAAACAGCATAATGCCAGTCCTCCAGGATGGGCAGAGTCTAGACATTTAAGACCCAAGGAAGGTAAGAAGGGGGAAAGAGCTATGCCATTAAAATGATAAACATAAGTCAGTTTCATGGGCAACAACTGCAAAAGAATTCAAAGAGGAAAATATGCTTTCCAGAAGGCTTCAGAAAGTAAGATATTTAGCGATTAAGAGAATCTTCAATAGATAGCTTAAATTATTAAAATATTTTTAATCCAAAGAGCATCACCCCTTTGATTTAATGATTCTGTCCATCATTAAATCAAAGAAACTGCTTTTCTGTTTCATTTCAATCTTGGCCTATGTATATTTCATAATAATAATAATATAACATGTAAAACATGATATATGATGCTTTCCTTAAATTTAATGTTTTAAAAATATTTAATGACACAGTATTCCTGTTTCATGACCCTCCTGCCTCAAACTCCAAGTACTGGTATTATCGTCATATGCCACACTCCTGGCCCACACTGCATTCTTTTGTCCTTTATTTACGGTCTGTGAAACAAAGGGGAACCATAATATTTATTCTTTGTCTATTTAAAAATGTAAATAAATACTTGGTCGTAAGTACCAGGACAGATACTGAGAACTGACCCTGTGACTCACTCTGGGATGCAGAATTAGACGAACCCCATTTTTTGGGCAAGTTGTGGGCACTTCTGTAGGTATGGTGAAAACAGTAAGACAACAGTATTGTTAACAATTGTTGTTGCTTCTGTTTTTTTTTGCCTCATTTGTAGAACTTTTCCAGTGTTGGCATCCAACAACATCTGGCCCACACGACCATCTAGTTTAGCATATAGACTGTTTATCATCTCACAAAAAGGACTCTGACCTTGTTGTAGGGAAGAGATTGTGAAGATGCATGTGTGTGTGCATGGAGTCTCCCAAGGGAAGGTCTTTTATAATGATTAGTGGAAAGAAGCCCAGAATAAGCTATGTTTCATGAAGTCTGTTTGTTTAAAGAAGAACTATCTTAAGATCTTTCTTATATAGATCTTTCTTGGGCTAAGGAAATGGCTCAGTTGGGTAATGTTCTTGCTGAGTAAGCACTAGGTTTTGAGTTTGGATCCCAGCACCTACCTAAGAAAGTGCCAGGTGTGATAGTATACACCTGTATTCCCAGAATTGGGGAGACAGAAACAGAAAGATCCTTGGGGCTTGTTTGCCTGCCATTCTCCCATGTTGGTGAGTTCTAGATACAATGATAGATCCGTGGTCAAAAAATGAGGTGGGATAATTAAGGGAGACATCCCAAATCAACTCTGATCTCCCCATGTATATACATGTAATTACACACACACGTACAGCACACATACTGAGGGCTGTCTTTGAAGCCCATCTGATATGGGAAGTCAAATTATATCATTCAGTTCTTTGAACTGACAAAGTCCAAAGATCCTACATGTGATTATCATGTTTAGAGATGGTAGTGGATTTCTGGCCAGTTTCCCCTTCTGTTGAGAAAAGCAATTGTTTGTTTAGTTGTCCAAATGGATAAAAAGCTTTGCGGTTGTTCATTTATTAAACTTCAGAAGAATGAAAACTTCAATTTGCATAATGGTCTTCATATTTTTCTGACCTTTTCTTCATGTGCCTGATAGTTCCATGTTTTATTGGATCTTCCTTTGGATTTACCACAGTTAAGAAAGGGCAAGTCTCAAAAACACTGCTCCTGATGTTAACATGTTTCAAGAACAGCGTGGTGGGGGCCTCTGTCTCCAAAGGCTGAACAAGTGCTGCCCAAGTCTTTCTCTCTGCCTGTTTCTTTTGTATATTCCATCAGGTCCATGAAGTCTAATTCCATTCTATTGTCAGGCTCTTTCTTCAGATATGCTAATACCATTAAGTTATAACTTTCTTTCTTTCTTTTTTTTTAGGGGAACAAGAGGATTTTAATGGTTTACAATTTCATGTTACAGTCCATCATGGTAGCAGCTCAAGGGAGCTGGCCACACCACATCTAAAGCCAAGAGCTAAGAGAAGGACATGCTCTCTAGCTATCTAATTTGCTAAAGTCCACCAGTTCTCACTCCATCTTATACATCTGCCCAGGGAATTATTCCAGCCCATTCTGGATTGGGTCTTCCCGTGTCAATTAGATTATCTGCAGGCTTGTCTTCACTAAATAATGTTCACAGGTCTTCCTATGGTTCAGTTCTTAGTTGTCAAGCTGACACCTGAAACTAAGTGCCACACTTGCATAGACGTATGACATTGTCACAGTGATACTCATTTTGTACAATCAATATGCATTAATAACAATGTTCACCTGGTGTTATTTTTCATTTTTATTCATTTTTTTCTACTCTTACAAGCATATTGTAATCAAGTTCTGATATAAACTTTTCCCCCATTCTTTGCTATTTGCCATTGGCTTAGGAAATATTTCTCAGAATGGCAATGTCTGGAGCTATGTGAAATCGGGTGTTAGAATTTACTGGTGAAGTTCTTAGAGACGGGGTGTTTTCACATTTCCCCATATGTTTTGGGCATATTTTTCTGTTGGTATTGTCTCTCTACTTCCCCTTTTCCTGATTTGATTTTTTTAAAAAGATTTTATGATCTCAACACTTTTCCAGGCTTCCAAATCAAGTGCCAACCCCAAGTGGAAATGATGTCATCATTTCCAGGGATCCTTAGAGGTCATTCCTGTCATTGGCTGTCAGGAGCTGCCTTTTCCAAGTGATTGAGAGAGAAAAATTAAAGCAGGTCAGCGATGTGACAGCCTCCCGTGTTCTAGACCCTGGGATTGCAAAGATGAAAAAAAAAAAAAAAAAAAAAAAAAAAGAAGAACGTATCTGGAAACTCTGAAAGGAAGGAACTTGATTTGGGTTTTTTGTAAATTAGGGAGAATGGAACTCTGAACAGGTAGCTGAACTGTCTCTTATGAGTAACAGTAATGTTGTGTGGTATTTCCCTGTGTGTTTGTTATATTACTTGGGTCTACACATCAAGTCTATTGGTCCGTTGAAAGATTCCTTAAAAGTGTCCTTCAAACTGGCATACTTCTATTCGTGTAGCATATTAAAACCAGTAAGTTGTAGTGAAAATTTGCTTCTCCATTTCTGCCTGAGCTTACAGGTACATCTCTGCTTTGCTATTCACATATCAGCATCTTATAGGAGGGGTATTGTGTAACAAACTTCCTTTATAAAACAAGCAAGGACCTGTGGTAGGAATGTTGGGAACAAAGAAGAAAGTCCCTTGCAATGGAGTATACTTGATTAGACTGCAGTTTTTGTACAATACCCAGTCAGGCATGAATGTAGTTTTACCACTGCATGAAATAAGTCATAAAGAATAATGTCCTAATATTTTTTTCCAAATTAAGTTTTCATCGATGGCCATGGCTTCTGAGGAATAAAGTACAGCTAAGATAGACATTTATTTTGTGAAGGCTCAAACTACAGTTTCAGCCATGCAAAAAATAAAAAGCAAAAATAGAATAAATGCAAGTTTAATGTCTAACAAGACATACAGTGTGTAATTAAACTCAACTTTATCAGCTCCAACATTCGTTAATGGATTCTAAGCCCAAGAAGGTATGAAGTTCTTTAAGAGGCAATCAATAATCCATTACAATTGTGACACCACACTCTGAACCTAATTACCAGCAACAGAATACTTGTGGCCCATTTAATAAGATAGTGGCATTATTGGAGGTGGGCAAAGGTATGCGAGGGTTAATCAACATAGTCTTGTCTTTCATCCAAATCTACACCTTAATTTTTCCTGTGTAATACCAGCCAGGAAGAATGCTAATTAGAGCTGTTCATTACACTTTCATCTTCTTTCTAAACTTGAACACCAGATTTGTTCTTTCTGAAAACTTTGCTTTTCAAGTGCTCTGAAGAATGATTCATTTAACTGTATGGTATTTTACAAGATCCCCACTGAATGTCTCTTGTTCTTAGCCCCTGAATGGCATTACCTTTCTTTCTTTTAATGCTCTGTACTTTACAGCTGATAGAGCATTGTGACCCATAGATATTTTGATCTTGGGAGCATCATTGAACATTGCATCCAGTCATCTGTGTACTTGTCCTTCTAGAACATATCTGAAAGAACTAAATTTTATATATCCTAACACGACAAGTCCCCCCATGCTATCTACTGTCTCAGGTTCCCCATATGCAAATCTGGCAACAATATCAGATGCAAGTAGTTTAAGTGAGGGTCTGGGAACACAGTGAAGAGTAGGGAGGCAAGCAGGGAAGAGAATGTGGTGTAGTGTGTTTGATTATCGCCTCCATTCCTGGCACTGTGTTCCTAAATCTCTTGAAATTTCCTGAGCATCTTAATCAATTTTGTGTTATTATCACAAACTGCCACAGATTGGATCAAAATTGGGAATCGATTTCACAACTTTGGAGGCTTAGAAATCCAACTCGTGCATTCACATGCTGATTGTCCTCTTACTGAGTCATACTGTGATAAAGGACATCACATGGTGAGAGAGTGAGAGAGAGACACACTTTGCCACTCCTGGAACAATGGATTTCATTTACTCACAAGAGCAGCACACTCGTGATCTTCATGTGCTTGAA
The DNA here is from genome assembly GCA_023101885.1 of Typhlomys cinereus. Classification (NCBI taxonomy): domain Eukaryota; kingdom Metazoa; phylum Chordata; class Mammalia; order Rodentia; family Platacanthomyidae; genus Typhlomys; species Typhlomys cinereus. The sequence goes on along the minus strand of JALPQD010000183.1, from coordinate 1,170,817 downwards.
GATCCCACCTCTTAATGCCATTCCATTGGCAAACAACTTCCAAGATGAGTTTGGGGGAAGATAAGCATTGAAATTACAACGTTGAGTGTGGCTTTTTGGAAGGCCTGCTAATCACCATTTACACTAATGAGAGGCTTTGGGGAATGGACTCTCCTAGCCCGTGTTTGGGATGGTCACCAGGAAAACCACATGGTTAGAGATTGGGACTTTCAGTTCCAACTACTGAGTTCTGAAAAGGACAAAAAGCATGAGAGGTAGGTAGAGCAGATAGATAGTAACTGTTTCTCCTGCCCTAACTCTTCAGAGCAGTGAGCTTCGACAAGCTGCTGGGCGCTAGGAGAGTGCTCTGGGAACAATGATGCATGGTGTTCTTTTCCTACCTGCAGCTTACCTTGCCCATCACTTTCCTTTGCCAGTGGTTGCCTGAATGCTTTTTATTACAAATGAAGGAAAGCTTAGCTAAATTATTTCTCCTGGAACTATTATAGCAAGTGATCAAACCAAGAGGAAGTATGTGTTCATGGATCATACATGCTTTGGCAAACACATGTATAAACATACACACATACACTCATTCATACACACACACACCAACACACATATATATATATACACACATACCATGCATATGCACATGCACACACATGTATTACATATATACATGAACCATGTATTGCACACATCACACAAACACATGCATACAAACATACCATACGCATACTATGCATATATCATACACCATGCCCAACACATCTCACACATGCACACACCACACATATACACATGCATATACCATACATATCACACACTTATACACATACGCCACTCATTATATATCACACACACACAAACACACACACACTATACACAATGCATCACACACTCATGCACCACAAATACACACCATACATGGCATCACACATACCACACACAAACATACCACATACAATACATAGCACACACTCCACACAACACATTACACATACACACACACACGCACATGCACACACACACACCATACATATACACACATACAATGTGTCTCGAAACCCAGTCTGACTCTCTGATTTAAAGCTAGCCAGACAGAAGTGTGGTACTGAAGGCATACTTACCTGTGATTGGCTTTTGGGGCACTAAATCCTTAGCCTGTGGGATCTGCACTGCCTTAATAATTAGACTGTAGAATGGCTAGTTGACATCCAGAGAATTGGCTAATTTGTTGCTCTTGGAAAGCAATATAGAGGACAACAACTAATTAAAAATGATATTTGTTAAAACAGACACATCACGGACCATTGGAATTTAATACATCTAGAGGAAACTGGAGGCCAGAGAAGAATATATGCCCCAGAATTCTGCTGCCCACTGGCAAGAAGAACTGGGTATTGATAGCCCAGTTGCTGTTGAAGTCTTCTCTGGGGAGACATTCATTCCCTGCTATTTTCGGTCTGCCATCGAGCAAATGACTTTGGTATTGTCTCTTGGAAGTCAGGCCAGTGCACAGAGGGGAAAAGGACAGATAAAGCACCCACAGACTGGCTTAATCTGGCTTTGGAGAGGCTTCCTCATGCTTTCACTAGTAATCTGTAGATCTCTTACCAGAATCTCATGTTCCCAGCAATACTATGATACTGTTGGATAGCAACTGGATAAATGAGTTTGAAAGCAGTTGTGGAAATACAATAGGAAAGATCTTGATAGAAAATGAAACTAAATATCAATATAAGAGAAGAAAAGGGCAGGAGAAAGAGTTGAATGACCATCCTTAGAGACTTTCTATAGTTCCACTGCTGGAGACAGGAAGGATTCTTTATAAAACAAGCCATTTGTCAACTGTTGGCAGCATCCAAGTTTCCAGTGATAAACTAAGGTCAGACTGAGTGAGGGTACAAGAATGTGTGTGTGTGTGTGTGTGTGTGTGTGTGTGTGTGTGTGTGTGTGTGTGTGAATGATAAGGCATGTGTGATGCATGAATATACACTGGGACTCAGAAGAATTCATTTTATGTTTTCAATTATTTCAATACCTCAATGCAAGCCAGGGTTCCCCCTCCTTTCTCTTGTCTTAAAATGTCATGCTTTAGGTTCAGCCCTAAAACCACAAGCTAACTCGAAAGACCAAAAGTCTCCAAATTCAGAGTATCATCATAATGAAGAAACAGAAGGACTCCGCAAGGAATTCAGCTGATTATCTGGAGCATAACCCAGGAGGCACTTCTGTGATCTCGGTTTTCTCCTTAGCAGTGTTATTTTGGGGAGAAAAATCAGCATGTGAGAGGTTAGATTTCCAGATCGAGTTGAGAGTGAGAGAAATCAGATTTTGCTCTTCAGCATGGAGTTCTCAGTTTTGTTTTTCAGACTACTGATGTGTATAGGCAACTCCTGTAGTTATATATGCTTACCTCTATTGTCTACATAGGAATGTATATAAGAATTCATTGTACATATGCATCCAAATGGAATTACGTGAAACCATTTAGAATCTGGAAGTTTCTTGTGTTTAGACTGAATTATTATTCCAATTTTTTCATATATACTTTTTGAGGACCACAAGTTTATCTTGAACTTATTTTATATACATTTGCTCCTCTAGGTGATAATTAGAAAAATACCAGCCTTTGTGGGTCTTCAGGGATATATTCAGAAATTAGTATCATTGGTTATTTTTTTCCTTCTGAAATTTCACGCACTTAAGGAAGGAACATTCATCTTACACTCATCTTTCAACAATTCCAGATGCTGTTTCATTGTACTTAATAGCTGTTCAATAATATTTGATGAACAATAAATGCATCTGAATCTTTCAAAGTGAATTGTTTGACTCTTTCAGTCCTTTTTCTAGTACAGACTCTGGAATACTTAAAAACAGCTAAGAAACAAAGTCAACTTTGAGTTGTCAGTGGCTACTCCAAGGTCAGCTTTATACCTGCTCTATGTTGTCAACTCTTGAGTGTGCAGTTAGATTTAACTCTTCCCCAGATCCCCCATTCCACACACCCTGTGCTATATCTTATATGTAAGATTGTCCATTTAAATAAGTGTTCACCTCACTTTCATTCTTATACTCCACTCTTCTTGGTAAGCACAACCTATTTTTATAGCTTTTATAAAAGTCAAGTTTAAAAACTTATTTAGTTTTGGATTTTCACATTTATAGTGTGTATGTATGTTCACATGTGTGTAGGCATATGTGTTTGTGCAGTTGCACGTATGTGTGAACATGAGTAAATACAGGGAATCATTCTCGATCACTCTCCCACCTTATTCAAGAGATCCTGATCAATTCTGGACCTGGCCACTTTGCTCTGGACATTCCCCATCTCTACCTTCCGAGGCTGGCGTTGCAGGGGGCCTGCCACATCCACCTGGCATCTATGCAGATTCTGGGGATCCAAACTCTGGTTTTCTTGCTCGAATGTCAAGTGCTTTAAACCACTAAATCCAGGAACTGAGTTTCTGCATCTTCATCAGAAGCATAGCATTATTATATCTGTTTATTAACTAGAGATGTATTTATCTTATACCTATAATGTATCATGTGTGGTGGGGGTCCAGTGAATAAAACAGACCACACTCTCATTTTCTTTTTTTTTTAATACATTTTTTATTATTATTTCAGCTCATACCACACTCTCATTTTCATGAAGCTTAGAATTTGACAGAAAAATCCATTTGTAAAATCAAGACAGTCAATCCCTCATTATTCATGAGTCTGTATTTGAAATTCATCTATGCTCCAAAGTTCATCTGTAACACTCAAATCAATATTCACTGCGCTTTGATGCTCCTTCTCAGGCTTGCCCAGAGCAGTGCAGGAGCTTCGTGCCCTGCCTGCATGCTGCCAGCTGACACCAAGTGAGACCGGGCTCTGCCTCTGTTCCAGCTCTCGGCTGTAAATGCATCCCTTGTGATGCTTGGTTTAGTGATGCATTTTTGCATTTTTGTGGCCTTTTTTATATCAGCAGTTCTGCTGTTTGAAATGACCCCCAAGCACTGCACTGAAATGTTGCTTCACGCTGCTAAGTGAGAGAAGACTGTGAGGGGCCATATGGAAAAAATATATGTGCCGGATACATTTTGTTCAGTCATGAGTTAGAGCGCTGCTAGCCATGAGCTCACTGCTGATGAATCAATAAGATACATGAAACAAGGGAACTTTAAACAGACACATAAAACAAGGGTGTGAATTGAGTAGTTGAAAAAACATTGGCCAGAGGCTCTTAGCAATCTAACCTGGGTTTCTCCTAGTGATGTGTAACAAAGGAGCTTAACTTCTTCTCTGAAACTGTTAAGCTGTGGTGTAGAGTTTAGCTGAATTGGGAGTAGGAGGAAGGACATTTTGAGTGGAAGGACCAGCCAGAAATTATACCAGGGCTGGAGATATCAATGTGCAAGTTGCTAAAGGTTAAATGATATGTTTTACCATTAGAGTTGCTTCAAAATTAGTGAGATGGCAAAAGGCAAAAAAATAATAATAATAGTTAGGACTGAACTTTGAAGAACTGCGGATTTTGATGGTCGCAATTCAATGAGGTGCTCTCAACAAAGGAGCTAGCATAGAAGCTTTCTTAGTATCATGGAAGCCAAAGGATGATTCCTTCCAGGAAGAGTTTGTGTTTAATGGTGGTGACAGAGGCCAGAGAGCAGTCACATGACTTTGAAAAATAGCCTTTATTGGTTTAGAAGCATGGTGACCATTGAGACCATTGCTGATTCATTGAGGTAAATTTCCAAAGAACTGTACTTTTCCTTTAATAGTACTGACCTTATTCATCTTGGTTGGCCTATTTTAAATATGATAGTTGGTGCTGGACTCAGTCCATGCCCGTATATTATGTCTTCTCTTACTTAGCAATCATAGCAGCCATGTTTATTCTTTGACTCAGTCCTATATATGAAGAAATTAAATGGGCTCCCTAAGATTATTACATGCACTTTCTCTCCTTCCCATCTAATTTACTGCTGCAAGTGTATTGAAGGAAAGGAAGCCACATTATTATTAGCTTTGTTGTTGTTTTAAGGCGATGTCATGTTACCTGGCCCAGGGTGGCCTCGAGCTGCTAACATTCCTCCTTTTCAGTCTCCCAAGTGCTGGGATCACAGGCATGAGACCTAACACTTCCTTTAAAACATATCCTGGTCACTTGGTTATTAACTATGTAACTAGGATAATGGTCATTTTGTGGGAGTGACTTTTCCAGAGCTCATATATTTCCAAGGCATAGACTGAAATGTTGACAGAGAAACATTTTATGCCTTGAGTATGTTTTAAAGTAGTTTGAATGAGGGTGTAAAATGGGATTTAGATGAAATCACATTGCCTGTGACCTGATATTTGGATATACATAAGGATAGACAAAGGAGTCATTACAGCATACTTTTTTTCCTTTTTATAGATTGAAGTATTCTGCCATAACAAGTAAAAGCATGTGCATATGTTAGTGAAGTGTTGAATTTTTCTCAGTGAGTACATGGGCTTTGCATTAGCTGTTTTGTAGACCAAGAGCTTCTTTCTGGAAGCTTGTCTTTAATGTCATGGATTGTGAGAGATGTTAGATACATGGTCCCCAGACAGAGGACTGAACTATGTATGAAGAATACTATGAAGCCTATAAATAAAGAACTGGGATCTCAAACTTCATTGTACTGAGTAATCACTCACTGTAAACCATCCTGGAGGTTTAGATGCTTTGTGGGATGACAATTAATTAGCCATGTGTTGTTCTTAATTGCTATGGCCCACTTTGCTTTTTTAATGCAAAATTGGAAGCTCTTAAGTGCATGCAAAATCTTTCTGGATTTGCTGCTGCATGGCTTTGCTGACATTCTCCCTAGAGACATGGCAATCTTGCAACTTTTAAATATTCAATGCAACTCTAATTATAAAGAGTTCTCTTCCAAAAGTGACAGCCAGATTCTCTATGCAACTAGCACTTGTTCAAACAGTTAAGGATAGCGGCGGCGTAGTGATGGCTGGTACATGTTGGGTTCCTTCATTTCTTTTAATTAGAATTTTTTTCCTAATCACTATGCTTTGTAACAATGGTTATTGTGATTAGAGTAGTGTTAACTTAGCATTTCATCTGTAAACACAGCCTGACCAGTGTGCATGGTAATCTGTGCAGAAAGAGGAAGAAACTTCGCCCAAGTCCTTCTGCAGTTTCCGCTTTCCTGGAGTTGAGCTGCACGAGAGGTGAGCACAGATAAAAAGAATGGGGGCATGTGCTTGCAGATGGGGGGGGGGACCAGGAAATGCAGAAAGAAAGAAGCTTGCAGCCTTGGCACAGAAGGTTAGAGATAGTGGCCATATGGAGCTATAAATCAGCAGCTACCCAGGGAACAAAGCCGACTCTGTGCATCTGCTTTGTGACTCACCAGTTATTTATTGAGCACCTGCTGTGCACTCAACCTTGCCATTGCCCCTGTGAGGAACCAAAAGATTCCAGGGGTCCTTTCTCCCTTTCCTTTCATTCTAGTTAGAGGCCAACATCTACAATTTAGTATCTACTTGGAAGACCTGTCTCTCTGATTCACCTTCATGTATCATTGTGTCAGGGATACTGACAGTAGCTACCTTCAACAAATGGTTTACTCAGAAACGGATGGGTACATGAATAAACTATGTGACAACATGGTTACTGTCCCCCATATGAAATATCAAAACAATTTCATTTTGAATAGAACCCATAATGGGACTGTTCTGGGGGCTGGGAAGTCAAGAGCATAGTCATATCTGGTAAGTGTCTTGTGCTTCATCATCCTATACCACAGGCAGAAAGACGAGAGAACTAGACTCCAGAACACAAGAGCAAGAGATGGAACTTAAGACCTCAAGGTCTGAATGATTGGCGAAGCCTTTACGATGTCCAATCACCACCCAGAGGTTGACACCTCTTAACTTTAGGGATTAAGTTTCCAACATGTGTGCTTTGGAGGGATGCCTTCAAATCAAATCCCCAGAGAAAACCAAGGATTGCTTATAAACATCAGAAGTTGGAAGTTACATGGAAAGATTTATTCCTTGGGGAGGGAGAGAAAGGGAGAGAGAGAGAGAGAGAGAGAGAGAGAGAGAGAGAGAGAGAGAGAGAGAGAGAGAGAGAGAGACTCTGTATGCATTGATTTTAGACTTCTAGCCTCAAGAACTATGAGCTGAAATTTTTATAGTTTCAGGTGCCCAGTTTTCATTGCTGTTACAACTACCTCAGGATATGCATAGTCATGTGCTCAGAACAAGATAATGGGCAGTTCAACAGGCCAGTGGCCTTAGTTGCTAATCCACAGGAGATTTTCAGACTATCGCTGGAATGATTTAGAAATTATTGAGCCAGTCAACCCGGGGTTCCTTACATGGAGTGAAAGGTCTCTACTGAAGTACTGAAGTACCTTTAGTGGAAAGAAAAAAATCTTAATAATTTAAAAACCTCAATTGATATTGTCCAGCTGATACTGTTAAGCATGTCTATGATGTATGCAAAAAGTTTCACGGTGACTAGCAACAAAACAGATACAGTTATTTTTACAGACCAGGAGGTAAGAGTCAAAGACATCAAATAGTCTGCAGGACTTGCCCTTGGCCACACAATTAATATGTTGTGAGGTTAGTGTTCAGAATAAGATATCCTTGAACTAGGAGGTACTGAAAGATGACAGCATTTAATAAATAGAGTAAAAAGTACTTCTGAGTTGTGAGGATAAGCAGAATTATATCTATTAAATACATTGCTTGGCATAGTTGAGAGAGAGAGAGAGAATATGAGTTGAGTAACAGATGTATAGGAGTTCTGGGGGCTCTTTGGCTTTATATAAGACTAGCTTTTTTCCATCCTAAGAGTTCCCAAATCTAAGAATACGCTAATCATAGCAGATATTACAGTTTCAATCACATGCATTTAATATTCACAATGGAATTCTTCCTCTTTTTGCTTCTCCTATTCTATATGTTGTTTGGATATGGAGGTTAGTATTTCTATCAATAATATGGAAAGTCCACATGTCTTTTTTGGAATACCCATAGGAGAAGTTAAGTAAATAATGGGAGTTTTCTCTTGAGTTATCCAATATCACAAACAAGTAATGATACCCATCATCTGTAAAATCTTCAATCATTAAGTACTGTGATGCAGGTGAAATTAAACAAAATCACACAGAATATAATATAACATCATAAAAGAAAATACTCAGGATTAACTTATTGTGGAGGTACTGACCACACATATTTTTATAAACTAACTGATGGAATTAGTAACACAAAATACAGATTTGTAGCAGAGCTTCCCGGCTACAGTGGAGCCAGTGTAGTGTAGCCAAACACATGCACAAAGATTTTACCAGGGGAGAACTATGTGTTGTTCTTGAAGTACAGCACCAAATGGAAAATGTTCTCACTTACAAAGGAATGGTCTGGCTGTTGCTCTGTCACCATGGGTCTTCAGGAAACCTTGTCACCTCTCTGAGCCTCAGTGTTCATATTTATAAAATGAAGAGTTTTTTAAAAAATAAATCAGATATTTCTCTCAAACTCAATGTCCAGTCTTTCCATGGATAGAATTTGGTACTTCTCAGATGCGTCAGCATTCTAAGGATCTGTATCTTTCGAATCCTTGCTTTATTAAATTGAGAAAACTCTCAGCCAGGCATTACTTGTGGCTCTGAAATCCTACCTGGGTCAAACTAACCTTATGGAGAATGTTAGTCAGCAGCTTGTAAATCAGAAGGTTCTAATGGTGGATGAACTGTGTGATTATACTGATAATATTTTTCTTGTGTCAGTTAATTCTTGGCCCAGATGAACATTTATTGCTTGGCAAAAAGTAGGCATTGTATATTGTGAACCTTCTTATTTATGACTTTCATGGTATGTGACTATACAGGGGCTATAGCAGTCCACGTAATATTAATTACCTTTCAGGGCCACGACAGTCTCCAAGACCTCACATGTTATCTACTTGGACTTCCTTAAATATGCCCGTTCAATGCTTTTGTATATTTATTCATTCGAGGAGGGAAGAGAGGAAAGTCACATGCATGTATGACATGATACAGAAGTCTATTTTCTTCTTCTATCATATAAGCTCCCGGGAATTGAACGTAAGTCAACAGGTCTGTAAGCAGGTGCCTTACCTGCTGAGCTATCTTGCTAGTCCCCCTTAAATATGTCTGTATGGGAGCTGGAGAAATGGCTCAGGTGTTAAGACTCTGCCTCCCAAGCAGACAGTTCTGATTCAGATCCCAGGTCCCACATAAAAAGCGCCAGGCGAAAGCAGTGGCCAGTGGTGTCCTGCACTGGTGGGCACTGGGAAATCCCAGAGCAAAGTACAAAGGAGGTAGAAGCAATTCAGGATGATTCCTGAAGTCACTCTTGAGCCTCCACAGGGACACATGGTGCCCCCTCCCCCACTAAATAGATATCTAGAGAGATGGATATGTCCATATGATATAAAGTAGCTGGAGATATAAAAGATCAGTTATTAGGATTAGAATATTCTTCCCCTCTCTTAACTCATCTGCAGCTCCAGTAGGCCACTTCTGGCCCTTTTTGTTCTATTTTCTGTGGTTCTTGCATTCATTTAGCTGCCTGCATGGAATAGCAGATCTTTTAAATAGATCCAGTGTCCTCACAAAGACTGACCTCAAGATCTAGGCCCCAGGAGGAAGACTTCTTTAATGACCTCAAACCCAAGCTATGTTCTCTAAAACCACAGGGTTCCTTGCATTTGAGGGTTCATGGGTGTTTTCCAAGCTGTGAATAAAGCTGATGTGTGTTAGGGATTCCATCCACCGACTAGGATCATGTTGGGGTGGAGCAGTAAGTGCTGATCCCAGTCCCGGCTTCATCGTGTTGTCAGCGTTTCCAACACGAGCTTGCCAACTCTTGACTCAGTCTGTCTTCCAGACAGCCTCTCTATGCCAGTTTTCAAGACGTGTCTCTGTGTGGGTATCCGTGCATGTATTTGAAAGTAATCCTGTTTTAACTAGCGTAGCTGTTACTTTTATGTGTTATTCAACTGTCAGCATGCTCTGCTCCTTCTGTAAGCTTCCCTGTCCCTTCCTGACTGCCTTTCCCAGAGCGGGCATCTCAGCTTGTCCCTTCGAAACGCCACCCTTGTTGTTTTCCCACTTACCTCTTCTCAAACTCTGCTTCCCTGACTCAGGAAGAGCCCCCTCCACCCCCTGCTTCTTTGTGCTTTTAAGCGTGAAACCTAGCTGCTGGCTCCAGTCTCATAACCCCATGCCAAAATTACTGTCGCTAACATTTTATGGTAGTAGCAGGGGAGACAGGCAGTGTGTTGGAATCTTGCACTTTCCAAGGGGTAAATCATCGTGATTCAGGCTTGTGAAAACACTTGCACTTGGTGGGGTTTCATGTTTCAGATGGGCTTTTCCTATTTATAGACATTGAGGCTTGTAACGCCAAATACTTGCTGAATATTTATTATGGCCAAACTTTCCACAGGCATTATTTTAGTACTTATTGCATGCCAGACATTAGGAATTTGAGGTTGAATTTGTTATTGTTGTGATGGTTTTGCTTATTTTATACATTATTTATTTACCTATCTAGTTCCATTTTATAGATGAAGAAACAGAGTAAGTTAAATGAATATGTTCTTGATCATCTAGATAGAGAAGAGTGGAGTAGAATTCTTAAGCCTTCCAGTCCAATTGTAGTTCTTTATTCCTTTCTAATCTGTCCTTGAGTCACATTTCTCCAACTTACAACTTCTCTCTTGAAAGAATTTTCATTTTCTGCTTGAACTCAAACACTAACAGGGTGACTAATTATTTACTGAATATCCAAGAGTAAGTTATTCTCATTGTTAGTGTGAGGTTACTGCATAAATGTGGAAAGGAATATTTTAAAATATATGTAGATTTAGAGAATTCAGAGTAAAATTTTAAAATAAGAAAAAGAGGAAGTAGCCTTGAAAGACATTACAAGGGTATCCAAAGCACTTCTTCTGTACCTTCTAATCTGATGGGTAGATATTTCAATTATGCTGTTTGGTACATTAAAATTAAGGCTTCCTTGTTTTCAAAGATTCCTATCACAATACAGACTAATTATTAACTTATTATGTATTAGTATGTATTAACTTATGTAATTGTTATACAGAAGCTGGAGAAATGTCGTGAATGACAAAAAAGGGTCAAAACTGAAAAAAAAACTATTTGTGATACCAACAAAACCATAATATGAGCCAATGTATAGAATGAGTATTTTAAAAATTGCTGTCTTATCTATTAATAATAACATGTTAAATAATTTATGGGAATTAATGATGGCATTCAGAATAAAAAGAAAAGTGCTAAAGAACTGGAAGCTTCAAAAGTAATACATTATTCTTAGAGATAAAAATGTAGCCAAATGATCAAATTCTGAACTTCAATGGATGGACAGGACAACTAAATACCTTTAGTTTTTCATAAATATATAGATTGCAGTTCAAACATCCAAAAGACATTCTGTAGGTTCTGAAATGGTTATTCAGATACATCTGGAAAAATAATTCAATTAAGGAAATTTTGAAAAAAAAAGGAGCAACAAATGGAAGATGTAATTTCCTATTGATGAAAACATATTTTAGACTCTTAGAATTGCTATAATGCTAGGCTCACAGGATTCAGCAGAAAGCACCAGTTAGATTCCTCCACAAATAGACAACCAAAATATAATTGGTCTGAACATATATAAAAGAGTTTGAACTTTTAATAATAAAAATAAGACAAAAACCACATTATTTTTCAGCTGTCAGAGTGCAACTGACAAATTCAAATGATTTAGTTTTTTAAATATTGTATTTATTTGTTTATTTGAGAGAAAAAGGAGAAAGAAGGGGAGAAGGGGGAGGATCATGCATGTACACCATGGCAGATGGTCAGAGGACAACTTTCAGAAGTCAGTTCTTTCTTTTTGCCACATGGCTTTGAGGGTTTGAACTCAGGTTTGAGAGCAGGTGCTTTATCTGCTGAGCTATCTTCATGGTCCCTCATGTTTTATATTATCATTTTCAAAGCCTGATCACAGAAATTGTCTAGGGAACATTGTTGAGGAAATATGCTAGCTGTTTTACCACTAGATAGGAAGTATGGGTCAGTATGTTCAACACAGGGGAAATCAAATAGCTCTCAGAGTTCTTACATGCATTCATGATGTTTGACCCTATTATATACTTCTAGAACGCAAGTAAATAGAGATATGTTTAAATAATCATATATTAGCATTATTAATTATTTTTAAACAGTATTGGAAATTTTTAATGTCTAATGATGATGACTAATGAAACTAATGTGTTGGCTAAGTGCGTTAGCTCTCTTCTACCAAAACAAATACCTGAAATAGTAAACTCATAAAAAGAAGCATTTTATTTTGACTCCTGGGTCTGGAGATTTCAGCCCAGGATCATCTGGCCCCTGCTTTTGGGTTATACCTCATGGCATAAGTGCACACTGAGCAGAAGTGCTTACCCATACACGCATGGAAAAGAAAGGACCCAAGGTTCCACAATCCCCTGGGAAGGAATTTGTCAAATGAACCTAATAGTTCCCAACAGTCTCATGGAATTTCTAGCACTTCCCACTAGCTCTAAGCAGAAGACCAAGCCAGCACTGCGTGCCCCGTGGAGGACACATGTTTTACTTGTTGCACTTGTGTTTAAGGTAGTATCTAATAAAATAGAGAGAAATTCAAGGGATGATATGTTATCTTTCTCAACTCATATGTGATGCTATTTGTAGGTAGAGCTTTTAGGAGGTGTTTAGGGTTGGATGAAGCCATTAGGGTATCCCCCACGGTGAGCTTGGTGACTTTTCACTGTGTGATGCTTTCTGCCACTTCATGTCACAGTATCAGGTGGCAACACTTCAGTATTGGGGGTTTCCTTGCCTTGAGAACTGTGAGTAATTCATTTCTTTATAAATCTCAATTCCTAGTCTTCTGTAATGCCAGAACAAAATTCACCAAGATTCACCCACCCTCACAAATGTGTATAATTTGGGTTAAAAATACACTTTATCATCATTAATAATGGCTATGTGTTTGAAGTTAGGATCACTTCAATGTGGCGCATGACATTTTCAATATTGTCTATAAAAGTATGTAATAGTTACTTTTTTTAAAAAGGTGTATTTATGTTATATATTATATTATATATATTATGCATTTAAACCCAAAAGCTAGTTAATTACAAAGCCTTCTATCAGTAAAATGTCTTTTATCTGTGTGTTTTCCTTGGTTAATATTATATAAGTTATCAATTTTTGAATATGCCATTTAATAATCATAAACATTTGCATATTTTAATTGGCATATTTTCTATGTCTATGGTACAGCCCTCTGGTCTGAATTTTGTTCCATTCATCTCTTCATTCTTGTGCCCACCACTCATTAATTACCGTGTTGTGAGATGTCATGATATTTACTAGGGTAAGTCATTTATGCACATCTCTGTTCTTTCCTCTGTGGCTTTGTCTTGCTTTCTTTCCATGGGAATCTCAGATTTCTTTGAAACGCATGTTGGTGTACAGAACTTGCTTTCTGAAATAGACTATGGTAGCTAAGATTAAAGGAATTGTTGACAAACTTTATATATCTACATATATATATATATACACACACATATATATACACATATTTAATCTGATTTGCTTCTATAATCCCCAACACTAATTCTTTCTGAACTTGAAGAGTATCATGGATTGGAGAATTTTAGAGACCCAGGAAATGATAAAATCCCAGAAAACCATTTTTTTCTCTTTTTGAAGTTGAGAAAACTGGGTTGAGAGTTTGATGTAAAAATCACTTGTTCCATTTGGTGGTTAGTAGACAGAAGAGAGTGAAGAGATAGTACAGAAATGTGAATATGATGATCAGATTTGTGAGGGCACGCATTAATCATGGGTGCCTTCTAAAGACTTGTGCCAATGATTTTTCTTTTGACTTAGCACAGTAGTATTCAAGCTAGCATGAAAATTTTGAGGAAAAATATCTGGAGCCATTTTTGTAGTCAAGCTTGTGGCAGAGAGGTGCTGTTTGTGGCTTTGCAGAGAAACCCAGGATTCTGCTAACAAGCCTGGATTGCACAGGACAGTCCCCAATAATAAATTATTTGGGGTTGAAATCTCAATTGTGCTGAAGTTGAAAATCCCTGGCTGAAAATGACAAATAACTACTTTTTGAAAAAGTCATTTATAGAAGAACAAAGGCTCCTACTTGGGGGCATTACTCATCTGCTATTGTGGCTTTAAGACTCTAACTGCAATGGCAATGAAAGAGATAGGGAAAGAGAGAGAGAAAGAGAAACAGATGGGAGCTGGAGAGATGGCTCAGGGGTTAAGCCTCCGCATTGCAGGTGGAAGGTCCTGAGTTCGGATCCTAGACCCCACGTATAGACACCAGGTGGAAGTGGAGTGGCCTGTGTTTCTGGTCCTGGTAGGGCAGAGCCTGTGAATCCCGGGGCAGAGTAAACAAGGAGGAGGTGGAGGCGTCCATGGTGGTTCGGGAATTCGCCTGTGGTTCTACACACACACACATAAACACACGCATACACATGCACAATTGAATAAATTAAAAAAAGAGAGAAACAGAGAAAGAGAGAGAGAGAAGCATTATTTGTGTCCTATGTTGTAACAAGGATATTTTGAGATCTATAGCATCAGCTTCATAGAACTGAACCAGTGGGCAAAGTAATCATGTTAAAAATGCAGATGATGTTGCAACAGATCTTGGCGGGAGCCTGAGAATGAGCATTTCTGGTTATTTCCTAGGTGATGGCAAAGCTGGTGGTCAGGCAATACCAAATACCTAAGTGCATAATTACCTGCTTCCCAAAATGTTCAGCACTGACTAAAAGTGTTGCTACAGTAGAAAGAGTTTTGAATATATAGCAACAGTTCTCAGCTTACTCCCTTCTTCGCTGCTTGTCCTTGCGTGGGAGTCCTCGTTCCCCCTTCTCTCCATTGGCATTCCATTTTCTTCATAGGGTCGGGACAAAGAAAGTGATCATTGATATTAAAGAGATTGAAAATGTAAAGTGCTATGTAGAGATAGAAACATACCAGGTGTCAAATATAATTTGATTATATGCTTAGTATGACTGGCTGATCACTCATCTTCCTTTGATTCTACCGCAAAGCCATCTTCATAAGGAGAATTAGCCTTTCCACTAATCTTCCTGTTTCTTGAAGTAAACAATAACTGAGTCAATAAAACCAATTTCAGTAATATCTGCTCAGGCTATGGGTATAGCTCAGTGTTAGAAGATCCCAAGTTTAATCACTAGCATCACAAAACAATATCTACTACAAAAAAGCTAAATTTTAAGGAAATATCCCCATCTAGAGTCTTTTTCCCTTAGAGATTTGATATTCTTATATTAAATAGTTTTCTAGACTAGGTTGTGAATTGTATTCTCCGTCCTCCAATCCCACACATTTATTTACAAATTGAGGTCCTGATCTCCCTCCACTATTTTGGAATGTGACTACATTTGGATACTGAGTCTTGTCGAGGTAAGAAGGTTAGAATGAGATCATCAGGTTGATCCCTAATTGAAGGAGGCTGGCATCTTCGCAAGAAGAAAGCATCAGGCCATGTGGAGACTCAGCAAGCTGTGACCGCCACAAGTGAAGCAGCGCACGCTCAGAAGCATGTTCGGCTCAGCCTTGCGGCTTCCAGAATTGTGAGGAATCAATCTCTGTCGGTTAAGTCACCAGTCTGTAGTGTGCTGTCCTGGCAGACCAAGGACTCTAACACAGATGGGCCATTTTGAATGTTTCTCTCTGCAAAGTCACAGCACAGAAAATACACATCTGCTCTTCTGACTCCAAGACCCTGAAGAGAATGTCAGGAAACAAGACTTGGCTCTAGAAAAGACTTTAGGCTCCCATTACCTGTCCTGCTAAGGGTTACGGAGAGCCAAGGGCCAGGTTCATACACACTTCAGTGGAATAGCTTGAGGAGGTTGCGATAAAGCTGTTATGCTCTGGTTCCAGAGGCGTTCTCGATCCTTCCTCTTTTCCTGCTGCCTTGGAAAACAACAGCCTTATCCTGTGGACAGCATCTGTCGCTTCTGTGTGGCTCAACCTCCAGGCATCAAGCCCTGCTTGTTTGGAAACCTCTAGTATAACCAACTTGGTGGCGTGTTGATGATAGCGCTACAAAGCGGCCACACTGTAGGCCACAAATGTTTCCCGTGCATCTTGCCCACGTTGAACAGATGAAACCTGAAAGCATTTTGTTACTCTCCTGGGATAATGGCTCATTTGATCCCGGGGGCACCTTCAGAGCGAGATACATCATTGTCTACTTCTGCTCTCTCTTCCAGGAGAGACCTGGGAAGTGCTCTGACACATTCTGCTGTGCATACCTATGTAAGATCAGGAGGCTAAGATAGCGCTCCTGCTGGGACAGGCAACACGGCTTCCAGTGCTGGCTCCAGCAGCCCTTGATGGCGTGACTTTGGGAAAGTATTTAACCTTGCTGGCTCTAACTTTCTGTACATTGGAAAAAGGATAATCCTAGCTTCACCTACTATGGTAGGTGCTATGGTAGTCCTGGGGATTAAATGAGCTATGCTCGTCCAGCTACTGCAGCATGCTTGGCAGAGTAGGAAGAGTTGAATAAGGGAGATGGAATGTACCAGCTGTTGAAGATGAGTTCTTTTGTTTCTCAAATGCTAGAGTGCAAAGGAACTCACAGATTATTTTTGGCATGTACACACTGCCATGTGTGTGTTCCACTGGGTATAAAGAAAACTATTTAACTGATGATTTTTATGATCTCAGGCACTCCACAAAGCAAATTATGTGTTTTTAGAAATTTGTTTTCTTTATCATATGCATATGAATATGCAAGGACCGTACATGTGCGTGTGCATGTGTGTGTGTGTGTGTGTGTGTGTGTGTGTGTGTGTGTGAGAGAGAGAGAGAGAGAGAGAGAGTTTGCATGTAAGTTAACAACTGTGCATGCACACATTGCTCATATGTGGAGACCTGAGGTTGACAGCAAGGATCACCTTCATTTGCTCTTCCATCTTTTTCTTCTTGAGTCTCTCATCAAACCCTGAGACTACCCTAGGCATAGCCTAACCAGGCAGCTTGCTCCAGGGATTTCCAATCTCTTCCTTCTGAGACTGGAGTTGCAGGCCAACTGTCACATGACCTGAAAGTT
Source organism: Typhlomys cinereus (assembly GCA_023101885.1). NCBI lineage: Eukaryota > Metazoa > Chordata > Mammalia > Rodentia > Platacanthomyidae > Typhlomys > Typhlomys cinereus. The sequence continues at coordinate 1,153,651 of JALPQD010000183.1, read as the reverse complement.
TATGTGGGGTCTGAACTCTGGTTCTCTTGCCTACACAGTAAGTGCTTGAACCACAGAGCATCTCCCCAGCCCATGTGCATTATTCAAACTTCATGATAATACTATGACAGCAGCGCTATGTACCAATCAGGATAAGATGAATAGTACTGTACAGCAAAAACCACCAAAATCTCAGTGGTGCAAAGGAATGAAGATCTCTTCTTTGTTCACATTGCATTTCCAAGGAAATAGCAGAGGTGTACTTATCATTGTCATTCAGAAAGCTAGACTGTGAAGGATGGTGCTGTTATCTCAATGTTTGTCTTTCAGATTAGCCATAGACCTTTGGGGGAAAAGTTAGGAGAAGAGCATGCAAACTGTCTGCTCTCCAAAAATATTGCCACACTGAGATAACATACAAGTCACTCCTTGTGTTAGTGACTACACCTAGCTTCATAAGAAAAAGAGGTCCAGAAAATGCATACCGCATGAGAAATTCCAGGTTACAGAGAAAGCAACGAAGTTGACCTTTGTGACGACTATGATTACTGCCTACCTAGACCAGTGACATTCTTTGGGATCCTCTTTTGTGTTAATTGTTTCTGCCAAAGAACTATGTTGAAGTCTGAACTATTGAACTAATTATTAAACTAGAATTTGACCTAATTTGGAAAGGTCTTGACAAAATCATTGAGGATTGTGCCATAAAATGTGGCCTCTTCCAATATGATTGGAAGCATAATCACAGAGGATACAGATAGAGCTAGCTCAGCGATGACAGAAACCAAGAGGAGGAAAGGATGGATGCTCACAGACAGTGTGATTCTAGAGTTTGGACATCTTGAGTTTGGACCTTCTAGGACCTTCTAGGCTACAGAATTATAAAATGAATAAATTTCTACAATATGAAATCACCTGGCTTATAATACTTAGACCATCTGTGATGGTTAATCTTTTTTTCTCCAACTTGAATTGCTAACAAGTTAATTGGGGTTGCTTACAGGAGCAGAAAAATCCAAAGGCAGCTACATCAATAGAAAGCTTCCCCTCAGCACTGGGCAAGACTCACAGAAGCTGCACCCCTGGAGATCTCTGCATAGGACTTGTTAGAAGAGTCTTCTCCAGGCTTCTGAGCTACTCTGGTGCCTCTCTCCAATTATTAGATTATTTACTGGTCTCCCTCCCCCAACTTCTTAGCTGTTCTGCTCAGCCATCTCTTGACAGCTGCTACAGGGTCTTCTTCAACTGTCTTGAATGCTCCAGGGCTCCTTTGTACTGCACTGCTCATGTGACCTTTCCCAGACCCCTTGGCTATCCATCCTCCCCCAGGATTCTTCACTGCTTAGGGGTTACCTTCAGACCTGGCTGGCTTTACTGGCAGGAGAATCTCCTCCACCAGCTGCTGCTCACTCTTTCTCCACATCCTGTCCCCTAGCTATTCTCAGGTATTTTCTGTGAATAAGGAGTTATTTGCTTACTGAGACTTTCTCTGGGGTAGAATGCTTTAACATCCTCGGAAGATTAGATGAGGGCATGTGATGCTTAATCTTGACTGTCAGTAAGACAAGATGTAGAATCATCTGGAAGTAACAATGGGCATGTGTGTGTGGGTGTCTGCACAGAGGTTATCTAAGTGGGAAGGTCCACTCTCAGTGCTGGTGGCACCATCCGGAGGCTGAGGGTCAGAAGAATATCAGTGAACAAATACTAACATTTATTCGTCTCTTACTTCCTGACTACCGATTCAACATGACCATGTTTCTGTTACCATATCTTCCATTGTATGGACTGTGCCCTCAAGCTGTGATCCAAAAAAAAATTGTCTTATTTTCTTGAGTTGCTTTGGTCAGGTATTTTGTTATAGCAATGAAAAATGGAACTCTCGTAGTTTCCCTATGAAATGAATACAGAGGTCATTAATTTCCCATGTGTTTCGAATCTTCATTTTTTCCTGTTAACTAGACACAAGTCCCTTCTTGGAGACTTTATAAATCTGTCTGTGTTGTCCTTCCCCAGGCCTTACTGTGGGTGTCTCCAGTGCCTCAATCAGCATCTAGTGGTGGGTGGATGGGCACTAGTTAGATGCTTTTGGGTGAATGCAGTGGAATTATTTTTAATTCATTATTTTGCTTTTCTCTTATCTTCTTACCTGAAATTAGATATCTTGACTTCTTAACAGGACTTTGTTAAGCATATCATAGGACAATTCATATACCTGATACCTGGTTTCTTTTGTAAGTCCTAAGCACATAGGATTTGCCTAAACTTCAAATGCTGACTGGTTTGACCCAGTCTGGTTGGTCAAGTGGGTTTTCAAGAGGACTTTAAACTATCAGATGGAGTTTTGGGGTTCATACTAGTTACTGGGGAGTGACAACGGAAATGAAATGATAATGTAATGATATTAGACAAAAAGATGTCAAATTTTAGTGTAGTTCCAAAATGGCCTTGGTCAGTCAATTTAGGCGGAAGCTGTGAAGATTTGAAAACCAATGTAACTGTTACCTGTAGGCGTAGAGTGGAAGGCTTCTCTCAGAAGGGCAGGACCTCAGAGGGTGTGACTCGGCAGTTGAGGTTGATTTTGACATCCCTGATGGACTTAATCTGTGTCAATTAGGAGCAAGTTCTCCTTTGAAAAAGAATCTAGTGGTGGAGCATCTCTATGTCCATCTGCTTCTTTGATCACTCACTGTCCCCCTGAAATATGTGCCTTCTTCATTTTGCTCGTCCACAACCATGGGAGCCACCTTCATATCTTCATAGATGCCTTCCTGTTTTCCATCTTTGTGCCTTCCGTCATTGCTTCCTCCAACTCTCCAGAACTTACCTTTTCTAGAACACTTTCATTAAACTCGCATCACTTCCTTCTCTATGTACCTTAAACCTTGTGACATCTTTCTAATAGAGCTGCCATTGCACACAATCACACGATACACTGTACACAAGATCAAATGACCTGGAATTAAAGTTTTCTGCCACCTATGTCTAGTCTAGTGCATAGCACATTTAAGTAATTAATCGATGTTCGGGGATGACTGGAATGATTGAAATAGAAAAGGGAAGATAGAGGGGGTTGTACCTTGTCAACAGAGGGAATGTTTGACTTGACTGAAGTGGAGCTCAAATAAAAGTAAAGTATTCCGATAGACCCCACATAAGAAGACTGTAAAGATAGACGGAAAAGACACATAGGAGGATGGATGCACATAGAAGATACAGACAGAAAGCAAAATCTAACATGCAGAGGGCAACACCTCCCAAGTGTCTTTATTGGGTTCCTCTGGCATTAAGGTTCCAACTGCTAATGCTCAAAGGCTTCACAAGTACCCAGAACCTCAAATGGTCTAGTGGCTATTTCTGCTCATTCTGGACTTTGTCTTCCCTTCCTAATGATACAATGAATCATTTTGCAGTGGATAGAAGACTCCAGCCACCCCATAAACCAGGGGTTCTGAGAAGGAAAAAATCTTATTCAACGAGTTGTTAGCAAGGACAGTGGATAAGATTGAAACTGCCGGATGTCCCAAAAGGACAGAAGGGAAAACTTACAGAGAGGAAGCCAGCATGTGAACATTAGCGACCATCTTCAAGGACCGTTGGGGTCCAAGGATTTAGACTTGTCCAATTTAGCATAGTCATCAAATACAAAATTGTGAACGAACAGCCTGCTTTCTATTTTGCTTATACTAGTGTTTTTAATTTTTTTTGATTTATTGTAGTATAGCTAAAAAAATAGAAATCTTATATATTTAAGGTGCAAAGTTGATGTTGCGATGCACATATATGCTGCAGAATGATTGCCACACACATTCAAACTATTTCATATGTCTATCACCTCACAGTTACCTTTTGGCCACCATGCCGAGAACATTTAAGACCACAAACTTCAAGCCTGCAATACAGTACTGCGGAGTATGATCACCACAATACACATTCACTCCACAGAAATTATTCACCCTTTGTAACTGAATCTCTGTGTCCTTGGACCAACATCTCCCTGTTTTCTCTATGTTCCAGTCCTCCTGGCAACTGCGATTCTCCTCTCTGCTTCTGTGAGTTCAGTCATGTTAGATTCTGTAAGAATGAAATCATATGGGATTTGCCTTTCTGAGTCTGGCTTATTCCAGTTAGTATATTCCAGGCTCAGTCTGTTTGTCACCTGTAGCCATGTGAGTGTGCATGTGCTTTGTCCATTCATCTGTGGGTGGCGATGTGCATTGGTCCTACGCCTTGGTGACTTTGAGGACTGAAGCAACAAAGATGAAAGTGCAGATGTCTCTGGGAGACAGTTTGGGTATGTGCCAAGAAGTGGGACTGCTGAAACTTCTGATACATCTGCTTTCCTGTTCTTGAGGAGTCTCCATTCTGTTTTCTGCAATAGGGCATTTATTTACATTCTGCAAATGTACATCATAGCTTCTTTTTTTTCCTCTTTTTTAAAATTTATTTTTCTACTTTTACAAGTATATTGAGTACTGATCCTTGCTTCTCCCCGCCCTCCACCTTTCATCCTCCTCCCTTCCTTTCATCAATCCATCTCGCTCTCTCCCACCCTCCTGCCTGTCTGCTTATATGGATTCCAGGCTTCCTTTGGCTAGTCTACTCCTGTGTGGATTCAGGCCTCGTGTGGCATACCAAGTTGTCCCTTTTAGGGCCAACCCACTGATAGGGACATTTCCCTTCACTTATCCAGCTCTAGTCTCCAAGGTTTCCATTGTATGTTTTCATCTCTCTTGAGTTCCTCGATACTTTATGGAGCATGTTGGTATGTTAATCTTTAAGCAGGTTTGTTAAAGACAGATCTCACTGCAGTGAGTTCCTGGATGCAGCAGTTCTACCTTGAATGGAATGTTTTGTTCAATAGAGGACCTTCTCATCTCAGGTTCTTATAATCTCACTGCCCTCTCTTCTGCAAGGTTCCCTAAGCCTTAGGATGAGGAAATTAGGTTGGCCTGAGTCTGGTAAGCATTGTTGGGTAGCTGGTACTCTGCATTATGTCTGGCCGCTGTCCACTTCACTGTTTCTCAACTGTTCTAGGATGTTGCGATCTTCTACCTCTGTTACCGAAGAAGACTACTAGGCTGGGTGCAAAGTGTTCTTCAAGTCTATGGGTATAATATAGCTTCTTTTATACATCTGACCATTTATCTTTTTAACAATAGTGATTCTGACAGGTGTGGTTTTATGTCTCATCATTGCTTGGATCTGCATTCCTCTGAGGAGCTAGGATGTGAAGTCATGCATCCATTGGCCATTTGCGTCATTTTGTGATAAATGTCTCATAAGTCATTAGCCCTATAGTTTTTCATATTTTGGATATAGAGTTATTTGAATTCCTTGCATATTTTGTGAAATAAGCCCCAGTTATAAGCTTGATTCAGCTTATTTTAATTGTGCTCTTATTACACGGAATAGCAGGGTCTCTCCCACAGAATCCATCCTGTCTTTCCACTGACAAGAGAAACTAGAATAGGGACTAGCTGTTGCCTTACCATAGCTTAGAGCTTCTGATGAAACAAACAACCCAACCAAAAATAAGCAAAAAGAAATGCTATTTAATGTCATTTTGAAAGTGCATTTTGCCCTTGAAAATAACAAAACATATCTGAAAGCGTGCCTCTAACCTCCAGCAACTCATAGTTCATCTGGGGAGAGGCTCAGAATACCTGAACACAGGGAAGTGGAAAGGTTTAACTCTTATTAATCAGGCAAAAATTCTATCTCAAAAGGACAGTGGTTCACCCTTTAGCAGGAAAAGAACCAACCCACAGTATTTGCATTTCTGCAATGTGGTTGGCAGGCCATTCCTTCTGGGGTGATGAGTGGCCATTCCCTCACCCTGGTAATTAGGTTTTTCCAGCCTGGGGCATAACAGAAATTAACAAAGTGGTGAATTAGAGTGCCTTGCCTGGCCTTGTCAACAGAAACATGGTTCCCTGGGGATGGATTGCTCACCACTTCAGCTTTTCAGGACTGGAATGAATCATGCATAGCTCACATGGTTTAAGAAACATAATACAAAGTTGAGAGACAGAGGGGGTGTCTTAGCTTTTAGAAGATAACACAACACAGTCAGGGTGCTCTAGAACTGGACTATCCCATACATAAAATAGCTTTCTAAGGCAATCATGTAATGTATGCAACCGTGTAGGTAACAACAAGCCAGACACTACACAAAGTACTTGACATATATTGTTCTGTTTAATTCTCATCACATCTCATCCGCTGTTTGCAGATATGCAAGCCAGTGGTTCACAAGTTGAATTCAGTTGTACAAAGCTACTAATTGCAGAAGTTATAGCTGACAGTCACTTTCAACGCCTGAAATCATACACTGCCACCTGCTCAGCAAGTGACTTTAGTTAAACCGGCAAGGCACATTGCACTGTGTGCAGAGGCATGTGCAGTATAGAGACCCTGTGTCCGCACAGAGTGGCTTAGGATTTGCTTAAGTTAGCCCAGAAGAAAACAGAGAATACTTGGGCTGGTGCAATGCAAGGATGAAGGTGATGAGAGCAACATGGAGAGATTCTGCAAAAGCTCATTGTAGGATTTACACTCCAGCAGAATTTAAAAAACAAACGAAGAAAAAAAGAAAGCATGAAAACAGAGTCCATTTGAAGCCGAAGAGTAACACACTGCATTTAAAATAGTAGCTGTCAAGAGATTACTGTGGGCACACGAGAGTATATTCTGGGAATGCGTTTTGTTTTCATAGCAGAAATCTTTGTCAAGAAAGAACTGTTCACACAACTTATCAGAGGTACATTAGTCTACTTAATGTATTTTTAAAATTTTAAAGGCTATTCACCACAGTGATGTCTAAGGATGGACACACACACACACACACACACACACACACACACGCGCACACGCACACGCACACGCACACACCCACACACACACATACACATAGAAAAATAAATGTTAAATCTTACAAAAAGATGCCTGTCTCTGCCTTCACTTTAACTTCCCATTAGACAAGTGGCTAAAGAAAAATGGTAAAGAGTTATCTTACAACTAAAATGCTGTTCTGTATTTTTTAGAAAATTCAAGGCCCATCTGCTAGTTTTTTCTCAGCTTTATTGTCACAGTAACTCTCATTGTCCTTACATTTGAAGACTTGTGGTGCAGTAGATGATAAGGAAGGACAGCAATTGGGTTTCCCTAACCCTCAGGCTGGAATAAGGAGATTACACGAAATGTTTGCTCAATACCAAGGAGGGAGGACAGAGACGTCAGGGCGTGGCTGACTTCAATATACCAGCTATCAGCTTCAGAAAGCAGGTCAACCCCACTGACCATTCTGAGCACTTCACAGCATCATTCAGTCCTTCAATGCCATCTGCATGTAGTACAAAAGGAATCATGACTGCTTCTTCTTGCTCATCCCTCCCACATTCATCCTTTGGAGCAACAGAAATGTCATAGCTTAGTGGAGTGAAGAAAAGACTTAGACTATGCAGGTCTCTAGACTGGTGAGTCCCAGCTGAGGAGACTTGGGCAGTTTTTGCCTTGTGTTAGAAATGACTTTATTTTCCTCCTCTGAAAAATGAGAATATGAAACACTATGATCATGACAGAGCCACATGTTCTGATTCTACTCATATCAAAAGCTAAGACTCTGGGGAAAAAAGGAAGAGAATTTGTTGGAGGAAATAATGCAATACTCTTAATTCAAAATAATCAAAGCTGATAATGATGGATGATTTTGGATGGCACGCAGATAGCAATTTAAATCACTTACATCTTTTAAGGTGTTTTAGAAAGATATGATTGGCACTGATAGAATATGATTACATTATGTTGTTGGTTGAAATAAAGTCAAATTTATTTAAGGAAAGTTGAAATGGTTGAAAATAATGTGTAGTAAGGAGTTTATTCTATTTTATTTTCTTTATTATTTTGAGATCCAGTCTTGCAATGTTGCCCAATCTGGGCCAGAACTCATTATGAGCCCAGGCTGGTTTTGGATTTATGACCCTTCTGCTCCAAGATCATAACTGCTGGGATTGTAGACCAGGCTACTAGTTCCTGGAAGGTGACTTCTTACTCTTTGGAAATGCAAAGAGATAGAAATGTCTTTTAATTCATTGTTGGCTCTCCCTGATGACGCATGGTGTCACACATAATTTTTGGATTGGACGCTACTGTGCTGGAAAGACCAATCATGACATTTGAGTTTTGGGATTTTGAGTCAAATGCCATCAGCCACTTGGTGGTGAGGCAGGTCACTGGGTAAAGCCACATGGTCAGTGTTTTAGACCATCCTGTCTGCAGAATGAAACCACAGTGAAGGTTGCAAGTTCCCAGTTAGTAATACACATTCATGTTAAGGGGCGGTGAGCTAGTCTAAGGACTTAGGAAATCAATGCTTGAGATCCTCCTAGAATATGCTCTGTGCTTTTGTTTTTGGCTGGTGCTGAAGTGTATCACTTTATGAAAAAAAACCTGAAATCCTTAGTACAGGCATTCTTCTGTGTCCACATAGTGTTAGATCAAGGCAAGTCAGCCCACCTCAAGGACAGAAAAATCTGAGCATGCTCAGTAACCTATCTCATTTCTCCTATGTACTTTAAATCACTGCTAGATCACTTAGAATGTAATGTAAATAGTTGTAATTAAGGAATAATGATAAGAAACCTATTAGTACATACCAACTGATTTTTTCAATATTTTTGATTTCTGGTTAGTTAAATCTACAGATGTGGAATTCATGTGCTGATTATAGCTTACTTCCCTAACTTTTGTGAGTCACTCAATCAAACTATCAAATCAAAGGGGTTGGTGGAAACCCTTGAACTTATGCCTAATTTGTCAGAGGTGCAAGTGGCCAGAGAGCTGTGAAATTTTATCTGGTGTCTGACATAAGGGGAGTTTTCTGAAGGTTTATACACTTAATCTTGGAGATTTGACTAGTTCTAAGAAGCAAGCATCAGCTATGGTTTGTAAAAGGCAATGTTAAATGAAGAAGAGTATCCATTGCTTAATGATGAAGTAGTATACAGATATATTGTCAGAATCCTCCACATAATTTTATAGTGTCCCAAGTTTGGAAAACAACTCTCTGTGAGGCTATTTTAAGTAATTGAGGGCTCTAGAGGTTAAGTAACTTGCCCAAGGTCATAGCAAAAAAGTATCAGGGCTGGGATACAAACCAAGAGAGCCAGACCTTGGTTTAATAATGCCTTATTAATTTTTTGAGACCATGTTCATATAATCTAGGCTGACCTTGAACTTGCTAAACAGACAAGGCTGACCTTGAACTTATGATCTTCATGCCCCCACCTTCCAGGTGCTGACCTTAGTCAGCTTTTCTGCATAAAATACCTTATTCTCTGCTCATTATCATACTGATAAAACACATACTTTGTAGCAGCACTGTGAAAATAGAGTGAAATGTTGCAGGGAGAATTCATTGTGAGTCTTCTAGCACACAGAAAGCACTAAGTAAGTGTTAGTTTTGGTATTCTTATTGTAATTAGACATAAATTTCCGTTATCAGGTGATAATCAATTCTCAAAATGAATTAGCAGACTGTTAATTGGTCATGCCCTATAACATGGTCCAGAATATATACATAGGTCTCTTTCATTATTTATATGAAAGAGAAAGTTTTGTGTTTGCAAAGTGGAGGAGGCAGGGGGCTTGTATCAGGAACCTTTTTGGCACACACGCACACACAAAAAAGCCTTTCCCAGGCAAGGAATATCATTAAGTCTGAAGGTAACGTCAGCATGATGAAGAACCTGGCTTTTCACAGCCTTTTCTTGCTGTTATATAATTCTAGGTCACACAGCCGAAGACAGAAATTTTTAGCTAACAAAGCAACATTTGGGTTTCGAGATTCACTGAACTGACTCCGGTGGCTTAGTTAGTTAGAATGCCCAAGCCTGGTAATTCATCTTTATTTGTCAGTGCTCAAGGGTTAAGATCCTATGAAGGGCACAAAGAGACCAGGAAGCAAGCACAGATGACTAGTTTTGACTTGTGATTGTCCTCAGATTTTAGGGTGATGCGTTTCTGTACATTTTTTCATTAGAAAAAGAAAAATGGTCTAAACACCCTCCCAAGTGATACAGGGATAAGTTGAGGGATTATTTTCTTCTATGTAAGTATGTGATGATATCAACAATATTATCTTTGAATGTAACATGTAGATGCATTAATTTCTGATAAAACATAAGTTATTAGGCAATAGAGCTTTGGATATTGTATAGAAAAAAAGTAATTGATATGAGCCCTCTTTTTGGGTTCGGCATTCAGGGGAATAGTTGGTTGTGAGCCCATGGAGAGAGAAAGCTTCATTTTTCACCCTGCAGGAACAGCTGAGGCAGGGAGATCCTATCTCCTTTGCAAATTCATTAACTCTGGAGATTGAAGGGAAGGAATCTGTTAGCACAGTGGGAGGAAAATAAACAGACTCATCTCTATAAAACCAAAGGAAAGGGGGAAAAAGTGTTTCGATTAGCCAATTTTCTCCTCCATGGTGAATTTCCAGTAGACAGAAGTTATACTTACTTCACTTGCATCCTATGCAGGCTTGGTGTGTTGACCACTTAGATGCTGCCACTGATTAGTGTACTGACAATTATGTTCTCTGCCATGTTGAGAATGCAAAACGTTGTTATAGTTTGCTCAATTACTCTGATTAATAAGGGTTATTATATATATTGTGGAGGATGGTGTTCATGATACTCATTTATTCACTCATCTACCCAGCAGATGTTTGTTGAACATACCCATATACCAGGACTCATTTTATACAGTATCAGTATGAAATGCTTGTGAATATGGAGCCAAAATTATCATGGAATCTGTGATTTGCAAGTGAGTTTAATGATTTCATATAGAGCAAAGTGTTTGAAGACAGTATACCGAATACTGGAACAGATTCTAGAAAGTCTTCTGGGAAGATCTTTCATGTACAGGAATATTGAGGGCAAGACCTGGAGGTGGAAGCGAGGTGGATAGACTTTCAGAGCATGAAAAATTTGAGTGAGGGTTAGAGCTCTACAAACATAGAAGCAAAGACTGTGAGATCGGAAAGGTAGGCAGAAGTCAAATACATCGTGCTTTGAAGACTCAATGTTGAAGCCTGGGACTCTATTTTATATATGATAAAAAGCAATTAGAGGAGAGAAATAGAGAGACATGATATGACACATATTTATAAAGCATCAATCTGACAGCTGAGTATTCAATAGATTATATGAAAGGAGGTGGAAGTCACAGGCCCATCAAGGCTTCCAAAAGCCAGAGGGAATTAGAAGAAAGCATGTCATTATCTAGTAAATGAAATGAATGAAATCGGGGTCATTCAGAGATTTGCTGCTTGTTGGTTGTGTTATCTTAACCAACCCTTTTCTCTCTGGAAGAATAAGAAGAAAGAGTAAGGGACCTTTGATGTTCGGTTTTTTTCAAGTGTTCAAGTGGCCTGGGCCTCTCCAAAGGCAGCAATATTTCCAAACTTGAAGTCAGAAGACTAACCAATGTTGAATGTGAATGATAGGATGCCAACGGGGTAAAAGTGTACCCCTGGGAGCCCATCAGTTTCCCATGATCTGATGTGCTGGCTCTTCCTCACTCTGAGCTTAGCTTACACCAGCCTGCCTTATCCTATGCCTCCTTATCTGCCATCATTTGTGTGATATCTTGCAGGGCTCAGCTTGGCTCCTGACTACATCATGATCACCAGGTAGTTTGGGGACCTGGGACAGCCGAAAGCATGTCTGACTTCTTTTCATTTCAGAATTCATTAAAATAGACACATTCTTGGTGAGGCTGAGTGTCAGTATCAACACTCAAAAGGAGGAAAAATGACAAGAGGCGAGCCGTGCAGAAATTGGCAGCTGTGCTGTCTGGAACTGCTGCAAACCCAGAGAGAAATGTGAGGCTTGATATTTCTGCCTGACTCCATTGCTTCATCCTGTAGACACATCACAGACTCATTTGAAACAAGCTGGTGTCTTCAGAAACATAGTGTCACTGGCCTCTTCCACCCACCTGCATTGGTGCTAGATGCACTTTTCAATGGGGATAATTTGGAGCGAGTTTGATTTTAAAACCATGAAAAGACCCTGGTAGCACTGGGGAAATGGATCCTTCAGTAAAGCAATTGTCGTGCAAGTGTGAAGATCTGAGTTTGGATTCCACAGGAAAGAAAGCATCCATATAAATGCCAGATGTGGTACTGCACATCTGTAATCCCAGCACTGGGAAGACAGAGACAGGTAGATCTTTGGAGTTCATTGGCCAGTCAGCTAGCTGAATTGGTGAGCTTCAGGTTCAGCAAGAAAACTTTCCCTCCACTCCAAAACCAAGATGGAGATTGACTGATCGGGAAAGACAGCCAGTGTTGACTTCTGATACGTGTGTGCGTGCGCGCACACACACATACACATACACACACACACACACACACACACACTTCATACACACTTAAAGGAATAGTAAGACATCTTAGAATAAAACGTGGACAATGTTTACTAAATATTATGAAATATTTCTTAAATGATAGCATCTGATTCCATTACTGGACATTTAAGTATGTTTCGCTTAGGATTTAAGACTATTGCTATATAACAAATTATGATAAATTTAAAAGCTTAATGCAATGCCTACTGTCTTGTTCAGAGTGGTATGCATAGCAAGTCTGGGTAGCTCAGTTGGGTTCTCTGCTCATGGGTTCTGAAGGCTGGATTAAGGTTGTCATTTGGGCTGAGTTCACATCTTGAGACTCTGGGAGCAATAAAAACTGTCCAAGTTTATTTTTGTCATAAGAATTGAGTTTCCTTCAGTTGTTGGATGGTAGTCCAGATTTCCTTGCTGTCTGTCCGCAGTGAGTTCCTAGAAGCAGCTGTATTCCTTGCCACAACCATCTTCAGAACTGCAAGGACGCATGTGCTGAAATCTTCCTGTGTATAGACTCTCTCTGACTTCCTCCTGAGCATAACCAGAGAAAAGCTCCCAGGGAGGAACTCAGGGAATTAAGGTCAGACATGCCTGGAAAAGTTCCTTATATTAAAGTCTATTGTACCATAAAACAGAACCTAATCTGAGAATAATACCCATGAGTTCACTGCCATGGACAACGCATAGGGCAGGCATTTCATGACATGGAAAATCTCAAGGCTTTACCACTCTGCTGTCTGCATTGTCTTACCTAGCACATATTAGTTAAGTTTCAAAAAATTGTTTAGTGTGTGTCTATGTATGTGTGTCTATGTATGTCTGTGTATGCACATGCATGTTGCACATGTGTGGAGTTCAGAAAACAACTTGTAGGAGTTGGTTCTCTCTTTTTACCAGGCAGGTTCCAGGCACGGAACTCAGGTCATTAACCTTGGTGGCAAGTGGTGGCAACATACCTGCTAATCTATCTTGCTTGATATTTACATATTGTGTGTGTATGTTCAGAGAAAGAGAGAGAGAGAGAGAGAGAGAGAGAGAGAGAGAGAGAGAGAGAGACAGATAGATGCAGACATAGAGATACAGCTAGATCTTGAGAGCGTCATAGAAGCATGGATTTGGTACAAGAAGTGACTGCATGTGTGCTCTTAGCACAGTGGAAGAATGGAGAAGTAAGACAGGGAAGAGAGGAAGGATGATCAAACATCCCCCAAGACCAGGTGCTGCAAGTCACCTTGGGGTCCCTGTAAGAAATTGCAGCACCTTCCTTGGTACTGCTCACTCCCTCGTTTCCCCTGCAGATGCCCTGGTAGATGGCGGCTCCTCCGGGCACTAGTGCTTGAACTTCTATGGTTCCTGCAACCAGGAATTACCTCTATGTCCTGCTGTTTAGATCAGAGACTGTTATTGCTGCAGTTTGTTACATTAGAAACCAGGAGTTGGAGTTGGATGGTTTAAGATGATTATTGTAGCAAGAGATGGACTTTAATGAGCTTGCACTGTATGCTTCACCCAAAGCAATACAGGTTACTGTGGAAAGCAGAGACTCTCATCACTCCCCACCCTTCCAGTACAGAGGACTGTGTCTCTGGAGTCACATTCCAAGCAATCTAGCAGCAAGCACTGAGGAGATTTAAATCAAGATGATCAGTGTGATAATAGGCCAAGGAAGGTCTCTGCTGATACTCTAAGGAGAACTGCTACATTTGTGTAGATTTAGTGGAGACCGTCCAAAACCCCACAGCTGCTAAGGAAGTCCTAAGTGCTTGGTGCATTTTGATTTTCAGTGTTTTTTTTTTCCTTTGGAGTGCCCTTCACTAACTCCATCCATCCCTGAGGTCTATGGAAGAGGTGTCAATGTTGCTGTTATTACTTGCTTTGGTTTTAGGCTCAAACCCACTTAGCCTCTGCTATTTCTTGTGTGGTGTCAGGCAAATTACTTAAAGTTCTCCTAACTTTCATGCTCTTTCAAAGAATGCTGGTGAAGCCTAAATGACAAGAAATATTCAAATGCTTAGCAACCGAAGTTATTACAACTTGCTTTACCCTGATTTGACATACTTGGGGGCAGAAATAGTTAGTTTTGAATTTTTAAGATTCTAAAGTATTTGCATATGTGTAATGAGATATTTGGGGGGATGGGATCAGGTCTAAAAACAGAATTCTTTTATTTTTTCATAGTCTCTTACAATATTTTTGATTCACTCATATCTTAATTGTAACCAATGACATCAAGTCAATTACAGAATTTTCCAGTAATATTGTTATGTAGGCCCTCAAAGGTTTCAGATTTTGGAATTTCACATTAAAGATATTCATTCTGTATTCTCATTGATAGATGAAAAAAAAATAACTAATGTTTAGAAAGACTTGTCCAGATCCCTCTGCTAGGTGGTGGTTGAATCAGAGTTAGAATCATGATATTGGAGCTCCAGATAAAAGCTCTCCTCTTGTTTATTATTTATTTATTTAATAAATATTTTCTTTGTCTCCTGAGTGCAAGGTAACAATCAGGTGGATCATATAGTTCTTTTAAGAACTACTCTGTAGATGAAAGGACAGTTAATTCTCAGCTGTAGGCTTTGGGCTCTTTTCAGGTGGGAAAAGTGAATGTAGCATCCTTGACCTTTGGTAGCTTTCTTCCAAAGTTTTACATGTATGAATCCAGGACTCAATCAGAAATAGAAAAAACAGTTTTCAGTGGATAATTGTGTTGGGGAATCTGACCACTTTCATATGGATGTGAAGAAATTTTGAGTCATTTCTTAGATTATGGGAGTTTTATATTATAGTGACAAATCATCCTAATATATTTACATATAAAGAATTACTTTTTTATTGAAAAGTTACTTCTGAGAAAATAGCCATGAAAATTTTTCTTTGTCCAACCTAAGAGGTAAATTCAACTCTTCTGGATTTATCTATAGTATATTCCACTCAGTCCTTATTTCTGTCATTTAACTAATGTATGTTAAATGTCTCTGTGACATTGGCAGTTTCCTTGGCAACTTGACTGTATTTAGAATCACCACAGGAACACCTTTGGGTATGCCATAGTTTTCTTCAATGTACACAACAAAACAGCTAGAAGAAATTTTGATTAAAGATTTATATATACTGATACTCATGTGGAACAAAATAGGGGCTTCAAGTAGGAAAGTCTTTGTAGAAAACATTCAAGTCTCATACTAATGGCTGAAAGAATATTCTAGGAATTCCATGGGATGGTGGGAATCAGCTATTATGGTCTTTTAAATTCCAATTTTCCTTCTTGATTCACTCACATATTTGATGTTTGAGTTGAGAATATCCTATAAGAAGAACATTCCAGAAAGGCCAGCTGATATAAGAATATTGAAGCCCAGAGGAACATGACTCAGAGTATAAAAGTGCTTTCATATAAAGCATGAAGACCTGAATTTGAATCTCCAGAACTCATGGTCAAAAGCCAGACATGACTGCATGTGTCTTTAGCGCTAGCACTGGAAAATGGACACAGGTAGATACTGAGAGCAAAACAGACAGTCAACCTAGCGAAAAGGCAAACTTCCAGCTTCCCGTTAAGTACGTGAGACTCTGTCTCAAGATGGTAAGGTGGAAACAATAGAGGAAAACACCCCATGTCCTGCTCTGGCCTCTGCAGGGGCACATATGCATACCTGTACCTACACACTCACATACCTCCTAGCACACACACACACACACACACACACACACACACACACACACACACTACAAATTTGCTAGCAACATCTTAACCTTCTAGCATTAGTCACTAACTTGCAGCAGGTAATTAAAATCAATTTTTAATGCTGTCTGCCCCCATCATGACAGGATATTCTTGTCAGAAAGTTCCTGTGGGCTCTTCCAGAGTCAGTTTGCTAATGGAAGCGAGCCTTTCTGCAGCTCAAGTGAAACAGCAGAAAGCTCCAATTACTCAGGCTGTTCTTTTAAAGTCTTCTGCAGAGCTTTGGTTGAGCCACTTGAGAAGAAGCAAAATTGCATTATTAAAATGATCATTTGATTCCTTTTGCTACTTCTGGTTGTTAGGTTTAAAAAACACTCATTTTACAACACCTTTGACTTTGTTCTTTCCATAACTAAAAGGGATATGAGACAAGCCACTGGATTCTTCCCCAGGAAGTGTGGAACGGGCCTGTATTATGCTGACCACAGGCATATCCCACATGTTGCATTTGAAGGGAAAATACTGAAGCTGTAGAGTAACACCCACCAATCATATCTAAGTTACCCTCAGGGCTTGAAAACACACTGCCTGCTGTGCTTAACTCTTAGAGTTTATGGTCTGGCAGGTCTAGATGGAACCCAAACATTCACTTTCCTCATGAGTTTCCGGTAGTGGTGATTATAGTGACCATGGTAGTGTTGGGATCCTGGAACCTGTGTTAGAGTTCTGCACTGTGGTGCTGCATCAGGTTCTAGGTTCTATTTGTTCTTGTTGGTCCACAGCTGAGGGAGCCTTAATACTAGAGATTTCTGAACTTCGCAGTTTTGCAAAGATGTGATCCTAAGTAAAGTGAGGTTTCAGATATATCTGCATAAAGTTACAGAGGAGCTGCACCTGTCTTGGGCATATACCCTAAGGACTCCATGCCCTACAACAGAACTATCTGTAAAAATATGTTTATTGCTGTTCTATTCACAATAGATGTCTATCAACAATGAATGGACGACAAATATGTGGTACATATACCCAGTTAAAATTTTACTCAGTTGTAAAGACAAGTAAAATCTGCATTAAAAGGGATAAAACTTGAAAATATTATACTGTGTGAGGTAATACGCACACACACACACACACACACACACACACACACACACACAGAGCAAATGCCACATGTTCTCTGTTATATGGACATTCTAGCTAAGAACCCTTGGAGTAGTGTTTAACTTTGAGTGCTCATAAAGGCCAGAAGAATAATAAGGGGCCATTAGAGGCGGTCCAGGGGAGAGAACATGAAGTGGAAAGGAGAAATGGGATGGGAAGGACTGAACAAGGATGGGCAAAGGGAGGGTAAGAAAGAAATGCAGAGGAAGGGGAGAGACAGTCAAAACTAAGGATACACAAATAAGCCATACAGAAACCTAGTATTCTATAATTATGAAAAATATAGTTTAAAAAGAGTGTATGGCTCCACTCTTATGAAACCACTCTATGGGTGGATAATGTTTTTCAAAAAGACCATGGGTTTCTGAATGAAAATCTCATTGCCAGGTATGAAATTATCCCTGACGAGGTCCTAGAATCTCCCCAAAATAACACAGGCTATAGCCACTGCTCTTGGTGACCCATGGGAACTTGACCAAGGCTGCAGTACAAGCACTAAATCTGCAGATATTTATGGGTATTGATGTGTTCATTGATGGAAACACTAGTTGTGGATTCCTAAGGGGTCTTGTAATTTTCCCAACCATGGGCACCTGACCAGGTCTCCAGGATGCTTGAGTTTCCTCAAGTGGAGTGATCCTCAAACCCAGTCAAAGAGCAGTTAGTTAGCTCCATGACAGTAATGCCACTATACACCAGAGGGCACATTTTGCCTGGATTCACAGCTGGCCCCCACAAGAGTAGATAATCCAGAGGAACCCTGGGGTCTATAGAAGCATACAGGCAAGAGTGTGGGAGGGACTGGGAGGGAGAGGGATGGAGGGAAGCAAGGATGAGTACTCAATATGCTTGTAAAAGTAGAAAAATTGGAAAAAAAAAAAAACAAACAAAAAAGTCTGTTGATGACTTTTCTTCCCAAGCAGCCAACATAGCATCTTTTGGCATCTGAAAGTTAGCCAGGAGGGAAGAAAGAGTCAACTCATTTCCAGTTCAATTTCTCTATGACCATGACCCAAGGGTTGTTGTACCTTCAACAAGAAGTTCTGACCATTAAGTTTCCATAGGCCACCGAGAACAGTGGTGGAACTGTTAAAGGCGGAACCATGTTGGAGACATGGAGCCACTGGGAAGCATGCATGTGAAGGATGTCACGTGGAACTGGACTTTCCTTTGACCCTTCTCTGCTTCCTAGTGCGAAGTGAGCCGTGTCCTTGTACGTGCTTGCTAAATGGTGGTGTTCTGCCTGGCCTCAGGCCTTAATATAATGGACATTGCATTAATGGGCTGGAGAGAAGGCTCAGGGTCGAGCTTCTGCCTCATAAGTAGAAGGTCCTGAGTTCGGATCCTGGATCCCACATAAAAATGCCAGGAGGAAATTGCAAGGGCCTGTACTTTGGATCCTGGAAGGTGGAGCCTGGGAGGCTCCAGAACAAAACAAAGAGGAAGAAGACGCAATCCAGGTTGATTCCTGAATTCAACCCTGGGCCTCAAGAAGGCACACATAGCAGACACACACACAGAAACATACACACATAGACATACACTGAATAAAAAACCCTCAGAAATATTGACTTAAACAAACTTTTTCTTACGAGTTGCTGATGTCAGATATTTTGTTACATCAATGGAAACTGACTGCATAGCCTCCTACCCTGTTCCTTATCTGAAAAAACCTGAACTGATGTGTATGTCAAATCCCAAAGCCATTGTGGAATTGTTCACAAAGTACTGTTTCTTCTGCTGAAACTCAGTTGCTGTTGTTATCCAGACAATCTAAATAATTTCATATGGAGTGATTCAGTGGCCTAGCTTTTATCTGGATTGACTCTGTGAACCTTGACTGTTTAATTCTCAGTAGGGATATGCTTGACTTCCTCAGGTAGAATGGGAAGTTCCTATAAGCCAGACATTGAACCAAGCTCAGTGAATCTTTAACATGTATCTATTTCAATTGGATCAAAGGCAGGGATTCTATCAATTTAAATTCATACTACTTCAACTATAAGAAAAACAAGCCTATTTAGTATGTACTATGAGCAAACAATTTGAACCATCCCATTGAGTCATTATAATGACAAGGAGTTTAGACTTTGATATACCCCATTGTCCTTATTACACCAAGGAGGAAGCTAAGGCTGAAAGGCTTGGAGCAACTTGCCTAAGGTCATGTATCCAGGTAGGTAAAGCTGGCCTCAGACTTCAGTCAGACTTAGAATATTATCACCTCCCATGCAGGGCTTCTAAGTCACAATCCTCTTCCTGTGCAGTGTACCATATGAAAACAGCTTTTCTTCTCTCTGCCCTCTAACACATTTGCAAACAAGCACAGAAGCACATGAAGAATGGAGGCTGGCCACCTGCAATCTATGGATCCCAGACTTCTTCTGTAATGATTCACCATCAAGGGCTATGGATGCCACGACAGCAATAAAGGACTATTGTATCGATCCACTTTGAAATTATAGAGGAAAACAAATTACCCCAAGCCTTTTTATTGGCATCAGTGCTAGGTTCAGACAGAGTCAAGAAAAAAAATTTAACTTTTAAGGTCTAATTCAAAAGGCCCCTGTAAACTATAAATGCAGGAAAAAGAATTATTACATATAAAGATAGGAAAATAATGATGATAAATGTCTTTTGAAAAATTTGAGTTACAAATAAGCCCTTTACCTAGTAGTTCATCAGAGCTTATTAGAAGCTGAAAAAAAGCTATTTTTTTGTCTAAGTTTCCCTTTAGTACAAAAAGTTGGTCTGATAATACTCAAGTAATAATCATTTTAACATATTATAAGATATCAACTATATACACATTAATAATTGGAGATTGAATGATCCATTTTAATTGTCTTTTATTATGTTAGCAATAAGTCCAGTTGTGTCTTAAAAATTCAAATACTCCTAATACATGCAGAAAGAAAAGAAAGTCACTAATTTTCTTCTCATCTGCCTTGGCCCATTCCTTTCCCAGAAATAGCCAGAGGCAGTAAAGAGTATGAATTCTTAATCCTTCTTGTATGCAGACATAGCCACATATGTTAGGCTAAAAGGGGGAATGGGAAACAGGAATGACCCCAACAATACGTAGTGACTATATGTGGAGGTTAGTAAGAGAAACGAGCGTGGGGGAGATACTTAAGAAGTACAAGTTTATTAGAATTAGTAGCCAGGGGAACCACAGTTTAGCCTTAAGATGGGAGAACACTGGAAGAGAGAGAGAGAGAGCACTTAATTCAGAGAGGACAATAGAGCCAAAGAGAGTCACTGTGGACAGCACAATGGGCTAGAAATTCAAAGAGGAAAGGCGAGGGGGAAAAGAGAGGAGGAGAGAGGAGGAGAAAGGAGGAAAGGGGAAATGAAGAAAGGAGAAAGGAGGGGAGAGGAAGGGAGGAGAAAAGAAGAGAGGGGAAGAGAGGAGAAGGGAGAAAAAGGGGAGGAGAGGAGAGGAGGGGAGGGGAAAGGAGGAAGAAGGAACGGAGGGAGGGAAGGAGGGAGAGAGAGAGGGAGGGAGAGAGAGAGAGAGAAGGAGGGAGAGAGAGTGAGCCCTTGGTATGTCCTTTTTTAAGACACAGGAATTGGTGGCAGTTGCTGAGGAAGTAGGGCGGCGAGGGAAGGTCAGATTTTCATCCTGGGCTCCTTAGGTTCAGCATGCAGTTTTCACTGTCTTCCACATGTACTTGTAAATAAACAACACAATTTTATATGGGGTCATCCCATAAAAATTTGCCTCATAGCTTTTCTTCCACTTCACATATTACCAAATACTTTAGAGGAGTGCCTTGATTTCTTAGAATTATTTTTAAATATTTTAAAGATATTTATTGTATTTGACTTTTCTGATTTGAAAATTTTCATAATTTTGTTTTTGTTCAGGTATGGTGAGTGTTTTATAAGGCATCTGCTTATAAAAGGCATTATTTAAAAATATTTTTTTAGAGAGAGAGAGAGGAAAAATAGTATGTATCACAGTGTAGTAGTATGTTATGGAAGTTAGAGGACAATTCTGAAGGGTAGATTGTTACTCACACAGTTCCAAGAAGAAGGGCCCAGCGTACCACATACCACACAGCTACATGGAGTAACCAAGTAGTTAGGTGTCATGGTTGAGGGTCCAGGGAGGTGAAGGAGGCAAGCTGAGAAGTTCAAGATGGATAGTGAAATCTCCATGGGCTCTAAGTTGTAGGTGGTCCCTAACCGGCAAGTACATAACTCTCAAGAGACTTAAAGCAATATGGGACTGCTATGTGGAAGTTGTAAAGGAGGTGTGGTCTGGTTGTTTCTTACCTCTAGAAATTATCTCAACCTTGGAAAAGTCAGGATCTTCAAGGTCTCAAGGTGTCGAAGCATCATAGAACACAAAAAGTTTTTTTTAAAAAGATGAATGCAGTCAACCCCACAGGCTATTTCTACTCTGTTTCCTTTTTGGCCACGCATGACAGCTGTGTAGCTAATGCTATGCTTTAAGAATTGGTCCGTGTTTTACTGATCTGCAGTTATTAAGATGTGAATGAGAATTTATATCACTTTTATACTTCAGTTATTTGTTTCTTTAGTGTGTGTGTACTCGTGTGTGAGCATCAGAGAGTACTGTATGTTCCTGTGGAGGTACAAGGATGACTTCGGGAATCATGCTTCTTTGTGCTTCCTTCTGGGGTTTCCCAGGCCTTGCCCACTAGGGCTGGAAGTGCAGGCCAACACTGTTTCTTCCTGGCATTTTTTAAACATGGGACCTTGGATCTTCTGCTTGCAAGTCA
Organism: Typhlomys cinereus; assembly: GCA_023101885.1. Lineage (NCBI taxonomy): Eukaryota > Metazoa > Chordata > Mammalia > Rodentia > Platacanthomyidae > Typhlomys > Typhlomys cinereus. The sequence goes on along the minus strand of JALPQD010000183.1, from coordinate 1,131,661 downwards.
TTCTTAACCCCTGAGCCGTCTCTGCAGCCCCCAATTAGAGGTTATATCTAAGCCTTACATAGGCATGGGATGAATAATAGCTCACATTTGTGTTAGTTTCTGTGGTTACCCTATTCATTCCCATTATGCAGATAAGCAAATTGAGCCTCTGTTAGATTAATTAAATTTGCTAAGCCTTTTGATTTCTAAGTCTCCTGTTTTCAGTATAGCCTTTTTAGCCATGAAGATCTTACTGTCATTTCTGGTTACTAGCTCTAGCACTAACACAACCTCTTTGGATTCAAATACAGAAGCTAATTGACACTTATAGAATTGGTAAAGTAGACCTGGCCCTGCCTTCTGCCCTCTGGGTCTCTGGGTCTCTGGGTCTGTGAGTTAGAATCTTTCATGGTAACCCTCACCAAAGCTGAGTTCTCGCTAATCTTCCTTTTCTTTTGGGAGACCTGGTATCATGTCTGAGCTTGCTGATGTGTCTTTGGAAATGGTTGTGAAAGAATGGTACAGGTGTTAGCGCTTTGCTTCCATGGAAACTTCAGCATTCCACCTTCAGCCTTTGGAAAATGTGATTCACCCATTCGGGATCCTAGACAGGATTCCGAGGTATCATAATTACAAACTGGTTTACTCTTCCTCTCCATCAACCTCTTCTGGCACTGTGAGATGACAGTGTATACTTACTGCGCTGTAAGCTGACACAAGACTTCTTTTTTTTAAATTTTTTATTATTATTTCTGTTCATACAGGTACACCGGTTCCCTCCCTCCCTCCTCCTCCCCCGACCCCCCTGCTCCCCCTCCCCTCAACGCTCCCTCCCCAACCCACAGTGCCCCCCCCACAATCCCCGGAGAATCCTTTAATGTGCATACCAGACTCTCCTCTGGGCCCTCCTCTCCGATGACGTACAAGGAACAAGTGGCATTTCCCTGAACCCTTTCCCGTGTTCCCCTTAAACACAGGAACACTACTGTGGCTGCCAATCCCTTGCCTCCAAGGATCTTGGTGCCTTTAGTGAATGCTAGACTTTGTGGGGTCAATAGTGTGTTGGACATTGCGCAGGGCATGCAAAGTCCAATTATGATTGCTTCGGCCCTAACTTGTGTGGAGTATCTTGCATATCATTGCTCCTCCCATCCTTTTGCTCTTACAATCTTACCACCCCCACTTCCGCAAATTTCCCTGAGCTTCAGGATGGGGAGAGATTAGTCTGGCCTAGTTCTAGGTGGTTGATATAGAGTCTCTGAAGTTCTGGATTATGGTTTGTTGATTTTCTTTTGTGGTTTTGCTGCTCCTGCAATGCCCTTCACTCCATCCTGATGGGTATTGGATGTCACCCTCTGGCCAGAGATAAAAAGCTGCTGAACTAGAATCTCGTTGTAAGAGTATATTCAAAGGTAGATATAATAAAAGTAGGAAACCGCAGTGAGGGAGGGGTCAATCACTCATTTGTAAAATGGTTACTTTTTATCTGCCAGACTATATGCCCTCCCCTTCTGGTGAGATCATACCCCCTCAGTTGTAAATTATCAGGAACGAAAGTCTGTGAACTTAACCAGATGTCTCATTGCTTACTTGCAGTCCTTGATGGAGGCCTATTTTTTCTGCTGTAACATGGTCTCCTCTCTCCTTGTTTCTGGTGTGGCCCTCCTACTCCATCCCTCCTGTTCATAATCCTTGCAATTACTGTGGGGATTACAGAGATTTATCTTTGAGTGTCTCTAGGTGGGCTGGGTGGGTTTGGTACTAGGAGCCACCTATTAGGGAGTACATACGGCGCGTAATTTTCTGGATCTGGGATACTTCACTTAATATAATTGTTTCTAATGACATCCATTTCCCAGCAAATTCCAGTAATTCATCATTTTTGATGGCTGAGTAGTACTCCATTGTATAGGTGTACCACATTTTCCTTATCCACTCGTCAACTGTTGGACATTTGGGTTGATTCCATGACTTTGCTATTGTAAACAGTGCTGCTATGAAGATGGTCGTGCTTGTGCTATCTAGGTGAATTTTTGCTGTATGTGGGGTTATTCCCAAAAGTGGAATAGCACGGTCATATGGCATTTCAGTCTTTAATTTATTTAAGAATCTCCAGACGGCTCACCAGAGTGGTTGTATGAGCCTGCATTCCCACCAGCAATGTAGGAGAGTTCCCCTCTCTCCACATCCTCTCCAGCATTTGTTGTTGTTTGTATTGTGGATTTTTGCCATCCTGACTGGGGTGAGATGATATCCCAAGGAAGTTTTGATTTGCATTTCCCTGATGGCTAAGGAAGTGGAGCAGATTTTAAGATATTTGTTAGACATTTTAATTTCATCCCTGGTAAAGTTTCTTCTAAGTTCCAGGGCCCATTTTTTAATTGGGCAATGAGTTTCCTTTGTGTTTAGCTTTCTAAGTTCTTTGTGTACTCTGGATAATAGAGCTCTATCAGATATGTGGTTAGTGAAGATTTTCTCCCATTCTGTGGGTTGCCTTTGAGCTCATGTTGCAATCTCTTTATCTGAACAGAAGCTCTTTAATTTCACAAGATCCCAACTGTTGAGAGTTGGTAGCAGTGACTGTGCCATTGGATGTCTGTTTAGGAAATGTTGGCCTAGCCCAATCAGCTCAAGGGAGTTCCTTATCCTTTCAACTATGGTTTTTATAGTCTCTGGCCTTATATCAAGGTCCTTGATCCATTTGGAATTAAGTCTTGCACATGGTGACAAGTACAGGTCCAGTTTTAATCTTCTTCATGTGGAGATCCAGTTTTGCCAGCACCATTTGTTGAAGATACTTTTCTTTTTCCATTGGATTTTTTGGGCCACTTTGTCAAAGACCAAATGGCTATAATTTTGTGGGCTTATATCTGGGTCTTCAACCCTTATCCATTGATCTATGTGTGTATTTTGGAGCCAGTACCAGGCTGTTTTTAAAACTTTGGTATGGTGATACCTCCAGCAGTGTTTTTGTTACTCAGGATTGTCTTTGCTATCCTAGGTCTTTTGTGCCTCTGTATGGATTTTGAGATTGTTTGGTCAACTTCTTTAAAGAATTGCTTTGGGATTTTAATTGGTATGGCATTGAATCTATATATTGCCTTTGGTAGGATGGTCATTTTACGATGTTGATTCTGCCAATCCAGGAACATGGGAGGTCTTTCTACCTTCTGATGTCTTCTGCAATTTCTTTCTTTAGGGTTTTAAAGTTTTCATTGTAAAGGTCTTTTACCTCCTTGGTTAGGTTTATACCAAGGTCTATTTCATTTTTTAGGGGCTATAGTAAATGGGATTGTTTCTCTCAGGGCTTTTTCACTTCTTTCATTCTGGGCATATAGGAAGCTCACTGATTTTTGTACATTTATTTTCTATCTTGCCACCCTGCTGAACTTCTCAATTAGTTCCAGGAGCTTCCTGGTGGAATTTTTGGGATCACTCAGGTATAAGATCATGTCATCTGAAAATAGGGATAGCTTGACTTCTTCCTTGCCAATTTGAATCCCTCTTATGTCCCTTTCTTGTCTTATGGCTTCAGCTAAGACTTCAAGTACAATGTTGAATAGAAGTGTTGAGAGTGGACAGCCTTGTCTAGTTCCTGATCAAAGTGGGAATGCTTCCAATTGTTCCCCATTGAGCATAATCCTTGCTGTGGGCTTGTTGTATACAGCTTTTATTATATTGATAAATATTCCTTCCATTCCTACTGTTTCTAGCATTTAGATCATAAAAGGCTTTTGGATCTTGTCAAAAGCTTTTTCTGCATCTTTCAAAAGTATCCTTTGGACTAGTTTATATGATGAATTACATTTATTGATTTGCATATGTTGAACCAACCTTGTGTGCCGGGGATGAAGCCTACTTGGTCCCGGTGAATGATCTTTTTGATATGTTTTTGAATCAGATTTGCTAAGACTTTGTTGAGAATCTTTGCATCTGTGTTCATCAGAGAGATCGGCCTATAGTTTTCTTTTTTGAGTGAGTCTTTATTAGGTTTTGGGATTAAAACAATATTAGCTTCCTAAAGGAATTTGGTAGTGTCCCTTCCTTTGCTATTTGCTGGAACATTTTAAGGAGTACTGGTGTTATTAACTCCTTAAATATCTGGTAGAACTCTGTGCTGAATCCATCTGGTCCAGGACATTTTTTGGTGGGAAGATTTGAGATTACTTCCTCAATTTCCTCATATGTTATAGGACTACTTAAATAATTCACAACTTCCTGATTCAATTTAGGTAAGTTGTGTTTACGGAGAAATTCATCCATCTCTTTTGTGTTGTCAAACTTCACAGAGTATAAGTTTTTGAAATATAATGTTATAATTCTCTGGATTTCTTGGGTATCAGTAGTGATAACTCCATTTTCATTTCTAATTTTGTTAATTTGGGTTTTCTCTCGCTTGCTTTTGGTTAATTTAGCTAGGGGTGTGTCAATCTTATTGATTTTTTCATAGAACCAGCTTTTTGACTGGTTGATTTTTTCTATCATTTTCTTAATCTCGATTTCAGATATTTCTCCCCTTATTTTGCTAATCTCCTCTCTTCTACTACTTTTGGGATCAGATTGCTCTAGTTTCTCTAAAGCTTTTAGCTGCATTGTTAAGTTGTTTATTTCTGATGTTTCCATTTTTTTGATATAGGCATTAAGAGCTATGAACTTACCTCTAAAACAGCTTTCATTGTGTCCCAGAGATTTTGGTAAGTTGTATTTTCGTTATCATTCACTTTCAGGAAATCTTGAATTTCCTTTTTAATTTCTTCCTGAATCCAGTTCTCATTCAGCATCATATTGTTAAGTTTCCAGGAGTTAGTGTATTTTCTCTTGTTTGATGTGTTGTGGATGTCCAGCTTTAGGCCGTGGTGGTCTGATAGGGCACAGGTTAGAATTTCAACTTTTTTGTGTATGTGTAGATTCATTTTGTGGCCTAATATGTGATCTAATTTGGAGAACGTTCTGTGTGCTGCTGAGAAAAATGTGTATTCTTTGGTGCATGGATGGAAAGTTCGATAGAGATCTGTAAGGTCCATTTCTTTAAGGGTTTGATTAAGTTCCAAAGTGTCTCTGTTAAGCTTTTGACCTGTTGATTTATCCCATGTTGAGAGGGTGGTGTTGAAGTCCCCAAGAATTATCGTTTGGGGGTTGATTTCTTGCTTTAGACGCTGTAGGGTTTCTTAATTAATGTGGAGGGGCCCGTATTGGGTGCATATATGTTCAGTATTGTGAATTCTTCCTGGTGAATTGTACCTGTGACTAAAATGTAGTATCCATCTTATGATTTTCTTTGGTTGAAGTCCACTTTGTCTGAAAGCATAATTGCTACCCCTGCCTGTTTCCTGGTTCCATTAGCTTGCAAGATTTTGGACCAGCCTTTCATTTTTAGGATGTGCCTATCTTTTGTGGTGAGATGAGTTTCCTGAAGGCAGCAGATTGTTGGATTGTGGTTTTTAATCCAAGTTTATAGTCTGTGTCTCTTAATCGGTGAGTTAATACCATTGACATTTAATGTTATAATGGAGAAATTATTTTTAATTCTGGACATTTTTATGTTTAGTGGATCTTGTAAGCGTGTTGTTTGTTATTTATATTTTGGTGGTATTATACTTTCTTTCTGTCCTCCTGGATATGCTTGTTCTTTTCTTCAAGCTTGAGTATCATTTCTAGCATTTTTTGAAGTCCTGTTTTGGTAGACATGTATCCCTTTAAGTTGTCTTTGTGCTGGAAAACTTTTCTTTCTCCCTCAATCATGACAGATAGTTTTGCCAGGTATAACAGTCTGGGTTGGCATTTTTGCTCATTTAATACTTGAAGTACGTCTCTCCAAGCTCTTCTTGCTTTTACTGTTTCCGGTAAGTAGTCATTTGTTATTCTAATAGGTTTACCTTTAAAAGTGACTTGCTTTTTTCTCTGAAGCTCTCAGCACCTTTTCTTTGTCTTGAATGTGGAGTGCTTTGACTATTATTTGCCGTGGCGATTTTCTATTTTGGTCATATCTGTTTGGAGTGCGAAATGCCTCTTGTATTTGGATGGGCCTCTCATTCTTTAGTTGTGGGAAGCTTTCATTTATGATGATTTGAAATATTTCCTCAGGCGTGGTACTTTGGGATTCTTATTCTGGTATTCCATGAATGCGCATGTTAGGCTTCTTCAGGGTTTCCCATATCTCTTGAATGTTCCTCTCAAGTATCTTTTCGGCGTTAACAGTCTCTTCCATTGAGCTGGTTAATTCTCGTACTTTGTCTTCAAGATCTGAAATTCTATTTTCTGCCTCATTTGTTCTGTTGATAAGACTCTCTGTTGAGTTTTGGGTTGAAGATAACTTGTCTTTTAGTTCAATTTTAAACTCTGCCTGAGACTGTTTTAACTGCTCTATGCCTATTTTTGTTTCTTGAGCTGTTTTTCTGAACTTCTCCAAGTGCCTGCTGTGTTCCTGTTCAAAGTGGTTGATTCGGATTAGCAAAACTCTAAGGGACAAAGGCCATACATCTGGAATCCTCTACAATCATCTTATTATGTGGGAGAGATTCTTCACATCCAGCCCAAAGATAAGTAAACCTCCTTTTTTCCACCTTACTGATCCTTTCTAGTATCAATTGCTGTAGATCAGCTTCTCCATACAGCCACCCCAAAAACATACAACTCCAGGGAGTACACCACTCACCCTCACATATCACCAAGATAGTAAATCGTATCTTAATTAATTCTTTCGGTGGGAGATTGATCTTCTTGGGTTTTGTTTCTCATGGATCTGCACTTTGACCTGGGCATTGTTATTTTGTTTCTTAGCACCTTTCAGTTTCTGTGTGTTTTTCACTTAACTGATGTTAGTACATCAGTTAAGTCAGGTTAAGTAGACAAGGGGTGAATATTAGTATGGTAGTTCGCTTTTATGATTTAGTATCTTGGTGATATGTGAGAGTGAGTGGTGTACTCCCTGGAGTTGTATATGTTTTTGGGGTGGCTGTATGGAGAAGCTGGTCTACAGCAATTGATACTAGAAAGGATCAGTAAGGTGGAAAAAAGGAGGTTTACTCTTCTTGGATTTCCTCTTTCATAGTATTAATCATGGTAATGATCATACTCTGAAAGTCGTTATGTTGGGTCTGGCTTTCATGGCTATTTTTTGTGAATTTGTTCTGGTCGGAATCCATCATTATGGGGTTAATTCTTTTGGTGGGAGATTGGTCTTCTTGGGTTTTGTTTCTCATGGATCTACACTTTGACTTGGGCATTGTTGTTTTGTTTCTTAGGACCTTTCAGTTTCTGTGTGTTTTTCACTGAACTTATTTAGTTGGTATAATTACACTTGCCAATTATTACTAGTGCTTGCCTTGGATTGGGTATGTTTGTTATTGTAATTTCCTAGATGAGGCTATTAGTCTGTTAGTACATCAGTTAAGTCAGGTTAAGTGGACAAGGGGTGAATATTAGTATGGTAGTGCGCTTTTACGATTTAGTATCTTATTGATATGTGAGGGTGAGTGGTGTACTCCCTGGAGTTGTATGTTTTTTGGGTGGCTGTATGGAGAAGTTGATCTACAGCAATTGATACTAGAAAGGATCAGTAAGGTGGGAAAAAGGAGGTTTACTTATCTTTGGGCTGGATGTGAAGAATCTCTCCCACATAATAGGATGATTGTAAAGGATTCCAGATGTATGGCCTTTGTCCCTTAGAGTTTTGCTTGAGTTTCCTTTGTACTCTATTGAATTCTGAGTAGCAGTGTGTCTTCCCTGGACCATGTGTGTGGGTCCCTGGTGGGCCAGAGAGGCAGAGGGTCTGATGTTGATGGCAGAATTCTTCACTTGGACCTGGGACTTAGCTTAGGGCCCACCCAAGCTCCAGGGATGGAAGAATGTGAACAAGTCCTGTCTGGCAGAGGCGCAGGCCATAGGAAGACCGGGGCTGTGGTCGGGGGCGGGGCCCAGGCAAAGCCGGAGGCTGCCTGGGTGCCTCTGGGACACAGAGGGCACCAGGTGGGGGGCTGGGCGGACTCACCTGGGACCTGGGACCTGGCAGGTGACACAAGACTTCTGAAGAGAAGCATGTCTGTTTGAAAACCCAAAAGATTTGTCATCCTTATATTCTTGAGACCTAATTCACTTCTGGTTCCCTTTGCCCTCAGCCCTTGGCATCACCAACCGAAGCAGATTCCACAAAGGTAGGTCAATGTTGCAGTCAGCTTTCATGGTTGCTGATAAATGATCATCAAATTGCTTAAAGGAACAAGGGTTTATTGTCTCTTACGATTCCTGGTTACAATTTTCAGTCCAGCTTGACGGGAGAGCATGCACCGAACACCAGGGCCGAGGGAACTGGCCACCAACACCACATAATGGCTGAGAGATGGACGATCCTTACTTGCCAGACCAGCATGTCTGGCCAAGTGAACAGAAAGATGCCGACTCTCTCAACCATCTCTCTGTGATTTATTCCATGGCCTAATCCCACCCACCATGGGTTGGATCTTCTCCATCAGCTAGACAATTTCCTTCAGGTTTGCTCTGGGCTTAACTCAACCATCAACTCTCTACAACTGTGCCCAGAGCTCAAACCCTCAACAGTCAAGTTGACACCTGGGCTTAACTATAACACTGTACCCCTTGTCAACTTGACACAAAAACAATAGCACTTTTAAACTGTAATCTTTCCTTGTCCCCACAGATGTTAAAATATAAATGCATTTCATGGAAAATTTAAAATGTTCTCATTAAAACTTCAGTTCCAACATTCTAAAACAAATAAAACATTAAAACAGAAGGATCTTGATAAAATAAGAAAACATTTAAATTTAGATCAAATTCCAACAAATTACCATATCCTGTATTTCAATGTCCATCATGTAATGCTCATCATGTAATCACGGTGGCTCAAAGATTTCAGGAATTCCCAGTCCCTGTTTGCATCTCAAAGTTGTAAAAACAGAGTTCCTTTCAACCAGGCTGAATATGTACTCACAACAGTCCTCAGCATTCATCCCACGGTTCTGGCATCTCCAACACTCTGGGTTTGCCTCTGCAGCAATAAGATTCACCTTCTCTCATAGGAACTCTACGGTGCCAAACTTTTGCTGTTTTCCATGAACCCCTCAAACTGTTCACCTAAACCAGTACCACCTGGGGGACACTGCCAGTTCACTCGAGCCACAACTGTATCAAGTTTTATGGTATAATGCTGGAAAAACTTCTTTTAGGCAGCCAAACATTCAAAGGGCAAGAAACAGCTTTAACTTGGGCTTTTGGTCCCTGAAGGAATTTGAGTTTCCAAACCACAAACTTGCCATATGGTGATTTTCACATCTTCCACCATCCCAGTGCAAGTCACTAGGTTTTCCTTCACTGATACTCATTTCTCCAACAGCAGCACATATTCTACTGCCTGCCCTTTGCACATACAAATCTTTAAGGCTGCCAACACAGCTCTCCTCTGTCAAGCAAACCAGTCCATCGTCTTTAAATTCAGCTTTACCAAAGTCCTTGTTCCCCTCATCACAAATTGTGCCCAAACAATCTCTCTCAGCAGTTGACCCACTAAACTCTGAAGAATGGTATTTGTAAATCCACAAAGTGAAAATTCTCAAGCATTTCCAACTTTGTCCAGCAGAACCGTTCAAAAGCTACAAAATCCACATAGTCAGATTTATCAATACCCCACTCCCAGTACTAAATTCTGTTGCAGTTCGCCTGCATGATTACTGATAAATGACCATCAAACGGCTTAAAGGAACAAGGGTTTACTGTTTCCTACGATTCCTGGTTACAGTTCTCAATCCAGCTTGAAGGGAGAGCATGCACCAACACCAGGGCCGACGGAATGGCTGAGAGATGGATGATCCTTACTTGCCAGACCAGCATGTCTGGCCAAGTGAACAGAAGGATGCCAACTCTCTCAACCAGTTCTCTGTAATTTATCCAGGGCTTAATCCCACCCACCATGGGCTGGGTCTTCCCCATCAGCTAGACAACGTCCTTCAGGTTTTCTCTGGGCTTAACTCAATCATCAACTCTCTACAACTGTGCCCAGAGCTCAAACCCTCAACAGTCAAGTTGACACCTGGGCTTAACTATGACAGTTAATAAGAAAATCATCTTTCACAGCAGTGGGGTTTCCCCTCCCTGTTGCCAATACTGCTCTGTGGAATTTTAAGTCTATTTTATAGTCCAACAGGAATTTAGTCTTTTAAAAGTTCTTTACTTTTTATACTTTCTTTTCCAAATACATGCTTGCTTTTTTGGCTTTTCCATCTGTGATAAATCTTGGGATCTCATTTCCATCCTGACGTAGATTCTTTCTGTGACAAGAGGCACTGTTTCTCCTACAGGTTTGCTTGTGACACGGAAAACCCATTATATGCACAGCAAGCCTATGGGAGATGATAGGCTTTAACCAGCTCTGATGCCCCACCGACCTCTTCATGAGTAGCAGCAGGTGCCAAGCACGGGAGCAAACATCCACTCATCAAGCCCTTGTGCTTGTTCCGTCTAGAGCTGTGTCCTTTTGAGACCTAACCCCCATACCCGTCTCTGTCTCTGGGTTTTGTCTTTGTGTACTTGCATTCAGTTCAAAGGTTCCACTCATAACCAGAAAGGCACAGGTCAGTTCTAGCTAGCTTCTCTTCTAATCACAAGGGCAAGTGTATATATATTTGACTTTCTATTTTGCCCTCATCTGAGACACAACTTTCCCCTTGCTTCTACCTAGCAAAAGTTCTAGGATCCTGAAGTATTTGAAATCATATTCTTGCACATAGATAACAGTCAGTAAATTAGTAAATGTGATAGTGGCAGTGGCAGCGGCGGCAGCAGCAGCAACAGCAACAGAGACCCAGGGCAGTTATTGTTGGATGTATCTTAATTAATCTGGAGGACCTGTAGGTGATAGAGAGGCTCGGGGAGACTATTGTGTGTAAGAGGCCAGGTTGTCTTTGTTTTGTTTTTAAATGCCAGGGCCCAGGTCACAGATGCCGCAACACTTCATGGCCTTCGGCTTTTTACAGAGCTCATTTCTCTCTATGGTGAGCTTTTGTGTTTCTCTTGACTCTTCTTTGTTTCATTTCTGTTGCTTAGAATTTGTCTCCCGGAAGGTGCTTTTTAGGCCTGTGAGTTATTTGAAACCTTCTCCACTGTGTTCTTTCTGTGATGTTGTTTGCGAGGTCCTCTGAATAGTGCTTTTTTATGCATTTTACTTTCTTTTCCCTGCCCCTTGCTTCCTCACCATCTTTAAAAAAACAAAATCAAAAACAAAAAACAAAAAACTGGCCCCTTTGCTTGTTGCTCACTAGTTGGAAAGGACGTGACTTGGACAGCATGACCTGGGCTCCGGGCCTCTCTGTCCTGCCTGGAAGGTGATTTTTCCTCTGCAATGTGTTTTCATTGGGACAGGAGTGCATGGCCCTACATCATCTCTGTTTTCCTCTCCTAGGCTGCAATATTGGAATTCTAATTGATTCATAAACAATAATTCTGAAATTTATTGAATCTTTAATGAGCACCAGTCACTGGTGGCTTGGTGCCTTTTGGATATGCAAATGAGATATATGCAAACGAAGCAACATTTCTGAGGATTCTGATAATAATAATGGCAATAATCATGGACATTTATTAGATGTTTCCTAGGTGTCAGGCACTGAGATAAACTGTATTATTTCACTGAATTTAATGATTCCATAGGGACTTCATTATCACATTTAACTCATAGATAAAGAAATTGGAACGCAGAGAGGTTTATCCATGATTATACCACCAGCAAGTGTGGCTGTGGGAGTTTGAATTCTAAGAAATCTGATTCCAGGAACCAGGGGTTTTTCTGAATTACATGATTCTAGTTATTATTTCTATTACATGGCCACTGAGTGCCATGACTTAATGTGTTTCTGGAGCATTCAGGAGAAATATCTGTAAAATATCAATAATTTGGCACAATGGGCATGAGGCATGGTGGAATGAAGCAGGTGGGAACAGAAGTCATGGGCAAGAAATTTAGTTGCCAGCAGAGAAAAAGCAAAGCAAGGAGGTGGCCTTCCAGATGAGTCTTCTGGGATCGAGGAAGCAATAATCAAAATTAAGAAGATTATGGGCCCTGTGGGTACCAATGTCTCTGAGCCATCTAGCAGGAGAGCACAGGGCTTGACATTTTGATAGTCCATGAAATCAAATGACAGTTAATGAGTTCTCACTGCGGTCTCCTACTTCTATTCCATCTACCTTTGAATATACTCTTATAACAAGACTCTAATTTAACAGTTTTTTATCTCTGGCCAGGGGGTGACATCCAATACCCATCAGGATGGAACCAAGGGCATTGCAGGAACAGCAAAACTGAAAAAAAATCATCAACAAACTATAATTCAGAACATCAGAGACTCTATATCAACCATCTGGAATCAGGCCTGCCTAATCTCTCCCCATCCTGAAGCTCAGGGAAATTTGCAGAAGAGGGGGCGGTAAGATTGTAAGAGCACAAGGATGGGAGGAGTCATGATATGCAAGATACTCCACACAAGTTAGGGTTGAAGCAATTATAACAGGACTCTGCATGATCTGCGCAATGACCAATATATTGACCCCTCAAATTCTAGCATGGACTAAAGGCACTAGGATCTTTAGAAGCAAGTCACAATAGTGTTCCTATATTTAAGGGGAACACAAGAAAGAGTTCTAGGAATTGCCACTGAGTCCTTACACCTCATCAGAGAGGAGGACCCAGAGGAAAGTTTGATATACTCATTAAAGGATGCTTCAGAGACGGGGGGAGGGTGCACTGGGAAAAAGAGAGGGAGGGGGGAAAGGAAGGGACAAAGGGGGGAGGAAACAGGGAGGTCCAGGGAGGGGTGGAGGGAGGGAGGGGACAAGGGTTCCTATTATGTTTGTATGAGCAGAAAAATTAAAAAAAATAGACAATTCACTGTCTTGAGGAGAGATAATACAGGTTCAATGGTAGTTCACCCTGAGATACTATGCAATTAGAACACTTTAGAATCCAAATTTTGCTAATAAATTCTCAGAATAAGATATTGATTCAGGTATGGATGTGGGAGAGACCATTGCTTGTGTTAATCCCATTAACTGGTGGCCCCCACACACCCCAGGTTCAAGTTGTTTAGAAGCCCATGCTGGCAGACCAAGTGGCTTGTGTTGAATCCTTCCATTTGCTCATGATGCATAGTTAGCAAATAGCTCACTGCATTGTATCTGTTACCTTGGTTTTTTCAGTTCAGGGATGTGTGTGAGGTGAATCTTTATAGGATTTTTGATGTGGGAAGTTAAGAAAAAGTAGTCAAGATGCTTTTGGATTTAAGATGGATAAACATCTTAGAAAAGAGTGATGAAAAAGGCAACTGAATTCTATTGAATGAAGATAGTTTCTTCCAGTACCTCTCCAACTACGGACAGACCCAAGACTTTGGGCAGAAGCATCACACATGCTTGGTCACACACACTCCCTTCCTTATAGAGATCTCAACTTTCCAGGGTTACATGGTTGTTTTCAGAACTGTAAAAGCAGCATTTGACCTTTAATTCCTCCCTCAGTTCCAGTTCCTTCATTGCTTGCTTCATGCCTTTCACAGACAATGAGTAGAGTGAAGAGACATGAGGAAGGCACTCAAAGATATATGTATTAATTGTAATCAGACTCCATGTTACTTTATTTATTTTGCTATATCTCTGCTACATTGATGAGTCAACATTTGATGATCTCAAAAAACCCAGTTTCATCTCCAATGTCTGTTTCTCACTCACCTCTCACGTCCAATCAACCACATACATGGGGACATGTATGTACATGCATCTCTAGCCCCTTCCTTGGCAAGACTGGTCCACTCTGTTTCTTCTTTCCCATCATACAAGCATGCATACATGAACACATGCACACACACGCACACACACACACACACACACACACACACACACACACACACACACCTCTGCCTTTCTTACTACTATCCCCTCCCTCCCTTGGCTTCAGCCTCTTGGGGACTTGGAGACAGTCTCATTGGACACTAGCAAGGCAGTTTTGTTCCTGTCTCCCAGTGATCTTCCTTGATGTTCCCTTTTCCAGGAATCCTGTTTGCCTTTTTATCGCTTAAAAGCCAATTTTATCTGCTAGAGTCTTTTTTGGCTTTGCAGGTTGAGATGAAGCTCATTGTGTAGGTGTCATGGTTTGAAATGTGTCCCCCACATCTCCTGTGTTTAGTTGGGAAGGTCATGGTACCTTTGAGAGTTGGAGTCTTGGTGGAGGAAGGTGGTCACAGGGCGTGGGACTTGAGGGGGATGAGTCCTATCCTACCTGTTGGAAAAGTCTGTTTTTGCAACAAGAAGTCTTATGGCACTCAGTCTCCAAGATGTCTGCAGTGACTTAGCCTACCTGCAGCTTCCGCCGCCAGCCATGAAAGACTGTATCTCCCCTCTGGAACCATAAGCTGAATAAATCTCCCTTAAGTTATTTGACTTTGTGTGTTGTCTCACAGCAACAGGTAAGAGTAACTAGTACAGAAGATTTCTGCCCTGATGTCACCTCTGCAATGATGAGCTCCTGACTACCCTCTAGAGAGGTCCCTGTCTCTGTCTGTCATGTCCTTGGGCCTTACTTCCTCCATGACTGTGTCTGAGATTCTCTTTTGCTTATTTGGTTGCTTACATGTGTTCCCGTCACATGTTTCTGGACTATGAGCACCCAGAAGTGCTGCCTCCTCTGCCCTATCGCAGCTGTGGTCCTGGTGGTACAGAAGCCAGAGCAGAGTAAGTGGGCAGCAGCAGAGGTCTCACATCACCTAGCGGAATGCCGTGGGTGCCAGATTCTTCTTTGCATTCTTTCTTTCTTTCCTGTATGTGTGTAAAGATGTGTGCATACATCTCTGCCTGTGTCTGTGTCTGTCTCTGTCTCTCTATCTCTCTCTCTCTGCAAGTATGAATACACCTGAGTGCTCACTTGTGGCTGTGAAGGCCCAACAATGATGTTGGGAATCATCCTCAAAATCACTCTTCCACCCTATTGCTTGATCTTGGATCTTGGATCTTGGAGCACGCCGTTTGGGCTAATCTGGCTAGCCAGCTTGCTGCCGGGATTCCCAAGCTCTGCCTTCCAGGGCTGGAACTACAGGCAGGCTGCCTTTTTACATGGGATCTGGGAATCTGAACCTGGGTCCCTATTCTTGCAACACAAGGCCTTCAGTCACTGAGCCATCTTCTCTGGTCATTTCATTTTTTTCAATAAAAATGACTTTTAAAAAAGTTATTGTTTTAGTTGTACAAAATAATGGGCCATCATTTGATGCGTATATTCAGGTTTATTGTAGTGTGTAATACTATATATATTTGCTTTTAATCAAACCTTAAAAATTATTTTTTGAGATTCACATGTAATTATTGCACATATCAATGGGATGTTTCAATACATTGATACAACATGAATTGATCAATCAATATAATTGATGTTCCTTTTACCATTACTTTGTGTCTACAGACTTTGAATTCTTTTCTTTGAGATACTCAAATTTTACTAAGTTCTTGTGAACTATAGTTCCTTTCCTCTTCTCTAGTAGTTATTACTTGTATCTAATAGCACATGAGTACCTATTCATAGTTGGCAAGGTTGAGGGTATATTCCTAATCCACAAAGAAATAATGTTCTACTTGGATAGTGATCCACAACTTGATGAAGTATACTGGGTTGACAGGTATAATTGTCTAAGTGCCCACCACTGTTATATTGGTTTCTTCAGCCACTATCTTCTGAGTACTACTTGCTGAACCTTTTGTTTGACTGTCCCACACAGCAATGAGGAAGCCTCAGTTTTTCCAGCGGGGACACTGGAATCTGGTAGAACATAATGATTGACACCCTTGATTTCATGCATTTAACATGAAATCACTGAAATGGAACTTAGGCTTGGTGAAAGTGTATGGGAGAGGCTTTTGGAGGGGATCTACTAAGGGCAAAGAGACCATCTGAGTGAGCAAAATAATGTTCTTCATAAGCATGTGGGTTGAATGAGGGCAGCTGAATGGGAAAATATGGACACAGAAATATTAAGGAAGTTGGTCAGTAAGAGCTGATTAGATGTGGAGTTAAGGTTGGTTTAGGATAACGTAGCTCAGGGAAGTCTTCCTGGAAAAGAAGGATGATTGCTGTTCCCAGGAGAAAGAATTGGGTTGGGCCAAGGTTGATAAGTAATTATCGTAATTCTCTCCTGCCATGAACCTTGAGTAAAAATGGAACAATGAAATTGCAGGAAATTAGTAAAAAGAAAGAGTAGAGAAGTATGGTGGAACACATACAGCCATAAGTTAGGGCCAGTCTCAGTACCCTTTTGTCTTCTGATTTTGGGAAGATCATAACCCCTCAACTTCATGGTCTTCTCCAAAAAGATAGAGAAAACACACATCTCAGAGTCAAGACAGAGGGCGATGATGACCATCTGCTCTGATCCAGAGGCACTGATAAAGATCTCAGACTCCACCCACAAACTAGAGTTTACGGCATAGTCTTCTAAGAGTTTGGTCAATTACAGTCTCCCTTAGTTTGGAAATGGGAAGAGAAAGTCAGTAAGGAGGGATGGACCCTTATGCTGGGTAGCTGCTGGGCATGTGTAATGAGGTCGATCCCCCCAGCAACTTTCACTGGCACTGGTTGTGAGAAAGACTGGACACTAATGCCAAACTATAGAGGGATGGAGGAGCGCAGCAATCTATGCCATGCTCCCAGAAGATTTTTCCTTTTTTGTTGTGGCAACAAAGTCACAGTTTTAATCCTTTTAAAGTATGTGATTCAGTTGGAGTAGCACCAAGTACATTCACAAGTCTAGACAACCATTCCTACTATCTAGTTTGAGAACATTTTTTCAGCACCCCAAAAGTGAACTCCATTGCTCATTCAGCATTCACTTTCGACTGCCGAGCCTTTCTCCAGCCCCCAACAGTCATAGTTTCTATTTTCATGGATCTGCCTAATCTTACTGTTTCATTATAAATAGAGCAATATTATTATATTATGGCATTGTGATTGGCTTCTTTTAATTAACAAGTGTTCACGATTCATCTAGATTGTAGTAATTGTCTGTATTTCATTTGTTTATGCCCAAATCATATTCCATCATGTGGATATACCAAATTTTGTTCATCCATTTAGCTGATAGGCAATGGACTTTCTTTGCTTTATGACTGTTGTACATAGTGCTTCAGTGAACATTTTGTGTGCAAGTAATTGTCTGAATATTTGTTTTTAATTCTTGCCATCCACGGGACGAAACTACTGAGTCACATGGTAAGTCCACATTGAACAGACGTCAAAGTTTTCTTACAGCTGTGTGCTTTACATTCTCATTACCATCCCTTAACTTTGGTGAAGGGTGCACGCTCACCAGTGTAGTTTATGAAATCAAGACTCACTGAAATACTGGTTCATAACCTTTTTAAGACCTTGAGTGGAGAAATAAAACAGTAGCAATAACAAAAGGTAGCCACTATGAAGATGAGGTGTTTAAATTTAAAAATTTAAATAGCTCCAAATTAGCCATGGAAAGGAAAAGTCTGTTAGAATCACACTAAAGTTAGTTTCTGTTCTTGGATAATGGCACTATGGATATGAATATTTTTCTTTTTTGCTTTTTCCCAAATTCTAACAAAGGCATACGTAACAGCTTTTTATAAAAGAATCCCCATAAATGTTATAGAAAGTAATGTCACTATACTTTAACATACTTTGCGTGTATACCTTTTTTTTTAATGTGCTGATAAAACCCAGAATAGAGCACACAGGCATGCCATAGTATGTTACAAAGGTGGAAGTCAGAGGACAGTTTTCAGAAGTCAGTTGTCTCCTTCTACCTCATGGACATCTTAGGGATTCAACTCAGGTCTCCAAGTTTGTGAGCAGATACCTTACCCACTGACCTACTGAGCTACCTTGCTTGTTTCTTAAAGCTGACTGTTTAAAAAAGTGCTACCTTTCCTTTCCCATCTTTGGAAGATTAGCACATTCATAGGACAAATTAGGGTCTCCTTGTTGAAGTTCAGCCGTGCATTGTGCAGCTCAATGTGAAATCTGTGCTCATGGGATACATGCAGGAAGTAGTGCCAAGTCTGTTTACATCCACCTGGTAAGATGGATGTAAGACAGAGATTGCGGAACACTTCCATCACAGAGCAGATAGGGAGGCAGTAATCCCACAGTCCAGTTTCCCATGGGACCTGAGCTTGGCCTGGCTATTCCTTCCTGCAAATCGACTTTGATTTTATTTCCTGGCACCCCAGTACTCTGGCCTCTATGTTTTTGACCTCAGCTCCCTGACGTTTCTGTTCTTTTGGAGTGAGACGCCAAGTCAGCATACGTTCCATCTACTCTGTGAACAAATGCACACAGAAGATGTCTCGTGTTTCAGGCCCCGTGACAGAGTCAGCAAAGCTGCATCTCCAATGCTGCAGTGAGCGCCGGAACCCAGCTCATCACAGAATGCACACTTGGCTCTGGCCTGAGAGTCACGCTAGCGGTTCCTTCCATTAGCCGCCAAATCGCAGGGATAAGTTAAAGACTCGAAGGTCAAGTAGCAGAGACATTTGAAGGGGCCTTTGCAGAGTTACAGAGGCAACTCCTCACAGATTGGTTTAAAAGTTTTTGATATTGTGTAGTCCCATGTAGTCACCTCAGATCAAATTCCTGGATGGGTTACAGTAATAAAAACTATGCTGAGTCTTGCTATCTGCCTGTCTTTGATGCCTTCAGCTCAGCTCCTCTTTCAAGAGCTCTGTTGAAGCCCACAAAAACTCTACAAATGCCTCTTGCTTGCTCTTTGCTTTCCAGCTATGTGGGCTTCTCTCCCACCTTAAGCCCGTTGCTTGCTCTCCATCTGCAGGCCATCAGGCCTTGTCCCTGTCCTGTGGAATGCCCCTAGATGATGTCTACTTCCTTCAGGACTTATCCTTCAAGCACCTGTCTGCGTTCTAAGCATGATGTACATGAGTGTGAATGATGCGTGGCTAGAAGATCAGTGTGTGTGGAATTCACCACTGTGTCCTACAGTGCCTGCTGCCGAGTCCTGCCTGATGCTGGGGAGTAAAGACAGACAAACAGTGGACAAGAGGGCTCGGGAGATGAAGAACACTGGTCTGCTCTTCGCATAGTCTTCCTCTTAGGCCTCAATGGAGGAACGTGGGGGGAAACTGGACAGGTGATTTCTTGGGTAGCCATTACGTTCTGAGCCCAATTGCCAGGAATCTGACTTTAACTGAAATATTCCAAATCAGTTTCTCTAGTCAAATTTCAGTTGATTTCTAAAATCAGCACCATCTTCGCAGGCATAGGAAGGGACTGTTCAGAACCACAAGCCTTCTATCTTGTCCTATGCACTGAAGAAGAGACACTGTTAAGCATTAAGACTAGGTAGTGGAGGTGAACGTATGAGTGAAGCTCTTTACCAGTTCACATCGTACCATCTGTGCAGATGATTAACACCCCGGTCTTTTATATCAAGGAACTCCACCTGATGACTCATTAGCTTCACATCTGAGTTTAGAGAATGTACACACACAGGCAGAGGTTTATGCTTTTCTGTCTCAAAATGGGCTATGATATGCTCCCAGGATGTATTTGTGGTTATTTCTTTTTCAGCCTTGTAACCTGGGATATCAATGTTGCTGTGGGAATTGTTTCCATGGTTGTTGCTGAGCCTTTGCAGATTTGTACCAATATTTCTCCACGATACTGCTTTTGCCTCTAAGATTAGCATCAGCACAAACAGTTGGAATTGCCAATATTACCCTTTTGAATGGAACAGTTGGTATGATGTGTGAAAGTCCGGGGAGATATTTTTTAATGTATTAAGTCTTCAGTTCCAGAGCATAGTTTGGAAAGTTACAGAAAGTATGGAATTATATCGAAATATGAGTAAGATCCAGTGTGAGTCACCTTCTGAAAGGTGAACTCTGCTTTGGAGAATGAGTTTCCTTTAAAAAAGGCAGCTCTAGAGCAAGGGAGAGGGACTTAGTTCCTGAAGTGCTTGTCACACAAGTATGAGAACCTGATTTTGGATTCTGAACACTTACATAAAAGGCAGGTGGAACGGCACAAACCTGCAATTCCAGAGCTGGAGAGGCAGAAGCAGGCAGATTCCTAGGACTCGTTGACTAGCAAGCAAGATTCAACAATGCTCTAAGCTCAGTGAGAAAGCATGTCTGCCTGTCTCAAAATAAAGATGGAGAATAACTAAGGTAGTTAAATATACCCAGTATTGACTTCTGGTCTCCATATTCACACACACACAAACATACCCATTGCACACAAATATGAACATATTATACACCAACACATACATGCACACACACACATACACACACACACAGAGAAAACAAAACAAAGTAAGAGGTAATAGCTCTAAGTAAAAGCATTTACTTAACTTCCATTTTACATCTTTGGAGGAGAAAAGAAACCTGTGCCTGAAACTTTCATTATCAGAACTTACAAGCAATTGCTTAAGAAGGCTGTGTTATCCCTCATGCTTCAGCTATTTTTCAGAGAAAAATTGAGAATAAAATACTCATTATGAATAGATTAGCTGCCTACCAGTTGTGTTACATTGCCTCCCTAATGCAATGAGGCCCGACTAATCTTGCAGGAGGCAAGTTTTTTAAACACATTGCTAGGCCAACTGGAAAATTAACTAAGGTGTTCACTAGAGAGACCTTGTTTCCATGTTAAAGCTCCAGTGTCCAACAACTCTTTTATCTAACGAGGTTGGACACTGTTAGACTTTTTAATGTAAGTTTTCTTTTTCAGAAAAGAAAGCGAATCAAAAAGCTAATTTAGGAGAAAGAGAGTGTGTGGAGTTATTAAATTAGTTCTTAGTTAACTAGCCTATCCAAATCCTCTTGGGTGGAAGAATTTTTTCAGTATTTATTTTCCTCAAGACTTAGTTTTTCTTCCATCTGATTTACCTGAAAGAAGAGACATATTGTCATGTGCACCTAAGAAAGCACAGGGGAGATGCTGAACACACAGCTGGACCAGGGAACCAAAGGACGTTTGACCACACATTATTATTTCATGCTCTTTCACCATTTCCCTTGGAATTCACACCACTCTTGGGGGTTAATCTCTCTGTGGCAAGAGCTATCAGAAGTTCTATTTAGTTTATGCCCTGGCCTAGTACTAGACTGACTTCTTTTAGCAAGAGAACTCTTTCCCAGTAATCCCAATAAATTCTCCAGAATCTTATCTCCTTGGAATAGTGTGGGTCATTTTCCTAACATCTCAAACAACCAGTGGCTATGACTCAGGTAGCTACATAGATATGATTGTACATCTAAGTCACACACCAACTTTGGGAGCTTGGGGTTAGACTTGATCAATATCAAAATGGAGTAGAAAGAGTTCTCTGAAAAATGTTAAGCCACTCATACCAAAAGTCAAAATGCATACTGAATAATTGGGAAAAAAAGAGAAAGTGTTTGATGTGCTGGATGGTTGTGAATCATAAGTTTTGCAGTAAGACCTTAAAGTTCTTCCATTTTGCAAGAAAAAATATTATTTTCCAAAGTTTCAATTCTGGACTTGGTCATATATGAGCTGGTTTATCCAGTAAGATTTAGCAGAGCACTCTTGTACCTGTGAGGAGAGCATATATGGGTTATTATTCCATTGGTCCTAGAGGAGTAAGAGAGGCATATAGACTGAAGCTGTTCAGTTAAGGTGCTTTCTGACAAGCTCAACTCACAGCAGAGAAACAGTTGGCTCAAAACCATCTGAGCAAACCCAGCTGAGATAAGAAAATGTATGTGTTATTGAGAGACATAATAATAAAAGACCAACATTTAAAACCACAGTTGTACCTACAGTAATTGCAAGGATTATGAACAGGAGGGATGGGGTTGGAGGGCCACACCAGACACAAGGAGAGAAGTGACCAGGTTACAGTAGAGAAAATAGGCCCCCATCAAGGACTGCAAGAAAGTAATGTGACACCTAGTTAAGTTCACAATTCGTTCCTGATCATTTACAACTAAGGGGGTATGAACTCGCCAGAAGGGGAGGGCATATAATCCGGCAGATTAAAAAGTAACCATTTTGCAAATGGGTGATTGACCCCTCTCATTGCCAAATGCCATATGATCCTGGGATTCCACTTTTGGGTATAAGTATTAGATCTACCCTTGAATGTGCTCTTATAATAAGACTCCAGTTTAACAGCTTTCTGTCTCTGGCCAGGGGGTGACATACAGTGCCCATCAGGATGGAGTGAAGCGCATTACAGGAGCAGCAAAACTGCAAAAGAAAATCAATGAACCACTATCCAGAACTTCAGAGACTCTATATCAACCACCTAGAACTAGGCCAGCTTAATCTCTCCCCATCCTGAAGCTCAGGGAAATTTGCGGAAGAGGGGGCGGTAAGAGTGTAAGAGCAAAAGGATGGGAGGAGCAATGATTTGCAAGATACTCCACACGAGTCAGGGCTGAAGCAATCATAATTGGACATTGCATGCCCGGCACAATGTCCAACACACTATTGACCTCACAAAGTCTAGCATCAGCTAAAGACACCAAGATCCTTGGAGGCAAAGGATTGGCAGCCACAGCAGTGTTCCTATGCTTAAGGGGAACACAGGAAAGGGTTCTGGGAAATGCCACTGGGTCCTTGTACGTCATCGGAGAGGAGGGCCCAGAGGAGAGTCAGGCATGCACAAGAAAGGGCTCTGGGAATCGGGGCGGGAGGCATGGGGGGATGGGGCAGGAGGGGTGAGGGGAGGGGGAGAAGGGGGTTCGGGGGGGAGGAGGAGGGAGGGAGGGAACTGGTGTACCTATTAAGTTTGTATGAGCTGAAATAATAATAAAAAATGTATTATAAAAAAATAAAAATAAAACCACAGTTGTGGCACTGGAGAGATGGGTCAGAGATTAAGGGTGTGCCTCGCAAGCAGAAGGACCTGAGTTTGGGTCACAGATCCCATGTGAAAGCACTAGGCAGAAATGACACTGGCCTGCACTTCAAACTCTGGAGGGCAGAGCACTGGGAAATCTCAGAGCAAATTAAAAAGGAGGCAGAAACAATCCAGTATGAGTCTTGAAGTCATCCTTGGTCCTCCACAGGCACACATGGTGCCCTCTAATTCTCTCTGTCTCCCTCTCTCTCTCTCTTCCCCCCTCTCTCTCTACCCCCATCTCCCTCTCCCCCCTCTCTCTTTCCAAAGGCAACAACAACAACAAAAACTATAGCTTTGTGGTAGAGTGACTCCTTAGGCAGTAATCAACTACCTGATTCTACTTGTCCTTGATAATGTCACTTAATGAGGCTAATAAATCAGCTGGTGAAAAATGCTTAATGTATTAATTGCTAGAATATTGAATCAATTTGTGAACTTACCAATTCTCCCAAAGTTCCCCTACTCTTGGTTCTTTTTGCAGTGTTCTGGGGTCTCCTTACAGTCTAGTAACTACAGAAATAATAGTTGGAATGATAATAGTCTTTCATCTGCTTCAGTTCTAGAGAGAATTCTACATTAATTACTCAGGACCCATGTGCTATATTTGTTAAATATTCTGTTGATTATTCAGAGTCGATTTTGGACCTGACTCATCTCCAGCTTAGCTTCTTAGCTTCCCAAAGGTAGTCTCCACATCTGAATCATCTTCCCCACTTTCTCTGAGACTCATATCATAAATATCAGTCAGATGGATTCTGTACAGAACTACTTCCTGCAGAAGCAGCTATGGTCCAGAATGGACACCAGAAAGACTGAGGTCACAGGATCCTCAATTTCAAGTGACCAGTTGGACTATCCTCAACTGAATGCTAAAGGATGGGAGGATGGGGTGGGGGGCTAAAAAGACTCCTTCTCAATGCAAGTAAGATAGTTTGGTTGGACTTCATTTTGAACATCCCTGAGTCCCAGAAATGTCTCTTGCAGATCAACTACCTCTTCACTCTTCCTCATTCCTTGTTAAGTCGATTGCCATAGTTTTTACATGCGACCGAGCTCCTCGTTTAAAAAACTCATGCTAAATATTAGAAAGATATTTTTATGTCCAGTGCTATCTGCTACAGTGGAACACTGAGCAAGCAGATAGGTCCCATCCTCCTTGAGTTTCATGCACAGAAACTACTTGGAGTTACTTGGAGAACTGAGGCTTAACTTTGATTTCTTTTATAAACCAGAAGATTCTGGTAGTCTTTCCTCCTCATAGTCTGCTTCTTCCAGCGCCTCCAGCTTGAGTCACACCCTGCCCGGAATGCATTGCTCTGCAGCTTTCCTTGAATTAAGCATGGTTCCTTCCAAATTTCTGCATGAATACTTTCTTTTAAAGATTCTCCAGGTTTTAGATTCTCAGAAGAGAAGACACAAGGGGGTAGATGTCGACCCTGCACATCAGCATCCCCACATGAAAGTACTTGGCTTTACTACTTCACTTCTGCCCAATGGATGGATGTCCAGACACCTAAAGGCTTGCTCCCTAACCTGTCAGAAGTACTGAACATTCTTGAATCCACTAGCACACTTCCACTGTTCTTACCTTTATCCATGTAGCTGTTCTGCTGCTGTGAGACATGACTCAGACTCAAACAACTTGAGGGAGAAAGGGAGGATCTGCTTGGCTTATGGTTCCAGAGGGGAGAAACAGTCTGTTATGGTAGTAAAGGGATGGCAGGTTGACAGAAACTGAAGGCAGCTTAAGTCACCATGGAGGTCGAGAGAGCAAACTGCCAACTGCAAGAGCAGACTGCTCGCAGAAGTAGGGTGGGGGCTAAATAACCTCAAGGCCTGCCCCTGTGACAAGCTTACCTCCTAAAGTTACTGCAAACTTCCCACACATCAACTAAAGATTCGAATACATGAAACTGTGAGGGACAACTTGACATTTAAACCATTGCAATCTCCCACTACCTCCTGAAAATAGACTTACCTTCACATGTCCATTGAAGCATTACTTCATAGAAAAAAAAAAACTCAGAGAACTTTGAATGAGCAACTTGCCTGGCACTTGATTTCTCTTTAAATGAGATGTAATAGTGAAGATTAAATAAGATATTTTATATCATATATCTGACGTGACTTGGGGCACATAGTAGGTTCTCGATTAACTGTTGTCATTTTCTTATCTGTTCTGTATTTTCTTTTTATTAATTCTACTTTGGATAACAATTATCCTTCTTACTCTCACTGATTATGAAATAAAAATCATTTTCATAGTAAAGATCATTTACACTTCCATTAAAATATATGACCCACACTTGGCATTTTCTTAAATACTATTATCAAATTCCCTATGTGAGAGCAGGGGAGGGGAATGTTAACTTGGGGCAGAGAATGCTTGTGTTGCTATACAAATCATATTTCAGTCATTGTTTCCTGCTTGTACATGCCCTGACCCTATCCAGTACAAGCCAGCCCTAGAACCAAGACTATTATGTCTGGGCCACATGAAAAACATTGCTAGAAGGTGAGTGAAATTCTACGTTTTCCTCCCTCATGAGACAGGAAAGCCCCTTTTACATCTCTCAAGGCAAAGGTTTGTCATATTCTGCTAAGCAAATCATTTCAAGCAAAATAAGTCTAAATTGGTAGATAGCTGCAGAGCCTTCTTCATAACTGAGAGTCCAAATTGGCCTCCATCTGCCAAGTTCTTTTTCTCCTTTAAGGATTTCTTTCATTATAGATTACAGAACTAGGTTGAGGATATCTTATTTTCTATCATTTTTGATTTCAGAAGTTCATACATGGATATAGTGAATTTATGATATTTTCACACCTTTAATCTCCAATCCTGCACCTTCATTTTCCCATTATAGCCCTTCTTCCCTGCCAGATTCCCTCCTATTTGCACGTCCTTCATATATATGGTGCCACTGAGTTTTATATGAGTTGCTGTCTCTAGCATGTGCCTGAGCATTTGTAGGAGAACAGATTTTATATCAGTGGGTATATTATTGAGGGAAGCATCTTCTCTCTCACTCCTTCAGTATTAACCCTTACCAGAGTCTCAGAGAGATGTGAGGTCTCTTCAGATCTTTACTCTTCCATGCTGAAATGATGACAGGACAAATCCCACAAGGATATCTTTTTAACCATAGTGCAATCCTAACATTAAAATCTTAGTTCTGAGACAAAATATGCAGGAAAAGAACTTGGGACTTAATTTCATTAGCTATTTTAACATGAACAATGCATTAACCACTGGAAAAACATCAAATGAAACAGCAACTATGTGGGAGCAAAAGACTCTAAATAGCTAACCTTACTGACATCCTTCGCATTGGGATGGGCCTTGAGTACTACTTGGTTTTCTGTTCCTGGTGGTTTCAGAATTTTCCCCTGATGGCAATGTTTTCTGCTGCCATTTTCAGACTGTTTTTTGTAGTAACATGATGCAGCACATCTTAGAATGTAGCAAGTGGCATTGGGTGAACCTGCCGTCTTTGACCCTGGACTTCAAGAAAGTGTGAGTGTATTTGTTCTCAATGACTCAGAACTTCAGGTCGGATGGTAGAGGAACTGCTTTGAGCAGGAAGATTTACAATGGAAGCTAAAGTGAGGAACCCTTTCTAAATGTCCCTTGGAATTGTGGTGATCTCATTAAGACAGATAGTTTTCAAGGACTCAGTTCCCTTCTGACACTTTGCAAGAGGATACTTAGTGCCTTGTGCCCAAACCCTCCTGGTCTGAAGCTTGGTAAACATGTGCAGTCATTATTCATCTTTCTCCATTCATGCTGAGCCCATCTGGGCCTTTTAGCAAAACACAGTTTGCAGCATTAAAGATGGATGGATTTTATCTCTAGATGAACTGATTGATCTCTTACTGTTCGTGATATTTCATTTGCCTGTTTTTTTTTTTTTTGTCGTTGCTGTTGTGTTGCAATTTTTTCTTATAAATTGGTCTTAAGTCAAGGTGGAAAGCAGAGGGTGAATGATATCATGTATATGGGGTTAAATAGCTAGTAAAATGTTTCCACATTTTCTACTTGATTTTATTGAGCACTTGCAGACCAAGAAATCAAGGCTACCTGTTCTCTCGCTTCAGTTTTGAGAAGAGCTCACCAAAGCTCAGGGATTCTAAGCAAGCTACCCAATAGTATGATCAAGGTTAAATAGAGGAGTGAGGGGTAGAACCCGGGTTCTCCCTCCCTCTCCCTCTCCCTTTCCCTACCTCTCTCTCTCTCTCTCTCTCTCTCTCTCTCTCTCTCTCTCTCTTCTCTGTCTCCTTCTCTGCTTTCTCCATCAACCTCCATGTTTAGAATCTACCTTCTTTTTTCTTTCTGGTTTCCAGCAGCTTTCAATTTCTAGTTGTAAAGAGAATCTGTCACAGAGGCCAGGTTCTAGAACTTTCTCTCAGTGTTTTCTCTAACTTAACTTCATGCCAATATGCAGCTTCTGGACAATGACCTAAGCCATGTCCAGCTTCTGCTTTCTTCCATGCCTTTCCTGCCATAATGTACTGCATCTCCCTCTAGAATTGTAAGCCAATCAATAAATCTCTTCTCCCCTTTAAAATATATATTTTACATATATGAATATATATATAGTATATACACACACATATACATATAAAACTTCTCTAAGGCCTATTTATTTTTGTTGAATTATTTCAAAATACATAAATATAGTCAAGTGTAGAGGCACCTACCTGTAATCTCAGCATTTTCTGATACCTCTTCTTCCATCTCCTAAGATGGTCAGCTCTGGGTGTCTCTCAATTCCTCTCTTAACTCCTTACTTTATTTTCTTTATTATTATTATTTTACTTTATATGCTTAGAATATATAGATTAACTTTTAAAATGTCATCGTGTGGAACTAGGCAAATATTATTTGCAGAGTCAGGTAATGAATATTTTAGGTCTTTGAGCCACATGGTTCTCACTGTTGCATAACCTTTGTGTTTTTTAATATCTGGTTTTCACATCTGTGTATTAATGTGAAATCATGGTTGGCTTCTATAACTCAAGAAAACAGGTACCAGGTCAGCTTGTACAATGCATAGCCCTCTCACTTGGACAGAGTGAACAGTTAAAAAAATTATTCTTTGAATTTTCTTAAGACAGCAATTTCTATATTGTATTCTACAAATATGGGTAGGTAAATGCTACAAATCAAAAAGCTTTTGATGACTGGGTTAAAAAAAAGTTAAAGAGATGTTTTGTCTTTCCTACAAAGCCTTTAATATGCTAATGAGAGTTAGGAACTTGTCAGAGAAAGCACTTCCAGCCTTGGAAGCTTTCTCTTGAAGAATATATTAACAATTTCCAGTATATTTGCCCCAGGAAATGGAGCCCAAGGTGAAATTGTTCTTGAAAACCAAACCCCAAGGAAACAACAACAACAAAGCCTTTTTGGTTCCTAGTTTTCTCTAGCCCATTTTACCTGTGCTACATTTATTTAGAACTTTATTTTAGGAGCTCAGAAAGGTGAAATTAATATTCTGTGAAAGCAAAGGGAGCCCAGTGGAGTGGGGAAAAATAAGAGGGAAGTGATTATTTTCTACCTAAAGGTGTTTTCTGTAAAGTGAATTCCTAAATGCTTTAAATTACTCTGTTACTAACTGTTAGCCCCCACAGTAACCTGTAGTCAATTACTTGACCATTTTGATTAAAACAATTACCCAAAGCCTTGTCCATTTGCTATTAAATGGTAATATTCACAAAGAAAAAATATTACCTCAAAATGGCTTGGCTCTAAGCTTTTTCAAGGGAAAAAAAGAAAACACCTTACCCTAAATTGGAAGAAAAGGGGGGGGGTGCAGAGCTGTGCTGTATTTGTGAAACAAATGAGACTTGGCTTCTGCCCTGAAGTCACTGTTGTTACTTAATGAACAGTTCTTCAGTGTGTAATTGTGCACCAGGGTCATTTTCCTTTGGGCCCATCTACCTCTTGTCTACTGCTTGGCTTTAGGGAGTTTGTTTGAACTTACTGGGTTCTCAGCTCACTCATGTATAAAGTGAAGATGGAAAAAGTTATCTTGCAAAAAATTTTTTAGTGTTTAGAGAATGTACACAAAATACTTTGGACAGAGTAGGCACTCAGTCACCGCAAGTTAGGCACCTTCCCCTCTTAAAAATTATCTCTTATCTGACTTCTCTTCATGAGTCACAGTCAAAATGCAGGCACAATAAAGTAACATGTTTAAACTTATCCTTAGGTTGTGTATATAAAATATATAAGACACAAAAAGGTCATCATTAGATTTGGAGCCTGTCATGGTTGGATACAGGTGTCAACTTAACAGTTGAGGGTTTGAGCTCTGAAGACTTGTGTAGAGCAGTTAATAGTTGAGTTAAACTCAGAATGAACCTGATTGTCTAGTTGATGGGGAAGGCCCTGCGCATAGTGGTTATGACTAGTCTCTGGGCCGGTGGATGAAATGGAGGAAGCTGTTTGAGAAAGGGGATATCCTTCTGTATACTTGACCAGACATGTTCATCTGGCAAGTATGGACCATTCCTCTCTCAGCCATTATGTAAATATGGTATGGACAGTCCCTGCTCTGGTGTGGGTGCAGATTGTTCTCCAAGCTGAAGAAGCAACTAGAAGAAAGTAAACTCCTTGTCCCCATGATTTTATCAGCAATCATGCAGGCAAACTGAGACAGAATATGATACCAGAAGTGGAGGGCTGTTGATAAATCTGGTGGTATGACTTTTGTCTTGTTAGCCAAAGTATGAAATGTTTGGAGATTTGGGGACCATGGATTAAAAATACCATTCTGTGGAGTTTAATGACCCATTTAGAGAATAGAAGTGCTGAGAGAGTTGTGGATTGTTTGGGTCCACGTTATGATCAAGGGAACAAGGACTTTGGCAAAAATTGTATTTAAAGATGATGGACTGCTTTGGTTAATAGAGGAGAGCTGTGTTGGCAGCTTTGAATGAAGAAAGGCAGTGAACAGAACAGCTGTCAGACAAATGAGCATCATTGAAGGAAAACCTAGTGTTTTGCACTGGGATAGTAGAAGAAATGAATACCATGTGTTGAGATTCTGCCCAGCATAGAGATTCTTTTCTGAGGAAGCACAGGGAATATGATTCAGCTGTGATTCAAGGGAATTTTATAGCAGAATTTGACAATTTATCACACATGGTACTGGTTTTAGCTACATCAAGGATGTGAGAGGGAAAAGGGTGTGGATACCTCTCCAAGGTTTCAGAGGATGGTGGAAGCCAGGCAGTATGTGATAGGAAGACTGTAGAGATGTCCAAGAAGGGCATTTTGTGCAGTGGAACTGAAGATGTTAGTGGTTGTCAGAACCAGCACAGGACTTCTGTCAAGCAGAGCTGTGTGCTGAGGATAACTGCAGGCAGAGATTCAACCTGGTCCAGAGAAATGCTGCTTGTATGCTTTGAGCTGTGAAGAGGGACTGGGATTGCCCAGAATCTTTGAGCCAACATGGCTACGTGATGAGTAACAGAAGAGGACTATTGAACTATAGATCTGGTATTTCACTGGTGAACTTTAGTCTTAACTTGATATTTTATTTTTGTGTCATAATAATTCAATTTTAATATTGCATCTGTGCTGAAGTAAATAACTTGAATTTGACAGATCTTACACTTAAGAGATTTTGCATTTTTAGAATTAGTAAAATTAAATGTATTTATATTATAAGATGAATTTAACACTTATGGGGACAAGGCAAAAATTGCAGTTTAAAAGTGGTATGTTTTTGTGTCAGGTTGACAAGGGGTGAAGTATCATGGTTGGATACAGGTGTCAACATGACAGTTGAGGGTTTGAGCCCTGGGGACATTTGTAGAAAATTAGTAGTTAAGTGAAGCCCAGAACAAGCCTGCAGGAGATTGTCTAGTTGATGGAGAAGGCCCATCCCGTGGTGGATAGAACTAGTTCCTGGGCAGGTGAGTAAAAGGGAGGGAATTGTTTGATAATGGGAGAATTCTTTTGGATACTTGGTCAGACACATTGATCTGGCAAGTGACAATTGTTCCTCTCTCAGCTGTTATATGGATATTGTGACCAGTTCCCTTGGCTCTGGTATTGGTGTGTGCTTTCCTGCTAAGCTGGATATACAACTGTAACCAGGAATAGTAAGCCAAAAATAAAACCCCCTTATTCCCTTAAGTCATTTGATGGTGCTTTTATCAGCAACCATGGAGAGTAACTGCTATAGATCTTATCTCCAAAGTAGCTTACTATGAATATTCAAACACTCTAAAGTAAGATAAACAACATGAATTCTCAAACAAATGCTTTTGGTGCCAAGCATTTTGTTTGAGGAATTATTAACCTGTAACATGAATTACAAGAGTTAAGGGGTAAAACGAAAAGATCAGAGGTAGGCACTCCAGCTCGCTCTGGACTCTGGAGTCAACTTCTGATTTTCTGCTCCATTACTCTAAACATCCATCTTTCTGCTTCACAGCTGTAAAAATAAAATTGTTGCCTATGTAGAAAATGCAGCAAATCCAAGGACAAAAAAATGCTTGAAGTATATAATATTTATGCGAACAAACTTTTTATTAGGAAACCAAAAAAGCTTTCCCTAAAACCTTATGATATTTTTTGTACTTATATTTCATTAGCCATAACTGAATCAAAAGGCAGTACCTAGCTGCAAAGGAGTTTGGTAAGGAATTCTAAAATGCATGTTGCCACCTCAACAAAATTAGGGATAAAGAAAACAAATTCTGAGAGTAAATAAGAAGGAGAGAGTGAATAGGTTGACCACCCAGAAAGCAACAACTTTTCAGGTATCTTACTTAGAACAGTTGTCCATTCTTTGTTTTTTGGTTAATTGACACCAATTTGTACTCCAAAGTACAGATAAACTGAACTGCTTCTTCAACTTGTGCTCCACAATAGGGGAGGAGATAAAAATTGCAGCTTTAAAATACTGAGCATGTCTAATCTGTGCCAAAGGCTCTAATTCAGGGACTTTATATGCATTATCACAATTAATCCTCTAAACATTCCTATAGCTAGGTATTTTTCATACCCTCCTTTGGAATATAAGGAACATGTCATACAAAATGGTTCTTTACAAACCCTAGGCCATGCAGCTACTGAAAGACAGAATAGAACATGCTTCTAAGGTTTATTTGGATTCACAGCTGTATTTCTTAAACACTAGTCCATATTTCTTATAAAAACTAAGTGATCTTATATTAATAGTCTCTTGACTTTTAACAATAGAGAGTAAAGAAAATGTGGTATTCATATGTGAAAAAATCAATTTTAACACATTATATGGTACACAAAAATTAAACAAAACTCCATCAAGCCTGCAATTACAAAATAGATGCATGCTAAGTCTGGAAGCAAATATTTCTGAAGAGAGTATCTTGGGAAGGAATTCTATGTGGAATACATAAAGAACTCTTATGATTGAATAAGACAAATGACCTAAGCAAAAATTGGACAAAATATTTGAATAGGTATTCCATAATGAAGAAATCCAAATGTTTAATAAGCACATGAAAAGATATTCAACATCTCAGTCACTGGTGAAAAGCAAATTGTGACCACGATGAGATTCTACCTCACACTAGCAGGACTTTAAAGAAAGCAACTGATTACAAATGCTGGTGAGGATTTGAGAAAAGAATATTAATTCACTGTTGGTGGATTATAAACTACTGCAACCATTATGGAAATAAGTATAGAAGTTTCTTATAAAACTTAACAATAGAACTAGTATATGCTCAGCTATACCACTTCAGTGCACATGCTCACAGAACCTTAAACTTTATTAGAAATACTTTTAAACCCATGATTATTGCTACTTTCTTTGATCACAATTCCAAGAAAGTGGAACCAACTTAGATGTCTATGAGCAGATCAATGGATAATGAAAATGTGGGTTTTATACATTGAGACTTTATTTAGTCATAAAAATTAATTATGGAATATACAAAAATGAACGGAATTAGAAAATATTGTGTTATGCTGAGTGAGATAATCCAGACTCAGAAAGATCCTCTCATAATGTACATCTTACTTTCTAATTTTTGTGCTAGCAATGAACTCATGAGAGGTGAAACAGACTTCAAAGAAGAGGTGGGAGCGTATAACAGAACATATGTGGCAAGAAAGTGAAAACTAGCATATTGTAGACAGAGGGGCACAATCAGAAATAGTGGACAAGGAGTTGGGAGAGAAGACAGGGTGAACGATGGGTCAAAAACAAGTGTGCATGGAAGATCTAGAGGAAAACTAATTCTTTGTATTCTGATTAAAACAAAATAAAAAATGGGATTCTTACTTTCCCAAATTCCACATGACAAAGGTACTTTAATGTGAGGTTGAAATAATGAAAATATTAGAAAAATGTAAAGTTACTAATTACATAAATTAGGAAAAATATTATACATAATATATAACAATGTTTATTATTGTTAAGAAAAATAGTGAATGTATTATGAAGACATGTGTTGTAAGATAAAATAGATGAATGGTTAGGATGTGAAGAAACTTGATCCTTTGATATCCTTTGAACATACATGCTATGGCCATTCCAGAAATCAGTGCAACAATTTCCTTAAAAGTTAAACATACACTTACTAGTTGACATGGTAATTTCTCGTTTCTATGGTTTCAATATTTAATTCTTTCCAAATTCATGTGGAAATTTAATTATCAAGTATTAACACTAAAAGATGGAGCTTTTAGTAGGTGAGTAGTTAAAAAGGGCACAAATAAAGTAAAAGCCATTAATAAGGGAGTGGGTGTTTTTAAAAGCATAAGGTCAGCATCACCTCTGCCACCTATTTTTGCTTTTCTACCATAGAATGATACAAGACCTTCTTCAGACACTGTAAACCTCTTCCTCACTCTTGATCTTGGGCCTTTTAGCTTGCTTCTGGAACTCTGAGAAAATATCCGTTTAGCTTAAATGGCCCAGTTAAAGGAATTTTGTGGTAGCAGCATAAAATACGTAGTGATAGTAACCTAGATTAGTGTTTCAGATAAATGAAGACCCATCTCCAGACAAAGACCTGAATATTTGTGTTCATAGCAGTATTACTCATGGCAATCAAGAATAGAAACCAGTCACATGTGTTGACAGGTGACAGCATATGTTATACTCATAGAACACTGTTCAGCTGTCAAGGGGGATTATATGCCAACAGCTGCTGTAATATGGATGACCTCAAAATTATTAAACCAAGTGAAAGTCCTCAGATACAACAGATTAACTAGTGTACAATTCTATTTAGGCTATAGGTCCATAAAAGGCACATTATTGATAAGGTGATAGAGTGTGGGAATGCTTGCTGACAATCATTAAGGACCCCTTTGGGGTGATGGAAAGGCTCTGAAACTGGACTCCAGTGATATTTGCTTACATAGTTTCACAGCCTTGCACAAAGCCAACAAATTACGTGCTGCAAATGGGTGAATTTTATATTATATAATTGTACATTGAGAGAGTTGCTGTGATAGTCAACTTGACAGGCTGAGTTTTGGGCACACCTGTAAAGAATTGATTGTTAAAGCAAATCCT
Organism: Typhlomys cinereus; assembly: GCA_023101885.1. Lineage (NCBI taxonomy): Eukaryota > Metazoa > Chordata > Mammalia > Rodentia > Platacanthomyidae > Typhlomys > Typhlomys cinereus. The sequence goes on along the minus strand of JALPQD010000183.1, from coordinate 1,097,253 downwards.
TGAACAAGCCTGCAGGAGATGTCTAATTGATATAGGAAGACCCAACCCAGGCTGAGTGGAATCATCCCTTGGGCAGGTGGATAAGATGGAGAGAGCTGGTTTAGTAAATTGGTATTTTTCTCCATGCTTGGACAGACTTATAGTCTCAAAAGAGGCTTTCTCTTCACTCAGCAATGGATATAATGTGGACATTTCCCTTGGCTCCTTCATTGTGAACTCTCCTTCCAAGTTAGATTACAAGATGTAACTGGACAATCATAATCCAGAATAAACCCCCTTGTTTCCCTAAGCCATTTTGTTTTGAATTTGTGAGTGTTTCAACAATATGAAGAGTAACTACAACAGTTGATAAAATAAAGTTGGTCTCAAAAGAAGATATTTGAAAAAAAAGAAAAAAGAAATCCCCTAGCAGCTTTTTTACTGCTGAATTTGGAATGACATGTACACAATTGAACACACACTAGACGGAACTTAAATGGAAACTTTCATTGTATCCCAGGTTTAAGAGTCTTTCAGTAGCTGAGCTTTTATATTACTCTAGCACCTAATCACAACAAAGAGCATTCCAGACAAATAGTTATTAACTAACCTGAAAAGAATACCACTAATGTTTTCCAATGGTTTTATTGTCCTCAAATCCTCTGTGCTATGTAGTCCAGGCAGGTGGTACAATGAGCCACGTTTGGTCCTTGTGCTTGTGAATGTCCCTTCATGGCTAACATAACTGCCAGAATTGGTCCTTTGTCATAAAACTTTGTATGGAATTAATTTGTTTTGTCTAAGGCCTGACAGAATGCTAAAGTGTACATTCTGGGAAAAGATGTAATCTAACTTAGAAGGATTTTCACAGTTGAAACAAGTTATCCAGTTATCTGTAGAAATCTGGGATTTCTCTCAAAATGAACTTTTTGTCATCTCCCTTAAGTAAAAACTGAAGCATTTACAAGTAGGTGTAGATGGAAATATGTTGTGATATTTTAGTGATGGAAATCTTTCTGAACCCAGCTGATGTGAATTATGCGGATGTGAAGTGACTCCCTCTCTGGTTTTTATATCTTTGTAGTTATAAGCATGAGTCTATGATTTTTAAAAGAAATATAATCTGTGGCATGTTTTCTCTGGAGTCCTAATTTGTCTGAAGAAATATATGACTTGTATATAAGTTTCAGAGTCTGTTTGTGGTCCACCAAAGAAAATGTGATTTCATTTACTGTTTGTTTCTCACTATCTCTCCTGGTACTGGCTGACTGTGCATCCCAGACCATTCTCAGCACATGTCAATGCTCCTGCATCAGCCTTCCACACAGGCGTGCAACCATTGCACCCAGCTGAGTATCTGTTTACAACTGTGGAGCCTGTCACCAACTCTGCTTAGCGTCTTAGAAGGGCATCATGGCACCAGGCAACTGGTCCTCTGTTTTGATTGTCCATAAAAGGGAAACTCAGTGAGTGAGGTATTAAAGTCTCCTATTACTATTGTATTTGGGTTAAATCAGACCAACACAATCTCCCCATCCTAAGGCTTTGGGAGTCTCACAGAAGAGAATGTAAGAACGTAAAGATAGGAAGGTTCACCTTTGAACAAGACATTTCACTCAAGGCAGGACTGCTGCATCTAGGAACTCACTGCAGTGAGATTTGTACTTCCCAGACCTGCATAACGACTGACATACCAACATGCCCCCCGCAGAATATCAAGGAACTCGAGAGATAAGAATATACAGTGGAAACCTCAGGAACTGAAGCTGGATGAGTGAAGGGCAATGCTCATATCAGTGGAGTGGCCTGTGGAGAGCCAAGCTGGTTTGCCACAGAGGTCTGAACTCCCACAGGAGTAGACAAGCCAAGGGCCACCCTGGGATCCATAGTAACAGACAGGCAAGAGGATGAGATTGATGGAGGGATGGGAGGGAAAGATTAAGGAGGGAAACAGAGATAAGTGTTCAATATGCTTATAAAAGTAGAAAAAAAATTTAAAAAGAGTAGATGGCTCAGAGGGAGCCCTGAGGTCTGTGAAGAAGGACAACTGGGAAAGTGGGAGGGAGTGGGATGGATTGAAGAAAGGAGGTTAAGCGGGATGGGTGGGAGAGGGGATGGAGGGAAGCAGGGATGAGTACTCGATATGCTTATAAAACTAGAAAAATAAAGTAACTTAAATAAAAAAATAAACTCAGGGCACCCCAAATTTTAAGGAGCTTGCTTTTGCAGACAGTACTTTGTGTATTAGGCATCTCCAGACTGGAAGTGCTAGAAGCACAAGGGAGCAAAGGCTTTTACAGGGTGAACAGACAAACAAGACAAACACAAGGTCTAATTTGTGAAAATTACATAGTGCTATATTTTTCTCATTCCAGTGAGAAGTTCCTAATATAGCTTTGCCCTTACAGTGTGGATTGTTCTCATGGGGTCCCAAAGATGACTTATTCCAATGTCAGGGCATCATATGGTGTCAGTACTGGAAGGACTACAGAACATAGATAGCAGCACTTCTCACTCAGGAACTCAGGGAGGTTTGCTGACTTGATTGTTCTAAACCCTCATAGCCAGCTGATATGTCCCAACATTTGGTCATCTCTGTTGTCCTCTGAGAATCACTGAACTTCAGAGCCTGATGAAGCTTTTGAGTCAACACCATGCAAAAACTGGAGCACACTTACGAGAAATATCTTCTATGAAGAGGTCTTTGAGATCGTTCCTCTTTGACAGCATCTACTCAGGATGCTAGAATTCTAGAACATTCTGGAAACTCCAATGGAGGGCAGAATTCTAATGCATGAAATTATTTTCAATATCTTATAACAGCAGCAAGATAACAATCATTGTTTTAGCCCATAAAAGGGACTGAGAATGGTCATGATATTCATTAGTAAGACATTATTAAAGAGCAAATGCATGTTATTGTCATTATGGATATAGTGTGTGAATGGAGTCACTTTAGCATGTGTTCCAGTGTTACTTGACAACATCCTTTTTGTTTCTGGGAAGTTTCCCATTTATTGCTACCTTGCCAAATGATTGTAATGGCAACACAATATTAGCATTATAATTCTGAAAGTCTAGGCTGTTGGAGTGTGGATATACTGCCTGAGGTCTACTGCTAGTGTCAAAGTTATTATTTGTGAGACTCAAGCTACTTACGGGGAGAAAGAGATTTATTTACCTTATATAGTCCACTGTGGTGGAAAAGGTGATGTGGTAGCAGAAGCCAAAGGCAGCTCAAGTCACATATTCATCATGGAGGCAGAGAGAGCAAGCAACAGACTGCTAGAACAGACTGCCAGCTAAAGCCAGATGGGACAATGAAACCTCAAAGCCCACCCCTGTCATGTGCCTTCCTCTAGAAAGACCACCTCCTAAAGGTACCACTACCTTCCCAAACATCAATATCAGCTAAGGATGCAAACACATGAGCCTGTGGGGAACAACTCACATTCAAACATGACAGTTAATAACTGAACAGATGAAGCCTCACTTCTCTCATTCCAGAGCACGCATGCTCTTCCCAATCTGTTTTACTGCCTTTAGAATTTCACAATTTCGTTGACCTATGATTTTCAGTTTCCTGGCAAAACAAATGGTTTATACCACATGCTCTATCTATAAGCAGGGTACTTCGAGAAAATTTAATAAAGCACAGAGGCCACTGTTGTGAGTCTCTTGTCAGTTTTATGGTTAGAAGAATTTAAGGTTAAATTCTTTTTCTCCTGAAACTGACTCCATAGAAGCATTTCAATCTGCAAGAAGGCAAGACATTCTCTAGCTTGGAAAGGCAAAACAAATGAATTAAGAGTGATTATTCTTTCATGGGCATGCACTTTGCAAAGGATTTACCAGAAGACTCTTATAAATAATGCACCAGCATTTCTTATGCATTTCAAATATGATTCAGTTGACCAAATGTATTAGTCATATTGCAGCAAGCTTTTCCAATAAATTCATTGCATGGTCTTTGTTGACTACATTTTTGATCTCTTGAAAATTTTCCTTTTGATCACCTTTGAATAGTATCTTTGGTCTCATTCTCTGTTTTCGTTACTTGGAATTCCTGAATGGTGGAATCACCTACTCTGTTTTTACTGAAGTTTCACCTGTCTTCACACTTCCAGCCCAAAAGGTAAGTTCACATGGCTTTCAGTTTGGGAAAAGTATAAAGAACTTGGTTCCAGAAAGCTGGAATTTCAGCATGGGATCATACGACTGAATATTTTCACAAGCATCCTTTGATTTATTCTTTTATTAGTTTCAGCTCAACAATAAAAAAATTCTGCTAAAATTATGTTTCTTGCCCAACGTGAACATTTCTGACTTTACAAATGTAGACTTTTTCCCTTTTTTGGAAGGTGGGGGTAGTGCTGGGCAGTTGTGAAAAAAGTGGTTGGTAGAGAACAGATGGCTTCCTCCTGTCATACATATTCATGAGTACATTTATTTCATTGTGCCGTCCCCTGGGAAATCCCATGCTTCAGCTTTTATAAGTTTCTATGGCCGTCAAGTTGAGCAGTCAGAAAGCCCTCTGTCAAAAACCATGTGGCTCTAAAGTTTGAAGAAAGCATGAGAAAAGCCTTTACTTAACACTTCTGTCTTGACTTTTCCTCGCTGAGACACCTGTTATTTTGAGATCTGAGGAAATGTCGGGAGCATAATCTGTGCTAAGTGTTGAGCGCTGAGCTGACATGTCCCACTAATCAGATGGTGGCATGTTATGTTTAGAGTATCGCCAAGCACAGTGTTTGCTAATTTCATAGAGACTGAGAGTGAAACAAGTCAGTGTGTCTCCTGTGGCAGCTTTGAAGTCCATCCTGGTCTCTCCGGAGTAGGGATCGGATTGGTCATCTAGTACTTTGTCATATCCTGGTGTGTCTGCCCACATGACTGAATGCTGCCTTTTATTTGTACCATCAAATCTTTTCTACTGGAAAAAGACACTCAAATTATACTGAGTGACAGACTCCCTCCTATTCCCCAACACACACACACACACACACACACACACACACACACACACACACACACCACCACCACCACACCACACCTGCTAAATGAGCTAATGATTAGCCAGAGCATTAAAGAGCTTTAGCCTTTGGGTCAAAGGATGTCATCAACACCCCATTAACAGCCTCATCCCTTTACCTAAGAAGAATTCTGAAGGAGACTGCTTCTGTCCTTTTCCATTCTTGCTTGACCTTGAGGAAGCATCAGTAATATTTGTATCGGTGTGTTATATTCAAAGTCATATGTTATGTTATATTCAAGGTCATATGTTATGTTGAGACATGTGCCAATCTTCTAAGCAGTGTATTTAGTTTTTGTGGCTTTTTAATAGTGAGACCCGAGACTTTCAAGAGTCAGAAAGGTCCCACAGAGAACATAACTGAGCAGATGTCACAAGAAAAATCATGTGCAGAAAGAGGAACTTAAATATCAAACCCAGAAGAAGGAAATATTGTTTTTCTGAGAAGAGAATAAAGGAGTAGGCAGTAGGGTGGAGGTGGGAGGAAGCAGAAGCAACCAAGCATGTCTCTGCTAGTTTTAACCACTTGCCCACATTTGGGAATTCACGCCCAGGTATCACATTTCTGATATCACCTTTATTTAGCTTTAAGCAGCTTCAGTGAACTTCTAGTTCTTGCACCCCAAAGTCTGGGTTTTAAACCATTGTCTTCAGAGCCCAAAGCAAAGCCTGTGCTTGTTGGACATCACGCTCTGGTGTCTATCCAGAAGGGTCCATGGAGCATGGCCATTGAGAAATATGTCTTTTTAAGTCTAGCAGTTGAGGAGACAGAAAAAACAAACAAATAAAGGGAGAAATTGCATAAACAATGACTTTTGGCAGCATGGTGACAAATCTAAATAATGAGCCTAGGATGATCTTCATTTGTACCAATTGCTGAAGAGGCTTTGAAAATGAAAGTACTATAAAACAGTCTCAGCAACATACATATTCCTCATGTATTCTTTTATATTCTAATCTTCAGTGACATCCAGGATGTACATTATGATATGTGTCTTGGTTGGAATTTTCAGTAGATAAACTGGATGTACACACATGGTAAGAATGAATCAAAAACTTTGCTTCCATTCATATTTCCTTTGAATGGATATGACATCATGAATTCTTTGCCCTGCCTATATCAACTACCTCATTTCTGATAAAGGCCACATGACACATATCATGGAAGGTATCTTCATATCCTATGAGTGTTGATGGGCATTTGATTGTCTCAGAATTTCTGCTATTATATGAGAGACCTCAAAGGATAACAATACTTCTCATTACTGTGCTTCATTAGAAGTCATATTTCAGAACTACTATTAGATGCTTGTTTTAAAAAGTCATTATACATACTTATGCCAATGAGTAGTGTTAAGTTTAACTTGGCAGAATCCAGAATCATCTAAGGAGGGAGGCCACCAGACAAATGGATGGGAGATTATCTAGAGCAAGGTTAGCCTCTCAGAATAAGGGATTATCTTGATTATGTGAATTGATCTAAGAAGACCCCTCTTGAGACTGTGAGTGGAATCATTCCCTAAATTTGGTTTCTGGACCATAGAAAAAGGAGAAAATGACCAGAGCTCAAGCCTTCATCTCTCTCTGCTTCTTGATTATAGGTGTGATGTGACCAGCTGCTTCAGGCTCTTGCTGCCCTGACTTTCACATCTTTACTTCTTGGAGTTGCTTTTGTAAGAGTATTTTATCCCAGCTACAGGGAAAGAAGCTAAGGCACTTGTCATCCCTGGGAACAGTAAGTATAAAGGTTGTTCACCTAAGATTTGATTAGAATGACAATAATTTTCACCGTGTTAAACTATTACTTAGAATCCTTCTAGGTTTGGGCAATCCAGAGTGGACACAGTCTCTATTGTCATTCTTTTTGTCTAAAAATGATTCAGAAATATAAAAATTATCTGGTTATCATGGGGTTTTGGGGATTGCTTGCTGAATAATTCATCCCTAGCTGCTCTAAAAACCAGTAATAAGTATTTATCGACCATTATGAGCATTCAGTATAGAAACAAGAAACGATCTGGGATATTTTTATTATGCTTTAAGCTAACCATACACTCTCTGAACCTGCAGCACAGGCAGAAATGCGTAGACATGAATCAGAAATTGCTGATGATGGGTCAGGGCTTAGTATATGTGGTTTCAGAAGCAGATAGATACAGTCAGCGAATATAGAAAGTAGCGATTCTCCAGGAGACTTGCTTAGAACACTTCCAGTAATGTGCAAGGTACATTTGTTTGAAAGCTTTGTATTTTATGTTGTTGCTTACTTTCCAAAGTCATGGTAAATCAATAAATCTTAAAAATCGGGGAAAAAATTTGATTGCTATCTCAAGCCTCTTCATTAAGAGCCAATTAAGTAAAACAATCCATCTTCAATCCTTCATGATATTGAGGCTAATAAAACACAGTCCCTATTGGAAAGGCACTTGAGGCTGCATAAGAATAGCCAGAACACACATATAGCTTAAAAAGTCGAAAGCAAAAAGGGCTGCAGAGGTGGCTCAGAGGATGAAGTGCTTGCTGTGTAAGCATAAAGGGCCTGAGTTTGTATATTCAGTCAGACAATATACCCTAAATAAAGCCAGTGGTCCACACACAAAAAGAACACAGAAGTAGGAGGAGGACTCGGGAGGAAGGGTTTCAGCAGGGGAGAGAAAAACAAAAGAGGGGTATGGAAACAAAATTCATTAAAGAAATATTTAAAACTATAAAACAATCTAAAAAATTCTGGATACAGTATCATGCCTCTGAAATTGTAGTGTTGGGGACATGGAAACTGGAGAACCCTAGAGACCCTTCAGTCACTCAACCTATTCAAAAGTAAATAAAACAAAACAAAAATCTGGTAAGCTCCAAGTTCAGCGAGAGTCGCCTTGTCTTACCAGAATAAGGTAGAGAGCAATCGAAGAAGACATCTGATTCCAACTTGTGGCTTACACACACACACACACAAACACACACACACACACACACACACACACACACACACACACACACACACGTATGTATTAACTATAGCCAAGGTCTTTTTAAAAGCTCCTCCATTTTGGTGGGGAGGGAGCAGTTACAGAAACAAATCACACTGTTTTACAACTGCCATTTCACAACTAAACCAACATGTCTTCCTAGATTCCCACTCTTCCAACCCTACTGACCTTCATTGTGACTGACTTTGAAAGGTCACCACCATTTATCTGACATCCTTTCACTCCCCACATCCGACATCCCCAGCAAGACATGAAGGACATCTGATGGCAGGTCTTCCGTAAAGGAAAAATGTGAACTCTCGCAGCTCCTTCCTCCCTTCCCTTTACATAGCTTGTAAAGCTTCCCACCACACTCTAGGAAAGCCATAACAGTGACAAGCCCTGCTTATTCTGGGGACTCTGTGGATTCAAAGGCTTTGGAGAAACTTCTCTGAAGATGTTGGATTCACTGCACCATGCTGTTCACCGTGGTTGTCTCTCCCACTTCAAGCTATTATTCCTGTTCACTGCTCTCCATACCAGGCTATTCCCAAAGCTTAAGCTCCTTTCTGCTGGGAAAAACTTTACCAACCAAGCTTTCAGGACCTCTCTTGTAATACTAACTCATGTTTCTTAATGTTCTCCCTTGCATTAACTTCCCTCATCGATGAGCTTACACAGTTTCTCTTGCACACACATGCATGTATCATAGATAAACACACACACACAAAGTCAAAAAAAGAGCTAGGTCCCATAGCACATGCATGTGGTCCCAGCTGTCTGGAGGTTGAGACCAGAGAATCTAGAATTCAAGACCTACCTGGATTATAGCATGAGTTCAAGGTCATTTGGGCAATTGAGTTAACCACTGTCCAAAATAAAAAGTGAAGAAGAAAAAAATGGCCAAAGATGCAACACAGATGTAGAATACTTGCCCAGCATGTGTGATTGGGGGAAAAGCAGTGAAGTATCATTGAAAGCATTTCATTTCTATGTTTTCACCAATTCTTAAAAGTAGAAATGAAAAACGGGTGTGTGATTTTCCCAATAATTTTCTCTGTGTCTCTAATCACTCAGTACAAGGGGACTTGATTTTTGTTGTTGCTGATGGGTCCTTGGCATCGGAATTGTGTTTGTGAAGAATCACTATCCTAGTTGTTTGTTCAGTGCTTCCTGGTTGGCCAGCGTCACCCTGCATGCTTCAGGTGGATTTAAAACAACTCTCCCCTAAGGCCCTTGCAGGAAGTGATTAACAAACATGGACTATTTGCTGTAGTTGGTTTTCTCCTTCTACTATGTGGGTTTCTAGAATCAAACTCAGGTCATCAGGTTTAGCAGCAATTTCTGTTACCTTCAGCATTGATGGCCCATGTATTCTCAATATTAAGCCCCTGTCAGGTGTATGGCTGGTCAAGTTTTTCTCCTATTTTAGGCTGTCTTCTCACTCTACCATGTAGCAGACAAAAATTAAAATGAATTAACTAAGGACCAGGAAAAAAATACATCTTTTGCAACATACTGCATTCCTCTCAATTAGGACAAGGTACTCATTGCTTATTCTGAATAGGAAAGCTCATTAATCTATGCAATGCAGGTCAAATATAAGACATTAACTTCCTTTGGTTTTTGTAACTTTAGGGAAAAAAGGCAAAGACCTTCATTAATTGTCCCGACATCTTGCAAGCAGGTGTTATTAAGTTTTCTTGGTAGCTTGAAAATTTAAAGCTAAACATTACATTGCTTGGGTCTGCTTTCAGATTTGACTTTTTGCCTGTGGCTGAAGCGGGGAGAAGGGGGGGGAGGGGGGGGACTATATCCGCCTCCAAAACCTGTGACTTTTTAGCTCAGGACTTTGAAGCTTCCGTAATGGCATAGTAACTTCGGGAGGTATCAGGCAGGAATGTGTAGTTCTGAATTATGGGCCCAGTTTTGCGAATTGAAACTGAGCTCTTCCTACAGAATCCTGTGTCTGAAGGAGCACAGTGATATGGGGTAAGTTTAAGCTTAGGTGTGGGCTCAGCAGGTTATCTCTTTGCCTTGGAGTGGGGAATAATAGTTGGAAAACTCTTAGGATAAACTATCCAGCGTGGCACTGATTTCTGATTTTTTTTTATGTCAGTGAAAGTGTTCCCTTGATGTCATGTAAGATCATCCTTGCAGAGCACTCCTCAGAAATGGTGTGGGGCAAAGTCTAGCATGGACTAAAGGCACTAGGATCCTGGAGGCTAGGGACTGACAGTCATAGTAGTGTTCCTAAGCTTAAGGGGAACACAGAAAAGGGTTCTGGAAAATGCCCCTGGGTCCTTGCACCTCATCGGAGAGGAGGACTCAGAGGAGAGTTTGGCATGCACAGTAAAGGATGCTCCAGGGATGGGAGGAGGAAGCACTGGGGGATGGGGAAGGAGAGGGGAGAGGAGGGGGAAGCAGAGGGATGGAAGGAGGTGGAAGGAGGGAGGGGATCGGTGTACCTGTTAAGTTTGTATGAGTGGAAATAATAATAATAATAATAATAATAATAATAATAATAGTAATAATAATAATAAAAAGAAATGGTGTGGGGCACCAGGAGAGACTGCTTGACCTCAATAATATGAAGTAACAGACGAGAACAGTGCTTTCTTTCTTTTCAGTTATAAACTGGCCAGGTGAATTGTGGGGTCAGTGACCTGGGTCAGGGTCTTACCTCATCCCTTTATAGTAGACGTGTGAGTGAATTAGTTATGACTCTTCGGAAGCATAATCACAATCACACCTGCTGCACTGGCGAAGATGAGCTGAGGCGAGGGTCGTGAGACAGTCTGTAACTACCCCTTTTAGAAGCTGTCAGTTAAACAGAATTTCCAGCACTTCACAATCTCCAAGTGGCCAAAAAGAAGAGGGAGAAAGAGAAACCGTCCCGCTTGTCACAGGAAGGGAGAGATGCTCTGCCTACTTTGTGTCAGCAGCTGTGTTGCTCAGTGATGTGCAGTGGGTGCCAAAAACACATTGTTGGCACACACTTTGCCCATCTGGAAAGGAGTCTTTGGAACAAGGATGGTGTGATGGGTAACACTGCTTGTCAGCTCGACAGAATTTAGAATGACCTAGGGGACAAATTCCTAGCTAGGCCTGTAAGCGAATGTCTAGATGGGGCTTTCTGTGGTAGGAAGGCACACCCTAAGGGCAGGCAGCATCATTCCCTGGGCTGCATTTCTAGAGCAAATAACACAAAGACAGGGAACTGAGCAGCGGCGCTCGTCTCTTCTGAGTGTGGACGCAGCGTGGTCAGCCAACTCATATTCCTGCCATATCCTCCCTGCCACGATGGACTGTCTTCCTTCAAACTGTGAGCCAAAATAAACCTTTTCTTCCTTAGGCTGCTTCTCATCAGGCATTTTATCACAGCAAAGAAAACAACTGATATACAGGGTCAGTTTGTTGATGACTAGCTTTGTGACTCTGTTAAACGATCTGCTTCTGGAACACAATAGAGAAGTAGTAACTGACTGACCACCAGCAAGTTAACATGTGCACTGGACTGGGGACCCTGGCCTGTGTTGGGGAGCACTGGGGAAACGCTGGTTCCTTTGCATTGCTTCCTCTAGGTTTTCTTTTGATTCCTTGAGGATGTTCCTTGAGAATTACTAAGTAACAGCTAGATCCTGATGGGTCATGAATCTCTCAGGACATCAATAATAGGTTTGTTAATTGTGTAGCTTCCCATCCTCAACCTTATAACGTACAATAGGTGTTCATCAAATGCTACAGACAGACTTAAAGCAAGTTTTGTTAAAAAAGGAAGACAAATATCTCATGTATTCTCTTATTTGCCCAATCTAGATTTTATAGCAGAGGTGGGAGATTGGGGAGAGAAGGAGAGTAGTGGGGGAGGAGGAGACCAGTGGGACAGGAGGTATAAGTGAGGTTATTGGTGTCCTTAGTGTTAGTGAAATGTAATCATATACATGAGTGAAAAGATCATAATGTCTTAGTATTTTGCACACTCATTAAATACAATTCTGAAAGTCAGCTTGGTTAAGATGGAGGTTCATCACATTTGCTTACTATTACATCTCTAGGGAAAGAGATGACTTGCTTGCTTGAAAGAGGCTGCCTGAAGGAAATGCATTGTGTTTAGCCCAACATAAGGTCACTGTCAAACTCATGGAATGGCTCTGTCTATGGGCAGGCACTCAGGTGTCATTCACAGCAGGGGCTGTGTAGATCTTCCACTCCCTGCTGGACTTTGTGCCTCAAACAGCACCTTGACTCATTAGATTAGCTCTCCACTGAATTGCAAGTTACAGTTCTTGAAGGGGGCTTCCCTCAGATGGCTTTTCAATGACTTCCTGTGGTGGGGGAAAGCTCTGAAATTCTATAAGTATTTGCATTTTGAAATGACTCTCCTTCCTCATCTCTTCCTCCTCCATCTTCTATAGGGTCTTATATAGCCCAAGCTGGCCTCAAACTCCTGTATAGTCTTATCATTCCATCTCTACTTCTGATTGCTGGGATTGCAGGGGTGGGCTAACATGCCCAGCTTATCAATTGCTGGGATTGCAGAGTTGGGCTACCATGCCCAACCTATCAGGAGCTCAGTATCAATCACAGGACTTCCTGCATGCTGGGTCACACTCTACCACCTGAGCTAGCCCCAGGCTAAGAATGGGAAAGAGCAGGCAAAGAGGAATCAGAATCAAAAGAATTTTTGAAGGTTAAGTCACAGTTCTTTCCCTTTCTTCCCATGTCCCCCTCTACCTTCGCTTCATCTCCTTCCCATAGCAGCAGAAGGCGTCCCTGGACAGTGGTCCCTTCCTGTTGTGTCCCTTTGCCAACCTCAGGGGGAGGCAGCCATTCAGCACCTTGGACTTTAGCCATGACTTCAAAATCACTGAATCAGGATTTCTATGCCAGTGAATTTTTTAACAGGAATGTCTTTCTCTGCATTTAAAATTTACTAATCATGTAGGTTATGGAGTAAGAGTCACAGATGCAAAATTAAGTTTAATTATTGTCTTTTGAAAACCTTTTCTCAAAGCTTGACAAGTTTATTTTCAAAGATATTTCAATGAACCCCATTTTCAAAGGGTCCATGGACACAGGCTTGGAAGGTTGCTAGTTACATGTGCCACACAGGTAGATGGACACAGTGAAGAAGAGACCAGAGCGCTATCTTAAGTCTTCCTAGCCACGTGTATCCCCTAAGTTCCTCTGTCACGGAAATTACACGTGATTTCATCACGCAAATAGTCCATTCTGCTATCCCTAATGGGGAAAATGAGTTTTACATAGCATGTAAATCACACTTCCACTCTCCAGAATCACATTGATGTAACTGAAATCAGCACTGGTCTCCTGCTTAATGTATTTTTAAAAGCAGCAAGGGAATTCAAATGTAGATGGCAAAATCAATTCCTGTCATCCCACAAGTCTGCTAACAGGTTTGGTCCAAAATTGTATCTCTCTCTTCCAGAGTCTGACATTTGAGACTATGGAATTATTTACTCTTGATTTTTTTTAGTTTAAATCAGTTTGCTGACATGTTTTGACATATGCTGTGAAGTCATATACTCCATTACCAGCCATTGTTCATGTTTCTGAAATTTAATTTTAATCCTTTTTTTGCATAGATAAAGATTCAAATAAAAGCCAGGAATTGTGCTATAAAAATTCAGCTTATGTATCCAGAGACCATTTCTACCTTTCTCTACAGGTTCTCCCACTGGCAAGAGTTCAGTTCAGAGCAACCAAAAAAAAATGGGTGGCTGGTGGAAATGTTTCACGGCAGAACAGAAGGTCACTATAGTGAGTGATGGCAGGAAAAAAAAGCAGGAAGAGAATGTCAACTGGAGCCGATGACAAGTGACTTCAGAGGAGTAGAAAATATCAATGACAAGGAGAGAAAGAAGGTGTTATGAATGGATGGTGTGAACTTTAGCGTCCTGAAGACAGTAAGATCATCCCACAATTATCCAGGGCCAGAACCCTGAATTCTGCGGTATGTTAGGTAGACTACGGTAGGAGCTTTGCAGAGGGAGGTAAGGTCAAAACGGTTCTACCGTAAGGAAATTATCCTGCTGCTAGCCCAGGTGCAGCCATTCTAACCGCACCAGACTTCCTTTCAGGGAACGTGCTACACTGGGATGGGGAAAACATGGCAGAAGATGAAGCAAGACCCAGGTAGACCCTAAGAAAGATTTTGATCCACCGTTGCCCACTTTCAGAGTGAAGGAGGTCACAAGTCGGGGGAGCGGGACCCTTAGCTAGCAGCTAGCGAGCATACAGAATGGCTCGATGCTAATAACGGACTGAGGCTCTGGTTTATGAAGGGATGCCCAGATTGGCTGAGACGCTGATGGATTTCTGACCTGAGATTTAGAGCAGAGAGGGGGACTTCTGCTCTTAGACCTGTAGGTAATGCATGATGATGCTGTGGCCTGGGAAGCTGGCGCTGATCTGTGAGGGCAACACGAAGATCCAGGCAGTTGGGGTTATTGCAAGGAAGCCCACGCGCTCACATCTGCAATGGTATTTGGAGCCAGGCAGCCTCAGAGAAGCCTGTGAGCTTCGGATCGCGCATGGCTGCAGCCTGGCTGTGTGCGGACACTCAGGGCCAACGCAACTTTAGTACGGTCTAACTCCTCACCAGTGTGTCAGTGAGGCTTAACAGAGACATGTTTGGCCTAGAATCAGTGTGTTTTACTAAAACACCACACAGCTGTCTCTTGTTTTTGGAATCCACGGCCACGCAATAGAGGACAGACTTCATCTGTGGGGAAATCTCAGGTGGCCTCATCAGAGAGAAAACCAGGTTGCAAACCACGGCGTGGAGGGGGAGACTCAGTGCCCGCAAAGGGGTGTGCAGCAAGAGGCTTCTGGGAACTGAATGGGTGTGAAGACCACCCAGAGATCTGGGAACAGTGCAGGTTCTGACTCAAGCAGACAGGCAGGGGCCTGGGACTCTGCTTTTCAGAGGGTTTCCCAGCGATACAAGTGCTACTGCTTCATGAACCCAGGTTTGCTTTGTGGCAAGGAATCGCGAGCACTTGAAACATCCCCGGCTTCTGTGCTGTTGTTGGTTGTTGAGACGAAGGAATGAGAGGTAGTTGGAATGGACCTGTGTTGCGCCCGGGCGCCTGGCTTCTTTGGCAGTGGTTGGCTCCTGGGCATGTCAGCCACTCCATGTCGACTCCTTTCTGCAACTTCACAGCATCAGTCCAAGATGCCCGCACTCGTCTTCAGAGAGCAGGTGCTGTGGAAGGTTAACTCAGCCTCCGCCTCTACTACAGAGCAGAGGAGGGTCTCTGCTACCAGCCAGGTAGGACATTTTGGTGATGACATTCTTACCAATAAGAAGGTCTGGGCTGGGCAAGGATAAGACTCCTATTCCTTTCAAGTATTCTCACTTTCCAGAAGTGCTTCCTCATCCATGATATGATTCAATCTTGTCTTGCTTGCTTTTCAAAAAAAAAAAAAAAAAGCAATAGATAGGATTTCCGTTCAAGTAGGTTTGGAACTCTGCATTCTGTGTAAAAGTTAATTGTTCAACATTGTTGCTGTTCTATGTCTTATGTCTTATGTTCTGTGTCTGGTGTCTTTCTTCCTCCTACATGGGTTATCGTAGTATGGAATCGTTGCCAGTTCAAACCTTAGCAGGTAAACTTCGTGTGGAAGGATCTTGAACCCTGGAAGTATGTCAAGATTTCCTGCAGTCTAGGAAACAGACATTGAGTCCCAAGCTCTGGGTTCCAATGCAAGTGCTTATCACGCTGACCTCAGCCAGTCAGCTGGCCAGGGCTCAGAATGGCTGCAGGTCATTGGGAACATGAACTGGACCTGAGACAGGACCTCTGTTTTGGGGGCAGGCGGCTTAGTTCCAGAGGCTGCAGAGCAAAGCTGGAGAGACGACTGATCAGGGTTTTAATAACTTGCAAAACCAGTGCTAACAACGGAGAGAAAATACTGCCACACTACAAAGACAGGAGTGGTCCCTGGCTACTGCCGATGTCTCCTGGGAGGGGTTTTATTAAAGTAATATTAAAGGCAACTGATGAAGAAAATTCACCTTCACACTACTGACCTGGTATTTTCTCTTTATCTAGGGCGTTTTCTTAGCCTTTATACATATGTCTAGCAGTTGCTTTCTAAACGGTGTTACTGCCTGCTGTTTTAAATTCACTGTGACATATTATTGTTTGCGGCACTTGAGTTTCTGTATGGTGTCTAATTATTTCATCCCATTCTGTTACGCGATTATGTAAACTCTCATCATTGACTCAAGTTATTCATTGTTTGGACAGCATATTGCAATGAACATCTATTTTATTACGGCCTTCATTTTTGAAAAATTACTTTCTTCAGATAAATTCCCCATAGTTGAATTACTGGATCCAAGTGGGTGACATTTTTAAGGAAATAAAAATCATTATTTCCAAAGGTTTGATCCAACAAAAATGCTTCTAGCAATGTCTCACTTTTCCCTGGTTGGCTCCATTTGGGTTAGAATTAAATGGTGCTTATTTGCTGTTTTTATACAAATAATACTGACTAAATGCCTCATTGTGTCACTATTTTTAATTCGTTCTTTTCTTTATGACTCTCCACAGCCTTTCGGCGTTTGTCAGTCCTGCAAGCATGCATTGTTAATCTGCGTTACTCACTTTGCACATACCCGAGGTTCTCCTTGGGAAAGAGGAAGCCTCTGATCAACCTTCCCTCTGGTCAACTCACCCTCCTTCTGCTCAACCTACCCTCTCTCTGCTCAACCCACCCTTCCTCCCACACCCTGCCCACACTGACCTTTCATATTTTCATGCTGTCACTCGTGAAGGCTCCCTTAAAGGGTCGAACCACTCAGCCTTCTCCCCAGCCTTCATTATGGCATTTGTGGAATACTTTGGTTTTTTTGCTCCTTCCACTCATCCTCTCATCCTTTCTCTTCCTTCTTCCTGCAAGTCCCGGTTCTCTCACCAGAAACGCCATTTCTACTTCTGTACTATATGTATTCTAGCACCTTCTTCTTTTGCCCCTCTCCTATTCCTGTACTCACAACATATACCACACATGTCATACACATGTAGAAAACTTCCAATTTTGGATCCTCACATGCAAAAAAAGCACATAACGTGTCATTCCGTGTCAGGATGATGTGGCCTAATATATTAATTCTCAGTTGCCCCCGTGTCCATACACATGCTTCATTTCACTCTGTGCTGAGTAAAAGTGCATCATGTGCCACACTTCTTCAACTGTGCATCCATAGGTGGACATCTACACTGGTTCGATTTCCAAGTTACTGTGAGTAACACTGTTGCAAACATGGATGCGTGAGAATGTTTGTGGTGTGTTGACTTCCTGCTCTTCAAGTAGAAACCCAGAATGGCATAGCAGAGTCCTATAGTATTTGTATTTTTCAGACTTTTGAGGACCTTCCCCACTGATTTCTACTTTGGCTTCACAAATTTACATTTCAGAACGGAATATTTTCTTTGCTGGCAAGTGCCAGTATTGTGGATAATATCTTATTTATTTTGTTGTATTCCAAAATGCTATTTACGTGTTTAAAGAAGACAAGGCAATAAACACGAAGAGAAAACCCAACACTGGTAATCCCCTTTTAAGCTTTGGAAGAGTGTGGTGACCACACATTAAAATCTGCTCTAGGTAGGTTACTCAGTATTAACTGTAGTCCTTGTGATGCACATTAGAGCCCCAGAATTCAATCCATTCCACAACTGATATTCTGAATCAGCATGTCCTGATTCTCCCCAATCCCTAGTAACCCCTAGTAATCTTTGCTTCTATGATTTCAACTGTTTGGTCCTTTCCAAGAACCAGACAGTATTTGCTTCTATGCACCTGAGTTATTTTACATTAGCACAATATCCTCCAAGGTCATTCTCACTGTCACAGATGGAAGGATTTCCTTTTCAATGACTGAATGATATTCTGTCCATGGTACATATGTATTAGAATTTCTTTATTTATCTATGGAAGGATGATCTATGTTTTACACCCTTTGGGTGCATAGCCATAGGGAGATTACAGGCTCCTTGTTGGTTCTATTTTATCCTGTGTGCGTGTGTGTGTGTGTGTGTACACGGATATGTAGTACATACGGAGGACAGAGGTTTACATCAATGTCTTGTCAATCATTCATCTTGTTTTTTGAGGCATGGTCTCGCTGACTTATGACATTTTGGATAGGTCGGCTGGGCCAGACAGCCCTAAGATCTCCTGCCTCTACCGTCTCAGCACTAAGAGTGCAGACATATGCCAGCAGAGGATCCAAAATAAAGTCTTTATGTTTACACAGTGAGCACTGTACTGATTGAGCCATTCCCCAGTCCTCTATTTTCTGCTTTTTTGAGGAGCTTTCAATAATGTTTGTTGTTGTTAGGGGGTGGCCCAGCTCACGTCGCCACCTGAGGTGATAATGCTTTTGCTCTTTCACATGTTAGTGCCATATTGCCCGTGACTGGCATTTTGCCCATATTTGCTCAATATGATGTTCTTTAATAGCTTGTATCATTTAGAGCTCAGGAAACAATATAGATGGCAGTAGTCTATCATGGTTCTACATGAAAAATAAATCTCTTTGTCCTCTGACTCTTGGTTTGAAGTATTCTATCTTGCTACTTGTCGATCTTCTTTCTTCTAGATTGCAACATTTTATTATTGAGACATATTGCATAATTACACATTTTAGCAGTATTTCAAAAATTAAAGGACCTATAAGTTTAAGGTATCAATGTAAAATGCTGTAATAATCAATTTCATTCTGATTTTGTTTGAATATGCTGTTATAGAATGTGACTTTCTGAAGTGCTCAAGGCTAATGCAACAACTTTTTATTAATGACATTTAGCTGTGAATGCAGACCGGGACAGTAGAATTCTCTCTTTGTGTTGTCACAATTTGGAAGCCATGTTAAAAAAATTGGGAGAAGCAGGGGCTGGAGAGGTGGCCCAGGGGTTAAGCCTCTGCCTTGCAGGCGGAAGGTCCTGAGTTCGGATCCTAGACCCCACGTATAGACACCGGGCGGAAGCGGGGGCGGCCTGCGTTTCTGGTTCTGGTAGAGCGGAGCCTGTGAGTAAACAAGGAGGAGGTGGAGGTGGTTCCCGAATGTGCCTGTGGTTCTACACACATAAACACATACATACACACACATACATACACACACGCGCACACATGCATACAATTGAACAAATAATAAAAAAATAAAAAAATTGGGAGAAGCAGATATCTCTGTGAGTTTTGTTTTTTATCCTAGAATAACAAGTGAGGCCATGATCATTCTTAAGAATGTAGCCAGTAATGGCTATTGCCAAATTTTCATTGATGAATAACATAAAGAAGGAAGGGGAAAAAAGCATGTTTCTTTATTCTATTGTTATAGACTTCTTTATTTTCATGCTGTGTGTGTGTGTAAACTGAATCATGAAGAATCATTCACCTCAGTTTCCTAAGCCAGGAGTTTTGCTTTCCTGAGGTAGATAATAAAAGTATATCAACAAAACGTTAGTGGTTAGTGTAAGCACAAGTTCTTGTTTCAACATGTGATGGTTAGTTTGTGGGCTGCCTCTGAGTTTACTTGAGATAGGTTCTCTAGATGAAGGTTGGCCTCTGGACATGCTTGTGAGGGATTGTCTTGACTGGATTACTTGACTTGGGAAGACCCAATCCGTTGTGGGCTGGACCATTCCTTGGTCCATGGTCTGGGACTAAACAAGGATGGAGACAGTGAACTGAGCACTAGCAAGCAGGCATCCATCCCTGCTTCCTGCTGTTGGTCCTGATGTGGCGATGGATGTAGTGCGACTGCTCAAGTTCCTGCTGTTGTGGCTTCTTTACCCTGCTGGACTGAATGGAGGCTTGTGAGTCCCTGTAGCCTTCCTCCTCTGAGCTGCTTCGGTTGGTATTTTGTTGAAGCAACATGTGAAAAACTCAAGCACTGCTCTGGTGGTTCTTTCTCCTTCAAGAATTCACTGCATATCTTTTTCTAGCTAGTGTTTCTTGTGAGGTAGTAAGTAATTAAACAAAAATGGACTTTTTTGATAGGAGTAAACTGAAAATATTTATTGAACTGACAGAAATATTTTATGTAAAATATTATTTTTCTGATAAAACAGGGCCATTTCAAAACCATAACTAAGATCTCCATTAATGTTATTATGTGTTCATTACTGCAGACATATTTGTTACGGGTTTAAGACTGAGTTACACAGTTAGCTGATTGAACTTCATAGTATAATCTTCAGGGAGGTGATGCCTGAATGGATTTATTAAGTTACTTCTGGAGGTTTAAATGACTTAGTGAAAATTGAATTTTTAAGGTACAAGATGGCAGGTAATAAATTTGATGCTGCTTATGACATACAACCCAGCAGAGGCTCCATGCATTTAAACAAAAGGCGGCTCGCTCTGACCACACCTGAAGGCAACTCGAAATGAATTTTGGGAAAGGCAGAAAGCAGAGCGGAGCCACTGACATGCTTCTCTTAGTCTCATCTACCACGAAATTTTGAAAAAGCAAGTCATAGATGTAAAAAGGAGTGAGAGAGCCAGAAAGTTACTGGGGATTAATTCATTAATTCACGTAGATTAAGTGAAACATAAAATAATTTTTTAAAGAATTTTCTCTCTGAGTTGATGCTATGGTTTAAAAGGTGGGGTTGAGACATTTTTTTTCTGTACCCTGAGGTTCATTGCTTTTAACACTTTGTGTGTGTAGTATGTGTGCACGCAATCCTGTATGTATACACAATGGATGTGGAATGTGCTCTTCTATTGCTCTTCTCCTCCTTTTATGAGACAACCATTGTTACCACACTGAAGCTACAGATCTGGTCACCGCTGAAGCAATGCTAACTGATGAGAAAGACAGTTCTTTCTTTTAAGGATATGGCTGTCCATGGGTAGACAGATGTTACACAGGTAGTAACGTGAATGTTGATAGGGATGCATGCTATGAAGAGTGTGATAGGGAGATGGGGAAAGGAGAAGCTCTTTTAAGAGCCAGGCATGGCCTGAGATGGGGATTGTTGCAGTTCACGTGCATGGTTACTGATAAATGACCATCAAATGGCTTAAGGGAACAAGAGTTTATTCTCTTACGATTTCTGGTTACAGTTCTCAGTCCAGCTTGGCAGGAAAGCATGCACCAACACCAGGGCCGAGGGAACTGGCCACACTATCACCACATAACGGCTGAGAGAGGGACAATCCTTATTTGCCAGACCAGCATGTCTGGCCAAGTATACAGAAGGATGCCAACTCTTTCAACCAGCTCTCCCTAATACCACTCACCCTAGGTTGGGCCTTCCTCATCAGCTAGACAATTTCCTTCAGGTTCGCTCTGGGCTCAACTCAACCACTAATTCTCCACAAATGTGCCCAGACCTCAAACCCTCGACTGTCAAGTTAACACCTGTGCCTAACCATGACAGGGATTATATTGCAGAATAGAGCCTGCCTCCACCTCTCATTCTGTGTCATAGTTAGATGCAGGTGTCAACTTAATAGTTGAGTGTTTGAGCTCAAGGCCCTTTTGTAGAGAATTGGTAGAGTTAAGCCCAGAGCAAACATGCAGAAGATTGTTTAGTGGATGGGGAAGGCACAGCCCATGGCGGGCAGGACTAGTCTCCTACAGACAAATAAAATATAGGGAAATGTCTGAGAAAGGGGCATCCTTGTGCATACTTGACCAGACTTGCTGGCTGGCAAATAAGGATTGTCCTTCTCTCTGTTATATGGATATGGTGTGGCCAGTTCCTTGGCCTTTGGTGATGCATGCCCTTCTGCCAAGCTGGACTAAAAACTGTAATCAGACTGTTGTGTAAGAGAATAAACCCTTCTTCCCTTAAGCAGTTTTGTCATGATTTTATCAGCAGCCGTGCAGGTGAACTACTACACCCTGGGAACCCCTTGGAAGAGACTATCAGCAACAAAAGTCTCTGGTCTGGGATCCCCTAGGGTGTCTGTTATATTGAACCAGTGTCACCCTAAATCAGTGACTCTGTTGATTGAACATGATAGATCACCCAGGGAGCTTGAAAATATGACATACCTGATTCCCATCCTCAAGGGTTTCACACCATTGGTGAGGCCTGCAAGGAGCTTTGTGACAGCTCCAGTCGCTGCTCCCTGGAGCACTGAGTCAGCTCCCACACACTGCTCCCTGGAGCATTGAGTCAGCTCCTACACACTGCTCCCTGGAGCATTGAGTCAGCTCCCACATGGAGCTCAGTTGGAGACCTCAAACCTTTGCTCTCAAGCTTGTTGTGTGTTTATCAGTCATGTAGAAGGCTGAGGATTCCTGGCTGGCTCAACTCACCTCCAGATTGTAATAGAGCCCAGAGGGATGTGGCCCAGGGATCTTTCCAACCAGCTTTGCAAGTGATGCTGTTGCTGGCCTGGGAGCTGAATCCATTTCTTCATAGGACTTCATGGGAGGAGATCATAAGCAGAGTCAAGAAAATTATCCAGAACAGCATCACTTGCAAAGCTGGTTGGAGAGAAAGAAGACAAAGAAGGCAGCTAACATCTCCATGCCCACTTGCTTTTTTCTTTTTCTTCCTTTTTTTTTTTTTTTTTTTGGTGAGAGCGTGTGTGTGTGTGTGTGTGTGTGCATGATGTATATAAGTGCAGGTCACACATACAGAGATCAGAGGTCAACTTTGAGAAGTTGGTTGCTTTCCACTTTCTAGGTGCTAGGGTTCAAATTCAACTTATTAGACTTGTACAATCAGTGCTTTAACCTACTGGTCCGTCCCGTTAGCCCCTCCAATTCTACTTTTTAAATGCCAATTTTTCTTTCCATTTTCCTCCTCTATTACCTTTGTGATGTAACAAAATGAGGAACATGGTCTGTTCCTCCTCATGTGGCCACTTTGCCTTTTATATCTGGGAGTGCAGCAGGTGGCTTAATCAGAATGTAATTGCCCAGGTAGAAATTGAGTAATTCTATAGCAGGGTTTATTAAAGTTCTCTCCTGTGGTTCTTTTCTACTTCCTTTTGCAGCTGGTCCTCTTAGAAGCTATTATCAAGTGTCTAGGCCTCGGGTTGCTCTTGGAAGCCAAGGCGAGGTAATCTGGCCTAACTGGTACTTGATAACTTGTGAACTTTTATTGCTGTGACTTGAGCAATGTTGAAAGTACAGACTGACCTGAAGGGGAGCAAAACCAGCTAGGAGTGTTGAAGAACCTGTGGGATAAATAGGCATTCCTCATGCTGTGGAGACAAGAAAATGGTGTAAAAGTTTTATTTTTTAATTTCAATAATATGTATCATTTGTACAAAATTAACCAAGTTCTCCACAGTAGTTCTATACATGCATGAAGTATGTATAGTTAAAATCCAGCTGTCCCTTTTAAACATGTCTACCTTATTTTGTTTAACATAACACCCTATAGTTCCACCTATTTTGTTGTAATTAATTAAATATCATTTTCCTTTATGGTAGAATAATATGCCACTGTGTTTATTATCACATATCATTTAGTTTTATACTTGTTGCCAAACACCCAGACTGACTACATGTTAGTTACTATGAGAAATGCCATAGTAACCATGGAGTGTGGGTATCTCTTTGGTATGCAAATATCATTTCCTTTGGATATATACTCAGAAATTGGATACTACATCATGGACAGGTTAACTTTTGTATATTTTTCTTAAAGAAACTACCTCGTTCTGCATCATAAATTTATATTCCCACTAAAATGATAGATGTTACGTCTTGTTGGCATTTAAATTTTTTTTTATTTTGCTTTTAACAGTCATTCCAACTGGGGTGATATAGTACCTCATCAATTTTGATTTTCATTTCTGATTACTATAACCTTTAACTTTTTTGTTTATTTGTTAGCCATTTGCATTTCTTTTGAGAAATGTCTTGGTCTGAAGACTCACCCATTTTTCATCATATACTTAACTTTTTTGAGTATCTTATGGGTTGTGAATATTAACAGTCCGTCGGGTGATTAGTTGGCAAGAACTTTCTCCCGTGCCTTAGGTGGTCTCCTCTCTCTACTTAGTGTTTCAATTGCTGCACAGAAATCTTTAATTTCGCATGACCCCTGTTGTTCATTTTGGTGTTTGTTCCTGTGCTTTTGGGGTCCTGTCCAGACAGGGATTGTTTGAGGTAATTTCTTTAACTGTCTCCCTCAAGTAGATTCAGCTTCAGGTCTTGGTGTGGGGTCTATCATCCCTTTAAGATGTGGTTTAGAGAGATCAAATCTCAGTCTTCTACATGTGGGAATACAGGGATCTAGTATCCTGTTTTCAAAGGGTGTTTCTGGAAATGTTGAGAATAAATTGATAGAGGTGTGTGCTTTTATGTTTTGATTCTCTGTTCTGTTCATTAGTCTATGTGTCTGCATTTATGCCAATGCCACACTATTAATGTTACTGTATGTATTAGGGTTCTATAGAGTCACGGAATTCACAGAATGAATATATATATATATATATATATATATATAATATACATAGGAAATATATTGAGTTGGCTTACAGATATGGCTGAGGTAGTCCAGCAAAGGCTGTCAGTAGCCAAGGTAGTTCCAACGATGGCTGCCAATAGCTAGCTGCTCAGTTCAGTAGTCAAGTAGGTGATGGCTGAAGGCTGGAGAACTCCTAGAGTCCTAGTCTAGTGGAAGGTTGAAGGAACCGGGCGGCCGGAAGGAAGAACGATTCCTAGCACAGCTGCAAGAAAGTTTCTGTTCTCCTTGGTGGCTCCTTTTTATATGATGTCATATTGGGAGGATCCTATAAGAGCTTTGGAATTCTGATAGGATCTAGGATGTGTACAATCCTTTCAAGTAGTCTCAGATGATCCTTTCCAGAGGTGGTCTCAGCCCAGCTTAGTTAATACCGGGTGTATCAAGTTGACACCCAGGCTTAACTATCACACTATACCTCTGCAAGGGTATTATCATGCCTCCAATGTTTGCTTTGGTTACTCAGGGTCGTTTGTATTTCCATATGAAATTTAAAATTTCATTCATTCATTTATCTACTTATTTATTTATTTTAGTGCTGTGAAGAATAATATTTACATTTTGATGAGAGTTGTATGCTGGGAATCTATGAATCACTTTGGGTAGTGTGGACATTAACAATACTACACTGTATCCAAAAACATGGAAAACTTTCCAGTTTCTGTGTATTTGTGTTATTTGTGTCTTCCAAATTATATCAGCAGAATTTTATGGTTTTTATTTTCTATTGAAAAAAATCTTTCTCTTCCTTGTATAATTGTATCCCTAGTTTTGTTGTTTCTGATATTGGGAATGGGATTCAGTTCATGATTTCTTTCTCAGCAAATTAATTATTACTCTAAAGAAAACTTTTTATTTTTGTTTGTTGATTTTGTATCCTCATTTACTGAATCTTTTCATCAGTTTTAGAGTATTTTATGAAATCTTTCCTTATGTATCATATCACATAAAAACAAGTATAATTTGACATTCTATGTATGTTTATGCCATGTGTGGCAGGTGTATGTGTGTGTGAACATGCATAAATTGGTGCCATAGTGTAGTGCATGCAGAGGTCACAAGTTAGCTTTGGGTGTTTGTCCATGCTTTATACCTTCTTTGAGTCTTTTGTGTCTTCTTTTTTCCTTTACATGCCAGGTTAGCTGACCTGCAATATTTTAGGATTCTCCTATCTCCACCCACCATCTCCTTGTAGAATGTAGGATGCTTCTGCTACATGTTGATTTTATGTGGATTCTTCAGATTTAATCTCAGATTTTCATGCTTGCATGGCAAGTACTTTTACTTATTGAGTTAATTCCCCAGCCTAGTGTATGGATCATAATCAGAAGAAGAAGAAGAGCAACAGTCTATAAGCTTAAAAGAAACCAAGGAAACTCTCAGAATCTCTTTGAATAATTTTGTGCTATGAAAGTACCTTGAACTTGTAGAACATTGATTTTTTTTTCTTTTAAAAGTCTGTTCACATATAAACTCCATTTTTTAAAGTACTCATAAAAACAAGTAAGTGAGCAAATGTTCCTTAGGTGGAAGTGGGCAGCAGTGACCCACTGAGTGTGGAATAAGAAATGTCCTTCAAATTTCACTTATATTCTAGTCCTTACTATGCATTTACTATGCACATGGAAATAGTTTTTAAAGCATTCTGTTAGGAAAAAATGTAATTTCTTATTTTACCCAAGCTCATGTAGAAAGATGCTATATTGAATCTACCCATTTGAGAGAGTGAAGTCAAATTAAAGCAAATGGAACACCATCCATCGCCAGTATCTGGGTCTGTGTGCTTTCTCTTCTGGGTTTTGGCACAAAGGTTTTCAAGAACCTATAACTATGTGCATTGCAAATTTCCTTGGCACATCTGTTTCAAAATTCCATTGCTTTCTATTTGTGCTTCTGTAGCAGAATACCTGAACTGGCAATTTCTTTTCTTTTAGTTTTTTTTTTTGTGTGTGTATATTGAATAGATATAATAATAGGTATCACTATAACATTTCCATACAATGTATTTTGATCTTGTTCACCCCTATCATCTCCTTTTGTTCCTTTTCTGTTTCTTCTAATGCCTTTCTTTCCAACTATTTCCCCTTTTATTATCATGCAGTGTGTGTGTGTGTGTGTGTGTGTGTGTGTGTGTGTGTGTGTGTGCATTCATGCATATATGCCAATAAGTTTAACTAGACTCCTTCACAGAAGCATACATAATTTAACCAGTGACTCTATCATTGAAGAAAATACCTTCTCCTTTCAGCAACATGTAATTGCCTATAGATCTTCAAGGAAGCATAGGGACTCATGAGACCCACCCCCTCTACTTAAAAATGATGATGGATCCCACCTTGTGCAGGTCTTCGTCTTGTACAGGTCATCATAGCTGTGAAGAGAGCTCAAAAGCGCAGTGGTCATTGGCCAATGGCCACATGGCATAATTTCCTCGCTACCTGCCCATTTCATTCCTCTGGCTTGTGGATTCTTTCTGCCCCTCTTCCACCCTGTTCCTTGAACCTTGGCGAGGTGATACAGATGCCTTACTTCAGGCTCAGCACTCCACACTCACTTATTCTCAGCACCAGAGCCAGTGATGGGTCTCTTTAGCAGCTACCACCCACTCTGCAAAAAGAAGCGTCTCTGACTGAAGCTGACAACAGCACTGATCTATATGTGTAAGCATAAATATTTAGAAGGCAGTGTGACAAGCTCATCACATGAGATGGTGAGACTGAGATCAAGCAGGGTCACCAGGATCTGTTGCTTGGTGTAGGCTTCATCCTCCAGGGCAGAAGAATACTGCAGATCATACAGAGTATCTTTTATCTCATTAATAAGGACAGAAATCGTGTGGCCTACTCATCTCCTACAAGCATCTGCTGTTCATACTGTGGCATGGCAGTGCTTGGATTTTTCAGGAGAACACACTCAAACCATAATGATCAATGAAGGAAGGTATGCTCAAATGCCGCTATCAGGATTCAAGGTGTTCATGCCAAGCACATATACAAATGAGAAGATTTTTTATTTTTAGTGAAAAAGATGGTAACGCATAGACGTCTTATTTTATCCAGACTGCTATAACTTTTCATAACAAATCTATATGAATATCTGGCCCATGCAGTGAGAATATATATTGTGCTAATTTTTGGATATCTATAAATGCCCAGCAGTTTTCTGATGACATTGTGGGAGTTCTGTCACTACTGGTGACAGACGGAAGATCAGCCTGTTCTCATGAAGTGGTTGGTCCTCTTCACTGTGACATGCTGTTGGTGAAATAGATACTTCACTTGGTTGAGGAACACAAAGTACATGCTCCAATCAGTCACTGTGAAACAAAGTCTAGGGAGATTTGGGGACCCATTTTCTCTATAAAATAAGGAATCACTATGTGGGAAAAGACTTGAGAATGCTTGTGTTTATTTTAAAACAGAAAACAAAAGGATCAGAGATGGTAGACTAGAAATTCTTGCAGCTGCTTGGGAGAGGTGCTTTTAGAGACTGACAAGTGGCCGCATGACAAAGAAATTAGAATCTTTAGAGAAACAGCAGAAAACCCAGAGTATCAGAACTGCAAGTTTAGATTTTGATTTGGACAACAGCACAGAAGAGAGAAAGTTTGGCTCTGTGAACTTAGTTTAGAGACCATGTGGCTTTGAAATTAATTTCCACTTCCCCTTGTGCCTTGTTGAGAAATGGAAAAGAAAGGACGACTGGAGAGATGGCTCTGCTTTCCAAACAGAAGGTCTGGAGTTCTGATCACGTGACCCATGTAAAAAAAAAAAAAAAAGTCAAGTGGAAATGGCTACCACCCACCAGGGCCAGACAGAGCCTGGGAAATCCCAAGGGAAGCCAAAAAGGAGGTAGACACTGCAGGATGATTCCAGAAGTCTCCTTTGGTCCTCCACAGGGACACACAATGCCCTCTGATACACACACACACACACACACACACACACACACTCACACACACACTCATAAATAAATAGGAAGAAGGAATGAGAGAGATAGCTTGGGGGGAGAAAGAGTTTGGGGAAGGAAGAGGGAGAGGAGAACATCAATAAAGAAAGCAGAGGGGTACTGAGAAGCTGACCTCCACAGCATAAGGGCCTGATGACACCTTGATAGGCGACAGATGAAGAGTGGTGTTTATTTGCCACCTTTGTGTGTAAGAAACGACACATTTATTTTTCTAAGCCACATTCAGATCCACTGAGTGCCTAGTTGGCCTGCCAAGTGGGAATTCACTTTCAGTCATTACCAGGACTCCTTGTCACTTGGATCGGCCTGAAGGACTGAGAATCCATTATTTATATATTTATTTATCTGTTTTTACCTCTGAAAGCCTTTCAAGTGAAAAATCCCTTATGATTTCTGCTTACATCTACATCCCATAATAATAGTCCTTTGCATATCAAGGGTGAATCTCTACCCTCCCCCCAATGTCTCCTCTCTCTCTCCCTTCCCTTTTGGTTCATTAGCATAATCAACCTCAGATTTCTTTTGTCATTATTTGTTTGTTTTCTTTGGGAGCTAGAGCCAGCTGCTGCTCTGTCAAGACAGGAACACCCTTGAGGCACAGGGATAAAAGCCTCAGGTCGCTCTGTTAAAATGGAGCAGGGAGAGGGTGCAGAGAGAACAAAATGCAGATGCATAATTAAGAAGGTACCTTATTACGAAAATAAAATGTCTAAAGTGCTCCCTTCCCTGAATCTTCTGGGAAAATTAAGCCTATTTGGAGCTACAGTGCGTGTTTTACTTTATATACTGTTGAGGATTTCAGTTCTAGGTGTGGTGGTGCATTCTGAGGAGTAAACCTCATTTGCCAGACTGCAAGAATGTAACCTTGGCACTTTGGAAGTGGAGGCGGGAAGAGTTCAAGGCTATCCTTGGCTACAAGTACAGTTCTAGGTTCCTATGATCTGTCTCAAAAACAAACAAATAAGCAAACAGACCAAAAAAACCCCAAACTTGTCACATTATTCCCTGAGAATATATAAAAATCCTGCTGGAGAAATGAGGGGAGAAGTGGAAGGGGGCATGACATTATTCCTAATGTTTTACCACCTTTGGGATAGGACTGCTTATCCTTTTCACTGATGATGAGGATGATGGCACATAACCGACATAATTACCCTGCCATAAGCCTGAAACTATACCAGATGTTAGTGGTACACAGGCAAACCTGAATTCATACCAACGCCAGGAACTGAGGGAATGGCCCATACCATATCTTTAGGGATTGCTGAGAGAGGAGTAAACCTTATTTGCCAGACTGCAAATCTACGAAAGTATGAAGTAGGCCAAACTATTGCAGCAGCTCCCTCTGTCTTATCGACCCATCCAGGGAATAGTCCCATCCACTATGGGGTGGTTCTACCCATCAGACTTGCTCAGAGGTTCCTCCTCTAATTTCTCACAGGTATGCTCAAGACTTTAGCCTTCAATTGTCAAGTTATAGCCTATATCTAACGAATACATTTGTTAAAGAGGATATTGACCGGGAATAAAAGAGATCCTGTAAGCTGAAATGAGGGAATGTAAAAAGAACCTCATTAAACCACTGAGTCCCTAAATACTGGTGAACATTTTTACCAGTGAAGAAGGGGTGTCCCTGACCCCTGTGGAGGAAAACATATGTGCCTCTGCCTGAGATTAACTCTCATCACCTGACAAAGCTGCACCAGGCTGTCTCCCCTGAAACAGCTGTCATGCACAGCAATGTGAATTTTTCTCAGGACCCACCCTCACCACCTCTAAACCTGCACAGTAGATTGAAGTCCCCAACATGCCTAACTTGAAGTTCAGGAAGTGGTACACTGTATTGTTTGTTTCTCTGCAGACTCTCAGCTAATATGCACATTACAAGGGTGGCCTTGACTTAAAGCTAAGTCCAAGGAGACAGATCATAGCCATCTCCAAGTTCAAGTTGTAGTTCAAACCTCGGATCCTACTTCTAGAACAAGGAATAACTCTTCTAAAATCAATCTTGAGGAAAGAACGCGTCCTCTTATTAGACAGACAAACCAAAGAGAAAGAGATTCCCAGTGGGAATAAGTTCCCTGTGTCTGCGTTCTCCTTGTACTTCTCCGATTCGACCCCTCTTGGTGGCACCAGACACCCTCATTTGTTTATCACTTCAGCCTTTTGAAAAAGATGTCTAAGGAGATGTCTCGACTTTTTTCCCCATGGAAGCTAATTTTTCATACTTCTTCTAAAATTCTACACTCTGAAAGATCCAGACTAATGGATGTCTTCAACGTTCACCAACTCCTGACAGTTGTTCTCCTTAGAACAGAACAAGTGATGTGAGACAGAATCCACAGGATCCTTGTGCTACCACAGAAGGAAAATGGGCCCCACTGTGATTTCTCAAGCATCTTTCAGTTGACAGTTCGTGAGTCTGAGTCTCAGGCCATAGACACATGAAAAATGCTGTTCTTTACCCAGGGGTTTATTAGCACCCAAAGTACTCACTTCTTCAATTTGTTTCAAGATTAGAAGGGAAAGTAAATTTTCTGGAAAAGAATTGAAAATTAGAAGTCTAAGAACTACTAATAGCCTCTGTTTGTACCTAATCAAAGTCAGCAGAAAGTTTTATATCTGTTGGAGTATCTAAATATTTTTCTATACGTATATGTCTCTGTGTATTAATTGTTCACGTACATGTTAATATAGACAGATTGAATTATCGGAAATGCTTGGGATCAACCTTGGGACCAAAGTGCTTCAAGTTGCTTTTATTTTCTTAGAATTTGAAGTATTTACCTGGACTTTATCAGTCAGGCCTTTCAAATCCAAAAATCCAATGTGTGCTAAAGTCCAACCTTACTGCTAATACTCAAAAAAGTTTTAAATTGTTATGTTGAATCTTTCTGTGGCCTGTATACTATATATATGTATAGTTTATGTGTAAGAACTATATATTATTATTTAAGAATTAGAGTTCAAAACAATCCAATTTTTCCTTCAAAATTAGTAAATAGGACACTCCAGGAAACTCTGTAACTTTTTTTGTTCAAACAATGAAGCAGATACAATAAAACTACTTTGGTATCAAATTTAATTCATATATTTTTAACTATTAACAAATTTCCCAAGTTTTTTATTTGCTGGTAGAAAATACCATTTATATCTGAAAAGAAGTTTCCTTTTGATGATAGCATTGTACATTAGGCATAATATGGGTTAGTTTCAAAGATCTGACAGAATGAAAGAGAATAGATCTGAACTTGGTCTGAGATGCATCTTTGTCTTCCCCCAAACCCAAGATTTCTGTAAAGATTATTTGATCCTTCCACAGAAACTCCCTGTTTTTTTATTTAAATCCTTGTCTAATCCTCCTCTTTCTCTAAAAGGACTGTTCAGTGTCAGACCTTCATTTATTTTATGTTCCTTCATAATCCAGGTTGCAGCAAATTAATCAGCCATTCTTGGTTTTGCATGCAGAGAAAAACCATCCCACGTGTATTAGTCAGGGTTCTCTAGAGTCGCAGAATCAACAGAATGAATATATATATATATATATGGGAATTTATTAAGTCAACTTACGAGATATAGCTGAGGTAGTCCAATAATGGCTGCCAGTAACTGCTCAGTCCAGTCTTCCAGTAGATAACGGATGAAGGATTCCTAGAGAGTCTCTTGTCCCATTGAAGACTTGGAGGGTTGGAGAGCTGGAGGGTTGAAGAAACCAGATGACAGGAAGGAAGAACATTTTCTAGCACAGCTTCAGAGAGTCTCTCCTCTTCCCAGGCTCCTTTTATCTGGTCTGCTACTGGGAGGATCCAATGGGATCTAGGGCTGGACTTTGTATTGTAAATATGTTGATCCACATCATCTCTTCAGATGGTTTCAGCTGATCTTAGTGATGCCAGGTGTGTCAAGTTGACACTCAGGATTAACTATCACACCAAGTCAAGGCCTGCGCACTTGTGTGGCCTCTAGAAGATGGGAAAGATCTTCACTTGACAGCTATCAAGAAAATGGTGACAACAGTCCTACATTGAAAAGAACCAATTTTTGCCCCTAAACTGAAAGACCAAAAACATATATTCTCCCTTTTCATGTCTGGAATAAGAAATCCTGGCCAGCAACCTGAATTTAATCCTAATGAGCCAGAACCATTATCAGCTTATGCTGTTTTGAGCATTAGGTCTGTGGCACTTTGTTCTAGCAGCAAAAGAAAACTAATACATCAGGAGAAAGTCTTTCTATTAATGCAGAAAGAAAATGATAATAACATGTATGGAAATAATCCTGCTGTGCTTTAATCTTGTTATTTTTAAATTGAAGTTACAAGTAGTCATATTACTTAGGACACTGTAGAATTCTTCATGTTCCATCCCAATCTCTGTTGTGAGTCTCTTGAACAAACTTGAATGGGGGAAATGAGGGATACACTCCACTAGTTGTTCCTCTGAAAATGGGTAACATGGATGCCTTTTTTTCTTTTAATCTCTCCACCAGCTAAGCCCAATCCCAAGGACTATTTCTTAAATACGGAAAGCAGCAATTTTACCTTTGGGAAATAATCTTGTGGAACTATAATTTGCTTCTAACCGCATTTTAAGAAAACAGGCCATATTGTCTTTTAAACTTTACCCCTCTTAAGTAGACTGTGAGAGATTTACAAGCCCTAGCCCAAGGAATAACAATCTGTGGCGAATTTATACCAAGATACGAGTTATAAAGAAAAGAAATGTCGACTTCATCATGGTGATTCAAAAGCAAAGCTTTTAGGGGTTTCAATTTATTTTAGACAGAACAGATAAACCTCTGTTGGTATTTGATAATGCCAGCTGCTGCTCACCTGTGCCATGGTTGCCACTTTTGTAGATATTTTGGTTATTTAGGGAAATATGAGCAGCAGGAAAGACAGTTAAACCCTTGTGAGAATTAAATCTTCAAATGGAAAACTCACTCCGGGCCTTAGTGACAAGCTTCTTCTAGGAGCCCATTGAAACTGAAGTTCCCACTAATAAACTTGGAATCACAACCTGAAATCTCCCTCTACCCCTAGTTTGAGAGGCTTCAGCTGCATGTTTCTCTAAGGTGTAAAGTGAAGCCAACTGCTGGGATTCATGCTGTCTGTTCAGTCTCTGGGTCAGCTAGATACAGACTGGCTGCTCTCCCCAGGTGTGTGATAACTGGCTGTGGTGGGGAAACCTCCTTACCATGCAGAACACAACAGAACAGCACCTGCACGGGCCTAGCAACTAGATCTCCCACCAATAGAGAGAGGCTGCTCCTCCGGGCAGTGATGACACAGCAAAGCAGAGAGTCATAACTAGTTAGCATAGTATTTGCTAAAGAGAGTAAAAGAAAAGCAGCAGAGAAATCTCAAGAAATTTCAAGTTCAACCCAGAGTCTAAGGAAGGATACTATTAGAAATATTCCCTCAAAGATAAATTTATCCTTAAAGACAAGTTAAATCTCATAATGAGAATGAACATTTCTTCTTCCTTAGTATTTATTTTATATTCCCATCTATATTATAAAAATTAGATAACCTTGAAATATAGTCTAGCATGTATTCTTAAATTTAAAAATGTAGTAAAGCAGCATGGTATGAATTATTGAAGAGATAAACAGTATGTCATTTTTAAAGAGTTGCAAAGACTTACACTTGTATTTTAAAGAGCTATAGACTATGCATATACAGACATATATAATGAGCATGTATATATATATACTTTTTTAAAAGTATATTTTTTAAAAAGTATAAATTTAAAAAAATTTTCTTTTTAAATATTTTTTAAAAGGATATATCCTCTTTAAAAAAAAAAAAAACCAAGATAGTCCAGACAGCATTACTCATAAGCTTGTCAGGTAAAGACCAAATATTGGATCATCGCCATTTACAATGCTGTGTTTGCTAGAAATAGAGTTCCTTGGTTCACCTGAAATATTATCAAGTCTAAATGATGATTGCTCATTGATCAAAACTGAACATCTGTGCTCCATGCAGAACATATGGCAATATCTGGTGACTATATTTTCCCCATGAATGAGGTAGAGATGATACTTGAGTGGATTATCTTTGAGGAAATACTTCAAAGAGTTCCCTTCCTTAGGCTCTGGGTTGAACTTGAAATTTCTTGACATTTTTTTGTTTTTACTCTCTTTAGTAAATACAATGTTATTAGTGATAAGGTTGAACAGCCCCACCTTATGTCACCGAAATCATCGCTAGCGGTTCTGTAGTCTGTAGACAAGATTGGTCATGTCTCCGGCAGTGTTCACATGCCCAGAAGGATTCTCAAGAACCTTGTTGCTCAAACCTATTATCTCATGAATGAGAGAATGAGGACCAAAGAAATATAAGGTTTTGCTCAGAGTTAGCTGGGCCATCATGACCCCAACTTGCTTACCATCCTCAGTTTCCCCCACTGTGCTTAGTCTCAGGAAAGGACCTAACTACGAGGTATATTTTTGCTAGAGCTTGCAGCCATCAAACATTCTAGATAGCTTCATTTTGAGAGAGACAAATTATTTATTGAGTGCTAAGCACCCTGGAGTCCAGCCATAGTCTTGACAGTTAGCATTCGGTCTCAAGGATTTTACTCAACTCCTCGGCCCCTTACTTAGGAATATGAAGCCATAGTGTTATAAAATACCTAACTCAGTGTCTGAAATAGTACCTTCTTATTTGTTCAAATATTTTAGCAAATGTGTTTTGTGCCTTTTAGGTTCTGGTGATAAGACTACACAGCTGAGCCAAGACATATCTAGTTCTGACTTTCATGAGAAGGAAACTTTTTTAAAAAAATTATTTATTGGGGCTGGAGAGGTGGCTCAGGGGTTAAGCCTCTGCCTTGCAGGCAGAAGGTCCTGAGTTGGGATCCTAGACCCCACGTATAGACACCAGGCGGAAGCAGGGGTGGCCTGTGTTTCTGGTCCTGGTAGGGAGGAGTCTGTGAATGGGGGGGGGGTAGAGTAAACAAGGAGGAAGTGGAGGCGGTCCATGGTGGTTCCTGAATTCGGCCATGGTTCTACACACACACACAGGCACACACAATTGAATGAATAAATACATAAATAAATAAATACTTAAAATTTTATTTATTCATATGTGTGTGTCTGTGTGTGTGTGCGTGTGTACCAGAGGGCATTGTGTATGCCTGTGGAGGTCCAGGAGTGATTTTGGAAATCACCCTGGATACTCTCCTTCCTCTTTGCTTTGCTCTGGAGTTTCCCAGGCTTCGCCTTCCAGGACCAAAAGTACAGGCCACAGCATTTCCTTCTGGCATTTTTACATGAGATCCGGGATCCAAATTCAGGACCTTCTGCTTGCAAGGAAGAGGCTTAATTCCTGAGCCATCTCTCTGGCCGATGAGAAGGAACCTTAATGAGTAAATATTTAAGAATATCAGATTTTAATATGAGTTATGAAGAAAATACAGGGACTAGGGAGATGAATCGTTGTTTAAAGTGGGACAAGTGTGATGCCTAAAACCAATAACAATAGCAAAAAAGGTAGGTGTAGTGTATGTGCCTACAATCCCAGCACAAGGAAGGCACAGACAGAAGGATTTGGTAAGCCCTATGTCCTAGGAAAAAACTCTGACTCGAAAAGATAAGAGGCCACAGAAGCCACCTGAGATTGACATCCAATGGAGACTCACATTTGCATACAGACACCAGAGCACAGATGAACACACATGCACACAAAGAGGATACAGCAAGTTCAAATGGCAGGGCAGCAAGGCACAATTCTCCAAAGGGAGATCAAAGGGCCTGGAGAGATGGCTCAGGAGTTAAGACTCTGCTCACAAGCAGAATGACCTGAGTTTGGATCCTAGATCCCATGTAAAAACACCACGCAGAAATCGTGGCAACACATACATAATTAATTAATTAATTGTACAAAAAAGGAAATCAAAGATGGCAGCTCCAGAGAAATGCTGAGGTTAGGCTGTGCACCATTCGAACATCTGGAAGCCTGCTGGAAGTCCCTATAATCATCCCTAGTAATGAGTGTGTCAAGCAAGGAAGATTTCAAACATGAGTCCAAATTCCAAACAATCTTGAAAAAGAAACATTGTTTTCTTCCTGGTCCACAGAATTTTTTTTTCCTGAGCTTTAATTAGGAAAGAGATAAAGAATCAGAATTCCAGAAAAATAAATGTGAATCTGTAAGAATGGGCATGAAAGAGGCAGTTTCTTAAAAATATCCTGCAAGGATTTTTCTCTTTAAGACACTCTGCAACTGATGCATGAAAACAATGTAGATTCCATACAGTCTTTGATGGGTTGGTAACTGTGGTTTTCTGAATCTTGAATACTTGTGATAAAAGTTATGTTAGCTATCAGCCTTTTCTTTTAGCCAGACTGCGTCTTTCAAGCAGTTAACAACTAGACAAAAGTATGGTTGCTCTTTGATCTCCACTGTAGACAGTAGTTTTGCTCATGATGGTTGGCAATGTCTAGACAGTTCTGGATTTCACAGATGGGGTAAGGATCTGCCAAGCAGAGGTTAGAGATGGCCCCATAGTGTTTACAGTGACAAGAAACTCGACCTCAGTGCTGTTGCCCCATAGCTTTGGTGAGGAGGAAACCCAAGTCTGTATTTCCTGCCATTTGGGTGTGTGATATTGAGCGAGAAGTTTGACTTCTCTCAACTCATTTGCATATAACAGCAAAGTGTTGTACTGGGCTCAACAAACCACCACAAAATTCAGTTGTCTGCCTATGACTGTGCTAAGCCGAAAGAGGGATGTTTCTCTCCGGAAACCCACTGTTCTATGAAGGTTATGATAATGCTGAGGTCTCACTGGTCCCATGCTTTCACTTATGCATTTGCAAAACTTCTGAGGTCCAGCTAACCTTGTTGCTGCATATACTGGTTACTCATTTCTGCTACTGTGAGATGTCCCTCAAAGTCAGGCAGCTAAAGGGGGAAAGGGAGATTTATTCGGCTTAGTGTCCCAGAGGGGAGACACAGTCCGTTATGGCAGAAAAGGCATGGTGGCAGCAGAAACTGGAGATTGTCCAAGTCATGTCCTTCACGGAGGCTGCGAGCTGCAAAACCGCTAACTGCAAGATGAGACCGCTCCTGTAAGTAGAGCGAGGCTGATCAACCTCGAGGCCACCCCCGGTGAGCGCCTTCTTCCAACAAGGCTCCATCTTCTAAAGGTACCATGACCTTCCCAAACAAGTAAAGATTCAAACTCATAAGTCTGTGGGGGACAAGTGACTTTTCAAATCATGACACTACGTGTCTTCAAATTAAGATCCAGGCAAGATGTTCCATGCAGCTTGTCAGCCACCTTGGACTCACAACACTATAGAGAGAGATTCCCTGAACAATATCAACAGAAAACACAGGCACATAAATAAAATCATTCAGTCACTGTTATGATTTGAGCTAAAAGCTGTATTACTGTTTCTTTTGCCTGCATTTTTTTTTTTGTCTAAACTTAAAGCATTTCAGATTATTTAGACAAGAATCACAGAGGTGCTGGTTACATACATTCTAGCGCTGGTGAGGAAAATTAGACTCATATATAATGCACATGAATGTGAGAAGAGCAAGAATCAAGAAAAATAACTTTCCATATAGGCCTTCCAACTGTAATGTGCAATAGTTTCAAGACTAGTCTCCATGTCTTGGGATTTTTAATTTACTCAGTTAAGTTCAATGATGTCTCTTTATTATCTAGAGTTAATCTCAAGGAAAATTTCCCATTTGATTTCCAAGATCCATCTGAACTCCCTTTACAGTCATTTTCTGT
This sequence comes from Typhlomys cinereus, assembly GCA_023101885.1. Taxonomy (NCBI): domain Eukaryota; kingdom Metazoa; phylum Chordata; class Mammalia; order Rodentia; family Platacanthomyidae; genus Typhlomys; species Typhlomys cinereus. The sequence goes on along the minus strand of JALPQD010000183.1, from coordinate 1,059,071 downwards.
GATGGAATGATCTAGTCAGTTGTCTTCAACTTTGTTTAGCCTCATTATTTCTTCTACCACAGGGAGTTACTACAGAGAAGTGTTGGTTGCTGCAAACAATTTATGATGCTCTGTCAGTGGAAGGAAAAGAAACAGATGGCCAGTGTCATCAGTACCATACAGTGTGTCAGCTGAGTGAGATGTCAGATGTTCTTCCTCCTTGGTGGGCAATGGACTCCTCCCACTTATGCTTGCTGAATTTGGGAACCACTGAGACTTACAGATGAGTAGCATTCTACAAAGTGCTTTGAAGAACCTGTTAATACTGCAGCCATGGTTTTGGGTCTTTGTACACTGTATCTGTGTGCCTGAAACAAGTCTGAAGTTAGGTCCTCTGAGATAATTTCAAAATATTTACAGATGTGTTGAATTCTTCCAGAAAGGTACTCATTAATTAGGTCATGGCAGTTTTCCCAAGGAGAAGCATTAAATGGCTATGGGAGAAGAGAGGAGAAAGGTTTGCCTAACCATACATTCCTTGGTTTCTTAACATTTTTCATGGCAAACATAAAGTACCTTTTAAAATATTCCAAAAAGTTGAAGGGGATATGAACATACATGTGCTACAAATGAGGAGGTTAAGCAAGTAACCTACATTTGCAAAGTTTTAAAGGTATCTTGGAAAAATGTCAAAACTGGAACTTGAGAGCAGGTCTCTAATGCTAAACTTCCAAAAGAAAATCCTTGCTGTAAATTATTTCTCAAGGATTTTTGAAAGTGGATGGAGTCTGCACATAGGTAGGACTTAGTATTCAGAATTAGGTCATTTTTTAATCAATAATCACTCTGTCAGTTTGGTCATCAAGTTCCTGCATGCTAGTAAGTTCATTTGATGACCAATGCAAAGCCTTTTCAGCAGGCTAGCTTACACGGGTCTGCAGTCTGTGTGTAGATTCATGGAAGCATGAAGTTGTCCCTCGGCATGAAGTCACACACCACAGAGAAGTTGAGAAATCTCACTCAGGGCTCTTTCATCTTTGTTCTTTTGACTCATTAAAACCACTAGTAGTAATACTGACCACCAAGACTGATCAACTGGTGTGTCTTCTAAGAATAATATTTTCCTGAAAACTCTTCTAAGCTAAAGCAATTCTTAGAATAGCAATTTTTCTAATAGTGGGGAAATGATCACAGAACAACTCAAAAGTAAAATGCTATTAAAACTGAAAATGATGCAAAGTTTGTGAACTGGTTGCACACCAAATATCCAGATAATCTGTTTTCCCAGGAGTATGTTAGTGGTTAAGGAATGCTCTGGAAATCAGCTACTCTTAAGAGATGAATGACTTTCACCTCCGGACGCTGGCTGACTGCATGTTGCTATGGTGCAGACATTTGTAAGGTTGGTAATCCTTCCTTCCTGTTGTGATTGATTTCCGTCAGAACCTTTCACCACTGTGAATGTCCTTTGCTCACAGGAGATCTGAAGTACTGCCCTGCTGCATTACCTTCTGTTTTGTTTTAATCTGTCTTCGTTGAGAATAGAGAAAATCACACCAAGGAAAATTCTTCTCTTTTCTCTACTGCAGTATGAACTACATTTTTTTTTCTCCCTGGACTTCAGTAAGAATCTGGTAAGATTCAGGCCCCTGGTCATCTTAGGTTTCTTCCATCCCACACATACAATACAATTATAATCCTCTCTCCGAGGATTCAGGAACAAAAAACCACAGTTCTCACAGAAGGCAGGCCTATAAGACCATCAAGTTATTTAAGTACTTACTCATCTGGGATTTTATTTCCCTATTGGAGTATCTCCTCTATTTTCCTGCTTTTTTTTTTAGTGTCTGCTCATACAAAGACTGTTTGAACCAACTATTAAAAAGCTAGGCAGGAAAGAAGAGTAGAAAGCATACCGAATTTGGAATCTATCAGATGTTTCTGTTTCCTGCTTTTTCATGAGCTGCATGATTTGGGGAGGTCATTTGGCTTCCTCAACATGTGACAGAGATTGACCTGGATTATCTCTGTGATTTCTTCTAGTTTTTAAAATAGCTCTTCTAAAATCTGCTAAAATGTCCCATACTATGTTATCTTCTCCAGCCTTCTTACCCAAGCCAAGTCAGGGTAGGTGGAACATGTGCTTTTTTCTTTAATGTCTCTTTGTATCAAATGCAAAGACAAGAAACACACTTTCCCATTTTTCACCCTGACGTGATAACTATTTTTCATTCTTGAGATGTTGCTATGATGAATTCCCATTGGGCTGGGCTAGGGATTTGATTCAACATACGTGTTGATATAAAGTAAATTCTTTTAAAAGTTTTTTTTTATTCTGCAAACCCTGTGAAACCAGTTAATTTAGTAAATTTTGCAAGGCAGCTTGTTTATAAGAGGAGCATCTTTCTGACTGTTTCTTGTGTAAAAGCAGAGTATGAGTCTCATACAAAAGGTTTTTTTCAAGTCTTTATTGTTATAATTAATAATAAGAGATATGCACTGTTGAAATATTTTACAAAATAATGAACTGTGGGAACCTTGCAGAAGAGGGGCTGGTGAGATTGTAAGAACCTAAAGATGGAAAGGTTTACCCCTGGACAAGACATTCCACCGAAGGCAGGACTGGTGCATTTAGGAACTACAGTGAGACTTGTACTTACCAGCCCCACATGAGCCCCCCAAAACTATGAGGAACTCAAGAGAGATGGGAACATACAGTAGAAACCTTGGGGACTAAAGCTGGATGACTAAAGGGAAATGCCCCTATCAGTGGGTTGGCTTAAAGAGAGGCAACTTGGTATGCCACAAGAGGCTTGAACCCCCCACAGGAGTAAAGAAGCCAGAGGGAGCCCTGGGGCCCATAGAAGCAGACAGGCAGAAGAATGGGATGGATTGATGAAGGGAAGGGAAGGGAAGGAGAGAGAAAGGAGGGGGGATGAAAGGAAGCAGGGGTAAGTATGTAATATGCTTGTAAAACTAGAAAAATGTAATGATAATTTTAAAATGATGATCTGTATTACATGTAATCCATTGTAATATCTTTATTGTTTCCTTACACACACACACACACACACACACACACACACACACACACACACACACACACACACAGTCACGCACAGACACACCTACAGACACACACTTCATGGCCTACTAAGCTGATTTCATGGCTCTGTAGTAGGTCTTGACCTGCTGTTTCGGAAAGCAGTTATGGCTAATTTACCATTTAGTCTGCATGCTCTAGGGACCAGAACCATCTTGGTTCAGTTTTGAGCAGAAAATCAAATGCCATCTGTAAAGAAATAGATGTTGGGCTGATGCAGTACATTGCCGAACTTTTCAGAGGTTGAAATCTCATCTTTCTTAGATACAAGTGAGCTGACTACCCTCTGGAGACTCTATTCTATAGGTGTGGGTACTTCATGGAGTTTTTCCTATTCAGAGAACTTTGTAAGATGTAAGAAGGGATACTGAACTTCACCATTCTGAAAGTGTTCTGTTGCTTAGATGATTGATGACGCTTTGGAAATACTGGGGTATGATTACACAGAGACAACATTTTGAAACCAAGTTTGTGTTTATTATTATTAATTGCGGGGATAGACATAGTTACATGTATTTCAAATTTATAAAGTAAGTTTTCATATGTACATAATACTGTACATAATACTGTATATACATATACCTTAACATTTTTATAATACATTGGGTAGAGATCTTGCCTTCACGATGGAAGTCATTAAAAAACCTCAAAAGGCACAAAAAGATACGTGAACTTAAAAAAAAAAAGACATATCTCTTGTTGCAGTCCACCTGCATGGTTGCTGATAAATGACCATCAAATGGCTTAAGAGAACAAGGATTTGTTCTCTCTTATGATTTCTGGTTACAGTTCTAAGTCCAGCTTGACTAGAGAGCATGCACCAACACCAGGGCCGAGGGAACTGGCCTAACCATCACCACATAACAGCTGAGAGATGGACAATCCTTACTTGCCAGACCAGCATGTCTGGCCAAGTATACAGAAGGATGCCAACTCTCTCAACCAGCTCTCCGTGATTTATCCAGGGCCTAATCCCACCACCATAGGCTGGGCCTTCCCCATCAGCTAGACCATCTCCTTCAGGTTTGCTCTAGGCTTAACTACCAATTCTCTACAAATGTGCCTAGAACTCAAACCCTCAAGAGTCAAGTTCACACCTGTGCCTAACCATGACATTTCTCTTTAGGTTCAATCATTTAAAATTTAACTTCCTTAGATTAATGTAGAAATTCTAAGCCACAGTTAAACTTCTTTTTCCCCAGCCGTGTTAGTAACCTTCACAAAGTGTTTTAAAATTTTGTATGGGAAAACAAATTTCAAATTTCTATTCTAAAAGGTTTGAAAGAGAAGATTTATTCGTATTGTAAAGATAATGCCTTCTCAGTTTTCACAACATAGTCTCTCTTTCCAGTAATGACAATTGGGTGGTACAAAAATAGAAACTAGAGAGGCCCCCGGGAATGAAGATTTCAGTGTTTCACATTTAAAGTCATTTTACAGAAAGTCACTGTTTATTTAGAGTGATGAGTTGTAGGACATAGAAATGTGATACTAGGACTTAAAAGATTTTAGTTCTTTACTGTACAACTTTAGTACTGTTTGGGATTTTTACAATAAATATGGATTATTTATACTGTATATAAGTACATATATGCATATGTGTATAAATTTAGCAGGTGTTCAAAGCCATGCAAACCTTTCCCTGGAAGGTGTTTGAAGTGTATTGTTGAGTGACAGAAGTAATCATAGAAGTGTAAGTCACAGTGCAATCCAATTTATTTATAAGGAAATTGTCTGAGTGTGTGTGTGAGAGCACATGCAGACTTGTGATAGTATTAAACACATTTAAGGATATTAGCAGACAAGTGTAACTTTCCTTTGAGGATGGCAGCAAAACATTTTTTTTCAATTTTGTTTCTATTCTGTAATAGTTTCATGCTTGCATGCAATGAATTTAGGTTATTTTCACTACATATTACCTAACCTGTTCCTCTTCCTTTTCCCATTGAAAAATCTTTCCAACCAGTTGCCCTCCTGTTTTCAGGCATTTTTGTGTATGTGTAGCCAACTGAGGGTCATAAGAGTGGTCTGCAGTAGCATGTCCCTGGGCATGTATTAGGGGCATGGATGACATCCCAATGGGTATAGCACTGGAGGAAGTAGTTCCGCTTCAAACAGCCAGCATTATCCCTCAGTAATCCCTCAGGAGAGGTTATGCTTCATGGGGTCTTCACTCTTCCCTACTGAAATGTTGACAAGCCAAATCCTGTGGAGGCAAGCACGGCTGCAGTGAATTCACGGGTGTAGCAGCCCTGTCATGTCCAGAAGACTGTACTGGTGGCATTCCTTCTGATTTCCTGCCTCTTACATTTTACCACCTCCTCTTCCTTTATGTTCCCAGGGCTTTGGGGTAGGGGACGATATAGTTCTCCTGCTTTGGGTGGAGCTCTCCACATTGATTTATTCTGTGCACTGGCCAGGTGCGAGTCTCTGTGTTAAACACTTTCCATTACAGAAGGAAGCTTCTCAGCTGAAGGCTGGGCCCTGCACTGCTCCATGGGTCTAAATGATAAGTGTTTGGAAGACAATTTGATGTCATGTCCATATAAAACAGTGGCAGTTCGTTCTACCTGAGGGCCTGGCTCCCCCTCTTTTGTCGAGTGACTTAGATCTCTTCCAAGTATATTTTACTTTTGTGATTTAAAACTTTGAAACAAGGCGAGGGAAGAAGATGATTCATCTGCAGGTGTTGGATGAACTGGCTTGTGTGTAGAAATGTGGATTTGTTTATTACCTCTTCCTACACTGAAAAGTAAATTTATCTTGGATTAAAATTTATTGAGTAATGCTACGACAGGTACTAGGCTAGAGTTTTCTGTGTCCTCACGTGTCAATCTCATAGCTGAGAGAATATGCAGGGCAGTGAATTTCATTTTGTAAGAAGAATCAAGCCAAGGCAGACTCATTGCGACACAGCTGTGGATTTAATGTGTGTGTCTCTTTCTTTCTCCTTTCTAGCTTACTGGTTGACTTCCATGTCAGGCATGCCAGAGACTTGGGGAGACAGCTCAGTCAGTGAATTACTTGCCCTGTAAGCTCAAAACCAACCCCGTGTAAAAAGCTAAAGGTCATGGTGCACACCTGTAATCTCGGAGCTGGGGACGTGGAAACAGATGGATACCTGCAGCTTGCTGACCATCCAACCCAACCAAAATGATGAGCACCAGGCCAGTGAAAGACCCTGTTTTCAAAAATAAATCTGAGGGCTGGAGAGCTGGCTCAGGAGTTAAGATTCTTGCAAGCAAAGGTCCCAGGTCCCATGGAAAAACACCAGGCAGGAAGTGGTAGTGGCCTGGGAAATCCCAGAGAGAAGCAAGAAGGAAGTAGAAACAATCCAGAATGATTCTTGAAGTTACCCTTGGTCCTGCACAGGGACATACAGTGCCCCTGATACACACACACACACACACACACACAAATAAATAAATAAATAAATAAATAAATAAATAAATAAATACTCCCAGTCTCTACCTTCCAGTGCTGGAATTCAGGCACACAACCATACCCACCCAGTGTTTTTCTATGGGATCTGGTAATCTGAACTCCACTCCTCTTGCTTGCATGGCAAATGTTTTAGTCACTTAGTCATCTCCCCATCTTTTAAGTTTTTCTAAAAGAAAGATTGATCTAGGAAAAAAATTAAACTTTGCTGAGAAGATAAACATAAAGCTTTTATTGTTTTTTTTTCCTTCAAATTGTCATTTTATTTGGGTGTAGCACATTTCAGCCAGGCTGGATTCAGCAAAGATTGTGATTACCATAATCTCTAAATGGAAGGTCTAAATTTGACTCTGACACTGAAGCCTTCAATCACGGTGTTATGACATGAAATCAGAAGGCAGTATCATGTGGTGTTCTGTAAATAATCCTGTAAGTACATCTCCCAAGCTCTTCTAACTTCAACAGTTTTTCCCCCATGTGGTGATTTTTACTAGCCATCATTCTTAGTTTTTCTCTCTTATTATAAAAGTAATGCATGTCTATAGTTATGTTTTCAGGATGTTTTCAATGTCCAAAGTAAAGGAGCTTCCCAATGTTTCTCTCTCCCCATCATTCAGAATGTAAAACATGCAGAAAGTTGCCACACTCATTTATTGTCAGCACTTAGGAGAACTCCCAGGGATTCAAGGTCTACACAGCATATCCCAGGCCAGCCAGATATGTACAATGAGACCTACTCACAAAAAAGTCTATTGGTCTATAGAAATAGTATTTTTGGGAGGCCTGGGAATGTCACTCAGTGGTAGATCCCTTGCCTAATGTGCACAAGACACTGGGTTTGATCCCCAAGTATGTAGAAAATATATGTGGCTCAAGTTAAGCTTGAAAGCAACTTTTAGACAATTTAGACATTGACTGCTACTCCCACATGTTGATGTGCACCTAAATTCTCTCTCTCTCTCTCTCTCTCTCTCTCTCTCTCTCTCTCTGTGTTTCTCCCCCATGCAGACATGTGTGCACACACACGCACACACAGGCACACACACAGAGTTATGTGGCACACACCTATGATTTCAGCATTTGGGAAACAGAGGTGGACAGTTCAGGAGTTCAGCATCCTAGGCTAGATGCGATCCTAGGCTACATGATACTTTCTCAAAAACCCAAATAAAACAGCACTCTAGAATGGTAGGAAACTACTGTTTACTCCTAGCATTCTTAGTTCAGTTTATACTAGTTATTCAATAAATACTTGAAGCGATTCTTTTTGCTTTGTTTCCTGTCCTGGGCAATCTCCAGTTGTAACCCAGCCTACAAAACATAGTTCAATCACATGTATTTGACGTCTTTATCACCTTTCAGGTTATTTAAGCCTTGTGTAGCAGTTAACGCCAGAAACAAATCTGCTTTTTCTATCTCACTGGCTTATGGCATCATTATTTTTTCATCAAATATGCATTTTTTAAAACTTTTGTTACTTTCAAAGAAAAATTTAAAATATGAGTAGACGTCACAGCACTTCATTTTTTTTTAAGGGAACAAGGGGTTTCTTTCTTTATGATGGTCCAGTTACAGTTCATAGTTCAGCTTGATAGGAGAGCATGCACCAACACCAGGGCTGAGGGAACTGGCCACACTACCTCTACATAATGGCTGAGAGAGGGACGATTCTTACTTGCCATACCAGCATGTCTCAACAAGTGTACACAAGGATGCCAACTTCCTCAACCAACTCTCAGTGTTTTGTTCACCTGTTCATGGCCTGGTCCCACCCACCATAGGCTGGGCCTCCCATCAGCTAGACAATCTCCTGTAGGTTTGCTCTGGGCTTAACTTAACCACTAATTCTCTGCAAATGTGCTCAGAGCTCAAACCCTCAACTGTCAAGTTGACACCTGTGCCTAACTATGACAGGGGTCCATTAGTGAGGTTTCTCAAAGACTAAAACTAGAACTACCATATGACCCAGCTGTACCACTACTGGCAATGCACCCAAGGGACTCAAAATCAGTACTCTATAGTGCTTCACAGCACTTCTTTCAACACTTTTGAGGATGATTTATCTAATTAAAAATATGCAACAGAGGGCTGGAGAGGTGGCTCAGGGGTTAAGCCTCCGCCTTACAGGCGGAAGGTCCTGAGTTCGGATCCCAGATCCCATGTATAGACGCCAGGCGGAAGCGGGGGCGGTCTGCGCTTCTGGTCCTGGTAGGGCGGAGCCTGTGAATCCCGGGGCAGAAGAAGGTGGAGGCGTCCATGGTGACTCGCGAATTCGTCCGTGGTTCTACACACACATACACACACACAGACACACACACACGCACGCGCGCACATACACACGCACATGGGCACAGTTGAATAAATAATAATAAAATATTTAAAAAAATATGCAACAGAGACAGAACTGTGTTAGAAGACACAGTCACCAGGCGTGACCTGTCTACTCACCCTGTTTCCTACATGAAGCTTCTCATGACAGCAGGTTCTACACTTTATTCACAGTTTCTAACACTTCCAGAGGACAATAGGGTAAATGGTTCTTTATTGATCTTATGAATCAAGCTGAAAAACCAATTGTTCTTCCCATTACTCTGTCTCTGAAAGGAGCCACAGTTCTAAATATCACTCATCACTGAGGACTGAATAGTTATAGGAGTCCTTGAGTGAGTGAAATTCCTTTGAAGAGGACTGAGCCCTGTATGGGCCAGTCCACTCCCCTCCCACGGTGAAGGAAGCAGGCATTCTAGAGAGTCCTTATAACTTTGCTCCAGAAATTGGGAAGAGCTCCCTGGCTGCCTTATGATGTCTTCCCCTTTGCATCACCCAAACTCAGAGTTTGCCACTATGCTAGCCTTCCTTGACATGAATTCACACTATATCTTAGATTCTCTGTCTTAATGAATAACTCTAATTCTTTTTCCTTTCTATGTTTAGTTCAACACCCTGCCTCTCACTCCCTTCTGTAGCCTGTCCTTCCTTAGTCTTTCACTCAGCATCCTAGCATTGTAGAATCATACATAACATAATACATGGCATCACATTTCCCAAACCTCTGGGCTGTACTGTTTTACATCTGTGTGCATAGAGATATGCAGTGACAATATAGTCAATTCCACTAGCCCTTCCTTTCAGTACTAGTGGTGGTGTTTCTAGTTATTCAACCAACACACAGGGCAATTCACAGGGCATCCTGGAAATTATAAAAATAAATGTCAGAATATGAAAATCAGAATGTAGCTCCAAGGCTTGGGTTCCAAATACTTATCTCTGAATGATTTTTGCAACCGAATCTGACATTGTTCCATCTTCCCCTCCGAAACCTCCCACAGATCTTGAATACTGGAAATATTCAGGATTTTAGATTTCACTGTTTATGATCCGTTGTTTTTATTTAATTTTAAAGAAAGAAAGGAGATCATTCATTGTTGGGCACTAATTCCTCTGAAGTATTCATGAAACTCCTTTTCTACAAACTTTAATTTTATGCCTCAGAATGACTATTAAAGTCTTCTTCAGAGCGTTTCTGCTTTTTATTTAATCACCTTATGTGAACCATCATTTTGTCACCTGTAAAATGAGGTCACACGTGACAGGTAACTTCCACCGAGCGTTCTGATACTAGGTCCTTTCTCAGCACTTTACACAAAAGCAATTCTAGCAGAATGTGAAGGTCTTGTCACACGAGGTCATTTATGTCTCCATAGGTTCAGGAGGGACAAGGAGGTGGTGGGCTAAGGCTTGGTATATGGCTCACCTGTTTAACAATTTATCACATCTCCTGACTCTCACAGAGAAGATGTGTGATCTTTGACAAGCAAAGGTTGGAGCTGAGAGACACTATAGGAGAGGTTGGGAATACAATGACTATTTGCCATTCAGTATTGCAAGACAGAAACCAATTCCCTCTGCTCCTGTCTTCTTCCTTGTCCTGCAAACACACACCCTGGCCCAGCAGTCAACATCATTCAAAAGGCCTTGTAGCTCAGCACAGGTATTTTCCTCCAGCCTCAGAATGGACAGGGTGGAAATGCACGACTCTCATATTCATTGGAGTTTTCTGCTTTTAATTTCACTCAAAAGCTAAACCTGACCAGACCTATCTTCTGCTTCCCTCCTCCTTGAACAAATATGCACCTTTATTTTTATTAAAGATAGAAATCTCTCCTTGGAGTAAATCAAATGCAGCATTAACCTTGTAATCACAGGCTTTGAGAATTTTCTCACGACTTTGAGGTCGAAGTACAAATCACATGGACAGTACTCAGATCCACCCAAGAAAGCTATTTCCTGGAGAAGGTCATAGCACATACTCACCAGAAATTGAGATGCATAGCACAGAGACGGTAGGGAAACTTGAGGGCTAACAATTCTTAGTTCAGTCGTTGTTTTCCTCTTAGTTAATTCAGAATGGCATACGTTATTTTATGGATAGTCTTTCACTAGTAATTATAATTATTAGCACTCCATTATAGTTATTCATGATCTATACTATGAAGTAGTAACCCAAATAATGTCTTTCTTAAAAAAAAATCACATCCATCCTCATCCTCAGAATGTGACTTTGTGTTGTACTAGGGATTTTGAAGGTGACAATGATTGGTTGATCTAAGAGATGGGGGTGACACTCATTAGGGTTGGATCTGAATCCCATGGCTTGTGTCTTTATAAGAAGTGGGCACCCAGGGATTCAGAGGAGGAAAGTGACTGTGAAGACAGTAATGGGGAACTGAGGGGTGCTCCTGCAAGTCTTTGATCTCCAAGGACTTCTGGGAGTGCTCAGAAGCTAGAAGAAGCTCTAGAACCTTCTATAGGTGCCTGCATGACCCTGCCAATACTGGCTGGTAGCCTGTAGTGCTGTCACAGTTATTTTCAGTTATTCAGTGGTGATGTGTAATGGCAGCTTCAGGAAACTAACGTGGGTGTCAGATGCATCGTCAGAACATGCCTGGCAGGTGGGCATTGTGTGTGAATCTGAACTGTGAACCAGAGTCTTTGAATAAGTCACACTCCTCAGAGCTGAGTCACTTGTGATATGGTCAAAGCCTCAAGATTGCTGTGAAGAGGGTGTGAAATGCTGGGCAGAACCCAGGACTCTGTACGGGTGTTGTGGCAGGTACAGAAGTCACAACAGCACCAGTGTAACAACAGCATAGACCCCAAAGGACTTGAGCATGCGAATAAGTCTTCACCTAGAATTCAGTTGATTCTTCTCTCTCCCTTCTCAGCCTTAAAACAGTGTAGCTGAGTGATAGAAACAATAACTCAGGGCTGTCCTTTGTCCTGACAGGTTCACAATGTGTTCGTACAGTGTAACACGATTCATCTTAGGTTCTGAATTCCTACTTGTTTTCTCTCCTATGACCTTGAAATTTACTTTGTTCACATGACGCTTGCGTGCCTCTCCTCTGTGCAGTGCTTCCTGGCCAGCTTTGCTCTGAAGGGATGTTTCCCTTCTGTGCATGTTGCTTCCTCTAGTTCTGTGTCAGTGGTTGGTGGTGCATGAAGTCAAAGAGGCAATTGGAAAGCAGACACCTACAGTCTCAGGGAGTAAAAAGGAGACATCTCCGGAGGTAGCTTGAAGGTAGGCTGCAGGAAACCAGTACATGTTGTTATGAAATGTTCCTTATTCCTTAGGCTTCAGGTAAACTGAAGATGAAGGAACAATGGATAAATATATGCCATTCTAATGACTGGGATGTCCATTCCTGATATAATTGATAGATTCTTAAAATTTAAAACAAGCACAGAAATACCAACTCAACAAAGTTAGGGATTTTTTTTTACTGCACCCACAATACATGTGCACAAAAAACATGCACATAGGTATTTCTCTAAGCTGGGAGATCAAATGTCACATAAAGCATCCCTGAGACGATGTAATTAGTATTACAAATGGAGACACAGACGACCAGGCAAGATACCTAGTGTGCCAAACATAACATGAAGTATAAGTGGTAATGTGAAGATCAGAACCCAAATCTCTTGAGAGCTGATTCTTGAGAATATTAATAGAGAAAAAAACAATAATCCTGATATCAGGAGATTAGCTTAGAAGAACAAGAAAACCAGTTTTTCTTGAACAGAGAAAGCTTAAGTCTTTGGTATGTACATGGATGAAGACATTGGACTAAGTTCCCCCAACAGTTCTTGGAGAGCTTCTAAGAGTTTTGTAGACCAACAGAGATCAAAGTTAGAGCAACCTCTCCTCCCACCCACCCCCAACTCTATCACTAAAACATTCCATTTGATTTGTCAGTAGTCTAAGGCATAAGAATTTAGCTTGTTTGGAGAGGATATAGTATCAAAACAGAAATGGTTCCTGCTTTTTCATTTTCTTTCATTTCTTATCAACTTCTTGAGTATGTGAAAACAAATAATCCCATGATCCATGAAGCAAAAAGTGCTCTGGTCTGAGTAGACATGGTTGTTCCATACAAAAAGTCATGTTGAAATTTATTCCCTTGTGAGGGGTTAAAAGGATAAAACTTTAGTCCAACTCTAATTTTCGCAGTGGAGTCTTTGGAAGGTGATTAGGACTTTCTCAGAAGATAGTTCTCTCCTTCCAACATGTAGGCTTCCAGGGATGGAACTCAGGTCCGTAGGTTTGTGAGCAGACTCCTTATCCATGGGGCTGTCTCAATGGCTACATATTGATGACCCTTTTAGAAGAGACAGAGAGAGCAGCCTACATACCTGTGCTGCTTCTCTCACGGTGTCCAGCTCCATGTTGCTTATACTATTCAAGGTACAAAATTGTGCTTTATAAAGCACCCAGTCTTAGAGATTTGTTACAGTAAAAGAAAGCAATTTATACAGAAGGATCTCATAGGGAGACACCTGAAGTTGATACTTACGTCTGATGTTCTATCCGCTGTGATTTAAGCAGACATGAGGCTATTTGAAACTTTACTGCGAGTACTGTTTGGTGCAAGAGACAAATTTCTGCAGCCATTGTGAAATTATATATCTAGTCATCTTGCACACCTTGCTCATATATGACAGTTTCTATACATCAGCAATTTATTTTGACAATTTCATCTTGGGAAACTTTCTATCCCAAGGAAACCCCTAAGAGAAGAATTTCAGAAACATTACCAAGTCAGCTAAAAAGGAAATCAAGGCCTAGAGTTGTATTACCCCAAAGTGCAGATGTCATATTGGAGTCAAATTTATTATTGAGATAAATGTCATCAATTTCCCAGAAGAGAATCTATGTAAGGCGAGTTTGGATCCACAAAGAAGCCATCATAGGAAATTGAATTGCTGGCTAATCATTTTGGTATTAGCAAAGCTCTATTTATATGATGCTTTTCAATAAGGAACCATGCATGTGTTGGTCTCTCACTGTGGACTTTATAAGAATCTGGCAACACAGCTTCACACAGAATTGATTGCTTCAGGGAGGACTCTGACATACTTGTTTTGGTAGAAATGAAAGTATGGGGCTGGGGAGATAGTTCAGGGGTTGAAGCCTTTGTATCACAAGCAAAAAGACCTGACCTCAGATCCCCAGATCACAAGTAAAAATGCTGGGCAGGAATGACAGCAGCCTATAAATTCTGTCCCTAGAAGGCAGAGGCTGGAAAACCCCAGAGCAAAACAATAAAGAGATAGATGATTCCGGAATGATTCTAGAAGTCACCCTGGGACAGCCATAGACATACACACATGCTCAATTGGTCTCTTCTACATTCTCTCTCCCTCTCTCCCTCTCCCCCCACCCAAAATAAACTAAAAAGTGGATAGAAGTTTTGATACCATCTTCTGGGTCTGAGGTAGTAGTGCAAAAAGTGGACTTTTATTTTATATAAAAAACAACAGCATTGGATACAACTGTCCATTTCAATGTTTAAAATCCATGTTATATCTTATCTTACCTTTTTATCCATCAGGTTTACAGTGCCAGTGTATTTGTAAAGCTATGTCTTTGAAGTGGTTTGTGTGTGTCTGTGTGTGTGTGTGTGTTTTGCTGTTGTTAACATATTGTATGACTCCCTGAAATGTAAACATTGTAACAAATCAAGCAATTAAATTATGGTTTGCTGATGTGCTGTGTGTAGTTTATGGGTCTGTACTATGGGGAGTATGAAGGTTCTATTTTAATGTCTGGCCAGATCTAAATTAATTGAACTTTGCGGATACAGAAGTAACTATTTCCTCTGAAGATTATTCAGCATTAAGTAGACAGATGGACAGGTGTGTGTGTGTGTAAATATGTCTCAGAGAGAACTGAAGGCTGACTCTATTCTGATCTCTTTGCGCTGTTCCAACGCAGATGAAGCTTGTGCCTTACTAACTCAGGGGAGCTTGAAAGTGGAGTCCCTCGGGTTTGGTTTCCATGGCAACTCGTCCGCAGCCATAGCTTGTTCTGCTTCTTTTTCTAGCTGTTTAACTGACTTAGATCTTCATTTGAATGTTGAAAAAAAGATTTGACTGTTTGTAGGAATTATGCCAAGTGCAAAGAGTGAGAAGAAGTTTATTTCCAAGAGGGGAAATGTTATTAGAAACATGACATTTATTGACGATGATCTTGCCAAAGATTCTGCATTTAGAGCCAGAAGTGTGACTGGTTGTCATTTAAATAAAGAATGCAGATCTGTCTACAAGCCATCTTCTGACCATCAGTGATCATTACAAGATCCCAGGAAGAAAAGACCACTAAGGGTTCTTTAACCAGCAAAGAGTTTATAGCTAGAGTTTATGTCCCAAACTGATGCAGGGGGCTTGTTAGCAGCACTCTGTCAGCTTTTTCTTCTTCCCAAACAGCTTCAAAAGAAACTAGGGTGTGTGTGGGCCTCTGTGTTACAGCTCTGGATCCAAGGTGTGGTGAACAGGTTCAGGGGTTATATGCTGTATAGTACCTGATACCTAATTTGTACATGGGGTTCTTAGCCATCCCCGAGGAGAAGACTTCTATCATTACCTTCTAACTTTGCTAGACAGGCAAGGAGAAAAGATAAAAAGCTTGCCAGGCACACACATATGATGTGGGTTTTGATCCCCTCTGACTCCTTCTACCAGTAAAAAGACACCATCTGAACGCAGCAATCCAAAGCAGGAAGGATAGAAAGAGAACATCAGATGATGCCTCTGTCACTCCAAGGAGAATGAACACACAATCCCCATTTTCCTCTTTTTAATTTGTCATTTCAATTACTTACAAAGTAGCTGGTCTTCTTGCTCTAGTCTTCAGTGATTCAGATGCCCCTTGCTCCAAGTCTAGCAAGGCATTCAAAAATCAGTCTGCCTGCTTACTTCTCCCCCAGGGTCCTGGTGGGCATCCCAAGGTACAGTGACTAATCCTGGCCGATTCCACCACTCTTCCTGGCTGCCCTTCCTTTTGCTTCTGTTGTTCCTCCAGCTCTTTCTAGCTACCATTTTCCCCTGTAGCCTCCCTTGCTTGTTAGAATGTGGCAGATTTTTTTTCTCTGTAACGGTTACTCTTAACTATTGCTATGAGAGAGCATTCAAAGTCAATCACCTTAAGGGAGAAAGGGAGATTTATTTAACCTATGGTTCTAGAGGGGAGAAACTGTCTTTCATGGTGGAGATGACATGGCTGATGGCTGAAGCTGGCAGGTTAAGTCACTGCAGACATCCAGTAGGCTATGGGTGATGGCTGAAGGCTGGAGCATTCCTGGAGAGTCTCTCTTCATCTTAGTCTTTCCTTCTATGGTTCCTTTTATCTGGTCTGCCACTGGAAGGTTCCAATGAGATCTAGGGAGGTTCTAATCAGATCTAGGGCTAGTCTTTGTATTGTAAATTTATTGATCCAGATAATCTCTTCAGGTGGTCTCAGCTAATCTTAGTTAAATCCATGTGTATCAAGTTGATACCCAGGATTAACTATCACAGGCTCTAAGCCCAATTTGGTTAAATTTTTATTATTTGTACAATACCCTAGACTCTTTTTGAGATAGCATTTCCATAC
Source organism: Typhlomys cinereus (assembly GCA_023101885.1). Classification (NCBI taxonomy): domain Eukaryota; kingdom Metazoa; phylum Chordata; class Mammalia; order Rodentia; family Platacanthomyidae; genus Typhlomys; species Typhlomys cinereus. The sequence goes on along the minus strand of JALPQD010000183.1, from coordinate 1,042,617 downwards.
TCTCATTGTGGCTGAGTTCCTTCTCTTCTTAAGTGTATGGAATGAATACAAACCTGAATTTACAGCTCAAGGAAGCTTGTTTAATATTAATTCATTCAAGGAACATCAGGGCCCCTTGTTGCTGCAGAGAGAGAAGTGATATCCTCATGCACACGTCATCCTCCTGCACTCTTTGCTGGTTCATTTGGTTCAGCCAAGTGTTTGCTCTGAAGAGACCTTCTTGTCTCTTCTAACATAGTTCTCAACTCTCCTCTGTTTTGTTTTCTCACAACTCCAGGCTAAAAATGAAACTACAGGGATCATCAGTGCATTATGTTTTACTGTTTCCATGCAAACTGGCCTATATACCATTGTCTGCAATGGCCTCTCACTGCAGTGAGGATCAATTAGGTCTCCTTACTGTGTGTGGCAAGCCCTCTACCTCTCCTGTTTGTTCTCTGCCCCAGCTGAATTCAGGACACTCTTAATCTGTCTCACTATTGTTTTGCACATGACTTCTTGAATTTTTATAGTCCCATGTATTAGTTTATTACATTTTTTTCTGTGTTTTTTGTGGATGTTTAAGAAGAGACAGAACAAGTTCTTGTGTGTGTGTGTGTGTGTGTGTGTGTGTGTGTGTGTGTGTGTTGTGGGTGTGTGGGTGGACATATGTATGTGGGTGCATATACAAGAGGGTGCATATACTCACTTGAGGAGTGCCAGTGGAGGCTTAGGGATGACTTCGGGAGTCATCCTGGATTGCTCTGGCTCCTTATTGTTTTGTTCTAGAGGTTTCTACACTCAGCCTCCCATGGCTGGAATCATAGACTGCCACCATTTCAACTGGGTCATTTTTTAAATTACAGTTTAAAATTTTTATTCTTTTAGTGCCTCCTACATGAATATAGTGAACTTAAAATATTTTCATACCTTAATATTCAATCCCACACACTTAATCTCCAATCCCATAACCACTCATCTTCCCATTACATCTCTGTCCTCTCCTGCCAGACTCCATTCTTTTTTTAAAAATTTTTTATTTATTATTTATTCAATTGTGCGTGTATGCATGTGTGCGTGCGTGTGTGTATGTATGTGTGTTTGTGTACAACCATGGGCGAATTCAGGAACCACCATGGACCGCCTCCACCTCCTCCTTGTTCTCTGCCCCGGGATTCACAGGTTCCACCCTACCAGGACCAGAAACACAGGCCGCCCCCGCTTCCGCCTGGCGTCTATATGTGGGGTCTAGGATCCGAACTCAGGACCTTCTGCCTGCAAGGCAGAGGCTTAACCCCTGAGTCACCTCTCCAGCCCCCTCCATTCTATTTTTAAGTATTTTTTCTTGTTTGGCCCACTCCGTTCTATTTTTAAGTCTTTTTCCTTGTGTGGCCCGCTAGTATTTGTCTACTTTGCCTTTGATGTTATGTGCCTAAGCATTAATTTTCTATCAGTGGATAATAACATTGAGGAAAGCGTCTTGCATTTTTTGCTCACTGGCATTAAGCCTCCTTACTCTCTAAGGAAGCTGTGGAGTGTCTTGAGATGAAATCTTTCCCTTCCATGATGAGAAGTGGATAGAACAATTTCTATGCTGATCTTGTGGGAATGTAGAAAACTACAGTGAATTCACAAATACAACAGCCCTGTCATGTCCAGGAGAAGGTAGTATCTAGCCACACTCATGTCGCACTTCTGGGTCTTACAGGCTTACTGCTCCCTTTTCCACAATGTTCCCTGAGCCTTGTGGTAGCAGTATGGGTTACTTAGATATCCCATTTAGGGTCGAGCAATTCACACTCACTTATTTTTTGCATTTTGTCCAGATGTGATTTTCTGTGATTAACACCTTCAATTGCATAAGGAGTTCTGAGTGTTCCTCCAATTTATGAGTATAATAACAGCTGTTTACAAGGCAGTTTAATGTAGAGTCTTTATAACTACAATTTGTACTCCTTCTAGGGCCTGTGTTCTCCCCTTTCATTCAAGGTCTAGTTCTACTTTACAGTAATAGGAATGAGATCCCTCCTGAAAAGTAAGCCTTAAATCTAATCAGGAAAATGTTGGTTGTCCCTTTGACATTCATTCACACTACTATTACACTGGTGATCATCTTTAACCCAGGGTGATTATTACTGTAGCGTGCATCTCTCACAGATTGATAAGACTGCCTATCACCACCCTGAAGCTTACATAGCACTTTTTGGTACTATGAAAGCTGTCCAGCAAGAAGTAAGCCTCCAGCCCATTTCCAACTGGATTTTTTATGTGTTCTGTGATCCACATGTGCTGCATCTTCAGTAATAAGATCTTTTTAAAAATTTTTTTATTATTATTTATTCAATTGTGCGTGTATGCGTGTGTTTGTGTGTGTGTGTGTGTGTGTGTGTGTGTGTGTAGAACCACGGACGAATTCAGGAACCATCATGGACGCCTCCATCTCCTCCTTGTTTACTCTGCCCCGGGATTCACAGGCTCCGCCCTACCAGGACCAGAAACGCAGGCCACCCCTGCTTCCGCCTGGCATCTATATGTGGGGTCTAGGATCTGAACTCAGTACCTTCCGCCTGCAAGGCAGAGGCTTAACCCCTGAGCCACCTCTCCAGCCCCAATAATAAGATCTTATTATCCATTTCTGGGAGGCAACCAAGGCAATGGCAAAAGTCTTGGGGGGCCTGTGAAATATCTCTGACCAACAACTTATCAGGAAGTAACACATACCTGTTACTTTTGTTGTTGTTTAATTACCTCTGGGTTCTATTTGGAGTATCCCAGAGCATTTTTTGTTTTATCATATCTTCCTCTCTTTGTGTTCTCCTGAACAGGGACTGTTTTCTCCTTTTTTCAAACTAAATTCTTTGACATATTAATAATGTAGGAGATTTCTATCTGGTTGCATCAAACATTCTTAGTGTTTTCCATTATTCCTTCAGCTTCTCCCATATCTCCTCCTAAGCATTTTTCCCTATGACTCCCCACCCCCAACTTGACTCCCATGGTATCCTATATCTCCTCCTCCAAGATCTTTGCCTTAATCCTCCCTCTCCTTCTTCTGATTATTGGTCCCTTTTAAGTTTTGTGGCTGTCAAAAGACTTCTGAGCCAAATGCATCAGACAGAAGTTTGATGCTAGCATTGGCATGTAAGAGAGAACATGATTGCCTGGATTTTTTTTTTTATATCAGATTGAGAGACCCAAACTCAGATGCTTTTCCTTGAGAAGCTTTAAGTCCTGAGCCATTTCCCCAGTCCCAAGAGCAAGTCTTTTTCATTTTTTAATTTTTTACCTAGTTATACAAGTTCAGTGGGTACTTACCCCCTCTTTCCCCTCTGCACTCTCTTCCGTTTTGTCCCTGCCTTTCACTCTCTCTCTCCCCCTTTCCTTTCTCTCCTCTCTTGGTGTTTCCCACCGGCTCCCTCCCACCCTCCAAAACATCTGTTTATATGGGCACTGAATTTCCCTCTGAGTCGTCTGCACTAGGAAGAGTTCAGGACTCTGTGGCACACCTTGGGGCTCCTTCTTGAGCCACCTACTGATGTGGGAACTCTGTTATATCTGTATAACCCCTTGCCTGTATGGATCCTACTGCTCAAAGCCATTTCCCTGAGATGTGCATTAGTCTACTGGGGCTTGTTGACACATCAGCCATACAGGCCAGGTAAGGTCAAATTACATTGGAGCACTAATCCTGGGTGCCACAGCCCAGACTTGTTGAAGTATGTCGTCTATCGAAGGTCCTCCCCATATTTAGGTTCCAAGAGCAAGTCTTTATGAATGATCCCCAACAGGATGAACCAAGAAGCTTCCTCTATGACAAAGACTGCGGTGTACATAAAACAAATAGTGCCTAATGTAATTCTGAGTTTAGCTTCTCTTATCTCTCTGAGGTAAGGAATTAATCATTGAGGAGAGAGACCAAGGAAAAGAGGGAGAAGATGTTCCAACTACAGTTAAGATGATGGATTTACAGGGCTGGAGGAGACTGCATAATCCACTCTAACTAGTGTCCTTAATAAATGAGCACAGAGTTACAGCTAGGAAGACAGCTCTATGGGTAAAGTGTTTGCCGTGTACACATAAGAACTGAAGTACCAATACCTAGTACCCACGGAAATACCTGGCAGATGTGGCTGCCCACCTACGGCAATCCCAAGGGAGAAACAGGACCTCCAGACCAGCTTACCAAACTAATGGTTATCTGTGAGTTCCAGATTCGCAAAGAGACTCTCCTTCAGTGAGTAGGTTAGAGAGATATCGAAGATGCTCTACATCAACTTTAGATTCTCACATGCACAAGTACAATACCCACCCACATAACATGCATATATACATACACAGTAATAACATACACACACACCACAGATTGAGACATCTTTACTAACACAGAGTATGAGTAACATGTGATGTCGAGGGCAAGCAATTGGGCAATGAGTCATCTACAAGCTAAAGAGCGCCAAAGTTGGTTAACAAACCAAAAAGTCAGGAGGAAATCATGCACTGATTGATTTTCTCTTGGAAAGAGACACTAGTGTCATAGCAGCCTTCACACATTCATACAACATTTTAGAGAAAAGTCTTTAAAGACTAATTGGCTTGTGTTCAATTGCAAATCCATTATGTGATTCTATTCTCATCCATTCTCATCTGTAAAGTTGGGGTAACTAGTATTTAATGAAAGCTTAGTCTCTGTGTTCTGTCTCACAGTACTTCATATCATTCTGAAGCCCAACTCTTAAAATAGTTTTTTGATATGTTCTTTACAACCCTGGAATTTTAGGATTGCCAAACTGGAAGTAAAGGTATAGTTGAAGCTATGTAATTTACATTACAAGGACTTGCATTTGCTCTGCATTTTGTTGATAAATTTATGGCCAAATAGCTTCATTCAACTTAACAGTTGTCCTCTTTAGAGTTCCTACTCCGACTTGGCTTAATCCATCACCAGGGGATAAGGGAACCGGCCATCCCACATCCACAGGACTGCTGAGAGGAGGGCAAACCTCACTTGCCAGACTCCTTGACCAGCTCCCTCCTTCATCTCCCTGCCCAGGAACTAGTACTGTCCGCCCGGAGCTGGACCTTCCTCATCAATTCGGCCATCTCTACAGATTTCTCAGGGTTTTCTTCACAACTGTGTCTAGAGCTGGAGCCCTCAGTTGTCAAGTTGACATCTGTTGCAGACAGCCTGCATGGCTGCTGATAAATGACCATCAAACAGCTGAAGGGAACAAGGATTTATTCTCTCTTATGATTCTTGGTTACAGTTCTAAGTCCAACTTGACAGGAGAGCTCACAGCACCATCAGGGCTGAGGGAACTGGCCTCACCATCTCTACACACATGCTGAGAGAGGGACAATCTTTATTTACCAGATCAGCGTGTCTGGCCAAGTGTACAGAAGGATGCCAACTTTCTCAACCAGTTCTCCGTGATTTATTCCAGGGCCTAATCCTACCCACCACAGGATGGGCCTTCACCATCAGCTAGACAATCTCCTGCAGGTTTGCTCTGGGCCTAACTCAACCACTAATTCTCCACAAATGTGCCCAGAGCTCAAAACCTCAATTGTCAAGTTGGCACCTGTGCACAACTATGACACAAGGCCACCTTCATGTCCTTTCCTGTCCACTGCTTCTATGGTGCCCACCTCTAAAGTGTGCTTAGAAGATGAAATGAAGTGATATTTACAAAGTACTTAATACAATCCTTGGCTTGAAGGAGAACCCCAGTTGCATACAACTCTCATTCTTTACAGAGAATGAGGAAATAATGTGGCTGTTGTGGTTACCAAGACAACCTTCTTACCTAGAGAATAACGGGAAAATGTCTGGACTATGGTTGGGGTCCACTTTAGAACAAACACTCTGCATAACTTCTTTCTGGTCGGATTTTTTTCTCTCCCACATTTTATTTTTTTTCTTAATCATACAAGCTCAATAAGTATCCCGTCCTCACCCTCCCTCCTCCTCTCCCCAGTTGTCCCCCCTTGCATTCTCCCTCATTCTCCTTTTCCTTTCACCCCCTCTTTTCCTCCCCTTCTCCCAGTGCATCCCCCTTTCTCCCAACCACCCCTTAGAGCACCCTTTTGTGTGAATGCCAAACCTTCCTCTGAGTCTTCCATCTAGTGAGGGTTCATGACTCAGTAGCATAGTACGGAGCCCTTCTTGTTTGAGCGTGATGGTGTAAGACAGCAGTTCCCTTCTTTTCCTTCTGGATTTCATACTAGTGCTAAAAGATGAGTAAGAAAAGTATCGGTGACTTGTTTTTCGGGCAATGTGGGTGACAGATAAAATGTGTTGAAGCCATGTGCCTGAAGCTGCCAGAGGTGGTTAAGATCACCACAGAGTTCATGTGAGGTAAAAGACAATCTTATGAGACTTGCCTTATTAGGAAGATGGGGGAGTAAGGCTGTGAAGATAAAAACAAAGTAACCAGGAAAAAAAAGAATATGCACAGTGACTGGCACAGTTCAAGTCATGCATGTGACATCTGAAAATATGTCTGTGATGTTTACAACATTCAGTGGAAGAGACATGGACAAATTTCTTTTCAAAATTGCAAAACTACATTCATCTGCACCTGAAGAACAGCATCAAGCAGCAAGGCAGTTCTAGACTCAATTCTGATTAACAACAGGAATGAAACAAATTAAGAAACCATTCTAGCCACTGCTTTCTAACATTTACTGAACAAAAGAGAGATACTACTGTTGACGGAACTAGAAGGGGGTTATCCAGTGAATTTTATGAGATAGGAACTGTTTTTGAAATTAGACTTTTATAAATGAAAACAGGAGGGTTGGGCTGTAGGTCATTGTTAGAACACTTGCTTAACATGCATGAGGCTTTGAATTCTGTACCCATCATTGCAGCACACACACACACACACACACACACACACACATGCATCCCAAAGTAAAACAATACTCTTTTTCTTAGATAACACAGATAATGTGATCACATACCTGAAAAATTTTATGAGTATCTCTAATATATTCAAAGCTGCTGTTAGGAACTAGAGTATGATTAATATGCAGATATCAGTATCTTTCATGCACACAAGCAGCAAGAGAAGAGGCATTTCACACTGAGAGGAGGAATTTTGCTGAAGAGCAAGGCACTCTTCATTATAGCTGATAAACTGGGTAGTGCCCCTCAAAAACAATTGTTGGATCTCCTTTTTGTACCAAGTACCAAGAAAAATTCTAAGTGCATTAATGATTTGATATAAAAAGTAAATTTTTTTCTGGAGTCAAATCAGCAAGAATTATAACTTTGGGGTAGAGACTATCTTTCTATACCTCTCAGTAGGAAAAAATTGATGAATTCAACTATGTACTTTAAAAAACAATAGTCAATGCAAAGTCAAAACAAAATGACTCATTAGGAAAAAGATTTGCCATTTATTTGTGGATAGAGACTTGTTTATGTCAGACTGCTAAAAGGGTAGTATCAGGAGTTGAAACTTACACACTCATTTTTTTACCTTTATGCTCCAGTTTACAAATGTGCCTACCTCATTTATGAAGAACTCTAGATTGAGTAACAAAAACAACCAAAAACAAACAACAGCAAAGAATATATAAACGGTTCTATCTAATAAAAGAAAAAAATATCAATTCCCTTTGTGAGAGAAAACATGAAAATCATGCTTAGATTCCATCTTTCACCTATTAAATGGGCAAGCTTCACAGGGTCTACTGGTGAAATCTCAGAGAATAGTCTTACACATATCCTATCTGGAAGTCTAAACTTATACAACCCAGTTTCACAGCAATTTTGAATATCTAACAACCTAGTTCACAGCAATTTTGACTATTAAAAATATCAAAAGAAAACTCTTTGAGCTGAAAATTTTCCTTTGAGGCATTTAGACTGATATTTTCTCCAGTGATAAATGCCATAAGGGCAGTATTATGTACTGATACATTCTTGTTTGAAAGAGCAAAGGGAAATCAACCCAAGTGTTCCTCAGTAAAGGATTTGTTAGATTATGATGCATCTGTCCCAGGAGTCAGTACACCTACGTCTCTAAGCTAGATTCAGCCCAATACCTGACAGCTAAGAATGGCCTTCACACATTTAATTGATTTTTCTATTGTTTTCTTGAAGCCTTATCTTTTTGTATAGCAGGGGCTGGCCTTGAGTCTTCTTTCAGAACTTTCCGGGTGTAGAAATTGCATTATACACTGCTATTCCTCACTTTAAATGTTTTGCTATCATTGGTTGGTTGGTTAATTTTACCTCTTTTTTGTAATCAGGAGAGTAATATTTTGTGACACATGAAATCTATATGAAAGTATGAAATATGTTGTTAGTACAATTTTGTTGAAACATAGACTTTTTCATTTATTTATGTGGTATCTATGTTTGCTTGACTTCTTGAAAATATAAGGATTAAGTCAGAACTCCACAGTATTTAAAGTAATATTTAGCTTATATGTAGAATTTCATGACTTAAATATAATACCGAAAACTATAAATCTCCATGTACTAGTATTTATTATTTAAGTAATCATATTGACATATTTAGAACTTTCCCAATCTTTTAGAAAAGATGAACATTCCAGATGTGTTTAATTTTAAAAAATGGCACATTTTATCATTTATTAGAGTAAAAAACTCAGATAACAAATTGTATTAACAAAACATCAACTTATAGGCTATCAGAAATAATAACCCAGTTACCAGAAAAATAGGAACTGGAGACTTTTCCTTTGATTGGGCAGGCTTCTGAACACTCACTGTATGTGTACTGTAGTATTCATAATTTATAAGCTTGAATCTTTTCACATTGTTGAGTTTTAGAATTTGCATTTGTATCTGTAGTGAACCAAACTTTTCCCCGTTTCTGCCAAAAAGCATGCAAGCTCCGACATACACTGCTGTGGCATTTTGTCGAGTCTATCAGCCTTCATGAACATTTGCAGTTTTATTTTCTCTTGGTGGTTTTCATGGAAACAAGTCTCACTCTCTCCTGAGTGGCCCAGGGCATGTCTTTCAGGTGTAACTTAATGCTAATTTGCTAGCAGATCGGGTGATTATTAAGTAATTTCTGTCAAACATCTCAACATATCTCATGGCCAATGCTGGTTATGAGTTTTAGTTTCTCTTCATATAAAAAAAGATTTAACACACTGGAAGGTGAAAAATAAAATTTAAGCAGATTACTTAATGAATCAAACATACTCAGAATGATGATTAGACAGTCCTAGTTAATTACTTGAAAGGAAAATAATTAGATTACAGCTCAGCTTGTACATGGGTGACCGGAGTGAATGTTAAGATGAACCTTTCATCACTTTTCCAAAAAAAAAAAAGCTGAGACATTGAGGCATGTATCCCTCTTTTAAAATTCATTCCCACATCATGTCATTGAAATCGTGTTTGATGCCTGAGTTGCTTACACAAACAGCTCTCTATAATGCTTTATTTCCTTGCTTTTTAAATCTTTGATATGCAAATGCAATGGATTGGTGTGTCTTCAATCCTACTACCCATCCCCAGACTTGTCCAATCCCTCCCCACACATCTCCTTTCCAGTCAATCTACCTCTCACTCCCTTGTCCCTCTGTATGTGATATCCACTGGGTCCCATGCAGGATGCTTACACTGGAAAGTGCTCTACACTCAATGGGGTATAGATGGCCCATCAGTGGGCAGATCATCAAGCAAAGAAGCTCTTTTATCCCCTGTCTGGCATCAGTCCCAAACCGTCTCTCAGGGTAGCAATGTATCTCCTGAGATTCTGTCTCCTCCATGGTGAAATTTTAATAGGCCAGCTCTTGTGGAGGTCTAGTGGAAGTAGCTCTTGGTTATGACTGCCATGTCACGAACAGAGACAATGCCCCTTCCCACCCTTAAGCTCTTACATTTCTATCTCCCTGTCTTCTGCAAGGTTATCTGAGCCATGGGATGTGGGGTTAGATGACTTGCTTAGGGCTGAGTTTTTGCTTTTCACTTTGGCCAGTTGTGGTTGTCTGCATTACACATCTTCCATTGCAAGGGCATTGCTTCTTGGTTAAGTGCTGAGAGCTTCTCTGCTCTCAGGGGCACCATGATAAGTGCTCAGGTGGTAGCTTACTATCAAGTATGTATAGTTGATACTCAAAACTCTGTTCCCATCTAGGTTGTACAGTCTCCTATTTCATGGATATTTAGTGGATATTTAGCTAGGTTTAAAGTACCAGGCATGTGTTCCCAGCTGTGAAACAGGCATTAATGCCAATCAGCAAGTAATTGGTTTCTCCATGCCTTCCATGCCACTGTTGTTCCACTGTACTCCCCTTAACAGAGTTGTAATTGTAGCTTGTGGCATTCAGAGCTGTGTGGGACTGTGGATTATTTTTCTTCCCTGGAAGCCTGCATCATATGAGCTGGCAAAACTCTGTATATTGTTAATCTACTACTGGGGCAAAAATAATCAGCTTTTGCAAATACCAATAAGCATTGAAAGTACCTAAAAAATAGTCTGGTTAAGATTTATAGATATATGGCTTTCCTGGTTTATTACTATAATTGAGAGTTCTTTATAACTCATAATGGTCATTCTTCAGAGAAATTTAAGAAGTCATACACCCCATAGTGATGGGAATAATCCTAAGTAAATACCTCTTTTGTATTTGGTTTAAAACAGGAGTTAGAAGAGAGGATTCTTACTTTAACCCTAGACATGAGGTAAATCATCAAAATCCATCCATATATTTTTAAATCTTGCCTTGCAGTCATTTTATAATAAATGATTAAATAAAGGAATGGAGCAGGAGAGGACAAGACGATGGGAGTAATTGTTTTCCTGCTGATATGGAGAGAGTCTAGGGGAGAAATTCTCAGAACCCTAGCCTAAGGCCTGTCTCAGACACGAATCACAGAGGTTTGCCTTCTGTGCTATGGGAGTGAAGATACATGATGGATGTCTGTCGTAAGTCCCACTACTAAGAATTGCTGTCTTAGTGGGCTTTCTCACTGATGGCTGACCTCTTTAAAGTGTTAATACTGTGAGAAGAGATGTGGCTTTGTTTTAGTTGTCAGGTGAATGAGTGCAGTTAGAATGGCCAGCCACATAGAAAGAAGCCAAAATGGGGAGAAGGCAGGAGTGGGGAGTAGAGGAGGAAACGACATTTTTGAAGGTTTTAAAATTCTTTTGCACCCTGGAAACCCAACCAGAGTTGAGTCAAATAAAATTGTATTTTTTAGCTTTTGATAGGCATATAGTAATTTTACATATTTGTGAGATGTCATGATACTTATATATGTTGCATGCCATTAAAAACAGGATATTTAACTGTTCTCCTCAATTGTTTGTCATTTCTGTGTGGTGAGAATAATCTCAAACCTTGGTAATCCCCTTAAGAAGGTACCTTGGTATACCCCCTAAAGAGGTACCTTGGTATATACCCCAAAGAGGTACCTTGGTAATCATCTTAGAAAGTACCTTGGTATATCTCTAAAAGGAGGTACCTTGGAAGTCCCCTTAGAAGGTATCTTGATCTCCTTAGAAGGTACTTTAGTATATCCCCTTAAGGAGATACCTTGGAATATTCAGCATTCTATTTTCACAGATCTGTTAACAGTCTTGGAAATTGATTTGTGTTGCAGTGAGAGCTAATATAATAATTGGTTTTCAGGATTTCTAGAATAGAAGAATGTAGGCACACAAAATACCCATGAATCATCTTAATGTCCATGCAATCAGTAAAGAAAGTAAATATTCAATATATTTATACTTAACAGGTATTAAATTACAATATCAAAATTTTATAAATGCATCTAAGTGCTTGATGTTAGTTTCTGTTTCTGTCTCTTTGATCATTTGCTTTTTATATTTTAGATGTATGCCCATTTCTGTAGATTATCCTTGAGACGTTCCAGGCTAGGAGACTTGAGTAGACCAGTTACTCCAGATAGTCATCAAAAAAGCTTTGTGAATAACTTGCTATTTGATGGGTATCTGCTAAGTGATGATTTTTATAATCCATTATTTTGGTCAATTGAATAAATTTTTGTTTCTGTTACTAAATTGAATATTCTGTGAAGTGGACCCATGACCTGCTAAACTCTCTCCCTCTCTGGAAGAGCCTAGAACAGTAGCCATTCAGTATGTTTGAGAACTTAATGTTTGTTGAAACACCAACTGTGTTTTAGTTCCTTCTACCATCACCAGTGAAACTAACTTAAAATTAAAGTAGTATTTTCAACTTGACTGAAGTTTTTGTTAGAGACAAACCAAAACAGAGTTAAAGTTATGACATTAATTATCATAAATCTATAGCCAGCCAAACAAGTGTTATTGTAGGATGTATGCAAACTCTTTGATGCTATAATTAAATATAAAATATGAACAATCAACAGCTTGTCAGTATCAAATATCATGACTACAAAAGCAAAACTGTGGCATAATACCCCATAAAGATAAATTTTGTAAGTCTTTAGAAGAGGAGCAAATTCTTGCTAGAGGTTGTGCCACTTGGACCATGTGCATTCCACAGATTGTTCTTTTATTCAGAAGTTACACTTCAGGAGTGTACCCTAATGAGATCAATGTGGAGGGGAGAGCTAAACCAAACATGGAAATTGAAAGAATGTTTGAGGTATATTGGAAAGTTCACAAAGCACAGCTGTATTTTAGTTGGATTGTTCTTTCAGTTGTACAAAACCATTACATAGATTAATGCCTATATTCCAGTATGTAAAGCCTGGCAAAAATCTTGGAGGATGAGTGCCATGATCAAAATGAATTGGTTTTTAGAGGGAGGCCATGAAATGAATATAAAGTTGATTTCCAAAGAATATAGTGGATCAAATAAGAGAAGAACAATAGTCTCTCCAGAAAAATATGGAAAGACTGAAAAAGCTAGGAGGAGCATGCGAGGAGAGCATGCTTATGTGGTGAATAAAGGAATTATTGCAAATTAGGTAAATTAGGAGGGTGAACTTAGCACTAAGAAAGTGAAGGTGGTAAGTTGCAAATACTGTAATGTGTAGTGTTTGAATTGTCTGGAGGGTCAGTGAGCAGTCTAAGTTTTCATAGAATAGATCTGGGCAATAGACCATATATTGAACCTCATATCCTTTACATTGTGGAATGTGGAGTTTTCGCTAAACTTATCTACTGACTTTTTCAGTATTTTCTTTGTGTGTGGAGAGGTGAGTGTGTGTGACTGTGTGCACGTGTATATGTATATGCATGCTTAACAAGTTACATTCAATTCAGATTTAAATTGTTTCATAAATTGGAAGAATTTTACTGCTGCATAACCCTATTCACCTTTTTTTCTCGTTCCTTTTCTTGTTGTTATATATTGTTTCATCTAGATATATTATATATCTCAAAATGCAATTTCATAACCTTGCTTAACATTGCCATGTATGTTTCAGAGAAAGTAGAGGGTAGAAATGATCTTTCATGTTTGCATTCATTTCTCTTATTTCCTTTCTAACGGCTCAAGGGACATGTACTCTCAGTCTGAAATCTTTTTTAAACATCTATTTAAATGTAGCCCTACTGGTGACAAATTCTAATTTTCATTTAGCTGAAACTCTATTTTATCTTTATTCTGGAAGAATATTTTTGGTAGAGATCAGATTCTCAGCTGACAAATCTGTTCCTTGCAGCCTGTTAAAGATGTCATTCTACTCTTTCCTGGACTTCCTCGTTCTCATGAAGTCAGTGGTCCATGACTCCTGTTCTTGTTGCCTTCTAGCTCTTTTGAATGTTTCCTTTTAATCTTCACATTTTGGAAATTTCATTATGGTGTGGTTGTATGTTTTTTCCTTTTATTTGGAAGTTTCATTATGGTGTGACTGTGTGGATTTCCTTATATTTGTCCCTTTAATTTCCATTTTGCTTTCACCTTCATGTCCTCTTTATTTATTTTCTTAGAGCTAAGATTTTCTCTCTTCAAGAGGAAGGGTTGTAGTGGGAAGGAGAGGGATGGTAGGTCTGGGGCTTAAAGCATGAAGCTATTATACATTTACTGTTTGCATGTATGAAGCAATAAAAGAATAATTTTTAAAAAGAATACAAATGCTCACATGTTAGGCTAGTTGACACCAACTCAGGGCTCTGAGGCTACATTTCCTCTTCTCTAGCCTTTTTTTGTACTTGTACTAGTTGGCTTTTGAAATTAAGTGCTTTCTACTGATCTTCCAAATTACAAAGTTACGTCTGCTCATAATTTTATCCACTTTATTACTTTCATATGTCCATTTTTAGTTCTCAAATTCCTCTTAGGTTCTTTAGTGTACCTTTTATCTTTAGGAAGGGATTTCTTACTTGTTCATTTACTAATTGTATATACTGTCAGCAATGCATTGTAGTAACTAACTCTGTGTCTATTGTTTCCTGACAAATACTAGGGGGATTTAGCATCATTAGCTTGGCAAAGGAAACTTCCAAGGTTCATCTCCTTTGTGACTGACAGCAGTTGGGACCTCTGTGCAATGCTTTTAGTTGGACTATTTAGACTGCTGGAGACTTGAGCAGAGACTGTACTCAGACTATAAGTTTCTACTTTATATTTCCTCAAAAGGTCTCTCCCTCTCTCCCTCCCTCTCTCTCTCTCTCTCCCTCTCTCTCTTCTCTCTCTCTCTCTCTCTCTCTCTCTCTCTCTCTCTCTCTCTCTCTCTCTTTCTCTCTCTCTCTCTCCCCTCCCTCCCTCCCTCCCTCTGGTTCCTCTGGTTCTTAAAGCAGTCAGATTTATATCTAGGATGTGGTACTCCACGTAGCTAGCTGAAGTCTGATCTTTGATACAAAATATATGAAAACATGATCCTTGGTGTAACTGTATGTTACCTTTTTAGAAATGCATGACTCACCCAAGTCTGGCTGTTTGCTATTATTATCATCTTCCTCCTCCTCCTTCTCGCCTTCCCTTACCCTTCTCTTCCTCCTCCTCCATGTTTTGGGCTTAATGTATTCAGAGTCTTTCATTTGTTTTTGATGGCCTCGTAGACATGATTCCACTCTAAGAAAGAAGTAAGATTCTGTTAATACACTTAAAAGGTTCAGATCACATTGCTTTATAGTATTGGTCTTAATGAATATGCAAAGCTGTGATACTGAACCAAGATTTGCCTTGACAATGAGGCTGTTCAGAATGGAATAAGTATTCTGTGTATCATTGAATCCAGCCTCATTAAGAACAAAATGAAAGCATAGTATATATGTACTGATGATACATTACATGTGATTTCTGTTTTTATGATTTGCTCTCATGTTGACGATATCTTTTCAGAAAGCAATTGCAATGGAATCTAGCATTATAATGAAAGTGGTATTTAATGTGACAGCAGCAAAAATTTCAGCCAGGAAGAACAGTTTGGAACAGTTTAACATCTATAACTGTTTTATTTTTTTGAAGAAAATGTACTTTCTTGTAGGATTTGTTGAGCTTAAAACTATCATCTTAAGGGAAAAAAAAACATTCTCTAAGATGATGATTTCATGCAGGTAAAAGAAAAGAAATATAAGTAAGTGAAAGTAATACCAAAATATTTTCTGTATCCTTCTTCTTAAGTCATTGATCCTATGCCATTAGGATCAGTTCCCAAGCCGTGTTATTTCCAAGGTTTGCATTTTATGGGAAATCCAGCAAGCCTTACAATTGGTGCTTTTCACAATGACAACTGCTGATATCTGAAAATAGTGTGAATCAGCAATCATATGTTCCCCATATAATGCCCCCTCCCAGATCTCTAAAATTCATTTTGAAACTCAGGAGCTAAATAATTGGTTTGGAGGCCATCACTGCCTGTGAAGTTCATATTCAGTGCCAACTAGACTGGATTTAGAATCACCATGGAAACACATCCTCCAGTGTGTGTGTGAGGATGATTCCAGAAAGGTCTGACTGAGGAGGGAAGACCCATCCTGATTGTGGGTGGCATCTTTGATGGTCTGGATTCCCTGGCTAATAAAAAGGAGAAAGTCACCTAAACATAGGTAGCCACCTCCCTCTGCTTTTGACTGTTGACACAGAGTGGCCCACGGTGTCATGCTCCTGCAGCCACACCTACCGTGCCATGATTGACAGTGCCCTCAAACCACAAGCCAGAATCCACCCTTCCTTCCTAAAGTTACTTTTGACATATATTTGATCACAGCAATGAGAAAAACAACTGGTGCGGTAAATTTTACTTAAATTTCTCTAACTTAAACATAAATTTAGGATAAAGTCAAAACAAACGTTTTTTTTCCTTGAAGCTTACTGGATCTGTTGAATTTATTCTAGAACAAGGTAGAATGGAAAAATATGAAAAACAACTATAAAGTAAGTGGCAATTTTTGGTCCTACCATGCTAGCAAAATAAATGAGGTTATGAAAATGAGGAAATTGGAACAATTCCTTTTATTTTCTCCAAATGCCTTTTGAGAATAAAGCTTTTGTTCCTCCTTTTTCATCTTCTCAGTGTAATTTGGTGTGTCCTTAGAACTTATTATTCTTAAATTGCACAAATAGATTTTTAATAAGAATGTCATTGCAAAACTTCATTGTAATCCTGGTAATTTGTAGCCACTCAATCTCAGTTCTGACTAGATTAATGATTTCATATTGATTTTTTTTCTGGTGCATGTTACTATAGTTAAAACATAATAATCATCTGTTATATTGACCGCCTTTCTTTGTTAGAATGGCAAATTGCCTTCCAGACAAGTTATAGACATACAGAGCTGCTTTTAGTATCTTCATGTAAATGCTTAAACCTTAAGATTATGCTCAATAAGACTTGAAGTTTCTCGCAAGAAAATCTTTGCTGTCATTTTTCTTATTTATTCACAGAGCTGCCAAACAAAATGCTTTCATCAAAAGTCTTTGGAAGGCTTTATGACAATTGCTATATCAAAAAAGATACCAAAAAGTATGCTTTTTTTTGATAATGAGTTACTGAATTGCACAGTGTAAATATTTGATTAAATAAATATCTAACTGCTTTAGTTAGTAAATGGTCAAAGTCTTTGTTCAAGTCTGACCTTGTCACTAAAATGAGTGTCCATGGCCAAGTCCCCTGACATTATTGGACTTTAGTTTGTGCATATATAAAACTAGGTTAATGTTAATATTACATCACTTAGCCATTATGAAGATTAAACAAGCTCCTATATTCAGAGAGTCTAATATATGGTAATGATCAGGAAATATATTGGCTTTCACTACCAGAAGCCAGGTGAGTTAAGAATGATTCAGCTTAGTTGTTTTATAGTGCATATTGATTCTAAGCATGAATCAGAACTCACTAGTGGTAGATTATATAAAATATACATATGTTATATAATAGTATTATTACATAACATATATGTATATACAGTATGTCCATTTGTGCTGTTGTGCCTGGGTTTCTTTTTTATTTTCCTTATTTCTAAGAAATTCCTTAGTTTTGACCATGAGATTCCAACATAGAGGTTCTTATAGAGAAAATTAAGTTTTTCTCTTTGTTTCTTTCTCTTTGATCCTTTTTCTATCTCCTAGAAAATAAAAGACAAGAACCCTATGTAACTTAGGCAGCAGTTTGATGCACTGATTTTTAAATTGTCTTATGGGATTCAAGAGACAACACTGGGCTTTAAAAAATTTCATTCCTTTAAAGAACAATTTGATCAACAGATGAAAGACCAAAGTGATAAAAAGGAAGTTTGAAGTTCTACCTGAAAGGATTTCCAATTGTTTGATGTTTTTTAAAAAGGGGAACTGTGTACCAGTTAACACTGGGAATTGAGAAAGAGTTTAAGATGCTGTATTGATTCAACTCTTTCTAGATTAACTCTGTTCCTCTAGAGCCAATTCTTCTCTTGACATCCCAGAATATTGCTCATGTATTCCGTGTACACTTTGTGATTTTTGCACTCAACAATATATTTGTAGATATATTTGTAGATAGAGTGACATTGCCAATAACAATAGTAAAACAACTTATGAAATCTGGAGTCCAAACTCTCCTGTTCTGTTTTGGAGTCTAAGCAAGTTGTTACTAATTTAACGTCATTTTCTTCATCTATAATGTCTGCCTCTCCTTGATGGGAGGTGGAACTGAAATAATGAAGAGCCAGTATACATATCTCGAGCATAATATGTACTCCATAGCTTGGCACTGTTCATTTATTGAAAGCTGTCAAGCTTTTTCTGTGAAATTCCAGATTGTTAATATTTTGGCTTCAAAGATCTCATTTTCTCTTTTGTAACTATATCTTTCTTCTTATGTATAATGTATGGAAAATTGACCATGTTTCCCTAAAACATTATTTATAGAAATTCTAAACTTCATATGGCCTATACATGCAATGACTTACTATTATTTTAATTTTTAAAAACTATGTCAAATTTAGAAACCCTTCTTTTGGGTTGTATAAAGGAAATCAGGAGGCTGTCATCTGTCAATCTTTACAGTTCCCTGAAAACTATATAAGGACCACTGTGTTAAATTTAGGAGGGTTATTATAAGCATGATGCATATTTTGTGATATGATGAAATTAGGAGGATGCATATTGAGAAATAATACTCTCATTAATATTATGTATTCTCATTATTACATGACTGCATTGGAGGAATCTACAGAGTAAGATAGATGAGTGTTTGACTAAATATATAGGAATCAGGAGGTTATCAGAAGTGCTGGTAAGGTTTGGGAGAAACAGATCTGCATGTGCCACAGGAGTGAGGGCAAAGCCAGTGAAGTAGGCAGCTGGGCTGCTGGGAATGAGGTGGTGAACCACTGGAGTGGAGCAGCAGAACAGACTAGAACACTTTCAGGACTAGTTGAGGTTTGATGGTGACAGATTATCCTTTTGCTCTTATTTCCCTTCTGAACATAGCATGGGGAAAAATGATGTTTTTTCTGTTATTATGTGTGTGTGTGTGCATGCACATGTGCATGTGTGTGCGTGTATGTGTGTGTGCCAGAGGGCATTTGAGTGTATGTGTCTATGGAGGTCCAAGAGTGACATTGGGAATCATCCTGGATTGCTCTGCCTCCTAATTGCTTTGCTCTGCATTTTCCTAGGTTCTGCCCTCCGGTAAGTTTAGGCCACCACCATTTCTGCCTGGCATTTTTACATGGGATCTGGGATCCAAATTCAGATCCTTTTGCTTGTGAGACAAGACTTTAATCACTGAGCCATCTCTTCAGCCCCTCATGCAATGTTTCACAGTCACATGTGGGTGAGCAGGACTATGGTGTTGGTTCAAGCAGCCTCTTTCTAAGGAGGCTGTATTTGGCAAAGTCCTGAGGATGCAAAGCAGATTGTGTTCTCTGTAAGGGGCTCGTGCTTAATGATTGAGAGTGAGAATGTGAGCTCTGCATCAAAGCAGGTAGACCAGAAACCCACTTCTGTCACTCTCCAGCCACACAAACAAGGGCAATCACACTTTCGGGAGCTCATCCCTATGCACTTTTGGGGCTCCTCCTTATGATGAATCACAGTCACAGCTTGGCTAGTCAGGAGCAGCAATGATGAAAATTTAAACAAGACGTTGGACAGGTGATGATAGTTGGGATAAAAGAAACTTGCACTGTCTGCGCGGTCTTCCTAAAAGATAGGTAACCAGGAATACTGGCCAGTAGTTATGATAGAAATGGTCTGTATGAAAGGTCTTCATAGCCACACAGTTACAGAATGTGTACCTTTATATATGGTATGAATAAAATACTAAGTTCTATATTTTATTGAATAAATTATGCAATTCAGAGCTCTTACAAAAGTTCACAAAGTCAGAATTATTCTAGTTTGAAAGATGAAGCAGTGCCTCATGAATTTTTATTTCCACAAGGGTTTCAAAAAGTCTATTATAGAAAGTCTACAGGTAATAGACTGCTTGCTAGGAAGTATTATGTGACAAGATGATGTCTTTGAAATAGCACCCTGCTTACCTTGATGTTTCTCCAAAGACAATAGTGATTTTACCAACATATCAATAAAACAGATTTCAACTGGGAATTTGGTTGATCAGTGTTAAGCAACATTCAAATTCACTAAATATTGACATCTACATGTCAGTAGAAGGCCTATGATATGCTGAATGCAGACTTCAAATGTCTTAATCTTATACCAGAGCACTGGAATTTTTATGGAAAACTGTATTTTGAAAGTTTCTGAGAATGGCACCCTTTCTTTATCACTCTATAAAATAATGGCACAGCAGAGATCGTGCTGCAGATTCAGTTTGTATTAACATCTGGATTCTGTGGATGTTTGTGGATGTGGAGGTTGTTTGCCCTCCCCCACACTGGGGTTCTCCTTAATCAGAATTGGGCTGGATAAATGGGTCTTGATGCCAGGGCAATGATGAAGACTGTAGATATTGAATGTGGAATGTAGACAGCATATGTTGTCTAGCACACAGTATATTTTTCTTAACTTTATTTATTTTGTGTGCGCATGCGTATGTGGTATGTGTGCATTGTCTATGGGTGCATGCATGAGCAGTGATGGGAGGAGGATTTCAGATATCCTGCTCTGTCACTCTCTGCCTGATTCCTCTGAGACAAATCTTTCACTGAACCTGGAGCTAGGGTGGTGGCCAGCAAGCCACAGTCACCCTCTGTTTCCACTCTTAACACCCCAACAATAACGGGGTTATGTGTATCTGAGGCCTCACCTGGCTTTGCATGTGGTTTCTAGAATTTGAGCCATCTCTCCAGCCCCTCTTCCATGTCTTAGCTAAGACTTTTTAAAACTCTTTTGTGTGTTGGGGGGGAGGGGTGTTTGCATGTGCATGTGTGTGTCCATCCATGTGTATCAAAGGGCACTGTGTATGCCTTTGAAGGCCCACAGGGGATCACCCTGGATTATACTACCTCCTCTTTGCTATGCTCTGCTGTTTTCCAGGTTCCACCTTCCAGGGATAGGAGTACAGGCCGTTGCCTACACAGTATCTGGCATTCCAAACTTAGGACCTTCTGCTTGGGAAGCAGGGACTTAACCCGGGAACCTTATCTCCAGCCCTTAGCTGAAACTTTTGCACACTGAATAAGGTTCACATTTGGTGAACTGGGGAGCCAGTTAGAAAATTCCAATTTGTAGATTCCACAGCAGATCTGTTTGTGATGAACATTTTTTTAATCATCTTGACTGATACTACGTGGGATCAGAAGAATGGCAAACCAACTCTCCCTGTTTCTTTCTCAAGTTGCGCAAAGCAAGTTTTCTGTAAAATGTTCAGGTTATATACTCAAGTTCCCCAAAATAAGACCCTATTATTTGTTAAAGAGATTCAAAGGACAGGTCAGAACTTACATAGTTATTTTCCTTTTCTTGTCTTCCAAACGATTACCTTCCCATTCTCTTGAAGTTTATGTTCAAAGTTAAATCCTAGCTCTCAGCCACAGCCAACTGATTTCTCTATGTTCTTGTCTGGTGTATGTGGACAGAAAAAAATGTTTGGCACTATTAACAGCAATCGCTTCTCAAAGTAATTAAGTTTTGAGAAGTCGAAGACAAAATAATTCAGGGATGACACCATTGAAACTGAGACAAGCTTTATTAGCTTGTTGGTTGCTTGGGAGTGTATTTTCTGAGCTTTCTTATTTCTGATAATGATCTATAAACTGTTCAGCTTCATTTAAAATGTGGACCACATCAGCAGAATGTCTCCAGGATAAAGAACCAGGTCACTGGTTCATTAGCAAGGATCTTTGGCTTTATGAATTTTTGAAAGCATGTTTGGTCCTGAAATCTTGGTTCTTTCCTCAGAAAACCTCTTGTGTCTTTGTTTTGTTAAATATCAACTTGACAGTCCTATGCTTTGCCAGATAAAAATGATGAGAATTGCATTCCCCTCATTCATTCAATAAATGTCTTACACCTACTATGTGCAGACCTATATTGGACCCACTAGAGATAGTTCCCGCTTGGTTCTAAGCCATATAAAGGTTTTTTTATATTTGATTCCACAATTCTGAATTAAATAGCCATGACCTTGGATGCTGTTCTTGTGATTAACTAGTTTCCACAACCATTATCATTTGTTCCTACGAGGGGCTCTGGCAGGTTCTGGTTTTCTACTTTGCTTCCTGGCTTTTTGTGTCCCCAAGCCTATGACCTGATGCAGATTCCTTTGTGTGTCCAAATAATGGAACCACAGAATTGTGTCTCTGCATGTTATAGCCTCTAGAGACAGTCTCAGGAACTGATATCCTCTAAAGGATATAGCCAAGTTCAGGAAGCTCCCGTGCAGCAAGTTCCCTTGTTCAGCTTCTGATAATTCTATCCTGTGTATAATTTAGGAGGAAAAGACTTGTTTTAGGAACTTCTGGCAGTTACTGATTGCCGAAGTGTCATTATCTACAGTGGTATAACCAGTGATATGTTGCTCCAGTAAATGAACTATCCATGCTTATCCAAACAGCACTAATACCTGACTTTTGAGTCAAAAAGGAGCCTAATAGCAGAAGGGAAACTAGTTGAGAAGAATAAAAGTCTGTAGGCATGGGAAGGAGATAAGAGAGATGACTATGATCACCATATGTATTATATGCATATATATGTATGAATTATTCAAAAAGATGAAAACTTAAAAAAACTACATAAAATATTATTTTTAGAAGGTATGATAAAAATTTCAGTCATTTCTAATTGTTGGTGTGCACATATGTGCAAGAGTATATTTAAGTATATATGGACTATGGAGGCTCTACACCCTTTGTTTTATTCTGGGGTTTCCCAGACTCTGCCCTCCAGGACCAGAATTACAGGCTGCCACCATTTCTGCCCAGTATTTTTACATGGAATCTGAAGATCCCAACTCGGGTCCTTTTGCTTGCAAAGCAAAGCCTTTAACCCCCAAGCCTTTCCCCCAGCTTTCAAGTGTAATATTTTTTCAATGCAGTGAAAAGCACTAAGTTCTTAATGTAAGAAGTTGCACATCAGGCTCTGTGATCCAAATATTTCCATCAAAGAATCATTTGAAGAATTCAGAGAAATATCTTTGTGGTCGTTAGTAAGTAGCTGTCCATGGAGACATGGATTTGTCAGGTATTAGTTGGATGCTAAGCAATAGTTGGGCTGATGAACCTGTGGCCCTGTAACTAAACCTCTCCTTTCAGAGTCAGGAAGAATGGGGCACACATTACAACTCACTAGCTGTGTATTTCTTGATAAGTTACTGAACCCCTCTGAACCCCCATGCCTCATTGATGAGGATGATAATTGTATTTATCGCCTAGCTTTCCAGGGTCAAGAGTGCTTAGGATCTGTCCTGGTATTTAATAAAGCATTCATCTGGTAGCTTTAAAAAACTGTGCATAACAGTGGGGGTTTTGAAAGCATAGTCAAGAGCTTTCTGTGACATCAGAATAGGCTTAATTTTGTGTCATGGTTGGCACGTTCCATTTTACAGCACTGTTTGCAGAGGTTGACAGTTGACAAATTCTGGTTCATTCCTTTGAAAATATCCTCAGCTTCATAAATAAGCAATCTTGCCAGTGCTACGAAGCAACCACTTCTTATATATTAATGTCATGTTTCTGGATACATAGTTTTTGTTTGTTTGTTTGTTTTGATTTGCTTTGGTTACTTAAATCTTTGTTGTGTCTTTGAGAATCTATAGTAACAGAATTTCATACCAATTCTCTCATAATTTATAGCATCTTCAACAGGAAATTCAATGATCTTCCAGCACAAATACAAGCTCATTCCAGCAAGCAATGATGAGAATCACCTGAATTATTTGTACACTTCTACAAAAAAACAAAAAGAAAAAGTATTCCTGAAAAAAACCGTCATTAAAAGCTACATGCTTAATGTCAAGCAAGCCAATTTACGTTCCCTCTAAGCCATACACTGCCTGCTTGCCATGTGGGAGTTTAGCATGCAGACCCAGTAAACAGTGTGTCAGCTTCTTACACCGCCTTAGCATTATGAATGCTGTCATATTTGCAGTGGAAGAAAAAAATTAGTAAACTGTGAAATTGAAATTTAATTGTGATAAGATAGTTTCTCAAAAAATCACTCCACGGTGGAGGTGTGTAAAGAGATTCCCTCCCAGACTCGACTCTACTTTATTAATCACCATGACAAAGTCTCAGCTGCTGCTTGCTTTAAAAGCCACTTCACACATGAGCTTGTCCTGGTGGTTACAAGTAGGTGACATCTCTTTGTGATCTATGAGGGGGTGGGAGGGAGAAAGGAAAGTTTCAAGTGTGCCTCATGGCATGCAGACCAAATGGCAGGTAGATATAAAAATATTTTCAGCTATAGCAAAACTGAAAACAACAACAAACCATAATATATTCACCCTACAATATTCACCCACAACCAGACTATCAATCTCTCCCCATCCTAAAGCTCAGGAAACCTTGTGGAAGAGGGGGCAGAAGGATTATAAGAGCCTAAAGATGGGGTGGACCAACGATATGCAAGATAACTCCACACAAGTCAGGGCTGAAGCAGCCAGGATATAGCCACAGTGTGATTAGACCTTGCCTGACCTGCACAATGGCTGACATGTCAACAACCCCCCAATATCTAGCAGGGATCACAGGGGAGAAGGCTTCAGGCAATAGGATCCTTAGAGGCAAGGGGTTAAGCAGACATAATAGAGTTCTTATACAAGCTGGCAGCCTAAGAAGGGGCCCCAAGCTATGCCACTGAGTCCTGAACCCTCACTAGTGTAGACGACTCAGAGGGAAATTTAGCGCCCACAAAAACAGATCATCTGGAGAATGGGAGGGAGAAAGTAGGAAGCACCAAGGGGGGAGGGGGGAGGCGAGAATGCAATAGGGGACAACGGGGGAAGGGAGGAGAGAAAAGAAGAAAGGAGTACATATTGAGCTTGTATGTTACTAGGCAAAAAAAATAAAATATTTTCGGCTGCATTTGTTCTTCATATCCTTGTGAAATCATCCCCGGAGTCACTTTTCTTCTTGCTTGTGTTTCGCTTCTTGACCAACCCAGACTATTTCAATATCATGCAGAAAACTGTTCAGAGATCTCAGGTGAGACTAACAACCCTCACACTGTCATTTGCTTCTGTTCCACTTTATGTGGGTTCCTGGCACTTGCAGTGAAGGTGTTGACTGAGAATGACCCCCACATGCTTCCCGCATTTGCATTTTTCAAGTGATTTGTGCGTGTCTTTTGGGTCTCCTTCTCACCGAGGACCCCAATGTTTCTTTCTCCAGCACACCCAAAAGAGGCTTAGTTCTGACAGCTATCTCCCTCCTTGCACAAGAAAACAGGGTTACATATTCTCTGTGCATTATAAACCAGAATGTTAGGGTTCTTTCCTGGCTTTGTGAATAAAGTTACTGAAATCTGTAGAGTTTATCACACAATATGTTTTAATTCATCCCACTTCTTCTAACTCCAAAACCATTGTCAACATCTTACTTCTCACCTAGATCTGCAGCGGTCCCAGATGCTGTCATCTGGATATGTCGTTGCTCTTCATCAGGTATTTTCTTTACTGTTACTCTAAACACTCTGCTGGTATTGATAGAGGATCCTGCTGATCCCCCCAATCTCCTTTGTTCATTAAATCCCAAAGGAGGCACACACTCTACACACTGGCATCTGAAAGGGTTCACTCTTCACTGGAATACTTTTTAACCTCCTAGGCAGTCCTGTAATTGAAAATCCTTCCCCCTTCTCTACACCACACTAATTCTCATGGTCTTCAGAATTCTGCTAAGATTTCCAGAGTGGACTTCTACATGCCACCTCCGAGCAGGGTTGGCTCTTTTTCTTTCACAACATCACTGTTGTGTTGTAATAGACTACCCCACATCTCTCAATAGAACAGGGGTGGGGTCCTTAAACACAAGGTCATCTTGCTTTATTAGCGGTGCTCAGGGTACCCAATAGGCTCATGTGTTCAAACCTTTGGTTATCAGCGGCAGATCCCTTTTGGAAGTTCTGCACAAATAATGGCCCACTGATGCAAAACCACACTCAGCACATGTGCCTGGAATACCAACCACTCTTCCAAGGAGTGAGAAGAGGCACGATTACCAGCTCATTGTGTAGGGTAAGGCTACTGTTGCTTTAACAGCAGACATGAGCCATACCATTGTGAAGGCCTGCAGTGTGGTAGCTGGCCTTGAAAGCACAGAATCCTGGGATTGAATTTCATCTCCACAAAAGCACATAGCTACTGGTTTAATACGTCAAAGCCTCGCATAGTTCATCCAGAAAGTAGACTATTCAGTAATCACCCCCTGAGGCTGCTGGAAGTACTGAGTGAACTAATGTGCGTAACACCCAGAGCAACACACACCCACCTCCTAGCTGCTACCACCTTGGCTTCCACAATAATGAGAGCTGCTTTTAAGCCACTGATTAAGGTGTCTCTCATTTACTATGTCTCCGTGTTCTCCAGCCCAGTGGTTTATTTACTCAATACAGAGAGTCCTTTCTTATACCCAAAGAGAGCATGGAACACACAGACACTCAATGGTTCTCGTAGGTGAACAAGAAAACGCATTTGCCTATACAGGCGAAAACTTTGCAGTTTTTGAAATTAAAATGACATTTATGAGGCCCTTGGTAGGAAAAAAAATATTTCTTCTGTGCTAGGAAGAGAAGCGTAAGAAGAAACCAGTTGTTGATACAGGTAAGAAGAGAGGATAATGGGGATTTCTACTTTATTTCTTAATCATAAAAGCATACAGTCAGATATTAAGCAGACTTTGCAGATGGGAACCCAAATCTCAGTCTCCAGTGCAGGATCCTGACTTCAGTGTATTAAGAACAGCTCCATCAACATAACCTGAAACCTGAGAGTGAGAACTCTTAGCTGTCATTAAATATGGACTGTGTGGAGGTTGGGAGCAGGTTGGAGGGCAGGGGTGGGGTTGAGGGGGGAATCATACAGTGACCTGATTACATGCTTTCAGACAGCTGAGGGGAGAGAATGCCATCTGCTGATTTGAAGTTTGTATTCCATTCAAGTAGTCAGCGAGGCTCCTAGTGACCGGCTATCTACAAGTATAAGCAGATACTTGCTTTCCAAATAGAACCCACGTGCTACATGACTAGCAAGCCCAGCCATTTTCTTGATTGCGAGTAGTCTTCAATCTACTAGCTTAGAAGTCTTCAATCCACGAGCTTGACTTTCCTGTATTATCTTTTTTTCGAAGAGTCAATAACCTGGATGCATCTGGTTTATTGCTTGTCTCACCTCATCTTCGCAACTTTCAGCTCCCTCCTCACTCCTGAGACAGACTCAGGGGAATACACTGTGCTGTGTTGCTTCCCCAGAGCTTGTCAGAGAGAAAGGCTTTGTCATTTGAAGCATGCGTTCATGGCGCTGTGACAGATTTGCGGGCATCCTTCCGGTACAGTGCCTGAGATATGATATATTCAGAACACCTTTCTATTGTAGATTCCCTTCCCCCACTACCACATGCACTTCCTTATTCTAGAATTCTCATTTGTCTTGGGTGCAGTAATTGAATCTGTAAACTCTGGTACAGGAAATGACCTTGAGTAAACAAGATGAGTGTTCATATCCCATAGCTTCCAGGTATCTTCCTGTGTGTGCTGTATTTTTTCTGGAAATTTCTTTGTGCCTCCATGCAAGCAAGTGTCTATTTTGGAATTAAGGAGTCAAGCTTTCTAAGCAGGTGTACTGAAAGACTCATTAATTCTATTTACCTGTTATGATCTCTACCATAATCATGTCGCTTTGAGAGATATTTTATTGCATTGTCTGAAAGGATCTCATCTAATGAGGTTGACAGCTTGCAAATGTCAGTGCTTAGTCCCAAGTCTCAGTGTGGAAGCAGATCAAGTTCACAGGCAGGTTGGTTCATGCTCTGTACTTTCCATACCCCTCACCCCGTGTGGTGAGCACCTGCCAGGTATGTACAGACCCAGATGGGTTACTGACTGACAACCCTCTGTCTTTGTGTTTTGGCTGATGATTATTCTGCCCATTTCTGGCTGACCATGTCTGCTAAGAAAAATACTGCAAGAGAAATCAAGTCAGTCCTTTTGGGGTAGATCTATACATCGAAATTGCAGATATTATACTGAATATAATTCTAGCTCCTTTAAATTCTAAAATTTTATATCATACCTTGGATTTCTTTTCTTGTGATCATCTCCAAAATCATCACTTTTGAGAAAATACTTACCAAATGATTGGTGAACATCTATTAAAAATGATCCCATTCTAAGAATACTATGACTGTTGGATATTTTTATTCTCATTCTAAACATGAGAAGTATTAAGTGGATAATATTAAAATAGTGTGCTTAGTATCATGCCGTGAAGGAGCTATGCCATCAGCATCTGAATCTACACTTTTATGAAATGTAAGACTGTTCTTCTAATGCAGAATGTAGCTGAGCATCATAGATAGCTTTGGGACCTGTACATGGGCTTCAGACGTTTCCATTTTGGTTTGTTTCATGATAAATTACCTCAACAGATGCAGCTTAAGGGAGAAAGGCTTTGTTCTTGCTCACAGTTTGTGGTTACAGTCCATCATAATGGGGAAGTCACAGTGGGAAGAGTGGGAGGCAGTTGGTTGCATTGTATACACAGCCAAGCAGAGAGCAACAGACAAATGTACAAGTGCATGTTGTATACTGTTCAGCTTGCTGTCTTATTACTTACAAAATTCTCAACTGCCTACCTAAGGAATGGTCCCATCTACTGTGCCTGGATATTCTTGCCTCAGTTAACCCGATCAAAAGTAATCCCCACACAGATACCCAGAGTCTTTACTTACAGGTGACTCAAATTGGCAACCAAGACTAAATATCATATGAACCCTACATATTCTTCTGAAATAGAAACCTAAATTTGGTTTGTGTGTTCGTTGTGGTTTTTAAAAGCAGTGGCAAGACTCCTTTATTAGATTTTAAATGAGGAGCATAACTGCAAACAATGACAGTACCCACATTTGCATTGCCCTCTCTCTCACCAGTCTTTGAAATTTTGTACTTTTGTATGTTAATTAGTTACACTGCATTTATTCTGCAATTCTTTCTCTCCTTTTTAAATTCTGATGTAAGATTTCCATCCATCTCTCCTATATTTAAAGAAAAAAGATTTTTATCGATTTTAATATAGGGCATATTGCTAAACTCCAAGAATCTAGAAGAAAAGTATCATTTCCTTCTTAGGATTCTTTTTTTGCTATTTTCTTGTTATTATTTTTTGCATATGTGTAGGTAACAGTGATTTTTTGTGTGTGCGTGTGCGTGTGTGTATGTGTGTGTGTGTGTGTGTGTGTGTGTGTGTGTGTGAATAGAGCACTATTCTATGTGTGCCTGTGGAGGCCTAAAGGTGACTTCAGGAATCATCCTGGATTATTCTACTTCCTATTGCTTCACTTCCAAGGTCAAAAAAAGTGCAGGCCACCACCATTTCTGCCTCACATTTTTATGTGAAGTCCCAAATCTGCACTCAGTCCTTCTGCTGTGAGGCAAAAGGCTTAGCCCCTGAGCCATCTCTCCGGCCCCTCCTTCTTAGGATGCTGCCGTGGTTGTTCTTTGTGTGTTGAGTCAGGAGTGATGTGCACGTGACAGGTGCTCCATCAGCCTAACCATATGGGACACCTCTTCAATGCAATACTCTTCAAATACCCATTTAACATATATTCAGCAGGGGCCAAAATAATCAGATTTTTCTACTGGAAAGATTCTTGTGATCATTCTTCAATTCATGCAGAATTCTTTTTCAGCCATCTTCCATCACCCATAACTAGATAACATCCATTAATCCATTGTCAGGAAGAAAGAAGATAAGTCACATGGGGTAAATGTGTGATTTTTTTATTATTATTATTATTTCTGCTCATACAAACTTAACAAGTACACTGGTCCCCTCCCTCCCTCTACCTCCCCCCTAACCCCCTGCTCCCCCCTCCCCTCTCCCCTCCTTCCTCATCCCCCAATGCCTCCCCCCAATCCTCAGAGCATCCTTTAATGTGCAAGCAAAACTCTCCTCTGGGTCCTCCTCTCTGATGAGGTGCAAGGACCCAGGGGCATTTCCCTGAACCCTTTCCTGTGTTCCCCTTAAGCTTAGGAACACTACTGTGATTGTCAGTCCCTAGCCTCCAAGGATCTTAGTGCCTTTACCAAACACTAGATTTTGTGGGGTCAATAGTGTGTTGGATATTGCGCAGGGCATGCAAAGTCCAAATATGATTGCTTCGGCCCTTCCTTGTGTGGAGTATCTTGCATATCATTGGTCCTCCCATCCTTGTGCTCTTATACTCTTACCGTCCCCTCTTCCGCAAATTTCCCTGAGCTTCAGGATGGGGAGAGATTAGGCTGGCCCAGTTCCAGGTGGTTGATCTAGAGTCTCTGATATTCTGAATTATGGTTTGTTGATTTTTTTTCCAGTTTTGCTGCTCCTGCAATGCCCTTGGCTCCACCCTGATGGGTATTGGATGTCACCCCCTGGCCAGAGATAAAAACCTGTTAAATTAGAGTCTTGTTATAAGAGTATATTCAAAGGTAGATGGAATAAAAGTAGGAGACTGTGATGAGGGAGGGATCAAAAATGTGTGATATTTTGTGTAAAATACAATCTCAATTTCAAATTTTCGGTTTCTAGGTAGATGATTCACTACCTACCTTTTCAGTAGTCTTGTCCTTATGTCTACCTTGTAGTTAAGTGAAATCAATGCATGTAGTAGGATTGTGTTTCAAGAACTGAAGTTTTGAGGATGGATGACATCACTTATTTTTTAGTTGAGGAAACAAAGATGAGCTTGGACATCCTTCTGTGTTAGCACAGCGACTACATGTCTGTCCGCTGCCTTGTCTGCAGGCTGCTGGAGAAGTCTGTGGTTGCAACGTGCAATTTGCAACTATTCTTTGCAGAATAACTCCATGGCGAAGTTCACCACCAGGAAAAGTATCTCCCCAATTTCCACTTGAGCATGTTGCCTACTTTTGCCAATTATGTCACCAGTCTCCTGTGGGAAGCTGAGTGAACTGGCTTTGTGCTTACGCTTTATTCTAGGGATGCTGTGATGTACTTTGTGAACTGCTGGCTCAGGCCGCTATCCAGCTGACTCCCCCTTAGTTTGGCTCTACAGACAAGATCGACAAAAGACTACTTACAGATAGCTGTCAGACACTGCAGGTGAGCAGTAACTAGAGACCATAACCAGAAAGGAGAACTGGCTTTAGCCTAATTTGACTAGGTTCTTACCTCCCTCAGAGAGGGAGAAAATGCAAATCTTTAAAGGTTTCATTAGAAATGGTCATGGTGTGTTTACCAAGAAAACTTACTCTAGGAGACTTAGGAGTATCTATTCGGAAAGCAAAGATGGTCATGTAGGCAATACAGTCCCCACCACTCTGAATGCCCCGTTGCTTGCTTCCTTTTGTTATGAATTTTAGAAAACAGTAAGGAAGGATCCCTGTCTAATCACTAAATTTAGAATCAACACAGGGGACATTTGTATGTCTAGTTTGATGGTATCTTCCCACTGCCCACCAGTGCTGGTCATATCAGCCACTGCTCACAATCACTCAGCAAAGACATACTCTGAAGTCCTAGATTGTAGTCTCTGGTCCAGGAAGTAGAGTAGACATATAAAAGAAATCATGCCAGAATGATTGCAATTGGAACGAGAATTACAAAGGGAAAATACTGCAGGATGAATAAGGGTGATGGTATCCCAGATTGTTTAGAAGAGGAAGAAAAGTTTTCTTAAGGAAATAGCCAACCATGGCTTGAAGGCCCTGAAAGACAAATAAGTGGAACTCAAGTGAAAGAGGCAAGGCAGTTAAGACAAGCCTAGGAAAAGGCAGGCACTGAGAGGAAAGGACGAGGCCACACTGGGGTCTGTCTAGCTGTCTCTATTTTTCCTCTGCTTCTTTAGGGCACTTAGAAATGTCTGTACTCTTGTATAAGAAGGACGTAAGGCTTTGTGTCTGGCCACAGCTAAGAGGAGGACCTTGAACTCTTCCAGCCTGTGCTTCCTTGACAAAGCCACTGCAAATTACAGACTTACAGAAAGCCCATATTCAATTTCTCTTTAGGGCAATTGAATGACTTACTTTCAGCCTGCCAAGATTTCTATTGGAAACCAGTTAAGGAAACAGTAAACTGTTTTCCCATCTATTTAATCAGGTAGTGCCAAAATAACCCAGGCGCTGTGGGTCAGGAAGGCACTCATTTTTTTAAATTGCTAAACAGGACTTTTAATTGTAAACAGCACAGTTACATGCACATACTTACATTCATAAAGATGACATATTTGGTTCAGGTGGTGGAGGTACAGTAAAAAGGTTGAGAAAGTCTCTGTTGGAAAGTTGACATGTGGAATGTCATTTTAGCCATACAATCTGTGGCTGCCTATGGTAATTTCTCATTTGCCCAATGCATGAAGTACTGAAAAGGAGGTTGATACGATGTCATAGACA
The DNA here is from genome assembly GCA_023101885.1 of Typhlomys cinereus. NCBI lineage: Eukaryota > Metazoa > Chordata > Mammalia > Rodentia > Platacanthomyidae > Typhlomys > Typhlomys cinereus. Next base: position 1,010,313 of record JALPQD010000183.1, on the reverse strand, counting down.
TTTTCCCTTGTGGATAGACACTGACATTTTCTTCTTCCCATGCAGAGCCTCCTGTCTATACTACCTTCTCTGCCTGGTGAACCTTTGCCCAAATCAGCTTTTCTTCAGGTGTTAGCAAATGGTTTACCAACAAAGCTCAGTAATCACTTCCAAAACTACCCCTTACCCTTCCTTGGCTCTATAGGTTTGGGCAAGAATGTGAAATGAGGTCAGTGCTACATAAAACACCCCAAGAAGCCTCATTTGGGGGACATGTAGAACTCCCCTAAGATGAACTACTCTGCCTATCTTCTTGCAATTTTAATGCCTAGGCACTGGGTATGTTTATTTCGACATATTGGAGTGAACTTGCAAAAACCACTTTCCAAAAGGGAGACCAGAAACATGTTGATGCATATACTTGGTTTGATTATCTTCTCTGTTTAATTCAGCCACCTTTTAAAAGGACACGACTATATTCCTGTTTGCAGAATATAAATATCAAGCCATGTTTAAGCCTTATTGCAAGAAAAATGGAATTGTCGCCCTTTCTTTATTAGGGCTGATTTGAATCTGTGTGAGTAGTCTTGGCTCACCATTTTAATGAAGACAAAAAAGTCTTATCACCTACATCATAGTGCTCCTCACATTGCAGGACAATTCATTACCATTATGGGGATGCTGGAACACACAAACCTATGGACTTCTGATAAGTTCATCATGTAGCAATGAACAGATATGCAGTACACAATACTAAACAATTTTAATAATTGACTATGCTACCGGTTTAGGTATTTACTTTTTCATCATTATCTTAGAGCATATTTTGTTCATATATACAAATATGCATGCATGCATATACATATACTGTATATATATACACATGCATATATATACTGTATATATATATATTAGATATAAATAATATAGTAAAATCCTCTGCTTCCTGGCAGTGGAATCAGACATGTCTTGATTACTGAACCTCCTGACTACACTCAGAGGCCACACTGAGTAAGTGACCCACACTATCAAGGTGTGTACGTGTTCTCTGTGACATCTACACAATGAGGAGCTCAGCTGATCATAAAGCTCTCAGAACATGTTCCTGCCTTAAAGCAATGTAGAAACACATATGGTTATGTAAGTACAGGAAGGTCATGCATGGTGGGGAGAAACACAGTCAATAGGAGGGAAAGCAATGTGTCTGTCAACCAGACCATAATTAATACTAAGGGAGTAAATTGCCCCTCCTTATGAAAAGTAACAGCTAAAGAATTTTACACAGTACCATGCTGCCACCACATTCTCTCAAAAAGAGCTTTCTGAAAGAGAATGCATTAGATGAGAAGAGGGAAGAATGAGGCCAGGGACAGAGGATATGGACCAGTTCATAAACAATGTCGGGGAGCTCTAGCAGAGCTCAGAGCCATGATTAGATTGTCATGATGGGAGTATAGTGCAAATGAGAAGAAAAGGTTAGTGTGAGAGCAAGGGGCAGTACAATCAACCAGACCCATCCACCGCGACCAGACTAGGAAGAATAAGTTAAAGTGTGGAGGGCAACCTCCACTTCTCTTCCTTGCCTTGCTCTTTCTCTTTCACACACACACACACACACACACACACACACACACACACACACACACACGAGAGAGAGAGAGAGAGAGAAAGACAGAGAGAGAGAGAGAGAGAGATGATCTCATTCTCTCTTTTCTTTCATTCTCTCTCATGTTATCTCTCTTCTCTTAGATACTCTGTCCTCTCTCTACTTCTTTCTGTCTCTGCCTCAGTCTCTGTGTCTGTCTTTCTCTCAGATGCTTGGAAGTATTGCTCCATTGCTGAGAAAAGGAATAAGAAGAGGAGAATCTCTCTCTTCTCTCTCTCTCTTTCTCTCTCTCGATGTTTGCATGTGGTATTATATTGCCTTGAGAAAGGGAAAAGGAAGAGGAAGGGGAGAGAATGTTCACTTCCACCCTGAGGACCTGGTTGAGCTGAGGTGACAGTGCAGCCTTCAGACTAACATATACAATGGGATTAATGACTCTTTCTACCTGATACGCCAATTTCCACATATGGAACATTTTCTCGAAGATAACAATGGAAATATTTATTTCCTAATTATACACACTTATTTTAGGTTAAAAAATGATAGTGACAGTTTTGCATTTGAAAGGAAAGTGATCCAAACAGTGTGTTCTATTCAAATCATCTGATCAAGAATGAATTTTCCAGGAAATGCCTTTGCATATTGATCCATCCAGCATTCTTTCCATTCATCCATCTGACCTTCTCAAAAGCCTTGGGAAGTTTCTGTAACCTCTCTCTGTGCTTCAGTTTATTCATTTGCCAGTGGTAATTGGTAATCAATCTATGGAGTGAGGATCATTTAATAGATGTAAAACTCTTAGAACGTTGTTCTGAAGAGAACATTGGGATCACAAAGTATCAACTATCATATCCATTTTTAAATACATAATTGTTGTGTCAGTGAGTGGACTCAGCAGGTAAGGGTACTTACTGTGCAAACTCGATGACCTGTATTCGATTCCTGAAACCCATGTAGAGGGGAGAGGAGAGGACTGGCTCTCCACATTTGTCTTGTGATCTCCACACATGGTTCACACACATGTGCACAGTCACATGCAATAATTATAATGAATAGAATAAAGCTTAAAATAACTGCATTTTAAAATTCTGCTTGGCAAAGGGATTTCTTTCTTCCCTGTGAGATGATCTTTGATGCTCACCAACTCTTAGTTAGTATAAATTCTCCTTCTGTTCCTTTTGCTGAAAACCATTAGCACAAAGTGACTTTCTTTTGATCACTTAAAGTCAAAGGTAAAAGTGAAAACAGAATAAAAATAAAAAGCCGCCAACATAAGCAAGGAATGGGGCAGTAATGGAAAATGCATCAACCTGCTGTAGGACTTGCAGTAGGAAATAACAGGGTAACTTAAGCCATGGAGGGTGTTGGAGGTTAGGATTCATGAAAGAAATCAAAGCAAAGTTGAATTCTGCCACTTTGCCTTTTCCACTGTCCTTCTTCCCTCCATGTGCACATTCATAATTCTTGTGACCTTTACTGTCTTATCGATCAGCTATTGGGCGAGATGGCCACCATTCACCCTGGGAGAATCTTTGCAGCACTGATTTTTCACTTACGGTCCTTGTGCTCTTAAGCCCTAGACTTTGTTTCTATGACAAAATGGGTGAATTTATACCTTTAACCCAAACCACTTGTCTTTATTTCTCAAGAAGCCAAAGAGGGGAAAAAAGAAGAAGAAAAAAACAAAGAAAAGAAAAAAACCCAAAATGACTGTCATCCTTTATCAGAGGCACTTGAAAAATCAATTTTTCTCAGGTCTGAGATGAGGGCAAAGAGAATTTTGTCGCAGTGCTGGAATTCTACAAACTCTTCTGTCACTCTCTAGAAGTAGCTCTCTTGAAGAGAAAAAAGTCGCTATGATAACCTTTCGAAAGTCAAGTGATTGGAGTGCAGACATTCGGAGATAAAATATAACCCTAAAATAGAGGATGTGGGGAAAGCAATTTTTAAATGACGTAGTGAGAAGGGAGAAGAAATTAGCATTTCTTTTATGGCATTTGATGTATCTTTGCTGGCTTGATACTCCCTCTGTAGACTGGGGAATACCTCCTCACACACAATTTTTTTTATTAATGCTTTGCATTTATATAGCATGTTTCTGGCCCCGAGCATTTTAGCAACCTTAAGTGTGACTAGCATGCTACAAGCTAGAGTGGAGCTTCCTGGCACTGTAGGTGATGAGGTGCTGGTGCAAGAACCTACATTATGGTGGGGTGTTAGTCACTGTGAATAGTCCAGAGAAGCACTCTGGGTAGTTTTCTGTGTTAACAATGAGTATTTTCTTTTCTTGACGCAGAAAAGAAGAAAAATGAGTATTTCAACCCTCGAGGCTGGGACAGTTTCTGCATCCTCAGCATTTGGTCCTCTGGATGCAGCAACCTGAGATCTATAGAGATTTCCCCCACCTTGGATCTTCATGTGTGTGAAGATTAATGATTGATGTCTGTCTCTGTCCATTTTGGAAGGTAGAAAACCAATCACCCCATACAGGCAGTCCAGGAACTTGCCGACCAGTCTAGCCAAAGTGCTGAGTCCCTGGTTCAAGGAGAGACCCTGTATTAAAGAAAATATGAATAAGACTGGGATTAGTAGAAGAGAAAAATAATCCCGCTTCAAATTTTGGCTTCCAGTAGTGCCAGTGTGGAGTAAATATGCACAACCAGCATATACACACACGGACACAAAAACAATCCCCCCCCACATACACACATACACATTTGCAAAACCACACGCACACACACAAACCATAGACAGTGTTACTTGTGTGAGCCCTCATCTCCCTTTCAGGAGGAGGCAGGGCTCACACACAGATCTGGTTGGGGGAACATGGGGGGCAGGGGAATTGAGATTGAGAAGGTAATACGGCAACAACATTAGAGGTGGTGGTTGGAGTGAGAACGATTTATGCTATTTACTGATTGACTGTCAGGAGCACATAACAAAGACATTGACTTTTTCAGAGTGCCATCACTAAGCAAAGTCATGAGCAATGTAAACCCACGCACGTGTTTCTATTTCATGAACTTTTAACAATTCAGGCTTGTTGGGTTTGGGTCACAGCTGTGAGCTGACATCCATGATGCACACTGCATCTGACTGAAGGTCAAGTGGATGCCCTAGGATAGGATCCCAATCTCTTGATCTGCTTGTGATCCTGCACACTGTGCTTCCAGCCTCCATCTGTTTCAGGAAGATGGGCAGCAAGTGTCCTTGCTACTAGAAGTCTGATGCACTTAGTATACTTGTGAACGAGGGGCTCATTTATCAGTCTGGATAAGGGGGATTTAAGAATATCAGAAACAGTCCACACTTCGGTCCCAGAGGCTGCTCTTTGGCTTTCACTCAAATCAGATTCCTTGTGTCTCTTTTTATTCTGCACACAAGAAGGAAGATCAAGGGAGACGGGGACAAGGGACATGTGGGGACTGGAGACAACCTTGTGCACAAGTAGTAGAATGTTCATTCAGAGCATTTTGGTGCAGCAGTTTATTACTTCTGGCTCTACTGTTCTTGTTGTAAAATGGGTCCCTGATGCCTAGTCTGCGCTTTGATGGAGGGGTGCTATGAAGACCAAGGTGAGTGGGTGACCCTTCCTTACCAGGTCTTCAGAAATGGACTTTACTAGTTTGATGCCAACTCCATGGCAGTTGTATAACCGAACCAAGCAGTGTTTCTGGACCTGTCATGGGTGCTGATGCCCATACCCATTGCTTACTGTGCTGCTTATCAGTATGCATACATGGAATTGTATCATAAATAAATATCACTCTTCATATATCAAAGTCATCCTTTTACCAGTCTTTGGGCAACTGCTCTGTTGATTAAAATAAAATGTGCAACTTAAAATTTTCCTTTTCAACCATTGCTAAGGTTTTGTTTTATTATCACAGGAGTGCATGGCATGAGATCCATACTCTTAATTTTCAAGGTGCAATATAGTATTGTTGACTGTAAGTACAGCAGTATCTATAGACTCTAGATCTCACTCATTCTTGCTTAGCTGAAGCTATGTCCACAGATTCCCTGCTCCTGGGAATTCCTTGACAATATCCATTCTACCATTATAATTCTTTAAATTAATTTTGGATACCCTTGTATAAGTTTAGGAAATGGCTTATTTCACTTGAAATAATGACGTCCAGGCTTGTCTTTGCTATTGAGTATTGCAAAAATTCTTTCTCTTCTAATATAGAATAAATTCATTTTTACCACATTTCATTTATTCATTCAGAAGTTGAAGGGCATTTAGGTTGTTTGTATATTTTGTGGATGGAAGTTCATTGAAGACAAAAATGCTAATGTTGTTTAGATCCTGGTTTCTTTTCCTCTGAATATATTCTTCCAAGTGGTTTAAGGGGTTTGAGAAATCACCATTCTCCTTTGGCGCCATCTTGTATTCCCACTGATAACATGCAAGTGTAGCAAAGGGGTCTGGGGAGGTGTGGAGGGAGGGAGGGGACCGGGGTACCTATTAAGTTTGTATGAGTGGAAAAATTAATTAATTAATTAATTAATTAAATTAATTAATTAATTAATTAATTAAATTAATTAATTACATGCAAGTGTAGGAAAGGGTGTGAAAACTTGGGAATATTTTAACATATGTAGGTGTACAATTCAGTGGTGTTAATTTTGGTCACAGTATTGGGCCACAATCTTCACTATTGGCAAATCTTTCCATCACTCCAAACAGCATATTATAAAATTTAAGCCCCAAGACCAATTCTCACCAATCTCTTTGCTTTCTCTGAATTTGTTCATTCTAGATAGCTATATAAATAAGCTCATACAATATCTGCTAAGTCTCACTTCCTTCCGCACAATGTCTTCGAGGCTTGTCTGCTGTATGTATCAGGACTTCATTCTCTTTTAGGGCTGCATAATATTCTGTTGCATTTAGAGTTTTATTTAGCCATACATCTGTTCATGAAGATTTATTTTCAGCTTGTGGCAACTGCAGTTATACTGCTGTGAATATATTTATGTATGTATGATCTCCGATTCCCCATTTCTAATCTTTACAGCCTATGTGGGAAGTGAAACAGGGGGATTATCTCATTATTATTCTATTTTGAACTTTTGAGCAAAAATTAACTATTTTCCACACAAACTACAAGATCTCACATGTTATCCTCCAAGTTTTGAGAGTTTCATATCTTTGCCATTTTCAAATTATGGGTGTTTTAGTTCATGTGAAGTGGTCCCCTACTGATTCTACTAGTCTTTTTCACCTTCTTTGAATAAATGTCAATACATACCCTCTGCTTTTCTATGGATTGAGTTGTCTTTTTGTGGTCAACTGGTCAGATTATTTATATATTCTATATTTTAAGCCATGTTAGACATATGATTAACAATATTTTTATAGATTACTAGTTATCTTCTTTTTAGTCATGTCTTCTGGTATACAAAAGATTATCATTCTGATCATAGCTTCCTTATGTTCTTTTTCTTTCTCTTTAAAGCTTTGGGAAGGCAGAGCTAAAAATCTATTGAAAAACCAGGTTTAGTCATATTTGGCCCTGGACCTTCTTCCAAGGATTTTAACTTATATTTATCATGATGGCACATTTTGGTTTATGATGTGAGATAAAGATTCACTTCATTCTCTTACAGGCAGAAATGCACTTGTCCTAGTATCATTTTGAAGGAGCTAATCTTTACTTGCTGAATAGACTTGGTATCTTTGTATAAAATAAAGCTGGGAACATCTCTACACTCCCAGTTTCATTCTGTTCATTCAGATGTGTGTCTTTATGCCTTCACTAAACTGTTTTTTTATTGTAGCTTTGTACCACCTTTCCTGTGGAGATGCCTTGTAAGTATCAAGGGAAATGCAGAATGGCACGTTTAATGGCTCCTGTTATTACTGCATAACAAAACCACAGTTGTTTCACATACTATTATGGTAATTCTAGTATCTGAGCGCATAGTTAATCTACAAACTATCTTCATATTTTTCTTCCATAAAGTTAAAAACACCAATTAAATTTATTATCCTTAGATATTACTAGAGTTGTTGACCCTTGATTAAGAGACAAATTATCTCTAATACACTGGTTTTTCCATGTGTGGCATAGAACAATATCCCTTTTCTCTCACAACAGAAAATCTAATAATACTTTACATAAAAACAGAGCACTGGTTTGGAGAGATGGTGTCATTAGTATTAGGATATTAAAGCTTCTGCCTCAAAAAGCAGGAGGACCTGAGTTCAGATCACAGATGCCATGTAAAAACACCAGGCAGAAATGATGGTGGCAGCATGCATTTCTGGCTCTGGAAAGGCAGATCTTGGAAAACCTCAGAGCAAAGCAAAAATGGAGGTAGAGCAATCCAGGATGATTGCGGCTGTCACCCCTGGATCTGAACAGGCACATATACTGAAGTGCCCTCTCTCTCTCTCTCTCTCTCTCTCTCTCTCTCTCTCACACACACACACACACACACACACACACACACACACACACAAATAGAGCAGTGATTTTAAGGGCACAAAAGTTGAGATTGAAGAACAGGGGGTAGAAGTCCATTGACCCATAGGCATTCCTGTGCCCCTGTGTTCTAAAAGCGATAAGAACAAATGATACCATTTGAAAATTAGCATCGTAGCATTATTAGTTGAAGTTTCTATTCACTTTCTTGAATGATATGCTTCATTACTAGTTGTGTACATTTATGAGGACACATTGAAGTTTGCAGTCAAGGTTAAGATTTATGTATATATTGGCCTCTCTCTAGTCACACACATAGGAAGTCATATATGAAAGAAAGATTTTTGTGATTATAGTTTTCTGAAACTCACCTTCCTGTTAAGCATTGTAATGACTCTAAAAGGTGTACATTGCTATTGATATCTTTTTTCAACACCATCTCTAAGAAGAGGAAGCTGACAGATGTATATGGAGAGAATTTAAAAATCTGATAGAGATACTTTTGACCCAAGCATCAGTGAAAGCATTTTGCATTGGACTCTGAAGCCAGTCTCAGCATGTGAATCATCTTGAGTTTGCGCATTAAATGGGAGCAACCACCGCTCATGCATCCATAATGGCTCCCATGTTCACCCTTTCTGGCCCTCTAAGTATCACCAGATGTGGGAAGAGAAGTAAAACTAGTGGTTCCTGATAGTGCATACAGGACCAAACACTACAGTTGCTTCAAATAATGCTATGTTCTGGGCCATAAATTCCCTAAGGTCACCCAGGAGTGCTGATTTGGATTTACTTTGGCCTCACTTATTGTCACTTAACAGAGTAAATGAGGACGGATGGCTCTTCAGACAGTGCTGGCAACTTACAGGTGTGGTGAACACAAATGCCTCATTATGTCTAGTCAGGGTCTGTTTCCCTTTTGTAGATCTACTGGTAGAAAGCATTGCTTTTCACTTGTGAATGAATATGTACACAGGGCTTCTATTCATATACAGTGGGTAGATAATCTTCAGTGAAGTATTTATAGTAGGCTTAAAAATGTGAAGTGCATCTAAAGTAAATGGTCCCAAAATATTATAAACATTAAAATGCCATTTTATTCATATTTTATTATCTCACTAGTTAAACAAGCAAAACCAGTAATGTTTTAATGAAATTTTAAGGCACACATGCACTTGGTTAGACAAATTAATAAATCAATTAATGTTGGTTAATTAAATACTGGAGAAGGTATGCTAATGTTTAAAGTATAAAAAGGCATTTGTTAGTAAGTACATAAACTAAATTTAAACTTTTCTTGAGATTCATGCTATTGTGTAAATGCAGTTTAGGAAGAAATTGTTTCTGAGTAGGGGATATGGGTACTTCTGCAAATAATAAAAGCATTCATTACCTTGAGTGATAAATTGATAGATAGTTGTACACGTGAAAACATGTTGAATTTTGTGTTCAAGATTTGTGTTAATCACCATATGTATTGTTATTTCTTTAATTACAGACATGAAGAGAGAGAAGGAAGGAAGGAAGGAAGGAAGGAAGGAAGGAAGGAAGGAAGGAAGGAAGGAAGGAAAGAAGGAAAGAAGGGAGGAAGGAAGGAAGAGAGGAGAGGGGAGGAGAGGGGAAAGGACAGAAAGGCACAAGGAAAGGAAGGAGAAAGGAAACGAGGAGAAAAAGGAAGGAAAAAGGAAAGAGAGGAAAAAGAAGCGGAGGGGACGTGGGCGGAGGACAGGGGGAGGGGACGGGAGGACAGGGAGGGGAGGAGGGAGAGAGAAAGGAGGGAGGCAGGAAAGGAAGAGGAGGAAATAAGGGCGGGAGGAAGGAGGGAGGGGAAGTGAAGGAAGAAACGCGAAAGAAGAAGGAAAGAAAGAAAAAAGAGGGAAAGGAAAGAAAAAAGAGAGGGGAAGAGGAGAATGGAGGAAATCAAGGGAAGAGAGAGGGAGGCAGGAGTGAGAGGGAGAGAGAGAGAGAGAGAGAGAGAGAGAGAGAGAGAGAGAGAGAAGAGAGAATCCTGAAGATATCATGAGCTAATCATCTCATGAATCTCCCCATGGCTTGGTTACATGTAACAATAAACTTCCCTGGTATAAATCAGTTTGTGTGGTGTCTTAGTTACTAACAATCTGAAGAATCCTAACATCACCTTTGACCTCAACTCATTCCAATTTGGAGAAAGATCACTGTCTGTCTGCCCAGTGTGAGCAGCTCAGTGGTTCTTTGCTCCAGGCAAAGTGAGTGGGTGAGCATGCTGTGGACCCTCATATCTTGAAGCAAAGCCCGGCTGACCAGCACAGTTATCACAGCACACTTGTACTTGATAAATTCTGTCTTTCACAGAATTGTGACGACGCTGTTCACACCAAAACTATGACACCCTCAGATGGCATTCACTCTAACTAGGATCTCTGGACTGTTAAGACTGTACCTTCATGCCGCTGTATCCAAGGGCAGACCTGAAGGCTACCAGCAGTACAGTTAAAATATGCAATGGTAGTAGAGCTATAAATAATTTTCCAAGAGAAGACAAACTTGCTGGAGCCAATGTTACCACTCTTCATTTTCTTTTGAAAGGATTGCTCTTAACCTAAGGACAAGAAAGATGACAGAGACCTGTAATCTGTGTGTAGGGAAGCAACTGTCCCATCTGTATTCCACTCAGTTTGCCCATCTGCAATGTCTTCAGCCTCTTTTGTACTTGAGTGTCGTCCTCTAAGAACAAGTGAATGGATCAGTAGTTGCCTTAGCTTCATAACTCAAGTATTTTTCACACTCAGTCAGATTTGACATCATGAAAGTCTTGGGATAATGAGTCTATGGGTCTCTAATACATAGTTCAATAGTGAGGGAAATTATAGTTTGCTGAAAGGCCTATCTAAACTGGAAGATTTGTTATTTTCTATCTCTTTGCTGAGTGACAAGGACACAGAACACACCCTGGGGGATTCCTATCATCTTCCTTCCTAGTCTACAGATCACAAAACTTTCAGATCCCAAAGTAGCCCCTACTCTATTCATCCTGTGCATCTTGCTCCCATCACATACCCCATGATGTCCTGTTTTGTTTCATGATAATAATTCCTGTATTCAGACACATTCTCTATGAAGCATCCAGGATGGCATTTCCTCATGAAGTTCATTAACTCAAAGCACAGATACTTTACAATGGTTGTTACTCACTTTATTTTCCAGAAGAGTTTGACTATCTCACATATTTTGATGGTTAGTGAGATAAAATAAATCACAAGTTCAAGGTAGCATGGTGAAATATTCTAACAAGGGGGGTGGAAGTCATAGCCCACATGTTTATGGCCAACTGTGCAGTAGCAACATTCATTTCTGAATGTTCTGGGAAAACAGCTGAGCATATTTTTATTGCAGCCTCCCTCCCAAATAATTATAATTTCTGAGACATCTGTGTATCTTTATATATACACATTCAGTCAAATCTCCTGGGTAATTATAGGTTAATTTGTTACTGCAAATTTGTATAATCCCACGGAAGGCGAGATCAAAGGTGGTTTTTAAAAGTCAGTAATGCTTCCTTGGTAAGTAGCTTCCTGTGTGAGTTAACCTGGCAGTTAGGCTGCTTGGGTGAATGTGTTAACTATCCATCTGAATCTTTGTAAGAAGTTAGTCACTATGAAAAGATTCAGGGAGTTAAACAGTAAGGCCTCCCTATTTTCAGCTGGTGGGCATCAGCACCACAGAGAGAGGTGAGCTCATGCTTAGGTAATTGTCTTTTCTGCCTTCTTTTGAAAGTCATTTGCTCTTTCTGCAAGTCAGGTACAGTATAGTGACCCATTTGATCTTATTTTCTTCTCTCATTCGTCCTGTGCACTTTCAGACATCCTTTAGAAAGCTGTTAAGAATGTCTGTCAAGACAAAGGCAGCTGTGCATGTTCCCATTTTCCCATAATAAAAAGACATTCTTAAGATCAAGAGGGGCTTCTTTTTCGTAATGTAGTTATTGCATCAATTGTCACCCAAGAAAATGCCAAAGAGGCTTCTAAATCTGCTGTGAATACTTGACACCTCGTATGAATATTTTTAGCGATTCCTTGCTAGGAAGGGATTTCTTCCTCTTGATTCCTATAATAATTGGTCTTGATGTCTTTTGTGAAATTTATTAATAGGTTTACATTTGTATTGAAGACCTTTGGAGTTTATGGATTTCATATAACCAGTTTTGACTGTTTGCAGATGACCCTGATAGTTCATGACAAGTTTTGATTTCAGATCTTGCGAGGCACATATTGAAATTGAGCACAGTGACAAGTTAATGTGTGGGAGCAAGTCATGTAGCTAATGGGTAATTCTAACATGCTGCCTGACACCCACATCTCAATGTGCTTATGTTATTCTCCCCGCACCAGATTTATGGTAATTCATCTGTAGTGAATGAACCATTTGCTTTTTTGTAGAAAGTAAAATGGCCATAAGTCAGAGAAAATTCTTCTTCAATAAGTCAGAAAGGATCAAAGATGATGTAACTATATGCAAAAAAAGAAGACTGAAACATAATTCCAGAGAAATTCAGAAATCTGCACAAACTCACTTTAATGAAATACGGACTTTAATGAAATAATGGAAGGTGAAGACATTCAGAATTTTAAGAGTTTAATCCAGGAGTGGAATACATATTTCAAATCCAATAGCTACTGATGGGTAGGCTGGCTGTCTACTCTATTATATCTTGTAATTATTTTATGCTCTCTTAATGTCTTCCGTATCGCCATGCAGAAATAAATTTAAAATGAGCATAGACAATATTGTCAGTTGCTTATTCAGTATCCATATATGCTGTTCCTGTGTGCTAACAGAACCTTATCTTTCCTTTATCCTGTCTTCTGGAGAGCCGCATCTCATGGTGTCTGGATGCACATGCTTATTCTAAGCCAATTCCTGGCATTCGTCCTTGAATCTCGTCTTGGTCTAGAAGATATGCCTAACCCATTGACACCATGGCACAACACTGCCATTTACAAAGTTCATACTCAAGAACCATTTATTCATGTCACAAAATAAAAGTTTGAAAATAAAAAGCTTACAATTTTATAAGCAAGTTCACTTTTTTTTTTCTGGGCTGCATTCACGGCTATCCTGAATCAGATTGTCCATATCAAAATGTTCTTCTCTCTGTTCACCCTTCCTCTCTCTTCTTAATTCCTTTGAATCTTCCCTTGTTCAAAATTCCACTCACATGTACTAGATATGAACGAGAGCACAAGATCATAATTGTTACTGAAAGTCATCTTATAACTCCAAAAGGAGCAGCTTTTGGGTAAACCTGATATTAAGGACACTAGCGTGAACCATAGAGAGAATTCTGTTTGGGGGGGGATGTAATTAATGCTTTTTGAGACACATACCAAAAATATTGTTCCTACTATATTCTAGGAATGTGAATACATATTAATTTGTATTTCAGGACTTTTTGAGTGAGGAAGCTATATTCTGTTCCTAGCTAACACAAATTCTCTAACTAGAATACTTCTGAAGGCAGGTGCTTCATATTGGTGTATTTGGAATACTTGTGGTGTTTGCATAGTTATGTTAGCAAAGTATTTGGCTATAAAATCTCTGGTGTTATATCAAAAGAATTTGGATATAAAATGTGTCTTGATCTAGACACATCCTTTGAATGAATGAATATTTTATTTATTGTAATTTTGAGAGGAAGAGAGAGGAAGAAGGGGAAGAGGAGGAGTTACAGTTTTCACCAAGGCGTCTGCAAACTCCCTACTTCACACCTTGCAAAAACTTTCTTGACCAGTTTCCCAAAGAGTCCAGGACATTTGAGCATTTGTACTAAGAATTTATACAGAAAGGGCTCCATAAAGAAAAGAAACTTAACCAAAAGTTAGTTGCAAATGGGAACAAATTAATGAAATCATTTTGTCTATGTCATGATGCTCTGAGACGTTGATTTTCATTGTGGTTTTGTCTGTGCAATGCTGAAGAACCCCTATAAATCTGTTCAGTTCAATTAAATGACTAATTAATTCACCAGAGAAAAACAGTAAAACCACTTATCTGACCAGATTGATCAGCAGTGAGTTCAATTGAAAAAAAAATATGCATCTTGTACTTCTTTGAAGATGATAGTAGCTGGACATTTTTTATTTCTTAATGAAAAAGAAAGGGAGAGGATTTTACAGAATTGACCAAATCAAGTATCCTGACATTCCAAAATGCATCCTTACTCAGCATTGGAATACCAATGCTATGCTACATCTAAGCAAAGGAAAACTGAAAGGGTTTTAAGCTCAAGCGAAGATGAAATGAAACATAACTTCTTACTTGACAAAAGTTGGACATGTGGATCTTTCTTTTTATGAAGGAGAGAGACTTTGCCAAGGTCACAACCAGACAAGAGAAGATTTCCCCCAGAGAATCCTAGGACCAACTAAATATCCAAGGCAGGAATGCAGAAATCAGAGAATTAATTCTAAACCTTACACCTGTGGGATTAGGTAGAACTCAAACTAAAAATAAGCATCCTGTTATCAGGAGGCAGGAAAAAAATCATATAAAGGATTGGGGCCAGTCTGTTCAGCGAGGATGCTTTTAACAATGTAAGCACAATACTGTCCCATTCATATGGTGTTTGAAGATGTATCCAGGAGTTTACTTAGTTTGTGGCCACAGACTGTGCTCAATTTTGTCCTTATTCAATGCCTTCCCTTCCCTAGATAATCTTTTGGAGTGTTTTTATATCTGTTCTCCCTGTTGCTCCTCTGCTATCTTATGATTAGTCTACTGACCTCTTATCTATTTGTTCATTTCTTACTATTATCATCTCAGCTGCTTTCACTGCCATGGGAAATAAGCAAAATGAGCTGGCGGAATACATGAGGAATTTGTGGGGACAGTTAAGAAAAAGAAGCAGAAAGGTTAAAATTTCAAGAACGTCTTTACTGACCAAATATGTATAGAAGCTGGCTACCTTGGAGAGAGGATTCAGTATGGATGAATTTTTATCAAAGCTGAATGCCATTTTCATGACTTCTTCCCAAATCTTATCTTTGAAAAAAAATCTAATCTTCCTTTAAGTTACTCATTGAACAGCAGCTTCTCCCTTTATGGTAATGTCCCTGGCTGCTCTTTTTTTCCTGATATTTACATTTGTATCACAGCACTACTAATTTTGTGTGTGCAAGTACATACGTGTGTGTGTGTGTGTGTGTTCCAAAGGGCACTTGATTGTGTGTGTCTGTGAAGGCCCAAGGGCGACATCGGGATCACTCTGGATTGCTCTACCTCCTTATTGCTTTGCTCTGGGGTTTCCCAGTCTCCACCTTCCAAGGTTGATACTCTATCTTTCTGGCAGCAGTCCTTACACATTAGTGAGAACACCAGTAGGTTCTACAGCATGCTCATCACCAGCATTACTCTATTTAGTTTGATTCTGACTAGATCATGTTATTGGAAGAAAGAGATGATCTTCCATTCATAACAGTCTGCTCTCAGTGTGTGTGTCTGTGTGTGCCTCTGTGTGTCTGTGTGTATGTGTGCTACAATAGGGCACTTTGAGTGTGTATGTATGCCTCTGGAGGCCCAAGGTTGACATTGGGACTCATCCTGGATGATTCTACCTCCTTCCTGCTATTCTCCGGGGGTTCCTAGATTTCACCTTTCAGAACCAGACTTTCAGACAACTGTCATATCTGCCTGGCATTTTAGAAGGGATCTGAACTCAGGTCCATTTGTTTAGGAGGCAAAGGTTTTTGGTATTTTGGGGGCATTTCTTTTTTTTTAATTAATCTTTTTTACTTTTACAAGCATATTGAGGATTCATCCCAGCTTACCTCCCTCCCTTCTCCCTCCTGTCCCTTCCTCCCTTCCCTTCATTATTCCCTCCCATTCCCTCCCACCCTTCTACCTGCATGCCTCAATGGACTTCAGGGTTCACTCTGGCTTGTCTACCCCTGTGGGGGTTCAGGCCTCCATGGTATAACAAGTTACCTCTCTTCAGGCCACCCCACTTACGTGTGCATTTGCCTTCACTCATGGGAGGCAAACATTTGCAATCCTTGATCCATCTCCCCAGCCCACAGTACACTTAATTTTTTAAAAAATAGTTTATTTATTGCTGTTTTAAGAGAAAGAGAAAAATGGAATAAGAGGAAGAGGAGGAAAAGGGGAAGAGGAAGTAGAAGAAGAGGAGGAGGAGGAGGAATGAGTGTCATAATTCCCAGTAGAGGCCAGGGGAATCTTTTAGAAGTCAGTTCTCTCCTTCCTCCGTGTGAGCTCTGGAATTGCCAGGCTCATGATGCAGCAGGAGCACCTAGCTGTATCCTTTCCACTCGAAGAGCAAATGTGTTCATGTCACTTGTTGGATCCCAGGGTCTTCCTTTCCCTCTGACCTAGCAGTCTCCATGTTCTGCTGTCCTCCATGTTTCTATCTGTATTGGGATTTTCCTACGTTTGTTTGCAGTGAGAGACTTACAACTTTTCAGTTTTTGTTGGGTGCAGTTTTCTGTACTGTGTCTTCAAAACTTTCTTCTCTTTTGCTCCTTTAAAAAGTTCCTTTGGGAGAGAGGGAACTATGTTACAGCAGAGAAAATAGGCCACCATCAAGGACTGCAAGTAAGTAATGAGACATCTGGTTAAGTTCACAGACTTTCCTTCCTGATCATTTACAACGGATGGGGTATGATCTCACCAGAAGGGGAGGGCATATAGGATATCTGATAGAAAGTAACAATTTTACAAATGGGTGATTGACCCCTCTCTCACCGTGATCTCCTACTTTTATTCCATCTACCTTTGAATATACTCTTACAACAAGACTCTAATTTAACAGGTTTTTATCTCTGGTCAGGGGGTGACATACAGTGCCCGGCAGGATGGAGTGAAGGGCATTGCAGTAGCAGCAAAACAAGAAAAAAAATCAACAAACCATAATTCAGAACATCAGACTCTATATAAACAACCTGGAACTGGGCCAGCCTAATCTCTCCCTATCCTGAAGCTTAGGGAAATTTGTAGAAGAGGGGATGGTAAGATTGTAAGAGCACAAGGATGGGAAGAGTAATGATATGCAAGATATTCCACACAAGTTAGGGCTGAAGCAATCATAATAGGACTTTGCATGACCTGCGCTATGTCCAACACATTATTGGCCCCACAAAGTCTAGAATGGACTAAAGGCACTAGGATCCTTGGAGGCTAGGGACTGACAGTCACGATAGTGTTCCTAAGCTTAAGGGGAACACAGAAAAGGGTTCTGGGAAATGCCCCTGGGTCCTTGCACCTCATCGGAGATGAGGACCAAGAGGAGAGTTTGGCATGCACAGTAAAGGATGCTCCGAGGATCGGGTGGAGGCACTGGGGGATGAGGAGGGAGGGAGAGGGGAGGGGGGAGCAGGGGGATCAGGGGGAGGTGGAGGGAGGGAGGGGACTGGTGTACCTGTTAAGTTTGTATGAGCAGAAATAATAATAATAAAAAAAGAAACTATTAAAAAAAAGAAAAGAAATTCCTTTGGATTTTAGCTAGCACCATCACCTTCTTTTCTATGTGTAACACTCTGAAACCAGGAACAATTTATGCTCTTTACATGCTTATAACCTTTACTTGCCTTTTCAGAGGCTCTGCCAAAAAATTGCCTCTTCAAAATCTATGGTGGATAGAATTATTTGAAGATATTCCAGTATTAGAAATAGCCTAACTTGAATTGGCTGCATTGCTTTTCCTGTTAAGGGCAAACAAACATTGCACAACATTTCATCCTGTCCTTTCCTGATGTCAAAGAATACATCCCACTTCACAAATCTGAGTCTGCAATGGATTGATTGTTGCCATGGACTGTAGCACTCCATTATGGAAGGAGTCAGAAATAGTGAATTAATTTGAAACCCCTTATTGGTGTGGATGAGGTGAGGAAGCTATTTATAAAGCCATTCATCATACTTCAAATACACTTGAAAATGACTCAGAAGACACACATAATGACTGTATTTCCATCCCCTTAGAAGCCTCTGAGTAAGTCCCATTTAAGTGCTGCCAAATCTCACTTGCTTTTTTCCAATATCTTTTAAATATGTCTTCTCACGGACCCATGTTCACCACCATAAGAAGTAGGTTGTTGCCTAATGCATTGATCTGCACCAAGGGGGTAGGTATATGCAACAAACACAACAACAATGAAATCATAAATCAGGTCAAGCATAATCTATAATAAAAGGGTCTATGAGAAAATAGCTCCCAATTGCCTTTGAAAGTTAGTTACATTCCAAACTTGATATAGAAGACATTATTTGAAGCTTCAGATTCAGAGGCAAAGATGTCTTCAAGAAAAGAACGTCTTGTGATAATATTTAATTAGCATTTGGCTAGATTAAAAATAAAGGAGGAAACTGTTGTGGTTTCTGATGCAAAATTATGCCATAGAAGCGCCTTTTTTTTACTTACTGGCTTAAGATATAAATAATTTCCTGGAATATTATGGCTTGTTCAATTTCTTAAATGTAAAACTTGACAGCTGACCGTGAAGTGTTTCAAATAATGCTAAAAATATTGTCATTAAAATTTCTACAACTTATCTGAATTTCAAAATCAAAAAAGACAGAACAGAAATCAAAGAAGACATGTTAAATATCATAGACTATTAATACAAACCAAAATTAATCATCTTGCTAAAAGACACTCCTGTTAAGATCAAAAATACTACAGACTTGGTCTCTCTGTTTTCAGCATTATTAGCATTGCTGATTGAAGTCCCAGTTGACTCATTAAGAAAAGCATATCGTAAATGACATGGATATTTGTAGTAAGAAACAGACTATTACTAGCAGATGATATGATCAGATACTTTCCAACTAAGGAATTTCTCTTGAAACTAATAAGAGAATTCAGACAGGCAACTACATCTAATATAAATACCAACAAAGAAGCTTTGTCTTAGCAGTGGCCAATCAGAAATTTTAATGACAAAAACATCACTCACAGGAGACAAAAACTTGAGACACTTAAAGAAAATTTTAACAAGATGGAAGAACAAGCTAAAAGCATAGAATTTGAGAAGCACTAAATACGAGTTAAGGGAAAGGAGGTACATACCCTGACATCACAGTATTACACATGTCAACACTTCAAATTAACTTGAGAATTTACTATAAATATTTGACAGATCACCGAATGCATAAATGTATCAAAACCTGATATTACTGGATTCCTCAAGATTGAAAGCTTATACCTTCCCAATTGTAATCCTTCATCTATACTATTTTATGTTGGCATGCCAGTGACTTTGGAAATTCAAAAAGTTTGGTTTTAAGAGAAAAAGACCTGAAGAAAGTAGAAGACCTAATATATTAAAAAATGTCAATGTACTTTCAGGTAGTATCCCAGTGAGTTTTGAGAATTGTACAAACAAAGTCTTTCCAGAAGTTACATTTTAAAAAGCTAGATTTTCTAAGAAAAAAAGAAAATAATTAAGAAAGGTGCCTATAAGCTATTAAAAACTTGAAGTGTAGTTAGTAGACTCAAAGCAGTATGAATTTAACACAGAAACTAAAACCTAGTGGAATGACCTAGCTTGGGGCTTTGAACCCAGGAGTTATTACAGTTCATTTTCTTCATTAGATTTTAGTCTTCTTTTATACAACTAAAAGGTTATTATGAAGAATACTCTGTAGATTCTATCAGGCATTGAAAGGGATAACTTGTCCCATTAAACATGAATACTTTGCATCTAAAGCCAAGAAATTAGATGACATTGTACATTGAAATAAGTCTCGCCCAGCTTCAGCAGTCTTGTTCATAGTTAGAAGAGAATGCCTTTTAAAAATAAGACTACGACAAGTTGCTCTACTGAAGGGGTAAGGACTTACGATATGGAAGAAAGAATGGCTAGAATGCTGATTTTGAATACAGGTAGTTAACCCACACAATGGAACAGCGTGGTTAGAGGTACAGGCAGGTTTGTGGATTTGGTAACAAGAGGATACAAAAATCTCTGGTCTGATAGCTTGAGACCTTGTGTGTTTTGCAGCTTTCAAGATTCATGAAAGTCCTAAATCCCTACCGTCTGCCCCAATTGAAATACAGCAAATAATACCCGTTGTCTCTGACTCAAAGGACAAGATAATCTAAAAACTGTCTTAACGGCATTCATTTTAATTCTCTTACCTTTGAAGAGTTTCACCAGGCAGGTGGTCTGGCTGGTGGAAATGTGGACAAGACTGTCTTTGACCTCTACTTTTGGCAGCTCCCAGCACCAAAGACTCTTTCCAGTGCTGCATACTAAAGAGCTGGCAACTGGTGCTTTTGGAATTTGCATAACACATTGGAGAAAATTGGTCAGGCATGCTCTGTCCCGTTAGAGTAGTAAATCTTTAGTGTTTGTGCCCCATTGACTCAAGAAGAAGAGGGTACTGTCACTGTCTCCACCCTACAGGATGTTGACCACCCTTTCATTTCATCCCTCTATGGTACATCTTGGGAAGCCTCCATACTCAAGACCATCGTGGTTTTAAAAAGTATGCAACTAAGGCAGTCACATCATTAGTACCATACCTGGAAAGGTATCATGTGCCATAGGTTGCCTAGACATCTCTTAGAAATATGCTACAGTGCAGCTAATACTAGATGCCTTTGGGGCAAAGATGGAGGTGATAATGGAGTATTTAGAGCAATGGGGAATACTGCATTGGGTACTCAAGGAACTCAAGAGTTAGTAAACTTAAATAAGGAAGCAATAGTATTGGCAGCATAAGGAAATTATAAAACTCTAATTTGCGGAGTGAAACCCCAAAGCACTATGAGCTTTATTTATTCTGTGTGTGCTACTCTTTAGCTTTCTAAAATGCTTTAGACTTTTTGCTCTAATTTGAGGAGTGAAACCCCAAAACACTATGAGCTTTATTTATTCTGTGTGTGCTACTCTAGCTTTCTGAAGTTCTTTAGACTTTGTGCCCTCAACTTTTTAAAAATATTTATTTACTTATTTATGAGAGAGAGAAAGGCATGCTCATATACCATGTGGGGCTTCCAGGGATGGAACTCAGGTAGCTTTATTTGTCAACAGACAACTTACATACTAAGTTATCTCACCAGGCCCAATCTGTCCTCAACGTTAATTCTTCTTGTGTAAAAATGCAAGACTTATGTAACACGCACTGTAAGGTTCCCTGTAAACCTGTGGCTTTTATTTCTTTCAAGACACACACCTTGTTGGAAGACATTGACATCTTATTTGGCAGCTAATTCACATCTGGAAGAGGAAAAGGGCAGGCATTTCTAAGAAGTCCACCCTTTTCCCAGTCCAGGTATGATGGAAATTGCATTCAGATGGTATCTGTGTTTAATTCTCACTCCATCAGTGGACTCATGTTCTCATAAAGATGCCCATGTTATCTACCAGACCTGAGGTTGCAGCCAGTGTACGAAACTGCAGGAATTGACTTCTCTAAATATTGAGCTACTTTGCCCACCAAAAACCTTTTGATTTCCAATTGTTCCTCCTACCAGATTTGTCTTGGTGTTAATTAAATATCCGTGTCCAAAGCCAACTGAATAAATGGTGAGAGACAGGCTGTTATCTTGACTTCAGGCACTCAGGAAATAGCTCCACTAAAGTATGCGTGTACTTGCATGTCTTGAAGGGAGGGAGGGTGAGAAGAGAAGCATTTGGGGAAGTGGAATGAAAGCAGGGTGTACATCTTGCAGCAAGAGATTCTCTGTTTACTATTTTCAAGGAAAAGTGGATTTTGTGAGGGATAAAGGAAATTATAGATGCAAATATGTGTTTGCCTGTAATCTATAAATATCGAAAATTCTGAATGAAAGCTTCCATTTCATTCCTATTCCATCCTCTTTCATTTCTTCTTCTGTTTCCTCATGCAGATCAGTCATCCCCTTCCCAAACTATAATTATATTCTTGTCAAATTCAGCTGTTCGACTCTTGTCTTTTTGGCTCTTTATCCTTCTCCACTGAGTTTTCAATCATCCCTCCCTCCCTCCATTCCTCCCTCTGTCCCTTCCTTCTTTCTTACCTTCCTTCTTTCCCTCTCTTTTTCACTCTCTCTTCTTCCTGCTTTCCTGTTTCTCTTTCTCTCTCTCTCTCTCCTGCTTTCCTTTTTCCCCTTTTCTTGCTCAAAACAACAACAAAAAATCAAGGACCATGACTAACAGAAGAGTACAGGTAGAAAAAGATATCTTTGGTTAGAGAGATGGCTCAGGGGTTAAGACTCGGTCTTGCAAGCAGAAGGTCTTGAGTTTAGATTCCAGGTCCCATGTAAAAATGCCAGTTGGACACAGTGGTGGCCTGGATTTCCTGGCTCTGGTGAGCAGAGCCTGGGAAATCTCAGAGTGAAGCAAGAAGGAGGTAAAGCAATTCAAGATGATACCTGAAATCACCCTTGGACTTCTACAGGGACACACAGTACCCTCTGATACACACACACACACACACACACACACACACACACACACACACACACAAATAAATAATTAAATAAACAAACAAACAAACAAATAAATAAATAAAAAGAAAGAGATGTCTCAGCTCTCATTCAAACACAAGCTATACTGAAAGAACTATAAATGCGAGTTGGTACTAACCCAGGGCATGGTACCCAGAAATGAAAGCAAGAGCTCAAGCAATCCTTCTGCTTTTAAGGGGAAGCAGCAGCGGGCTGCCAGCACTAATGATAGCAGCAGCTGCTAATCATCACCACACAGCAGTTGCATCATCAGGTGCCACAATTCGCACACTGCACTGTTTCATTCAATCTTGGTAGCAAATCTGATGTGGAGGGAGAAGGACATATTTTTTTCTCTTCATTAAGCAGATGGAAAAACATGGATTCCTAAAGGGTATTTTTCTGGCTCTGCCCTACAAGACCACGTAGCAGTTGCGCTACTTCAGCATGGTCTGAAGCCTGTGTTCTTCCTGTGGTGGCGCTGGCATCGCCTGCTGAGTCGGGATGATGCAGCTGGTGACTTCTGTCATTGTGGTTGCTCATTTGTTGCTGTCCCTCATTTGGTCATTTTTCTTGGACCCTATTGCACATTTCATGTGGTAGGCCCAGTTCCCCCCTTCAAAAACAAAAACAAAAAACAAAAAAACGGCTCTTTGGTGCATGCCTGGAGTGTGCGCATGCCTGGAGTGTGCACATAGCCTGGGATGCAATTTGGACCAATTGGAGTTACTCTTTTCAATTATTTTATTTTATATTCTCATTTTTTTTCCTTTTTTTCTTTTCTTTTTTTTCTTTCTTTTCTTTCTTTCTTTTCTTTCTTTCCTTTCTTTCTTTCCTTCTTTCTTTTCTTTCCTCCTCTCTCTTCTTTCCTTTTCAAGATTTAAGCTTTTTTATTCCAGATCATGTGCTTTCCTCTAATTTATTTTTATTTTATAAATTTATTTTTAAAATTTAATATTTTGGTTTTTTAACATGATACATAGGGATAGTTTTCAAGCAAATATATAATTTCATTTGAACATATTTCCCCTCCAAATTCCATTACCCTTCCTTGTCCCCTTCTCTTCCAGCCATTATTTTATTTTTATTTTCATACCATATGTATATAGATAATTATATGTAACTACATAAAATCCAGGACCCATAAATGAGAGAAAAACATGATATTTGTCTTTCTGAGGCTGACATAATTCACTTAATATGATATCTCCAGTTGTTTCTATTTTCTTACAAGTGGCATAACTTCATTTATCTTGATAGCTTAAAAAAAACCCACTGTGTATAAATCACATTTCTCGTCTTTACTCCTATTGATGGACATCTATGCTGGTTCTATAATTTAGCTACTGTGAATCTGGAGTAAACTTTGCATGTGAATGTCTCTGTGATATACTTGCTTGGAGTTGTAAATGTACCTAGAAGTGCCATGGCTGGGTATAGTTTTAGTTTTTCAAAAAGCTTCCATACTGACTTCCATAGTGACTGGCCTACTTTGCATTCCCACCAGCAATATATGAGGGTCCCTTTTGTCTGTCTCCTTTGTCAACATTGTGTCATTTGTTTTAGTAACAACTGCCACTGTGACTCTGGTGGTTGGAATCACAATGCAGTTTCATCTGTCTTTTTCCCATCTGGTTATATTCTTGTCTGAAGTTTTTATTTAAAGATGTTAGCGGGCGTAAGGGTGTTCTTTCCTCCAATCGGTGTAGACTGGGGTGTTGTAAAGTTGGGTCTGCTTTACTCCCATTGACATTCCACCCATGTGCAAGGAGGGATGATGATAAAATAACAGAGGAGGCCAATGCAAAAAGAAAGAGAACTACAGGAGTCTAGAGAGATGAAGTCATTTTGGTCCTCTGGGCCATGTCGATTCCTGGACTTCACATGTCCTGAGCCAATTCCTGTTTGGTGTGAGCTCACTGAGTATGGGCTTCCATACTCATAACCAGCAGCAGCCTTAAAGAAGGACTTTGATAAGCAGCAGAACAGTGAAAATAGGGGAAAGAAGAGAGTATGGGGATTAGACAGGAAGGTTCCAGGCCATCCAGAGTCCCAGAATGATCTGGTGTATGTAACTGGAAGCTGGTAAAGTGGTGGACTTGAAGTATCCCCCAGAAAAGCATAGAGACATAGTGACACTAGAAATTCCAAATCAGGGGTTCAGGAAAGTATACCATTAATACTATATGCAAGTCTAAGTTACGCTGAAATATGTCAAAAGGAGTTACAATCATCACTGCATGTTAGCAGTGAATCCCAAGCTTCTTCACCTATAAGATGCTCATTCTATAACTGTATGTGCACACATACATGTATGAATCTATGTATTTATCTGTCATCTATCACCTACATCTTTCCTATCATCTATTTACCTCTCTGTCATCCATCAATCATTTATCTATCATCAGTTGGTCTAACATTTAGCTACCTATTATCTATCTATCATCTACCTATTTATCTATCAAACATCATCTATCTTTATTTATCATGTATATATCTAATCTGTCATCTATCAATCTATCACACTGTCATTTATCTATCATCTATCTACCAATTTATCATCTATCTATAACATTTAATTTGTCATTTCTCAATCATCTGTTAATTATGTATTATCTGTTACCTATAGTCTATCTATTGTTTACCTTCCTTCCTTCCTTCCTTCCTTCCTTCCTTCTTCTTCTTCTTTCTTCTTTCTTTCTTTCTTTC
This sequence comes from Typhlomys cinereus, assembly GCA_023101885.1. Taxonomy (NCBI): domain Eukaryota; kingdom Metazoa; phylum Chordata; class Mammalia; order Rodentia; family Platacanthomyidae; genus Typhlomys; species Typhlomys cinereus. The sequence continues at coordinate 985,160 of JALPQD010000183.1, read as the reverse complement.
TTTCTTTCTTTCTTTCTTTCTTTCTTTCTCTCTGTCACTTACCTGTCAATATATCTATCCTTACCTACTTATCTGTCTGTCTTTCTGTCATCACCAATCATCTGTCTCTATCATCTTTATCCTCTTATCACCACCAGAATCTCAGTCATCTATTATCCACCAACCTATCATTTATCTGCTTATCATCTATCTATCATGTATCTATCTGCATGACTATTTGTCTGTCTGTATTTCTATCTATTCATTTATCTATTTGTCTATCTGTCTATCATGTATCTGTCCATCCTTCCATGTGCGTGCCTTTAGGCCAGACCCACACAAGTTTCCAGCAGTGTCCTCATGTACTGTGTCCAATTCCACAAATAAATCTTAAAGATAATGCCCCTACTCTCTCTGTCTTTCAGATTCTATCATTCAAGCTTGGCTGAGGAGTATTGATTCTCCAGGTTCTTTACAGCACAGTGTGTGTCATTTATTTGCTAAGCAAGTCCTGTCTGTTCTATACATCAATCATTTACCCAAAGCATCATGGCTGCCACTGTTGGACTGAAATGCCTTTTATGTTCCTGTCTCGGTACTTTCTTGAGACAACAGGCCCTTCTATACCCACCTTCTACCATGTTTTCTCAGGCAATCTCTGCTGATGACTTTCAAATTTCTTCAGAAGCTTGTTAGTGTTCAAATTTATTGCTTAGTTTTACTTAGTATTTGGTTTATATATTCTATCTATTTAAGGTGAGTATTAGCTTCTTAAAGTCAGGGATTATTTCTTGCAGTTTTCAGTATCTTTCTATAGTTTCCCACACACAACGGGGTTCTCAATAAACTTAGCAATCCATGTAATAAGTGAATCGGCCCACTGTGTGTAATTCAAGTTCAAGTTTGTACATAAATCCTGGGGCAGGGGGAGGGGATCTATTTTTTCCATGTTATAGTATCTTCACATAATATTTGGTTATGGCGGAATCAAATTTGGGTCAAAATTCAATCTTTCATTTATTAGCATGAGTTAGAATACTGTACTGACCAAGCACAGCTGATTTCTAATGGAGAACAAGAACCCCCCCAGCTTGAAAAATAGAACATTCTCAAATTCTGAGATTGAGAAAGGCCTCAAAATTTGAGGCAAAGCAGTGCATTCTTTTGATCTCACCTTATCTACTCTATAAGTTGTTTTCACAGTTGCCTGTTAAAAAGAGAAAAATATGTTTTGATGTAGTAAGATACATCTTCCAAGGACTTCTCTCTCATTTTCTGTAGAGAGCTTTTGAGGCCACATCATTTTCTATTGTAATTACCTTCGAAATGAAAAGAACCTATGTGTAGTGTCTTCCCAGTACAAGTGCAGACTGAGTAGCAGGAATGAGATCACTTGCCAGGCACTGGGCATTCTCATATTTTTTTCCTGTTCATTCCTATTCTTCTGATCCCACCACGAAGCCTCTGTAAAAGTGAATTAATTGCCACTTTCCAATCTTTGTCTTTCCAGTCATTTGGGAGCCGAGGTTGATAAACTAATTCGCATTGTACTGAAACTGGTCTCAAATGGTTGAGTCCTCTCGATGTGCCAATTTGCATTCTGAGTGGCCCAGAGTCTCCAGAGCAATTACAGATCGAAATGCCAGGTACTGTTTTACCTACATGGAGAATACGTTGTTTAGAAAACAGGGTGCCTTAGTGCCATTTCTGAGAGACACAGGGCAGGTAACTACTATAATACATCACCAGATCAGGTACAAAGCTCTGGGGCATCTACACAACCCCCAAGAGGGCAGTGCCACCAGGGCAGACTGTACACTCCCAACTCCCAGTTATGGGAACAGGGTTAGGATCGCTGCTTCCCGGCATCTACAGGCATGAAGGAGGCGAGGCACAGCGCTCCTGAGACTGTAGTAAGCTTTTTACCTAGGAGCATTTGCTTCCACACTCCAGTACTTCTAACAAGGACTGTCATTTCACACGCCGGTGTCCTGGCGATGTGATAGAGCTGGTCCTGCATTTAGATGGAAAGAGCTTACAGTCTGTAAGTCCATAATGGGTCCTTGTATTAAAACATTTGCTTCACCAGCATGGTGGCTGCAGCTCCCACCATCGGCTCACACACCGTTGTCTTAGAAACACGATGGCATTTGAGGCACACCACTGCATCCACTCAGAGACCCCTCATGAACTCCATCTAATGGGATGAGAGTGGGATGAATATGTACTTTCTCTGACTTGACTTGCAATGGGCTTAAAAAATAATACTGTGAAACTACATCCTAGCAAAGACTAGTGATGCACAGCCAATCCCGGATATGCCTTACTCTCTCAAGTCAAATGAACAATTTGTGCAGGATCCTTTGGAAGGCCCTGTGGAAAGCAATGTGCTTCTCACACGCTGGGCTTAGTGATGTTTCGTTTGTCAGTCAATCATTAGCAATCTGATAGTCATCAACAGAGTCTACCTAGACACAGGGCAGCAGCTTACACCTCTGAGCTCCCCTTCTAGACACTAACTCAATAAAACCAGGAGGAAATAGATAGTCTCCCATTCCAGTGTGTGGACTAGTAATCATCACATGGTCACCAGTTAGGGGAGCTGGTTAGGAAGGTTATAGACCCTCCCAAGCAGTCAATGAAGTCATCCCTTTAGAGATAAGACTTAAACCTACTGCCAAGTCAAGTCTTCCTAGTATACCACATTGTCTCTTGTCCTGTAAGTTGTTGCAGAATACCAGTTCCTCCCACAATAGAATCTAAAAGATGATATTTTTTAAAGGAGAAGACATTTGGTTTTCTCTAGAGCAGTGCCTTTCCATTTCAGTTGCCCTCAGACAACTTAATTTTGTTTCTTTCCATCGGGTCATCTGGGATATGGCATCTGATTCCTCACGATTCACTTCTTCAGCTGCAAATGCTCCTCTTTCACAAACTAAAGAAGTTGGCTTGGCCGATCACTGAGTCTGCATCCTCCTCTGTGGAATTCCACATCCTTCAAATCGTACTCGTTCCAGATGAGAAGCTATCTTTTGAAAAATGAAAGATAAGAGGCCTGTGGGTTTTATCAATTTTTCAAGAGGCTCAGATAGCTAATGCAGGAAGATGTATTATATTTATCCTCAGTATTATGTTCCCTCACCAATTATGATTCTGTGAAGTAGCTTGGGTCTGTATGTTTCAGAATTTCTGTCCAGACTCTTGCATCCCAGACTCCAAGATTGAGGCCAGGATGTGTTTAAGTAAAATTTATTGAAAAGTAGGAAAGGGACACCTGATTGCTCAGGAGAATCAGGGGGAAGAAGTCATCTCTGGAGAGATGGGAGACAAGGTCGCTCCAAGTCTAGCTCCAAAGGCTTTGGCTCCTGAGTGCTCTTTTTATGAATTTTTGGGGGATCGAAAATGGAAACTTTCTATTTGTTTGCTCTCTGACCTTTGACTGGTAGACCCTGATAAGGCCAGGCTTGAAAGTCCCCCCGACATGTTTGGTGGTGGACCTCTGGTAGAGTGCCTACATGGTGAAAGCAGTGTAGCTTCAAGCCAGTTCTCCCAGGTATGTGTTGTCTTTCACACAGGTTTGTGCCTTGCTTAATTTCCTCTGGTCTGTCTCTGTTCTTGCTGCCTATGAGAATCTATCCCCATCACACAGGCCCCCTGAAGGAAAGACATTTAGGAGATTGTATCAAGTTTGGCTTCAGTCATATTTTTACCAGAAGGTTCCTATACCAGAAGGTTACTAACATAGAAGTTTGATTTCTGATTTTGAGAGGGTCCGACAGCAGGATCAGCAGGATCACATGATGGAGGTCATGTGATCCAGACTCTGCTGTTGGGACTCATTGTCACCCTTGCCTTCATTCAGGACTTCAGCTCTTATCTGGGCAGCCTCAGGGCTCAGGCCGCAGGGGAGAAAGAAGAGGCAGAGGCACAGTCTCTGGTGATACCTGCAGTACATGACATTTGGCTCATTTAGACATACTAGAACAAGCTCTACCTCCTGCCTCAGGACCCTTGTGCTTGCTGTGCTTCTCCCCTACCATGATTTCACCACATCTCTCCAGCCTTGACTTCAAAATCTCTTTGAAGCTAAACAAGCCTTCATGAGATTGTTTAATTGATAAGGAAAGATCCAGCCTGGTGGGTGGGATCTTTCTCTGGGTAGGGGGGATAGAGAAATAGGAATGGAGAAAGATGTTTGAGTAAATTAGTATACTTTGATACACTTCGGCAGACTCAGTCTGGTGGGTATGAAGTTTGCTTCTTTCTCGGCACTTCCTGTATGTATGTTGTAGCCATCCGCGTGGGTTTCTTGTGTTGGGATGAAAGCTCCTGCTAGGCTGTGCTATGAACTATCATGGAAAATCATAAGCAAAAATAAAACCCTATGTATCCTTAAGTTGTTTGGTTGTGCACTCATGGAAACATTTAGACAAATTACCACATCTTCCTTTCCTCTTATGAGGTTCCTCCTCTTAAAGGTTCTGCCATCTTTCAGTGGCACCTGGGAGAGCCTTTGGCACTGTGTCTCTGGAGGAAACACTCTGTTGCAGACCTTACCATTATCTTTGTGAAGCCCATATCATCAGCATTTCAAGTGGCTATAGCCATCACACCCTCTTCCATATCCATTCCAGAGCTTCTGTTATAATGCGTTCTTTCACTTTCCGTTTATAGCTAGCCTTGCAAAAATAAAGGGAGTGGGTTGGAGAATTCTACTCTAGCATCTGTAATACTAAATAGGCTTAACTGATTTTTATGTGGGTACTTTATTGCAAAAACCTAAAGTTATTAAAAAAAATCATTCCTTCTCCTGATTTGACTCTTCAAGTTGTTTGCAAGGTCATTGCTGCCTAACTTTGAGAAAGTGTCTGTATTCTCAGACCACTAAGTGCTCAGCGTTCAATAAAAAATGGTCTCTGTGAACTTCTCACAGTGTGAGCTCCAAATCGTACTTGTTCCAGGTGAGAAGCTATCTTTCGAAAAATGAAAGATAAGAGGCCTGTGGGTTTTATCAATTTTTCAAGAGGTTCAGATAGCTAATGCAGGAAAATATATCATATTTATCCTCAGTATTATGTTCCCTCACCAATTAAAGAAGAGAGTAAAATTTATTACCTAAACTGCAGGCTAAGTTTTAAGAATAAAGCAACCATTACATGTTATAATAAAATCACTGGAGTTCTACAGAAATTTCATACTTATTTTCTGATTTTACCACATACTTTTCTTACTCATGTCAGTACAAAGTTCTGTTCTGTAACCGACTCTGACATCTCGGTGTAACACAGAACGTCAGTATCATGTCAGTCATGAGAGGGCTGCGGCACCCAAGAACTCCCTGCAATGAAATCTACTTCCATAAGACCAGCACAATAGTTGGCCTGTCAATATTTCACCACCGATGAGGGAAGATCTCAAGAGATACTACACCTCTCTAAGAGGCTATTTAAGGTTTAATTAGACAAGAGAAGGGGAGCTTCTTTACTCAGTGATTTACCACTGCAAGGCCATCCGTGCCCCAGCAAGTACTCAGGCACCTACTAGGACAGGCATCCCAGATGAAACCCAGTAGGCCACACATGCGAAACACCAAGAGAGAGATTTTTCTGTTCTTTCTACCTCCTCATAGTTACAGTGACTTGCACAAACCTCCTGTTTCTGCCCCCAACCATGCCTGCTATGCAGTTCCCACCATAATGGACTATATTGCCCCTGGAGTTATAAGCTAAATATATACCACTTTCTCCCTTAAGGCAGTTGTGCATGAGTATTGTCTCACCTCAAAAAAGTATAACTACAACATCCAGAATCACCTTAAGGAATTTTTCTGAGTCAAAAAGGTATGATCCGGCCAGAATAGAATCTATTATGAGAGCTTCCTGTCTACACTACCAGAGGTTTGGCCTTATGTCCACAGCCGCATGTTCTTGATGTAGATAGTCTGTAAAGACACACCACCTCAATGGAAGAACAAATCACAATGTTTGCAACTTTCTTGAATCAACCTGAGACAGTAACCAACAGGGAAGGGTCTCACCTTCCCATGTAAGAGAGGAAGCTTGCCCGATGATTTTGCAACTTACCATCTCGACAAAGGATGCACAAGGTCTATTAACCACAGACATAGTCTGCCGAAACAAAGCTGCTATGAGGACAAAGTACATTTACTTTGGAAATCATTTTGGTCAATTGTTTCCTAGGGTGAACCTGGGAACAATGCCAACTATAGACATTTAACTCCATAAGGAATGTTACAGTGAAAGAATGTGAGTATGCAAGAAAGCTCTTTAATGAAAATGTAGAATGCTTTGACACAAACTATCTTGCAAATAGCCTGTTCACAACTGTTTTTATGACTTGGGAAAGGTGCCTTCATTCAAGATTTCTTACATCCAAACCTACATCTCCCCATTCATTTAGGAGAATTGAATCTAAGGATCCCTTTTGATGTTACAAATGTAACGTTCTTCTGTTATGTGTTGAATATCCCTTGCCCCTGACCCCATAGGCTCATTGTATTTGATTCATTTGCAACTGTTTATACTTAGGAAGGTTGTGGCACCTTTAAACAGTGATGTCTTGCTAGAAGAAGGCTCATCACAGGTGGTGTCCTTGAGATTTCGTGGTCCTGTTTCCTCTTGCTTTAATTCTTTCTAACTTCCTAATGGCTGTGCTGACCTGGACCAGCCCCCTGCTTCTGCCAACCATCATGCCTTCTGCTGTGTGATTCCCACCAGAGTGGACTATATCCCTCTGGAACTGAAAATACTGAAAATAAATACTCCTTTCTGCCTAAGTCCGTCTGCTGTCTCACAGGAAAGAAGCAGAACTGCAGCACCTACTAAAACCATTCCTGTTTGCCCAGCATTCTGAACACAACTCTTCCTTCCCTAATCAGAACCGTAGTTGATCACCTACCACACCCATTCCATTGAGAGTGGTGATTGGCTTGCAGTTAGCTCTGGATCTAAACTCGCCAATGAGAATTCTTCCTCTGGTTTGTTCTAAAACAAACTGTCTGGAAATGGTCTTTTCTTCTCTATATGGTAGGAGATTTATTAAGGTGTGCAAGCATGAAAAATGATGTTCATGGACTAAGGGAACAGTGTGAGTATGTTGAGGAAAGAAAAGTTGGAGAAGGGGTGCTCCATGTATTTCAGCCTTGCTTTCAACTTTCATCCTCCTTCCAGAAATTTGGAGTTACAAATAATGTATCTCGTACTTACTTGAAACTGAGTTTTGTCCCTCACTATATGTTAGATTGCTTGGTTGTTTTGAGACATATAGTCCAGGTTGACCTTGAACTCCTGATATTGCTGAGAATAACCTTGAAGTCCTTATCTTCCTGCCCCTGCATCACAACAGTCAGACATCTCCATGCCTAGTAACAAGAGATCTAGTACAAGTAGCTACTGGGACAAAAATAGGAACTTTTATTTTGATAAAAGTCATTACTAGTAGCTTTAAAATATTATTTGAGAAAAAAACAAGCCACTTATTACTCAAATTTAAATTACTTGATCTTTTAAACAAAAGAGATGGTTAAATAGATACTGGAATACTATCATAAAAAAGTGGCACAGAAAATGAGTAAAATCTGAACATATTATTTCTAAATTTTATAATCAAAATATAAGATCATTTCTTCATACATAACCCATGACATTTTGTCTTCTTATGGCAATGGTTGGAAATTGTATAAAATATGAAAACAAATGCTATGAGAAAAATTCTTTGCCTGAAATAAAAATAAAAATAAAACAGCAAGGAGCTATAGAATGTCTGTCTGAATGGGAAAAAGAAAACCCATGGACAACTGAAGGCCGTATCTGTGAAGCACTGCATAGCATTTCCAAATGTACTTTCCTCTTGCACGGTTCTTTGCTGCTGAGGGTCTTGGGTTATGTCTTAGTCTCATTACATATCACTACAACAAAACACTGGATCTAGGCAATGAAGAGGAGAAATAGCTGACAGTCCAGGTTACAATTCATCCCTAAGGAGAAGTCCACCTTGGAACAGTCCATCATGTCACACATGAGCAAGAGCAAGAGTGGGCAGTATAACATGTAAATGTTGATTTCATCAGGTTTTATGCTGTGTGGAATACTAATTACTTGATGTATTTTAACTTTGGATTTTTTTCATTTTGGGGAAAAGATCTTTTTTTCACTTCTCATGATAGCTGTTATATATGCTAAATCTTTATACAAAAGTATCAGTACTTGAACAAATTTAAAGCACATCAGTTTATTAACCCTTGGCTCACACTTGGTTCGTTAGATTCAAGTTGTATGTAATTCATAGTTTCCAATTATATTTACTTTCACAGTGTGTGGCTTTCCCCATTTTAAAAGCAAAACTACACACCAGTGTGGTGGATGATTGTGTAAGCAATTTACCTTGATAGACAAGCCTGTCAAGTGAAATTTACAAGTGTGGGATTTTTTTCTACACTTGAACAAGGTGGATGAGATAAGTTAGTTTGGTTAATACCTAAAATTTAAAATGTGTGTCTGTCTGGCCTCTTGATATGATTCGTGTGTGAAAGGTCCCAAAGTCAAAATCATATATCCTCAGTCAACAATCCTTAACCTTTGTTTTTTTCTTTTGGGGAGAGGGGAGAAAAACCCAAAGGGTACTGATTGTATGCTGAAATGTTGGAAGGATTTGAATTTTTGGAATTTTTTTTGGAAAGTAATTTTACTTTCCATCTGGAACAGCAGCACCATCCATAAAATACAAACCAAATGTCAAAAAAAAAAAAAAAAAAAAAAAAGAGTGGGCAGTATAGGCTTGCTGGTCTTCAGCTCTCGGCATTCTTGTGCATGTCTGCCCAGGGAATGGGTCTGCCTGTAATGGGCTGGCTCTTCCTGCATCAATTAATGCCCTCAAGGCAATCCCCACAGGCATGGGCAGAGGTCACCCTTGCTGTAGAGAAGCCCTCTCAGATCAGCCTGGTGAGCTGCCTCTTTGTGTCAGGTGGACAATTAATGCGAACCAACACAGCTTAGTTGGAACCTTCCAGAGCCTTTGGCTGCTCTTTGTTGAACTCCTAAGGAATGAATGCCGTTGCTGATTTGGTACTTATAATTATTTAAAATTATTAATTGTTATAGAAACAATGATAAAGTAATTGCAATAAACTCTTAGTCATTAGTTTTCATGTTATAATTTCACACCAGATAGGCATAAAAGCTCCCCAGAAAATAAGTAAAAGAGTTGATATATTTCCCTTGATTAGTTTTCCTTTTTTGCTACTTTATATAGTGGGAATTTGAATAATACCAACATATGTCTCCTTTTTCCTCTGAACATTATGTTAAGTTTAGCACTTTATACCTATAGATTTTACTTACTGGTCAAAGTATAATAATAACTATTTGTTGAGCTTTGTTTTTGATAAGCACAAATGATAATACAGCTAGGTAATCATATATGTACATTTATTTTTCTGATGGCGTGCCTCCTTAACTGCTTATATGCAAAATTTTAGAGGAAGGCTTTCTAACATCAAATTTCTTCTCAGAGAAATTATAACAAGAGTAAGTTACTGGTTTGTTAATATTAAAAGAAAAAAAATCTTTCCATTTAAAAAGAGTCAGAGTGGTTGAAGAAGTAGGCCTGAGAATAAGGCTCACTTCTCAGACAAGAGGGCGAGAGCTCTGAGGGAGGTCCGCTTGAAAGCCAGAAAGGTGCAGTGGCCACCTATGATCCCAGTAGTCAGGAAGCCAAGAAGGGAGTCTCCAAGACAAGCCGGCTATGTAGCCTAGTCAGCTGGTGAGTTCTGGGTTTCAAAGATGGCGCCCTACATCAACTCTGGGCTGACGTGTAGGTTTACATGTGTATATGTGCCCATGCACACACGAGCACACATGCACAACTGTACACCCCACATATGTACACGCAAAAGCTCAATAGACAAATAGAAAGAGCAGAATTTTCTCAAACAATATTATCACACGTTTCAAATGCTAAAATACATAATTCATAATCACTGTGTCAGAATTTATGAAATCCAAACGTAAAAATTATTCTTAGATACTGGAAAGCACAATATGAGATTGAACTTGTAGCATTTAGGATATCTGATAAAGCAATTGAAACTGCTCAGTCAATGAGGTTCATGCAATTAGATTTTTATGTTAAAAACATAAGCCAAGAAGTTGTAAACGAATTTAATATTTTTACTAAGTAATAGAGATAGCTTGAAAGATAGTTTTTATATTGCTGGAGCCATTCATAAAGAATGATTTATGATGGAGGACTTGAGGAAAGTTAATATCTTTAATATGTAATAAGATTCTACAAATCAATAAAAAATGAAATCCTTTCCTAGATGAAAAACGGCCAAAATTTATGTACTGACAATTGAGATAGCAACATAAGCAATAAAAATATGAAAAGTTGTATACAACTCAATAATCTTCAAGCAATGACAAGATATGCTTATCTGATTGTTAAATGTCTTTTTAAATGGTGTGGACAAGGATGGGTTTCTCAAACATGAACATTTGTTTTGGTTGACTGTGAGGCCCAGCACTGTGGATATGTAGACATACAAAGCAGGTCTCTCCAAAGCACACTATGAGAAATAGGAGCTCAGAGATTTTGAAGGCACAGACTCTCATCTATACTATAACTATAGTGTGATGATTTATAATATCTGTAGGGATCTGTCTGGAGATAAAAATCTGAATGCATCTTCTCTTTAGTCCTGTAGCGCACCTCTTAGAATTTGACACAAAATTAATGCATATTTTGAGAAATTATCTAATAATGATCTCAAGTTATATTTACCAGAATGTTTGTCAGGACATTACTTTATTAGTATTATGAAAGTCCAATAGAAGTGGATCTGTTATATTGAGATACATAAATTGTTGCAGTTCACCTGCGTGGTTGCCGATAAAATCATGACAAAGGTGCTTAAAGGAACAAGGAATTTATTCTGATATGATTGTGATAGTCTGGTTACAATTGTTTTTCCAGCTTGATGGGAGAGCTCATACCAACACCAGGGCCAAAGGAACTGGTCACACCATCTCCACATAATGGCTGAGACAGGGACGATTGTTACTTGCCAGACCAGCATGTTTGGCCAAGTGTACAGAAGAATACCCCCTTTCTCAAATAGTTCCATCCACTTTGTTCATCTGCCCAGGGACTAGTCCCACTCACCATGGGCTGGGTCTTCCCCATTGTTCATCTGCCCAGGGACTAGTCCCACTCACCATGGGCTGGGTCTTCCCCATCCATTAGACAATCTCCTACAGGTTTGCTCTGGGCTTAATTCAACTACTAATTCTCTACAAATGTGCTCAGAGCATGGACACTCAACCATCAAGTTGACACTTGTACCTAACTATGACATAATACTTTATTAGTATTATGAGAGTCCATTAGAAGCAGATCTGTTTATATTGAGATACATTAATATAATAAAATAGTAAGCTATCACATAAAGAATAAAGTAAGTATGCCTAAAGTAGTATTGTAAAAATAGCTGTGAACTACTCTGCGAGTGTGTGTGTGTGTGTGTGTGTGTGTGTGTGTGTGTGTGTGTATGCAACATAGAACAATGTATATGCATTTACCCAAGTGATACTTAAAAAACATACATAAAGTCTGGATAATTACACACAGAAAGTAGTCATGTCTCCTGTAATTTTTTATATTTATTTTACATACTTGAATACTCTGTTTTTTTAGAAGTAGATGTGTGGTGAAGAGTAATATATTTCTCACAAATTCTGTTAAGAAAACTAAGACTATTCACAGTAAAAAACAAAACAAAACAAAACAAAAACAACTCAAGAGCACTAAAGAGCTTGGTTAAGTTTCTCTCCAATAGAAAAATTTCAAGCTAAATGTATGAGGAATGGCTTAGGCCTACTTTGCTGAACAGAATGGAATTGGGCAAGCTGTATTGTAATGCGAATAATTCACAAATTAATAGGATTCTCCTAGAGATAGGCTTCAATGTGATTTTTTTTACTAAATATAGAGTGTCTCAGAAGAGAAAGATATTGAGCAGATGAGAAAAGTTTGTCAGAGGTGAAATGAGAACATGTGTTCGCAGAAAAATACCTAGGCAGAAGAGAAATATCTGTGAAACACTCATAAAAAGAACATCATCATAAAGCAAAATTAAACACTGATAATCTTTTTCAAAAAAAGATAGGCTACATAGAGAGATGTGGAAAATTTATTAAAATAAGAACATCCACTGCAGATTTCATTAAAAGCTGCAGCTCTAAGTTCAAGAGCAGAAAATGTCTTTTGCTTTTAAAATTTTAATTGAGTTTATTATGAAAGAAATAATTAAAATGTAATTCAGGATTTTCAGAATTGCTGACTTACATTGTCTTGGAGTCAAATAGCAGTAAGATGGCTGGAAGGAGATTTTAAGGCCAAATGGTTAAAAAAAAAAAAAAAGTCATTCCTAAAGGCACTCAGAAAACTTAACCTTTCTTAGGAATTAATGTATGACTCTCATTCCAAAGACAGGCAGACTTGAACTTCAGATGTAAACTAAATAGGATGATATGCTTCTTGTCACCAGAGAGTTCTACTTGTTAAGGGTCTGTGCGGTACAGTTTGGGGAAAGGGAGATCTAATTTAGTTGCAAATAGCAACCAATTCAGTCAGACTTCAGAAAATGAAGGGGAGAAAGAATGTACCATCTCATAGATAGTAAAGTAGATACAATAAAATGCAATGCACACTGTGGTCAGAATTAGCCTGCCTTCCAGGCATGGTGGCCTTCATATTTCAAGTTTAGTTTTTAACTTCGCAAAATGAACAGCATTTATTCTCTTTAAATTAGTCTTCTCACTTCCAAGGAATTCATTTTTTTAAAAAACATCCAAACAACTGTCTTTTATCAAGTGTTCTTTATATTTTGAAAGAATTAGGAAATGCAGAATGGCCAGTAAGAAGGAAATAGGTAAATTATCTTACACTTATATAATAGTGCATGTAGTCACTTAAAATGTCTTCAAGTACAAAAAATATTTCGAAATGATAAATCGCTTATTGTCCATGTTGCAAAACAAAATGCCAAATGTCATAGGCTTGTATAAGGTTATCTAGTGAACTATTAGCCTAAATGTATTTGTGTGGGGGAAGGAGAGAGAGACAGAGACAGAGAGAGAGGGAGAGAGAGAGAGAGAGAGAGAGAACAGAACAGAGGAGATTCTGCATTGCTGCTCTGTCCAGGAGGCTGAATGCCTCAGCACTGGATGGCTGGAGGACTTCTGGAGGTCCACTGGTCTACTGGCCTGCTGCCCAGTTCATGTCGGAAACCTGGAGAAGCAAGTGTTTAGAGAGTAATGGAGAAGCAGCAGCACCAGGTACAACAGGGGAGATGGAGTCACCGCAAAACATGATAGTGTAGACGGAGATGCCACAGCAAGGTGCAAGCCAGCAGGCGAGAAACGGGGCTTTTTTTTTTTTTTCTTGAGCTTCCTCATCTAGTTGTCCATGTTTGTAATGCACTGCCCACATTTGGTGGGGGAGAGGGTCTTCCCACTTCACTGAGCCTGATCAAGAAACTTTCTCATCAATATGCCCAATGGTTTGTCACATTGACAAACAAGATTAACCAAAAGGCAGTGACCTGGTAGAATAGTAGTTCCACACGCATCTACTTAGGGATCTATTCGGCAGGTGTGGTGGACGTAGAGATTGGCACTAAGGTCTAAAGCACCACAGCCTCATCAGGAGAAGCAAGCAAGCAAGAGGGAATCGAGAATATGCAGTGTGCAGAGGAATTGCTCAAGGTAGGGATCTGGTGTTGCCTGCGTAACATGTTGCTCAGCCTTCTCTGGGGAAGAGAAGATCCAACTAATAATTAATGATGGCGGGAACTGGGTGTGTGAAAGATGCAGGGCGGGAGGTGGTGGGTCAAAGATGAGGGTGCCTGTAGTGAGATTTTAAGTTTTATCAGAGCTGAAACAAAGCCACGTGCCTGGAGATGGCTGTGAACAAAAAGTAGGGTACAGGTGTTCTGGGCAGTGACCTGTATAAACAGTGGTGGTGTCACCAATATGTGGGATTAGTGTATTACTGATACATCCCCCTTTCAAACTTTTCAATATATTGCACAGTTTTGGTACCACAAATTTGCTTCCCCAATTGGAAGAAGATAAGTAACTTGGAGGTTGGTCACTTAAATACAAAGGGGCAAACCATCATCTAGGATATCATATCTGGGCCACTTGATTTCATCAGGCTTGAGATCTAAGCCCTGGGGACGCCTGTTGATTTCCCTAGGTCTATTTCACATTTATGCTCTCCGCATGCCAGGCATGGCTCAATAGCAGCCACACTAGGAGCCAGCATCTAGGCCCACCTCTGTCTCTGGTCTTATTACTCCAGGACCTAGTGTGAAATTTGGGCATTTCCTTCATTGGATCTCTGTCACACCACAGCTTCTCTGCTCTGGGTAGTGTTTGAGAAGGCAGCTTCTTCACCCATGTAGAGAACTGACTAAACCTGGAGTTGGATGAAAGGGAATAAAGGGGAAAAATTAATGTTCTACCAAACAGTAGTCATTGAGAGATTTCTATTTAAAAGGTGCTCTGAATAGCAAGACAAGTTAGAGAGTTGTTTCTGTAGGTACTGATATATAAGGCATTAAGAAAGAATATCAGTATGTATAAGAAGATACAGGCAAGAGTTGAATGTGAAAGATCACTGCTTTAGAATAAGAACTAAGAGATAAGAACTAAGAGACTCCTTCCAACCTATATTATATGAGGACATGACAGTTTTTCTGAACTCCCTTTTTATGTCTGTCTTGCTTCATGGATACTGTAAAATGAGATGATAAAGACTAAAACATTTGGCATTGAATGGATACTTTAAAAAATAGCAATGTCTCTCTGAAGTGACTTTACAGAGTCATGGGGACTTCACAGAGACAAGGGGACTTGATGCAGCACTTTAAAGATTGGATTGGCATTAGAGGGTATGACAGTTTTGCAGGGGTATGACAAATACCTTAGATGGTTGGCTTACAATGGGAAAGGTCATGATTTAGATGGTTTGGGAGGTTTTGGTCCATGACCAACCCCATAGCATTGGGACTGAGGTAGAGTAAGGCATCACGGAAGGAGTACACGGTGGAGCAGAAAGAGTGAAAGAATCCTGGAATGAATCCTGGATCCCACCATGCCCTTCAGGCACATGAGAAGGAACCTCTTAGAGTCCTTCTTCTGGACCCCACCTCTTAAAGCCTCAAACACCTTCCAACAGTGCAAAACTGGGCACCAGGACTTTAGCACATGGGACTTTGGTGGACCTTCAAGATTCAAACTCCAGCAGGTAGGTCACGGAGACGATGGAAGATGCTGTTGTCAAAATATAGAAAGAGATGGGGAAGAAAATGGCAAAGGCAGCAGAGGCAGACCCCTTCGGTAGCTCTTTAGACTAAGGACATGAGATGAGGTCCACATGTTGGCGAACTTTTGGATAAGGTGTTCCCTCCTTCTATACTCAACTCTTGCAAGTCAAAGGACTTTTTCTTCTACTTTGAAAGAAAAGCATCATAACCTGACTGGTGCTATCTCCAGGGGCATTTTCCAAGTGTGTGTAAAGTTGAACTGAAACCAAAGTGGAAAGAATTTAATGGAGGGAAACACTGGACACTCAGGGTAGAATTTTTGAATGGCTGTCATCTTCTCCTTCATGTCTTCAAGTCTAATCCCTCACTTTAAATATACACCTACCTGTAACTTTGCTAAGTGGAAAAGTGCATTTAATCATGTTCCTTTCCTAAAGAGACTTCCAGAATATATTTGTCATAAAACAGAGAAATGTGTTTGTTCTGTATATGTTGGGCAGCCTTGTGTGGTATTAACTCCCTGTCAGACAGATTCTCATGTCGTGACATTCTATCTGTGAAATTCATTCTCTTAGTGCTTGAGATGAAACTTACAGAAGCTTGTTGTTTTTTCTACCACAGATTCATCAGAATGACAACTCCCTTTAAATGTGCTTAGACTATCACTGTAGGATATAGTCAGAGTTTAAGGTTTGTTATTATTTTAATTACTTACAAAAATGTCTACTGCATTGACTCAAGAGGAACAGACAGTATATGAAGCCAAACTATGTGTACAAGTGCCCGAAGGCTAGCCTTGGCATTTAGAAGCTTTCTCAGATCTCCAGATCCTGAAATAAATTTCTACCTGTTGTGTTATGGGAATGGGGGGGACTTGAAGCAAAATCTTCCATTTTGCTTTCCTCCTCCTCCTCCTTCTCTTCCTTTTCTAAAAAAGTTAAACCATTTAAAAATTATAATACTTTAAAAAACAAGTCCTGTTATTTTCCCATGGTAACATATTAAACATATAAGTAAACATATCAGGCTCCTTACCATAGAAGCCTGAACACAACTGCAAGTGAGTGTCTCAGAATCCCTTAGCCAGAGCCAAGTTCATGCCCAAATCACAGAAGTCCTGCTTGCTTTTGTTTCTCCAGGGTCTGAATGCTGACCTCCTCCAGACCGAGTGCAATCGTGGTTTCCTCTATGGATTAGGGATGGCTCCTCACACAAGAAGTGGTGATGCTTGTTTAGGAAAGGAGAATGTCCACAGACCTTTGCTAGAAGATGCAGAATACGCTCACACTGTTGGTTAAGCAGTTTTTGGTGATTTAGTGCTGAATTACTATGTGCTACTCCTGTTTGCTCTGCTTTCACAAATTAATTATCATTTGTCAATAGTTCTTTGAGTTTCCTTTGCTCTAGTGTTTGGACTAATGCTGAGGTAACAGAAGGTATCCAACATGTGTTACCATTTTATACACACACACACACACACACACACACACACACACGTATATGAGGTGATCTTTCAAGTCAAGCCAGGAACTCTCTTACATAATCCATAATCTCTGGCATGTAGAGATGGCTCTGATACATGAAAGGAATACCTAAGTGTCTTGGTAGAGATGAGGATATACTACTGTGTAGACACCACCAGCCAGAAGATTTCTGTCTTTAGAGTGATCTTGAAAGGAATCAGATAAAAACTAATGAGTAAGCAAGGCTGAGATTTCAGTAATAGCCATTAACTATAGAAACCATAATGTAGGAATGGATTCAGGAAAAAAATCCTTGAAACTGGAAGTATCTGTAATATTCATAAAACATGAAGGGTCACTTTTAGTATAGATTCTGTCTCCTTTATTTTAATTACTTCCCCCAAGATTCCCCTTTCCTGCTACTCCTTCTCCTTTTTCTTCCTCCAGACTTCTCAACACAAAACATCTGAAAGCAAATCCCTGTAACTTTAATTTCAGCTAAAGTTGGCTTTAAAAAAACCAAGTTTTCCCCTTTTACCTCTTTGTATTTTTGTCACTCCAGATGTTTCATCAGCACCATCTAGGAACCTCATTTCTCCCTGCAAGGTGGTCCTCCAGGTGTTGTGCAAAGCAAAAGTATTGTCCCTTGTGTTTCCTCTTTGCTTGAACTCAGAGAAGGTCACATGAAAAGCTTTGGAAATGATGCGGAGGCAGAAGCAAACCTGTCAGGTTTCTGAGACAGAAAAAAGAGCTGAACAAGAAGAGGGAAAAGTAAAAACATGGTTGGTCAGAGATGGGTTAGAAAGGCCACCAATAAATGTCTTAAAAGAAAAGGCATCAAAAGAGGCCAGCATCTAACTATCCTGATTTGTTGGGGAGACACAAATCTATTATTGATTATCACACCATACTCCATAAGTTACATTTTGTTACATGTTCAGTAAAAAGAATACAAATTTTAAAAAGTAATTTAAAGCAAATGTGTCCAGGAAGAAAAAGGAAAAGTTTGCCTGGAAATCACAGACATTTATTTTATAGTTACAAGGAAAAGTTCTCATTGTAAAACACTTTATTCCAGTTCTTTTATTCCAGTAGGTTTTTGAAGTTGTAGAATTGTAAGATGAATAAACTTTGGGTAATGTCCGATGAAATAGAGAAAAATAATAAAACAATGTAGAAATGGAGACTAGATAGAACAGATAAAACATATCTGATATCCCATGATGCACTGCGAGCTCCCCAGCATCATCTCCCACAATCCCTTACTGCACTGTTCCAACTCCCTGCTTCCTTCACTTCCTGTTGTTACTTTCCTGTCCAGTTCAACTTTTTCAACCATGCTGCAATCTATACACATAGTCATTGTTTTAGAGCATATTATGTCATAGTTGTAGTGTGCTTACAAAGGGGCATACCTATCATTAGCAACTATTTTCAGGCTGTCCACTCCAGTGGGAAAAAACCTCTCTGCCCACCAGCAGTCTGTAATTTAATCCAGTCCAGATTTGCCAATTACAGAATTTTCATAGAATGCAGTCCTTGAATGTGTAGCTTTTTATGTCTGGGTTTTCACTTAGCATAGTGTTTTGAGATTTATTCATGTCTCAGCATGAATCTTTATTTAAATTCTCTTCATTGGAATAAATATCTCATCCTATGGACATGGTACACTTTGCTGGTTGGGGTTTTTTTCCCCCATGTCTTTGCATTTAGGAAAATGCTGCTGCATCATGTATGTGCTGATATTTTTTGTGATTACAGGCATGGGACCTAGATGTGTTTGTTTACTGTCTTACTTTTCAGTGGTTTAGATCAACCAAAAGGCCACTCTGTTTTGGGTTACTTCGACAAGGTCTTGTTATATATAATTTTAGCCCAGGCTAGCTTTGAACTCCCAATCATCCTGCCTCAGCCTCTTAAGTTCTGGGATTTCAAAGGTGTGCCACTCTGTCAGGTTCATCTTGTAAAAGATGAACAAATAATGCTTTTGGTATTTCGGGGGATGTTTTCATTCCCTTCCTAACTTGGGATAGAAGCCAGAATGAATCCAAAATGTTTTAGTGCCCAAGATACTGGATGTTGCCTGTGCTAACAGTGTTTGTTGACAATACAAATTTGTTTGCCAGACAATACAAAGGTAAAGATCTCCATAACTGTGAGAAGCAAGGAAACGTATTCTCAAGGTTTTCAGACACATTAGCTAAGTGCAACAAAGAGGAAAGAAGAATCTGCATTGCTTTGTTTATTAAAGAAAAAAATATAATTTGCAGGAAATAGCTTCATTTAGTCATCAGTATGCGCACATATTCACATATGTTGAGCATATGGATATAAATGAACAGATTTAATCACAAGTATATGTATGTATTTTTTTTCTCTAGGTCTTTTCCCTCTCTCAGACTGGCCTAACTCCAAGAGTTGGACTCTTGGACATTTGGGACTCTCTAATGCTTTGCTCGTATCTTCCAGCAAAATTGAGCGTCTCACTTGATTTGCCCTTTTATTTGGCATTAAGAAGTGGGTGGACATAGGAGTCAGGCTAAGCCAGAGGAATTCATCTGGTGATAGGGCAAAGTGCTGGGCTGCAAAATAAGAAAGTCTCAGTAGAAAGGCTGTTACAGCCTATTCACTGGCGCGAGACTCTCTCTGTTCACCTCTGGAGAGTTAATGATAGTTTTGTGATAGTCACTTACCAGAGGCAAAGTAGAAGTGCTCCGACCCAGAGACTGCTGGGAATTTACAGAATCATGATTTTGCTGTGCGAGAATTTTAACAGAATTAGAAATTTAACTCTGTCAGGGGTCGAATGTGTCTCTTCACAAAAGATATGTTGGGGTGCTAGTCTCAGAACTAGTCTGTCACTTTATTGGAAGTCTCTTTTCAGAAAGAGTCGAGTTAAGGTATCAACATGATGACCTTAGGTAGGGGCCTAACTCAGTAGGAGTAAGACCCTAACAGATGGGGCAACTCTAAGCACCTGCTTACAGAAGAACGGCATGTGTAGAATGTCCCTCCCGCCAAGCAGAGAAGTCTAGGTCAGACCCTTCCTGCACAACCTCGGAAGGAGTCAACCTACAGATCCCTTGACTTCAAGTTCCTAGTGAGACATCCCATTTGGGTGTTTAAGCCTCCCGATTTGTGGAGCCTTGTCCCAGTAGCCCCAGAAAAGTGATGCAGACTCCCCTCCTTTCTCCAGGCTCCTCTTTGCTTTGCCCCAGCTCACCCCTCAGGAAGCATGCATTGGATGTGATGCTACCAGGTGCAATGCTCGAGAGCAGGGCCTGAAACATACTAACGGCCAGGGAGGTGACTCAGCAGGCCTGATGATCTGAGTCCCATCCTTGGAGCCAGATGTGGTGGTGCACATCTGTACTCTCAGCATTCTTCGGAGAAATCTATTAGCAGCTCTGAGTCAGGAAGCCTAGAACATGCTGGATCAGGCAGAAAAAAAAAAAGACCTCCCTCAAAAACAAAAAAGTCAGTATTTGGTGAGGTGAGGAAGGGATGGCAGTATGCAGCGTTTCCCAAAGCCAAGTGATTCATAAATAGCCCTTTTCAATCGGGTTTGTCTGTATTATTGAGATAGAATCCAATTCAAATGCTATAAAATTAACCCACTTAAAATATAGAGGCCAGGAGTTTTTGTTGTGTTCAGCTTTGTTTAACCAGAGCAGAGCCATCATTCCAAGGGAAACTGTCCTTTCAGACCCCTGCAGCCCGCTGTCTCCTTCTGTGTGTGGATTTGCTCATTCGCTCACATGAATGAACCAGTGCACTGGGTGACCTTTCATGCCTGGCTTCCTTCACTTTCCCAGGCATGTTTTCAAAGTCCCTCTGGGTTTCAGACTGAGCACTCCATTCCACTTTCATGCCCATGGAATGCCAGACTTGTGCATTCCATGGGCATGAAAGAGCAGAAACCATATAAATGTGTATGAATGTTAAGGACACAGGAGTCCTTAGGAGGAAATGAACCCCTACCTCTAACACACACTCTCCAATTGGCCCAACCTAAATGTCCTCATACTGGGTTGCATCAAGAGAAGCACTTGTGGAGAAACAGCTCGCATCTGTGAGGAGAGTGGGGGAAATGAAGGATTATTACACAAGTGTCCCTTGTTCAGAATTCTACAACTGCGAGTCCCCATCAGAGAATTTATTTCTTCTCCAGGTAGTGCATCTTCCACAGGAGAGGTCATGGTTCCTATTTGCAGAAAGAAAGCAGAGGATGGGGATTCCTTCATGAATCTACTGTATCTCAGGTGCCTTGAGCTCAAAATAACCCGCATGGCAATGGCAGATCTTGTTGTTGCTCATTGATAAATTGACCATAGCACATTATGATTATTCATTGGTCCATGTGTGGATCTTCAGGTTGTTTTCTCTGGGAATATTTTGAATAATACTGCAGTGAACATCTATGAACATATTTTTGTCATGTGTGTGCTTTCATGTTGCTTGATTATGTACCTACTAGTGGAATTTCCACATAGAAGGGGTGCCTTTTTGACATGATTTTTTATTCTTTCAGCATTTCATACATGAACGTACTGAATTAATGATATTTTCAAAATTTAATCCCTAATCCCACCCCTCACCCTTCTTCCCGTTACAGCTCTTCTTCCCTGCCCGTCTCCCTTCTATTTTCTTACCTTTCTACACACGTGGCCCCCTGAGTTTCATCTGTGTTGCCTTTAATGGCATGTGCCTGAGTACTTGCTGGAGTGAGTACACCACTGAGGAATGCAGCTCCCCTCCACCCCCATCAGCATTATCCCTCATCCCTCTCTCAGGGAAATGGAGGCAACAGCCTTTTGAGATTTTTCTCCTTGCATGGAGAAATGGTGATAGGACAGATCCCATGCAGGTCTTGTGGATATACACCCAGCTGCAGTGAATTCATGCCGCAACAGGCCTGTCGTGTTCAGAAGATAATGACTGACTGCTCCCTTGCCCCACTTCAGGCTCTTACAATCTTACTACTTCCTCTTTTTAAATACTCCATAAGTCTTGGGCGGGGCTTAGATGGACCCAGAAGTACAAGGAGGGTGCTTTTTATGTTCAGAATTCTAAGAACCCCTCCATTCAAAGACAAAAAATACATACTTACTGCTAGCATTGTCTGGTCTTGACTATAGCTTCTAATTACATATGTTTGATATTAAGCTTCTTCTGTCTAAAATATGACACATTTGTTCTCATGGACAAGTCATAGCATTTGCCTGAAATGGGGTTCCTTGCCCCCATTTGTACCACTAGATACACATTACTTAGTGCTCTTCCTATACTCCTCCCTGAAATCTGAGCTAGATCAAAATCCTTACCTGTCTTGCTGCGCCTGGAACAAAGTAAGCGCTACTAAATAGTCAACATACATGGAACTGAAATCCTTCTCTGGATAGCATGAGGTTGCCGCCGATGCTTGAGTGTGAGAAATTCTTAAATGTTTATGCACTCTGTTGTAAGAGGAGCCAGTGAAACAGAGAGATGCTCGGGAAAGGAATGGGGTTTTTCTGAGCCAGCAGAATTAATGGGCAGGAGAGAAGGGTTTCAAACACAGAGAACTGTGCCCCCTCCCCCAGGTAAGCACACGGGGTCCACCAGGACTTTTCAGAGTACAGCTATTGTGGAGGGTCTGGGTTTCATCTCTGTGTTGCTCTAATGAGTTCATGGCTCAAGCAAGTTAAGGCAACAAGGAGTTTATCCATGTTCACAATTTCAGGTTACAGCCTATTATGCCAGGAATATTAACATATTAACATCTGTTGCTGAGGGAACTGGCCACATCATATCCTCATGAGCTGCTCACAGAAGAGCATAATTTCTAGCTAGTCAGTCTGCCGAAACCAACAAGTTCTCTCCCTACCTCATCCGCTTTCCCAGGCAGTGGTCAAACCCAGTATGAACTATGTCTTCCCACATCATTTAGATAATCTCCTTGCTTGTTCAGAGGCTTGGCTTAACTAAATAACTTTTTATAGGTGCATCTAAAACCTCAGCTCTGAGTTGTCAAGTTAGCCCATGAATGTTAGGTTAACCCATGAAACTAACTGGCACATAGAATTTTCATTAAACATATAAAGCAATGATTAGACCTATTGTGCTGTTAGTTACAAAATGGGAATAAGATTCATTAGAGCTCAAAAGATCATGGGATTTCTTAAATGAAAACAAAGATGAACCTGGTGGCCTAGAAGTAACTGGACTATGAAGCATTGGTGGAGCTAAACCTTCAGCCCACCCATGCAACAGCTTCAGGGCTGTAGCTCTTTCTCCAGCTCTCAACTCTGCGTGCTGAGTTTGTTGTTTGGCAAGTAATTGCCATGTGCAGCTGACTATGATCTAAACTCTATGTGGTCATGATTGATGATCCAAAGGAAGCAGTAGTCTTTCTCCTGGGGTCATATATAGCTACTCACAGAACAACCTAGAATTGATACCATGTCAGTCACTTGGCCCTGGCAGTGTGGCATTGTCATAGTTAAGCACAGGTGTCAACTTGACTCTTGAGGGTTTGAGCTCTGGGCACAGGTGTAGAGAATTGATGGTTAAGTTAAGCCCAGAGCAAACCTGAAGGAGATTGTCTAGCTGCTGTGGAAGACACAGCCCATGGTGGGTGGGATTAGGCCCTGGATAAATCACAGAGAGCTGGTTGAGAGAGTTGGCATCCTTGCTGGTCTGGCAAGTAAGGATTGTCCATCTCTCAGCCGTTATGGTGGCCAGTTCCCTCGGCCCTGGTGTTGGTATATGCTCTCCTGTCAAGCTGGACTATGAATTGTAACCGGACTATTGTAAGAAAGTAAACTCCTTGTTCCCTTAAGCTGTGTTCTGGTCATTATCAGCAACCATGCAGGTGGACTGCAACAGACATGGTGAAGTTTAATTGGCTAGACAGGGCCATGTGGGAAGCTCCTCTCTTTTATGCCACATGTAGTCACAGTGGGGAGTAAATACCATTCCCTAAATGGCCTGTTAAGGAAAAAGCTTGTACTCACAGAAGGATAGCTGGTGCTTTGAAGATGAGTAAGAATAGCATAAAACAGTAATAGATTAATTCTACTTTAAATAAATACATAATACATATTTATATGTATATGTACATGTTTACATTATGTTTTAAGACGACACACATAAGAGAATGTGTGTGTATGTATGTTTATGTATATGAAAAAGGTAGATGGCGAAACTTGTATGTATAGATATATCACTGTGCTAAGAAATCCTTCCTTAATATTTTCTTATTTTTCCATGACATATCAGTGAAGCTATCTGCTGATAGTTACATGAATGTGTTCAATGAATTTAAATCATTATCATCCTATATTTCTAGATCCCATCCTGACTTCTCCCACAAGAAATTCTTTTTCCCAGCCAGTGTTCCTCCTATTTCTCTCTCTCTCTCTCTGTGTGTGTGTGTGTGTGTGTGTTGTTGTTTATGGATATGAATGCAAATAAGAGTAGTTATTTGTCAACATACTATAAAGACTCTTTCTGACTAGTCAATCACAAACATAATGCCTGAGTTTGCCTATTTCCAAAGTATTGGGGCAACATTTAGTTTTCATGCTCATTTCATTTCAGTTACCTAAACCTTTCAAATATGGCTTTTCTTCTTTCTTACTCCAAGTCTAGAAACACACTGAGCTCTGAGTCAGGTGTTCTGAACCATACACCAATCAGTTCAAAATATCCATGATGGTTCACAGTCTATGATCCCAGTACTTGGTAGGGTAAGGGAAGAAAATGGCTGAGAGTTCAAAGCCAGCCTGGGCTACCTATAGTGAACCCCACTATGTTCTAGGAAGATTCTGATACGGATTTCATATCCAGTGGTGCACGGATTTGATTACCCAGTCAACAATACTGAAAGGCGGTGGACCTTTAAGAGGTGGAGCCTATTTGGAAGCCCCTAGGCTACTAAGGGTACTTTTCTTGGGCCTGATTAATGTAGTTCCTTTGGGAACCCTGGGTAGCTCTTAAAAGAGATGTTAGGAAGAAAGCAAGGCTGGCCACACCCAGCTTCCTGTTTCTTTGACTTCCTGTTTATGAGTGTGCTTCCTTCCTGTCCCTCCATGCAGTCCCTGCAGAGCTGAGCCACTGTCTAGACCATGTGCTTAGTTAACTGAAACTGTGAATCAAGAAATGTTCTCTCTCTTTTTTTTTTATTTCAGCTTATACAAACTTATTAGGTACACCAGTTCCCTCCCTCCCTCCTCCTCCCCCCGTACTCCCTGCTCCCTCTCCCCACCCCTCTCCCTCCCCATCCCCCAGTGCCTCCCGCCCCAATTCCCAGAGAGTCCTTTCTTGTGCATGTCTGATTTTCCTCTGGGCCCTCCTCTCTGATGTCGTACAAGGACCCAGTGGCCTTTCCCTGAACCCTTTCCCGTATTCCCCTTAGGTATAGGAACACTGCTGTGGCTGCCAATCCTTTGCCTCCAAGGATCTTGGTGCCTTTAGCAGATGCTAGACTTTGTGAGGTCAACAGTGTGTTGGACAATGCACAGGGCATGCAAAGTCCAATTATGATTGCTTCAGCCCTAACTAGTATAGAGTATCTTACATATCATTGCTCCTCCCATCCTTTTGCTCTTACACTCTTACCGCCCCCTCTTCCGCAAATTTCCCTGAGCTTCAAGATGGGGAGAGACTAAGCTGGCCTAGTTCTAGGTGGTTGATATAGAGTCTCTGAAGTTCTGGATTGTGGTTTGTTGATTTTCTTTTGCAGTTTTGCTGCTCCTGCAATGCCCTTCACTCCATCCTGGTGGGCATTGTATGTCACCCCCTGGCCAGAGACAAAAAGCTGTTAGAGTCTTGTGATAAAAGCACATTCAAAGGTAGATGTAATAAAAGTGGGAAACCACAGTAAAGGAGGGGGCTATCACCCATTTGGAAAATGGTTACTTTTTATCTGCCAGACTATATGCCCTCCTCTTCTGGTGAGATCACACCCCCTCAGTAGTAAATGATCAGGAACAAAAGTCTGTGAACTTAATCAGATGTCTCATTACTTATTTGGGTCCTTGGTGGAGGCCTATTTTCCCTGCTGTAATATGGTCCCTTCTCTCCTTGTTTCTGGTGTGGCCCTCCTACCCCATCCCTCCTGTTCATAATCCTTGGAATTACTGTCTTTAGGTGGGCTGGGTGGGTTTGGTACTAGGAGCCACCTATTAGGGAGTACATACGGCACTTAATTTTCTGGGTCTGGGATACTTCACTTAATATAATTGTTTCTAATGACATCCATTTCCCGGCAAATTCCAGTAATTCATCATTTTTGATGGCTGAGTAGTACTCCATTGTAGAGATGTATAGTTTCCTTATCCATTCGTCAACTGTTGGACATTTGGGCTGATTCCATGACTTTGCTATTGTAAACAGTGCTGCTATGAACATGGTCGTGCTTGTGCTATCGAGGTGAACCTCTGCTGTATGGGGGGTTATTCCCAAAAGTGGAATAGCAGGGTCATATGGCAAGGAAATGTTCTCTTCATGCATAGCTTGCATATGACATCAATATCCAGTAATTACAAAAAAAAAGTTCTTTTCTTTTCATTCATAAGGCAACATTGGGAATTTTGTTGAAGGAAGTTTCAAGCCACGTTGGCATTGGCCAGCATACTACCAGTGGGCAGCTTTAAGACTGGACAGGATCCTTTTGGTGGGATCCATGTACGTTAGGGGATGCTTCCCAACAGGCTGTTTGGTCTGTGCCGCCTTTTAGTGTCATTAATGATGATCTAAACTCAATGATGTCAGTTCATTTTAGTTTTACTTTTTTTTACAATCGGGTATGGCAGCCCCAGACTGAAAGCTTAATTTTTTTCTACCTCTGTCTCTCATAGGTTTGTCCTATCTCCTCTACTTACCCTGTCTACACAGGCCTTTTCTCTGGTGTTTGCCTGAAGTGACTTGAGTCCACACTGGCATATCTTCCAGTGGTGCACATTTTCTTGTGCTTGTTATGGTCACATTTTGGGCATGCGTGCGTGCGTGCGTGCGTGCGTGCGTGTGTGTGTGTGTGTGTGTGTGTGTGTGTGTTTTCACAACATACCCTGCTGAATTTCTAAGGTGGCATTTCATTGGCAGATGGAAGTTCCACACCATCAACTTTGAGGAAGTCCCTAGCTGTGTGCCTGCTGGACGGAGCCGAAGGAGAGATGACTTCTGCTTGAACAATGATGTGCTTTCTCCTCCGTAGCTGCCCCCTACCCTTCAGCAGCAGTGCCACGCCGTCTGGCAAGGCTGTCCTGGTCTGCGGGGCTCCTGTCCAGGGCTAAGTTGCTCCTCTTGAAACTGTCCATTTGGCCTCGGTTCTTCTCCTCTCCCAGCAGTCATTTCTCTTTCACCTGCCTCATTTCTCTGTAGACACAATTTTTTTTTATTTCCACTCATACAAACTTAACAGGTACACCGGTCTCCCCCTCCCTCCAACTCCCTATCCCTGTGCCCCCCTCCCCTCCCCCTCCTCTTCCCATCCCCCAGTGCCTCTCCCTCCCATCCCCGGAGCCTCCTTTAATGTGCATGCCAAACTCTCCCCTGGGTCCTCCTCTCCAATCAGTTGCAAAGACTCAGTGGCATTTCCCAGAACCCTTTCCTGTGTTCCCCTTAAGCATAGGAACACTACTGTGGCTGTCAATCCCTTGCCTCCCAGGATCCTCGTGCCTTTAGCAAATGCTAGACTTTGTGAGGTCAATAGTATGTTGGACACTGCGCAGGGCATGCAAAGTCCAAATATGATTGCTTCGGCCCTAACTTGTGTGGAGTATCTTGCATATCATTGCTCGTCCCATTCTTGTGCTCTTACACTCTTACCACCCCCTCTTCCGCAAATTTCCCTGAGCTTCAGGATGGGGAGAAATTAGGCTGGCCTAGTTCCAGGTGATTGATCTAGAGTCTCCGATATTCTGAATTATGGTTTGTTGATTTTTTTTTCCAGTTTTGCTGCTTCTGCAATGCCCTTGACTCCACCCTGATGGGTATTGGATGTCACCCCCTGGCCAGAGATTAAAAAACTGTTAAATTGGAGTCTTGTTATAAGATCATATTCAAAGGTAGATGCAATAAAAGTAGGAAACCACGGTGAGGGAGGGGTCAATCACCCATCTGCGAAATGGTTACTTTCTATCTGCCAGACTATACGCCCTCCCCTTCTGATAGATCATACCCCATCAGTTGTAAATGATCAGGAAGGAAAGTCTGTGAATTTAACCAGATGTCTCATTACTTACTTGCAGTCCTTAATGGTAGCCTATTTTCTCTGCTGTAACATGGTCCCCTCTCTTGTTACTGGTGTGGCCCTCCTTCCCGATCCCTCCTGTTCATAATCTTAGCAATTACTATAGTTATTACAGAGATTTATCTTTGAGTGTCTCTAAGTGGGTTTGGTACTAGGAGCCACCTATTAGGGAGTACATACGGTGCTTAATTTTCTGTGTCTGGAATACTTCACTCAATATAATTGTTTCTAATCCCATCCATTTCCCGGCAAATTCCATTAATTCATCATTCTTGATGGCTGAGTAGTACTCCATTGTAGAGATTTACCACAGTTTCCTTATCCACTCGTCAACTGTTGGACATTTGGGCTGATTCCATGACTTTGCTATTGTAAACAGTGCTGCTATGAACATGGTTGTGCTTGTGCTATCAAGGTGAATTTTTGCGGTATGGGGGGTTATTCCCAAAAGTGGAATTGCAAGGTCATATGGCATTTCAATCTTTAATTTCTTTAAGAATTTCCAGACAGCTCGCCAGAGTGGCTGTATGAGCCTGCATTCCTACCAGCAATGTAGCAGAGTTCCCCTCTCTCCACATCCTCTCCAGCATTTGTTGTTGTTTGTATTGTGGATTTTTGCCATCCTGACCAGGGTGAGATGATATCTCAGGGAAGTTTTGATTTGCATTTCCCTGATGGCTAAGGAAGTGGAGCATTTTTTAAGATATTTGTTAGACATTTTAATGTCATCCCTGGTAAAATTTCTTTTACATTCCAGAACCCATTTTTTAATTGGGCCATTTGTTTCCTTGGTGTTTAGTTTTCTAAGTTCTTTGTGCATTCTGGATAATAGAGCTCTAACAGATATGTAGTTAGTGAAGATTTTCTCCCATTCTGTGGGTTGCCTTTGAGCTCGTGTTACAACCTCTTTATTTGAACAATAACTCTTTAATTTCACCAGATTCCAGCTGTTGAGAGTTGGTAGCAGTGACTGGGCTATTGGATGTCTGTTTAGGAACTGTTGGCCTAGCCCAATCAGCTCGAGGGAGTTCCCTACCCTTTCAACTATGATTTTTATAGTCTCTGGCCTTATATCAAGGTCCTTGATCCATTTGGTGACAAGTACGGGTTCAGTTTTAATCTTCTGCATGTGGAGATCCAGTTTTGCCAGCACTATTTGTTGAAGATACTGCTCTTTTTGCATTGGATTTTTTTTGCCCCTTTGTCAAAGACCAAATGGCTGTAATTTTGTGGGCTTATATCTGGGTCTTCAAGCCTTATCCATTGATCTGTGTGTCTATTTTAGAGCCAGTACCAGGCTGTTTTTATAACTATGGATTTGTAGTACAGACTAAGGTTTGGTATGGTGATATCTCCAGCAGTGTTTTTGTTACTCAGGATTGTCTTTGCTATCCTGGGTCTTTTGTGCCTCCATATGAATTTTGAGATTGTTTGGTCAACTTCTTTAAAGAATTGCTTTGGGATTTTAATTGGTATAACATTGAATATGTATATTGCCTTTGGTAGGATGGTCATTTTTATGATGTTGATTCTGCCAATCCAGGAACATGGGAGGTCTTTCCACCTTCGGGTGTCTTCTACAATTTCTTTTTTTAGGGTTTTAAAGTTTTCATTGTAAAGGTCTTTTACCTCTTTGGTTAGGTTTATCCCAAGGTATTTCATTTTTTTAGGGGCTATAATAAACGGGATTGTTTCTCTCAGGGCTTTTTCACTTCTTTCATTCTGAGTATATAGGAAGGCCACTGATTTTTGTACATTTATTTTGTATCCTGCCACCCTGCTGAACTTCTCAATTAGTTCCAGGAGCTTCCTGGTTGAGTTTTTGGGATCACTCAGGTATAGTATCATGTCATCTGCAAACAGGGATAGCTTGACTTCTTCCTTGCCAATTTGAATCCCTCTTATGTCCCTTTCTTGTCTTATGGCTTCAGCTAAGACTTCAAGTACAATATTGAATAAAAATGATGAGAGTGGTCAGCCTTGTCTAGTTCCTGATCAAAGTGGGAATGCTTCAAGTTTTTCCCCATTGAGTATAATCCTTGCTATTGGCTTGTTGTATACAGCTTTTATTATATTGATAAAGGTTCCTTCCATTTCAACCTTCTCTAGGGTTTTGATCATAAAGGCTGTTGGATCTTGTCAAAAGCTTTTTCTGCATCTAAGGAGAGTATCATGTGATCTTGGACTTTGGACTGGTTTATATGGTGAATTACATTTATTGATTTGCAAATGTTGAATCAACCTCGTGTGCCTGGGATAAAGCCTACTTGATCCCCATGGATGATCTTTTTGATATGTTTTTGAATCTGATTTGCTAAGACTTTGTTGAGAATCTTTGCATCTGTGTTCATCAGAGAGATTGACCTATAGTTTTCTTTTTTAAGTGTATCTTTATTAGGTTTTGGGATTAAGACGATATTAGCTTCATAGAAGGAATTTAGTAGTGTTCCTTCCTTTGCTATTTGATGGAACAGTTTAAGGAGTATTGGTGTTATTAGCTCCTTAAATGTCTGGTAGAACTCTTTGCTGAATCCATCTGGTCCAGGACATTTTTTGGTGGGAAGATTTGAGATTACTTCCTCGATTTCCTCATATGTTATAGGACTATTTAAATAATTCACAACTTCCTGATTCAATTTAGGTAAGTTGTGTTTACTCAGGAATTCATCTATGTCTTTTGTGTTGTCAAATTTCACAGAGTATAAGTTTTTGAAATATGACATTATAATTCTCTGGATTTCTTGGGTATCAGTAGTGATATCTCCATTTTTATTTCTAATTTTGTTAACTTGGGTTTTCTCTCTCTTCTTTTGGTTAATTTGGCTAGGGGTATATCAATCTTATTGATTTTTTTTCAAAAAACCAGCTTTTTGTCTGGTTGATTTTCTGTATCGTTTTCCTAATCTGGATTTCAGATATTTCTCCCCTTACTTTGCTAATCTCCTTCCTTCTACTGCTTTTGGGATCAGATTGCTCTAGTGTCTCTAAAGCTTTTAAGTGCATTGTTAAGTTATTTATTTCTGATGTTTCCATTTTTTTGATGTAGGCATTAAGAGCTATGAACTTACCTCTTAGGACAGCTTTCATTGTGTCCCAGAGATTTTGGTAAGTTGTAGACACAATTTCTTAAGCAAGTATTGTGTGCCCACTTTGGTCCTAGTACACCTCCACGGGGCTTACTGTTTGCCACAGCCGTAGACTCCCTTAGCTTACCATTGAGGTGAGCTGAGCTTCCTCTTCCTCACTGAAGCCCCAGTCCAAGAAGGAACTGCTTTTCAAGTCCTTTCATGAAAAAAAATCAACTTGCATCAAAATTAACTGAAAATCTTCCAATGGAGACCAGAGTATCAATTTTTAAAAAATAATGTATGCTCCTTTTTAGTATTTTGTTTATTTATCAGGGGAAGGGGGAGAAGAAAGAGAGAGAATGAAAAACTGTGACAGGGAACATGGGTAGAGGTCGGAGGACAACATTCAAGAGTAAGTTCTTTTCTCCTGCCACGTGGGTCCCATGTTTGCAAACAGGTACCCTCTTATCCACTGAGCTACTTCACCAGTTCCAGCATATCACTTTTAATAGGTTCCGCATAAGCAGTTTTTTGTGTAAGAAGAATTCAATTGCTATTTGAGTAGCTATTGTGTAAACCTTCAGTAATCAGGGTAAATGATTCACTCACACTGGGGAATGGGGTGAAACTCAGCAATAGTACAGTATATGTTCATCCCAACATGTGCACTCATTCCACAGAATGGTCATTGGAAATACGCTAAGCAGACAATGTCTTTCTCTCCCCTGCCCCCTTTCTATCCCTGTTCCATCTTACTGCCATCCCCGTTTCTTGTCCTTGTTCTGTTCTTCACTCTCAATATTTTTGGTGTAGTGTGTGCCTGTGTGTGTGTGTGTGTGTGTGTGTGTGTGTGTGTGTGTGTGTGATGTGCGCACTTGCACGTGTGCAAGCAGGTACTTGAGTGTTTGTGCCTGTGGAGGCCCAAGGGTGACATCAGGAATCATCTTGGAATGTTTTACCTCCTTAATACTTTGCTCTGGGGCTTTCCAGGTTCAGTCTTCCAGGGCAGGAATTGTAAACCACTGCCAGATCCACCAAGCATTTTTACGTGGGATCTGGGGATCCAAACTCAGACCCTCTTGCTTGCAAAGCAAGGCTTTAAAACCCTGAGCCATCTCTCCAGCCTCTTTTCTTTTTATTTTCCTCCTCCTTTGTCCCTCCTCCTTCTCTTCTGTGCATACTTTTCATTCTGCACTCTTTCATGTGCATGTTCATGTCACTCAGTTTCTTGGAACAGTGTTAGAAATGCCTCATAGACAAGAAAAGGCTCATCTTATAAACAGGAAAGGCTCATTTCACCTCACAGTTTTTGACGCCCAGCCTGTGTGCACCTGCTATTTGCATTGAGTCTGTATAGAGGCAAACAGCATGTCTGAGGCTCTAGGAAAAGCAAAATCACTTATGTCACAGCCCAAAAGGAAAAGAGAAGAAAAGGGGATCTTGAGTCCCATATTATTATTTGAGGGTGCACACCCCAGTGATCTGAGGTCATCTCCCTAGGGCCCACATCTTTTAGGAAAAGAGCAAACCTTCTTAGCTTCATAGATGTGTATATTGAATTTCATTCCTTTATACCACATATTGCCCAATCCCACTGCACCCCCTTTTCCTTCTTCTCTCTTACTTTCATGTCTTCTTCTCTCTTACTTTCTTCTCTCTTACTTTCTTCTCTCTTACCTTCTTCTATCTTACTTTCATGTCTTTTTGCAAGTATGGTACATTGAGTCTCATCTGGATTGTTTGTGATGCTGGAGCATAGACGATAAATCAATAGTTCTACCACTAAGGAGGGCTTCCTTCCTTCCCACAGTCAGCTCTAACCTGCAGTGAGTTTATGGTACAGCAGCCTTATAGCGTGCAGAAGACACTGCTGGGAAGCAGCCTTCCCCACTGACTGACTCTTGCATTCATACAGTTCTCTTTTCACTAATGTTCCCTGAGTCTGGGGGGTAGGGGGAAGGAGTGATTCTGATGTCTTGTTTAAGGTCAAACACTCTGTAGTCACTTACTCTGTCTTTGGTGGTCCCATATCCAAAAGGTTCCATTATATTTCAACAGCACCCCACTGGGGATCAAGCTGTGATCAAGCAACTTGGGTGGACATTCTTAGTTCAAACACCAGCTGCATATCAAAAAGTCTAACATCCTGTTTTGTCCCACTTTGCGGTCTTAGTGACATCATAGAAAGCTTGTCCTGAATTCTACTCTTCCTATTCTTTTTCTCATTTCCTTAGCATTACCCTCCTTGGAAGATGCACCTATGTGTATGCACCTATATGTATCTTTTCCAATTTTACTTTTTCAAAGGCTTTGACCTTTTTTTTAAAAAAAAATAAAACTTATATGATTAACGTGTATATGTGTGTTTTGTGTGTATATAATATATGTATGTGTGTGAAATTGCATACATGCCACAGCCTGCATGCAGCAGTCAGAGAAAACTTTCTAGAGTCCGTTCTGTCCTTCTACCTAGTTGAATCGGGATCTCTCTCATTTGGGTGCCGCTGTGCAGTGTCCTCCAGCTGGTTCGTGTGTTTCTGATGTTTTGTGTATTCTCCTGCTGCCTCCCATCTCACCACAGAAGTGCGCAGGAATTACATGGGGATTATACACATACCACCACATCTAACTTTTCTACATGGCTTCCTGGATCAAACTCAGACAAAAGCTTTCATCAGCTGAGCCACCTCCCCACTCCCCCTTTTTCTATAGACAGATTTGAAGTAGGTTATTAAACAACCCCAAGAGTTAATTTACTGATGCCCTCTACTCCTGGCTTTAATCACTTGGCAGACCCTTGCCAGGCATCTACCCTGGAGAGAGGATTCCTTCTCCTGAAAACTCTCCTCCCTTAACCCCGCATCTTTGATCTAGTAATCTGCCCCTCCAATTGCTCTCTAGGCTTCAGATTTGTTCCCTTATATGCGAGGTGTCCCCAGAACATCTCTAAAATGATGCACCACAGATCACAGTGTGACAGTGATAGTGTCCCTGTCAGCATCTCCAAACTGAGCTGTCTGCTCCGCTCAGCTTCAGCACTGGAAATGTCCCCTGTATGTTCTGTGACTCACACCTTGTCTCACTCTCGTCCTTCTTGATGGAAATGCTCCTTCCTTCTCCTCCTCCTCTGAGTCCCTCTCCTTCCTCCTCCTCCTCTGAGTCCCTCTCCTTCCTCCTCCTCCTCTGAGCCCCTCTCCTTCCTCCTCCTCCTCTGAGCCCCTCTCCTTTCTCCAGGTCGTCCAGCCTCTTCCCTCGGACTTTCAATTAAATCCTTTCCTTCTTGTCCTCACTTCTCTGAAAACTGAAGTTTGTATTCACCCATCACCTGGTGCTAATTGAATGATGCTTATCCCATAGGTCCTGATATGTCCACAGTCAATAAATGAACTTATTTTGTCTACTCTGCCTTTACAGAAGAGCTTTTATTTATTTGAAATAGAAGGAGAGGGATAATGAGCGGGAAAGAGAGAGTCAGTGTATGCACACTGAGACACACGGGTAGAGGCCAGAGAAGTCAGTTATTTTCCTTCTACCATATGTGCTTCTGGGGATGAACCTCAGGTAACCATGTTTGTGAGCAGATGCCTTACTTCTGATCTATCTTACAGGCCCCACAATGCCTTTAAAAATACCTTTTTAAAGAAATGAAACATATATTTATTATAAATACACTCTATATACATAGTCCTTTTATATGCAATTATTTAATATAGCAATTTTTGCAACATTTTAAATTTTAGCAATATGTACTGAGTGTCTCTCCAATGAGTACATATGATGATGCTTTACTATTTTTTATCTTAAGGATACATGTTACAATATGTATCAAAATTTAACCTTTATTATTGAGGGAAATATAAAATGCAGCCAGTGTTTTAGGAAAGATTTTGCGTTTAAGTTTTGGTTTGATAAGTTGCCTCTCTTCCCTAAAGGAAGATCAACAGTATTAGACCCGCATCCCCCATGGCCAAAGTAGGCTGCCACAGACTGACAGCCCTCAGCTGGGAGAGGGGAGTAAAATGGAAGGGAGGAAAAGAGGGTGGAGAGAGGGGACTTACCAGTGCACGATTGTTGTGGAGTTTTTGATCTCCTTCAAAGACTACTCACAAAAATGTTGTGGGGTTCCCTCTGGGGTCTTTATGTGTCCAGGTTCTTGTGTTCAGAAATTGACGATTGAAACTAGAACATTCACAGAGGATAAAGGCCCAGAGTTTATTAGAGGAGAGAACGAATAGAACTTGTGGACATGAATCCCTGAGGGGAAAGAGAACCACCAGAACTCAAAGGCTCCAGGCATGGAATCCATGAGGGCCAAAGGAGCCAAAGATGGCTGACAGGGTCAGGCAGGTCCAGAAAAAGTGGCTTTTCCTCATTTGTTAGCTACAGTTTCTGCAAACCTGATTGGAGCTTTTAGTCCTCTACATCTCATTAGTCTATTCATATTGGGGCCCAACCCAGTTGATCTTGCGCCTGACCTCACTGTAGGGTTTAATCTATAATGGAGAACTAATCCCCACATCCATTCATAAACAGAAGATTGGGGCAAGAGTCAGTTTCTCCAAATTAATAGGGTGTGTTCCTTCAGAGTAATCCCATTTCAGGGGATGACCTTCAAAGACCTTCAGAGACTTCCAGCATGGCTGCTCAAAAAGTGCCTAACCATGGCCCTGTCCAGCTCTCGTATCTGATCACAGGCTATGCAAAGCACTTCATTGTGACAGCTTGTAGTCACTGTCCCTGCATCTGTAGTTGTGAACGTGACAACTTGCAATCTGAAGGCTGGTTCCGTGTCTTGTCTTCCCACCAGACTGTGGACTCCTTGAGGGCAGAGACCAGATGTGAAAGGAGGCCAAGGCTGCAGCTCTAGGGAAAAGCTGGGACACACTAAGATCCATGAGAGCTACTCTCAGTGGCATCTGATGGTACTTAATCTCTTATGAGAAAAGCAGATGGCAGGCAGATGAGTGCTCTCACAAGAGGGACTTAGAAAACCCACTTGCCCAAATATAAGGAAAAACCCTATCTAGAAGTGTAAATGGGTCTGGGAGAAGTACATGCGGGAAGAGTGAACTAGCATCTGTTGGGCAGCACGTGTTGGTGCTGGGTCCCGGAGTGAGCAGGAGACAAAGTCTTTTCCATTCCACTGAAAGTCTCATCAAGGAAGAATAAGAGTCAGGTTGATTCTCCAAGGGTATCGGTATTGTTTTGCTTTATGTTATGCTTTCTTGTTTTCCTGGTTACTATCAGACAGTTTTTAATCTTTAAGTTAATATAAGAACCAAGTGCTTTTTGCAGCATTCCACAGCATACATGACAATGTGCTCTGCTTGGGTCCAGTCTTGTACTGCCCCTCCCTGTCCTTCTACCCTGCTCTTGGTGGTCCACTTCAAACAGCCCTTTAATGGTCTCCTCATGTTTCCCATAACCCTCTTTTTACACTCCTCCTCCCTTATGAGCTGTTTTTTACCTGTCAAGTTCTCTATCTAGTTTTACAACCTACACACACACACACACACACACACACACACACACACACACACACAAACACTTTAGGAATGTATATTTGTGTGTATACATATATATATATTTATGTATACATGTGTGATGTGTGTAGCTTCCTTTTTTCCTTTTATGTATGAAGAGGTAATTGTGGATATATACATATACATGTAGGTACAAGTTTTTGTGAGGGTGCAATGTATAAGAATAACAATGTACATGAACATCCAAGGCTGATTCAAAAATCATCCTTAATTCCTCTTCCAACTTATTCTTTTGAATTGGATCCCTTATTAAACCTGGACATCATCAATCAATCTAGAATTTCCTAGAACTCGGCCCTGCCCTGCTCCCTGCCTCCAGCCTTCCTCTATGCATTCCTCAGATCTCTCTCTGTTCACTCCGTCTGGCTTTACCCACATGTTGCCATAAATCTCTTGCTGGCCTCATCTCATCCTGATACCTGCTTTTTGGAGGACGGAAGCCAGGCACTGTGAGCAAGGGCAAGTCACCTGATCACCTTCTTGCCACTAGCCTGTGCCACTCCAGGCACCCAGAGCCATTTCACGGGGCACCCAACCTGATGTTCTTGCCTGTTCTGCTATGATCACAAGCAGGTGAAATTGTGCCTGTAAAAGAAGGTAGAGGAGAGGCTTTCTACAGAAAATACCAACAGTTGGTGGGGAAGACCCTGGACTAGATGCATCACCCAGCTGTGAACTAGCAGGTGGTCTCAGTATCCCCCCCCCATGTCCCCATTCTTCTCTGGGAGGAAATAGAGTGGGTGGCAATAGTTTTCGAGGAGTCCTAGATTCAATTCTCAGTGTGATTTTTTTTAAATGTTCTTTCAAACACTTTTAAACTTCATTTACTTATTCGCTGTGTGTGTGTGTGTGTATGAGTGATACAGAGAGAGAGAGAGAGAGAGGTGTAAGTCCCTGTGGAGAATTAAGAATTAATTAATCATCTTGGATTGCTTCTATGTTTTTTTTTTTTTTTTTTTTTTTTTTTGCTTAGCCCCGGGATTCCCAGACCCCACCTATCAGGACTGGAAATGCAAGTCACCACTTTCTTGCTAACTTTTTTTTTTTTACATGAGACCTGGGATCTGAACTCATGATATTCTGCTTTCAAGCCAGAGTCTTAACCCCTGGGCCATCTCTTCAGCCCAATGCTGATGTTTATTAGGAGTGGTTACAAAGAAAATTGAAAGTAAAGGAATTCAGTATGGAAGGACTGGAGACAAGACAGGCATCCATGCCAGAGTGGCACACTGTGCCAAGGCTCGGAGTTGGCAGAGCCTGAAGGCTTCAGCGGCTGGAGCACAGAACATGGTATAAGGTGAGAAGTAGGCTGGGCAAACTTCTTTATGGTGTTTTGTCTGATTCTTGCTATATTAGCAGCAAACCCACTGAGGCAAAGGAAACATGGTAACTTGAGAGGCAAAGGAAGGGCTGGAGAGATGGCTCAGGGGTTAAGCCTCTGCCTGGTTAAGCAGGTGGGCAGAGCATGGGAAATTCCAGAGTGAAGCAAGAAGGAGGTAGAAGCAATCCAGGATGATTCTTGAAGTCCTCCTTGGTCCCCCACAAGGTCATACAATGCCCTCTGACAGACACAGACACACACACACAAATGAATAAATGAATGAATGAATGAATGAATGAATGAATAAGTAAATAAATGGCAAAAGAAGGTGGTGGCTTCACCTTGGAAGATAAGGACAGAAAGAGGCTCACAGGACCAGCAAGATGGCTCAGTGGGTAGCAGTCCTTGCCACCAAGCCTGATGACCTGAGCTCAGTCCCCAGCAGCACCACGGTAGAGCGAGAGAACTTGCTTGTGCACATGGTCCTGTGACCTCCTGCTGCGTGCTGTGGCGCACATCCCCACGTGTGATTGATTGACAAGTAAATCATATGATTTACTCATTCAAAAAGCTTTCAACCATAGGCAGACTGGAAGGTGTTCGTGGAATCAACAGGATATAGGATTTGGCGCCCAGTTAGCTGTGAGAGGAGTAGGGAGGTGCATGTCTAGGTTCACCACTAAGGCAAGACCACTGCCTGATGCGTGGGCTTCTATGCCGCCCCACGAGAAGCGCCCGAGGAATGCGGACTGTCTTACTCCAAACAGATTCTGGCAGAAGGAGCAGGAGGCTCGCATCCCGCCTGCTCTGGCAAGAGGAGGGATTGTAAATTGCCTTACCTCACAGAGCTGGCAGAGACGGAAGGAGCAGGTGTGTGCCCCAGAGCAGAAGTGATTTTATTTTTTTTTTGGCAAGGGAAGATGCTGAACAGGGGGCTCCAGATCCATCTTGCTGACCTTATACAATATGTTCTCCTGAGCAGAGAGGAAGGAATAAGACCATGGGCTAAAGGCCAGGAGTGACGTCATGACAGAGTTCTCTTCAGACACCACTCATACTCTCGCTAAGTGGCAATGATCAGAAAATGAATTCGAAAAGCAAAGAACAATTTCTCTTTTTATCACATTCTTATGACTAAAACCAGGCTTTGGCACAAGCCAGGAGCTTTTATTAAGCCATCATGTCTGTGGCGTGCCGACTCTATCGCAGTTCTCACAAATTTATGGAACCGAGCACTTCTTGGGAGACAGACATGAATCAAGTCTTTGCAGAAATAATAGGTAATTGTGCATTGCGAGGAGAGCAAAGGAGAAAAGGGGTGTGCTACACACCTGCCTCTGAGAGACTTTTGAATCCATGCTATGAGATCAGAGGCCAGAATTCTGCAGATGCTGTTGATCCCTGAAGGGTGCAAAGATGCCTTGCATTTGAAGCATTTAAGTAGGAGGGGATGGCTTAAGCAAAGTCTCAAAAGCAATTATTGTTACACGTTGCTTTATAATGCTACTGTTATAAAGAAAGCCTAATGAGAATAAAGCAGTACATCCAAGAGCTGTAAATGGATTTCAGTGTAAGATCAAGGCTGTCTAACCCAGGCTGACTTTGAACTTGAACTTGAGATCCTCCTGACTTATCCTCTTAAGTACTGGAGTGTTAGGTGTGGATCACCACCACCATCTGCTTATTTACTTCGAGAGCACAACATAGTGTACACAAATATTAATAGTGAATAGAGGTGTCTGTTGCCTTGGACAACACCGCATCTATAATAGTTTGAATGTGTGTAACTCCCACAGGCTCATGTATTTGCATCTTAACTGATGGTAATGCCTGAGAAGGTGTGACAATTTTAGGAGGTGGAGCCCTGCTGGAGGAGGACATGCCACAGGGAGCAGGCCTTGAGGTTTGGTGGTCCAGCCCTGCCTCTGTAGCTTGCTCTTGTCTCTCTGCTTATTGTTAACAGCAATGACCTGGACCCTCTTTCCACTTCTGCTTCCAATTATGCCTTCTGCTATGAGAGTCCCACGATGATGGATTATCTTCCCTCGGAACTACAAGTCGAAGGAATCTCCCTTCTTCCCTTAAGTTGTGGCTGAGCATTGTCTCACAGCAACAGAAAAGTAGCTGGGACATTTTCTAAGGAAGACAAGCACATTTGAAAGTAATTGGAAGTACATCTTTTAGGGCCACTAGGTAGTCATTTGCCCAGTTTGGTGTCTTTGTGAGGTTATTACAGCAGGTATCCAGGTCTTGAATTGTTCATTCAGTAAATGTATCCAATTCTTGATGTGATATGTACTAGACATACGTGTGGACACAGTGCACCATCCAAGATAGGGATGTAGATGAATGCTTATAAAAAAGTAGATTTTTATCACATGAATAGCTCAGAAGAGAAAATGTATGTATTATATACACAAATTTGTCATATACACAAGTTACCTGTGTGGGGTACACATGCACAAGGGTGTGCATAGGGTCGGAGTTCAGAAGTTGTGGCAGTTAGTTTTAGATGTCAAGTGGACCACTGAGAGCTTACTCTTTAGACATTCCTTTGTCCAACTATTTGTTAAAGGCAAGTCTCGAGCAAGCCTGCAGGAGACCATCTAACTGGTGCAGAAAGAACCAGTCCAGCAGGTGGGAGCATTCCCTGAGCAGGTAGATAAGATGGAGAGATTAGTTGGAAATTTGGCAAACTGGCAAGCTAGGAAGCACGCTCCCCTTTTTGCTCTTCCTGCAGATATGCAAGTTCCCTCGGCCCCTCCTGACAACTCTCTGATGATCCTCTGATGAACTACAATCAGAAAATAGAAGCCAGTAGCTAAAAATTCCCGTTCCCTAAGTTGTTTAGGTCAGACAGTTATTAGAACAAAATAAGAGATCTAAGCCAGAGGTCTAAGTGGAATCTCTTACTCTGTCGCTTGCCCTGAGATCCTCCTGCCTCCATCTCCTATAGTGGGTTGACCTGGCTTTTATATGAGTGCTGGAGATCTGACCTCAGTTCCTCATGCCTGTGCAACTAGCACTGAGCTATCTTCCAACATACTAGAAGAGAAGATTATAAATCATGTGTAGTCCTTTCCATGCTTCCAGCATGCCAGACTTTTATAACCTGTAGTCATTGCTTTGCATACTTCCAACTTACTGCATTTCATAAGCTGGGACTCGTGTGAAGGACAGACTTAGCTTAGGTCTCCTATGTGAAACACATGTGCTGTGCCTACAAACTCAGGTCTCTAGATTTGTACGACAAGCGCCTTTACCCACTGAACCAATGCAAGCCATTGATTGTTTATAAAACAAGATGGCAGAAATTGGATAAAGGCAGGGAGATAAAAGGGCTACTCATTTCAAACTGTGGCTATTTCCTATGGAAACAGGTGGCTGACATAGTGCACCAAGAACTCTTGAAGAAAGCAAAGATTCCTGATAAACAACAGAGTCTAATTTAAGAATCTGAAATCCAATCTGGTTCAGCTTCTATCTTGCTTATGGACCAAACACTACTTCCACCTCCTGCTTCGTCCTCTGTAAAGCAGGAGTAACTGAGTATGTCCACATTCACATTGTGTTTGGGGAACAAGAGAACCAAGGTTTATTTTCTTGATTTCTTGGATTTCCAATCAGAAGAAATGATACCTACAGAAGCATACCTAAGGACCCTCACACTCCACCTAATTTAGATGGCAAAGTCCAACACCTTTAGTAGATGTCACTACAGGAAGACAATTTGGAGATTAGTGATGAATGTAGTATGCAAGTGGAAGGCATACAAATAACGCGTAACTAGATGGGAAACTGTTTTTATTTATTTTTATTCTTTTACATGTGTGAGTATATGGGTATGTGGATGTGGGTTGATGTGGATAAAAATGGCACTTCAATGTGTGTCCAAGGATAACATCAGGAACTCTCCTGAATTGCTGCACCCCCTCAATGCTTTGCTGTGAGTTTCCCAGGCTTTGACAGAATTGGAGGCCACCACAATATCTGCCTGGAATTCTTATATGGGTTCTGGGATCTGAACTCATGTCCTTTTCTTGTGAAGCAATGACTTTCACCCCTGAACTCTCAGCTCACTCACTCTGAATGAAGTCTGTCGACTCTTATTAGCTTGCTAGGGATGCTCTAGTCAACTGTCCCAGCTTAGCCTTCAGCCCACAGTCCCATCACCCGCTGGCTGTGTGGTTGTACCATTCCAGATGTCCAGTCCAGCTGACCCTCTTCTCAGCCACTGGCTGGTGCCAGCCATGGGTGAATGTTTGGGACATCTATCCCCAGACCTTCCTGAGTTCTTAAGCAAAACAAAAACAGGAAGTTTTATGTCACCAATATTTGAAATCATTTGCTGTGCATTCACATAACAGTTTTCCCAGTTGTGAGGTCTGAAAGTTTTAGATGTCAGCTTGACAGACGGGGTGCATTCCATCAAACCTACACTGCATTGAAAAGTTTAAAACATTCACTCTAGAGGGGTACATGTATAGACTTGTGTTTCTTCCATTCATTAGTACCCTAGTAAAGGTCACCAAAGAGAAAAGAAATTGTATCAGATTCTGTTTCTGAGAGTAAAATGCAAACAACCCAATATCTGAATTGGAAAAGATCTTACTGCCAATGCAGAAGGAAACTCCCAACTTGCTGAATGATGTAATGTTCTGGAAAGAACTGGCTTTCTCTCACAGACTTGATTGACCCCATGCTACTACCTCAAAATACTGGAGAACAAAATTCTGCTTCATTCCTTTCCCAGTCTGCTGCTTTCTTGGACCAATGAGAGGACAGAAAGCAGATCTGAAACATTAGTTATCTCAAAGAACTGCTGTGTCCATCTATGAGAAGCCATCCTGAAGGCAATTAGAACCATAGAAACAGTCTCCAGATACTTGAGACATCATCTTAGCATTCGTATGTAGAAAATTCAATACCTTCCCCAGGCTGTATAATCATGTGTGGGTCGTGCATTGCAACCATGTGGATTGTGCATTACAGTCATTCATTAGTCCCTTATAATAAATGTGCACACCTGGAAGTGCTCAGCCCTCATCAATTTCCTCATGCCTTTTATTGGCTTTTGTCAATCATTAAATATGGTTGAGATGTACAGGGGAAGGAGAGTGTGTTTTTCAGAGAGAGAGAGACAGAGACAGAGAATGAGTCAATACAGATGGTGGCAAGATTAGAAGTTCTGCACCTGGACTCATTCTGTTCCTTCCTTTCTGACTTTGAAATAAAAAAAAATGATTCAAACTTAAAAAGCAGGGCTTCTTTTCTGTATCTTTAATTCTCAGATTGGTATTGATTTTCTGAAATGAAAAGGGTTATTTATAAACCTGACAGAAGCAACTTAAGAAGGGAAAAGGTCATTTCAGCTGCCATTTTGGAGGTATTTCAGACCATGGCCACCAAAGGCCCACCCAAGCAGCCAACTTCTCCCAAACAGGCCTCACCTCTTAAATATCCTGTAGCCTTCAGAACAGTGCCATTAGTGGAGGGCTCATGTCTGTGAAGGACGTTTCATGTGCAAAC
This sequence comes from Typhlomys cinereus, assembly GCA_023101885.1. NCBI lineage: Eukaryota > Metazoa > Chordata > Mammalia > Rodentia > Platacanthomyidae > Typhlomys > Typhlomys cinereus. The sequence goes on along the minus strand of JALPQD010000183.1, from coordinate 941,672 downwards.
TAGAACAGGGAGGGAGATGGGGCATTGTGCTTCCCACTGCGTCTGCTGTCTTTGGTGAGATGCTTGCAGTGAGCCACGGGTTACCATTGCTTTCCATCTCTACAGACAAACGTGACTGCATCTGCAAAGCTACTCAAGGGCCTAGCAAACGACTCAGGTTCCTGAAACAGCATTGCTTACTTAGTTTAACCACTCTGATGGTTCCATTTGGTTTCTCCTTTTCTCATTACCAAATTTCCCTTCATCCTCAATACATTTAGATTTAACATGCACACACAAAAGAATACACAATTGAATTCAGAAAATAAAAATATGCATTGACAGAAGAATAAAATTTACAATCATCCCCATTCTTGGCTGTAACCCTTCATTACCTACTTTATTAAAACATCTTTTCTGTGTACATCTTTATGAATACCCTTTAATTTTCCACTCTATTAGTTCTGAAAATAATTAAAAATCATAAGTAAATTACTATTGCCTATACCACAATAAGTAAAATTTCATCTATAACTGCTTCTCTGTTTATATTCAATACTTAACTACAATAGAGCAAAACTGGAGGCTTGCTAACATTGTTAACTGTAAAATTTCTTTGAAAAAAAGATTTTGCTATTATGTGATTTATGTATTCTTAAAAATTAATCATGAAATAAGGAGAGGAAAATTTCAGCATTGGGGATATTTTTATTCTCCAACTTGCTCACTTATTTTTAATAAAGACATTTATCCAAGATTTTCCAGATTTAGGAAATGCTGAGTAGTTTAGTGGATTCCAAATAACATCAGGAATCTGCCCACATGTGTAAAAGCACTTAGAACAAAAAAAGCACATATTTTGCTCTTTTTCCCAACTGAGCTTCTTGGTTTGCACCTGTAAACATCTGATTGAATCAAGGCACAAAAATAGAAAGAGAAAATGAGAGAATAATTATATGTTTGATATGCAATAATTAAAATATTAAAAGAAAACTACACATAAAGGGTGTGGAAGCTCATGTCCTTTATCATAGCACTAGGGAAGTTGAAGCAGGAGGATTTCCAGGCCAGACTAGGCCACAGGGTAAGACACTATGACTCGAAAATAAAAATGAATTAATTGGTCTGGCAAGACTGATCACCAGGTAAAGGTACAGTGCAGATGTGACAACATAGTTCAATACACAAAACACATGAAAAGAAGAGGAAAGAAAAATGACCCCATGAAGTTGTCTTCTGGTCTCCACCCATACACCATGGCACTGCATGTATCATGGGAGCATATATACATAATAATAAATAAAAATTTAAAAATGAAACATTGGATGAGCGATTGCACCTATTATAGGAGAAATTCCCATAAGAATTCCCATTATAAAGATGAAGAAACTGGTTCTTTGATAAATAATAATATTGTCTAACTCTAGAATATTGGTATAGGTATTTAAAAGTATGTTGTAAGACAAACCCCTGGATTGAGAACCAGGAAAGCTTTGTCTCCCAAGTTCCATCTGTGTGACCTTGGATAAAGCTTTTCTATTTTGGAGTCAATATGAAACTATCCATCCAAATTGCATGATTCTTCAACTAACTCTAGTATTATTAATCATGAGCAAATCTGGCTTTGCTAAATAATTTCTATTTCTATTTTGTATTAATACTTGCATTCATATAGTTGGCAGGACATTTTGTAGATAATTATAGAAAGTGAAGTAACCAGTCTAATTTAGATATGGCGGCTGAGGTGAGCTGGAAATGAAGCCACAGGATTGAGTACAGTATAGACAAGTCGTGGGCAGTCATTATTTGCTCCTCTCTCCACTAGCCTTGGATCGATGCAGCCATGCCAGTGCCCAGGTTGACATGTGACAAGCAGCTTGTTGTGGGAACTTTCACAGTTATCTATATCATTAATTCGTGTAGGGAAGATATACATACTTAGGCTCTTCACAGTTTAGAATATTAGATAATAGATGTAGAGACTCTAAGCGATGCTCAACTTCAGGTTGAAATTTATCCCACCATAGAAATCAATGTGTAAGAAATATACTTACAAAATTTAGCACTGGCAAAATTCCATGTACATTAAAATATCTCTTTGCCTAGACACCATGGCTCTGAAGCGTTATTTCATTCAGCTGTTGAAGCACAATGGCGAGTATGCTGAGACAGTTTACTCTGAGGTTACGTTTGTGTTTTTGAGAACAAATGTCTAGATAGCCCTTGGAAATTCATTGTAGTGAATCCTTATTGAATGGTTGAAGAAACCGAGTCTGGTGTCTATGGTGATGGTAGCAGGAGCAAGACGTGTGCTCAGGAAGATTACAGCGTCTGCCTGCTGACTGGCTTCTTCCTTCTCACCCTTGCTCCCTCTGGGCTCCCAGCCTATTGATGATGCCACCGATATCCCAGGCGTGTGGTTCACCCTCAGTGACTGTCTCCTGTACCTTTTGTCTCTGAAAAGTCCTTCACACATGTGTATACAAGTGTGCTTTGCTGATCCACAACTCATCTCTCAATCCAATCAAATTAACAAGATTAACCAGGATAATCTTTCTAGAAAAAGGATATGAAAGTATCCACAAATGTACATACACATGGCACAAGTATGTGTGTGTGTGTTGCCTTTAATATATTCATGTGGCATATTGGCACACACCAATAAATTATCCTACTCAAAAATGGCATGAATCAAGTTTACTAATATTTCATGTTTTAGAGCAATTCCATGACTACATACAGGCCTCCTCTATATTTTGTGATGGCTACAGCGATTTTGTATGCTTATGCCAAAAAAATTCAAATATTTATTACTTATTGCTTTCACAATCAACAGAAAACCAGAAAACAACATTGTTTTTAACTACTGTTGTGTATTTATTATCATACACATGAAAATAAATGCATAATAGTAAACTATTCTGGTCAAAAGAATGCAAATTCAAAGCAGTGCTAAATATATGCTGTTTTATTGCCAGGAAAGTTCCATCTGTCTGCATCAACTGAGAACAGTTCTTCTCCTCAGTATTATCAATTCTGAGATTGTATCCATCTCTTGAAAATTTTCTAGTCTAATATTCAAAAGGAATAGCCAAGAAAGGTTTTTGAAATCATTTGCTTTCTGGTGGTTTGTTATTTTATGATTTGCCCTCAAGATTTCTTTCCTTGTGGGCTTATTTGGACACATCGTTGATAGGAACTTCTTCCTAGCCAGTCTCAAGCTTCCTGTGTGCTACTGCCAGGTGCTAATGGAAACTCTTATCAGGGACTATGAATGCCTAGTTTCAGCTCGAAGTTTGCAAGTCCACAAAGGAAATATAAATTTTTGCCACCTATTAAGTAGCTCAGTATCTCCCTGTATGTAGCCTGCCATGCCTTGGGAAACAGTTCCCAAGGCAAACCCCTTTTGCCCACCCTCCTATTTAAGGCAGACATTCTTGCAATGAACTAGGATAAGTGTGCAAGGGTTGATTTCTGCTCATCTCTGCCTGACTTAGTAGGCCTTTGGAAAACATTGAATTGGTCGTGTCAGCGTTTAATTAATGTCTGCTAAATCCCATAAGAATGTCAGAATTCAAGTTCTGCTGCTCAGACTTGGCACAAACCATCAACCAATCTCAATTGCTCGCTCACCTTCGATGCATGCCTTTGTGTAGATCGTCGTCTGATTAGTGATCTCCTGCAACTCTTACATTTCTTTTTACAAAAATTCTTAAATTTGTAAAAAAAAGAAGTCCAATTATGATTGCTTTGGCCCTAACTTGTGTGGAATATCTTGCAAATCATTGCTTCTCCCATCCTTTTGCTCTTACACTCTTACCGCCCCCTCTTCCGCAAATGTCCCTGAGCTTCAGGATGGGGAGAGATTAGTCTGGCCTAGTTCTATGTGGTTGATATAGAGTCTCTGAAGTTCTGGATTCTGATTTGTTGATTTTCTTTTGCAGTTTTGCTGCTCCTGCAATGCCCTTCACTCCATCCTGATGGGCATTGTATGTCATCCCCTGGCCAGAGACAAAAGCTGTTAAACTAGAGTCTTGTTATAAGAGCACATTCAAAGGTAGATGTAATAAAAGTAGGAAACCACATTGTTTACTGTTACTTTGTATATAGTGAAAGCACCTAAAATCTGGTGGGGTTTTTTGCCACATTCTCAAAATTCAATGCAATTTTGCAAACAGCCATTGGCACACATTAGATCTATAGACTTTCTCGTGCTATACAACCACATCTTTGCATCTTCATATCTTCCTTTCTATATCCTCCACTTTGCTGCCCTTGACAACTACCAGTAAACCTTCTGTCTTCATGAATTCATGTTTTTTAGGCAGGGAGGTAGAGGAGAATGATGTTTAATCTCTTCTCTACCATTTTCCTCTGTGTTTTCATAATACTTTAAAAGAACTCTTTAGAGAGAGAGAGAGAAAGAGAGAGAGAGAATGGTCCTTTACTAGCGATACCAGTTTGTCATTATTCCTTTTAGTCTATTCCTTTTAGTCTATTTCCTTTAGTCTATTGTAACCACAGAAACTTAATCATTTCATAAATCAAAAGTATCAGATAGCCTGCTAATATAATTAATTATGTAAGTGACAACGATGTACCAGGTAATGTTCCAGACACTTAGACACCTCCATGAGCATGACGGATGCATGCTCCTTCACTTTACCGTCTCACATTCAAAGAGAGAGGACAGCAATGTCAACATGCATAATAAATACCAATAGGTAATTATACTGTATAGTAGCAGGCAAGTGTTTCAGAGGGAAGGAAGGTGGATAGAACAAGGTAATAGGAATAAGGGTTGTAAGGTGAGTATAAGATCGATGTGGAGGTCTGTTGAAAAAAGTAACTAACATGAGGGAGAAACTTAAGAAATGTCAGTTTAACTTCAATGTTAGATCAAAGATTATAAAACTCCTAAGAAGAACTGATTGGCCTCGATCACCATTTTCTTAATAGGACCCCCAAAGGAACAATAAATAAGATCAACATTCAACAACTGGGATTTCATGAAATTAAAAATTTCTGTTCAACAAAAGATATTATTAATACACCAAAAAAGCAACCCACAAAATGGGAGGGAATCATCGCTAACCACATATTTGATAGAGGACTAATATCCAGAGTATGCAAAGAACTCAAAAAAAATGCCAAGGAAGTAAACAACCCAACTGAAAAATGGGCCTTAGAACTAAAAAGAAACTTTTCACAATGCAAAATTCAAATGTCTAAGAAATATCTTTAAAAAGTTCCACCTTTTAGCCATTAGGAAAATGCAAACTTAAACTGCCCTGAGATATCATCTCACCCTATTCAGAATGGTCAAGATCCAAAACACAAACATTCTGACAAGGATGTGGGGGAGAAAGGAACTCCATAAATTGTTGGTGGGAGTACAAGCTTATATATCCCCTTTGGAGATCAGTATGGAGGCTCCTTAAAAAGTTAAAACTTGAAATACCGTGTGACCCAGATATACCACTCCTGGGAATAATCCCAAAGAACACTGCATCCTGCTACAGAGTCATGTGTACAATCATGTTCACAGCAGCTCTTCTCATAACAGCAAAGAAATGGAACCAACCTAGATGTCCAACAGTAGATGAATGAATAATAAAAATATGGTACATACACACAATGGAATACTATAAATTTTGAATTCCATCCAAAAAATGAATTAATGAAATTTACTGGTAAATGGATGAAGCTGGAAGAAATTATACTGAGTGAATTAACCCAGGCACAGAAAGACAGATACTACATGTTCTCCCTTATAATGGATCTAGCATGGAACATTCAATATGATATAATCAAACAGAAACTATTATAATACCCCAAAACTACAAAGAAACATAGGTTAAAGGGGTAGAGAACGATTCCAAATGTGTGGAGATGAAAGAACAAGGGCAAATAGATGAACAAGGCATCTACAAAAGAAAAGTTTTAAAGTGAAGGAAGAACGGGGATAGGATATAATGAGAGGCGTCAGCTTTCAGGTAACTAATTACCTACCAAGTAGCTTCTAAATCCCTCACCCCCTTAATGCCAGGGAACATATGGCTGGAACTATAAACCTATCCAAATAACAGCAAAGGGGGAGAAAATAGACATTATACAGAATCATATGTCTTAGTATTAACCATAAACATCTGATAGCAAATGACCTTTTAAACACCTCTCTTTATATTGTTAGATAAGAAAAAATCTCAACACCCAAACAAGATGCAGCCTATTGCAATGCAAGAGTGGTGAAACAGAAAAACACAACCAACCAATGTACAGAGTATCAGCAGCTCCAAAATGCTCAGCACTAGTCAGGCCATCGAGATCTCTTCCCATCCTAAGGCTCAGGGAACCTTGCAGAAGAGGAGGCGATAAGATTGCAAGAGCCTAAAGGTGGGGAGATGCACTGTAGGCCAGCACACTCCAGTCACAACAGGGATGCTGTACCCAGGAGCTCGCTGCATTGAGATCCACCCCTACCAGATCTACACAATGGCTGAATCACTGCAATATCTACCCCCACCAGGACTACACAGTGATTAACATATCATTATTCCCCCACGGACCAATGAAGATCTCAGGAGAAATAACTGCACACAGTGGGAATTATAGGGACAGAAGCTAGAGAGGTGAAAGGGGATGTCCCCACTTTGAGTTTACCCACTGAAGGGCCACTTACGCAGCCCCAGAGACCTGATCACCTACTAATGCAACTTGAAAGGAGCCCTGTGGTCTATATAAGCAGAGTGTCATGAGGGTGGGAGGAACAGGGATGGACTGGTGAAGGGAGGGAAGGATGAGAAAGGAGAGGGGAAAGAGGAAGGGTACAGGAACAGAAACTCATTTTATTTGTATAAAAATCTTAATTAAAAGAAAGCATCCTATAAGAACTATAAAAAAGAGAAATACCAGTTTTATTAGACTTGATGGCCTGGTGTTCAGGGTCCCATAGTTTAGTCTTAAACTAGAAGATCATTAGAACAGAAGAGATAGGGCTGGAGAGATGGCTCAGGAGTTGAGCCTCTGCCCCCAAGCAGAAGAACCTGACTTCAGATCCCAGATCCCATGTAAAAGAACAGAGGTGTAAATGGCAACAACCTGTGTTTCTGATCCTGGGAGGCAGAGACTGGGAAACCACAGAGCAAAGCAAAAGGAGATAGAGTAGTCCAGGATATTCCCAAAGCTTGGGCCTCCACAGGTATACACAATGCCCTCTGATACACACATACAGAGAAGACAAAGATGGTCTTCTAACTTTGACAGAAATTGTTAAGGAGTTGTTAGACAAATAGGGTATAGGAAATAAAAGAATATCAGGCAAAAGATAATCATCTCTCAAGATTGAGGAGGCAAAGAGAACAGGAACCTAGGAGATAAGTTACTTTGGTATTGGGAATGGCTGCAGGAAACAGATATGATGAGTTTCAGGAACTGCTACCTTCCAGTCAAGATAGAGGAAGTTGACAAAGTGGCATAGATGTGGTTAATCATGGGGATTCTGGAGAAGGAGGGCATAGTGTTAAATAGGTCAGAGTCATCTTTGAGAAAATGAGATGAAGCAGAGACTTGAACATGAAGGGCTTTACCAAGGGAACCAGTGAAGAACCAACCCAGGCTGTCTGTAGGTCCCAGGGACACATAGCAGATGGTCATAGAGGAGCAACATTGGCTAGAAAGACGCTTGGACTGGGGTCAGAAAGGAGGGACCAAGAGATTATGTGTTGCTCAGGAGCCCAGTACAATGACTTTATTTTGTGTGAAAGGAGTTCACATCAAAGCATAATTTCAATGGGACTATCAGGATGAGGAGAGAGGAAACATAGATTAAAGAATTGGAGTCAATAAGGGATTGATACAGTCAACCTTGGTGCCTTGGAGCAGGGTGGGACTGCTAGGTAGTATCACAGATATTACCAAACTAGAAGGTCCTCACAGATAGACCTCAGTAGGTTGTGGAACCAGAAACTGAATCCTCTGGACTTTAATTACTGGTCAAAAGAATGAGGTTTAAGTATCTCAGTCCCCAGTTGGGGATCTGACATTCTAAAATACTCCAAAGACTCTAAGAATGGTATGTATTATGGAATACACTGTGATGTTACATTTCTCTGTTTGGTTTGAGAATTTTGTTTCCTATACAAGGTTGTGAAGTCTACTCCTATTTTAAAATTTTCCTTGTAATTATAAAATTAAAAAAGAATATTATCTAGCTAAAAGCTTTCTGATGAAGAAAAAAGACACACATAGCATTGCCAAGTGAATCCAAATGGACCTGTCAATCACCTGGTTGGGAATTCTACCTCAAGCTGTATGCTCCAGATAATTTGAAAATGAGTACAAAACCTACCTAAAAAAATGAGTCAGCACATGATCACTTTGGCTAATATGTCTACTATCACGTGTTTATGCGTACTATGTAGTAATCCTTTTGGCCACTGTCTATTCACTCTCCTCCCTTGAGGGTGTCCCATTTTACAATTACTCCCTGTCCTCTCTACTATGTATATTCTGTGTGTCCCATCTGAAATTTTTCAGTAGAGATCACAGGACTGGGGAACAAGTGGAGAAAAGAAAGATCTTAGCCACAGTAACAAGGACAATGGAAAGAAATAAACCGACTCTGGTTATATTTCTAGTAGATAGCTCGTATCATTTCTTAATCAGTTAAATGTGGGTTTTGAGGGAGAGAAGTCAAGGACAGCTTGAAAAATTTTGCCATGAATAACTATTAGGGCAGAGTTCCAATCGACTGCGATAGGAAAGACTTTGGGTAGGTTCAGGGGTTCAGGTTTGGACATGGTGAGTTTGAGATGTCTCTGAAACCTGTGGTTTGGAGAAGTTTTATTGCTCCAGTCAACTTGGGAGTCGCAAGATGAGAAGAAGTTATCTGGCCTTCAGAAATAAATCTTTAAGGAGGTTGTGAAAGGTGGTATTCAAGTCACTGATCTAGAACTGAAAAATAGTGTGCCAATATTTGTAGGTGAAACGCAAGTTGAAGGAACAGGAAAGGGGGCTGACATAAAGGTTCTCCCGAGCTTATAAGAACACTCGATGCCCTGTCCACAAAGTGCAGAATGTGTGGCCAAATGGTCAGCTCTGCACAGTGTAGACAACGGTCCAAGACGAGGACTGCGAATTGTTCATTGGGTCTGACAAGGTGACCATCATGGGTGAACTTGACAAGAGGAATCTAGATTGAGTGGTAATGTGAAAGCCTATTTAGATGGGATTTAACAGAATAAAAGAAGTAGGGGACACCAGCCATTCTTTCAAGAGCTTGTACAGCAGGGACCTGTAGTCAGGAAATCACCTGCCTTGGTAGAAGCAGCATGGTGAGAGGGTTCTTTGTTTGCTTGAAAGACTAGAAAAATAGACACAGGGCTAAAACATGCTGATGGGAACTATCTGGCAGGGAGTAGTAAAATGGTGATAAGGAAAAGAAGGAAGCACTGATAGAATAACCTTTCACTAGCAGTGGAGAAAGCTTAATATTGAATAAAAACTTGATGCATGGAGGGTCACTGCAAGCAGGAGGGCCTCCACAACCCACATAAAAAAGAGAAAAAAAAGTCATCTACTTTGGTAATACCAGACTGAGAAGGTGGAGACAGAATATTTGGGACTCATGGGTCAGTCAGCCCAGCCCAATAGATGAGCTTCAAGGTCCAGTAAGAGACTGGCACAGGTGTCAACTGGAAGTTTTAGATTGAAGGTTTGAGCTCTGGGCACATTTGTAGAGAATTAGTGGTTGAGTTAAGCCCAGAGCAAACCTGCAGGAGATGGTCTAGCTGCTGGGGAAAGCTCAGCCATGGTGGGTGGGACTAGGCCCTGGAATAAATCACGGAGAGCTGGTTGAGAGAGACCGGCATCCTTCTGTATGCTTGGTCAGACATGCTGGTCTGGTAAGTAAGGATCGTACCTTTCTCAGCTGTTATTTGGTGATGGTGTGGCCAGTTCCTTCAGTCCTGATGGTGCGTGCTCTCTTGTCAAGCTGGATTGAGAATTGTAACTAGGAATCCAGGACCCTTGTTCCCTTAAGCCGTTTGATGGTCATTTATCAGCAACCATGCAGGGAACTGCAAGAGAAACCTTGTGTCAAAAAAGTCAAAACAGACACCTCGTGAGTGACATACCTATGGTTGACCTGGAACTTTCATATGCCAAGTACCCTCACACATACACACACACACACACACACACACACACAATTCATTTTTATCAGCATGTGAAGACAGTCTAGAAATTCCCTGCTAATTGTTTCTTTTCTTCAAGCAAGTCTCCAGTGCAGAGATTTGTGAAAAGCAAAAGGACAGGAAACATATTCCACAGAAGGGCCACTTGTATGACCAAGGAATAGGACTCCTAAAAATTGTGTCAGGGCTGGGGATATGGCTCAGTAGATAAGTCACTTGTCCCACAAGCATAAGACCAGAGTTAGGATCCCCAGAACCCATAACATCCACAGAACACAGAAAACCCTGGCAGACATAGCAGTCACATGTAATCCAGCACTGGAGAGGCAGACAGGGAGTTCTCAAGGCAAAATGACTTGCCCCTAGGCAAGTCCTGGCTTTGCCTGAAAGATCCTGCCTTTATAATAAAAGCCAAGAGTTGTTGAAGAAGACAACAGAAATCAACTTCAGGCTTTCCACACACATGCATCCACAATGCATACAGCATGCATATACACATGTACTCATGCATATGTATACTCCCCCACCCCAAGAAAAGGGTGTAGATAGCAACTGTGGGAAGCCAGAAGACCTATGCAGAATCCAAGAATATGCCACTTCAATATATCAAGAGACCTAAAGACCAAGCAAGTGAAGTTGATAGCATATCAGAAACTGGATTGTTGATAGGAGATGGCTTCTGGATAATCTGAAAGCTAAATATTAGAAGACTTGAATCTTTGGGATGTTGGGTGCACAGCAGTCCATCTGAGAGGCCTAAATTTTCAGTTGATATAAACAATTTCTGATTAGGCTTTTAAAAGTTCTGAGAAAATTACCTTGGGCCTCTGCAGTTCCAAATATTCTCTACATCTCTCATCTGTACTTTTCTTCCAGTCCATTGAATTTGGTTTCTCATAAAAATTCTTTTAGGTTAAGAATCTTCACAACAAAAGTTGGAGTTTGATACATCATTGATACATTGGATCATTGTGGGAAAGAGGAGTTTAACTCTGGGGAAATCAAATATTAAACAAAGAGAGGATGAAATCCATGGAGCTTATGATAAAAACGCTCTTGTTTCAAGCAATTACCCACATGCATATGATCTACCAGCATTTCAGACAAACCTTGTGGCTTCAGTAAAATGTTCAGCTGAGTGATCCTTTGATATGGGCTTTGACTGTAAGTGGAAATTTCAGTAGCATAATCTTATATTTTGACAATAGTTTAGGATTTCCACACTCAAATGGTAATCCTACTGAGTTCACAAACTTCATTTAAATATTCATAAAGGTTTCATAGACTAAGACTGTAAAGATTCTGAAAAGTCTGATTAGATATGTCAAATTTATGAATTCAAATTGAAGTTTTAGAAAGTCTGGGTTTGTAAGCATAAGTCTCAATACACTGATAGCACAATTTTAAGATAACTGAAAAAGTTTTAGGAAATACTAGGTGTTTAAGCTGATAACTAAAATAAATATAATTTTTACGATTCAATTATTTTGGACTCCCTTGTTAATTCTGAAGGATATCCAAAAATGCATATTAGCTCTTCAATCTATGACTTGCAGGTATTTCTCTCATAACTTTATTTTTTAAATAGAGTCATGGAGGGACACAGTATAATTTCCCCCTTGCTTAGTAAGGGATCACCCACCATTCAATAAGAGCTCACCCACCATTTTCACATGGGCCATGCAATACTATCATGTAAGATATCCTCAGAAATGCTTGTAATTTGTTAGCTCAGTTGACTTTCATTGATCGCCTCATATCTTCCACAACACATAACCAGTTTAATTGTTATCATTCTTATACTATTTTCCTTATAGGATTAGGACCTATTTTTTATTTTATAGCTCTTTTTTGGATCTTCTGACTTATTGTGTAGATGATTGTTACTGTTGTTTAGTGAAGATTAAAGCGTATAAATGATACTTCGAAGAACATTGAATTTTCAGTTTATCATATATATATGTATATACACTCATCAATCACATACATGGCTCTTTAATACTAAGATAATTATGTTTTTCTCTTTTAACTATCAGTATCATGAACTCTATTTTTTAATATCTTTCTCTTGGACTCTGGACACTGGATCCTCCTTTACTGAGATTCTGTCCTTTGCATTTAGCATTTGAATTTTAGTTGTTGATATTTTGAGATTTTTATATTCTTAAAAATGTTCTATATTATATTTTTCTGGATCTGTTAGACCATTTCTTAGAACCACTTGATAGACTGTATTTTATAAAAAACATTATTGATCTTATGTAGAATTTTCTTGCATAGATGTTTCTAAAATACCATATACTTTCATTTGTCCACATTACAATTCAAACTGTTCTCTTCGCTTTGTTAATGATGACTAGTGCTTCTCCTATTTTAAATCATCAGTTTACCCTGCAGCTTATCTCATCATTATTTCTTGGCTGGTTCTATATTTTGATTCAAAAAATAGTTCTTGGATTTTTGGATACAATTTTTGATTGTCTTCCTATTTTATTTCTTCCTTGCAGTATGTCAACTTATAACACCACTATTTGTTCTTTCAATGGGTTTAGAAGGTACGATTTTTCTTTAATTGTTAAGGCTAAAACCTGGTCCATTTATTTCAGTATCTGTTAGTCACTATAATAATGCTTCTGTCTATGATTGTTTTCTTCTTTGTAGCTTTTCTCTTGTTTTCATTGTTCTATAAATGATCTCTCATTTGCACACAAGAATGTGTGTGTGTGTGTGTGTGTGTGTGTGTGTGTGTGTGTGTGTGTATGTGTGTATCAGAAGGCACTGTGTGTGTCTATGGAGCCCAACGGTAACCTCTGAAATCATCCTGGATTGCTCTACTTCCTTTTTGCTTTTCTCTGGGGTTTCCCAGGCTCTGCCCTCCAGGGCCATAATTACAGGCTACTACCAGTTCTGCCTGGTATTTTTATATGGGATTTTATATGGGATTTATATAGACCTGGATTCTGAGCTCAATTCCTTCTGCTTGTGAGGCAGAGGCTTAACTCCTGAGCCATCTCTCCAGACTTCTGAATTATCTTTGGTGGTGCTTCAGTTCCTAAGCTGAACTCAGAGTTGAGTGGGGATTCTTTTCCTCTCTTGTACATTTCTATATTGTATGACATGTGTTATATGTCTATGGTAGAGGTGTACATGTGTAAGTAGCTGTATGCATGCATGCGTGTATATGCACAGACCAGAGGACATCAGCTGCTTTTTTGATCTTGCTTTGAACCTTCTTTCCTCAAGACAAGGTCTCTCAATGGATCTGAAACCCACCTTTTCAGATAGGCTAACTTACCACTGAAGTCTCTGAATCTGTTTGTCTCCATCCCACAAAACATGCATGGTCCTGCCTAGTTTTTATGTGTGTCTGGAGAGCTGGACTCAGATCTTGCTTCCCTAAGAAGTATTCCTCTCCACTGAATCATCTCTGCAACCCTGAGTTCTTCTTACTTTCCATAAGCTGGCTCATAGTACTTTATTCTAGATAAAAGCTCCATAAATAAAGCTTTCATAAAATACATTGGCTTTTAGGTCTAGTTGATGAACGGCTGTGATAATAACATAAATAAAATTTCATAAATAATGAAATTAGCAACACAGACTTCTGCATGATACTCACTTGAATATAATTTCAATAAAAAGTTGAGAAGTAGAAATATGCATGTAACTTGAGTATTTTTCAGACTTTGTTTTGCTTTTTAATGAAAATACAGTATTTGAAATAGGAAACATAAAGATTACAGAGTAAGTCTAGAAATACTTATCAGCATATTAACTTCAAATTTTATTCTAGCCTAACTTTCAAAAGAGTAGAAAATTAATCTAATGGGTTGAACCTATCAAAATATAGTTTGTAGGCCTACTCTTACGTGTTTTCTTACTTATCTGTATTTTTCAATTTCTTAGATTAGTATGTTAAAACATAGGAAGTAGAAAGAATGAAAAAACAGTTTATTGTTTCCTACCACCCACTGATAATAATTTTAACATTCCAAAGATTGCATTAGTATTGTATGTATATTATTCCCAGTGAGAAGGAATAATCTAAAGCAAATGACTCTCTTTTTACTTTTCAAACTCAGTTATCTTCCTTCTGGATGTTCATAATCACATCTTCCTCAATTAGAAAAAAGTAAATTACCCTAAGTGTATCATTCCTTTGGGACCTGAGACAGACACGGCAGAAGTAAAGCCTTCGTATTCCTTAGACGTGTGCAGGAAGAAAATATTTTCTTTCTGATTGTTGGCTCGGGGCTCTTTATTTTGTTCCTGGGGGGTTAGAAAGGGAGCATCCACCTGCCAAGAGGAAGAACCCTAAAGCAGAACTCAAGAATACATTCAAGGCCAAGATATTTCCACCGCGATTCTGGCACTCAGAATAATGGTCACTTTGACATTTTTATCTCAGCTCTAGTGTCTTCTGACATTACTGAAATAGACTGCAAAATTAGAAGCTCATTTTAGTAAACTAGGGCTGTTGAGCATTGCTTTTGCTCAGCTACAAAGCTGCATTTGGAAACATTCCACAATGACCAAGTCTTCTAAAATTATGTCTGAGTTCTCAGAAATCAGGCTTTAATCACCATAAACCTCTCTATACCAAGGTGAGTCCTAATAAGATTCGGTCTTCTCTATTCAGACCTGCCATTATCTGCTTAATGTAGCCATAAATTTTGACAAGTTCAGGCTGATCAAAGTTAATTTTTTTGAAAAACAAATCTGTTCTTCCCTCAACTTACATGATCAGTGAGTCAATGAAATAACACCTCTGTTTGAAAAAAAAATGAACAACAAAATGAAGCGTGTTTCTTAACATCATGTTAATATTTAGTAAAGTTATGGTCTCCATAAAAATGTGCATGAAATATTTTCTGGAAGCTAGACAATTAAAAAGACAAAGCCGATTTTTTGGCCTAACTCTAGCATCAGAAAGAGGGAAGAGTCCTTGAAGAGAAGGAAGAGATGGTAACAGTGTTCTTGACAATGGTATGGTGATGATGATAATTGATCTTTGTGGCTTTCTCACTATGTATTTGAGGAATCAAGTACGTTCATCTTAAATACCTCTTTTAATTCCACAGTATTCTTTGATCTCTGTCATGGGCCAAGCAGATGCAGTACCAGCTATAGAAATGTATGACATATTGAATGCATACAATGGACCCATATTTTGGGAGACATAAACTAAACAAAAAGCACAGTGGCCCCATTATTAGATCTTCCTTATGGGGTCATTGGTAGTTGTAGCACACACCACCCTGGGACAAGAGGCATATCTTCATGGATGCCATAGCAACCAAGTATGGAGATCAACTTCAGCTGTATATTTATCATAGGCTACTAGACAGCATAATTCATTCGCATAGCAATTCATTCTTCTCGTTCATTTGACAGACACTGATTGTTCAAGATGCTGAGCACATTTCAAAAACAAATCACCAATGGCATAAGTAAATACTGTTTTATAGCTTGATGAGTGTTGTGAAGAAAATGCTTCACAGAGATGTAGTAGAGTGAGATAGAGAAATATAAACTTTTTGTGGAGTTGAAGAAGGCTCTGCAAGGAGAATAATGTTTGAGTTGAGGTCTCATAAATAAGAAACTAAATAGAGAACTGAATAAGTGAAAGGCATCATGAGGCAAAGGTCCTGGGTGAGAAAAAGGAAATAAGATGACTTGGAAACCTTGACTTCAGTCTTCTAGAATCATCATTGAGATATTTGAGCAGAGATGAAGAATTTGTTACAAGAAGGCTCAGAAACAAGACATAATTTTAGGAAGTATCTACACATTGAAACAAGACTGACAGCATAACCCAAAGTAAAACTAGCTCACTAAATACATTCATGAATATACGTGGACACAAGTGCACAAATGTACACATGAATGCACACATATACATATACACAGCCTCACTTGCAACACTACACTTCTCACTTTGATTGGAGGTGACTCCAGACTTTGCATCCACCTCCCATTTGTTATATTCAGAAACAAAAATTATTTTTCAACTATCTCCTAGAACTCAGAGCATTAGACACATCTTTGTCTTAAAGGCATTTTATAGAAGTTTTTCAGGTTAAAAATAGTTCTTCATCAGTTGAATTATTGTTAATATCAGAGGACTTGCACTATATTTAAAATAGAGTGAAACATAAATATAATAATACTTAAACATAGTAAAAACAATTTTTCCTGTAGTCACTAGAATGGAATAAAGATGAAAGAATGCAATGTGAGTTAATGCTAGGTATTATTTTTAAAATGTCAATATCTCATCTTTTGTTTTAGAATCTTGGTTTTCCAAAACATAGGTTTTGTTTTGAAATGACCTACAATGATGCAGAATAATATTCTGGTGGCTAAACAAAAATGCGAACATTGATCATTTGCATTTTGACAGTGGGTGTGTCTGAAGAGTTCATAGTAAAAGCCATTGTGCTACCTCAGGGTGCTGAAATGTGTTATGCATAGTCATTTTCTGAGTATACTAGAGCCTGGGGTAATGTGATTGTTGAATGATTTTTTATCAAAATGAAATAAATGAACACTTGATCTTTGGATGTGATCACTTTCTATCTGCAGTTGCACCTCAGTGAGCCACTACTTCCTGCCTAGGCTCTCTTCCAAGGCAACGGGGTTGCATCTTTCCTGTTTCTCTGCCTCTCTGATAATAGACACAATAGCGCTGCTCAAACTCTGGCTTCCTTTGGATCTCAGAGCTGTGAAAGTGGATTCTTTCTACCATCAAGTAACATGTTTTCTTATAATGCGCTTTGAAGACCAGTTAATTTTCTTACCATAAAAAGGTTGAAGCAGGATACAGAGATGGGCCCAGCAAGTAAACCATTTACCTGCAAGCACAACAACCAAGATCCTATGTAAAAGCCCCACCCAGGGACACAAGCATCTGTAATTGCTATGAGCCTACAGAAAATTGGAAGCAGAGATTCAATAATCTCCAAAAACTCATGGGCCATCCAACTTGGCTTAAACAGCAATGAAGAGACCCAGGCCCAATCAAGTGGAAAGGTGAGGAGCAACACCCAAAGGTCCTCTGAGTTCTATTCACATACTGGTATGTACCTGCTCATCTCCCCCACACACACACAACACACATGCACTCACACATGTTTACACATACATAGACACAATTTTTTTTTAGTTAGAAGCAACCTTTTGGAACTGTTCTTTGGAATATGATACACTCTGGCATCACATTTCTATGGAAAAAGGATAGTGGAGCAGATAGTCACTTCTGTTGGGTCTCTTCCTTATGGATTTGCTGTGTTGTGGGTGTGAGCAGCCTGCTGCCACGCACATCCTGCTTGAGGCAAAGACCAGAGGAAGAGTTCTCTTTCTATTCTTTCCATGGTATTTCCTCTCAATGTATTACCTGATGATTATAAATGATTATAATCAGTTTGATTATAATCCCAATGATTATAAACACTTTATTTTCCTGTGTATCTCGGAGCCCTTCTGTGATAGTTTCAGTGGAGGTGTGAATGAAACAGGGCCAGAGACTTAATATTTCACACTAGTATTTAGTGGCTTCTGATTTCAAATATAACACTAAATAGGTTTAGGTTTGCAGGCAGAGAAAATGATAAGATACAAACAGTACGTATCTTCTTTCTTCATGTTGGCTGAAGCCTCCCTTTATTCTGAATAGTGCGAACCTCCTATCTTCTTCATTGTGAAGAGAGCATAATTAAGACGGTAACTATGCAATAACAATGGGTAAGTCTTGTTGCAGGAGCTTTATCTGTGTGTAGTTACTTGGTAAAATGACTCTATTTACCAAATCTGATTAGTTATCAGGTAAAATGACTCTTGCTGTCTTCATTGTGTCTGTGTACCTAGTAGATTAAGGTCTGCCAGTCTTGAATCTAAGGAAATTAAATCTGCCCCGATTGTCACATTGATGTGCCAGCTGGTGTTCCAGGTGTCTCTGAGCTGCAAAATGAACTCTCCTACACAAGCAAACACAGGTAGAAATCCTCCTTCATGTCATGCTTGAGTCTTATCACGATACACTTTCTGGACTTACAGAGAAGCTGCAAACCAAGTTACTATAGCCATATAAAGACTCCAGATCTTGTAAGCATGAGCAGGATGGGTTAGAGCTCTCACCAAACTCAATGAAATGACAATTTTATTATCAGCACCAGCAATGGAAAGCTCAAATAGTACCAAAGAAGTGCTTCATAAGTAGAGAAAGTTCAAGTTCTGATCAATTCATATTTGATGATCATTTGTATGTTTTAGCTTTATGACAAACTATCTGGGAATATCTTCTAAATTTTGAAGTGAAAAAACTTCTCATGGGTTATTTTTGTTGCTTGTGGGAGCATTAGTTAGATCATAGTTTGTGTTTCAAATTAAAGTTTACTATTATTTTACTAGGACATTTTTTTGGGATTCGACCATTTTTTACACAAATGTGTATAAGAAGGTATCCATCTCATAAGTATAAATTTCAGTCTTCAACAAGTGAACATAAAAATACAGGTCCCCTCCTGTACATTTCTAGTCATGAATGCATGCCATAGGGTTAACCATTACCAAGGATTTTAATAGTCAGTTGGTTCAGAATAGGGGTTTCTATAGTTGCTCTTCAGTTGCTGTAATAAAATACTCTGTCTGCACTGCAGCAGCTTGAGAGAGAAAGGGCTTACTATGTTGGCTTATAGCTCCAGAGGAGAGAGTCCAGCATAATGAGAAAGGCATGACCTTCGGCTCACACTGAACTGGAGTCAGGAGGCAGACGGGAAACATGAGAGGAGGGCAGACTCTCTCACCTCAAGGCCCGCCTTGAGAGAATTGCTTTCTCCAGCAAAGCTCCACTTCCGGAGCGTTCTACCATCTTCCCGAACACTAGCACTGGCTGGGGATCATGCGTTGAAGCACCTGAGCCTATGGGGGACATTTTCATATTCAAACCACAACAGGGTGTAAAAGATTTTGCCATGTGAATTGAATTGTGACCTGTGTATAAAAGTGCACGAAACACAGTGAATGTCTCATTTGACTTGTCACGAACCCATGCACACAGGTCAAGGAACAGAATGTCACTAAGGCCCGAGAAGTCTCTGGATTGGTCCTCGCAACCACTGCCTCCCACCCAGGGTTGTCACACTTGATTTGCAACAGTCTAGTTTGACTAGTTTTGAATTTCATCTCCACTGAATCCCATGATGGTGCTCTCAAGCCTGAGATCTTACAGCCTGCAGAAGTCAATGAAATCCATCTACATTATTGCACGTGGTTATATTACCATCAGGTTTCTCACAGCCTGCAGCCTGCTGTGCTGCAGCTTTCATTCCAACCTAATGCCCATTTTTAAATTTAGCTTGATTCCCATATATATGTGCATGTGTGTGCATTATCCACTGAGCCTTCCCTCCAGTTCATTGTATATTTTCTGAAAGCAAAAAAGACCAGGTCGTACCCTTAAAATGATCTTTTCATCTGGGAACTACTGTTTGTTCTCAATAAAGTACATCAAGTCCTTTACTTAGCAGAAACAAGAAAGTCTGGTCTTCTGATGTGCAGGTCTAAGAATTTAATATATTTCTTTGTAAATTTAATTGATGAGCCATCCAAGGATTATAACATGGTAGAGCAGCTCTCTATAACTCAGGTGTAGAGTGGGTTGAATTTACTAGGATATAATCAGGAATTACCTTTAACTTTTCAGTTATTGTCCTGAGTAATTGACTCTGTTTCCTCCACTCTGGGGTCCCATAGTGTTTCTCCTGCATCTATATTGAAAATCCCATGGTAGTTTCCATCAAACTTCAATTTCCAAAACACTTACACCCTGTCCCCTCTGCTCAGCTCACTCTTTGCTTCTTTACTCAGAGAAGTGGGAAACAGGAATGTGGCTGTTCTTTCAAGTTCCCTATTCTCTGATTCTTTCTGTGGGGCATCTGGATATTTATTTATCTATTGTTATTTTTGAGTGTGCGCATGTGTGCACATGTGTATCAAGGGGCACTCTACGTGCCTGTGGAGGCTCAAGGGTGACTTCAGGAATCACCCTGGATTACTTCTACCTCCTCTTTGCTTTTGCTCTGGAGTTTCCCAGGCAGGCTCCTTCTTCCAGGACTGAAGTACATGCCACCGCCATTTCCACCTGGTGCATTTTACGTGGGATCTGAACTCAGGACCTTCTCTTTGCAAGGCAGAGGCTTAATCCCTGAGCCATCTCTCCATCCCAGGACTTTGAATCTTTAGAAGCTAGTTTAACAGAGAATTTGGAAAGGGGGATACAGGAGGCAGGGAGTGAAAGAATCATGACAGAATAAATAAAGGCGTCCTTACCTAGAAATAGTTCTGTCTCACTTGCCAAATTCTGTCTCAGTATCACTCAAATTCTGGCTTTTTTGTGAGCTTCATGAGTCTATTCTAACATCCTAATGGGGACTTCTGATCCCAGCAGGATGTTCTCCAGCTGCTCTTTCTTTGGAAGCAGAAGTTCCTGTGCTCAGGGCTCCTCTACATTAATATGCAACTTTAGGTCACATCTTCTCAGCACAAAGGAATTCAGTCTCCATGTGAACCATGGAGAAAACACCTTCTGGTCCTTTTTTTTTTTTTTTTTCTCTGATGTCATGAGCAGCTCTCATCAAAGGGTATGGTAACCTCTTCACGAGTCTAGCTGTGTAAAGGAAGTAGAAGCAAGGACCTCTTTCCCCGTGCTTGTTACTTATTTCTTAGGAGCCCCCCTCCCCAACATACAAAGCATTATCTTTCTCCACTTGGGAGGCAGTGCTGGTTGCCGCTTGAGACATAACTCATCAAATATCTCCTCTGATGATCTCAATGTTGAAAGCTTGGCCTAGCTCTTTAACAAAAAGACCTCGTTAACATCTGTTATTCAAGACCAGAGACAGGTTTAGATCAAGCTTATTTATGAAATATTCCTACTTTCTTGAATCCTCCTAAACACTTTTAGAGAATAAAACGCAACTAGCTTACCCAGAGAAGTTAAAAAAAATCGTCATAGTTGGGATGGAGAGATGGCTCAAGGATTAATTACACCCCTGCCTCGCAAGCAAAACGGTCCTGAGTTTGGATCCTGAATCTCACATAGGATCACCAGGAGGAAATAGATGCAGCCTATACTTCCGATTCTGGAAAGCAGAGCCTGGGAAACTCCAGAACAAAGCAAAGAGGATGTAGAACAATCCAGGGTGATTCCTAAACTTGCTCTTGTGCCTCCACAGACACACAGAATGCCCTTTGATACACACAGACATACACAAAGCAACACACACACACACACGTACACACACACGTACACACACACATGTACACACACACAGGTACACATGCAATAAATAAATAATAAAGTTTTTAAAATTCCACATAGTCAACCAACACTGTTCTGGACCATTTGCAGAATCTAAAATAATTTGTCACTGCATGCAGTGGGTCCTTTCCTCAGCGAGGACAGATATGACCAGCACACCAAAAGATCCAAAGGATGTTCACACAGGGCAAACTCATCATCTTGTTACATGTGGAAATGGGTGCTTTCCGGAGCATGTGCAGTTTGACTTCATTGCACTTTGTGTGTATCACATGTTCATTCAAACAGTAAATGTAGTATCATAGCATTTGTTCTTCCCATAAGCAAGGATCACCTGCAAAGGGCGGGGGCTGCTTGGCAGTTTAGTTGGCAAAGAGTCCAATTGCAGGTCAGTTTGTTTCTCTAGTAAGCCTCATCTCAAACCAAAAGTAAACTTACAGGCAGCTTTAGTGACATGCCTCTGAAAATGTTGACCTGGTTGCCAGCAAATCACACTGTGATCATAGTCTTCATTGAGTTTGAAAAGCAGATTTTGCATTTTGGAGAAGTGTTAACTCTTGTAGACTGATCTGTCTCAGAGAGAATGCAGGACAGCAATGGATGAAGCATTGTCCTGAGGTCTAACTGAATGCTCAGGAGAGAGAACAGGATTTTCCTCCTCTCATTACTGAGAACTACTGTTTTGTACCTTTGGGATCTTGTGCATGGCCGGACAAGTGCAGAGGCATCCCTCATCAGGGCTGCCCTGCCTCCAGTTGGCAACATCACGAACAATCAACACAGCAGGAGAACTCTAACATTAGAGCTCATGAAGGAGACCCTGCCTATGACTCTCATCTCACCTGCTCCATGTGAGTTGCTCTTTTTGATCATTTATCTGATCTGCCTTAAAAAGTTTTGCACCAAAAACCATCTAAGAGTGAAAAAGTACAAATGATTGACTGCTTCTCACTGTTTGGAGGACCTTGTTTACAGCAGGCTGCATGATGTTTGAAATGTCTCATAGTTGTATTTTACTTTCCAGTGTCAGGAAAACTTCCCATTTAAACTGCAGTGTCTCTTGATTTTTTTTAATTAGAAAAGCACAATGACTTAAATCATATGCTATCAAATAAGGCTGGAGCCCTGTCTGCATTCCCCACAGGCATATTACTATATACTCTAAGGATTATTCATATCGTGTCTTAAGAAGACACATATTATTCTCCTGGGTGAAAGATTTGTTTCAAAGCTGCTTTTAAATCTAAGTAACATTTCATGAGGATTTATAAAGGTTCTTTGCTTTGAAAGTTAACCAAAGAAGGGGTGGGGAGATGGCTTAGTCGATAACATGCTTCCCATGCATACATAAAGACCTGAGCTCAATCCTAGCACCCACATAAAAGCCAGGGGACAGCAGGCACCAAGGACCTATAATTCCAGCTTGCGAAGCAGAGACAAATGAATGACTGGTCTTTTGAGCCAGTCAATTCAGCCGACTAGGAGCTCTAGATTCATTGAGAGACCTATCCAAAAAAAAAAAAAAATACAGTGGGAAAGCAATTCAAAATACATGCTACATCCATCTCTAGCCTCTACATTCATATACACATGTGCCCACATACACACAAACTAGCTCAAAACACCTCAGCCCTTACACTGTGTCCAAATGTGCCTTTTGATACTAAGCGGCGTAAAGATGAGCATTTCTTGAAGAATTGTGTCCTTATATGTAAGCCTTATATGTAAGAGGCCTAAATGTTGACAGCACTACCAGATAGTCTGTTCCTTGGAAATATGTCTTCTGTTCTTTTTTTCACAGTCCTGTTTAATGGAAAGTCAATTTTTCATCTCCATGTGGGAAAAGGAAACTTACCTGTGCTCTAGTTAAATAACTCGTCCTACTTCCGGTTGAAAGCAGAATGGTCCATGAGTTCCGGGAAGGTGGTGACCTTGTCTTCACACCACTCTGTCTCTCCCCAGTCTCTTGCACTGTATACGGCCCACAACAGGAATCAGTGACTCTACAGAAGTTGCGGTCTAGCTCTCATCTCCCGTGTGTCATATCAAGTAATTTTTCCTGCGAGAAAATATCAGAAGAGAAGCCAAGCAAAATTCATCCTTGCATACAGTTTTCTAAGGACTGGCCCTGAAATCCTTTTCAGAAAAAAAAAATGAGGCTGATGGAATGACTAGGCCCCTTAAGTGCCTGCTTTCAAATCTGGGGTTCAGAGTTTGATCCCTGGAAGCACCACATGGTGGAAGGAAAATAATGACTTCTAAAAAGTTGTCCTCTGACCTTCTGGCACATGTGCCATGTGCAATGGTATATTCTCTCTCTCTCTCTCTTTCTCTCTCTCTCTCTCTCTCTCTCTATTTGTGTGTGTGTGTGTGTGTCCCACTAGTTAAACTGGAGTTTCTTGTGAGAACATGAGTGGTGAGTTATTTACTATAGCATTGATAACTTACTAGTTGTTGCACCACTAAAGAAAATTACTCCTCCCAGAGCCTATAAATGCCAATAGTTTCACAGGTCAGAATGTGACCTCTTCAGCCTCTCTCCATCCATGATGAAATGTTTGTGTTCACAATCTTGTGCAGGTCTTGTATAGAAGACATGGAGACACAGCTGCAGGGAGTTCATGAGTGCAATGGCCCCATCATGTCCAGAAGGTGTCACTATGCTGCGTAGGAACCATTCAACATTTCTTCCTTCCACCCCCTCCCCCATGATGTTCCCTGAGCTTGGAACAGGGCAATGTAAAAGTCCTTTTAAAGGTGAGCACTTGACATTTTCTTATTTTCAGCACTTTGACTGGTTGTGATTCTTTGCATTACCTGCTATAGTAAAAAGCTTGTCTGGCCGATGCTGAGAACAGTACACAATCTGCAGATGTGAACATGAGTCTTTAGAAAGCAGTTTGACCACATGTCCATTTAGCATAAATCATAGTCGTAGCTTCCCAACTAGGGCCTCCCAACCACAGGTTCTTGGCCAGGTTTATATACAAGTTTCATTAGTGGAGTGGCCCTCAACTCCAATCAGAAAGCAGTTCATTACAGACTTGTTCATTATTGAATGGGGCCACATTGCATATGATTATTTTTCGGGCTTCTTTTGAGATTTTTGTTCCTCTTACTCTTGTAATTATTCTGTTCATTTTCTTTGCTATATGTTGATTATAGGAATATACCACCATTTATTTTTTGATCATATCATGATCAATTCTTTGGATCGTTTATAGTTAAGGGCTATTATAAAAATGTATTTCTGGGGCCGGAGAGGTAGCTCAGGGGTTAAGCCTCTGCTTTGAAGGCAGAAGGTCCTGAGTTCGGATCCTAGACCCCACGTATAGACCCCAGGCGGAAGCAGGGGTGGCCTGCGTTTCTGGTCCTGGTAGGGCGGAGCCTGTGAATCCAGGGGGGGGCAGAGTAAACAAGGAGAAGGCGGTCCATGGTGGTTCCCGAATTCGTCCGTGGTTCTATACACACTCACACACACACACACACACACACACACACACATACACACACACAATTGAATAAATAATAATAAAAATAAAAAAGTAGATACTTATTAAAAAATGTATTTCTGTATGAATCCTTGTTTCTGTCCACTGGTACCCATGAGTGGATTTCTGCTGAGTACATGCCAAGAACTTGAAAGATAGAGTCTGTGGATTTGCATAATTCAGCTTTTTTTCTTTACCACAAGACTATTTCCAAAGCATTAGTTAATGATGATTCAACTCTTGCCTGCAGTATGTAAGACTGGCTGTTTCTATATGTTAGTGTTGTTCTGTTTTAACTGCTCTGGTGACCTGTGTGGTAGCAGATTAATGTGGTTTTCATTCCTCTGTTACTATTACTTAGTTTCTTTGTTACTGGTGAAGCAGAGTATCATTCAGTATATAGATTCATGTAGGTCTTTTCTTCTTGTCAGTTACCCATTGAAGTATCCTGGGAATGTTTTATTGAGTGGCAGTCTTTCTGTACTTGGTCTGTGAATCTTCCTTCTGTTATATGTTTTATTGATATCCTCTACCATCTTAGCTTGAAGAACTTAGTTTCTTACTTTGATGTAATGAATTTATCAAGTTTTCTTATTTGAGTCTTCAGGGATGGAGTTTGATTTTATGTTAAAAATCATTCATGGCAGTCTGCCTGCATGGTTGGTGATAAATGACCATCAAAAAGCTCGAAGGAACAAGGGGTTTATTTCCTTATGACAGTCTGGTTACAGTTCTTAGTCCAGTTTGATGGGAGAGCATGCACCAACACCAGGGCTGAGGGAACTGGCCACACCATCACCACATAACAGCTGAGAGATGGACAATCTTTACTTGTCAGACCAGCATATCTAGCTAAGTGAACAGAAGGATGCCAACTCTCTCAACCAGCTCTCCGTGATTTATCCAGGGCCTAATCCCACCTACCATGGCTGGACCTTCCTCATCAGCTAGACAATCTCTTGTAGGTTTGTTCTGGGCTTAACTCAACTACTAATTCCCTACAAATGTTACCCAGAGCTCAAACCCTCAACAGTCAAGTTGTGCCTAACTATGACAACTACTGTGTAATCATGAAAGCATCTACTTTTCTTCTGACATCATTGTTTTGATCAATGGGAGATGGCTCAGTGCTTAAACAGCCTGCTGTACAAACAAGAGGACCAGAGTTTGGAAGTCATATAAATGCCAGATGGGCATCGTGTTCCCAACTGTAACTTCAGCCTCCACTAACAGAGACAGGGAATCTCCATAAAGTTAACTGGTGCGATAACACTATCAATACACTGTTTCATTGGAGCACCCTGCCTCAAAGTATAAGGTGAAAAAGCCATAGAGGAAGATTCTCAGCATCAACCCTGGACTTTCATAGACATGTACACAAAAGTGTATGCACACAGGCAGTCATGCACAACACATACATATACATACTAAAAAATACTCGAGAAATAAAATAAAACTGTTGCTGTTTTCCCTTTTACATCAAAAATCTGCCATCGTTAGTTTTTTTTGAATGATATGGTTAAAACATATCATTTTATCTTCCACGGTGTTCTAGGTATAGAACAATAATCTATTCAGATTAGCTTTATTATAGATTAAGTACCTTTATACACACACACACACACACACACACACACACACACACACACACATATGTCTCTGAGTCTGCATGTCTACCTTTATGTGAGCACTATTGTCTAAATTACTGTGGTTTTATCAGCAACCTTGGTTTTTCTCAAAATCATATTGGCAAGTGTTGACTTTTGCATTTCTACATTGATGTTGAAATAAGTTTGTCAACTTACACAGTACAACATTGGGATTTTTTCACAAGATTACAAAAAAAATCTAGAGATCTAGTGAGGAAAAATTATCATCTTTACAAAGTTGATCATTCCAGTCTGTGCATATTGTACATCTTTCCTTTAATTGGTAAGAAAAAGGGAAGATAGTTTCCATTCATTTCCATTAATAGTATTTATGGTTTCCTGTTTTTACCTAATCTTCAACAACTCAAGTTATTACAAGCACTATTATATCTTTTCTCCTGTCTCAATTAGTGTTCTCTCTTGGATCATATTTTTTTTATTGTCCATCTGTTCGAAGTGTCATAAGTCACTGTTGAAGCAGACAGTGTTCATTTTGGATCTATATATGCCATCCATAGCTTTTTTTGGCTTCCGTCTCTTTGTTTCAGTCCTGCTAATAAGATACTGTTGTGTCTGAAAAAGACTGTTGTGTAACTCATTCACAGAAGTTCTACTGATAGTAGATTCTCTCCGTTTTGGTCATCCAGGATGCCTTTCATTCAAATTTGTTTTCCTCTCAGCGTGTGTCACTCATCACTTATATCTTTGCTTCCTTTTTCTTGTTGACATGTCACATTATCAATGGAATTGTTTGCTTTTTTTCCTACAATATCTCTCTATATATACTTTGTGCTTTTTAAAGTTTCTTTTCATGGGCCAGAGAGATAGTGCAGCGGGTAAAGCACCTACTCTCAAACCTGGTAATATGAGTTCAATTCCCATGTGGAGAAACCCACTGAAAGATGACCTCTGACTTCCACCCATGTGCCATAGCATGTGCGCTCTCTCTCTCTCTCTCTCTCTCTCTCTCTCTCTCTATATATATATATATATATATATATATATATATATATATATCTTCTCTCTTCATTTCTCAGATAAATGAAGTAATTTAAAAAGTTTCTATTCAGTTACTCCTTTCAGAATGTTTCAATACATTTATTTCAACTTTTCCTTCTTGAGGTTTCTTGCATTTATAAACTGATGCATTTGATAAGACTAAGTAAGATATGGGCTGCAGAGATGCCTCATAAGCAGAAGTACCTGAATGTGGATCTGGGGATCCACATAAAAAAATCACCAGGCAGAAATGGCAGCCAGCACTTCAGCTCTGGAAGGCAGAGCCTGGGAAATCCCAGAGCAAAACAAAATGGATGATTCCTGAAGTCACCCTGGGGCCTCCATAGACACACAGTGCCCTCTGACACACACACACACACACACACACACACACACACACACACACACAATGAATTAATAATTTAAAAAATTGAAGTTAATAAAATAAAAAATACTAGGAACATATTACAAAATGTTTCTACTGACTCTAAATTTCTCTTACATTTTGGAGGCTCTAGCTGAATTAGCATTAGACTGTCCCTTTCATTCTGCCTTAACTCATGTACTCTTATCTTCAGTTGTATGTATGGTTTCCAGGAGTTGTAGAAATACATTTGGCTTCATATGATATTGTTTCCTTCTAGAAAAAAATGATTTTTTTGACACACGTACTAGAGCTTTAGTAGTCAAGGATTATATTAAATCAGATTTAGAGGTGGATATTTTTCTAGGATTTCCTGATACATCTGAACTGAGATCAGATCCATCAGCAATATTTCACTTATACTTACCCTTTCTTTTGGAATACAACCACTGTGGTCCCAACATAAATTGCAAGGAGCTTATTCTGACCCTCTCTTCTAGCAAGTTCTAAAGTCTATCCCACCTTATAAGCTTTCAAAAATATTGGTAGGGTCAAAGAGATGGCTCAGGAGTTAAGCCTCTGCCACATAAGCAAAAGGACTTGAGTTTGGATCCAGATCCCAGAGGAAATGATGACAGCCTGTACTTCTGATCCTGGAGGGCAGAGCCTGAGAAACTCCAGAGTAAAGCAAAAAGGAGGTAGAGGATAATTCTTGAAGTCACTCCTGAGCCTCCACAGACACACACAATGCCCTCTGACACATGTAAACACACACACACAGAAATATACCTACAGTAAATAAATAAATCTTAAATTAGTATCAGTGGCAGATTCTCCAGGATGACAGACCCCCAGACATCTTAGCTCTTGAAACTTTATTCTGCTAGGTCTTGGTATAATAGCTCATCCCTTTATGGTATCACTTACTGTCTTTATTTGACTCCCTTCAAGCTTTAATGGTAATATTTATTGGCTGGTCTAATGCACATTAACTTGTCAAAAACTGCCATAAACACAGATCTTTCCTGACTTTGCAAAGCACAGGATAAGCATAGAAGAAGTTTAATAAAGTGACCATACTTTCTGGTTTGAAAACTATTTGGAATTCTGGAGCTTCAAAGACAAATACATAGGGAAACTTTTCTGTAATTGTCACTTAATGTTGCAAACCACTGGCAAAGATGATTGTAATGGACACATTTGTGAGATTTGAGTTAATAATGAGCTTGATGTCTTTTGTTTACCTGGAAAGATATGTATGTACATGAGAAATGTAATAGGAGTAAAAGTGGGAAGAAAAAAGACCCTTTTCTCTCTACTTTGTATAGTTAATCTTTTCTATAATATGTGACATAGTCTACCTTTATCCATAAAAAATTATTTTGTTCCAAAGACACAGATATATCTAACTGTGACTCTCTCTCTCTCTACATACTTATATATATACACACACATATATAAAAATATATATACACATCTATAAAGATATATATGTAGATATACAGATATATAGATATATATAGTTAGGTATAGTTGTCACCTTGACAGTTGAGGGTTTGAACTCTGGGCACATTTGTAGAGAATTAGTAGTTGAATATAGCCTAGAATGAATCTACATGAGATTGTCTAGTTAATGGGGAAGGCCCAGCCCATGGTGGGTGGGATTAGTCTCCAGGAAGGTGAATAAAATGGAAAGAACTGTTTGAGAAAGTTGGCATCCTTCTGTATACTGGACCAGATGTGCT
The DNA here is from genome assembly GCA_023101885.1 of Typhlomys cinereus. Lineage (NCBI taxonomy): Eukaryota > Metazoa > Chordata > Mammalia > Rodentia > Platacanthomyidae > Typhlomys > Typhlomys cinereus. The sequence goes on along the minus strand of JALPQD010000183.1, from coordinate 911,929 downwards.
AGCCTGGCAAGTAAGGATTGTTCCTTTCTCAGTTGTTATGTGAATATGGTGTGGCCTGTTCCCTTGGCTCCTGTTGTTGATATGAGCTCTCCTGCCAAGCTGGATGAGCAACTGTAACCAGGGATTGTAAGCCAAAAATTTAAGCTCCTTGTTCCCTTAGACCATTTGGTGGTGATTTTTTATCAGCAACCATGTGGATTAACTGTCACATAGAGATTGAGACAAGAGAAAGGTTCATTCTCTCTCTCTCTCTCTCTCTCTCTCTCTCTTTCTCTCTTTCAGTATTGGGGACCATCCTGAAACTTTGGTAGTCAGGGCGCTCAATTCAGTGATGGGCTTTTGCCTTCACTGACAGTTTGTATTATGACGGAAATCTGCTCCATTTTTCTTTTTTAATTGTCCGCTTTCTACAGAGAGATGCTAGTTTCTGGTGGGCCTGCTTCCAGGGACTCTCAAGACTTGCCTTCAGTCCATCTAGTTATTCTGTCTCGTTACCAAGTTAACTCTGTCTTCAAGTTGTGTGCAGTTGTCCCTGGAGAGGGGGAGGGGGTTCTATTTTTTTGGCCCTTGCCTGTTTCATATTCCTCTCTCAAATATCAGAGAACCCTTGGAAATTCTCTATCATTGTCTCTCCTGGGTCTTTTAGTTTTTAATTTAAAATGGTAGCATACAAAGCAACAGATTTGTATGGGGGAGTTCATATGTACTTAATTATGACTAACTCCCCCTGTTCCCTCCCCTCCTCTTTGTTTCCACCCTCCCTGTGACCACCCCCAACACTGCCTCTTCTATTTCATGCTCATATGATCTACTACTCACCCCATTTCCTTCCCCTAAAGTCCCTTCCTTCCTTGTCTTGGGACCCCTTTCTAGTTTCCTAATCTCTATGTACTCTTCTTTTATTATTACACTTTTATCTAGTTATACAAGCTCAATGTACCTCCTTTTTCTCCCTCCTCCCTTCTCCCTGTTGTCAGTCCCTTGACTCTTCCCCCTTCTCACTCTTCCCCCCTCCCTCTCACCCCTTTTCCTTCCCTCCTCTCTTGGTGCTTACTGCTTTCTTCCTCCAATCCTCCAGAGCATCTGTTTATGTGGGTGCTGAACTTCCTTCTGAGTCCTCTACCCTAGTGAGGGTTCAGGACTCAGTAGCATAGCTTGGGGCCCCTTCTTATGCTGCCCGCTAGTATGAGAACTTTATAATGACTGTTTAACCCTTTGCCTCTAAGGATCCTACTGCCTGAAGCCTTCTCCCCTACAATCCCTGCTAGACTTTGGAGGGTTGTTGACATGTCAGCCATTGTGCAGATCAGGCAAGATCCAATCACACTGTGGCTAAGTCCTGGTTGTTGCAGCCCTGACATGTATGGAATCTTGCATATATTTGGTCCTCCCCTTCTTTGGGCTCTTACAATCTTGCCACCTCCTCTTCTGCAAGGTTACCTGAACTTTAGGATAAGGAGAGATTTGGCCGGTCTAATTCTGGGTGCATATTGAAGGGTCTTTGGCATTCTGAATTATGATTTGTTGTTGTTTTCAGTTTTGCTGTTCATGCACTGCCCTTGGGTGCATCCTTATTCTAACCTCTACCTACTCTTAATGCCACACAAATGCACAGTTAGAAGTAAGGACTCTCAGATGAGAGAGACCAGGAGGTGTCTGTCTTACTGAGTCCAGTTATGTCCATGTCATTGAGTTTCTGTGAAGCAATTCCAGGGCCTGAAAAAGGAGGTGCTTTTATTCCACACTAGAAAGGAGTACCCCAACTCTCAGAGTGGGTGTGAAGCCAGAAGCACCAGATCTGCAAGTCACAGAGGAGAGGCTTGTTTAACAGCAACAAGCCAGAAAGCTGCTTTCTTATTTTACTAGAAAAAGGAACAAATTGCTAAATAAAAGAAAACAGCAGTGTCCACTACTCCAGCCTAGTAGAAAGTTACATTGGAACCTCCCCTGTGCCTCGCATGTCTCCTAGTAGCTCTGAAAGCATGCTCTGTTTATTTTTGTTTGATTTGTTTAGTTCATTTCGCTCCCACCAGTGCACCAGTCTCCCTCTGCATGTCTGATGAGTTTGACGCCAATCCCCTTTGCCTAATGGCTTCGAAAGGTCCTGTAGGGCTGCAGGGATGGGAAGAGGCGGCGTTCTGCCTGGAGTTGGTTTCTAGGGAAGTAGCTTAAGCTGAACACAGCAGGCCAGTGTGGTGAGCGTCCTGCGGGATTTAAAAGGTTGAGATGGAAAGCGAGGATAAGCCGTGGGTTTAGTATCATGCATCTGAAAAAAAAAAAAAAAAGCCTGGTGTTATCTGTCCTGAAACTCAATGAAAACGAATTGATGAGCAGACAATAGCCGGCATGCCCAGCTGATTGATCTGTGCAGCGGGGACATCCCCAAGCTGTTGGCAGCCTGCCGTCTTTCTCCTGTTCTCTCCTTATTAATGCAGGCTATGATCAATGGCCGTGCTGACAGCCCACCACAATGAAAATAAAATCCTTGTCAGTGGGTCTTCCATCTTCATGGGAGCAAAGAATACCTCTGGCCCTAGAACTTTCTCCCCCAGCCTGAGCGGCGACATGAGCACCACTTTGTTTGTCTATGGCTTGCTGAATGCTGTGAGGTCACTTCCGTGCAATGGCACAGCAGTGTGCTAAACACAGACCTCTAAGAACAGAAAACACTAGGCTATCCTTTGTGCATTATAAACAAAGCTGAGAAAAAAGTAGAGCTTTCAAGAACAACTTGAGTTTGGCTAACACACCGAAGAGGAAGAAAAGTAATGCATTCTTTTCCTATATTGTCTCATAAAATATGATTTCAGCTGTACAGTGGGGACTGGGAAATGAACCCTTCTGTCTCTTGATACTGACTATCTTCAGCTGGCCCGTCCCTAGTCACTAAACACCCACGCTCTGATGGGCAGCATGTGGTGCTTTTTGGCCCACTGCAGGCAGAAAGTTGGCACACTTTTACTGAGATCCTTTATCACCGAAGACTCCCATGTTCCACTGTTGTTCAACACCAGATAATCTGCTAAACTGAGCAGAATTGGAGGGATCCTTGGCAACCGTCAGAAGTGGGGACAAAGGCAAACACTGTGGCAGGTGCTATTTGTGCGTAATTACCTCACTGATACATTCCCAAGTAGCCAAGAGCAAGCATATTTTCTTGCTGAATTGTGCATAGTAACAAACACTTGGAAGTGACTGTATGACTAGACGTGGGCAGAATGAAATAAGATAGATATGTCCAATGAAACAACTGTTAGAACAAGGAACTTGTACGTGTGCCAAAGCAAAAACTCTCAGAAGAAAAGACACAGAAGTATATATAGTTATATTTTGTCTAAACAGACTAAGAGTGAATATACATAAAAACAGTATAGACACACATACAGATATATGTGTATTTATGCTTTTATATTCAGAGACAACTTCTGATTGAGCACGAGTAATGTAAAACATTGAGAGTACTATGGAAAAACAGGAGCACTCTTGGAATAACAACAAAATCACCTGTAGGCATGCTGCATAGATGAAATTTCGTTACATTTTCATGAAAAGCCAATACAATCTGTCAAAAATACTCTGGTTCCTAGTCCAGTATGTCCAATTGCCAATCTGTGTTCTGCAAGAATGTGCAGGCAAGCCAAATGACTAGCCAAGGTCCATCCGGATGGTGATTCCAGATACTTCCAGCATGCCGACAGTATGCCAGGAGCATTGGGGTGGAAAGAGACTTCACAATGTCTCGGGGATGGACAGAGGAAACACCACATCTTCCTAAAAGATCACCTGGAGGGCTCCAGTAAACAGATTTCCAAGCCCAGTCTCCGGAATGGTGCAACTGATGGTGCCTGACCTACATTCTGATATGCTTCTGGGCTGGGATTGTTAAGGGATTTCTGTCCAGGTTCTTATGTTCCGAAGCCAAAGATTGAAACCAGAACATGTGTGGAGGATTAATGTAGAGTTTATTAGGGGAGAAAAAGAAAGGAATTCACAGACAGTCTGTGAGGGGCAAGACAGCCATCTGATGATTGGCAGGGTCAGGGGCATTTGTCCGGTTACATAGGCCTGGGAAAAGGGGCTTTCCTTATAGGCTAATTTTAATTTCTTTAAATTTGATAGGGGCTTTTGGTTTCCCCTATATCTGATTGGTCTGTTCATTTGGGGCCCGGCTGTTTCCTTTGAGGAATTTAGCTCACCTGCATTTGAGGATCTCATACCCTTTCATAAACAAAGGGTTGGGGGAGTTAGTGAGCATATCTCTGTAGGAGATTGGAGCCAGCTCCTGCCGACTGGCAAGGTATGTTCCTGTAGTATAATCCCAGCAGTGGGTGGTGACCTTTCAAGCCTGGCTGCTCTGTCCTGAAACTGCCTAGGTAAAAGCTAGCCTAGCTAAAAATTCCTATTCTAAACTGCCTAGTAATAACTATTCTCTCTCTCAGGATGATGCAGCCAATGTGCCAACCACACGTTCAGGTGGGCATGTCTCTCACCTGCATGCAATATGGATGTTTCAGAAAAGATCCATCACGGGGGTATGAAATACCACGGGCTAGATGAGACATCTATTTGGAAGAAAGCAAAAATAAGACTTGGCAGGAGTTTCTGGGATGATCAGAATGTAGACATTCTTTTAAGACATGGAAAAATACATATAGAAAATAGAAGATTGTGAGCTGAACACAGAGGAAGCTCACAATGTACAGGTCCTAGGAGGAATGATGGATGCCAAGGGGGACAACAAGCAGCAGCCAGTAAGGCAAGGTGAAAACTGAAAAGAGTCTAAGGGGTTAGGCCAAAAAAAGTGCTCAGAGACAAATAGTATTGACTTCACTCAACTGCTGCTGAGAGGTGATGACAAGGAGGGGTGAAGACATTAGACATGGCTGTCATGGAGGTCCCAAAGTTCGTGGGACAAGCGTTTCTTTGAAAGAGGTTAAGGGAGAACCCAGATTAGAGATGATCGCTGAAAGAATGGAATGAGAAAGAAGAGCCATTATAATGATTCCTGTTGTTAAGTTTGGTAGGTTTGATTATAAAGGGATATGGGATGGTGGATAGGAACTCTAAGGAAGATATGGGATACTGGAAATTGTTTATAAACCCATTGCTCCCTTAGAGACAGTGAGAGGAGGGGGGAGAGGGGGAGAGAGAAAGAGAGAGAGAGAGAGAGAGAGAGAGAGAGAGATTGTAGACAGCTATAAAAATTGGATCTTACTATTTAAGTTTTTAATTCAAGGGATTTGAATGGAGCAATGGAGAAATATTTTGTTGCCTTGATTTTTAATAAAAAACTCATTAAATAGTATTAAATACATGGAGTTTTTAAAAAAAAAAGGTGATGGAGGGATGAAGGGAAGGAGAAAGGAGGGAAAGAAGGAAGGAAGGAAGAAGAGAAGGAGGGAGGAAGGAAGGAAGGAAGGAAAGGAGGAAGGGAGGGAGGAAGGGAGGAAGGGAGGGAGGAAGGGAGAAAGGGAGGAAGGGAGGAAGGGAGGGAGGAAGAGAGGGAGGAAAGGAGGGAGGGAAGAAGGGAGGGAGGGAGGGATAGACGGAGGGATGGACTGAGTGAAGGCCCCCAGACAGGCAGTGATACTGTAGTACAGGATGAAGTACTAAAGGAAACCGGTAGGGGGTGCTCCTGATCCTAGATGTTGGTAAGGGCCACATTTCCTTCATTTTCACACAAGAGTCCTGGTGTTGGCATGTGAGAGTTCCCTGTGTGATGGGGAGATTACTTTCGTGAGTCACATATGGCATGATCTTCCAGTGCAGCCTTAAGTGGGAGAATGGGAATTGTGCCATGAAAGCAAAAGTGAGGGGAGAGTGGAAAGGTGAATATTCCAGAAAAAAAAAAAAAAAAAAAGAAAACAGGGATCATGGAGGAACTTGAGAAAACTATAGAAAAGCCCTCTGTAGTTGGTCATAGTGACCTTGGGTAAATCCATTAACTTTCTTTGTGGTGTGCAACAGTGATAATACTTACCTCACCTGGAGGGTTTGTGTGAGACGCAAACACAAATCATACCTTATAAAGTCATATATACACTTTTTCTTCTTTTAGTGTTTGGAAAGTCTCACTGTGTAGCTCAAACCAGTTATAAACTCAGTGTATCACCCAGATGGGACTAGTGCTCCTGATTTCCTTCCCTCAACTTCATGGGTGGTGTACTTGTTGTATACGCATGCATCACCACACCTGGCTAGATTTTTTTTTACTTAGTATTTTATATGCAACATAGAGATAGTATTTGTAACCTATATCAGAAGGTTTTTCGAAAGACCAAGTACTGAAAGCCAGCTTCTAGGTTCACAGTTCTCATAAAGTTTTGATCAGCTGTTTATTGCATTTCCTGTTTGTTCAATTGGGTAGGTTTAGTATTCATGTCTGTCCACCCCATTTTGATTCCCATACTGTGCAAACTGAGAGCTGCACATCCTCCATCAGCAGTCACTGCCATCTAAAACTGGATGGGGTCCCTACCTACAGCCACCTGGTTGCTCATGCATCTTCTAGTCAGCCTGCTACTGGCACCCAACATGTCACAGGATTTCAGCAGGGGACTTAGCATGACCATGTCTAGACCCCGACCTTTTGGGGAAAAAAAGAGTTACAAGGAACCCAAGACTCAGAGACTTTTGAGGTATCAGAAAGTGACACAGCACAGCCAGGAGCAGACTCCTGGTCCAGTGCTCTTTCCAGTGTCCCATCCCATTTGTCTCGTCACATTGCTGGCTGGGAGCTCAGAGCAATGTTCTATCACATATGTAGACCTCCTTGGAAGAGTTGCATGTCTTGCTTTGAAGAGAACAAAACCATTTGAGGTAAACGGCATAACAGCGATCAATGGAAACAGTACGGAGGACTCAACAGATGCCAGCAGGCGTTAGAAAAGCTTTAATCAGATTGCATTTCCCTGGGGAAACAACTCTGGGGCTTTCTGCCGCTTGCCAGATGGGCAATATTAGCTACAACCATCCCTGTGTGAATCCCAGGGCATCCAGTGCTCACCATAGAACTGAGGTCTCTGGGGAGGGGGAAGGGAGCTGAATTTGCACCCTCTGTTCTTAACTGTCTCTTCCCTTATTTTCATTTGTTTGCTTGCTCTTACCAATGACTCTCTTCTAGGTAAAAGGCTAAGGGTCTGGATGGAGTTCTCTGTAATCTTCTCAAGAAATCTACGGATATAGATAGCTCTCTAGGTCATCATTCTATTCTGCCTCTTTAAGTCATGGAATGTTGGTGTCTTTACAATAGTACGCATTCTGACTGGTAGTCTGGACTGAAACATAATTTTTTGATTTACTTTGTAAGATCACAGTTGTACTATGCTAGCCAATGATCTGAAAGGGCTCAGACATGCCAATATTCATGAGCACCAGAAAAAAATGTCCTGGTATAGGGATTCCAAGGAGCTGATTTTTGGTCCAAACTCTCCAAAATGATCAGCTATGTAACTCTTGATTGCAGGTATATATTTCTGCATGAATTTTTATTAGTGTTTATTAAATATGTGCCATGTGCCAGGTACGGTATTGAGACTTCTTATACATTATCTCATGAAGTCAATAAAGGAACACTCTCTTTAAATTCCATCTCACCATGTAAGGAAATGGAAGCTTAGAGCATTCAAACACCAACCCAACCCCCTCATATTAAACATCGTAAATGGCAGCAATGTAGTCTAAATTCAAAGCCAGGCCTGCTGATAGCCATTGGTCTAGACGAGATAGAAGCTGCCTTCCATGAGCCCATGAAATATAATTTACTGATAATTTCAGGAGAAATAATCTTAATGTGTGTTGTGCTCTTAGAAGCCATTGAAATTGGGCCACCTTATTTATTTATTTGACCTTTGGAATGTCTAAAGAAACTCCATTGTCTCACCCAACAAGTGAACAACTACAGTCCCGACAAGCTGTACATAACGACAAAACATCAAAGTACATAATGACGGCATGTAGGATGCAAGAGGTTTCTATAGCTCGATGCACCAGATAGATGTCTACTATAGCACCCTCCAAGATATCTGCCAATAATTAACTCCTCCTAGGTGTTCATGCCCATTGATAGACCTCTTACAGTACAGCAAGGTTTTTATTGGGGTAAAAAAAAAAGCACACATTGTGATAAGTGAATAATTTTCAAGGTCCTGCTGCCTAACTTACATAATGCCTGAAATCTAGATTATCATAGAACATTATCATCCCTAGAGTGCTAATCCCAAAATGGAAATGAGTCAAAGACTTCTAAAATGTTCCTTTGGACATTTTTGGATTTCAGATTTTTGAAGTGGGGATGGATGCTTAGTGGATAAAGTATATGAAAATACTACAAAAATCCAAAATCAGAAGCATTTTTGGTCCCAAGTATTTTAGATAAGGATTATGCAATCTATAATAGCAATTTTTACTGACTCATTTTTTAACTGAGTAATAGGATAGTTTGCTTTTATGTACAAGGTTGTAGTTGATCTTCATGAAGTCTTCTGCAAGACCTAAAGGAAAATTTATCTATTTCATACATGAAAATTGAGGATCCCAAAGGTATGGAATATGTCCAACGAGATTAATGTTGGAAAATAACCAATATGAGAGTTGGAGAGATGGCTCAGTGGTTAAGCTTCTGCCTCTCAAGCGAAAAACCTGAGTTTTGGATCCCAGGGCCCATGTAAAAATGCCCTTCTAAATGGCCACAACTTGCACTTTCAGCCCTGGAAGGCAGAGCCTGGGAAACCCCAGAGCAAAGCAAAAAGGAATAGAGCAATCCAGGGTACTTCCTGACGTCACCCTTGGGTCTCCACAGGCACACACACAGTGCCCTCTGATATACACAGACACACACACGCACACAGGCACACACTGTGCTAAAACCAATGTGAAAGAGCGTTTGTTTGTTGTCTGGCTTCAGACACCTGCCACAGAACCTTTCATGCGTTTGTGAGGCTGCTCTGGGTGCTAGATCCTGACCCCGCCAACTGTCTCTCACAGAAACCACACTCTATGTCCAGTGGCTCCGGCCATTTTCCCTCCTCCACCTGCAGCTGCTGGCAAACTCAGCCTCTTCCCTATTGTTCGGGTCACTGTGTCATGTGATGGGAAGCTTCTTGTCATACTCTGACAAAAGCATAAAACATTAGAAGCCCCTTTTGTCCTGCGAGCTCTTTGGATCCACAGCTTTGCCGTACGTGGCAGTTTATCGCTCCTTTGACTTAAGCTCTCATGACCACCTTCAGAGCAAACCATGACCCCTTTGGACACAAGGTTTTCTATTCTAATAAACTCCTGTCATCAACAGACCTCACAGACCTATACTTTTTTCGTTTTGTTGTTTTAATGAACATGAAGTAAATCACAAATGGTATGGTTTAGCCCATGGTTGTAAAGGGTGAGAAATCTAAGACTGCAGCTAATGAGGGTCTTCTTGTCACATCATGACATGCTTTGAAAACATCACAAAAAAAAAGAGGAAGAGGGGAAGAAGAAAGATGGGTTATAGAGGGAAAGACCAGACTTTTTTCTGGTTCCGTCTTCATGAACTGATTACACACATCTTATTCCATTTGCATAAGTTCTGGCCCCATGCCTAAAAGTGTCTAAAGGTCCTACTCTTAATAGTGTCACAACAGCAAATCTCAATGTTAATCCAAGAGGGGCCGTTCACAACAACCTGAACTCCATTCGCCTAGGACTTGCTTTCCACAGCATTTTCTTCACCTTAGGAGACTTGTCCAAGAAGTAACTATTACATGAAAAGAACTTTCTGTATAGGCCCCTTCTGTATAGGACTTCTATGGTATACTCCTAACAGACTATCCTCTGTCTAGACAGCAGTCCCATGAACGAGGTGGAAGTGTAAGTGTCGGAGTCAAGTCGCTTGTCCCAGGTCAGCTCATTCCTTAAGCCCAGCCTTCTGTCTACCTCTTGATACAGTGTGAAAGTTGAAATAGGATAGAAAGAGGTGCTGCCTCTTCTAAAGTAACTCAGTATCACTAGTTTAAAAACAAGCCATAGTAGATAAATTTAATTCATAAAAATGAAAATGGACATTCAGAGGCAAAGGCTGTTTCTTGGCTACAGTGTGAGGAGGATACAAGCTGAGTGACCAGGTATTGTTGAATGAACTCCTCTCTGAACAAGTTGACAGACATGAAGAGTCAATGCTGGGGTTTGATGTCAGATTTCCCAGGCTGTGAAGTATGTCCCCTCTAACACACACTTTTTTTTCTTCTGTGTTTCAAAAAATATATTATTTAACTAAGGAATAAGTGCGTTTTCATCTGATACAAAAAGTTAGTCACAATAATTTTCTTATACCCTATTTCGTTTAATTTTTGCTTCCTTGTTTTCTACTTATCTTTCAGGTGAACATACTACTGGAGTAGTACTTCTGAATTTTCTATATATTTTATTATTGTTATTATTATTATTATTATTTCTGCTCATACAGAAATACAGGTACACCAGTCCCCTCCCTCCCTCCACCTCCCGCTGACCCTCCTGCTCCCCCTCCCCTCTCCCTTCCCTCTCCATCTCCCAGTGCCTCCCCCCCCCAATCTCCAGAGCATCCTTTACTGTGCATGCCAAACTCTCCTCTGGGTCCTCCTCTCCGATGATGTGCAAGGACCCAGGGGCATTTCCCAGAACCCTTTCCTATGTTCCCCTTAAGCTTAGGAACACTACTGTGACTGTCAGTCCCTAGCCTACAGGATCCTAGTGCCTTTAGTCCATAATAGACTTTGTGGGGTCAATAATGTGTTGGACATAGCACAGGTCATGCAAAGTCCTATTATGATTGCTTCAGCCCTAACTTGTGTGGAGTATTTGCATATCATTCCTCTTCCCATCCTTGTGCTCTTACAATCTTACCACCCCCTGTTCTGCAAATTTCCCTGAGCTTCAGGATGAGGAGAGATTAGGCTGGCCCAGTTCCAAGTAGTTGATCTAGAGTCTCTGATATTCTGAATTATGGTTTGTTGATTTTTTTCTTTTTTTTTTTTTCAGTTTTGTTGCTCCTGCAATGCTCTTGGCTCCATCCTGATGGGTATTGGATGTCATCTCTTGCAGTCCTTGATGGTGGCCAATTTTCTCTGCTGTAACATGGTCCCCTCTCTCCTTGTTTCTGGTGGGGCCTTCCTTCCTGTTTATAATCTTTACAATTACTGTAGGTATTACAGAGATTTGTTTTTGAGTGTCTCTAAGTGGGTTTGGTACTAGGATCCACCTATTAGGGAGTATATATGGTGCTTAATTTTCCATGTCTGGGATACTTCACTCAATATAATTGTTTCTAATCCCATCCATTTCCTGGCAAATTGCATTAATTCATCATTTTTGATGGCTGAGTAGTATTCCATTGTATAAATGTACCACATTTTCCTTATCCACTCATCAACTGTTGCACATTTGGGCTGATTCCATGACTTTGCTATTGTAAACAGTGCTGTTATGAACATGGTCGTGCTTGTGCTATCGAGGTGAATTTTTACTGTATTCCCAAAAGTGGAATAGCAGGGTCATATGGCATTTCAATCTTTAACTTCTTTAAGAATCGCCAGATGGCTCGCCAGAGTGGCTGTATGAGCCTGCATTCCCACCAGCAATGCAAGAGAGTTCCCCTCTCTCCACATCCTTTCCAGAACTTGGTCTAACACACGCTTTTAAGTTGAGGAAAATCTCATCTTTTCCAGTTCACCTCCAGTAGCCTCAGGGTGAAAATACTTTACCACTTCTTAAGAGCACATGCTCGGGGCTGGAGAGGTGGCTCAGGGGTTACGCCTCTGCCTCGCAGGCAGAAGGTCCTGAGTTTGGATCCCAGATCCCACGTATAGACACTGGGCAGAAGCGGGAGCGGCTTGTGCTTCTGGTCCTGATAGGGAGGAGCCTGTGAATCCTGGGGCAGAGTAAAAGGAGGAGGTGGAGGCAGTCCATGGTGGTTCCCAAATTCACCCGTAGTTCTACACACACACACACACACTTACACACGTGTGCACACATACAGGCACAACTGAATAAATAAAAAAAAAAGAGCACATGCTCAAAGGAAGTTTTTCCATTTTATATTCTGAATGTGCTTTAGAAAATTGTTGAAAGATTATGGAGAAAGGAAAATCACAAAACTTTTTTTTGATAATTGAACAGTTGTAGCAGAAATACTGTTTCCTTTTCTTTGAAAGGAAAACCAAGTAGTCTGTTCATAACATCTGTAGCTACTTTTGTACATCAAGAATCTTTTCATTTCTATTTCCAATAAAGACTCTCCATTTTTTTCCATTGGTAGGAATTAGTCTTGATCACAGATTTTTTTGAGATCTTTAACTCCCCCTTTCTAAACCCCACACAGGAGTTGATTCTCAAATTTTGAAAGTTTTCTAAATACAAGGGACATCCGCTGAGCTTGAAAGGTGGGAGGAGCAGGAAATTAAGGGCATTTCTATTCAATTGAAATTAGAAAAAAATAGGACCTCTTTTTTGAAGAAATGCATAGGGCTTGGTAGACCTAGGTGACAACTATGTTCTCATATGTCAGATGTGGCACTTGTCACATGGCAGTTGAGCTTGGCACTCTGGGATTCCATGAATGCTAATGCATGTGTTATAGCATGTGTTACACTGCATCTCATAGACTCCCATGAAAGCAGCTCCATAGTGCACCTCCTGCGGTGTCTGCACTACTCTCGTGCCTGCTGTGGTTGTGCCATTGCTTCTGTCACAACGAGCTCTCTGCCACTGCCTTTCATGGTGTGGGTGAATTCATCCTGACCTAAGCATCTCTACCCGGTGTGGCAGAGACAGTCGAAAGTGTCTGAACTACAGAAACAGGCTTCTTCCAACAGCTCTCTAAAGGTCTTCAGACTCGGGTTTAGGAAGGGGCGAGGGGTGAGGTTAAAGTAGTTCCCGCCATCCGATAAATCAGAGTGTCATGCCAAAGGGTCTCCGGCTAGTCCTGAAATGTGGGGTGGTAAACATGCCAGTCACATCCATCCAAAGTGGGCATAAGGGCACCAACTTGAAGTTGGTGATGAAAATATGGTGTGAAAATGTTAAACAAAGCTGATCTACTTTAATGCTGTTGGATTCCGTTGCAGTTCTTCGTTTGTGAGTGCATGTGTACGTGAGTGTGTGTGTGTGTGTGTGTGTGTGTGTGTGTGTATGTGTGTGTGTGTGCTTGCGTGTTTCCTGAACCAGCTCACTCTTGTATTTTTGCACAAAGTCTGCTTGAGAGGGGCTGTGTCTCTAGCTAGGCAAATGACAGAATAATGACTAAATGGAAAAACAGCCGAGTGCTGTAATTTACACATGATATGACCACATCAAAACCCAGGAAATGAGCACTCTCTCTCTCTCTCTCTTCTCTCTCTCTCTCTGTCTGTCTCTCTCCCTCCCTGATAATTTCCAGAAGGCCATCTGTAGTGGTCAAGTCCAGCTTTGCTGACTTCAGCTCTACCCACTGAAAGGAGGTGGTTGGAAAAAGGTTCTTGCTGAAATTTCCTTCTCAATTCTCCTGTCCTGCAGCATTCATTTGCCCCTAGAGATATGGCGAATATTTACTCACTTCTCAAAATACCTAGAACTTTGAACACTTGCCTTCTATGACACAAAATTAAGATTGCAGATGGAATTAAGCTGATAAATCTGTGAAACCTTTACAAAAGAAGTTATTTCTTGCTGAAATGTCTCTAGACTCTTCTTTGGGGGTGGGAGAAAGCAAAAATCCAATGCTGTATAGCCAGATTAAAAAGCATATGTGATTAACTGGCAAGATTGTAATTGCTGGAGTATTAAACATGATGAACCAAAGATGAAATCAGAGACAAGGTATCTTTCTTCTGTGTGTGTTATTGGGATTGTCAAGTTTCAAGCCCACTCTGTTGCTTTTTCTCCATCACCTCAAGGGTCATTTATGGACACCCTATATTCTGTGTTTAAACACGAGAAATTACTTGCTACTCAGTGCTCTATTAAAGCTAACCCAGGATACTTGCTCTTTACCTAGTATTAATGTGGATACTCCAGAATAACTTCTTCTGTAAAGGTTTCACAGATTTATCAGCTTAATTCCATCTGCAATCTTAATTTTGTGTCATAGAAGGCAAGGTGTTCAAAGTTCTAGGTATTTTGAGAAGTGAGTAAATATTCGCCATATCTCTAGGAGCAAATGAATGCTGCAGGACAGGAGAATTGAGAAGGAAAAGCCATAACAAAAAGCCTGAGACTGGGAAGAGGAGGAGGAAGAGCAGATAAGAAGGAAGGAAGCATAAGGGAAGGAGGTGAAGTAAGGGAGTCTTTCAAGTCAGAAGTAGTGAACTCATTACCCTTTCTACTTGTAGAGCAAGAAAGGAAGGGCTGAGTTTGCCTCGGCACTGGATTTCCAGTGTGCACGTGCTCGGCAGCCTGAACAGAAGCTGTTTAAGCAGAGAACTTTGTGCACAGGGTCTGTTTCCTGCATTGTTCCTGACACTTGCCATATGTTTAGCTTTCTAGCACCTGAGTGCAGTGAGGTGTCCATTCCTTAGGAATATGTTTCAGTTACTTTTCTTTTATTGCTGTGAGATAGTAATTTTGTGCAACTTAAGGAGAGAAACGGAGATTTATTTGACTCATGCTTCTAGAGGAAGTAATAATCTGTTATGGCAAGAGTTGCGTAGCAGAAGGTATGGCTCAAGACAGAAGCAGGAAGTGGGTTCAAGTCACCAGAGCCACCAGGAGGGCCGAGAGGTGACAGCAAGCTGAGAGAAAGCAGGACCAGGCCACCAGACCTCCAGGTCTGCCGCGTCCTAATCCTACCAATCTGGTAGACTAGGTCTCAATTTGGATAAGATGGATACAAAGAAACATCTTTTGGAAAAAGGATATGGCATTATTTGAAATAAATAAGAAAAATAAGTAAAATATGGGAATTGTCAGGCCTTGATGTTTTGGCCCAGTTCAGGCCTAAAGCCTTTTTTCTGGGGAATGTCACAGTAACACCCATGGGCAGATGCTAGGAATTCCTTCCTAGGTAATTTAAGCTTTGCTTCTAGCAGGAGGAATTCTTCTGGGAATTGGGTGTGCTTTCTACCTGTTCTTAGGTTTTTTGGGACTAGCTTCCTGCTTTCCGATCTAGAGAAAAAGCTTGCTTTTAACTTTAAATTAAATTGCAACTAGAGATTTTATGTCTAGTCACACACAGTAAGTAGACTTGTAGCCAGAATGTATACACTGATTTTAAAGAAATTAGAGAACAACTTCAAGAGTCTTAAAACACAGGTGGGTAAAATTCCCACCTATGAACTAACTCAGAAATTCTAGAAGTATGAGACTATGCTATCTGTTCACTAGAACTTTAAAAGGATGTTTGGTCCCTCTTGGATTGTAATTTATGCTATCATAGGAGGAATTATTCTTTTAATAATTATATCGCTTGAGTGTTTACTTCAGCACATCTCTCAGCAGCGCTCCATCAACTACACCACACTACAAGCGCCTATGGCCCTTGAACATCCAAGCCATGGCCCCCCTTGAGACCTGGTTCAAGCTTGGATTGGAGAGATTCATGAGGCCTTGGTCTAATCTACTATCCAAATATCCTGACATGCCATCCAGAGGAGAGGTCCTTCCAAGGCTGCTAGCCAATGACGGGTAAGATCCTGTGAGGCAGGACAACCTAAGCCAGGCACCAGTCCATTATGCTGGACCCCCTCTGAGGCAGGGTCAACAAGGTCAGAGCAAAGAGCTCTGGTTCCTGATGGCTGTCAAAAAGGATGGATATGTAGGAGGAACAGACCAGGCAGGTCTGTACTGTCTGTGTAGGACTGCATGCAACTTCCCAAGCTAGAGCCTGCTGCCATGCCTGGTGCTGATGTCAACCTGCCTGACTGAGAGGACCAACTCGGACAGGACAACAGCAAAAGCTCACGCTGGGACTTGTGGGATGTTGGGCACACGAATAGTTAATTGTAATGAAAAACATGTTCCTTATTGAAATCAAAAGGTGTCAATCCTCCTCTGTGTATTTTAAAATGTAGTCTCTGTTAAAACAATAACAACTATATGGGCTCAGCCCCATGGCTATTTGATGGAGCATTATAGAGTAGCTAGATTTGGAAATACTGGGAGAATGGTTCTGTAAATGTCTTTTCCCTCAAGCAATGGGTTAGGTTCTTGAAAATGTTTATCCTGAAGGTGATTTCTGGTGACTAGGAGAACACATGTTTGTTTGCAGGTGCAGCATTCTTTGACCCCAAATTCTCTAGTGTAAAAGCTGTCACAGGAGCCAAGGTGGCCGCCTCCACCGCCCAGTGCCGAGGGACAAAAGCGGAGAGCAAGGCGGCGGCAGGACCGCGCGCGGGGGCCGCCCGGGAGCACGCGCCCCTGGGGGTGACTCCATCCGGTCCCCCGAGTCCGGGCCAGGTGACCCTCCCCGCGCCGCGGGACGAGCCCAAGGCCGGGCCGGATCCGGAGTCCGGTTCCGCGCCCCCGCCGGGTCTAGGTTCTGAGGAGAACACAGTGGTGGCCATGGACTTGGGGTCTCCCCACCTCCCTAAGAAGAGTCTGCCTGTCTCTGGGGCCCCGGAGCAGGTAACCAGTCGCCTGAGCAGCAAAGTGGCAGCAGAAGTTCCACATGGCAGCAGACAGGAGCTGCCAGACCTCAAGGCCCAGAGCCTAACCACCTGCGAGGTCTGCGGCACCTGCTTTGAGACTCGAAAAGGCTGTCCTCCAGATGCCTCTGCAGCCCGGGGCAATGAGGAGGCAAATGACCTGCAGCAGAAGCTAGGAGGAGGTGCGGCAACCCCCACCCCGAGTCCGGCCGGTCCCCTCCCTGGTGCCTCGACCCCCCCAGACGTCACTAGTCAAGTTCATGGGCAACATCTACACACTCAAGTGCAGGTTCTGCGACATGGAATTCCAGGGCCCACTCTCCATCCAGGAAGAGTGGGTACGGCATTTACAGCGGCACATCCTGGAGATGAATTTCTCCAAATCGGACCCTCCCCCTGAGGAGCCCCAGGCCCCACAGGCACAGACAGCAGCTGCAGAGATGCCCTAGCACATGAGCATTCCAGATTCCTTTCATGCCATCTGTCTCCTCCGCTTTCTCCTGTGTCCTCTTCCCTCTTTTTTTTTTCGTTTCCAAAGGAGCAAGCCAAAACCTCAAACCTGCGCCCCTCGGGGGCCGGCACACTACAACCTGGGCGCCGGGAGTCAGCTAGCCACCCTTCCCCCAGCCTGAGGACTCTGGACCACAGGGTGTCTTCCTTCAGACCACGCCCACCTGGTTGGTCCCACAGGGACAGTACCAGGTTCCTGTTGGGGGCCAAGGTGTTTGCATGGGAGTACCGTGCTCCCCTTATCCAACAACCAGGCAGAGTTGTGTCTGCCACCCATGGCCATTTGCAAAGACCCCAAAGAGCCCTGTTCTAGCTCCCTCTCGCATACCCTTACACGCACAGGGGAATACACGCGTGCTCACTTCGTAAGACCTGGGATCTGCCCTTGCCCCCAGTTCCTGAGTCGAACGAGCACATCATGCCATGGTGCTTGCTCAGGGGAAGCCACGCTCCCTTTGCAGACCCACTACAGCCTGGGAGCCCCCGCTGAGCCCACAATGCCACGGAAATTCTTGTTGGCTGCCCCCCAACAGGGGTCTTCCATACTTGGAAGAGCTCAGCTGACAGCTGCCTCCTGCCACGTCAAGGCCCTCCAGAGCCTGGGGGCTCCAGGGCTGGGAGGGCAGAGGGAGGGTGGGACTGTCCTTCCCACCCCTACCACTCTCCCCTTTCACTGTTGCTTTCTATGTATAGGTCCCTAAATCTTTCACTTTTTAAAAATGTGTTTTGTGTAGAGAATAAGGAACGTCAATCTTTTTATTTTGCAGTCCTGGGTAGCTAGATAACGGGAACTGTCTGACCTTTTAACTTTCTCAGTGCTGCCTTTTGTTATTGATGGACTTAGAAGTATGTAAATTAGATTAAATTTCTCTTCTGGAAAAAAAAAAAGCTGTCACAAAGATTCAGTAAAGTGGGTCCAGATTCACTCACCCTAGAGAGTTGTGTGTTACTGTTCTCTACCTGGTTTTGAGGCTGCAGCTCTGGCCTGCAGCGCAAGCCCATCCTGGGTGAATTGCTTCCTCCAGCAAAAATCCATCTCCCAAAGTTTCTACAACCTTCCCAGACATTAGGATTCAAACCAGCTGAGGATTCAAACACATGGCCTATGAAGGACGACGCACATGTGAACCGCAACAGAGCAGGACTCCCTGCACTTCACATGCCTCCTTTTTTCTTCCTGTTTCCTGTTCCTCTCCCAGGGAGACCTTCATGGTGCTATGTTTGCTTCCTGTTCTCCCTTGCAGTGCTTTGCTGGCAGCCTTTGTCCTCATTCTCCCGCTGACACATGTGAGGGAGAGAAGAGTGCTAAGTCTTCCTAGGATGTGGTTAAAAAGTGCTCTGTTGCTCACAGGCTGCCCGGTCGATGGCTGACCAGGTAAAGCGCTTGACACACAAGCATAAGGCCAAGAGTTCAGGTTCCCAGCGTCACATCAATGCTGGGTGGACACGGAACCCCAGCATGTCTGGGGTGAGGAAACGGGGTCAACAGAGGAAGCTGTCTAGCTAGACCAGCCCACTTAGCTCAGGGTTTAACTGGCAGTCTCTGCCTCAACATGTAATGTGGACAGTGATTGGGGAAGATGCATGATGTCAACCATAAACAAGCACATGTTCACACATAGAATGAACATATGCATTCATGCGCAAATGCACACACACACATGCAAAAAAGAGAAAGAAAGAAAGAAGGAAAAGAAAAAGAAAGAAAGAAGGAAAAGAAAAAGAAAGAAAGAAGGAAAAGAAAAAAAGGAAGGAAGGAAGTAGGGAGGGAAGAAAGGAAGAAGGGAAGGAGGGAGGAAGGGAAGGAGGAAGGGAGGGAGGGAGGGAGGGAGAGGGAAGGCAAAAAAGAAGGAAAGAAGGGAGAGAAGGGGAGAGGAAGGAGAGGAAAGGAAGAAGAAAGGTGAGGAGGGAAGGGGAAGGGAGGAGAAGGGAGAGAAAGGAAGTATGTACTGTTGCAAAAAGCTGTAGCTGAAAGAGAAAACCCAAGTTGTCAAGGAAAGAAAGTGCATCGCCCTGTGAGGATGGGCAACTTTATCCCAGTAGAGAAGGAAAAAACAAGGAAAATAACCAGGAGGCCTCCACATTCCTTAATGTCCTCTGCCTGCTTGGCAGCCTCCCCCCTCCCTCCATCTTCCCTCCTGAAGCTGTACCGAGGGAGGGAAGCAGGTATTCTGAGGGCAGAAACCTTAGAGAGGCACAACTGAAGTTTCTCTATGACAGGAGATTGTCTCACAGGGGTAACTAAAGTTATGGACACTGAGACAGGAGCAGGCTGGGAAAGCTTTTGAGGCCAACAGTGTAACCTGAACCTTGTGCCAAACTCCAGGGCTTCAGACTGCAGGGTGCCTGCATTGTGGTTTGCTTGGCTGAGTGATTTGCAAAACAGCTGGAACTGTTGGAAGGAACAGGATGGCCCAACTGCTGCAGCAGCAGGACTATCTCAAATGATAATTACACTAGAGATTTAAATGTAACAAGAAATTTTCCATAACAAAGAAAGTGTCACTTACCTTTAACCCCTGTGCTACTTCCATGTTTATTAATGTAAAAATCATCAGAAGAGCAGTTTATAAAGGCAAAAAGTCTACTTTAGCTACCTGTTTTATAGGGTCTGGTCCATGGTCGATTGTTCCCATTGCTGAGGATTTGTATGATGGAGAAAAATGCTCATCTCCTGGCCACAGAGAGGGAAGGAAAAGGTCAGGGTCCCTGGGCCTGCTTTGAAGATGCGCCCCTTCCCTCCCTGCAACCCCATGCCTTAAGGATCACCTACTGGTCCCCACATGCCAAAGTTTCCAACAATTCCTAGTAGCACCACCAAGTTCCTAACCGTGTCAGTCCCTGTTCATTCATGAGGTACAAGGAGGGCTTGAGCCAAGATTTTATTCCTATTCAGTGGCCGTCCTGAACAGGCCCACAGAGATGCCACGTGGCTTAAAAGTAAAACAGAGAAAAGAAATAAGGGTTGCCCAGTGTTCTCCATCAGTTGTATGAGAGGAACGTTAACAACCAAGGAGAGATGAAGCTGAGCATGGCAGCATGCAGCATGCCTGCAATTCCAGAGCTTAGGAGACTGAATTAGAAGGAAGGTTGCAAGTTCAAGACCAGCTTGGGCTACACAGAAAACATAGGAGAGAAAGTGGGAGGAGAGAGAAAAAGAGAGAAAGAGAGAAAAGGAGGAGGAGAGAGAGAGAAGAGAGAAAAAGGAAGAGAAGAAAAGAGAAAGAAAAAACGCTAGAGAGAGAAGAAAGAGAAGGCATAGATACTGAACACACTATTTTAAAAAATCAGCCCTTTAGCTAGAAGAATAAGGCAGCCATAGAGTGTTGTGGAGCTGAATTGAAAACCATCTTTAACTAGGAAAACTTCACACAGGGTAATATTATTGCTATCAGTCTTGTATTTTGAGTCTTTGAATAATAACACTAAAGTTAAAAGAACGTTTCTTTGACCTCAGTCTACATATTTTATTCAAAAACTGATTTTGATCATAGGCCTAAAATTCAAGATAGAAAGTTGTAAAATTTTCAGTAAAAGAAAATAAGGAAAAATGTTTTTAACTTTGAGTCAGGCAAAGTTTTTTTTCTTTTTTTCTTTTAGGTCATACTGCAAAGTGTAGCAACTTAAGAAAGAGACACAGAGCTGCTACTGTTCAAACCGAGCTAATGAAATGAAGAGGAGCTAGTGAGACTAGAAGATTTTGGTTTATGAACAAGGGCGAAGGACCTAAATCTAGTCTGCATAAAGAACATGTAAGCTCAATAGCAAGTCAAGGAATTCAGTAAACATAAGCACAGATATGTGGTAGGGGGTAGGAAGGTCATTACAGATGAGCCCCTGAAGGAACCGGAATCATCCAGTCATTAATGAAATTCAAATAACATAAGACTGTGGTCCCATCTTTGTTTCATTACTGGTGGGATCAAAAAATGGAATGTTGGGGCTGGAGAGGTGGCTCAGGGGATAAGCCTCCACCTTGCAGGCGGAAGGTCCTGAGTTCGGATCCCGGATCCCACGTATAGACGCCAGGCAGAAGCGGGGGCGGCCTGCGCTTCTGGTCCTGGTAGGGCGGAGCCTGTGAATCCCGGGGCAGAAGGAGGTGGAGGCGTCCATGGTGGTTCCCGAATTCGTCCGTGGTTCTACACATACACAGACACATGCACACACGAGAGCCCACTTACACACGCACATGCGCACAGTTGAATAAATAATAATAATAATAAAAAATTTTTAAAAAATGGAATGTTGTGCTTTGAGTGCGCCATAGGCTTCTCTTGGGGAACTTGGTCCCCAACTGGTGGGGAAGTGTGCAGAACCTTTAGAAGGCAGAACCTTGCTGCAGGAAATGGAGGGAAGTCACCATATCCTTGAGGGCTTTCAGCCCAGCCCACTTCCTGTTCACTCTCTGCTTCCCGAGTATGAACGCAGTGTGGTAAGTTGCCCCTGTGCTTCTGCCCACCTGCCTTGCCCACCAGCTGCCCTTCAAGAACTTCTTGATATCACAGTAACTAGAGCTAATTCTGATAGAGTAAACTATCTCACTGAAATGTAGCCATTAATTTCATGCTAGGTATTTACCCAAGAGAAATGAATGCATGTGTCAAGCACTATATAAATGCTTTATTTATTCAGGATAGTCAGATTATTGAAGAAATTATAAATCACTGGTAAATGGCTTAATAAATTGTGATACACTCATACAGTCAACTATTACTAAGACATTGCTAACATCTACAGCAATATTCTGAAAAAGGCAAAAGCTTATCAATAAAAGATTTTGAAAGGATTATAAAAGTCAAAGACAGGGAGTGCAGATCACTTGCTTTGGGCACACAGGGAACATTTCGGGGTGCGAGGAATGCACTTTAGTTTCATCCTACTGGTGGTTATATGACTATATAATTTTGCTAAAGTTCACTTAACTATATACTTTAAAGAAGTAACTTTTGCATCATGCAAATTGTATATCAGTATAACTGGCTTGAGTCAGAAGGAGACCTGACTTCAAAATAGAGAAAAGGTTCAGCCAATGAAATAAAAATGAAATTCGAGTTAAGAGAAGTTATGAGAACTCACAGGTTATTGCTTTAAACTAACTTCCCACATGGCCCTCTATGCAACGCAGCAATTTGTCATTGTTTGGGGCCAAGGCAATGTCCCACAAGATCTGTGAGTCACTGTTTTTATTGATTTGCCAACATCCAGAAAGCATGAGTGATTTCACAAAGAAATCACAGTGTTGGCCTCTTGTGGACTGCCGGGAGGAGGATGGGTCATCATGGAATAGCTCTCTGGTAAGACAAGGTGCGAGTGAGCTGAGTATCTAGGCCATCTCTGGATTGCTTGAGTTTTTCCTGGCAGCATCTCTGTTTTCCTCTGTTGGCTTCAAACTACGGAGTCCAGCTAGTGGCAAACTCAAGGCTACTGTGTTGATTATCTGGAGCCAATACAGTCAGTGCATGCAAGCTTAAAATGCTGAGCCTCTGAGAATGCCAACATTCAAGAGTCTTGAATGTAACTTAAGTTTTTGTGTGTGTGTGCATTTGCGTGTGTTGTAGGTATGGAGGGGTATGTATACCTGTTCAGAGCCCAGAGTTCAGGTTGTGTGTCTCTAGCTGAATTTTTCAGCCAGGGTCTCTCATTAAACATGGATATGTTTCTGCTAGGTTGGCTGGTCAGCAAGCTCAAGGCAGCCCCCTGTTACTGCTTCCCCTGGAGCACGAGCTACAAATGTTCACCAAGGTGCCTATTTGTATGTGGGTGCCGAGGATCCAAACTCAGGTCTTCATGCTTGCACAGCAAGCTCTTCAGCCGCTGACGCATCTCCCTCTCGTGAAATGTGCAGTGTTCACTCCAGTGAGGTGCTTCTCAGATATGCTTACGTGGTTCTTATTTAAAACACATGCTGAAAGGTATTGTAGTACAAAAGAGGCCTGATAGATGTTCACACTAATTACTTGTCAGTGACTACAATCATTCTAACTTCAAGAAGTAAGATCCTTTGGTGCATCTGCCTCCCACAGGTATCCTAGATTAAAGACTGAAGATAAGGAGGCAGAATGTAAGCACATGCCTTACAAGGACAACATTTCTTCAGTGATATTTACATTACTAGAAGTCACAATAAGAAGACAGCATTTTTTCGAAAGTGCTAACTGTAAATGACAATAAGAAGGGTTTACGGATATAGTTCAGTAGTAAGACAGTCTGAGGGTGAGGACCCCAGGATTCATCCTGAGCACCACAAATAAAAATGGCAATAATTGTTAGGCATGTTTGTCAAAACACAGAGTAGCTCAAACTGCTTCCCCACCCCACCCCAAGTATATGTGTCCAGACAAAGGACTCTTCACAGCCCCTGGCCCACCTACCTAGGGCAGCCCATCCTCCATCCTCCCAAAGACAACCCCCCTCACACACACACACACACACACACATACACACACACACACACACGCACACACACCCCTGACTACCTAGACAAGGCAGCTCCATCCTCCCAAGGACTCTTTGCAGCCCCCAGTCCAACTGCAACTAAGATAAACTGGCACATTTGCCCAAGGACTTTTCACCCATCCCGATGGGAGCTCCCCTTCGCATCCCAGTACATTTCTAGTGACATCTCCTTGCCCTATAAAAAACCCCCAAAGTTAGATTCCGCTGCTTGCTTCTGTCTGATTCAGAAACAGTCATCTCGCTTGCTTGCTAAATAAACCTTCTGTGGGCATTATGTGCTGGTTTTGGGTGTGTTTCTGTGTCCCTATATTGTGAGAAGCCTCTCATAATAATATACCAACAAATGCACCAGCTAAAAGAATTATGATGAAATTACAGTGATATCTGCCTTCTTTTCTTTTTGCCTTCACATGTTCCACAATAAAACTTACCCTCCTTCATGGTTACTGCTTAATGTTCAGATGGCATAAGGACTCTTGGCTACAAGAGAATGAAGCTCCAATCCCCTGCAGTCATCTTCAACCAGGAAGGAAAATTTGTAACTTAAAGAAAGTAGCACATGAGAAAAACACATTCCCTTCCCTTCCTTGCCTGTCTCATTTAGAGTATTGTCCTGTGGGATTTAGGTATTCAATAGTAAGAAGAAGAAAAAAAGAGGGCTACCCTGAAACTTCTTTGCTTTATTATTTAGCTTAATCATGACCTCTGTCCCACAGTTCCGTACTAATCATGGGTCTGTATGCAAAATAGAGCAAATGTTTGGGAGAAGTCTTTGTCCTGTTTAATTCTGAAGTCCAGATTTATCAATGTAATGGTTTTGACTGTGGTTGCTTAGAGTGTGTTGTCGTGGTTTGAAATGTGAGTTGCCCTCCAAAGATTCAAGTGTTTGACTCTTCAGTTGTTTGGGAAGGTCACAGCACCTTCCTCCTTGCTGGAGGAAGGCAGTCACACAGGGTGGGTCTTGAGTTTAATTATTCCCACTCTACTTCCAGAAGTGGTCTGTTCTTGCAGTTCGATGGTTTACATTCTGAACCTTCATGCTGGATGTGACTTAGGCCATCTCCAGCTTTGGCCAGCCAGTCATGCCTTTTATAGTCACAGAGGACTATATCCCCCCTCTGGAATCATAAGCCTAAATGAATCTCCTTTTCTCTCTCAAGTTGTTTGAATCTCAGTGGTGTCTCACAGAAGCAGGAAAGAGGAACTGTTACATGTGTGTCCTCCAATCTCCTAATCACATAGTTTGAGCTGAGTTACCAGAAACTCCTTGGGAAGTTTGACATCAAATGTCCTCCTAGAACCAGTGAGATGGCTCAGTGGATAAGAAGCTTGTGGCCAAACCTGGCCTTGAGTTCTATCTTTGGAACTCAAGTGGTAGAAGGAGAAAACTGACTTCTGCAAGTTGTCCTCTGATCTCCATATGCAGTGGCACACATGCCTCTCCACACACTAAATAAATAAACGTTTTTAAGAATGAGAAAGAAATGCCCACCTCCTAACGGAGATTGCTGTCCAATGAAAACCCTGCAACTTGTTCCAGGGCCAACACTCACGGTGAGTGTCACAAATGCCGCTATTTCCAATAGATAAAACTTGGAGGCTCGTAATTCAGGCTATCTGCTTTCTTTATTATCTTCCTGACATAGTGGAGAGTCGCGAGGCTTCACATAAGATAAATGCATGGATGAGGCTTACAATTATCCCTCCATCTAGCAGCCTTTTATTTATGCGTGCAGACCGGGGCACACATAATTCATACCTGTCAAACGTTGCCGGGAGTCATCCCAGACCCAGGAGGTAGATGAAAATGGGAGGATTTCCAGACGTGTTACCGAGCCCCTTCTCTGTGGCTGGAGAGTCACAAACATTAAGTATAATGACTCATTAAGAAGGTCAGATTCCAAAGCCGCTTCTCATGAAATCATAGGAGCAGTTTAATAAACATGGAGTTTCCTTTCATGGTTTAGATCACAAGACTAAAAAATGCCATTTTCAAAGATAGAAAAGCTTTGGCCTAGAGAAATGGGGTTAAAGCACAAGCAAAGGACCTGAGTTCAGATCCTTGAGCCCATGTAAAAATGCCAGGTATAAATAGCAGTGGGCCTGGAAGGCAGAGCCTAGGAAACCCCAGAGCAAAGCAATAAGGAGGCAGAGAATCCAGGCTGGTTCCTGGTCACCTTTGGACTCTACAGGCATATATACCCCTGTCCTTTTCTACACTCACCTATACCTGCACTTTCTCACATACCCACATCCATGCATATGCAAAAAAAAAAAAAAAAGAAAATAAAGAAAACCCAGCAAATTAGTTTGGGGAAACATTTATATCTTGTGCAAATCTCTTTCCTATCTCACTACCAACGCTCCTCCTACAATTTCCCAGGCATGTGACTGCAGGCCTTGAGACTAGAGATAAGGAATTAAGTATATGACATTTTCAGACAGCTCTATTGACCAATGTGGAGAGTTCTGAAGTCTTTCTAAACTCCATCAGCTAGTATCTTTCCCTCCTCTCTGTCACCTTCTTTGGCCTTTGTACATTGATGGGTGGGGGGAGCTTTGCTTTTCTTGGAATGACTTACTCTCTCTTATTTAGAAACTTCTAGGAAGCTATGATGGCTCACATCCCTTGTCTGTCTAGTGTAGACTCAGAAGCTTCATGCCATTATCAAGATGCACCCTTGGGTGGGCCTGTGAGGGTGTGTCTGGAGTGGTTTAACTGAGGATAGATGACCTACCCTTAATGTGGGTAGCACACCTCGCAGATGGGGTCCTGGATAAATGAAAAGCGGGAAAGAGGAAATAAGCCAAGCATTGGTATTCTCTTTTCTCTGCTTCTGGTGGGTATCAGGGACCAGGCTGCTCCCACTGCCATCTTTCTGCTATGCCTTCCCTGTCAGGATGGAGCGCATGATTCTGAACTGTGATCCACAACAGACCCATTCTCTTCAGGGAGCTTGGCAAGCATTCAGTCCCAGCAGTAGGAAAGCTAATCATGTAATATGGGATCCTTCCCATTTCCCAGCATGCTCCTGCTAGCACCCTGTTTTTATCACATGGTGCCATAAGCATTGATGGACTCAGCTGTCTCCTCCAGAATACTACAGCTTCCTTCTAGACATGGATGGTAGGTTAGTTGAACCTTGAAACTGGAATTGGCACAGTGCAGACGGGGCAGTCTAGAGAACAGGAGAGCAAAGCTCAAGGATGCAGAAACTTTCCATCCCATTGCACTTTAATCTTTCCACCAAGGATCTGTCCAATGACAGGCCATGTTGCATCGTTAGCAAAGTTGTCCTTCTTAAGCCACATCAGCACTGAGAACTCGTGCAGAGGTGATGTTGACTTCAGAAGCAGTCTGCCAGACTTCCTACTCCCAGGTGGCAACATTTAAATTAAGACACAAATGGAAACATCTCCCAAGAGCTGAGGGAGCTGCAAACTGTGTGTTTTGATGTTCAGAAAGACATAGCATGTAACTGCTAGGAAGTTGTCATCTTTCCACTAAGTTGAAAACATGATTATATTTCTGGATAGCAGATCAGTAGTGCCAAGATAAAAGGAAAGGAGATGAAACATTACTTTGGCTTTGTATCCCAGCTATGCAGTCTAGCAAGCATGAGTCCTGCTAAGACAGACAGACAGAAGGGGCTTTGGTGATTTTTAAGCTCCTAAATACCCAGTGACTGAGGAGAAGGGTCAGTGGGATGTGGCATCTTCTGTCTGTGTCTAGCTCTGCTAGTGAAAAAGGAAGAGCAATGCACTATGGCATGAAACTTTATCAAACTAAACTACCAGGGATTTTATTTAAAAACTGCATGTGAGCATCAGCTAAGCATGCTCTGAAGTGAATTTCATACACCAACACTTGGGTGATCAAAAATACAGTTTGGCAGGGCATTGACTATAATGAATGGGAAGTTCCGTCCTATGAAATGTGTCAAGTGTCAGGGGGAAAGGGGGATCTGAATTACTGAATCAGATAGTTTGTTCAGTTTTAAAATGAAGGTAGACCAAATTGTCTTTACTAAACTTTTTTTTTCTTTAAGTTACAAAGCTATACAGCGTTACAGCTGAACTTTTCAGGAGAAGATGCAGGTATCTTGTTCTGCAAGCAAGCAATCAGGTAAAGTTAGCCCTGAAGTTTGAGGTCAGTAAAAGAAATAGGCTTTTTTGTTGTTGTTGTTGTTGTTGTTGTTGTTGTTGTTGTTGTTGTTGAGGAACATGCAGATGCCACCCTGTCATTCACTTATTAATTCTGGGAATGGATCAGTAGTGTCTGCATCATTCATTCATGCTTTCATTTGTCCCACAAACGCTTTGTGATTTCCATGGTTTGCTGTCTGGTGGTGCTACAAGCTTCAGGAACAAACATACACATGCAAAGGCTCTGTTTAATGAAGAAAGCAAACCAATAGGAAGAACTGCTATTCAATAGGTATGTAAGACAGATGCATACTTCTGTTATTCAGTTTTGTTATATACTTTTGTTAGTCACTGTGACCCATATCTACAAAAGCTTAAATAGAAGAAAGACTTCCTTAGACTCATAGTTTGAGGTTTCAGTCTGTAGTCTTATGCTTCTGATGCCTTGGGTCCATGGCTAATCAGAACATTATTTTAAGTCATTATTCTAAGTCACTTTACATAAGAAATACTGTCTCGGGGCTGGAGAGGTGGCTCAGAGGTTAAGCCTCCGCCTTGCAGGCCAAAGGTCCTGAGTTCGGATCCCAGACCCCACGTATAGACGCCAGGCGGAAGCGGGGGCCGCCTGCGCTTCTGGTCCTGGTAGGGCGGAGCCTGTGAATCCCAGGGCAGAAGGAGGTGGAGGCATCCATGGTGGTTCGCGAATTCGTCCGTGGTTCTACACATACACAGACACACACACACACACACAGACACACACACACACACACACGCACGCACACACACACAGACACACACACGCGTGCGCGCACATACACATGCACATGCGCACAGTTGAATAAATAATAATAATAAAAAAATTTTAAAAAAAGAAATACTGTCTCACTGACAGGTCACTAGTTCCTGTATGGAAAATAGGTTGCTATGGAGCTCATGAAGCAGCAAGAAAATAAAAGGAAAGTTTGTTCATAAAAGGAAAGCTGGCATGACAGTTTAGGATGGATGGAAGAGAAGGAAAGGAATGAGCAGGTCCGGGGTGCATGTTGAGAGTGGGGAATGGGGTGTGCTGAGGCTCTGAAGTAAAACCTGGGAGCACAGGGGGAATTTTCCGAGCAGCTGGATTGTCTCTAGTACACTTTACTTATGAAGGCCTGGCCCGGGGAGACATGGGTGTGAAAGGGTAGGAATGTATGATTTGGGTTCTGTTAACTCTGAACATCTCTATGAATACCTGTAGTGCACACAAGAAATATTCATCCAGAAGCTAGTGACAGCAGTGAGACCTAAGAACAAGGTACAAGTTTTCAGCGAGTAAGGATCATTTGAAGTTACATAATAAAAACTACAGGAAGTAAAATGATTCCATTTGTTGCAACATTTGATAAATCAAGACTCTCAACCCACCTCTTTAAGTTCCTTTTTTATTTTTAAAAATTTATTATTTCATTCATGTTTATAGTGAAATTATGGTAGTTCCACTCCTTTGTCCCCAGCCCCATTGTCCCGCCTCTTCCTACTACAACCCTTCTTCTTCCCTAAGAGTCTTCATCTGATCCTCTCTCTCTCTTTCTCTCTATTTCTCTTCTCTCTCATCTCTCTCTGTCTCTCTGTTTCTATCTCTCTCTGTGTCTCTGTCTCTGTCTCTCTCTCTCTCTCTCTGTCTCTCTCTCTGAGTGGCCTATTATGTTTCAGGGTTGACTTTAATGGCGTGTGCCTGAGCACTTGGTAGGGGGTGAATCATGTATCAGTGCAGAGCATTCCCTTGAGGAAAGATTTTCCCTCCCTGTGCCTTAAGAGTTGAGCATCATCAGTCTCTCAGGTGTCATGTCAACAACATCCTGGTGATGCTGTTAACATGACAAGTCCCTCGCAAGCCTTGCCAGCTGTGATTTCCTTTAATAAAACACCTTCCATTACTGAAGGAAACTTCTCAGTTGAATGTTTACATGCATGGCATGAAGTTATCACATGAATATAGGGCTATCTGTAAAGAAATTATTCTTTTGCCCAGAGAAATCCTTTCATATGCTGTTACCACATAATATTATAGATTACAGATTTTTGTTTCCTGCTTATTACTGTGGTAAAATGCATCTAAATTTACTCTCTTAATAATTTTAAGTGCACAGTTCAATGGCATGAAGTTCATTAGCAGCGACAGTCACCATTGCTTTCAAACCACTTCATCTTACAAGCTGGGCGCTCTTCCTATTCTCTCTCTCTCCCCACCCCAGCCCTTGTCACCCACCACTCCACTTTGGGACTCTTATCACGTGTCACCTCCTTGTTAACTGACTCAATTGTGCACACCCATCAGTTTGCCAGATGTCTGTTACATGTCCACTCTGTGGGACACTGTGATGCGAGTGAACAATAAACTGGTCTTAAAGTTAGTTACTTTTAATATCCCCATTATATTACTCTACAAGTCAAAACTCCTGCATCTGGCATTGTCTGAGTTGGTTTACTTGGTGTTTAATTTGGATTATTCAAAATCATTACAATGTTGGAGGATTGGATTAGATACCACTATTCATCAAGCACTTTTTCTGCAGGAAAGGTAAATTCCATGTCCCTTGGTATGTTTTTATAAAAAGGCTAAAGCGTTGTGAACACAATCTTAGCAATATACACACATGTAGCGAGCATATCACATTCATGGTAATTCATTTCATTTGTCTTCCCACTTTTCTACCAAGAAAATGTAGAAATAATGTGTTTAATAAGCAAATTTCCTCCAAGGAAAATAATTCCATTGCCCACAAATAAAATTTACTGCAAAATCATACATGAGGGAAATGTTTCACAAGTAGAAACACAATGAGGCATCTATTAGGAAGAGATTCTAGCTGGGAGTCCCATCTCCTTATATAATAACCACAAAAGCAGCATGCATGTCTAATAAGCAATGTCGCGAATTTGCCAGGAGCCATATTTTGGTTCCTGAATACAAATTCAGGCTATGTTTTCAGATGCAATGAATGTTTTCAGCACAGAAGGAACACAGTTTTAAGCAACTGAGTATACGAGGAGAGATTACATTTGTGAGAGAGGTATATGAGCCTTGAAATGAGCAGGTGTCAAAGGATACTAAATCACTATGGTGACTTTGAAGGATTTTATTTATTATGCAATTTTCTTCTTTCCTGAAAATTAATATCCCGAGTATCTTTAGCTGAGACACTATTTTATACTAGAAAATCCATACCCATTCCTTCCTAGAATGCGTGAGAATTTTTTTTGGCGATGTTTGTTTTTAAATGTCGGTTTTATGTATCTGAAGGTTGTTGCTGAGAATCCTCCACTTGGTCACAAGTCATGGGCCAATTAGTCCCAGCAGCCTAATCAGGGCAATGAAGGTAAAATCCATGGCTTCACGTATGGATGACATCCCTGGGTATTTTCTCCACAAAGTTATAAGCTCATTTGAATATCAATTACTATGTTTAATATTTGAATCTTGGGGGCGGGGTGATGGATCACTTGGTAAAGTGCCTGCCGTGTAAGTATGAAGACCTGAGTTCAGATTCTCAGATCCATGTAAAGGCAGGGAGTATAGACATGTGCCTGTAACTCCGGCACAGGAGGTATTGGCAGCAGGGATAGAGATAGGTGGATTATAGGGCTCATTGGCCATCCAGCCTAACTGAACTGGTGAACCCCAGGTTTAGTGAGAAACTCTGTCTCAAAAAGCTAAGTTTTAGAATAATAAAGGAAGACATCTGATATTCCCTTTTGGCTCCCATATTCACATGTACATATTTGCATAGGCACATAGGTATGTGACATACGCATACACAGACATGTGTGTGTTCACACGTACTTACTCATGATGATCTGGTGGAAATCTGGTTACACCTTGCTTTTCTCCCTTGGGTTTCCAATGAATTTCAAAGCATTGGTAGCTCAGGTCAGCTGTGCTGGATTGATCTTTGGTTACCTTTGCTCTCAGAGCTTCGGTGAAACAGTGTCTCACCTTGCTGGGCAGTCACAGTACAGATCGCCCAGAGTAGGAAGTCCAAACTTTAAATAATGAATCACATTATCCAGTATCAGCATTCATCATTTGAATGAGAAAAAAATTTTTGCTAAATAGTGATTACATGCCTTGAATTTAGCTTCATAACTACTGGAACTCAGAAGAACCTAGATATTCTAGTTGAAAGGCAATGTAAGCTAGAGAAATACCTGAGGCCTAACTCTATAACCTCCCTCCGTTCTTTATAAGAAGCCATAAGATAGGTGGTGCTTATCCCTGGGGATCTCTGGAAGTGATTAGTATTTCACCTTGTCATTTAGAAAGATGGTCCCTCAAGACTAGAATGGAAGCACAACTTACTAGAATCTAAACAGTTACCACACCACAATGTGGTGTTGCACATATGCAATACTGCAGGCTATGATGACTAGTTTACTTTCTACCTTTATTCCTTTTGGTCTGTACTCACATAATTTACTCGCCAGTAAAAATCCTGAATCTTAGACAGCATAGAGTAAGTTTAGAGTTTCCCGGGATGTGTGTTCTTCACATTGGTAATCTTCCACTGCCTTCTTCGCAATGGACGTACCTCTTTTAATTAAATGTTCTATCCAGTCTAAGACTTCACATATCTAGAGCTTAAGGAGATTTTACTAAATGGGGAACAAATGCACACTCTAAGTACAATGGAAAGGCAAGGTTTTTATGGTTACTTCTAATGCCAGTCTTCTAGTTATACAAACTAGACGTTCCCTTAGGAAAAAAACAAAAACACAAAACTGGCTTTCGGGACCTTAAGCATCATCCTCAAAAGACTCAATTCAAAGCTTAATTTGAAGCTGAATTAAACCTCTTCCCTAGGTTTAAGTAGCTTTGTTTATATGTGAATGTTTCCTTTTTCCTCTCCCTTCTCCCTTAGTCCCCCATGTGAGCTGGAAAGATGGTCACAACTGAATAGTAACAGGAAGTCTTCTTATGTTTGATATACTGTCACCAGAGTCAACTGACAGATAACCATTGTTGAAAAGTTGTAATATGCAGGCAGTCTGTACAGAGTGAATACCCAGAGGACCTCGCAGTCATAGGCATCCATGGGTTAAAGCGTATAAACTTCTGTACTGAGATGCTCAGAAGTCACACCATTCAACTTGTTCAGTTCTCTTAAATAAATGGTTTCCGTGGGTTTGCCAGAATTGTAGAGGAAAAGTTACTTTGGATTTAGGTAGTGAAATCCCTTTAAAATGGTCCCTCTGCGAACCATTTGTGAGAAGACATTAGGCGTGGGAAGCATGGGCCATGGTGCAGAAGGTAGCTGGTGGATAAGCAGGGAGGTACACAGGTTGGCAGTAAGTTCAAACACAGAACACAGAAGGAGTTCCTACAGCTGGGTAAGAAAGCAAGGCAAAGAGGTTGAAAAATGAGAGAAAGATTTAAAATAAATGCATTAAGGAGGGAGACCGCCAAATGTCAGGGAAAAAACAATCTAACAAAGTGTTGCTCTCTACAGTCACCAGAGCAGTAACAAATTAATGATGAGATACTATTTGTCTTCATTTCTCTTCCTGTTGCTGATATAAAATACCCTGACAGAGGTAAGCTAAGGGAGAAAGGGTTTATTTCAACTCTCAATTCAAGATACAGTGTGGTGAGGAAGTCAAGGAGCCTTTTACAGCTATCACATCACATGAACAATGAGAAACAGAAACTACTTGTACTTGATTGATTTCCACTTTTATTTAATCCAGGACCCCAAGACCAGGGGATAGTGCCGACTACTTTCAGTACTTAAAATTAAGTTTATACTTACAATGAAATGCTGTAAAACAATGAAAAGAAATATACTACTCATCTTTTTATGAATAAGTCATCCACATAATATTGAGTGAAAGAAATCAGGCACAACTGAGGATTCTAATGACATAAGATTCCAACACAGGCCAATGAGTCTAGTGTTAGAATTCTGGATAGACCTAACACTGTGAATGACAGTACTCCCTGGGTAGAGACAGAAGTGAGGTTCTCAGTTAAATGTTTTTCAAAAAAATCAGAAAGGAACTCTATCTAATGTCTATGATCTTATATCTAATTATAAAATCATTTTCAAAAATTAATTCGGGCTCATATGATTGTTCAATTCTGATAGGCTCATTATAATTATTAGAAAAGTAATTTGTCTTCTATTACTTCCCAAAAGAGAATAGAAATTTTCTCAAGGACAAGGAGCTTTATTCTGAATGCTGGTTACTTGGGAATGTAATACTTATCCTAATTGTTCCACGAATGAAAGAGTCCTTATTTTAGCTTTCAGTGTCACCAGAGGGGTTGATCCAAGAAGCCACAGTGGACCCTGTAAATTCTAAAGACCCCCCAAGAACATTCAGTCACAAACAGGATACCCAAAATGCCCAGTCCCCATCTTGCCAAAAATCAGAATACACCATAGGGGACATGACAAAAAGGTGAGAGATCAGGGGGAGGGACACTAACATCAGGGGGAGGAGCACTCACACATCAGGAAGAGGAGCACTCACACATCAGGAGGAGCACTCACACTACCTGACAGACATAAGACCAAGGCATTCATGAACACACTGCAACCAAGCTCACCTGCTGAAGACCTAAGCACAATTGGCCCTAACACCATGCACAGTGAATGAGGGAGGAATTCAGGTAGCCCCCAGAATGACCATTGATGATCAAAGCTGTCCACAGGATTAGGACCCTTCTGTACCCAGGCTCATGAAAGAAGAGACACTCTTTAAAGGACTCCAAGGAACACATATACAAGGAGGGATGTGGGGTAGGAGGAGAGCTCTTGGAAAAAAAAAGAGAGAGAGATTTTTCAGTGGGAAGAGGGGGAGTGTGATAGAGCAATTGGTAGGGGAAGAAAACTACAATAAAATCTGTTGTAATCTTAAATAACATAAATATATTTTTAAACACTTAGAAAAAGAACTGACCAGATGTCTGCTATCACTGAGATGCCTAGAGCAGCCAGAACCTGCTTACAGTTCACGGTCGGGGGGGGGGCAGCATGCCATGTTCTGATGAGGACCAGCTTTCCAGTTCATAGACAGCATCCATCACGATGTCTCATAGCAGAAGGGATGGACATCTCTCTGGGACACCAAACCCATTGAGAGGGTTTTTTCCTGTCACCTCCCTCAAGCCATGACTCTTAATAACATAACATTTGGGGTTAGATTTCCACATAGGAGAGGGAGTATAACCCTTTGGTCTTCAACATCTATACCTATCATATTCTTTTTTTAATTAGCATTTTACTTATTTTATTTTATTTGTTTTTATTTTTTTTTAATTTTTTTATTATTATTATTTATTCAACTGTGCGCATGTGCGTGTGTATGTGCGCGCGTGTGTGTGTCTGTGTGTGTGTAGAACCACGGACGAATTCGCGAACCACCATGGACGCCTCCACCTCCTTCTGCCCCGGGATTCACAGGCTCCGCCCTACCAGGACCAGAAGCGCAGGCCGCCCCCGCTTCTGCCTGGCGTCTATACGCGGGATCTGGGAACCGAACTCAGGACCCTTCGCCTGCAAGGCGGAGGCTTAACCCCTGAGCCACCTCTCCAGCCCTGTTTTTATTTTTTTAAGGTCAAAATGTTACATTTATTTTTTTTCTTTCTTTTTTTTTTATTTCCACTCATACAAACTTAACAGGTATACCGGTCCCCACCTCCCTCCAACCCCCCATCTCCCTGTGCCCCCCACCCCCCTTCCCTGCCCATCCCCCAGTGCCTCCCCCTCCCATCCCCAGAGCATCCTTTAATGAGCATGCCAAACTCTCCTCTGAGTCCTCCTCTCCGATGAGGTGCAAGGACCCAGTGGCATTTCCCAGAACCATTTCCTGTGTTCCCTTTAAGCATAGGAACATTACTGTGGCTGTCAATCCCTTGCCTCCAAGAACCTAGTGCCTTTAGCAAATGCTAGACTTTGTGGGGTCTTTGTGTTAAACATTGCGCAGGGCATGCGAAGTACAATTATGATTGCTTTGGCCCTAACTTGTGTGGAGAATCTTGCATATCGTTACTCCTCCCATCCTTGTGCTCTTACAATCTTACCGCCCCCTCTTCCGCAAATTTCGCTGAGCTTCAGGATGGGGAGAGATTGGGCTGGCCTAGTTCCAGGTGGTTGATATAGAGTCTCTGATGTTCTGGATTATGGTTCAATGATTTATTTTTTTTCAGTTTTGCTGGTCCTGCAATGCCCTCCACTCCATCCTGATGGGTATTGGATGTCACCCCCTGGCCAGAGATAAAAACCTGTTAAATTAGAGTCTTGTTATAAGAGTATATTCAAAGGTAGATGTAATAAAAGTAGGAAAGCGTGGTGAGGGAGGGGTCAATCACCCATTTGCAAAATGGTTACTTTTTATCTGCCAGACTATACGCCCTCCCCTTCTGGTGAGATCATACCCCCTCAGTTGTAAATGATCAAGAACGAAAGTCTGTGAACTTAACCAGATGGCTCATTACTTACTTGCAGTCCTTGATGGTGGCCTATTTTCTCTGCTGTAACTTGGTCCCCTCTCTCCTTGTTACTGGTGTGTCCCTCTTTCTCCATTCCTCCTGTTCATAATCTTTGCAATTACTGTAGGTATTACAGAGATTTATCTTTGAGTGTCTCTAAGTGGGTTTGGTACTAGGAGCCACCTATTAGGGAGTACATATGGCGCTTAATTTTCTGTGTCTGGGATACTTCACTCAATATAATTGTTTCTAATCCCATCCATTTCCTGGCAAATTCCATTAATTCATCATTTATGATAGCTGAATAATACTCCATTGTATAGATATATTTATTTTTAATATATTTTTTCCACTCATACAAATTTGATAGGTACCCCATTCCCCTCCCTCCCTCCACTCCTCTTTGGATCCCCTTGCTCAGTCTCCTTCCTTTCCTCCCCTCTCTCCCTTTCTCCCAGTGCCCCCCCCCCATTCCTGGAGCATTCTTTAGTGTGCATGTCAAACTTCCCTCTGGGTCTTCCTCTCTGATGAGGTGTAAGGACTCAGTAGCATTGCCTAGAGCCCTTTTTTGTGTTCCCCTTTAGTATAGGAACACTATTGTGGCTGTTAATCCCTTGCCTCTAAGAATCTTAGAGCCTGTGATCCATGCTAGACTTTGGGGAGTCAATGACATGTTGGTCATTGCACAGGTCATGCAAAGTCCTATTATGATTACTTTGGCCCTAATGTGTGTGGAGTATCTTGCATATCATTGCTCCTTCCCATCTTTAGGCTCTTACAATCTTACCGCCCCCTCTTCTGCAAATTTCCCTGAGCTTTGGGATGAGAAGAGATTAGGTTGGCCTCGTTCCTGGTGATTAATGTAGCATCTCTGATGTTCTGAATTATGGTTATTCTTTTTTTCTTCTTCTTCCAGTTTTGCTGTTCCTGCATCGAGTTACATAGATTACAAACTTGGATTAAAAATCACAACCCATCAATCTCCTGCCTAGCATACTCTTAACTCCAAGTGTAGCAGACTCCTGGGGTTGTAAAGTTACAGCTCAGATCACAATACCACTATATTCCTACTGATTCCATTATTTCTCTTTGGAAGGACCGTTCCTCAAACTACCTGTTTCAATAATCAGTTTCCTGTTCACCATCATACCCAATCAAGATTTCTGCCTTTGTTTCTTTTCTTGTTGCTATGATAAAATGCCTGACAAAAGCAACTTCAGGGAGAATAAGTTTATTTAGGCTTACAACTCAAGGTATAGTCAGTCCATCATGACAGGGAAGTCTTGGCTACAAGAGCTTGAAGCAGCTGTTCACATTTCATTCACAATTGCATAACAGCTTAAATCATATACTCAGCCTTCTTGCTTTCTCTTTTTTTGTAACTAATTTTTCATTACATTTTTTGCCTAGTTATACGAGCTCAATAGGTAACCCCTCTTCTCTGCCCCCTTCCCTCCCCCCTGTTGTCCTCCATTCCACTTTTCCCCTTCCCATTGTCCCCTCCCTCTCACCTTTTTTCCTTCCCTCCTCCTCTCTTGGTGCTTCCTGGTTTCTCCCACCCATCCTCTAGAGCATCTATTTATGTAGGCACTGAATTTCCCTCTAAGTCCTCTACACTAGTGAGGGTTCAGGACTCTGTGGCATAGCTTGAGGCCCCTTCTTGGGCTGCCCGCTAGTATGGGAACTCTATTATGACTGTTTAATCCCTTGCCTCTAAGGATCCTATTGCCTGAATCCTTTTCCCCTGTAATCCCTGTTAGACTGGGGAGTTGTTAACATGCCAGCCACTGTGCAGGTCAGGCAAGGTCCAATCAATCACGTTGTGGCTATACTCAGGGAACCTTGTGGAAGAGGGAGCAAGCAAGATTGTAAGAGCCTAAAGATGGGGAGAACCAATAATATGCAAGATTTCTTTCTTTTTTTATACAGCTCAAGATCCACAAAACCCAGGATGCTACCCACTTTCAGGCTAGAACTTTCTACATGAATTAATTCAGTCATGAAAACCCTTTGC
This sequence comes from Typhlomys cinereus, assembly GCA_023101885.1. Taxonomy (NCBI): domain Eukaryota; kingdom Metazoa; phylum Chordata; class Mammalia; order Rodentia; family Platacanthomyidae; genus Typhlomys; species Typhlomys cinereus. The sequence continues at coordinate 873,759 of JALPQD010000183.1, read as the reverse complement.
AGGATACTTTCAGAGGCTAACCACTTTATACTGACACTTTATACTAACAGACATTCTTCGTTTCTGTGATTTGGCCATGTTAATCAAATGGTTGAAAATAGCCATTTAATTGTCGTCAATGTAGAAGGTGCAAGATAAAAACATGAACAGCACCCATTGCCTCCCATCTAGGTCCACGTGGTTCTCATCTGGATTTTTAAAGTGTAGTGGCCTTCTTTTTTTAATAGACAAATATGACTTGATTATGACTTGGGGGTTAAAGAGTGACATTTGGATGCCAGCCACATGAATGAAGTCATCTTCAACAAGTAATTTAGTGGCTGGAAGCCCCTTAGATCCCTGATGTGTAATAGGAAATCAGTGTGGCGCCAGCTCCGGCTGTATCTTTGCGAAGATTAGATGGCTGTGTAGAGGACAGTCCAAGCACATCACCCAAGATGCCAGTGAGCTCTCTCAGCACTACTTTTGTCCCAGTTGCTTCTTTGTTTGCTTTGACTAAATATTGAAGGAGATGCACCTTCTATAGGAAGAAGGGTTTATTCTCTTTTGTGTTTTGAGGGGTTGAAATCCATGATGGAGGGAAAAGTATGGCAGCAGGCAACGCCAAGGTAGCAGTTGAGACTCCTCGCCTCCTCACACGTGGGCAGGACAGAAAAGCAGAGAGTGGACAGGAGATGGAGCTGATCTCTCGAATCTGCTCCCCAACAGCACCCATTTCTTCCTATATGTTTCCACGGTACCATCACCTGGCGAGTGGGTGTTCAAATGCATGGGGCTGTAGGGAACTTCTCACATTCAGACTAACCCTCTATATTGGGGAGACCTTTGTCATGTTGTTAGCAACAGCTCTAGAATTAGCCTCTCATTTCAGTCTCAGCCCAGCCAAGTGCCAGCCAGCTGAATACACACACTAGCTGCATGACCTTGGGCGTGGTGTGCAGACACTCTCATAACCCTCCATCTGTAAGATTCTCACTTGATACCAGAATTAAATGACACACATCTGAAATAACACTTTAGAGAGTTCTGAGATTCAGCTCCCATATGTCTGGTCTTCTATTACATTAGCATTTGTTTTGGAATAAAGGTTGAGATGAGTGTGCAGTTAGTAAAAGGATTCATTTGAACATAACAGTGTGTCTATGGAACAGTAGTGAAGAAACTTTCTCTCATGCCTTCCCCACAGCCTTCCCTGATTCCTTTAGCTATATTACTAGTTAGTTTTATGTGGTTTCAAAGGGTTCAGCCTATTGCTGCTTGGCTCCATTTTCTAAGAATTTGGCACATGGCAGAAGTATCATGTCATGACAGACAAAGCAAGAAGAGGACTAAGAACCAAGCTAACCTGAGAAGGGATGTGTGCTAGTTGCTAGTCTTGTGGCCAAGACAAAATACCTGTCAGAAGCAACCTAAAGAAAGAAAGATTTATTTTGTCTCTTTTGCAGTTAGCCTGCATGGTTGCTGATAAATCACCACCAAACAGCTTAAGGGAACAAGGGGTTTATTCTCTCTTACAATTCCTGGTTACAGTTGTTTGTCCATCTTAGCAAGAAAGCTCATACTATCACTAGGGCCAAAGGAACTGGTCATACCATCTCTACATAGCAGCTGAGAGAAGAAAGATCCTTACTTGCCAGACCAGCATGTCTGGCCAAGTGTACACAAGGATGCCAACTTCCTCAATCAGCTTTCTGTATTTTATTCAGGGCCTAGTGCCACCCACCAGTGGCTAGACCTTCCTCATCAGCTAGACAATCCCCTGAAGTTTGCTCTGGGCTTAACTCAACCACTAATTCTCCACAAATGTGCCCAGAGCTCAAACCCTCAGCTGTCAAGTTGACACCTGTGCCTAACTATGACAGTTCCTAAGAGATACAGTCCATCACAACAGGAAAGGCATGGATACAGAAGCAGAAAATACCTGGCCACATTGTATCCACAATCAGGAAGCAGCAAGAGAGGAATGCAGTGCTCAGCTTTCTTTTTTTCTCCTTTCTATTTAGTCCCCTGAACTTCAGTCCAGGGAAAGATGCTGCCCCACATTTAAGGTGGGACTTCCTATTTTTACATTGATTAACATGGATCATTCCTCACGTAAATACCCAGACATTTGTTTCTAGGTGACTCTAAATCCCATTCAATTAACAGGATGAATATCACTCCATGTATCCCGTGACCTGAATATAATCCTCATCTGTTAAAGTTTACAGAACCTCCCAAAATAGTGATAACAACAGGGGTCAAGTGTTCAGTACCATGAGTCTCTTGGAGGAGGTCCTATTCACTTGAAAATGCTAGTGTTTCTGACTATACTCACCTCACTTTTTTCCTACAAGAGCCCTCCTACCTTTTATCGCTCACATTGTTCTCTCACTAGATCCAGAGGTTTGTCCTTGGTAGTATCTCTCCTTTCTTCAGCCCACGTGAGACTTCACTCATTATCTGAAGCCCATGTTCTTTCTTCCTCTGACCCACAGCTAAGTCATTCTGACTGATGTTCAGGAAAGAATACTTCCTTCAAAAGTGGTTAAGCTCTGTCAAACCCTCTAAAAAACCTCCTCCCTCTTAATGTCTTCTAATTTAAGAACCAATTGCAGGCATTCTTTTGTCTCTAGTGCTTGGAAGCTAAACCGTCCTTTAAGCCCATCTGTGAAACAACCAATTCAATTAAATTCAGAGATAAGTGCAAGAGGCATAAATGAGGAGAAAAAAAAAGCAGGAAAAGCTGCCATAGGAAAAGATAAGGAGTTCTTGGTGACATTGTGATTCTGTGTGTTCCAAATGTGCCTGCTTCTCCTTACACAGGGTGATATCCCTGTGTCTAAGCAAGAAGGACTGTTTAGGATAGTTAACAGAGTTCTGCCTGTCTATTGGTTGGAGAAGTGTGCTGAGGGAGGAATTAGAGGGATTATCCTAAATGCACCCATTAAGATATTTGAAGTGCACTAAAATCTTGTGTGAGTCAACGGAAAGCTGACATTTTTCCTGATTCTCAAAGCTTAATAAGAACGTATTGTGAAATATATCACTGATAATTAATTTCTAAGTAATTTCTAAGTGGACTGTCAAGTTCTGAGGATACCATCCAAACTGCTATATGTTAGAGAGATCTCTCTTCAGTGGCACTGTTCTTCCTAGGCCTTCTAAGTTGGTTGTTGTCTCTTGATGAAAGGAGTTTTGAAGGTTGAGGAATTCAAAGCTCGGTTCTTGCTTAATGTATGAATTCACTCTACACACTCTCTCCAGGTGGTCATTGGGCCATTCTGGAAACCTGCTATAGTCAATTTTCTTTGAGGTCATAGTAAGGGGCAAACACTTATGCTTTGAGGAGATGCATACTGGAGAACCATGGTGGCTCTCTTCCTTTTAACGTTTGACCCCAACTTCAACATACTTGCTTTCATTGCACAGCTCTGCTTGTTACACTCCAATCCCTCTTCTCACAGAAGACCTTGACTCTTCTGTGGAATGACCTTGGACATTCTGACTTCCTGCCTTGTTTCCCCAGGATTCTACACTAACTGCCTCTTGCTTTCTACTCTTCTGTATCTGGGGGAATCACAGCCACATGACACTTAGCAGTTCAGCTATCAAATCTTTAGGAATAGGAAATTGACACCTGTCAGTGGATGGTCAGAGACATCATCCAGATCCCTAGTGATTATGTGCACCAAGCTGAGAGTAGTGCTTCTGTGGATGCAAGGTGACAAGATGTTTAAGTTCAAGAGCTTAAGTGGCATATTGACCTCAGTACCCATTCTAGCTCCATGATATATTTGCTATTGCAATGTCCAAAGCGCTCAAAATGTCTGAACATATATACATACATATAGAAGCAATAAATATCTTGTATTATGGATATGATTGAGGAAGCTTGTAATGAGTTAATGAGTACATGTGGGTTTATGTGTCACTGAATATGTGATTGTTGTTATTTTCCCTGCTAATCTTCTTCTTTCTCATGGGAATTATATGCAATGCATCCAACCTTCTACATAATTGAATGTCACTATTTGAGGACAACTTTCATATCCCTCCTAATGATGGATTGTCTTCTTTTGAAAAGGAAAAGAACTCATAACTTCAATCATCTCTTTTGTGAAATATATTTGAATCACTTCCCTATAAGGTATAGGATCAGAGCATAGATTTAGTCTAAGACAGGAAAGTTTAAATATAATCTCCACTTTTTAAGTTCAGGCACTTAGAAAAAAAATCACTCATTATCTCTTTTGGTGGGAGTAGGCTAATTTAAAGTGAGACCTTTTTTGGAGGGAGGGTCAACAATTGGATCAAAATATATTTCTGGGGCTTAATATGTCATTGATATGTTAGGACTTTTTCATATACATGCTATGGTTTTCTATGGGAATGTGAAATCATAGTGAGAAAAAGGAGGGATAATCTTGGAAGGGACAATCTTGGCCCAGGATCCCATAAAGTGAGTGGAAATAGTAAATAGGCCATAAAGGCAGCATGAAGGAGGGTAAGAAAGATGGAAGAATGTGTTTGGTATCAGTTATGCCTGGCTGAGGCTCTCTGGGTCTCTCAGCATCTAGGGAAACAAAATGGAACAGTCAGGACAGTTTCTTTCTCAAAGACATGAGGTCATGGAGTGGTCATTCTCTTGCAGTTCAAAGTTGTGAATGCTAGAGAGATCTTTGGACCATTTCCTCCCAGAACAAGGCAGGAGGCATCCAATACACGTGTGACACAAAGCTCAACTCACTGCCCATTTGAAACCGATCAGATACCATGAAATGATGGTCATTTGAGCAGCAAATGGGTTCAGAATGAAATATGAAGATCTAGAGACATTTAGGTCAGTGGAGCCACGGAGTTCATCAGTATGGACATTATTTATGTGTGATGAATAGTCACTATGAAGCAGTGCCTGCCATGTCATCTTTTTAATCCAGGCTTTCCCTCCCCCTCCAGAGTCAGATGATCACTTACTCCCTGCTTGAGCCCACGTGTGAATCACCTGAAGCATTTTCATACAAGATTCACCAACAATTCCTACTTCATTTTCTACAGAAACACTATGTCTCGCCTCATTCCTTTCTTTAGTCCTCAGCAAGAGATACCAAGATCCATGCAAGACTAATAATTACAGCAAGTATCTCTCATACTCTCATTGAAAGTCATTAAAGTCCCTGTGGCAATTCATATGTACAAACATTTCTATCAAAGTCATATTGATATAGTCATAAGGGCTTCTATTTACTGTTCTCTAATTTGGCTTTATTTATTTATTCAATCGTGCATGTGTGCATGTGTGCATGTGCACGTGTGCACGTGTGTGTGTGTGTGTCTGTATGTGTGTGTGTGTGTGTGTGTGTGTGTGTAGAACCACAGGCGAATTCAGGAACCACCTCCTCCTTGTTTACTCTGCCCTGGGATTCACAGCAGAGCAGCAAATGGGTTCAGAATGAAATATGAAGATCTAGAGACATTTAGGTCAGTGGAGCCACGGAGTTCATCAGTATGGACATTATTTATGTGTGATGAATCTGCCCTACCAGGACCAGAAATGCAGGCCACCCCCACTTCTACCCGGCGTCTATATGTGGGGTCTAGGATGTGAACTCAGGACCTTTTGCCTGCAAGGCAGAGGCTTAACCCCTGAGCCACCTCTCCAGCCACAAATTTGGCATTTTTAGTTAAATTAAATGACTGAAATATCGTTGGAGATCCCACTTATTGAAACTATAGCCAGGCAACCTTATAATAGAATACTTTTCAAGCAGCATATCTATTTTTATGGCACAGCTTTTTCTTCTTCATTTAACTCAGATCAGATTGAATTAAAATGTTGAGGAGCAGATAAGAAGAGTTCAGTTGGCAAAATACTTGCCTTCCAAGCCTGAGAACCTGACTTCCATATGCAGAAACCATGTGTCTTTTTTTAAGCCACACTAATGGTGTATGTTTGTAACAAAAGTGCTAAAGAACCAGGTACAGGTAGATCCCTGGGTTCATTGGCCAAATTGTATACCAACAAAGAGGCCCTGTCTCAATAAATAAGGTAGACAGATCCTAAAAAATGACGTCAGAGGTTGTCTTCAGCTGCCACATGTACACATACACGCACCTCAACACATGCCTATACACTCACCCCCCAAACACACATAATATTTAGAGGAAGACCTTTGTAACAAGCTTTGTTTCAAATTTAAAGGCAAGTACACAATGTACAAAATGCTTTTCCATCTTTATAGCTGATGGAATGTTATCATTCTTTTCCAAGAATGAGGAAGTTGTCAGGATAGAGAAGTAATGAAATAAGACACTTTCCCCTTTCCCCACCCACCCAGGATGCACGAAGTCCAGTGCCCTAGGTAAGCACCCCCTGCTCACCCCAAGCCCCAGGTAACCCACTAGTCCCAGCTTCTCCCACCAGCCAGTTAGAGCAGGCACTGTTCGAGGCCAACAAATTCAGTTCAGTCAAAATCACACAGACATTAAAAGAAGGTGTTAAGAGATAAAAGGACAATGTCCAAGTCAAAGTACAAATCCATGAGAAACAAAACCCAAGAAAACAAATCTCCCAATGAAGGAATGAACCCCATAATGATAGACTCCAACTAGAACAAATCCATGGAAAATAGTCAAGAAAGCCTGACCCAAGATAACGGCCTTCAAAACATGATCATTACCATGATCAATACTATCTAAGAGGAAATCCAGGAGGAATTAAATAACCGCATCAACCACTTTGAAGAGGAACACAACAGACACATTGGAGGAGTTGAGAAAAACAGTTCAAGAAACAAAAATAGGCATAGAGCAGTTAAAACAGACTCAAGCAGAGTTTAAAACTGAGCTAAAAGACAAGTTATCTTCAACCCAGAACTCCACAGAGAGTCTTATCAGCAGAACTAAGGAAGCAGAAAACAGAATTTCAGACCTTGAAGACAAAGTGGAAGTATTAACCAGCTCAGTGGAAGAGATTGTTAAAGCCAAAAAGATACTTGAGAGAAATATTCAGGAGATATGGGACACCCTGAAGAAGCCTAACGTGCGTATTCATGGAATATCAGAGCAAGAATCTCAAAATACCACCCCTGAGGAAATTTTTCAACTATCATCAAGGAAAACTTTCTCCATCTAAAAAAAGAGAGGCTCATTCATATACAAGAGACATTCCACACCCCAAACAGATATAACCAAAATAGAAACTTGCCACGGCAAATAATAGTTAAAACATTCCACATTCAAGACAAAGAAATGATGCTGAGAGCTTCAAGAGAAAAAAACCAAGTCACTTTTAAAGGTAAACCTATTAAAATAACAAATGACTTCTCAATGGAAACAATAAAATCAAGAAGAGCTTCGAGAGACGTACTTCAAGTATTGAATGAGCAAGAATGTCAACCTAGGGTGATATACCCCACAAAAATATCCATCATGATCGAGGGAGAAAGAAAAATTTTCCAGCATAAAGACAACTTGAAGGGATACATGTCCACCAAACCAGGCCTTCAAAAAATGCTAGAAATAATACTCAAACGTGAAGAAAAAAACAAGCATTTCCAGGAGTACAGAAGGAAAGTATAATAACACCAAAACCTAAAAGTGAAACAATACACTTACAAAAGCCACTAAATATAAAAAATGTTTGGAATTAAAAACAATTTCTCCATTATAACATTAAATGTTAATGGAATCAACTCACCAATCAAGAGACACAAATTACAAACTTGGATTAAAAATCACAACCCATCAATCTGCTGTCTGCAGGATACCATCTCACCACAAAAGATAGGCACATCCTAAAAATAAAAGCCTGGTCCAAAATTCTGCAAGCTAATGGAGCCAGGAAACAGGCAGGGGTAGCCATTATGCTGTTGGACAAAGTGGGCTTCAAATAAAAAAAAAAAATCATAAGAGACACAAATGGATACTACATTTTAGTCACAGATAAAATTCACCAGGAAGACTTCCCAAAATTGAACATATATGCACCCAATATGGACCCCCCCACACACACATTCATTAGGCAAGGCATAAAACATCTAAAGTGAGAAATCAACCCCCAAATGATAATTCTTGGGGATTTCAACACCTTCCTCTCAACATGGCAGAGATCAACAGGTCAAAAGCTTAACACAAACACTTTGGAACTTAATCAAACCCTTAAAGAAATGGACTTTACAGATCTCTATTGAACTTTTCATCTACACACCAAAGAATACACATTTTTCTCATCAGCACATGGAATTTTCTCCAAAATATATCACATATTGGGCCACAAAATGAATCTCCACAAATACAGGAAACTTGAAATTCTAGCCTGTACCCTATCAGACCACCACGGCCTAAAGCTGGACATCCACAACACAACAAATAACAGAAAATACACCAACTCCTGGAAACTTAATACTATGATGCTGAATGAGAATTGGATTCAGGAAGAAATTAAAAAGGAAATCAAAGATTTCCTGAAAGTGAACCATAATGAAAATACTACTTACCAAAATCTTTGGAACACAATGAAAGCTGTCCTAAGAGGTAAGTTCATAGCCCTTAATGCCTACATCAAAAAAATGGAAACATCAGATATAAATAACTTAAGAATGCAGCTTAAAGCTTTAGAGACACTAGAGCGATCCAATCCAAAAGCAGTAGAAGAGAGGAGATTAGCCAAATAAAGGGAGAAATATCTGAAATCGAGATTAGGAAAATGATACAGAAAATCAACCAGTCAAAAAGCTGGTTTTTTGAAAAAATCAGTAAGATTGATATACCCCTAGGTAAATTAACCAAAAGCAAGAGAGAGAAAACCCAAATTAACAAAATTAGAAATGAAAATGGAGTTATCACTACTGATACCAAAGAAATCCAGAGAATTATAATGTCATATTTCAAAAAATTATACTCTGTGGCCTTCCCTCCACTCCGCTGTGCAGGACGCGCACGCGCGGTCCAGCCAGGCCTCACCGCGCGACCCAGGTAAGCTCCATCCCCACCCACCCCCAGAACCCCAGGCCGCCCAAGGGACCCAGCTCCTCCCACCATCCAGCCGGAGCCTCCGCGCAGGGCCTGGGAGGAGGAGGACACCCCCTCTGCCCCCGGCCCGGCCCCCAGATCCCCCAGGTTAAATAGCGCCCCACTGACGCCCCATCCTCCCTTCCCTCCATTCCACCACCCGGGACACGCCCACGTGGGCCAGCCTGGCCTCACCGCGCGACCTAGGTAAACTCCGTCTCCGCCCATCCCCAAAACTCCAGGCCAAATAATTCAGTTTAGTGAAAAATGCACAGAAATTGAAAGAAGATCTTAAGAGTTAAAACGACAATGCCAAAGTCAAAGTGCAAATCCATGAGAAACAACACTCAAGTAAACAAATCTCCCACTGAAGGAATTAATCCCATAATGTTAGACTCCAACCAGAACAAACCCACGGAAAATGGCCATGAAAGCCTGACCCAGGATAACGACCTTCAAAATATGATCATTACCATGTTCAATACTATGAAAGAGGAAATCCAGGAGGAATTAAATAATCGAATCAATCGCTTTGAAGAGGAACACAACAGACACTTGGAGGAGTTGAGAAAAACAGTTCAAGAAACAAAAACTGGCATAGAGCAGTTAAAACAGACTCAAGCAGAGTTTAAAACTGAGCTAAAAGACAAGTTATCTTCAACCCAGAACTCCACAGAGAGTCTTATCAGCAGAATTAAGGAAGCAGAAAACAGAATTTCAGACCTTGAAGACAAAGTGGAAGTATTAACCAGCTCAGTGGAAGAGATTGTTAAAGCCAAAAAGATACTTGAGAGAAATATTCAGGAGATATGGGACACCCTGAAGAAGCCTAACGTGCATATTCATGGAATATCAGGGCAAGAATCTCAAAATACCACCCCTGAGGAAATTTTTCAAATGATCATCAAGGAAAACTTTCCACATCTAAAAAAAAGAGAGGCCCATCCATATACAAGAGGCATTCCGCACCCCAAACATATGACCAAAACAGAAGCTTGCCACGCCAAATAATAGTCAAAACACTCCACATTCAAGATAAAGAACTGGTGCTGAGAGCTTCAAGGGAGAAAAAACAAGTCACTTTTAAAGGTAAACCTATTAAAATAACAAATGACTTCTTAGTCAAAACAGTAAAAGCAAGAAGAGCTTGGAGAGACATACTTCAAGTAATGAATGAGCAAAAATGTCAACCCAGGCTGATTTACCCTGCAAAACTATCAGTCATGATCGAGGGAGAAAGAAAAATCTTCCAGCACAAAGACAACTTGAAGGGATACATGTCCACCAAACCAGGCCTTCAAAAAATGCTAGAAATGATACTCAAGCTTGAAGAAAAAAACAGGCATATCCAGGAGAACAGAAGGCAAGTATAACACCATTAAAAGCGAAGCAATATACTTATAGAAACTACTAAACATAATAAATGTCTGGAATTAAAAATAGTGGGCTGGAGAGGTGGCTCAGGGGTTAAGCCTCTGCCTTGCTGGCAGAAGGTCCTGAGTTCGGATCCTAGACCCCACGTATAGACACCAGGCAGAAGTGGGGGCAGCCTGCGTTTCTGGTTCTGGTAGGGCAGAGCCTGTGAATCCTGGGGCAGAGTAAACAAGGAGGGGGTGGAGGCGGTCCATGGTGGTTCCCAAAACTAAATACCAAGAAAACCAATAGCCCAATTAAAAAATGGGCCTTGGAACTTAAAAGAAACTTTACCAGGGACGAGATTAAAATGTCTAACAAATATCTTAAAAAATGCTTCCACATCCTTAGCCATCAGGGAAATGCAAATCAAATCTCCCTGAGATACCATCTCACCCTGGTCAGGATGGCAAAAATCCACAATACAAACAACACCAAATGCTGGAGAGGATGTGGAGAGAGGAGAACTCTCCTACATTGCTGGTGGGAGTGCAGGCTCATAAAACCACTCTGGCGAGCCGTCTGGCGATTCTTAAAGAAGTTAAATATTGAAATGCCATATGACCCTGCTATTCCACTTTTGGGAATAACCCCCCCCATACAGCAAAAATTCACCTCGATAGCACAAGCACGACCATGTTCATAACAGCACTGTTTACAATAGCAAAATCATGATATCAACCCAAATGTCCAACAGTTGACGAGTGGATAAGGAAAATATGGTACATTTATACAATGGAGTACTACTCAGCCATCAAAAATGATGAATTAATGAAATTTTCCAAGAAATGGATGGAATTAGAAACAATTATATTGAATGAAGTATCCCCGACACAGAAAATTAAGTGTTGTATGTATCAAACCCACTTAGAGGCATATTCAAAGGTAAATCTCTGTAATACCTACAGTAATTGCAAAGATTATAAACAGGAGGGAAGGGAAAGGAGGGCCTCACCAGAAACGAGGAGAGAGGGGACCATGTTACAGCAGAGAAAATAGGCCACCATCAAGGACTGCAAGTAAGTAATGAGACAACTGGTTAAGCTCACAGACTGTCCTTCCTCATCATTTGCAACTGAGTGGTCACCAGAAGGGGAGGGCATATAGTCTGGCAGATAATAAGTAACCATTTTGCAAATGGGAGTCTGACCGCCCCCTCACTGCAGTCTCCTATTTTTATTCCATCTACCTTTGAATAGACTCTTATAACAAGACTCTGATTTAACAGCTTTTTTATCTCTGGCCAGGAGGTGACATCCAATACCCACCAAGATGGACCCAAGGGCATTGCAGGAGCAGCAAAACTGAAAAAAAAATCAACAAACCATAATTCAGAACATCAGAGACTCTATATCAACCACCTGGAACTGGGCCAGCCTAATCTCTCCCCATCCTGAAACTCAGGGAAATTTGCGGAAGAGGGGGCGGTAAGATTGTACGAGTACAAGGATGAGAAGAGTAATAATATGCAAGATACTCCACACAAGTTAGGGCTGAAGCAATCATGATAAGACTTTGCAATGTCCAACACATTATTGACCCCACAAAGTCTAGCATGGACTAAAGGCACTAGGATCCTTGGAGGCTAGGGACTGACAGTCACAGTAGTGTTCCTAAGCTTAAGGGGAACGCAGGAAAGCGTTCTGGGAAATGTCCCTGGGTCCTTGCACCTCATCGGAGAGGAGGACCCAGAGGAGAGTTTGGCATGCACTTTAAAGGATGCTCCAGGGATAGGGGGAGGAGGCACTGGGAGATAGGGAGAGAGGGGGGAAAGGAAGAAGAAAAGAGGGAAGACAGCAAGGGGGTTCAGGGAGGAGTGGAGGGAGGGAGGGGACCGGTGTACCTATTAAGTTTGTATGAGCGGAAATAAAAAAAAAAAGAAAAGAAATAAGACAGTTTCTTACATTCGTTCCTCTGGTATATGTTAAGGGTGGATTGATATGGTTGGTTTCCACACTATGCCATCCTACTATGAAGTCCTAGAAGAGCAGGACCATATCAATGTAGTTGTCTCCACCTAGATCTGAGCCACTCTCAGAAGTGCACAAAGATATCTCTTAAAGATCACAGTCATTCAGCATGGGGATCCTTTTGCATGTTATTTCCAATAAATCACCATTTGTTCCTGGATTCCAGATGACATCGCCCTTGCATATACATGCATTCACATCGTAATTTCATGGTGATGTAAACATGATGATATAAACAAAATATTTTTGTGGTTTCAAGGATGAGTAACCTGAAGTTAGAGGAGATTCAGGAAGGAGTTCTACTGTATAAATAAGGAAGGGAAACGTTGCAAAAGATGTATGTATGCATTCTGTGATATGAGACTGGGCAATTATTTAATTGTGCTTTGGTTATTTGAAATAGACTAGACAATGGTAGAGAAATACTTAATACACATGCTGTGTGGTAACTCAGGGGGACAATCTATGAATAAATGAAACAAGACAAAACACCATCAAGTGGAAAACTTGTGACGTATGTCACCTGAGATTCTAAGATATCACAGGGGAAAGAGAATCATAAAAATACAATCTCATTTGTAAACATGACTTCTTTTCTCAACTAGGATTCTTAATGGAGTGTTGAGAAATGTTTAGCAACCTTCTCTCTAGGCTTTAAAAAAATCTCCTAAGCTATAACCAGAACATTTGCCAATTATAGTGGTGCACATGTTCTCACGGTGGTTGCATTCAAGGTACCAATCATTTCATTACTGGCTCATGCAGTGCTTAAAATTTCTACAGTGGTTTCTCACAAGCTGAAAGAGGCAGAGCCTTGCACACCACTGTATACAGAACATAACAGACTGTTTGGCATCTTCAAATGTACCTCATCATTATCTCAAGCATCATGTGTGTAGAGCCAAGCTCCTGAGGGTTCCCCTCGCCACTCCCTCAAAACCTTTTCCACCTGTGCTCTATCCTATCTCTGTTCATAACAGTCTCATCCTTCTAATTGTTTACAGACTCAAATTCTGTCTATCCTGATGTTTTTCCCACACCTTTTTTCCCTAAATCTGTCAAAAAACTTAACAGGTGTTACCTTTAAAATATATCCAACATCCAGTTACCTTTTATCGTTTCCATTATCTGAATCCATCATAAGAATCTTGGGGTATTTGCACTCATTCCCTGTATTTGTCAGATTAAAACTCTCTGGAAGAGCAGCAGAAATTATAACAAGCATCCCGAACGTGCACAGGCCTAGCATAGCAAAGGTTTCTGTCATTTTCCTTCCTGTCTGGTATAGGCCTCGAGGTGGCCCTGAGCAGCAAAGGTAAAGGATCCACGTGACATCTAACATCAACCCTGCTACTCAAGAGATCTTAGCTTTCAGCCACACCAGAAGAAAGGAAGAAGTGTATATAGAGCCTGTAGCAATCAGCAGCGAGGCCTGCAAATGACCTCCGTCTCTTCCACTCACAGTCCCATCCAGTGTCTAGACCAATGGCTCTGCCCAGAGCAGGAAGGCCGACCGTGTAGTCTTTGTGCAGACCTGGGAGGGAAGCACATTCCGTTTAGTCAGTATGCTGCACACCCTGCCCATCTCCTCACTAATGTCTCTGTTTCCAGTCTGGCCAATTCAAGTCTGTTCTCAACACCGCAGCCATTAAACTGCTGATTTCATAGTTGGTCATTGTGCAAGTCAGATGATTTAGTTCCTGTGTCCAAAAGCACCCAATGGCTTCACAACTTGTTCAAGATAAGCACACCCGAAAGCATTCATTTAGCTGCTTTGATGGCAAGCCTCCCGTTCCTTTTCTGATCTCCCTGCTTGCTGCTCTCCTACCCTCATTCCTTCTAATCATGCTAGACTCTGGCTGCCTGTTAGCATGCCAGGCATCTCACTGCTTTATACCATGGCATTTATTCTTCTTTTTGTTGGACACTCTTTACCCAGATGTTTGCCTGACTAACTCCCTCTCTGCCCTCCAAATAGTCCTTGAATGTCACTTTGCTTGGCCTCCCTATTTAAAATGTCAGCTTTTGGGAGTGGAGAGATGGCTCAGGGATTAAGACTCTGGCTCACAAGCAGGAGGACCTGAATTCAGATCCTAGGTGCCACGTAAAAATGCCAGGCAGAAATGGTGGCAGCCTGCACTTTTGGCCTTGGTGAGAAGAGCCTGGAAAAATCCCACAGCCAAGCAAAAAGGAGGTAGAAGCAATCCAGGATGAATCTCGAAGTCACCTTTGGTCTTCCACAGGGACACACAGTGCCCTCTGATAAACACACACACACACACACACACACACACACACACACACACAGAATAAGAGAGAGAGAGAAAGAGAGAGAGATAAATGCATCATTATCTACCCATCACAGGTGTTCAACAAATACTTGGTTAATGGATGAACAAATGACAGGCAAAATTGAAACATTTTTCTTATTTAATCATCTGTTTTGAAAACATTGATTCTTCATGGATTTTTCTCTTTATCAATTGCCTCACAAATGTAGGTGGATGATGCAATTTAAACTAATAAAATAGTTTGGTCCAAACTATTCTTCAGATTGTATTATTGAGTCTTTGAAAATCACATTGAGAGATGCTATTATTTTCTTCCATTTTTACACCTGAGACTTGGAGGAAGGCAGAAGTCATTCACCCTAGAGTGCATCCTGCAGAGGAGGCGAGTGGATCTGAACACAGATCTGTCCTAAGAGTAAAGGAACCAGGCATTGAGGTCACAGCCCTCTGATCTGTGTATAGGGAGAGTCAGACTCATCTGAAATTGAATGTGTTCCTCCAAATGAGCTTGTCTGAGCCTTTTCAATTCCTAGCATTTTTCATCCCTAGAGATAATATTGTTAATAAATCACTCTGAAAGTGGCTTTAGAATCCCAAATGCTCATGAGCAAAGACCTTGCCTGGGGCCACTAAGACAGTAAATAGGAAGCCATTGCTGCAAACCCATCTCCCCAGCTGTCTTGCGGCTTCCATTGTGTATCCCAAGGTGTCTGTGCTGAGTAATACCTCAGACAGGCAGAGCCACTGAACAGCCCTTTAGTGTGTTAAATACAAACCAAATCAAGGCACGAAAAGGACTGAGGCAGAAGATGTGGTAACTGGTTCATATCTTATGTGTGATCCCTGTGCTGTGACTAGCACATTACCAAACTGCCAAGCATTAGAGCAGAAGGAGCTTTGTATAATCTTACTGTTAGAACAGATCAGACCACATCCTCCTTGCAGCACCCTACCCTTACTCCTTCTTCCCCATGTTGTTACAGACACCTGACAGGTAGGCTCAGAACTCATCATGCAATCTTCAACATTAAGCAAGTTATTGCTCAGCATTGGCCAGGCCATAGTGGTGAGGACGACAGAGAAATCTATTATAGACTGAAAACTCTTCAAAAGCCATACTCCCCTGAGAGCTTGCAGCCTAACATCTCACGTTATTCAACTTTCCAGCATTTGACTTGCTACCAAAACATAGCTGACTCCCAGATTGCAGAGATGAACGAATGCATTGATGGCTGAGTAGACAGGTCAATAGATGTATGGATCAGATGGATGGATGGATGGATGGATGGATGGATGGATGGATGGATGGATGCGTGAATGCATGAATGCATGGATGCATCAATGCATCGATATGTGGATACATGGATAGTGAATGAGTAGGTGGTTCAATAGATGTATGGATTAGATAGATGGATGCATGAATGGATACATGAATGATTGAATGGGTAGGTACATGGATAGATGCATAATTGACAGAGAAACGAGAGAATATGGGTATGTGGAAGTTTGATATATAATAAACAGTGAACAAATAAGTATCTTCAATTCTAATTCTCATATTTTATATGATGTTCTCATTTCTAGTCCTCAGTTTTCTCATTTGCAAAATGCCTATAATTTCATTAGATTTAAAACATAAGCACATGATAGCTTCTTCAAGGTAGGTTTTCAACATGTTCCAACCTAAAAATGAGCAAATTTTTCATATGACTCTGTCTTTTCCTTCAGTTATATGGCTACCAGTGGCAGCTACTGAGTACTGGACAATAAGATGGCACTGATAACAATTTATTGCTGGATAAGATCTAATAGCTGATTGTAGAAACTTCCAAAGGTTTCTGTGATTTACTTTCTGCCGCTGAAGCATGTGAGAACTTCATCATCTGTTTGAGTGTTCTGTGTTCATTTCATGACATAGGAACAAACAGAGAGAGGCACACATGTCTCCGGGGACTCACCCCTGGTGACAGTGAAATGATTATGTGCGTCAGGAGCTTCATTTGGAATTAAAAGCCTCCAAAATCTCAATCAACTACTTGCAATGGTTGCTTGAACCAGTGACAGTAGAATGAGGGTAACTTTTAAAAAGGGGGAGGGGGACATCTGAAGGTGTACAGTGTCCAAAGGAATGAAAGGACACCTAAGACTGACCTCCAGTTTACACACACACACACACACACACACACACACACACATACACACACACACACACACATACACACACACACACATACACACACACACACACACACACACACACACACACACACACACACATGTACACCCTCACACACCAAAAATACGTGAATAAATAAGGAAAGAAAAGAACCATTTTCTAGTAAGGATGCTAGTTATATTCCAAGGTTCCAGGTGGACTTGAGCTTGGGAAGCACGGCTCAGTTCAGGAGATGGCACTCATAGTCTTACCATGACCTCTTCATACCCCACAACTTTTGCAGGATGTAGTGTCATCGTAGCAACTTCCTGTGCTGTTTGAAAGCTGAAACACTGTATCTATAGCTTTTGTTGTTGTTTTTTAATTAAAGGGAAAAAAAGGAATAGCAACCAGCCCTGGGCTCCCTTCCAACTCCCCAGCTGTAAAATGATCTTCTCTTCCCCTCAAGTAGCTGAGTGTTGAGAGGGACATTCATTGGAGGAGTGTTGACTGCATGTGAAAGGAACCAAGTTGCAGATACTTCGTAAGCACTTTTCGATATGTTGAGAAATGTGTGAAACTCCGATGGCAGGTGCAGGAGAAAGTGCCAATTAAAAATTAGCTGCCATGCACATTTATAGTTTGTGTTGTTGACTCCAGCGTTCTGCTGTTGCTTATTAAGGATGGAGTTGACAGGTAAATTTCCTCTGCTGGATTCTTCTACAGGTCACAAACTAATCGTGCACAGCTACTGAGATCCATCCAAGCTGTTTAATGAGTTCCTCTTTAGCTAGAGTTGCTGTAACTCAGCCCATTGGTTTTGTTAACAAAACTTTTCATTTAAATGATGCCTTTTGATGGTGCTCATGAATCACAGACATGCAAGCCTTTTACTGGTAGAGTTACTACAATTCACCTGGTCAATCTGGTCACTCTGTGTTCCAACAACATCTTGTCTCTGTATGCTCACATACATAGGCTGAGATCTCATTTCTTCTTATTTATTTACTTTGTGTGTGTTTGTGTTTGTCCAAAGGCACTGGAGTATGTATTCCTGTAAAGACCTTAGGGTGACTTTGGGAATCATTCTCAATTGCTCTACTTCCTCCTCTACCTCCTTGCTGCTGTGCCCTGGGGTTTCCCCAGCTCTACCTTCCAGGGCCAGAAGTGCAGACCACCACCATCCTCACCTGATATGGTATCTGGGATCTGATCTCTGGCCTTTCTGCTTGGAAGGCAGAGGACTAACCCCTGAGTATCTCTCTAGCCCAACATCTCATTTCTTTAACAATGACCCTCTCAGAATTTTTTTCTGCCAGCTGTGAAACTAAGTGAAAGAACAGTTTTAGGCATCCAACAGGATTTTTAGAAATCCTGGTCTTATCTGGTCTAGCTGCCAAGGAGTTCCCTTTCACAGAGTTCTGATTGAGGAAGGGCTGGAAACCCAGTGTGAGAGCACTTTCACTTATCCCCAGAGCCTTGTTCTCAGGCCCTCATGGGACCCTCCCCAGAAGTTAGTGCAATACAGCCTGGTAGTAGATGGTATCCTCCAGCCCTCAAGAAGTGAGAAGACCTCACCTGAAAGCTGCACAATCTAATGGAATTGTGATTGTCAGCTCCACAGTGTGTAGGAGTTCTGGGAGATCTTAATTAACATTGCAAGTCCTGTTCTTGAAGACAGCTAGAGATTCATCATTTCCAAGACACTCTCACTCAATGGAGATGACTTTTGATGATGAACTTTGAGAACAGAGAAAAAAATTCTCAGTTTTGATCTGAAAAAAAAAAAAAACCCCAACAACCATCTATGTTAACATTTGTTCTTTTACTTCTATTAATGGCAACAAACTTCTTGACTTGACACAATAGAAATATGTTTTCCTACAGTAATGGAGGCCAGAAATCTGGACTGAGTTTCAGTGTTCACAGGACCAGGCTGCCTGCAGAGGCTCTAGGAAGGATTCGATCTTGCCTCTTTGAGCATCTGATGGCTACTCAAATGCCTGGCTTCCATAGGTATATTCTCCTTCTCCTTTTCTATCGGTTGGGCATCTCTTTTTCTCCTACTTATAAGAACTATTGCAGATTGCATGTAGGGCTCCCCCATCTTATCTGGGTTCAATCTCAAGATCTTTACCCTAAACTCATGGCCTTTCTTCCTACAGACACATATTAACAGATTGCAGGACTTGGGACTGACATCTTTTGGAGAGATTATCTGCTTATTAGAGTATTCTTTTTGCAAAATACAAGCACTTCTGGTTCCTTTGTAATGATAGGAGGATCTCAAGTTCAAGCAGGATCAAGTTGCCCTTGAACCTTTCAAGAATAGAGAATGTTTCTCTTTCTCATAATAACTTATGTTTGCAGTGCCTTAAAACATCTCTCCTGCTGATTTGTAGATGTTTCATTTACTTTTCCTTTTTTACAGAAAGGATTGTTTAAAATAAGATTTCACTGTGCAGCTACAGGTTCACAGTGTAGACGAGGGTGGCTTTGAGCTTGTAACTGTTTTCCAACTACTGGGATTACAGGTATGTACAAGCATGCCCAGTCTGGACAGTGCCTTCAATGATCAACATTTTCTGACCTGTCTTATTTTAATTTGAGTCATAGAAAAATCAGAAAAAAAAATTACGCTGATCAAGTAATTATCAGCATAAAGTCAATAGGTGAACATTGTTGAACAAAAAATTTCAGGAATAAGAAATTCTATTTCCAGATTGGCTTGTGATAAAACTCCTAAAAGAAGAAAGTTACAGGATCAAAGTTTTATGTTAAATAGCATTCCAAGAAAGTGACATTACTTGATGCTTACTCATCTATTCATTTACTTATAAATTCTTTTTTAAAATATTTATTTTTGTTACAGAGTGAATGAGGGAGAGGGCAAGAGAGAAAGGGAACAAGAGAGGGAGACACAAATGTCGTAGTGTGCAAGTGGAGGTTAGAGAACAACTTTCCAAAGTTGGTATCAGGGTTTGAATGTGAGTTGTTCCACGGGCTTGTGTGCTTCCATCCTTAGCTGTTATTAATGTTTGGGAAGGTCATGGAACCTTTAGGAGTGGAGATTGCTGAAGGAAGGTATGTCACAAGGGGGACCTTGAGGTTGGTTAGCCTGCCCTGTGTCCACTAGCAGTGTGTTATCAGTCTTCTGCTTGCTCTCTTGGTCTCCGTGATGATGTGTGCAGTGACCTAAACCTCCTCCAGCTTCTGTCACCTGTCACACTTTCCACTATAGAATTCTATCTTAATGGATTTTGTCTCCCTCTGGAACTGTAAACCAAATAAATTCCACTTTCTCTCCTTACATTGCTTGAGTCTGAGTGTTATCTCATAGCAACAGAGAAGAGTAATTGTGACAGTTGGTTATCTCCTTGCATCTTGTACACTTCCAGATACTGAACCTAGGTTTGCAACCAGGTGTCTTTATGCCCTGAGTCATCTCACTGGTCTGCATTCTTCTATTGAGTCACATATAATACATCTTGTTCAAGGGGCAGTGAAAGCTAGAGAAATGTCAACCTATAGTGCTAGATATGGTAGCATATGTAAACCTAGCACTTGGTAGGTTGAGGCAGGAGGATTGCAAGCTTGAGACCTTCCTAATCTAGATAGTGGGACCCTGCCTCAAAGAAAAGAGAGGATGAGTGAGATACTGTATCCTTAAGCCAGAGCCATTAAAAACCATCTGCTGAATCATGTTGTCTTATAAGCTCAAGCTACAGCTGTCAGCAACTATGAAAGCTTAGAAAGCCATAAAGAGCACCTCAAAGATAAAAGGGACAAGTCCATGGAAAAGTCACTTGCATGTATTACTATACAGCATTTGTATGAGGATTCCATGTGCTGTTTCAGTAGTTCATGTCTAATTTCCAAAGAGCATTGATTTTTATTTTATTTACCAATTATGTGGAACAGGGAAAAGTCATGGTCTAATACAACCTACATTATCTGATGTATCTTAGAAAACACAGAATAGAAGAATTTTAAATATATTCTGAGTTTAAATTGCTGCATGCCTATATGGTTATAACCTCCTTGCTTTTTAGTTTGACTCAGTTCATTCTTTAAGGACTGCTAAATTCCATTTCATTTTGCAAACATGGGAAGCATAATCTAATCATCATGTAGCACAATTAGCAATCCATCATTTAAGGGATTCACAGTCCAGGTCCACTCGGTGGGTAATTGCAACAATTAGCTCCTTGTACTTTCCTATAGGAGAGTCTGGCTTTCATGAGCACAATGTTGGGTTTGGCAGATTACAACTAGTATTCAAAGTAGAAGCAGAATTTTTTTTTACTTAAATGAAAAGTGAATATTTTTTTCACCTACCTGTATGCACAGGCTACATAATGGTGCTCCTCACACTATATAAAACTTCCATGAGTGGCAAAACTCGAAATTTGGTCTTTCCCCTAAAAAAGCCATCAGAGAAGTTGCTTGTCTGTGCACTTAAATCAGCTGTATAGTAGGAAGCTGAAAACATGAGAAATCTTATCCTTCTATTGATTTGGTTTTGTTTACCCTGATGCTAGGCAAAATAAAATGACATTTGAGCATGTGGTAATTAAAAATAAGGATATGTGTTTAAAACCATCAGTAGGGTGTCCTCTGCTATGACTTCATTCATTGTAGGGATGACAATGGACTCATTATCAATGTAGATAATTGAAAAATGATCATTGTGTGAGAAAGAGATGGATGGACAGATAGATAGATGGAGGGATGGATGAATGGACATTTCTAATATCTTATTGTGTGCTGGCCATTATTCTAAGTACATTAAATGTGCTGTAGTGATATTCTGATTTTAAGCTTACAACAGTCTTACATTTTATAGTTTGAAACAGACAAGGTTTTGCAAGTAAAGTTCCCAAGAAGGGAGGAAGTGAAGGTAAATATGAGCCTGGGAATCTGGGACACCAATCTTTTATTCATTTGCTTAGCAATTCTTTGCTTCAACATTGATTGAATACCCACTATGTGTCTGGAGCTGTGCTGGACTGTGAGGATAACTATCCACCAGGAAAACAAACAAGGAGACACACATCTTAAGAGTATCTGGAAGGAACAAGCTAGTACTAAGATACAGGACAGAGGTGGTGTGTGTTCACTGGTTGGAGGACGGTTCTCTGAGGGGCTGTTGAAGTTGAGAGCGAAAGCAGAAGGTGCTATCAGCCAAGAGCAAGCAGAGAAGGCCGAGCAGCTTACACAACATTCAGAGCCAGAGATGCTTCCTGCGGGAGCAGGAGAAAGAAACTATCCATGCTGTTTCTTTTTTCAATCAAGCAGGGATGATTTTATAGATGAACATAGATACTGGACTCATGTGGAAGGACTGAAGGTCTCACAGGGAAATGTGTCCATTCTCAGCACAGTGTCCAGAGCCCCTCTGTTTGAGTGCATGGTGCACATAACTTAAATCCAAGAGATCCATTTTATCAGGGTCTGCATGGGTCACACAGTTGGCTGACAGAAGGATAGGAACAACGATTACCGATTCAGCTCAGTCCATAATGGGCAGAGCCAGAATTAACCTCTATGATGGGCAAAGCCAGAATTAACCTCTATGATGGGCAAAGCCAGAATTAACCTCTATGATGGGCAAAGCCAGAATTAACCTCTATGATGGGCAAAGCCAGAATTAACCTCTATGATGGGCAAAGCCGGAATTAACCTCTATTCCGCAGTCTAGGTGCATTGCTCAGAGGCCTCAGGGTAGAAGGACCTCAAGGGGTGTTTTAGTTTGATGGTTTCAAAAAGTCAAGTAAACACACGGGACTTTTGCAAACTATGGGAAAAAGGTCAACAAACTATGAAAAAGACAAGGATCAAAACCAGGCTGCCACCATTTTTGTAAACTTTGTAACCAGTAAATTATCAAGTTAAAAACAAGATTTTGTGGCACCAGAAAATGCTATGAAATTCAAATTTCAATGTCCATCAAAGCTGCTTTATTGAATCATAGCCAAGTCCAAGACTACTTTTGAGCAACAGTGGCAGAATTGAAAAGTTATAAAGATTAACTGTTTTGCCTTGCAGAAAACATTGACCCTTAGCATAGGTGCCTGGGTAGGATTATGAGTATCACACGGGGACATAGAGCTCAGTTGCAAGGTCCAGGAATGTCTTCCAGAAGCTAAAGCAAGGGCTGGCTCTTTAGTATGAACAGTGAATCAAGCAAGAAAAGAGGACTTGGTAGAGGAGGCTGTAATCCCAGCTGGGAGATTAGGACAGGAGAATCACAAAATCTAGGCATACTGCTTTGCGATCTGGAAAAGACAGCGGGGAATATACCTCAATAGTAACATGTACAAGACCTTAAGGTTCAAGTTCCAATAGAAAGAAAGAGAAAGAATGCAAGAGAGAAAGAGAGAAAAAGATACAAAGAAAGATACAAAGAGGGGACTGGAGAGGTGGCTCAGGGGTTAAGCCTCCGCCTTGCAGGCAGAAGATCCCGAGTTCGGATCCCAGATCCCACGTATAGACGCCAGACGGAAGCGGGGGCCGCCTGCGCTTCTGGTCCTGGTAGGGCGGAGCCTGTGAATCCCGGGGCAGAAGGAGGTGGAGGCGTCCATGGTGGTTCGCGAATTCATCCGTGGTTCTACATATACACAGACACACACACACACACACACACACACACACACAGAGACACGCGCGCGCGCACATACACACAGTTGAATAAATAATAATAATAATAATAAAAGAAGAAAGATACAAAGAGAGAAAGAAGGAAAGCAAATAAGGAAGGAAGGAAGGAAGGAAGGAAGGAAGGAAGGAAGGAAGGAAGGAAGGAAGGAAAGAGGGAGGGAGGGAGGAAAAGGGAGGGAGGAAAGGAGGAAAAGGAAGGGAGGGAGGGAGGGAGGGAGGGAGGGAGAGAGGGAGGGAGGGAGGGAAAGGGAGGGAGGGAGGAAGAAAGAAGAGGAGGGGAGGAAGGAGGAAGGATCGAAAGGAGGAAGGAGGAAGAAAAAAGGAGGAAGGGCAAAAGGTCTGCTGTTTCCTTTGGCCATAATTAAGGAGATTGCCAGCCTTAAGAAGCATGAAGACAAACACATACGGAGAGAAGGATTTCAGTATCTATGAGTCCTAACAGACAGGTCGGATCACTGCTCCTATTTCCAACGTCCATAGCATCACATTGCCAGGCTCAGTTCCTTACCAATTAAATGGGATAGAGAAAAAGGGCCATTAATTCAGAGCTGAGCACTGGGAGCTGGAGAATTCTGGGACAGTCCTATGAAGAAAGAGGAAGGAAGGAAAGAAGCAGAAGCAAAGGAGTAAGAGAAAAGATCTGCCAGACTGAAGAGCTAGGCCCTTCCCTAGCTTCGGAGCTACCTGAGCAGACTCATCCTCATCCTGCTAGTTAGCAATGAAATTTCCACTTAATTATCAGGGGGCCATTTTCTCAAGCCTATGGACTCAGTAGAAGAGGATTTTCAAGAACTTAAGAAGCTTTTAATGTTCTCAAGTTTGTGCTGAAATTGTGCTTCTCTGTGTCAAACTGGAATAGAAGCAGCCTTCAAGAAAATTAAATCCAATCTTGGCATTTTTCTCATTAAATACCTGAGCAACCCAATCCCAAAGGCCCATAGGAGTACCACAGGAGGCAGAGCAGGTGATTAGTAGCTGTAGAAGCATTGAGAAGATGCCCACAGCCCATGACTTTTAATTAATGTCATGGTATCTCGCCAGTTATCTCAAGCATCTTCAGGAAGTGGAAGAGTGAGTCTTTGCATATAGTTCTGTTTAATGCAGATGGGGAAGAGAAACACTCATCCAGTAGTTAAATTATAAGATTCCCGGAAGTGACTGAATAACCCCCATCTTTTTAAATAATATTTGTTTCTTCTTTGACAATCTTGTACAGGTGTACAATGCATTCGATCACTCCTCACCACTCTCTGCCCTCCGTAACAATTCCCTCTCCCACCTTTATGCCCCCCTTCTAAAAAAAAACTTGGACTATAATATAAAACAATATATGAGCAATAAGAGAAAATACAATTAGAATATAGATAGCCATTGTGATTGAGCTTCCAGCTTCACATGGTTGGGAACCTAAGATAGGTGTCCTGTAAGGCCAAGTGAGCCCAAGGTTTGAGCACATGGAATGCAGTGCACAGGAGGCTGTCGATGGTGTGAACACGTGGTATGAACAGCCCTTGGGAATTCACTAAGTTAATCCTCATTCAAATATCCAAGGTCAGAACACAAAGCACAAACCCAGCGTCTCTCATCTCTGCCACAGCTGGATGCTCATGCTACACAGCAACTACATATGTAGTGCACATTTCATTTCCTACACTTTCAAGCCAACATCAGAATAATGGGCTTGACTTTCAGAGATTTCAAGATTTATAAACATCACAAATGGATAAATGCATTCAATTATTCCTGCTTTTATCCACAATCGCATCTGGAGATTCAGCAGCTCTTCTAAAGTTGAAATGGATTTTAGTTACTGGTTGTGTGGGGGTCTCAGGGAGAAGTTCTCATTTGATCTCTGGCTGTTTTAGTTACCTTTCCTTTTGCTGGTGTGAGACAGTAGTTGCGTACTACTTATAGAAAAAGGGGGGATTTTTTTTTTGGTTCACGGTTCCAGAGGGGATATAATCCATCATGGCAGAATGGCATAGCAGAAGGCATGGTTAGAGATAGCAACAAGGGATGCTTCAGGGCACCGCAGCCATCCTCAGGAGCCAAAAAGACTAGAAGAAACTGAGGGAAGCAGGGATGGGCTACCAAACCTCCAGGCCCACACCCTGGGATTTGTCTTCCTCCAACAAGATTCCACTTCTCAAAGGTGCCACGACTTCCCAAATATTAACACCAGTTACGGATGCAAACACATGAGTCTGTGGGGAACAACTTACATTCAAATCAGGACACGGGCCATTAGCTGCTTCTTCTATAATTGAAACTCCCCCAGCATCTTTAAAAATAAGACTTTTTTTCCCAAAACTGTGAGATACAAGGAAGGAAGGGTTCTCTGCTTACACACAGGATGATATGAATGTGTTGTGATTTTTATGGACAACATAGGATTTAAAAAGTAATAGAATTACATCATGAGAAAATTATTCCCTTATATCCAATTCATTTCATATGGTTTCTTCACTGAGAAGAGAGTTAATTCTGGACTACCTATAAGATTTGCTAATCTCGCTTTAAAAATAAAAAAAAGCAGACCTATACTAATTTCTTTCTGTATTGAGTCGCTACATTTAGCAAATGGAAGTATTGAATGCAATCAGATTTTAATTTTGGACAAACAAAAATCATTTTGTGACGTGTTCTATGTAACGTTTAGACATACTTCTGCTTAAAAATTGCTTCCTTATCTGAAATGCAAATTTAACTAAGCATCCTGTATTTTCTAATCTGGAAATTCTATTTCCAAAGACAATGGTAGCTAGCTAAAATTCTTAAAATATTGCTTTGGTTTCATTATATTGATAATCTCTTTGGTGTTAGATAACATCATTGAGTGAATACAATCTTTTCTCCCATCTACAAACCAAGCATCCTTCTCTGTGATGTTTATGTTGGGATAGGTCATACGACTTTCTTTGGCCAATTATAGACACAGTGGCGCATTCCAGTCTGGAACCACAGGCAGCCTCTGACTCTTATCTAGGTTCTAGCATGAGATGAGCCTGATCAGTTAAGAGTGACTAGATCAACTGCGGGTCCATGTTTGGGAGAATCAGTGCATACTTTAAGCCACTGAATTCATGTGGATTATTATGAGAATAGCTGAAAATTTCTTATTTATGGAAAGCATGTATATTCTTTTAGAATGATGATAAGCTTCTTTAAAAAATAAAGTATTTTATATAAACTTATAAATTGACTTAAATAAAAATATTGACATGTCAGGCTATATGTTGCATGGCTATGTCAAAGGTTTTGGAGATAATGCCTGAGTGATTTCCTAGTGTTGGGTAAGTCTCACTTAATGAATTACATGGTCCCTCCCAGCCTCAGTTTTAGACATAGAGACTGGAACACTTGCAAGGAACAAAAGCTACCTTTAGCTCAGACCCTACAGAATCACTGAGTGTTGAGTTCGTTGGAAGGAGAGGCTGGAAAGAAACCTTACCTTTCCCAGGTGCCTGGTTTTTACAGTTACTTTCTATGCTGCTGTGAGATAATATTCATATACAATTTGGGGGGAGAAAAGGGGATTTATTTGGCTTATAGTTCCAGAGGGGAGACACAGTCCATTAAGGGAGAAAAGGTGCTGCTGGCTGGCAGAAGCTAGAGGTAGCTCAGATCACCACACACATCATGGAGAAAAGAGAGCAAGCTACAGACGGCTGGATAAGACTACCACTGGAAGCAGGACAGAACTAACCAACCCCAAGGCTGGGCCCTTGTGACATCCCTTCCTCCAGCAAGGCTTCACCTACCAAAGTTGCCACAATCTTCTCCAACATTAATATCAACTAAGGATGCAAACACAGAAGCCTGTGGGAGACAACTCATACTCAAACCAGGATGCACCTGTTGTTTTCTAAAGTGAAATGCCTGCAACGTGAGCCATTAAACACAGGGCACTGTGCAAACCAGTGCAGAGATTTATTTAAAGTTAACTGTGCCTGGGTCAAGCAGAAAAGATTTTTTCAAGGATATAGCAGACCTGTCATCCTTCCTGCTGCATCTGTGACTGGTCATTGTCATTGTGCGGCGAACAGAGGAGAAATCTTACAAAATCAATAAGAAAGAAAAATAGAGATTAACTAAAGTCAAAGCTGGTCCTTGGAGTAGAACAATGTAAACAAGCAAAATATAGATTGAGATCCAGAGAAGGCCAATCTATAGGACAAAACGGAGACCAGTGCCTGCGAGTGCACATGGGAAAATGGAGTAACTCGATGGCTACACCTCAGCAGGCCGGGGGTCTTTGGGAGCTGATGACAAGCTTGTTTAATTACAATGTGATAATGTTTGCATAATCTTGTAAGCTTGTATAAAGCACTTA
This sequence comes from Typhlomys cinereus, assembly GCA_023101885.1. Classification (NCBI taxonomy): domain Eukaryota; kingdom Metazoa; phylum Chordata; class Mammalia; order Rodentia; family Platacanthomyidae; genus Typhlomys; species Typhlomys cinereus. Next base: position 845,946 of record JALPQD010000183.1, on the reverse strand, counting down.
AAACAAGTAAGTTTCATAACACAAAAATTCTATCTCAAATTAAGCTATTAAGAAATATACAGAGAACTGGCCACAGATGCAGTGAGCTGACAGTAAGGATATTAACAGTGGACACAGTGAATACTATGGATTATCACTAATTTGTTGCTATTGGTTTCTGTACGCCTGATTGAAAAGGGAAATTTCTAGAGAATTGATATGAGTAAATGATTTGAATAATCCAGTACTTAGTGGTAAATGATAGTCAAAGGCTATTTTCTAAAATAATCCCAGGACTTTACAGATAGTTATATCAAACTTTCCAAATAATAATGAAATCTTATAGGAGTAGTGAAGGAGAAAATAAAGCCAAAGCTGTACAGCTCAATTTATTAAGTCAGTGTATTTTAAATTCCAAATATAGATAAAGATGAGAACAGGAAAAAATGCTAGAAACTTTAAGTACAATTCATTTCTAAATATAAGTATAAAATGAATTAGTTTGCTCAATTCAGCAGTATATGAAATATGTATCATGGTCAGGTGGAACTTATCTCAGAATATAAAATATTGTTATATAATGGGAAACTCATGATTATGGCAAGCGAGGTGGAAAAATTTGAAAGGCTTCTGCATTTTCAAGAGTAAGCTGAAAATGCTAGGACACATTCTAGGGAACTTAGACTCAGAGCCATAAGAGATACAGCACACAGGTGTACTGCTGAGATATTTTGGCTGTGGAGGGACTGGAGAGCAGGGTGTCCATTTCTACAACATGGATGGATGTGCCAGTGTGGACTCCCAATGGGGCATGAAGAGGCAGAGCAATACAGAGCTTATAAACAGAAAAATAGAATACCAGACAGACTAAGATAGATAACACAGTCTTGTGTGGCATTAAAAATACATGCACAGACAACAGTGCACAGTTTGCAATAATATATATAGAAAATACACTGAACACATTAACACACTGAGGGGGAGAGACATGAGGGGAAGTATGCTTAGATTAATGAATCAATAGATCAAGTCAACAGCCCAGTAAGAAACATGACCACTTACCAGGAACTGAAGAGTGTGGTTGACCCGCCCTCTGCAGTGGGGCCGACGGAATCCTGATCCCTTCCAGAAGTTCTTTCTGAGACTCAAGTCATTCCCTCCCTTTGCTCAAGACCATTTTGTTTAATATTTGACCAGATCAATTTTACACATGGATGGAGTTGCCCAGTGTTAAAAATCAAAGTTTTTGGACTTTAGAAGTTTAATAGGCAGAGAGAGAGAGAGAGAGAGAGAGAGAGAGAGAGAGAGAGAGAGAGAGAGAGAGAAATTGAGAGCAAAAGAGAGATTGAGATTTTTGTATTTAACCTAGAAACCAATGGAATCCTTTAATATGAGATTTTCTAAAATGGGAAGTGTCAAAAATCAAAGTCTAGGTGTCTTCAAAGCCTTGTTAGCAAAATCAAGCAGGTTGTCAGCCATATCTGTCTATGCCAGGATGATATGCATACATTTATAAGCAGTACCTACCATGCATAATCCATTTGTCTTAGAACTAGGACACATCCTCATGAGCAATAGCCCCCACCTTTCTCTTTCTCTAAAGGGTCTATTTATTTATTTTTCCTAATTTTATCCATTTAATTTCATTGTCATAGATAGCTATGCATCCGTTTGTGTATTGTGGCTTTTTGCAGAGTGATAAGCCATTGTAATTCCTGAGGACCTTTCACCAATCCTTCCCAAGAACCAGCATTTACTCACCATCTTGAGGGCACTACCACACAGTCATCTCATACACGAAGCCAGGATGTGCACCAAGACTTGAAACATAACATTGCATAACATATTTCCCCCATAGCACCTGAAATCTCTCCTTCTGTCACTCATCCTTATGCAATTGTTTCCCATATTCATCCTATTTCTCTTGAAGCAAACATTTCTGAGTCATAACATCTTAAGAATATAACGTATTGCTTTAAATACATGGAACACCTGCTAAGAACACAATGGTTTGTTAAGCAGTAAGAAGGTTTGAAAGTCAACTCAGGCCCATACCTCACACAAACTTGTCAGAACTGATGGGTCAGAACTTGGGCATGGAGAGTGAAAGCGTCAAGTAGATGTTTGTTTGGGGTAGGAAGCTAAGGGAGCTATTCCCAAAGTGTGAGCCTCAGATACAGCAGTACCATCATGCAATTATTCAGCTTCTCTCCTGGTTAAGCGAAGAATACAATGGAAATGGTCAATGAGGTTGGGTGGGAGAGAGAGTGTCCATTCATTCATTCAAGACCATGTATGAGAATGTGCTATGTACCAGAGACTCTATAGTAAAGCCTGATGGGGGGGGGGCAAGGCAGAGTTTTGGGTCTTTAGACCTCACCCAGGCAAGATGATCCCATCCAGAAAAAACTAATAGTCTAACAACAGGAGAGCACCTCCACTTTTATCAGCCACCCCCTTACAGATCCCTGAGTCTTCACTCCGGAGACAAGTTGTGTTTCCTTTTTCAGCTGGGACTGTCAACCACCCAGTAACGAGACAAGCACACAGTGTAGCAGCCGCATCTCCCTTGCCACTCTCTGACAGTGCTCAGAACCATTTGTTACATGGCTGAACAATGAGCTCGAAGCCTCAGCAAGGTAGCAATTAGGAAAACCCCAGCATTTCTTCATTTACCTCAGTGGAATTTGTCATTGCTGACAGTTTTCGAAATTACAGTGTTAAGTCCTCACCTGAGTGTTCCTGGCTTATTTAAAAACTCATTAACTAGAAAATAATGAGGAAAATGCATGCCCCTAAATGATAACTTACCAAGGTGGGCAGTGTCTGGAGTCTACAGGGATTCTTTCTTAGGTATTTCTTTCTGTCCGTCATTACTGTTGGTATTTGATACCTACTGAATTTCAGATTTATTTTTGCTTTTTTTTTGTTCTTTGGCTATAAACAACACACTACATTTGTTGTATGTAAGATGAGACATTTCTTCAAATTATGAAATAGAAGTTGAAGAAAAGTCTGCACCTTTATGTTAGGCTTTACTGGGAAAACAGATGTTTATTCCCATGAGTGAAACATGTCCAGGGTGACAGTGATTCACAAGCCATGTCTAATTGACTTTGAAAGCTATGCTAACTGAAAATGTTAAAATCTAAAGTCTCTTTGCTGAAAAATTGGATATGATTCTTCTCACAGCTCATTGTAATAGAAATATCTTTTATTTAGTATAGTGCCTAAGAAAACAACTAGCTCTGGCTCAGGAATCAGGACAGGGGCTTATAGTAGCCCTCAAATTAATTTCTTAGATGACTGTGTTAGCTAGTATGGGCTCTATATTGCTGAAATAACAGATGAAGTCAGGTCAACAACACAGGTAGTAAGTATGTCCTAACAATGCCTTGTCTCTCGTTCATGCTGTTAGGAGCTGGTTGTCACTCTGCCTCCCTACATCCTTGATCTACAACCAAGAATGAAGGAAAAGTTCCTACCTGGAATTGCTTAGCATATAGATAGAGAGACCATGGCAGAACCACTTGCCAGCTCTTTATGTGCCTACTTGAAAGTGACACACATGGTGTCTGCTTCATTATCACTGGCCAAAGAGAAAAACATAGCCAGATATTGGCAGAGGAGTGAAGAGAGAAAACCATGCCATGTTGGGGGGGCAGGAAATGTTCAGAGTCGCTGTCTCCCATGGCGGTAACTTCTGGCAAGGCAATGACTTCGTCATCTGTGAAAGAGGAAATAGAGGTGTCTCTTAAACCACTGTGCTTGTGCTGATAAGAATGAGTCAGGTTTGAGAAACTGGAAATGATACGTGTTGGGGAAAATTAGACTGAGATGAGCTGTTGAGTGGAACAAATGTCTGAACTGTTCAGTGCTTCTGGACAGTACGTTACAGTGCCTGTATCTCACTGGGTAAAAAGAATAATGATGGCTGATTCTGAAAGAGACTTTCACAGTGATGAAATAAGCTAACCAAAGGACAAGACGTCAGCCATGCCAAACTGATCACAGAGCCAGAGATTCCCCACAACTGAAGGAAGACACCTCCTTCTACATCAGAATACTCCCTTATTCACATCCATGGGAAATCTGGTTCACAGTGTTTAAGTCTGTGGTGTTTTGTTTTGCTGTTTATGGTAGAGGGGAAATATGGGTTATTTTAGTGGTGATTTTTGTAATTTTTTAGTTTGAATTTTTGAGTTAGGGTCTTATTATGTAGCTTAGGCTGGCCCAGAACTTGCTTTGTAACCCAGGTTGGCCTTAACTGCTTCATTCTCTTACCTCAGTTTCCCAAATACTAGGACTGAAAATGTCCAGGTTTAAGTCTGTATTATTAAGGGAGTAGGAAAAGAAAAAGGAAAGAGAAAGATCTCAGGGATTTCCAGACTAGTCTACTGCAGAGACACAGTGAGTTATACGATGGGCTTTCATGTGCTTAGAATTTTGGAACACTACGAAGCTGCTGTGGTTGGTGTCAGAAAGTAAAAACATCCACATCACAAGTTGAACTCTATGAATCTTCTCTAGGGAGCTGATTTGGATGATATTTGTATAGCAATTTGAAAACAGTATACAGATAAGAATGGAACTTTCTAGCACTGTGAAATGTGACCAAATGTTTAACAGAGATAGAACCAAGGCAGAAGGGGAAAAGCACATGATTTCCAGGCCCCATGGGCTTCATGATGGATTTGGGAGAAGGTATGTGGGGCTGCCGAAGATGAGCTGCCAAGTGAGCACTGTCTTCCTTGAGCAAAATAAGGCAAATCACACGTAGGCCTGCTTTGGGCAGAAAAAAAAGTGATAATTGGACACAGAAAGCAGTTATTTCAAGCATCTGCTCAATGATCTCACGCATTCTTGTACACCTGTGCATTCTGCCACGTAGAAGCTGGCTCAGTGGATGTTTTCAACGATAAAGGCCAAGGTACTTGCCACACAATCAAGAGTTGGGCACCAGGAGAAAAGAGCCGGGTTCAATTTCCCAGCTGAGCAGCCTTTTCTTCTGCTTTGTCCAGAGAGTCCTTTCACTGATGAATAAAGCTGTTTGTTTCCGTAGGGGTGTCTGAGAGCAAGCAGGTGGCTGTGATATATACCTCTGCCCTGGGGAGCAGATACAGCGGGAAGAAAAATGAAGGGATTTGCGGAGCCCTGGTTGCAGAATAGAGACCTCAACCCAAGGAAGCAGGAAGAAGCATTCATCTTGGTCCCATCAGCATGCACTCTTCCCTAGCAGCTCTCAAGACCTGCATCTTAAGCTCTGTTGGGATGGTTTAGGAATCAGAATAGCTCAATCGTTCACATTAGCACTTAGAGCTGCCTAACTCTGCATCGTGGCGGGTGATTCTTCCATGCATGTGTACTTGCACCCCTGGTTTATATAATCAGATGCTAATAGCAACTCCCTGCCCAAGATCACGCGATCAAAACTGTTTGCTATCAGCACCATGTCCCCTGCAGGCAGGAGCTACATTCGGTTGAAAAGCAATGATCTAAAAAATGTGATTGTGGAGACACCTGAGCCCATGGGCTGTTGGCTACAGCAGGCAAACACGTGGCTTTACAGCCATGAGCTTTGGCTTATTGTGTGTTTAAGCACACACAAGAATGATCAAGAGTCTGTCTCTCCCAGGTTAGTAATTACCTCTGTTGTTATTAATTTTCCCAAACAACTCAATAGTCACTGCTATCTGAAACCCTCTGCCACAGCTGATTGATTTTGCTCCCCTATTGTTTCTAATTTCATGTAATGTCTGATTACACAGAGAAGTATTCAATACAATCCTTGCATAAGAGTCATTACAAATGGGCTTACTCCTAAGTGGGAACGGACAAAGGGTTATATATTACTTTATTGAAATGAATGTTTTACTGGAAGTAAAATGCTTGAACAACCCCACAAACAGATTGCCTGAGACGAAAAGCCACCATAAGTCAATATGGGACCTAATGATTTTTAAATATTCTAAGGATGCTTATTTATGACACGTGTTCATTCTGGTTGTATGAGTTAGAGCAGCGGTCATTCAATAAAAACACACTTAAGTAATGTATGTAATTCTTCTCTCTGGGGTTCTTGTGGTGCATCTGTTGGAGGTAGATTGGGGACCCCTGCCCATTGGGGACAGACCTTGACAGATACAAGACAAAAGGAATGACCTTTCAGTCTAGTGAATATCTGAGTCCCTGAAAAACAATCATGCAGGTGCATGGCATGTCCCCTTGTTTAGCTCACCAGATGCCCTACTATGTGCTATATCACCAGAAGGTCTCAGAACCCCTGAAGCTATGAACCAATCAGACAGATAGAGGATGATAACAGACAGTACAGGGATGAGTGAGAGACCATGAAGAAAGAGCCAGTCCTTTACAACCAGCTACCATATGATATGCAGATACCAAGAGAGACATTTGGGGTTCTCTCTAAGATGGGAAGTGCTTCTTCCCAAGGACTATGTTTTTGGTTTCAGGAGCTGACCTCCCAGTTAAATACTAGGATTTACCATTTCCAAAAAGCCAGGAAGATATGCTTTTCTCTATCACCATGTGCAAATAGGTCTTGCCTAGGATGGTTATGTGGTTATCTGTGCCCAGCACAGATTTTGTAGCTAGACTGCCTAAGTTCAAATCTTCATCCTGCCACTTAGTAGTTGGGCAATTGCTTTATCTTCTAGGATAAAGAAGATACAATCATAGGTATATGTGTGGATTAGATGAGCATAACGTTTCCAGAATAGAGCCTGACCCATAATGAATGTCTTATGCCATTGATAAGACTACATTTAACAGTTTAGTCTGGTTTTATTTAAAGTCCTTTTAGACTAAGCTCCTTCTGCATAGGGTTTCCGTGTTTAGCAAGCGAAAGCACAGAATGTTCTGATAAATTTTAATGTCAAGTTAAAAAATAATTTGAGTATAAATATGCTGTCGCAGTTACTCTGCATGATTGCTGATAAAATCACCATCAAATAGCTTAAAGGAACAAGGGGTTTATTTTCTTACAATAGTCCAGTTACAGTTCTCAGTCCAGCTTGATGGGGGAGCTCACACCAACACCAGGGCTAAGGGAAATGGCCACACCATCTCTACATAATGGCTGAGAGAGGGTTGATCCTTGCCAGATCAGCATGTCTGGCCAAGTGTACACAAGGATGCCAACTCTCTCAACCAGCTCTCTGACTTTTATTCACCTGTCCAGGGCCACCATGGACTGGATCTTCCCCATCAATTAGACAATCTCTTGCAGGTTCGCTCTGGGCTTAACTCAACTATTGACTCTCTATGAATGTGCTCAGAGCTCCAACCCTCAACCATCAAGTTGATACCTGTGCCTAACTATAACATATGTCCCATGCAGTCTTGAAAGAGATTTTTAGTTAAGAAAAAGGAAATCTTGATAACAACTCTGTTGTTACTGACCATCATTTCCTGAGACATAAGTGTGTCTGATTCTATGTCTTTGACATTTTCATGATCATCTTTCCTACTAACAGACTTTGTTCTTTTGCAGTTCTGTGCATGTCTTAATGCATTCTGCTGACTTTCTCCCTGGCCTCTTTTATCTCCCTCACAACCCCTGCCAGCCACCTTCTTTCCTATAGATCTCTTTCTCGTATTCATGAGTTTCATTTCATGTCCTATAGAGTTTAACGAGATTGTTTGTACGACCATGGATTTGGCATTATCTATTGGTACCTGGTGGGGTCCTCCGTAGGTACACACCTGGATACTATCCTCCTACTTTCAGGATCTGTTAGTTTCTGCAGTAGATAGCAGTACCATCCTCTATGCCCCTCCCTCTCCCAGGGCCCAGGGTCAGTAACATTAAACACTGAAAAGTCATGATTGGTAAGACTGTGCTGTGCTTAGAAGACAGAATTTTACAGCCCTTCTCCCTGTCGTCCATTTCTTCCATTCTTTCTGCCCCTTCTTCTGAGATGGTCCCCAAGCCTTAGTGTGCAGTGGTAACATTTTTCACTCATTCCACATGACAGAGGTTTCTGACCCTCACTAATAATAAACTCCCTCTACCTTGCACAAATATATATACGACTCTTCAAATATCTCCATATGCCTCTTTACCCTGTCTTTTATTTAATCTCAGTACAATGCTTAGTTTCTCAGTGAACTTTATTTTAATTACTCCATCCACCACTGTCTTTTGTCTCGCATCTTTTATTCTACTTATTATTTTAATGAGCATACAGTCAGCATTTCTTGGAGATATTTTTTTTTATCTCACATGGATTCCAAGTGAGTTACTTTATCCAATATAAGTCATAATTTGTGATTTTTTCTGTAAGATCTAATACTTAACTCTGTAATAGAGAGAGTTCAAAAGGGGGATAAAATTACATGTGTTTGATGATACAAATTCCCTAGTAGTCCCTCTTACAAACTGCTCATGTTTCAGTTACATTGACCTGAAGGGATTTCAAAAGTGGCAGAATAAGATTTGGAGAGATGGCTTGGGGGTTAAAGCCTTTGCCTCACAAGCAGAAAGATCTGAGTTTGGATCCCAGATTTCATGGAAAAACATTGGAGAGATAATGGCAGCAGCCAGCCCTTCTGGCATTGGAAGGTGGAGCCTGGGAAACCCTAGAGCAAATCAATAAGGTAGAACAATCCAAGATGATTCCTGATGTTACCCTTGGACATCCACAGGCACACACACTCAAGTGTCTTGTATACACACACACACGCACACTCAAGTGTCCTCTTGTATACACACACACACACACACACACACACACACACACACACATACAGTAGCAGAATACAGATCCACAATTGAATAATTGCTCATTCAGGAAGGATAATTTAGATGTGTATTCTTGGCATGTGTGGGATTTGCTTTTGGAAAACATGAAGGCGTCTGTAATTCAAATTCCACTCTCGGGCATCTGATACTGGATTGTTCCCAAGGCTTACCGTGAAACAACAGCATGATCCCTCAGGAGAAGTTGGTAATAAAGTAAATGAGTCTCTTACAAAAAGCTCCAGTCCCTCACATGCTCCTTTTCAATGAGAGATCAGTTTGGGAAGAGTGGGAGTGGATTTTGTTCCCTATGCTGCTTCTGCGAGATCCAGAAAGATTCTGTTGCGACCTAGATGTTTTCTTGAGCTTTTCTCACAGACGATAGTTTCCAGTATCAACATGATACATCACCAGCCCTGTGCCTTAGGTGGGTAAGGTGCTAATTATTCCTCCTTGGGCCTCACAGTCTCATTGAATGTCAAATCTGAAATTCCTGCCCCACCTGCTCCGCTTGTCTTAACACTTAAATCTGAAGCTCTGCAAGGAGATGTAACTTCCCAGGGTCTCACAGCTTGGGAGCATTTGTGTGCCTTGCTCCTTCAGAGGAACAAGATGAAGAGGAAAGACATGTACAAGCAGTTTGCTGACCTCCTTACAAACATTTCCTTACAGAAATGGAGGAAAGCTTGTTAATAGCAGTTTCCCCAGTGTTTTGGTTATGGTGCGTGGGCTCGGGATGCACAGTAGCTCTGTATGCTGTGTGGTGGGTGGTTCCAAATGCCTTTGAACAAGGTGTTGATAGAAAAATAACACAGCCCAGCATGACTGGTCCAAGCAAAGTCCCCTAAGGATGTGGAACACTGTTCCCTAGCACCTTTCTGTCAGTGACAGATTCTAACTCACATTGGCTTAAGTACAAATAGAAAGTAATGTATTTGTCTAAGAAGAAAACCCAACTATTAGAGTCAAGCACGCTTGTCATTTATAATCTGCCTGTGTGGATCTGAAGCCAGCTTTATTTTCAGGAAGGCTCTTTCAAATGCAGTGGCAAAGTGACCAGAAGAGTCCCCAGCCTCACGTGGTTCTCCTGATTCCACAAAGAAGTTATATCTCTTGGTAGCACCTCAAGAATTAGGAAAAGATTATAGGAGAACTCAAGAGAGAGAAGAACATACAGTGGAAATCTTGGGGACTAAAGTTGGATGAAGAAATGCTTTTATTAGTAGGGTGGCCCAAAGAGAGACAGTTTTGTATGCCACAAGAGACCTGACTACCACAGGAGTAGACAGGCCAGAGGGAACCCTGGGACACATAGAAGCAGACAGGCAAAGGGTGGGAGGTAGTGGGATTGATGAAGGAAGGAAGGGAGGATGGAGGGAAGCAAAGATGAATATTCAATATGCTTGTAAAGCTAGAAAAATAAAATAATTTAAAAATTTTAAAAAAAGAATTAGGAAAAGATGACTTCATTAGTGTTGAATGACAAAATTTCATATCGCTTGATCAATCGCTAACCAGTCTTTAATGAGAAAAATAAAGTAATGCGATTGGGTAGCATTGAATCCTGTGACCAGCATGAACCCGGAACAGGAACCATATGCACTGAGAACATAAATGTGAGTTTCCCAGATGAAGCCAGTCTGCGATGCAGCTGTGGGTACCTACTCCTGAGTGTGGCCTGATTGAACCTTGTCCTCAAAGATTTCCTACATGTATGTACGGTATCCTGAATACATCCCCCCCACACACATACCTCCTCTCTCCTCTTTTTTCTCTTACCTCCCTCCTCCCATTGGTCTCCTCTGTCTCCTTAGTTTTAATTCTACTTCTGCCATGTGAAAAGTTTTTTTAAAAACTATGGAAGAGTATGGAAAGTAATGTGCATCTGTTTAGAATCCAAGAACCGCAATTGAGAGAAAATGCAGTACTTAGGAGCAGTGAGACAATTTGGGGCATAAAGTCATTTGCCACACAAGACTGGCAACCTGAGTTTGATCCCTGAAGCCCATGGAAAAGTAGATAGAGATGACTGATTCCACAAAGTTGTCTACTGATATCCACATAACATGCATACCTACACACATTATATTCACACAAATATTTCCTTATCTATTCCTTTGTTGTTGGACACCTAGGTTGGTTCCATAAATTAGCATCTGTGCAGAGTGCTCTAATAAATAATGATGTGTAAGTATCTGTGATAAGTTATCAGAGTAAGGACACAGCCTACAGGTGGAGAAAAATCTCTGCAAGCTATATATCTGACAGAGGTCTAATATCTAGAATATAGAAGGAATTTGAAAAACAAAGAAATCAAAGAATCCAATCAGTAAGTGGAATAATGAGATCAACTGAGCATTCTCAAAAGTTGAAGTACAAATGCTCAATATTTGTATGAGATAATATCCAACTTAATCATCAGAGATTCCATCTTGCCAATGTGAGAAGAAAAGATGTAACAAATGTGGGTAGTGACAGGGACTAAACACAACCCTTATTCACTACTCATCAGATTATGATCTTTCCAAGAACTGTGAAAATCACTATTAAGGCTTCTCAAAAAGAAAACTACCGTAGATCTTCCATAACCCAGCTATATCACTCTTGGGTATTTATCCTAAGGACTACAAACTGACATATTTAATCTTTTTCTCTGTATTAATCAAATAGTAAAGAAAACTGATTTTGTGACTCTGTTTATTGTCTTACTTACCTACAACATGTTTTGCATTTTTATAGCTGTGAGATGCTATTGATCTCATGCAGTTAATGGCAGAGAAAGTTGCAGAGCCTGTGGGACTGGCCACTGACCCTCAGAACTTCATGGAGCTCAAGACCTAGGATCTCAGATGATTAGTGAGCTTCAGAATAGTCTAAGGATTTTTTTTGATGTGTGTGTGTGTGTGTGTGTCTCAGAGGACATTTGAAAATGTATGATTGTGAAGGCCCAAGGGTGACTTGGGAATCATTCTGGATTGCTCTGTCTCTTTTATTGCTTTGTTTTAGGGTTTCCCAGACTCTACCCTCAAGGGTGGGAATTATAGGTTTCCAGCATTTCTGTGTGTCATTTTTACATGGGATCTAGTGATTCCAACGCACGTCCTTTTGCTTATGAGATAAACAAGACAATTCACTGCTCTTACAGAGTTTATAATTCGGTAAGGGATGCATATGAAGTATGAGAAAGGCCATAATTCTATAGAAGTTCTGCAGTGATAAGGATTTCCAAAGACCACTGCATGTTCTTCAAAACTTGCCTGAAACATATAATGGATTACTAACCTTCTGGAGCACTCAGTAGTGCACCCTATTTCTCTGAAACATCACAAGTCCCAAAAGAGAATAACAAATGTGGAACCTCTTCATCAAGTCCAGTCATGAATTTTAAAGAGGAAAAAAGTGGATCGGCTACAATATCAAACACTGTGTTAAAAATAATCCCACACAATGTTTCTCACATGCAGTGTCAAAATTAAACTAGTCTGAAAGGTTTCTTTCAGAAAGAAGGCTGGCCTGAGACATTCATCACAGATTTATATAAATCTACTAGTGAACACCCAGAGGAGAAATGGAGCCATTTTCCACTAATAAATTATGTCACTAATAAATTTTTGGCTCATAGCCAAAACTCTCAAGGGCAGGTGGAAGTCAATGGAGTTATACAATCCTTTGAGAATAGTCTAGTGTTTGCTTATTGAGGATTCTACACTACAGGAAGGGGAAAACTAGCTGTAGATGCCTACAGGGAATTTGGGGAAACATAGGAAGCCAAGAGCATACAAATTATCTCCTGCTTTGAGTAAGTTCCTTATTCTTCCAAGTAAAGAAGCATAGCAACTCATGTCTGGATCTCTTTGTGTGTGTTTTTCCCCCAAATCTCTTACACTGCAAAAATATGTATATGTTTTTGGAATGAGGATCAAGTCATTGGAAAAACTACCACACAAGACTGAGTTTGTTTCTTTTTTTACAAAGGGTTTCAGAAGAATGGATGGTAAACATAGGGGAAATAGTATACTGCTGTGCTCTGTATCCACTGGTTATGTATCCACAGATGGAACATGTTATGGATTAACATTGGGGGAAAATGTCATCTATAGTGAATATAGGCAACCCACGTGTAGGTGGATATGCACTCATGCAGAGGCCAGGAGACAGCTTCCATACATCTTGTTTTTCAGGTACCACTCACCTTTCTTTGGGAGCTGGGGAGAGGGGGAGAGGCAAGACAAGCTCTCTTACTTGTCCTGAACTTGACAAGTGGGCTAGATTGGCTGGGCAGAGCCCCCTAGGGATTTGCCTGTCTCTGCCTACCCACCACTGAGATTATAAACACAGGCCACTATGCCTGGCCTTTTAAACATGGTGTCTAAGGACAGAGTGCAGTTCTTCATGTTTGCAAAGCAAATAGTTTCCCAGCTGAGCTATTGCCACAGTTCAGTGAGCAGACTTGGTGTCTGTTATTTGCTAGACTAGTGTTTCTTAATTCTTTTCTTTTTCTACTAGCATCCCCTTTTCACTTGAGAAATTTTACCATTTCAGGTATATGGGTAAATAAGATTGGTGTGCAAATCAAACATTTACTAATAGTAAATATGGGTATCAAATATTTTTATTTTAAAACAATCCTTTGGTATACATATAATATATGTATACCATAATATATATAATATATATAATATTTTATTTTGCTAAAGATTAAATCAAAACTTCCAAAAAATAGGTAGATTAAATCTTCTCTGAATATTTGATACTGTAGAATATATTCAGTATTTTTCAGAATTACACAGTCTTTTGACTTGTAACCATATATGCTGAATGCCACTTGTTTTGACTATATGGTATAGGTGGAAGAGCTAAAGTTAAGGCCATTTCAGAACTTGTTAGAAAACTATCTTAATCCCATGTAAGTGTGTGTGTGTGTGTGTGTGTGTGTGTGTGTGTGTGTGTAGCACAGAGACCCAAGTCAGAAACTCGAACAGCAATTTTTAAAATCAAGTCTTTTAACACAACACACCCTCCTCCCCCCAACAAAATATAATCATTTAATGCCGAGGGATGGAAGCAGGAAGATATTCAGTCATTTCTTTTCTATACATAGGTCATTATATTTCTACCAGAGCAGAAAATTTTGTCCAGTAAAAACCTTGCAATTCATGAGAGACAAGAGTTTGTTTCTTTTGTTTCGGGTGTTCAGGTGGTATGCATTAGTGTCTCTGTTTCATATTCTATTACTGTAAATAACACCTGAGTGAAACAATTAGGGAAACAATGGGACTTTCATTCCAGCTCACTGTTTCAGGTTTTAGATCACAGCAGCAGAAGCCATAGCAAAGGAGTTATGAGAAGGAACTGTGACCATCGGTAACACAGCTGAAAGACAAGGACCAATGCTTTGTCACTTTGTCACTTACCAGTCCACTTCTTATTCTCTTTCCATCTTATCCACCTGCTCAGGGAATGCTCCCGCCCACCGTGGGCTGGGTCTGTTATGCAAGTGTACACTTCCTACAGCCTTGCCAGAGGCCTGCCTTAACACAACAGTTCTTCCTAAGTATGCACAGAGGCTGAATTCTCAAATGTCAAATTAACATCAGAATTTACCATGATCCCATGTTGTGTGAGTGTGACCACGTGTACCGGGAAAAGTGCACATTCTGTGTGCTGGGAACCAGGCCTCAAAAAAGTGGTGGGTGCTGCATAAATACCTGGGATTCAGTGTGAGTGATTCAAATTCATTTTTGACTACTATGTGTTCTGACATCTTCTATTGTCAACTTTTTTTAACAGCTGCCACAATTAATAACATGACCCCACAATTTAAGAAGATAGGTCCTAAATCATATGTTGGAAGAGCTAAATAAAAAGGTAGCATCCATATCTTATCAAGTCTAGAAACAATTGGAAGTAAATCTAGAAACAGTTGGAGGTATATGAAAGAATATGTACAAGTTCTATACAAACATTATACCTTTGCATATGAGACACTTGAGTGTTTCTGGATTGATAGTCAGAGGAGTCCTGAAGGCAAGCCTCCACAGATACTAAGAAATTGATGTCTTAAAGGATAGTAAGAAACTGACTCATCTTTTCATAATATGGTTGTGCACAGACACTGTACTAGTGAACTTCCAATTACTTCAACAAAATGCTTGTAATAAGGAAAAAAGTTTTATTTTGGGGTGTGGATTCAGAGCTCAGTCCATGGACTTTAAGCCCTGTTGCTTTTGATGGTAGTGTGTATCGTGCTGGAGTCAAAGGGTGAATGAAGACTTTGCCTCATGGGAACCAGGAAGCAAAGAGGCACAGCACAGAAGCCCAATGTCCCTTCACGGCCCTGATAATCCTACTTCCCAAAGTTCCACCACCTCCCGATAGTGCCATTAGCTGAGGACCAAGCTTAGAGGGGGACATTCCAAAATCAAAGTATAGCATATGCAGAAGTACATATTAGAAAGATATCTATGATATCTGAAAAATCAGTATTTAAGTGCAACTTTTGTCTTACTGTTTGGGGAGAGTGGTTGTCTGTCTTAGGACAATATGGAGGCAGACTCCAGGGATATGGCAGAGCAACTCTAGAGAAGCCCCTGGTAAGTGTCAATGCAGCTCCATCTGTGAGAAGGTTGGCAACAATTTTATAATGAAGCCCTCAAAGCTAATCAGGAACCAGCCTAAGTCTGAGAACTGAAGGCACAGTATTAAAGGCACCAAACTATTAGCAAAAAAGCAAGGTTTGATATACTCTTGCCTAATTTTGGTTTGGATCAGACAGTATCCCCAAAGTTCTTAGCATTCAGGGACTTTTTAACTGGACTTATCCCATGTAATAGTGTTTTTTAAAGGGGCATTTGAAAGTTACTTGAATTGAGCAGGAAGGTCGTGGAAGTGGTAACCAAGACAGTGAGGAAAAAGACCAATCCTGTGAGTTGACCTGGGATTGAAAAGGAGTTGTATATAGAGGTTGATATAGACAAAAAAAAAAAAAAAGAAAGAAAGAAAGAAAAGGAGTTGTAATGCTTGAGTCCCTACTTTTAAAATCTAGGACACTGGTTACTTCGTATTGCAGTCTGCCTGCATGGTTGCCGATAAATGACCATCAAATGATTTAAGGGAACAAGGGATTTATTCTCTTACAATTTCTGGTTACAGTTCTCAGTCCAGCTTAACGGGAGAGCACACACCAACACCAGGGCCGAGGGAACTGGCCACACCATCACCACACAACAGTTGAGAGTTGGACAAATTCTTACTTGCCAGACCAGTGTGTCTAGCAAATGAACAGAAGGATGCCGCCTTCCTCAACCAGCTCTCGGTATTTTATTCACCTGTTCAAGGCCTAGTCCCACCCACCATGGACTGGGCCTTCCCCATCAGCTAGGCAATCTCATGCAGGTTTGCTCTGGGCTTAAGCCAAACACTAATTCTCCACAAATGTGCCCAGAGCTCAAACCCTCAACCATCAAGTTGACATCTGTGTCTAACTATGACACTTTGGTGCTGTCACATAAGAGCACACTGAAATTCCTTTGATCAGAAATGTAGTCCAAAGTCAGCATAATCATTAGCATTTGCTGATCACGGCTGTTGGCACCTGTGAAGGACTTCAGAATAATGACCTGAATTGTTGCAACCGACATGCAGCAGGCAGAGCCTTTTACTCAATGATCAGGAAACAAGGGTGCTGTTGCTGTATCCCTCCGCCGTGCCAGCCGGAGGAGGAGGAGGAAACAGCTGGGCCTCGGGGCTGGAGGCGAATGGGCGAGCCTGCGACGGGGTCACCACCCGACCCGGGAATCAGGTGAGAAACAACAGTGGACGAGATGCCTCAGATTCAGAATCATTAAGGGCGTTTAGACTTATATAGGGTCAGGGTCCAATCAGATGTTGCCATCTTTCCTCCAGGGGACAGCCAATCAGTCATTTAACTGTTCACTAGGTGTCCATTGCAGGTGCAGGTTAGACAGCCGCTACGCATTGGTTGTTCATCCCTCTGCTTGCATGGTCCTCTGTTGGGACAGGTCTGGGACATGTCTGTACGTCCAGGCTTGTCCTGAATTCAGGAGGCGGGCTAGGGCCTCCCTGAATCAGTAGTGCCACAGGATGCCAGCTGCAAAGTTGGCAGAGACATGTCTGATACATGACAGAACCCCATTTGAGTCTCAGCAGCAACTTCAACCTTTCAGAAGACTTAAGGGGAGGATGGAGAACTACTTTGAAGTTTAAATGGCTGCTGGGGCTGGAGAGGTGGCTCAGGGGTTAAGCCTCCGCCTTGCAAGCGGATGGCTCCTGAGTTCGGATCCCAGATCCCACGTATAGATGCCATGCGGAAGCGCAGGCGACCTGCGCTTTTGGTCCTGGTAGGGCGGAGCCTGTGAATCCCGGGGCAGAAGGAGGTGGAGGCGTCCATGGTGGTTTGCGAGTTCGTCCGTGGTTCTACACATACACAGACACACACACACAGACACACACACGCGCGCTCACATACACATGCGCACAGTCGAATAAATAATAATAATAATAAAAAATTTTTTAAATGGCTGCCACGGAGAAAGACTGGTTAGGATCACTATACGGAGACACATTGTCACGCAGAGAAAGATGCTGAGTTTCTGAATGTTCAAGAATGGAAGAGAATGTAGCAAACTTTTCCTGCTTCTGGTAGGAATTCAGAATGCAAACTTCTTATGACTTGTCTAATCTAAAGTCCCTCCTAATGATAGGATGTTATTTTTTAGTTTTTCTTTTTCTCTAGCATGTGCAAAATTAGGAAAGGGCTCTATCATGCAGACTTCCGGAATTAACATTAAAAATGCAATAGAAAAGCAACTCATGTTACCATAAAGCTTAAGATTTATCATAAATCCCCATGCCTTTTTAATAAAGGCTGATATGCCATATGCCCCTTCAGTTCATATCTGAGTGTAAATCATAAAAAGGCCATAATCCAAAACACTTTCTGTGCTTTTATGACCACAGAAGACTGCTTTGCCTTCCATTCATGATTAATTTTTTTTGATGGCTCCCTCTAGATCTCTGAAAATAATTAAAACTAATGAACACTCTGTGATAGTAGTACGGCAAGCAGCATATTGTTTCCTGCCTGGATTCCAAGGGTGATCAAAGGAAAGACACGCTGAGATACAGTGACATTGATGCGGTACTTTTCCCTTGCTGACCACCCACTGAGACCAAATGACAGCTTCAGGGTACATCATGGATTAAGGGTTTTGTTAGCACTTTATGGAAACACTAGAGTTCGCACAGATACAATTCGTCAGTGTAGCTGTTGTTTCCCCGACAGAGATGGATTCTCTAAGATGTGCATTTATTTATATTCTCTTACTCCTTTCCTGTGTCTCCAGTGGGATAATGTTTTCATGTGACCAAGTCTCCCACACACACACATCATGTAAACCAGCGTGAGAGCATTCACAAATGAGTATTTCAGCATGTCTCACCAGGCTTGATGCTGGGTTGTCTACAGATACTTTAAAGAACCCTTTATTCAGAGACCAACAACCCAGTCAAAGCAAAGAAAGTGTTTCCTTGGAATCAGTTGTTTGGGGAGCAGAAATGTGGAGTTTTGAAATGTTTCTGAGGAAGTTAACAGAGAAGTAGGACTTAGGATTTGACTATTTTCACTCAGCATCACTTTGTGATTGAGTCTCAGTGAATTTGATATCCAACTCAATTTAACATGACCAGTCTGGCTACTAATAAACAGCAGTTCACTGAAACAAAAATTTTATCTTTATTTTTATCCTGCAAATTAAAATTTTTTAAAATGCTTTCAAGGTATAGCCAAAATAAATTAGCCTTTAATATTGGCCACAAAGGTGATTTAGATAACTCATTTCTTTTTTAAATTTTTTCTTTTCCATTTTTCATGCATATGTGTTTTCTGTGTACATTTAGCTGTGGATGCATGTGTAGGCATGGAGTTGAAATCAAGAATCATTCATGATCGCTCTTTACCTTATTCTTTATTTCTAAATTTTATTGCTTCAAAAATAAAGTAGGAGGAAACCTTATTTGGTTTTTAGACAGGATCTCTAACCAAACCCTGAGTTCACTGAGAGAGATAGTCTAACTAGCCAGCTTGATCTCTGTCCTTTGAGGCCAGAATTACATTTTTGTTGGATCTGAGGATCCAAATGTTGCTCCTATTGTTCACATGATGCGTGCTTTAGCCAGTGAGCCTTACCTTCATATGCAGTCACTTCTCAATTGCTCTAAAGTTGATTATACACGGACCTTTCATGGAACCTTGAGTTTCTTCCCTCCTCCATTTCACTTTTTGTATTTCTTGTCTCCAAGAGGGAAGATACCACTGCTACCCCCTAAGAAGGAGAATGATTGACTTAGCTGTTGAGAGTGCTTGGATTTCAGTCATCCAAGCTTGCCAGCGTAGTTCCAGAGCCCCAAGTGAGGAATCACTTGTAAATTTTCATTCGCCATCAGCTACAGGCCAGGCAAGGAAGTTCTGTCTTCACATTACCCAGGGCGGCTCCATCTTCTGTCCCTGCTGCAGAGTGTTTAAGAAGCAGAAAAGCTTAGCTTTTCCATCCCCATCCACATGGGTCAGGAGGGATCTCACACTTATGGGATTTCAGGAGAGGTGTTTTTATTTTAATCTTCTAATTCACTATGAAATACAAAAATGTCAGTATAAAGGACAGCTATGAGTTGGTAGAAGAAAATCTTAAGCTATCTGGACACTCACAGTTCAAAATCATCTCGAGTGCTGGATTAGTCAGTTAACAATACTCAGTAACAGGGAAAAGCAGTCCTGGCAGCATCCAAAGCCTTGGCTTTGACAGGTCTGGAGCCAGCTTTGCCTCGCGTCTCATGATTTGTTATGTAGGCAAATAAATATTTTTTCACTTCTTGAGGAAGAGTCTTAGATTCTCAGCTCTGACATGAAACCCCCTGGGGAGACAGCATGCCTGTTTTTTTGTAGGAAAAAGCAAAGCAAAATAAAAGACAATTGCTTCTTTTATTTTTTCCTTCTCACGTCCAAGGACTACAACCTTTGGGGATCACATATTTCTGAATTTGACCTGTAAGAACCTCAGAGACTGTTCATCATCATGGCTTCAGAAAGATACAGGTCATAGCCCTGCCAGAGACAAGAACCAAGCGCTCACTACTTGTGCATCTGTGAACAATCCTAAAGAAACTCACTGGGTCAATGCTGTCCCCCAATAAAAGAGAAAGGGACATAAAAGGAAAGACAGTGGGGAAAGAGGGCAGGAGAGGATAATTGGGGTCAATATGATCAAAATATGTTGTGTACATGCATGAAATTTCCTAATGAAGCCCATTATTGTGTGTAATTAATAAATGCTAATAAAAACATTGCATAACAAAAAAATCCTTCAGATGAAGCGACGTGCTCAAAATTTTGAGCAGTTGTGAAGAAAAGAGGAGCTTCAGAAATAAATTTGAAAATATTTTTTCTCTCTTAGTTGCCATAAAATTGAACTTTTAAAGAAATAGTAGTCAGTAAATTATAGCTAGCAAATTTTTGGTTAAGTATCTGAAAGGCATACTATCACAAAGACTTTAATTTTTTCACTTACTTGATGTAAAAATTAACTTTTAAAAAGAAATAATAACTAAAAATTCTAGCTAACATGTAACTTTTTAACTGTATACTCCAAAAGCATACAATAGCTGTGTTATAATGATATCTGCATTCCACGTTCATTATGGACAATACCCAAGATATGGGAACAACCTAGGCTTCTATCAACACAGAAAAATATAAGAGGAGGAGGTTGCTGTGTCATTTGCCTCAGCATGGATGGACTCAGAGGTACACTGAATGAAACAAGCCAAATGTAGTAAGACACTGCGTGATCTCAGAGTAGAATCTACAGAACAGAAAATGAGTTAAGTGTGTACTGAAAGACACTAAAGCACAATTTTTGTTTAATGAATAGATGGCAGCTGCTTTTGACACAATAGGGAGTGGATGAGAGATGGATTTGTGGCCCTGTAGCAACCATTTGCCCATACACGTGGTCTTCATATTATGTATACCCTTCATATTCTACATCTTAGAATAATCAAATATCATTTTGAATAAGAAGCACAAGTCATGTACGATCCATTACAACACAATGAACATGGAAATGAGTAGCAAAAGTGGTACAAGGCAGAGAGGGAGTTCATTGAGAAATATTCTGCTGTGAGTGACCCCCCACTATCTCAGGAGATTGAAGGTGGATTTTGAGTAAAATTTCATGCCACATAAATGCTTCCTTTTTGGAAGGTGAAACTGTTCTAGATGGGTTGCACAACAGTAAGAATGTGCTTAATGCTACTGAACACATCTACGAATGGTTAAAGTTGTGATTTTATGCTATGTATGGTTAGCTAGAACTTTAAGCATACAAAAATTAGGAACTCCAGAAGAACACCTAAGAAAGCTCTAAGAGAAGTATAATTTATTGGCTAGGAGAGAGAAAATGGAAAATTTACCAATGTTCACATTCAATGTGAATGGCCTAAATGAAGCAAATAAAAGTGATATTTTCAAAGTGGATTAGAAAAGAAAAACAATCTCACTGCCTAAAGGTGGGAAGTTTCTCCGTTAGACAAGAAATTCCACTCAGGGCAAGACTGCTTTGTCTGAAAGTTCACTGCAGTGAGACTTGTCCTTCCTAGACCTGCATAACAACTGACATATCTACATGCCCCTACGGACTACCTAGGCACTCAAGAGAGATGAGAACATACAGTGGAAACCTTTGAGTCTAAACCTGGATGAGCGAAGGGAAATTCCTCATTTCAGTGGGGTGGCCTAAAGAGAGGTAACTTGATATGCCACAGAGGCCTGAATCCCCACAAGCCAGGCCAGGGTGAACTCTGGGGTCCATAGAAGCATGCAGATAGGAGCGTACAAGGGAGGGGAGGGATTGTTGGGGGGGAAGGAAAGAGATATTGGGGGGAGTGATGGGAGGTAGGGATGAATGATCAATATACTTGTAAAAGTAGAAAAAGAGAAAATAATAATGATAAAAAAGAAAAACAAAACAAAACACAGATGTTGTTCATAAGTAACCCACTTGGAAGAGTTAAGTGAAGAAAAAGGAACGGATAGAGAAAGCCATTCTTAATAACAATGATAAAAGGAAGTTTAAATAGCTGTCTTCATTTCAAAAGAAAATGGACTTGAAATAAGGAACATTATCTTTAAACAAAGGGGTCAATCTTCCAAGTACACACAAAAATTACCCTCACTGGCTGTTCCTGACAGGGGTCTATGAAGCCAGGCTTGGCGGTGCAAACCTGTAATCCCAGTGCTACATGAAGCCAAGTCAAAATCAAAAAAAAAAAAAAAAAGAATGAAGTTTTTCAAAACATATAAGCCATAAACCCATAGAACTAAAAGGAGAAACAGAAAATCCATTATTGTGGTTGGAGATTTCAACATCTCTTTGTCAATAATAAATAAATCAAGCAAGCAGAAAATCAGTAGATATGTATGGTTTTAGCAACACCATCAATCAACTTAATCTTATCAAAATTTATAAAATCATTTAACGGAATATACACTTTTCTCATGCTTGCATGGAATGTTAAATAACACACTCCAGACTTCAAAATATACCTGAAAAAAATATACAAAACCCTATGGAGCGTGTTCTCAGACCACAATGGATGTAAATTAGAAATCACTTTCAGTAACATATGAGAAAAAAATCTCCAAAATTTCTTAAAATTTAAACACATTTCCAAATAATATGTAAATCAAAGGAGTTCCTAGAGAAATATGAAAAGAACTTGAACCAAATAAAAATGAGAATGCAATTTATAAAGTTCATGCATACCAATGTTTAAAGTGAAGTGTGCAAGATTAAGTGAATGTATTAGAAGAAATCTATCCAATCAATAACATAAGGTCCCACCACAGGGTACTAGAGATAGAAGGGAAATTGATGCCTCAAGCCATCAGAAGAAAAGGAAATCATTAAAGAGAGAGAAAGAAAGAAAAATCCAATTAAATTGAATATAAAAACATAAAGAGTCTTTAGAAGCAAACATAATTTCTTGAGAGACTTATGGTTCCATTTTGCTACCTATAACCAAATATTCTGGTGCCTGTGTTCATACTTATCTCTAGCTTCTGGAATGTCTCTTTTTTAACTGCCCACTTGTAAAGGAGATTTTTCTGATGAATTCATCCTAAGGCACCATAGGAGACAGTATGTAAATAGTTTTAGGATTATAAATACTGCTGTTCTGCAGTGTTTGGAAGGATGCACGTGCAGTAGAGATTAACTTAAAAAATAAGTGAATTATTTACAATTTAACAGGAACCCCCTGAAATTGATCAGATAATCTCCTGGGCTAGAAATCTGTGACTAAACTGTCCACACCGGAGAAGCTGGATATTACAAGAGCCCTTAGCTTCAGATTACACCCTGAGAACAGCTGTCTCTCCAAAATTAGTTTCCTGTACTTATCTTCATGATTAAATGTTTGTTGCTTCTCTGGAACCCAGGCTGGAAGTGATATTTAGCATAGCCTATGCCTAGCCAATAGTACTGTACTTTCCAGTTGTACTTATCTATATGAGTTGTATGGCCTAGAGCAAGTCTAGCATGGTTAGCTTTGACCCTCTGGGAGCATGAACACAAACAGTAAAGAAATCACTCTGCTTCTTCATCAAGGAAATGATTACAGCTTTAACTATCATTCAATCCATACGAATTCTGCATCTAGTTCCTAGTGGCATAATGGTGGTTGCTCCTTTATTGTGCTTAGTGATACCCCCTGTCACAGACTTCATATGCTTTCCTTGTTTATTTACTTTGAGATGCAAATGATAAATCAACTCTTCCCTCGTAGAAAATAGTTCGCAGTAGTTCTTTTTATAGGCAAATCAGCTTAGAAAATTGGCTATCAAACCCAAGGCCCATCTGTTTTGCTTAAATAGTAATTATAGGGAATCTAGTGGTGTTAATTAGCAAAGTCGGCTTCAATAAGAGGAACAAAAATGATTTCCATTAAAATAGTTCATTGCCGAAGATTTTTTTGCTCATTCTGCACCCAAGTTATTTTAGAGTTTTTTTACAGACAAAGTTCTTTGTTTTTAACTATTAACAGCAGAGAATTAAATTCGATATAACAAATTGCTTTCCATTGCATGACCTACATTGGTTAGCAAATTTGCACAGTTTTCAAAAGCATGAAGCATCCTATGATCAAAATTGCATTCCAGTAAAACAAGCCCATGCTGCTTTATTATTGCACTATTTGGTAAGTATATAAAATGATAAGATATCACATTTGCAGGTTGTGGTAACATTAATTGCTATCCATTAATGAATGCCTACATGTGATGCACTATTTTAATGTTCTGCATAGCTTAGCTCATAACTTTCATCACAGTGCTGTGAAAGGTAAGCATTATCTCAACTTAATAGATGTGGAAGTAAATTTTGAGACATTAAGTTCCTCACCTAAGATAATAAGCGAAGCTCAAATCCAAGTATGACTTACTTTAAAAGACATGCTGTTCTAAATATAGTAGTACTGTAAGAGCATTTAAAAAGAAAAAGCATGTGTGTGTCAGGTCCCCAACCTCAGTGGCAGAGGCATAGCAGTTAATAACACATAGATCTTGCTTACAAAATACAGTAGGTAAAACATTGTTGCTCCTTAGGCAATTTAGCTTATAATAGCGAAAACTAAGAAATGAAAGAAGAAAACTATACTCTTGCATCTCTTGCCTGTTTTCTCTAGATAGCTATTCTCTAATATGGCACAGAAACGTGAGACAGTTAACATAGAAAGAGCAAAGAAGTAAAAAAAATCCATTTCTGTTTGGTAACAACAAACAAGAAGCACAAATAACTACCCCACTCTCATTCACTCTCTCAACCTACTGTTAAGACAATGCAACTTTTTTCATTAACATGGTGCCCAGTCACAGGCTAGTCCTGGTGTTCATGAGAGGGACAATCTCTATTAGGAATTTTTAGAAGTAGTTTGGAGATTCTCAGTGTCTGCAAAGTGGAAGCGTTCCATCACGAAATTGGAATAATTCCTGGGGTTTTGCAATTACCAGAAAATATAACTTAATGGATGAAATTTTCATAATTTTGAGCTCTTCTTGGCCAGAAATGTTCAGCTTCTCTGCACCTGCTCCTGCTTGTCTGCTGGTGAGTGCTAGCTGATAACAAATGGAGTGAATAAGCAGCAGGCAAAAGTTAATGCAAACAGCCAATCATTCTGAATTCAACAGCACGGTTTTTCATGGCTGTCTGTTTTTGTGGCAATGATTTTATATTGAGGCATAGAATAGAGCCACATTTCTGCCTAAACTTGTTCCTAGAATTAAGTGTATCAATATTTCATGATGTTCTGTGAAGACTATAATAATTTCCAAATGTTCTATAATTATCAGCTCTTTTCAAAAGATCACGAAAGTACTGTTTTGGTGGATCATGTGTGGGCTAGGCAAACCATATATTCTGGCATGTATACCATGGTAACTGGTTTAGTTAGTTTTTCTTACTGTGACCAATCAGAGGAGAAAAATAATTTCAAGAAAGAAAGACTATTATGGCTTCCAGGTTTGCAAGTTTCAGTGCAGTGTGATCGAGACAACATCTTACATTATGGCAGACAGAAAGCAAAGAGAGAAACTGTCTATCTGCGGACTTCTTCCTTTCCCTATAACTCCATCCAGTCCTTCAACAAATTGAATGGTGTTACCCATATTCAAGGTAAATCTTTCTCTTTCATTTAGTATTTCTGGAAATGCCCTCACAAAAACAACCAGGAAATTTATTTTATTCATCTCCCGAGCAACCAGTCTCGAAATCAACAGTCACTGTAACCCCCCCCCGCCCCCATCCTTCAGCCTCAGCTCAAACTTCCAGGAAAGGAAGGGTGGCAGCTAGCTTTATGTGTTAGCTTGACAACTCAGAACTGAGTCTTTAGGAACACTTCTGAAGAGTGAGTTAGTGAAGGCAAACTTGTAAGACGTCATCTAATTGATGTGGTCGGCCCAGTCTATCACGGGTGGAACCATGCCCAGGCCATGTGGATAAGGCAGGGAGAGAGATGGGTGTTTGGCAGACTGGCGAGCTAGAAGGTGCTTCTGGCCCTGCCCCCTCTCAACTCTCCCTGTGGACATGGTGGCCACTCACCTGCCAAAGTCAACCACTGCCTGTCATTGCAAGATAGAATTTTTTAATCCCCTTTTGTCCATGGGGCTAGCATTATTTACAGCAACAAAGTATGAGAACGAGGAGCAGTTGCTCTCATCTCAAGCTTTGAGCACGACTCTTAGGCTGGGATCCTGCAGGAATACTAAGCCTCTCCAAACGCCCCAAAAGAGCAGAAGCTGCTGATGGGATATTCATCTGGCCATATCTACTGGTGAGCCAGATTGTGGTCAGGATGCCTAATGCCCTCTGCCCACTTCATTGCCTGCTTCTACATGCCAAAGGTCAAAGACCAAGTCTACTTGGTTTCATTTGAAAAGCCCATATTGGAATTTGGTATCTGCCATGCAACTGTTGAACTCCCGCTTTAGTTCTTACCCTGTGCTGACAACCTGGAGGGAAGAGGTATCTCACCAGGGTGCAGCTCCCCAAATGCTTCCAACCATTAAACCAAGCTGACCCCTGGTTTATAACATGAATTTAGCTACTGGTAAGCGAGGAACACTACCTCCTCAGAAACATTCTTGAATAGCCTTTAATTATTCCTTTCAATGGGCTCACTAGTCTCCTATGTTGTTGTCTTAGGTACAGATGTCAACTTGATGGTTGAGGGTTTGAGCTCTGGCACATTTGTAGAGACTATTGCTATTACTACTATAATTGGAGCAAATTAGTAGTTAAGCCCAGAGTGATCCTGTAGGAAATTGTCTAGTTGACAGGGAAGACCCAACTCACAGTAGGTAGGACTAGTCCCTGGACAGGTGAATAAAATACAGAAATCTGGTTGAGAAAGTTGGCAGCCTTGTGTATACTTGACCAAACATGCTGGTCTAGCAAGTAAGAATTGTCCCTCTCTCACAGATGCTACGTGGATGTGCTGTGGCCTGTTCCCTTGGCACTGGTGTTGGTGTGAGCTCTCTTGCCAAGCTGACTAAGAACTATAACTGGACTATTGTAAGAGAAAATTAAACTCCTTGTTCCTTTAAACCATTTGATGGTAATTTATCAGCAATAATGCAGGCTAACTGCGACAAATATCTTGAACTTTCCAGATCATTTAGTATTATGGACTATTCTCTTCATTAAGCTGTCTCCTTTTCCGACCCCCACATTGTGCTCAATATTCTACTCTTAAGACTTCATTTTGTTGCTGGATCCTCTTTCCTTGAATTTCTGTTTCAAGCACTGCAGTTCTTCTCATGGCTCCTGCTCTCTTTGTGTGCTTTTCCCAGTGTCTGTTCTGTTTGTTCCCATCTTCTATGTTCTGCTTAGAAATGGTTCCAAAAGTCACATCAGCAGTCCAGACAATGCCTTTGAACTCCAAACAAATCTTTCCATTTTCCCTAACTGAATGATCCAAAGTGAACATGTCTCCAACTGGTTTCTTTTTGGCAACTTACCTACCTTCATTTCCTCTTTTTCTCCCTTTATGCAGTTCCTCTTCCTCCTGCATCTGTACAGAAATGGGACAATGTAGATGATATCAATGAAAATGAAAACAAGGAGGAAAAAGCAATAATTACACATATATGCAGTTACAAGTGCATTATATATGCTAAATCATTTGGTTCTTACATCAATTCTATGAGGTAGGTATGATTGCTATGGCAATCTCAGACATAAAAGATGAGGCAAAGATTGAAAAAATTGTTCAAAGCAACATGTGACCATTCAAACTGATGTCTCTCAATTCCCCCTTTGCATGCTACTATTGCTCAAAAAAGATGAACCTAGATGCCTCCTGTTCCCTTGTTATCCAGTCAGTCACCAATTGAATTATTAGGAGGCAGGGTCATGAAAAGTGGGGAGCCAGTTTTTCCATCTTACCAAAGTTCTGCCACATCAAAACTGAAAAATATTCAAAATTACAATTGTAAAAATATTCTCATATTACAGTCTCAAAATTTTTGGTCCTGTTTTTTAATATTTTAAAACTTTTATTACCCAGCAGCATAGCCCATCAATGGTTCCGTACAGAGTAGAATTTAGAACTTGATCTTATGCAAGGGTGAGATATATTATCCTCATCCTAAGGAGCAGAGAGCATAGAACAAAGAGTGGAGCCATCTGTAGTCATTAAATTCCTGTGTAAGCTCAGTGCAGTAGGACCACAATATACCTGTCCTTACTTTATCAATAAAGTTCATTCATAATCAATTCTGATGGGAGCCTATTCCAAGACAGTCTTTCCTTTGCATAAAGGTTATGTGAAGAGTGTCAGTACCCACCATAGTTTCCAAGATTGACTATGGAGAGAAATGTGATTCTGCCAATGTTATAGATATGGGGACAGGTTGGAGTTTGCCTGAAACATGGTTTTACGGCAGGGCTATTTCAAGACATTTTCACCAGCATCAGAAAAAACACAAACCAAAATGATGACTCCCTGCATTGCCATGAGTTTTGTTTGATTCAAGAAATATTTCATTTTCTATTTTAATGATATTTTTATCATTTTGTATTTACATCCATAAAATAAAGGTTGAATAACTTCAGTACATATTTTAAAATGTATCCTTAAATTAAAAATAACTAATAGAACTACATCATATGTATTCATTGGAGAGGTATACAATACATATTACCAACTTTTAAAAAGTTGTAAAGAATTACACTTGTATATTTATATATTATAAGTATAAAAGTAGGTATGACATGAATCACAAATCAAAGTCTCCCTGAAGGCTCTCAAGAAAGACCCACAAACTGAGCTCTGAAGGAGAAGAAAATGCTAGAGGCACCTTCGGCATGCCCTCCCCTAACCTCCTGTTCCAGCAAAGAAGAACATGGCTTCCCTTGGTTCTGTTTCTTCCAATGTTCACCTTCCTGACTCCATCTACCAGACAGAATACATTCAAAAAACATGTGTGTATGCACCTTTGTATGTGGGCACCTGTGTATGCAAGAGCTCATGCATGTGTGCTCATATGTACCCGTTAGATCTAGGTGTTAATTTGACAATTGAATGCTAAGACTTTAGACATATCTATGAATAATTATTTAATTGAAAGCTAGCCCTACACAAGCCTATGGGAGATGAGTGAGTGGGATCCATTTTTTAAAAACTTTATTTATTCATTCATTGTGTATGTGTGTGTCTGTGTCTGTGTGTGTGTCTGTGTGTGTGTCTGTGTGTGTCTGTGCATCTGCATGTCTGTGTATGTGTATCAGAGGGCACCGTGTGTCTCTGTGGAGCACCAAGGGTGACTTTGGGAATCATCCTGGATTGCTTCTACTTCCTTTTTGCTTCACTCAGGGATTTCCCAGACTCTACCCACCAGGACTAGGAAGTGCAGACTCCTGCCATTTCTGCCTGCCATTTTCACATGGGACCTGGGAACTGAACTCAGGACCTTCTGCTTGTGAAGCAGATTCTTAACCCTAGAGCCATCTTTCCAGCCCCAGTGGGATTCATTATGAGTGGAATCATTCCCTGAGCAGGTGGATAAGAGGAGAGAGCTGGATCAGTATTTTGGCCTATCAGCACACTGATTGGCATGCAAGCATTCTGGAAAGTGTGAAAGTATGTCCCTCTCTCTCTCTCAGTCTTACTATGCATGTGGCATGGCCAGTTCCCTTAGCCCATCATAGCATTAACTCTTCTATCATGCTAATGAAGTTTATCCAAGAATCATATGCAGCAACATAGCCCTTATTCCCCTAAGCTGTTTGATCATGAATTCATATCAGCAGCAAGGAGAGTAACTGCAATGATGTGAATGCATTTGGAGGCCAGATGTTTACATTGAGTGTAATTGCCTTCCTCATCTGAAATCATTGTCTTCAGTCCACCTTAATTATTTGCGACAGGATCATTCACTGAACCCATACCCTTCTTGATCGGGCTAGACGGGCTGACCAGAAAGCCCTGGTGATACACCTGCCTTGGCATCAAAGCACTGGCATTATGAGTACATATATCACTGCAGTTGGCTTTTATTTTCCTGTACTTGTGTATGGGTGTGGGTGTGGCTGTGTGTGTGTTCATGTGGGTAGGTCTGAATGTGTGCATAGGTGTTTGTGTAAGAGTGTGTGTGCCTGTGGAGTCCCAGGGGTGACAGTAGGAATCACTGCGATTTTTCTTCCACCTTACTGCTTGCTCTGAGGTTTGCTAGTCTCTGCCTTGCATGGCTGGTTACGATTCACCACCATATCTGCCCAGTTTTTACCTGGGATCTGGGGATCTGGATTAAGTCCTCTTGCTTGTGAGACAAAGGCTTTATTAAACCCCTAAGCCGTCTCCCAAGTCCAACCAGCCTTTTTGTTAGTTTTCTTGCTTGTTTTTGTTTTTTTGTCAATGGGTTCTAGAGGGTGTGGGCTCGGGTCTTTTTGCTTTCAAGAAAAACACTTAACTGAGCCAGCTCCCCAGCCTGGGAATGCATTTTTTAAGCAACCGATAAAGTCATTCCAAAATCTGAGCCAGGAAACTCTGCCAAAGGCTCTCTTGACACTGTCTTCATGCTGGGCAGTGATTTCCTTCAGACATTTCACTTTGCTTTCTCCTTCCCTGCAGGTGCTTTTTGTACATGTTGGGAGAAGGTAAATACAGAGAACCGAAGCCCAAACCAAGCTGCCTCTCCTATTAGTCTGGTAAATTGTAGGAACAGACTCTATTGTATGGAATATCACATGCTTGTTACTGAGTCAGTCGTGATTCTACGGGAGTGAGGTTCACTAAAGGTGTTCTATGAGGATTAGAATAATGATGTGATTGACAGTCAATCTACTACTCTTGCCCATAAGTGCTGCATATACAGGTAAAGGAGTTTCCCAAGGGAGAGCCAGACATAGCCAGAAAGAAGAATGGAATATAATGGCAGTCAGCTGAAGCATCTAGTACATGCCAATGCTCCACAGTCAGATTCTGGGGCCAAGCCACGCAGCTTCTGCCTGGTGTCCAGTATTATGTCTCTGTAAACTGCCTGCTTGATGGTACCAACATTGCTATTAGACTCCAGACTCCCCTTCTTCACCCTTTCTTTTTTCTTCCCTTCTGGAGTCAACTTCCATTTGCCAGAGAATGACAGACATTTGATGAACTGCAGACGCTAATGTACAGCTTTGTCCATGGTGCCACTCAAGAACAACTAAATTAGGTCTCACAATACACTCTATCAAATATTTAAAATGCTGCAATCAAATGCAAGGTTTATTGTTCCAAAAACACTAATGATACATCCATGCTTGTTGCAAATTGTTGTTTTATGCAGAGAGTTTGGAATACCAGCTGCTGTATCATCTGAACTGCTCTTTTTATTTTCAGTTGTTTTTGCTCTTTTTCTGTCTTTGACCCAGGTATTTCAATCAAAGATTCATTCTACTATAAACCCCAATGACTTTTCACCTGCCAAGTTGGTTAGGTGAGGCTTAGAATGTGCATATAGGAAAAAAAATATGCCTGGATTGGGTTTTTGTTTTTTGTTTTTTGGGTTTTTTTGTATCCCACAATGTGTCAATCTGAATGATGACAGATGTCCTTTGAAGGTTTGTTTTGTTTTGAGATCCAGATGTGCAAGAAAATGACAAGTATTTATGCCGGCCAGATGGTTCTAAATATCTAAATCTTGTTACAGTCAGAGGTGGTACTGTTTTCTTAAAAATAAAAAAAAAACCTCAGCATTTTGATGGCTCACTGTAAAATAGTACTGAGCCCAGGAATGGAGCCCAGATACACTATAGATATGCTCTATAAAAAAGCTGCATGGAAATGGGGTTTGAAAGCCCAGTATTTCATCTCAGACTCTGAGCAGCCTTTGTGCCTTAATATGGTTAGATGATGGGTCATTCTGAAGTATCCAGCTATCTCTAAGCCTTGGTGCTTTGTGAAACAATAAGAAAATAAAAACTCTGATCAACATCATGGAGAACTTCTTGCTAATATTAGGGGCAACAACTCAAGTGGTCAAAGGCACTGGAAAGGCAGAATTTCAAGCACTGTACCAGAAGGCCACGAGGCCTAAAAGATGTTCCCAAATGCACTCTCCAGGGAATGTGGGGTCATCCTGAAGCCACCGTAACTCACATGGAGGGAACTGGTGGGTCACCAGTGCAGACGCAAGCCCACATTACCTAGGATTCTTACCTATGAGACTTGAAAATCATCCTTTCTCTGTAGATCCTCCAAAGCAATGCCTCTAGATCACTTCATTGGCGATCCAATCTTCTGAGTACTCAGGGAGGCACTTGAACAATGGGTATGTTGAGTGTGGGTGAGAACCTTCCTTTCACAAAGTGTCCTGGGGTTCCACGACTCTTCCACATCAGAGTCTCAGTCCCCCGCCCATGAAAAAAATATCCTCTGAATTGAGTTGGTAAAATAAAACCTATGAATCCACTTAGGAGCAAAAGCAAGATTGACACCACCATTGCACACACGTACTTACTTGTATGCATCTATGCATACACACAGACATATGTTTTTTCACTACCATGTCACCATTTATCTAATGCTCTAGCTCTGTATTTCTCCTCACCTCTCTCACGTAGTCATCTTCAAATCCTCTGCTTCTTTCCATTCTCACTGTGTCTTTCTAAAGAATTGTTTTGGCATTGATCACCCTAGATCGTCTAGTTTCTTTCATACTTCCCACAACAACCAGAATTAGCATTCAAAACCCAGATCCAACTGTAGTGTCTCCTTAGAATCTATTACTCTTGCCCTCAGTGTTCAAGTCCTAGGACTCTTACCTCCCCCTCTAGCCATATCATTCTTCACTGCAGCTCTGTGGAACCATGGGCAGCCCATCCGCACTCTCACCTCCAGAGTTTACATGAGTCCTATCATGGTTAGACACAGGTGTCAACTTGATGGTTTGGGGTTCAAGCTCTGGGCACATTTGTAGATAATTGGTAGTTGAGTTAAGCCCAGAGTGAACCTTCAGGAGATGGTTTAGTTGATGGGGAAGACCCAGCCATAGTGGGTAGAACTAGTCCCCAGGCAGGTGAATAAAATGGAGGGACTGTTTGAGAAAGGAGACTTCCTTGTGCATACTTGGCCAAACATGCTGATCTGACAAGTAAGAATTGTCCCTCTCTTAGCTTTTATTAGATATAGCATGGCCATTTCCCTTTGGTGATGGCACGTGCTCTCCTGCCAAGCTGGACTAAGAACTGTAAACAGACTATCATAAGAGAATAAACCCCTTGTTCCCTTAAGCAGTTTCCCCATGCTTTTATCAACAATGCAAGTGAACATGTCTCCTCTCTACTGAGATGTTCCATTTCTACCACCTATTCTCTGACAATCTTCTACAACCTTCTCCAGGTCCTTCCCTTTGGTATACATTCATTAGTGAAGTCCCATTAACTGTTTACCTCACTTCAAATGCCCTCCTTAATCCTGCATAACCTTCCTGTTCTGCTGCCCCATTGCATTTAACACCATGGCGATATTTTTCATATTCAATCACACTTGACTTTTCATTCAGATAAACCATTCTTAGTTGCTGTAACATGCAAACACAAAAATCTTAATGGCCACTAGGAAATCATTTGGAGAAGCCCTATCTGTTGGTCCTACAGAAGGGTAGAATTTAATGAGCAGCTGTCTATTTGGGGATCAGGAATCTAGGTTCCTTCTGTTGGTGGCTCTGCCCTTTCACCAAGTGCTTTCTTTCCAAGTTATTGAAAAGGAAAATAAGAAAGTAATGAAATTAGACCTAGTGCTTAACTGGGTCAGCTTGAAAGGGACAGATGTTATTCAGTACTGTACCTGCAGGAGCTAGAGATGTAGCTAGGGCTGGGGACGATTAGACAGTGACTTCCTGGAAGCTACGCCTACTCTATGGAAAGAGAGAATACATCTTTGGGAAGCTTGCTGTCTTGCCATTCCTTTGTTCTTTGTGATCAGTGATAGCTAAAAGGCAGAAGTTGTGTTCCAATATTTACTTCTTGGTCTGTATTTATGAAATGAGTTAACTGTTCATATTTTTCAGTATTGACGATATTGCAGTGACTCTGCATGTTACCTATAAATCCACAATCAAATGGTTTGTAGGAGAACAGGAGTTTTATTTTGGCTTATAATTCTTGATTACAGTTCCATATTCATCTTGTCAGGAGAGCTCATATCAACAAGGGAGCCAAGGGAACGGGCTATACCAAATCCACAGGACTAGTGAGAGAGGAACAATCTTCACTTGCCAGACTATCACGCCTGACAAAGTTTACAGGAGAATGTCGACTCACTAAACCAGTTCCCTCCATCTTACTTACCTGCCCAGGGACTATGCCCACCACCGGGGCTGGGCCTTCATTAATCAGATAATCTTCTGCAGGTTTGCTTGGGGTGGGAAACTAACTCGACCGCTAATTCTTCACAAGTGTGCCTAGAACTTGAACCCTCAACAATCAAGTTGGCACTTGAAACTGACAGAGAGTAGCTTTGATGTTTTGAGGGCCATAGATTTGGTGTCATCTAAATATACAGCTCTCCAACTTTCATGATAACATCCTCCCTCATCTGTCTTCCTACTGAGCTCCCTATATGCCTTTCTCAGTGCCCATTGTATTTAGAGGGTGACATCCTAGCTGAGATGACTGCCGCAGTTTCTTCTCTGCTTCCATGATAAAGTACCCTGGACAAAAACAACTTCAGGGAGAATGAGTTTATTTCAGCTTACACTTCCCAGAGGGATAGAGTCAGTCGTGACTCGGAAGGCACAGCCTCAGAAGCAGCCGCTCATACTGCATCCATCAGGCTTTAAACCTCAAGGTCCACCTGTAAGGAGGTACTTCTTCCAACAAGGATCTACCTTCCGATGCTTCCATAACCTCCCCAAACAGCGCCACCATCTGGAGAGCAAGTGTGTAAGCACCTGAGTTTATGAAGGACGTTTCCCTTACAAACCAAGATGAGCTCGCTCCCAGCACCTCTAAGGGGCTGACATTCAGTAAGGCACACCATACGTGTCTGTGTCGGGATGAACTGAACCCGCTCAGCATCCACATCCACCCCAGAGAACAAACCCTGCATAGGCAGCAGTGAGTGAGGGACAGGTACACAGCACAGTGACTAATTCCCAGGCAGGGAGACACAGGCAGGCTCCATCTGGCAAACAGATGGAATCCTCCCTGTTAACGCGAAACATAAATTAAATCTCGCTATCCTCCAAAACAGAGAGCTGACATTGATTTTTTTTCTCGTTTGCTTTCCTCCTTAAAGAGGAAAAAAAAAAAGCCATTTGTTTATGAACTAAAACTTGATGACAGATTTTCACCCCACATCGTGATGACAGCACCTAATTTCCTAATTAAACGTGCTAATTGTGGAGTAGTTACCTCGTAACTACAAAGCACAGAAGCATAATTATGTAATAAAAAAGCATTTATGAAACTTTTGTGGTAAGAGCTGTCCGAGGAGACAATCAGTTGCTCAGTGAGAAAGAAGGAGAGGTAGGACCAAGGTTCCACTGGATCTGACCCAGAATCTGATTTAAGTTACAAGAACTGGGTTCTGAGTAAAAAAAAAAAAAAAAAAAAACTCCTTTTACAATAGAGCCAGTGAGTTGAGGGGAAAAGGGGAAAACCTCTTCATGGGCCAGTGAGACTGATTGTTTCATGACTAAGACTAGAGTGAGCTAAAACCTAAATGTATCTTCAATGCTAGGATAAAAAAATAGTCCATAGCATCCTTCCATCCCCCAACCTCCCCATCAGATGCACCGAAGTAGGGAAGCAAATATCCCGGTGTGCTGTAAAGCAGAAACCCAGGTCAATGAGATGGGTCAGCAAGCAACCGTGCACAAGCCTGGCTACTGGAGTCCAGGGAGTGGACGGAGAGAACCAGCTTCTGAAAGTTGCCTTCTAACCTCCTTGTATGGGTATGCGGGTGAGCATCTCTCCTCTCTCTCTCTCTCAAATAAAAGTATTTTTTAAATGCAGAGCCACAGACAAGAAGGAGAACAGAGAGTGTGAACTAGTAGAAGACTTATGTAATAAGGAGCTATGAGGAAGGTAATAAGCACAGTAGTGGAAGAAATGCTGTCTGACCCAACTTAAGAGTTTGGTACAGGAAGTGCAAATCAAAACCTCCCTGAGATATCATCTCACCCCGGTCAGGATGGCAAAAACAACAACCAATACAAACAACACCAAATGCTGGAGAGGATGTGGAAAGAGGAGAACTCTCCTACATTGCTGGTGGGAATGCAGGCTCATACAGCCACTCTGGCGAGCCGTCTGGAGATTCTTAAAAAAGTTAAAGATTGAAATGCCATATGACCCTGCGATTCCACTTTTGGAAATCATCCCCCATACAGCAAAAATTCACCTTGATAGCTCAAGCACGACCATGTTCATAGTACTGTTTACAATAGCAAAGTCATGGAATCAGCCCAAATGCCCAACAGTTGATGAGTGGATAAGGAAAATGTGGTACATTTATACAATGGAATACTACTCAGCCATCAAAAATGATGAATTAATGCAATTTGCCGGGAAATGGATGGTATTAGAAACAATTATTTTGAGTGAAGTATCCCAGACATAGAAAGTTAAGCGCTGTATGTACTCCCTAATAGGTGGATCCTAGTACCAAACTCACTTAGTGACACACTCAAAGATAAATCTCTGTAATACCTACAGGTAATTGCAAAGATTATAAGCAGGGAGGGAAGGAGAAGAAGGGCCCTGCCAGAAACAAGGAGAGAGGGGATCATGCTACAGCAGAGAAAATAGGCCACTATCAAGGACTGCAAGTAAGTAATGAGACATCTGGTTACACTCACAGACTTTCCTTACTGGTCACTTGCACCTGAAGGTGTATGATCTCACCAGAAAGGGAGAGCATAGAGTCTGGCAGATAGAAGGTTACCATCCTGCAAATGGGAGACTGACTCCCCCCACAGTGGTACTCCCACTCTTATTCCATCTACCTTTGAATCTACTCTTATAATAAGACTCCATTTTAATAGTCTTTTATCTCTGACCAGGGGGTGACATCCAATACCTATCAGGATGGAGCCAAGGGCAGTGCAGGAGCAGCAAAACTGAAAAAAAAAAACCAACAAACCATAATTCAGAAAATCAGAGACTCTACATTAACTACCTGGAACCAGGCCAGCCTAATCTCTCCCCATCCTAAAGCTCAGGGAAATTTGTGGAAGAGGGGGCGGTAAGATTGTAAGCGCCTAAAGATGAGGAAGAGCAACGATATGAAAGATACTCTACACAAGTTAGAGCCTATGTAATCATAATAGGACTTTGCATGACCTGAGCAATGACCAAAATATCATTGAACCTCCATAGTCTAGCATGGATCACAGGCACTACGATCCTTAGAGGCAAGGGATTAACAGCCACAATAGTGTTACTATATTAAAGGTGAACACAAAAATGTGCTCTAGGCAGTGCCACTGAGTCCTTACACCTCATCAGAGAGGAGGACCCAGAGGGAATTTTGACATGCACACTAAAGAATGCTCCAGAATGGGAGGGGGGAGGAGGAGAGGGCACTAGGAGAAAGGGAGGAAGGGGGGAAAGGAAAAAGAAAAAGGGGGAGAGGGAGGGAGCAAGAGGGTCCAGGGAGGGATGGAGGGAGGAAGGGGAATGGGGTACTTATCAACTTTGTATGAGTGGAAGAAATTTAAAAAAAAAGTGTCAAGAAAAAAAAAGTTTGGTATAGGAACTAGTTGGGACACACCGAAAAGGGATCTGGGGGATATGTGCTGAACTGTATGCATTAGGCTCCTTTAGTCTTCCAAAAGGAACAGGGAAGATGGGGGCTTCCTTTCACCCTCTTCTAGTGTCCAGGTTGTGCTGAGCGCACAGCTTGGCACAGATGCAGAGAACCACATGGAGACCAAGTACATATTTACTCTATGCACTCATCTTGCTGACCTGGCCCTCAAAGCAGATACCTTTCATTCTCCCTTCCTTACCTCTCATGTAGACCCAGAGATCGAGATAACTAAATCTGTATATGTCAATTCTAGATCCTTTGCACATAAGTCATTATTACTTCTACAATGAGCCCCACATTCCTCCAGCACTAGATTCAAACATCTACTTCCTCTTCGCTTGGTTTGTATTCTCCCCGCTCACCACCGAATACATTAATGGAGCTTTGTGGTTTTAATCAGGAGTCCAAAGTTCAAGACATCTAAAGACTTAAGCTGAAGCATATAAAAGAAACCGTTGGAAAGGTTGAAACCCATGTCATCTGAACTAACTGAGCGATTACCACTGTAATAATTATGTTCCCATTATTTCCTGCTGCTACGCAATCCAGTCATCAAAGTGTGCTTTTAAAATATTATCCATGAGCACAAACCATCAGGCCCCATTCATTTTCCCATTCCACGCTGTATACACGTAATTGACGCAGTCATGAATTAAGTCACATCGCTTAGAGGTGTCAGTAGAATTGCATGGGTGGCATGGGAGAAAGGCTGGTATTCCATGTGAAGAGTCCACCAGTGGTTTGCCCAATCCTGCAAGGCAAGAGACCACTGAGCCTGGCATTTCCCCAGCAGACTGGTACAATAGCAGGGCTCATTTATTTACAGAAGGAACTCACGGACCCTGTGATTTATTTTCCCAGAATGAAATATAGAACAAAAACCTTCCCAATCCTCGCACAACCACCAGGACCCCAGATAGCACAAAGAAACAAATAAAACACCAAGCGCCTACCAGGGTGTTCCTGGTGGCACAGGCTGACCAGAGGCAATTTCATGAGAGAAAATAGATTTACGTCTGGAAAATTTGTTTCACTTCTTGTGGGAGAAAGATTGAGGAATGAAGGTCATACAGGGTAGGCAGACAAAAGATATTCATGATAACCCTGTTCCTGGCTCAGAGTAGGAGATCCATAAGCATTGGCAAATAAGTGTTTTATTTAAAAGCGAGTGTTCCTGCTAATCAGTGGTTTAATTGTCCCTACAACGTTGTGCTTTTCATAATTTCATGCTTTTGGAAAAGAGGGGTGCTTTATTTATGTGGTGGAAGAGGGCACCTGTGGAGGTCAGAGGTTAGCATCCAGTATCTTCTTCAATTGTTCTCTGCCTTATTTTGAGATAGGGTCTCTTCTTTCAGTTTGTCAGTTCCATTAGACTGGGTATTAGGTCCCAGATTTTTCTTGTCTCCATGTCCTGGATGTTGGAATCATAGTTTTGTGATACTTTGCACAGCATTATTTTTGCTGGTGTATATGTGCATGTGTGCATGTGTGTGCATGCATGTGTGTGTGCATGTGTGTGTGTGTGTGTGTGTGTGTCTGTGTGTACAAGGGGACTCTTGAGTGTGCATTGTGTTTGCCTGTGGAGGCCCAAGGTGACACGGAGAATCATCCTGGATTGCTTTGTCTCATTATTGTTTTGCCCAGGGAGGTTTCTTGGCTCTGCCTTCCAGGACAAGAATAAAATGCTGTCATTTCCACTCAGCATTTTTAAGTGAGCTTTGGAAATTTGAACTCAGGTCCTGTTGCTTGTGAGGCAAAGGCTTTAACCCCTGAGCCATCTCCCCAGCACATTGTACACAGTTTATTTATTTATTTATTTATTTATTTATTTATTTATTGTCTAATGTGAGTGCTGACATCCAAACTCAAATCCTCATGCTTGCACATAAAGCACTGTACCAAACGAACCCTCTCCTCAGTCCAGAACAGCGCTTTCTTTAGAGGCCACAGTGTGGGAAACTCTACTGTTGTTTTTCCCCCCTTTTAAGCTTGCTTTTTAATTTAAAGGAGCTAGAGGTAACACCAGTGGTAGAACACTTGGCTAACACATATAAGACCTTCTACATGACAAAACTGTCACAGGTTGTAAGAGACCCGCAACTGATTGTGATCGTTGTCCTGGGAAAGAAAAAGATCATTAGCAGAACTCTCATGGAATAGGAATAAATTCTGCAGATTAGTGAACAGCCCTATAGAAGGTTAATTTCCCTGGTTTGATCACTATTCTGTACTAACACAAGATGTTAAAACATGGGGAAGTCAACTGAAGGAAATATGGGAACTTTATTTTGCAAATTTTCTCAAAGTCTAAAACTACTTCAAAATAATAGTGTGTTTTTTGCAGTGTGGTGGATTCCTGAGAGGGACAATCTTCACTTGCCAGAGCAACATGTCTGACCAAGTATACAGAAAGATGCCCACTCCCCCCTCCAAACAGTTCCTTCCATTGTAATCACTTGCCTAGGGACTAGTCTTGTCCATCCTGGGCTGGACTGTCCCCCATCAACTAGACAGACTCCTGCAGGCTTGCTCATAGCCTAACTCAACCAAGATTGTTTACAAATGTTCCCAGAGCTTGAACCCTCAATCATCAAGTTGATTACCTATATCTAACTATAACAAGATGTTTATTTTGCTCTTTGGATGAGTATCCAGTGCTATCTACCTTTATTTGTTTGATTGCTTGAGCTGGCCTGACATTAGTCTTTCTGAACTTTTTCAAGTGCTGTCTTCTTGCCCTTTAAGCATGTATTTGCTCTTTTCTGGGGGTCTTGATGCCTTCTTACTACCTGCTGCTCACAATGGTCCAGGTTCACCCTCTCATTCCCCTGTCCAAGACCTGGCCTCAGAGAACCCTTGGCAGCTTTTACTGAAGAGCAGTGTTTGAAATGGCACGCCAATTCTCCCACGCACCTATCAAGAAAACACATACCCTCAGCCCCAAACATCCAATCACATTGACCCATAGTACTATTTACTAGGACTAATTTTTTTTAATTCACTATTTGTATAGTATGGAGAATAGCAGTCAAAATGGATGCCAATGTCAAGCCTAAGGATCCATATGCCTGCTGTGACAGGGACTGTTGCTATTAATTCAGAAGGGGATTTTTTTAAGTGTGCAAGTGGAACATGGGGAAGGCAGGTTCCATGAGAGAGCTGCAGTGTCCTGGGATCACAAGGCAGGCATTTGGGGGAGTGGGAAAGCAACAATTCTAACCACAAGGAATGTCTGTTATAAACATGGTCAAACTGCATTTACCCACAACTGAACCTCTGCCTTAGTCTTCTATTATTATAAAACACCCATATCACTAACCAACTAAATGCTAATCAGTATTAGTGACCGTTAACTTGTGTCACTTTGATCTTCAAGCTGAGGGCCATCAGAAGAGCATGTAACTCCTATTTTTTTTCCTCCATGGAAGCTGTAATCGTAGTTTACATTCACACACACTCTGTTTCCTTAGTAGAAAGGAGCAATGTAAGCAGCTACCATGCTGAAAATGTTATATAATGATATAAAGCACTCAGCACAGAACCTAGCACATGGTCAGTGCTCACAAGATGAGTACATAATGGTATAGCACACAATAATAAAGATTATAGTAAACATTAGCCATTGTTGATCTTCTCTTTGAGATTTTTTTCCCTATGGTACACAGAAGCAAACACTGGCAGAACTCTGTATCTTCCCCACTCCCAGCCAAGGAGGAAGAGCTCAGGTATTTTATCAAACTGATGCTTCAACAGTGAGATGGAGAATTCCCCTCCCCGTTATTAATTACCCAGCATATTTCACATAGCTAATCAACTTTGCATGGAGTGCTAAGATAATGAAATTTTCCCTGCTTTGTCTTTATGGAGCCAGGAGCAGTAATTGCTTAGAAGAAATTTGATCTCTGTTGGCATGATTGGAGTGGGGAGGTTATTAATTACATTTAAGGCTGTAAATACCTTGGGCACCATTTTTCAGGTTTGTACCACCTGTGATTATACTCACACAAAAGTGAGACTAAAACTAATCTTTGTGATAATTTGCTTGAAAAACTGCACACAAAAGAGAAGGGAAAGTCATGAACCTCCCAAGGTCACGTACCCAAATAGTGTGTCTCGTTCAGGACTCTGATTGTTTCTTTTAGACATAGAATATACCTTCTGGATATTTAGCACTCAATGCTCAGACGTGGAAACTTTATCCCAATGACTCTCTTCTTTAGTTGATATCTGGGTAATATCCCAGAATCTGGCAGCACGGTAGAAGACTCAAGAAGACTTTTTTTAATCCTTATATACTTAGTGTGGGTGTGCATGGTGTATGTGCATAGTGTATATTCATGGTATGTGTGTATGCATGGTATGTGGGTATATGTGTGTGCACGGTATGTGTATATGTGCATGGTAGTGTGTGTGAATGCTGTGTATATGTATATGGTATATGTGTGTGCATGGTGTGTGCTCATGGTATGTGTGTATGGGCATGCTGTGTATATGTATATGGTATATGTATGTGCATGGTGTGGGTGTGTGGTGTGCTTGTATGTGTGTGGATGTCAGTGTGTACCACAGCATGTTTGTGACCCTAGGTATCAATCTTTTTCACCTTCCATCTTATTTGCAACAGGGATACTTATCTTGTGTGCACTAGGTTAGCTCACTGTGACTGTGTGTCTAGCTCACAGTCTAGCTCACTCATAAACTCCTGGAAGCTCTCTGCTTCCCATTTTATAATAGGAATGCTGGTGTTATACCACTTACTTCAGATGGGGATTTGAACTGTGGTCCTCACACATGCAACAAACCTTTTACACACTATACCATCTCCCCAGCTATTTGGGCTCTTTGACAGCCAGAACAAGGCCCTTTCAGCGTCTAGAAATTCTGACTTAGTCTTACCATCTCCAGAGCTCTAGAATCCCCAAACACTGGCAAAAGAAGCTTAAGTTCTCACTGGTCACAGGATTTCAGGGGTTTACCACACAGTTAATGAGCAAGAATTGTGTACATTTGGCAGTTACAACTTTAACTAATAGGCAGAAAGGGAATTTGGATTTTATCTTCTAGTGGCCATAAAACAGCATCCTGGTACTGTAATGATTAGCATAATCATTGAAAAACAGTTTAGTTAAGTTTAAGAAAGCCTAGACACATGAAACCATAGTGTCTTTATCAAAGCAACCCAAGCCCAAATAAAATGAGCCTCCTAAATTGACTTTGATGTTTGAAAATAAAAATCCTTGGAGCACCAATTACAGCAGACACCGAAAAGCAATTATTACCAGCCTCCACTGCTTTCCACCACGAATTCTAATTTAATTACATCTGCTCGGTTTTAAAACCGAGTGCTGCACTATGAGCTATGACTAAGGGAAAAGAATAGGGTGTTCATAGAAAAAAGTGATCTTCTGAATATTAAAGGTAATTAGTCTTGGTCATTCTGTTTCCAAGAGAGACACAAGGTTATGAAGTCATTATTTTTTGAGTGGCCACTGGTACCAGGTAATGGGAATTGTGAGTGTGGGGAGCTATAACCCTGGATGGAACAGAACCAGACACCTAGATCTTCATCCTTGGCTTGGGCTCTTCCCGGGTTGCCTGGTGCTTCCCAAGGACTGTGGTCTGTGTGACTCCCTTGTCCCTAGTCAATTAACTGCACAGATTGTTTCATGGATTGTGAATATTTAGCCATCTCATTTGGCTTTCAGCACCCATTGATGAAGTGGCCATTCTAACAGTTTCTGAATTCTCCCTCCCTCACGTTTATACCTCTAAGAAACAAAAGACAGGAGTTCTGGGGAGGAAGCACTGTACCTACTCCTTACAGAAGGGGCCTGCCTGTCATTCTTGCAGCAAAACACTGAACTGGCAGCAGAGGAATTCCTCCTGTTTCTAAGCGTATCAACTCACAGACCAGCTGATACACCCGGGCTTTTCCTGGTGGAAAGCATCCTTTTTGATACAGACCCCTTAATTAGTTTCACAGATGAGACTCAGACAAACAGGTATTGAGAGAATCCCTCAAGGTCACCAAGTTGCCAGGTGGAACAGGCACTGGACTTTGGGTCACCTGCCTTCCAGGTTCATTGAGTGTTACCTGAACAGTTTCCTGAGGAACACTGTCTTTCCACCACAACTAATAATTTGATGACAGAGCAAAGAAACAATTATGCCAAGGTCCAACCTGAAAAATGCATGAGTTCATTAGGGTTGCTTACAGGAACAGGATAATCAACAATAACTATGTCAACAACCTCCTGACCACTCCCAGCATGAGTGAGATTCACAGAAGCT
The DNA here is from genome assembly GCA_023101885.1 of Typhlomys cinereus. NCBI lineage: Eukaryota > Metazoa > Chordata > Mammalia > Rodentia > Platacanthomyidae > Typhlomys > Typhlomys cinereus. Next base: position 802,046 of record JALPQD010000183.1, on the reverse strand, counting down.
ACACTCTTGAAAATCTCTGTTGTGTGATTTGCTAGGAGAATCTCCTCCAGACTTCTGGACTATTCATTCTCCTTCAGGCTGCTGGACTGTTTGCCAACTGCTTCCAGACTTTTTGACTGTTCCAGAGTCTCTCTCGGACTTCTTTGGTTGCTCTGGGCTCTCTCTCTCCAGCTTCTTGATTAGCCTGCTCAGCAGTCTGTTCTACTTGACTGCTCCAGGGTCTTCTTCAGATTTCTTGATTGCTCTAGGGTCTCTCTTAGACTGATTGGAACTGTTCACCAGTTCTTTTTAACTATTTGGCTGCCAGGAGTCTAACCCACCAGCTGTTGTTCACTGTTTTCCCACATCCTGGAGAGAGCCCCATCCCTCAAGCTTGTTAGTTTTAGGAACTTCCCGAGTCTAAGGAGCTGTTTACTTGATGAATATTCCTCCAGGATAGGATGTTTCAGTTTGGAAAGAGCATCCTCCTTAGCTTAGACTGGGGCAAAATCTAAGATGGCCACCCAGAGGAAAAATTTCATACCATGCTGAGGCAGGAAATATTTCATGGTAATCCATGGCAATATGGTCTATTTGATTCTGAAGTGACCATTTGGCACTGACTTGTAAAATACAGATTAATCTCCACTACCCAATCACAGATTATTTATTTTTAAATTTGTTATTTATTTATATTTATTTATGTTGCAGTTCCTTTTCTTTCATTACTGTGTGACAATACTCATATACAGCCTAAAGGAGAAAAAGAGATTTGCTTGGCTTGTGCTTCCAGAAGTGATATCTGCATTGTGAAAAAGTCACAAAGCTGAAGACATGGCTGGCAGAAGTAAAAAGCCAGTTCAGGTGACTACAGCCATAAGGAGATAGACAGAAGCATAGCAAACAAGGGGAAGCAGGATGTTGCAATTTACCTGCAGTATTGCTGACAAATTCATAATAAAATTGCTTAAGGTAACAAGGGTTTATTTTCTCTTACCATAGTGTGGTTACAGTTCCTTGTCCAGTTTGGCAGGAGAGTACACACCAACACCAAGGTCACACCATATGATCACATGCATAATAGCTAAGAGAGAGATGATCCTTTCTTGCCAGATCAGCATGTCTGGCCAAGTGTACACAAGGATGCCAAATTTCTCAACCAGCTCTGTGTATTTTAGTCAACTGTCCAGAGCCTAGTCCCATCCACTATGGTCTGGGCCTGAATTTTCAACTAGACAATTTCCTGCAGGTTAACTACTAATTCTCTACGAATGTGCCCAGAGCTCAAACCCTCAACCATCAAGTTGACACATGTATCTACCCTCTGTGATATTCCTTCCTCCTCAAAGGCTCTTAAAGATGCCCCAATCTTCCCAAACATGAACACCAGTCATGGACTCAAACGCATGAGTTTGTGGCGGACAGGGAAACTCACATTTAAACCACGGAAGTTCCTTTCTACCTCAAAAGTTCTCAAAAGAGTAGGTCAGATTGCCTTTGCACATTACTTTTAAGATAAAATTTAACATCATATTTCTGATCTCTATGCTAATCTACTCAATCAAGATGCATCACATGTACTAAAGATTAAAAGTATTCTCCTTCCCCAGTATCTCACTGTGGAGTGAAGGAGGTTAAACCTATGCAAACTTGGCACTTCCAAAAGAAGAAAAGAATTATGAACAGAAATACTTTTAAGGAGAACATTCCCCCATATGAAAAGTGTTGATGTAGAGAGTGCTAAGAACATGTCAGGCATGGTGGTTAAGTACCTGTATTCCAAAACTGTAAAAGTTGAGTTCAAGTTCATAGCCTGGACTATATAGCATGTACTGGGCCACAGAGAATACCTTGTCAGAAAAAATTAAACAAACAAAAGATGCATCAGATTAAATATTCTACAAGTAGAATTTTTATATACTGTTTTCGCTGCTTAAACTAAAAGTACAAAGGATTGAATTACTAAAGCAAAGAAAAAAAGAGTAAGTCAGCATACATAAATGTAAAAAAACTTCAAAAGGAGGAATGATGACAATAAAAGGCCGAATTGCAGTGTCCCCATCCACAGTTTGCTCTCTGGGGACACGATGACAAAACCTCCCGAAGCGTACCACTCGTCTGACCTCATGCCAGGAAGGAAGCCACCTGCCTGGGGACGGGGAAGGTGGAGGCACAGAGCAAGGCCTTCCCAGACACGAGGCTGTTGGGGGATCACACTGCGGAGGACCGAGAGAACGTCTATAGATCAGGCCAAGGACTGCTAGACCTGGAGAATGAGTGTGATTCGAAGACTTCACTTGGAATTGCATGAAGATGTTTGTCTGCCCTGAATTGAATTAAACTCATTTAATTTCACTTGAAAAAAAAAAAACTTCAAAAGGATAGAAATACATGGAAAACAGATTAAAGGCGGAGCACAGAACAATTTCTGAGCTTCCTAGAGGACAATGCAAAAAAAAAAAAAATGCAGAATGGTAGACTCGTGACTTTACCAAGAAGTGTTGAGATTTTTTTCTAGGCTATAAACATAAAATTTTCATAGATTTTAATGAGAATTTATATGTCGACATATACTAAGACTGAATCTCTTCTAGTGGCACACAGAAAGATACAGAAAGAGTGTATTCATGATTCTTTCAGAACATGCCAAGCGCAGAGGGTGATGCTGGCCCTTCTCAATCCCTTGATCATATTTTGTGGCACCTCTCTCCTGTGTCACGGAGATAAGGGAAGCTGTTGCCAGACAAGGGATTTAGTAGCTGGCACATGAGGCAGTTCAAGGCAGTGATTCCTATGGCATCTCAGTCAAGAAGCTGTGCATGGTCCTTCACTGATGCCACAAACCAGTCTTAAAAGACACAGGCATCTGGTTATTCACACCCTTGTGGGACATCTCAGGAACTTACTCCAGCATATCTTAGGTTGCCATCTCCAATGTGTCAGCCCCAATCCCAAGATGCTCTTCCCCTTTTCTGGAAAAAACTGTGTGACTTGTGTAGTGTCCTATCAAAATATATCTTAGAATGTTTCTTGAAACTGCAAACAAAGCAAAAAGTATCTGCAGGTCACTAAAATCTCTAGAGACCACAAAGATGAGAGGTTTGAGGTAGTAGTGGTGTTTTTCCTGAAGACAGGGTCACATGCTCCAGGCTAGTCTTGAACTCACTATCAAAGAACATAAATGACTTTGAACTTCTGATCTTTCTCTCTATGTCCCAAATACAGGACTTATGAGTATGGTCCACTATGCCCAGCTGTGTGTAGTGCTGGGGATTGAACCCAGGGCTTCATGCAGGCTAGACAAATGCTCTACCCACTGAGCTACATTCTTTAGTAAGGGGAGGGGTAAAGGAGCAAAGGGAGAGATATTAAAAAACAAAAAAATCACTTATCATGGCCCCCGATTTTAACCCAATGTCTTTTGAATGATGTACTGAACTCTAAAAAGTAATGGGTTTGTCTTCTCAAAGGAGCTATCTAAAGTAACGCAAGTGGACTATTTTAGGAAAGCTTTGCTTGCCAAGATGATTAGGTCTTACATAATTTCATCATCCCATGGTGAATTGCTACCTGGTTTCAGGTTCTGTGTTTAAATCCGAGTCTGTCATAACAACAGACATCAATAATATCACCTCCCAGGAAGGAAGCAGCCTCAGAGGCAGCAGGCAATTTGTTTGTGCTGAGCTCTGGAAGAGAGAAATGTCATTCCCTCGGTGAGGGGATTTCACTCAGAACCATGACGCAGACGGTTAATTGCTTCAATGCCTAATTCTCAGGCCAGGCTTGAAATTATCCAAGTCCAAGGGGGAACTCCTATGAGGTTATCCCATTTTCTGAGGCTTTGACACTCAAATTAAGGAATGAGAAGTATCATGTCTCCATGCCTCCATACCTGCTCTTTCTCTTTCTCTTTCTTTCTTCCCTCCTTCTTTCCCCTCTTCCTTCCTTCCTTCCTTCCTTCCTTCCTTCCTTCCTTCCTTCCTTCCTTCCTTCCTTCTTCCTTCCTTCCTTCCTTCTTCCCTTCCTTCTTTCCCTCTCTCTCTCTCTCTCTCTCTCTCTCTCTTGTGTTATGGATAGAAGCCAGAGCCTTAGACATATTAGGCAAGTAGTCTACCATTTAGTTATACAGACGACCTTACCTTTCCAGTTTAATTTATGTTGAAAAGATATTGTTTCTCTACTCATCACTTTCATCCTAAGACAGATCTACTGTCAGACTCAACTAGAAATGGTGAAGATTTCCCACTAAAATTCATAATTGAGAGCTAGTTGTGGATTCTGCTACTTCATTCAGCATTGGTCTGGATAAAGATTTTGACTGTTAAGTACAGGATGTTGTCAGAACCTTTGGGGCTTGGTGGAAGATGATGCAAATATATCACAATGAAGTCTGAATCTTGGGATGAGTGTGGCTCATGCTCACCCTCTCTTGAGTGTCTATTCTTTTGCAGTTGCTTTCTACCTGCAAAGTGTGAAATAACATTTTAATTACTTTTCTTGTCATTGAAGCCAAATATCTGACAATAACCAATATTAGAGAGGATTTGTTCTGGCTTACAGTTCCAGCGGATTTTTCCATCATGACCAGGAAGACAGGGCAGCAGACAGGGATGCATAAATGGTAGGAACAAAAGGCCAACCTGTCTCATACATCCACACTTAGGAGAAAGAGAGTAAACAGAAACCGAGATGGTGCTATAAAATCTCAAGGCCTGCAGCCAATGACCCAATTCTCCATAATATCATAATTTAGGGTCAGCAAGTGAACATGGAAAAATGTGCAAAAATGATTAAGAATTTGAAGATGGCAATGGGAGAGCTTTAGACCAAGTGCCGAGCATCTCAGTGTGGATCACTGTGCACTGTGAGTATGTTATGCCTGAAGAACACCCGAGAGCCATCTCCGTTGTAAAAGCAAGAGGGATTTTATTACAAGCTCTCGAGCAAGGGCCCACACAGTACCCGCTGCAGTAGGCAAAGTGAAGCCCCGAACAAAGCTTTCAGGGAATTTTATACAGTTTGAAATGAGTCTAGGGGTTTCTCATGCAAGGCTCAAGCTGATTGGTTACAGGTTACATGTTTGTCAGGCAAAAAATTGGAAACCTTAAGAATATTATTAGTAACCATTGACTTAATTCCTTATCTAGGACAGCTAGATATCTAGACTCCTGACGGCCTTGTTTGTGCAGCTTCTCTCTGTTCTTTATCTAAGGCACTTGGGCATCTGCACTCTCGTCCTTTTCGGTGCTCACCTCCCTTTTCTGAGTTGGGGCATGTTCAGAATTAGCGTCAGTTCATAAGAGTTTTTTATTCCTGCTTCTAGGGTGCTATGTGCCAGGGGTTTCATGCCGAGAGATACATACTTGTGAAGGGAAAGCAGGAAAGGTTTTTACAATTGTCTATAAACTACAGCTAAACTATAGTTGGTTTCTTCTTAGAGTCCGCCCAGTCAGATAAGTTTATTTAGGCCCTTGGGTGAGTGGAATAGAGTTTCCTCCGAGAACGGTGTCTCTTGGGTTCCACAAATACAGCCAACTCCTTCCCCAGAGACAGACAGTCCTTAGCAGTGTGAAGGCCATCGCCTCAGTGTTTCTCTCATCTCATAGAGTCTCAGGTAGATGCACACTGGGGTCAGCAGGTCCTACCCTTGCTCATGATTAACACTCTTCCACTGTATCCCTTCGTTACATCCTTTCTCTCATGGTTTTCATTTGTCATCTATATTTTCAGTCTCACCTGTTCTGGGGCAGCATCTGTTGGGTGAAATTTTTCTGGGGAGATGTGAAACAACATTCCAGATAGGGCACTGGTGACCTGACAAAGAAGCAAAGTCTAATTTAATGAACTTGAGTTTTTTGAGGCTACTAACTTACCATGGGTATTTACATTACTCAAAATACATTACATAGGGTGAACATTGAAGAAATCTGCATCTAAGGAGCACCTTATAAGATTTTCAGGAGGCTCCCGTGGTTGGATTGGCTTTTCTGCTAAGCAATTGTTACTGCTTCTCTAATCTTAGGACAGGCCATTATGAATATTGTAAGTTTCAGAAACTTCCTGAGACACATGAGTTTTGTTTACCTCTGGGCTCTTAAGAAACCTCCTCCCAGCTCCCTTCCCCCACTCGGCCGCCAGGGATGTGCTCGCGGTCCAGCAGGGCCCCACCGCGACCTAGGTTAAGCTCTGCCCCCCCCCCCCGCCCACCCCCAGAACCCCAGGCAGCCCAAGGGACCCAGCTCCTCCCACCATCCAGTCGGAGCCAGGCAGGGCATGGAAGGAGGACACCCCGTCTGCACCCTGGGCCCCGCCCCAGCTCCCACAGGTTAAATAGCGCTCCGCCGACGCCCCATTCTCCCTTCACCCACTCCACCGCCCCGGACGTGTGTGGTCCAGCCCGGCCTCACCGCGACCTAGGTAAGCTCCGTCCCTGCCCACCCCCAGAACCCCAGGCCAAATAATTCAGTTTAGTGAAAAACGCACAGAAATTGAAAGAAGATCTTAAGAGTTAAAAGGACAATGCCAAAGTCAAAGTGCAAATCCATGAGAAACAACACTCAAGTAAACAAATCTCCCACTGAAGGAATTAATCCCATAATGTTAGACTCCAACCAGAACAAACCCATGGAAAATGGCCATGAAAGCCTGACCCAGGATAACGACTTTCAAAATATGATCATTACCATGTTCAATACTATGAAAGAGGAAATCCGGGAGGAATTAAATAATCCAATCAATCGCCTTGAAGAGGAACACAACAGACATTTGGAGGAGTTGAGAAAAACAGTGCAAGAAACAAAAACTGGCATAGAGCAGTTAAAACAGACTCAAGCAGAATTTAAAACTGAGCTAAAAGACAAGTTATCTTCAACCCAGAACTCCACAGAGAGTCTAATCAGCAGAACTAACGAAGCAGAAAACAGAATTTCAGACCTTGAAGATAAAGTGGGAGTATTAACCAGCTCAATGGAAGAGGTTGTTAAAGCCAAAAAGATACTTGAGAGAAATATGCAGGAGATATGGGACACCCTGAAGAAGCCTAACATGTGTATTCATGGAATACCAGAGCAAGAATCTCAAAATACCACCCCTGAGGAAATTTTTCAAACGATCATCAAGGAAAACTTTCCTCATCTAAAAAAAAGAGAGGCCCATCCATATACAAGAGGCATTCCGCACCCCAAACAAATGACCAAAACAGAAGCTCGCCTCGCCAAATAATAGTCAAAACACTCCACATTCAAGATAAAGAACTGGTGCTGAGAGCTTCAAGGGAGAAAAGACAAGTCACTTTTAAAGGTAAACCTATTAAAATAACAAATGACTTCTTAGTCAAAACAGTAAAAGCAAGAAGAGCTTGGAGAGACATACTTCAAGTATTGAATGAGCTAAAATGTCAACCCAGGCTGATTTACCCTGCAAAACTATCAGTCATGATCGAGGGAGAAAGAAAAATCTTCCAGCACAAAGACAACTTGAAGGGATACATGTCCACCAAACCAAGCCTTCAAAAACTGCTAGAAATGATACTCAAGCTTGAAGAAAAAAACAGGCATATCCAGGAGAACAGAAGGCAAGTATAACACCATTAAAAGCGAGGCAATATACTTATAGAAACTACTAAACATGACAAATGTCTGGAATTAAAAATAGTTTCTCCATTATAACACTAAATGTTAATGGAATTAACTCACCGATCAAGAGACACAGATTACAAATTTGGATTAAAAATCACAACACATCAATTGCTGCCTGCAGGAAACCCATCTCACCACAAAAGATAGGCATGCCCTAAAAATAAAAGGCTGGTCAACAATTCTACAAGCTAATGGAAGCAGAAAACAGGCAAGGGTAGCCATTATTATATCAGACAAAGTGGTCTTCAAACCAAAGAAAATTATAAGAGACATGGATGGATACTACATTTTAGTCACGGGTACAATTCACCAGGAAGACTTCACAATACTGAACATATATGCACCCAATACGGGCCTCTCCACATTCATTAAGAAAACCCTACAGCATCTAAAGCAAGAAATCAACCCCCAAACGATAATTCTTGGGGACTTCAACACCGCCCTCCCAACATGGGAGAGATCAAGAGGTCAAAAGCTTAACAGAGACACTTTGGACCTTAATCTAACTCTTAAAGAAATGGACCTTACAGATCTCTATTGAACTTTTCACCCAAGCACCAAAGAATAAACATTTTTCTCGGCAGGACACGGAACTTTCTCCAAAATAGATCACATATTGGGCCACAAAACGAATCTGCACATATACAAGAAAGTTGAAATTCTAACCTGTGCCCTATCAGACCACCACGGCCTAAAGCTGGACATCCAAAACACAAAAAACAAGAGAAAATACAACAAATCCTGGAAACGTAACAATATGATGCTGAATGAGAACTGGATTCAGGAAGAAATTAAAAAGGAAATTCAAAGATTTCCTGAAAGCAAATGATAATGAAAATACAACTTACCAAAATCTCTGGGACACAATGAAAGCTGTTCTAAGAGGTAAGTTCATAGCTCTTAATGCCTACATCAAAAAAATGGAAACATCAGAAATAAACAACAATGCAGCTTAAAGCTTTAGAGAAACTAGAGCAATCTGATCCCAAAAGTAGTAGAAGACAGGAGATTAGCAAAATAAGGGGAGAAATATCTGAAATCAAGACTAAGAAAACAATAGAAAAAATCAACCAGTCAAAAAGCTGGTTCTTTGAAAAAATCAATAAGATTGATACACCCCTAGCCAAATTAACCAAAAGCAAGAGAGAGAAAACCCAAATTAACAAAATTAGAAATGAACATGGAGTTATCACTACTGATACCCAAGAAATCCAGAGAATTATAACATCATATTTCAAAACTTATACTCTGTGAAATTTGACAACACAAAAGAGATGGATGAATTTCTAAGTAAACACAACTTACCTAAATTGAATCAGGAAGTTGTGAATTATTTAAATTGTCCTATAACATATAAGGAAATTGAGGAAGTAATCTCGAATCTTCCCACCAAAAAATGTCCTGGACCAGATGGATTCAGCACAGAGTTCTCCAGACATTTAAGGAACGAATAACACCAATACTCCTTAAAGTGTTCCATCAAATAGCAAAGGAAGGAACACTACCAGATTCCTTCTATGAAGCTAATATCGTTTTAATCCCAAAACCTAATAAAGATTCACTTAAAAAAGAAAACTATAGGCCGATCTCTCTGATGAACACAGACGCAAAGATTCTCAACAAAGTCTTAGCAAATCGGATTCAAAAACATATCAAAAAGATCATTCATGGGGACCAAGTAGGCTTCATCCCCGGCACACAAGGTTGGTTCAACATACGCAAATCAATAAATGTAATTCATCATGTAAACCAGTCCAAAGTCCAAGACCACATGAGACTCTCGATAGATGCAGAAAAAGCTTTTGACAAGATCCAACAGCCTTTTATGATCAAAACGCTAGAGACAGTAGCAATGGAAGGAACCTTTATCAGTATAATAAAAGCTGTATACAACAAGCCCACAGCAAGAATTATGCTCAATGGGGAACAATTGGAAGCATTCCCACTTCTATCAGGAACTAGACAAGGCTGTCCACTCTCACCACTTCTATTCAATATTGTACTTGACATCTTAGCTGAAGCCATAAGACAAGAAAGGGACATAAGAGGGATTCAAATGGGCAAAGAAGAAGTCAAGCTATCCCTATTTGCAGATGACATGATCTTATACCTGAGTGATCCCAAAAACTCCACCAGGAAGCTCCTGGAACTAATTGAGAAGTTCAGCAGGGTGGCAGGATACAAAATAAATGTGCAAAAATCAGAGGCCTTCCTATATGCCCAGAATGAAAGAAGTGAAAAAGCCTTGAGAGAAACAATCCCATTTACTGTAGCCCCTAAGAAAATGAAATACCTCGGCATAAACCTAACCAAGGAGATAAAAGACCTTTACAATGAAAACTTTCAAACCCTAAAGAAAGAAATAGCAGAAGACACCAGAAGGTGGAAAGACCTCCCATGTTCCTGGATTGGCAGAATCAACATCGTAAAAATGACCATCCTACCAAAGGCAATATACAAATTCAATACTATACCAATTAAAATCCCAAAGCAATTCTTCAAAGAAGTTGACCAAACAATCTCAAAATTCATATGGAGGCACAAAAGACCCAGGATAGCAAAAACAATCCTGAGTAACAAAAACACTGCTGGAGGTATTACCACACCAAACCTTAGTCTATACTACAAATCCATAGTTGTAAAAACAGCTTGGTACTGGCTCCAAAATAGATACACAGATCAATGGATAAGGATTGAAGACCCAGATATAAGCTCACAAAATTACAGCCATTTGGTCTTTGAGAAAGGGTCCCAAAGAATCCAATGGAAAAAGAACAGCATCTTCAACAAATGGTGCTGGCAAAACTGGATCTCCACATGCAGAAGATTAAAGCTAGACCCGTACTTGTCACCATGTACAAGACTTAATTCCAAATGGATCAAGGACCCTGATTTAAGGCCAGATATAAAAACCATAATTGAAAGGATAGAGAACTCCCTCGAGCTGATTGGGATAGGCCAACATTTCCTAAACAAACATCCAATGGCACAGTCACTGCTACGAACTCTGAACAGTTGGGACCTTGTGAAATTTAAAGAGCTTCTGTTCAGATAAAGAGATTGTAACACAAGCTCAAAGGCAACCCACAGAATGGAAGAAAATCTTCACTAAGCACATATCTGATAGAGCTCTACTGTCCAGAGTGCACAAAGAACTTAGAAAACTAAACACCAAGGAAAACAATGGCCCAAATAAAAAATGGGCCCTGGAACTTAAAAGAAATTTTACCAGGGATGAAATTAAAATGTCTAACAAATATCTTTAAAAATGCTCCACTTCCTTAGCCATCAGGGAAATGCAAATGAAAACTTCTCTGATATATCATCATCTCATCCTGGTCAGGATGGCAAAAATCCACAATACAAACAACAAATGCTGGAGAGGATGTGGAGAGAGGGAAACTCTCCTACATTGCTGGTGGGAATGCAGGCTCATACAGCCACTCTGGCGAGCCGTCTGGAGATTCTTAAAGAAATTAAAGATTGAAATGCCGTATGACCCTGCTATCCCACTTTTGGGAATAACCCCAATGCAGCAGAGGTTCACCTCGATAGCACAAGCACGACCATGTTCATAGCAGCACTGTTTACAATAGCAAAGTCATGGAATCAACCCAAATGTCCAACAGTTGACGAGTGGATAAGGAAACTGTGGTACATCTATGGAGTACTACTCAGCCATCAAAAATGATGAATTACTGGAATTTGCTGGGAAGTGGATGTCATTAGAAGCAATTATATTAACTGAAGTATCCCAAACCCAGAAAATTAAGCGCCGTATATACTCCCTAATAGGTGGCTCCTAATACCAAACTCACCCAGCCCACATTGAGACACTCAAAGGTAAACCTATGTAATACATTAATTGCAAGGATTATGAACAGGAGGGATGGGGTTGGAGGGCCACACCAGACACAAGGAGAGAGGGGACCATGTTACAGCAGAGAAAATAGGCCTCCATCAAGGAATGCAAGTAAATAATGTGACACCTGGTTAAGTTCACAGACATTCATTCCTGATCATGTACAACTGAGGGGGTATGATCTCACCAGAAGGGGAAGGCATATAGTCTAGCAGATAAAAAGTAATCATTTTGCAAATGGGTGATTGACCCCTCCCTCACTGAGGTTTCCTACTTTTATTACATCTACCCTTGAATGTGCTATTATAACAAGACTCCAGTTTAACAGCTTTTTGTCTCTGACCAGGGGGTGACATACAGTGCTCATCAGGATGGAGTGAAGGGCATTGTAGGAGCAGCAAAACTGCAAAAGAAAATCAATAAACCACAATCCAGAACTTCAGAGCCCCTATATCAACCACCTAGAACTAGGCCAGACTAATCTCTCCCCATCCTGAAGCTCAGGGACATTTGCGGAAGAGGGGGTGGTAAGATTGTAAGAGCAAAAGGATGGGAGGAGCAATGATTTGCAAGATACTCCACACAAGTTAGGGCCAAAGCAATCATAATGGGACTTTACATGCCCTGCGCAATGTCCAACACACTATTGACCTCACAAAGTCTAGCATCTGCTAAAGGCACCAAGATCCTTGGAGGCAAGGGATTGGCAGCCACAGTAGTGTTCCTATGCTTAAAGGGAACACAAGAAAGGGTTTCAGGGAAATGCCACTGGTCCTTGTACGTCATCGGAGAGGAGAGCCCAGAGGAGAGTCAGGGATGCACATTAAAGGACTCTCTGGGAATTGGGGCAGGAGGCACTGGGGGATGGGGAGGAAGGGGTAAGGGGAGGGAGAGTAGGGGGTTCGGGGGCAGGAGGAGGGAGGGAGGGAACCAGTGTACCTATTAAGTTTGTATGAGCAGAAATAATAATAAAAAATGTTAAAAAAAAAAAAAAGAAACCTCCTTCCAGAAAGAAATATTTCATTCTGGAGGAAAGAACAATACAGAAACTTCTAATATCTTGCATCTTCTTGACCTCTAACAATGAATATCCTCTTTTTCTATGTCAGATATCAATACTGCCTTTAATTTCTCTTCCTGTGAAGCAATAACTCAGTCCCTTTACTGGGTAATGAATGATATCTCCATGAATTGCTGTGATCTTACTATGCTTAGATCATCTGAAAATAATAGTCTTTTCACTCACCCACTCATAGATTCACCAACTCCCATTCCCAACAGTTTTTCTCAGAAATGGGCCTTGTATGTTTGAATAACACAAATCATTTCCAGAGACCTGTGTGTGTGTGTGCTGAAATTTGAAAGGAAATGATGAGAGAGAGGTCTAAATGGAGGCATAGGGAGAACAAAAGATGAAAGTGGCTTACATGCACTACCAAAGCACAGTAGGGAGATATATTTGGGGGGGAAAGTATCTACAAGAGCAGCAAAGAGGCTGGGGAGTGCAGTGGAAGAGACAATTAAGGACAAAGTAGAATGATATATACTACATGTATGTATGAATGAAAGTGTCATAATTAAACCCATATTTTGAATGCTAACTAAAAATTAATTAATATAAACCAAAAAGGAAAAAAGGCATGATATGTAAGCATGTGATTTCAATGTTAACCAGTCTCCTGTACTCTGACATTTCCCTTAATTAATTTTTCCCAAAGTCAGTGTGAGGCAGCTCTCACAGATGGTATAGAACTCTAGGTCTTATGTGTAAGTTGAGGCAGCAAGGTGCAGGAATGGTATGAAGTGGTCATCAAGCCACTGACGGGTGGATAAAGGACAACCCATCATGGCACATAAGTGTGGCAGAGAGGCGGTATTGAGCTTCAGTCAGCCACACTTTATCTGGAGGATCAAAAAAATGATCTTTTCAATGTGAAGTAATTGTTTGCAAGATCACAAAAGCATGAACTAGAACTATGTTAATGAGTTTCCATGACGAGCTAAATACACAATCAAATTATTTGAGTTGTCCTGTGGCAGAGAGATCAATTATTTATCATAAATCCTAGCATGTGCAAGAACATTGGTATTTGTCCAACTTGGCCAATAATGAATGAATGTTTGAACTTTTGTCAAGAGCATGTTTTTGTTAGCACATAGATAATGAAAAATCAAAATTGAATAAAAAGGTTCATAGTAATCAATATTAGAAACAGCCAGAAAGTTTCCCCACAAATATTTTCAGTAAAGAAAAGAAATATATAAAGGCAAATTAAATAGTTTTCCACAAAATGCTAGAATAATTGGTCATCTATGTACCTATAAAAATTAATATAAAATGGAATCTTAGACCAAATATAACACCCAAATCATTAACATTTCTACAAGAAAACATATAAAAAATCTTTATGTAAGTTTGGATTAAGAAATTCTTCTTAGAAATCAACAAATCACTATCCAGAACTTCAGAGACTCTATATCAACCACCCAGAACTAGGCCAGCCTAATCTCTCCCCATCCTGAAGCTCAGGGACATTTGCAGAAGAGGGGGCCGTAAGAGTGTAAGAGCAAAAGGATGGGAGGAGCAATGATTTGCAAGATACTCCACACAAGTTAGGGCCAAAGCAATCATAATGGGACTTTACATGCCCTGCGCAATGTCCAACACACTATTGACCTCACAAAGTCTAGCATCTGCTAAAGGCACCAAGATCCTTGGAGGCAAGGGATTGACAGCCACAGTAGTGTTCCTATGCTTAATGGGAACACAGGAAGGGGTTCAGGGAAAGGCCACTGGGTCCTTGTACGTCATCAGAGACGAGGGCCCAGAGGAGATTCAGGCATGCACAAGAAAGGACTCTGGGAATTGGGGTGGGAGGCACTGGGGGATGGGGAGGGAGGGGTGAGGGGAGGGGAAGTAGGGGGTTCGGGGGAAGAAGAGGGAGGGAGGGAACTGGTGTACCTATTAAGTTTGTATGAGCTGAAATAATAATAAAAAATGTATTAAAAAAGAAATGCTTCTTAGGGTACAAAGGTTATAGACAATTTATTTAGATTAATAATAAAGTTGAAATATTATCTTCAAAAACACTGTTTGAGATCCAGTTTCTTGTTCTGTATATGCCCATTGCACAGCTGGCCTGTGAGTACCCAGGGATTCTCCTGTCTCTGCCTCCCATCTCACCACAGAAGCGCTGAGATTACAAATGTACATGTCCACATCAGGGTTTTTACTAGCTCTTAGGGTCTGAACCTAGCTCCTCAAACTCTTATGCCATGTGCTTTTACTCACTGGGTCTTTCTCCTCAGCTCCAGAAGTATCTAGTAAATCTGGAAGAAGGAGATTTAAAAACTTGATGTGCAAGAGAAGTCGTAGGAAATACTCAGCTCTTCACAGCTGGACCCCACTGCCATCGTAGTTCTACCCACAACTCACATTCCTTTTAGGGACCCTGCAGGAGATTCAGTTCCCTCTTTGTAGATGGACCCCACTGTTGCCACGACTGCACCCATGAACCAGTAGCCTCCAATTCCCACCTAACCCAACCCATTAACATAAGTCTTCATCCAGCTCTCCTTATCCCCCTGCTAATCCTCAAGAATTTAATAGAGGCCCCAGAAACTATGGGCTAGGGATCAGCAGAGCAGCTCCACACAACTGAGGGCCCCAAGAATCTCACTATTCAACAGAAGAAAACCTTCACACCCAACCCTAAGTAGAATAAGTAACCTATTCTCCATTTAACCTCAAATGATAGTCACCCCAATTTAAGATTTCCATATCATGTCCATAAGCCCCATACATACACCCCTTCAGGGTCTTAGCCATTTACCCTAACATACCTCTCACAATCTAAAAGCTGCCATATCCCACTTAATCTAAACCTCACCTAATAAACCCTGACAACCAATCTTGCAGTTCTCAGCTGAAACTAGACCAAAACCTCTGTCACCACCCTAGTATAGAAGTAGACTTATAAACCCCTTGGACACTGCAACAACCTTATCCACAAAACAGCACCAAGAAACCCTTGACTGGTTCCTTTCACATTCAGGAAGCTATTGCAAAAACTATCTAAATGTGGGAATTGTATCTAGTCAAAAGAATCAGAAACACCATCTACCTTTGAATATACGCCTATAACAAGACTCCAAGTTAACAGGTTTTTATATCTGGCCAGGGGTTGACATCCAATACCCATCAGGATGGAGCCAAGGATATTGCAGGAGCAGAAAAACTGAAAAAAAAATCAACAAACCATAATTCAGAACATCAGAGACTCTATATCAACCACCTGGAACTAGGCCAGCCTAATCTCTCCCCATCCTGAAGCTCAGGGAAATTTACGGAAGAGGGGGCGGTAAGATTGTAAGAGCACAAGGATGGGATGAGTAATGATATGCAAGATACTCCACACAAGTTAGAACCGAAGCAATCATAATAGGACTTTGCATGATCTGCGCAATGACCAACACATTATTGACCACACAAAGTCTAGCATGGACTAAAGGCACTAGGATCCTTAGAGGCTAGGGACTGACAGTCATGGTAGTGTTCCTAAGTTTAAGGGGAACACAGGAAAGGGTTCTGGGAAATGCCACTGAGTCCTTGCACCTCATTGTAGAGGAGGACCCAGAGGAGAGTTTGGCATGCACATAAAAGGATGCTCCAGGGATGGGGGAGGAGGCACTGGGGGATGGGGAAGGAAGGGGGAGGGGAGGGGGAAGCACAGGGGTGGGGAAAGTGGAGGGAGGGAAGGGACCGGTGTACCTATTAAGTTTGTATGAGCGGAAATAATAGTAAAAAATATAGTAATAAAAAAATAAATAAATTCTTATGCAGATTAAAAAAAAGAAACACTTTCCAAAGAAAGAAACAAAAGACCAAACACAAAATGTCCAAATCATGATATGAATCAATCCATAAAAATCCTCCTACAAAAATCATTGAGTCCATAATGATAGATCCCAACCAGAGTAACTTCTTAGACATTAACAATGAAAACAGCAATTTTCAAAGCTTGATTATTAATGCGATCAAAAAATTAGAAGAAGAGCTCCAAGAGAAGATGAATAACCACATAAACAAATATGGAAAATAATAGACAACTGGATGAGATGAAAAGGCAATGAAGAAGCAAAACTAAGCATGGAGCAGTTTTAAAAAACTCATGCAAAGAACATGGCACCCTGCTTCCCAGGTACTCCCCCCCCAGAACCCAGGTCACCCATTCCTTCCAGCCTCTCCTACGGCCCAACCTGAGCAGCAGCAAAGCTGTACAGGGCTTGGTTGTGACTACTGGCCACACCCCAGGTCCCAGGTGAAGCCCGCTGATCAGCCTTAGCCCCTCCCCCCTTCCTGCAGCCTTGAACACACACTGGCTCTCCGGGTCCAGGTAAGGCACCCTGCTTCCCAGATACACCTCACCAGAACCCAGGTCATCCATTCCTTCCAGCCCCTCCCACCATCCAGTCTGAGCAATGCCAAAGCTGCTCAGGGCTTGTGTGGACTATTAGCCACGCTCTAGGTCCCAGGTGCACATTCATGGAATACAAGAGCAAGAATCCCAAAATACCACACCTGAGGAAATTTTTCAAACTATCATAAATGAAAACTTCCCTCATATAAAGAATGAGAGGCCCATCCAAATACAAGAGGCATACTGCACCCCAAACAGGTATGACCAAAATAGAAACTGGTCATGGCAAATAATAGTCAAAACACTCCACATTCAAGACAAAGAAAAGGTGCTCAGAATTTTAAGGGAAAAAAAAGTCACTTTTAAAGGTAAACCTAATAAAATAACAAATGACTTCTCAATGGAAACAGTAAAAGTAAGAAGAGCTTGGCAAGATGTACTTCAAGTATTAAATGACTAAATATGTCAACCCAGGCTTATATATGCAGCAAAACTATCTGTCATGATCAAGGGAGCAAGAAAAGTTTTCCAGAACAAAGACAATTTGAAGGCTTACATGTCTACCAAACCAGGCCTTCAAAAAATGCTAGAAATGATATTCAAGCTTGAAGAAAAAAACTAGCATATCCAGGAGGACAGAAGGGAAGTATTATACGACTAAAACCTAAAAGCAAAACAATACACTTACAAAAGCCACTAAATATAATAAATGTATGGAATTAAAAATAGTTTCTCCATTATAACATTAAATGTCAATGGAATTAACTCAAAGATCAAAAGACAGATTACAAACTTGGATTAAAAACCATAACCCATCAATCTGCTGCCTTCAGGAAACTCATCTCACCATAAAAAATAGGCACATCCTAAAAATAAAAGGCTGAACAAAAATTCTGCAAGCTAATGGAACCAGGAAACAAGCAGGGGTAGCCATTATGCTGTCAGACAAAGTGGACTTCAAACCAAAAAAAATCATAAGAGACATGGATGGATACTACATTTTAGTCACAGGTACAATTCACCAGGAAGACTTCGCAATTCAGAACATATATGCACCTAATACGGGCTCCTCCACATTAATTAAGAAAAGCCTACAGCATCTAAAGCAAGAAATCAACTCCCAAACCATAATTCTTGGGGACTTCAACACCGCCCTCTCAACATGGGATAGATCAACAGGTCAAAAGCTTAACAGAGACACTTTGGAACTTAATCAGACCCTTAATGAAATGGACCTTACAGATCTCAATCGAACTTTTCATCTATGCACGAAGGAATACACATTTTTTTTAGCAGCACACGGAACTTTCTCCAAAATAGATCACATATTGGGTCACAAAACGAATCTCCACATATACAGGAAAGTTGAAATTCTAGCCTGTACCCTATCAGACCACCATGGTTTAAAGCTTGACATCCACAACACAACAAACAACATAAAATACACTAATTCCTGGAAACTCAACACTATGATGCTGAATGAGAATTGCATTCAGGAAGAAATTAAAAAGGGGGGCTGGAGAGGTGGCTCAGGGGTTAAGCCTCTGCCTTTCAGGCAGAAGGTCCTGAGTTCAGATCCTAAATCCCACGTATAGGTGCCAGGCAGAAGCAGGGGTGGCCTGACTTTCTGGTCCTGGTAGGGCAGAGCCTGTGAATCCTGGAGCAGAGTAAACAAGGAGGAGGTGGAGGCGGTCCATGGTGGTTCCCAAATTGCTCCGTGGTTCTACACACACACATACATGCACACATACACATACACACACATACATACACACACAATTGAATAAATAATAAATAATAAAAAATTTAAAATTAAAAAGGAAATTCAAGATTTTCTGAAAGTGAACGATAATGAAAATACAACTTATGAAAATCTTTGTGATGCAATGAAAGCTGTCCTAAGAGGTAAGTTCATAGCTCTTAATGCCTACATAAAAACATGGAAACATCACAAATAAATAACTTAACAATGCAGCTTAAAGCTTTAGAAACACTAGAGCAATCTGATCCTAAAAGCAGTAGAAGAGAGGAGATTAGCAAAATAAGGGGAGAAATATCCAAAATTGAAATTAGGAAAACGATACAGAGAACCCACCAGTCAAAAAGCTGGTTCTTTGAAAAAATCAATAAGATTGACACACCCCTAGCTAAATTAACCAAAAGCAAGAGAGAGAAAACCCAAATTAACAAAATTAGAAATAAAATGGAGTTATCACTATTGATACCCAAAAATTCAGAGTATCATAATGTCATATTTCAAAAACTTATACTCTCTGAAATTTGACAACACAAAAGAAAGGGATGAATTCCTAAGTAAGCACAACTTACCTAAATTGAATCAGGAAGTTGTGAATTATTTAAATACCTATAATATATGAGGAAATCAATGAAGTAATCTCTAATCTTCCCACCAAGAAATGTCCTGGACCAGATGGATTCAGCACAGAGTTCTACCAGACATTTAAGGAATGAATAACACCAATACTCCTTAAAGTGTTCCATCAAATAGCAAAGGAAAGAACACTACCAAATTCTTTCTATGAAGCTAATATTGTCTTAATCCCAAATGCTAATAAAAGGCTTTATCCGAGGCACACAAGGTTGGTTCAACATACACAAATCAATAAACGTAATCCGCCATATAAGCCAGTCTAAAATCCAAGACCACATGATACTTGATAGATGCAGAAAAAGCTTTTGACAAGATCCAACACCCCTTTATGATCAAAACCCTAGAGACAGTTGGAATGGAAGGAACCTTTATCAATATAATAAAAGCTGTCTACAACAAGCCCACAGCAAGGATTATACTCAATGGGGGAAAACTCGAAGCATTCCCGCTTCGATCAGGATCTAGACAAGGCTGTCCACTCTCACCACTTCTATTCAATATTGAACTTGAAGTCTTAGCTGAAGACATAAGACAAGAAAGGGACATAAAAGAGATTCAAATCAGCAAGGAAGAAGTCAAGTTATCTCTATTTGCAGATGACATGATCTTATACCTGAGTGATCCCGAAAACTCTAGCAGGAAACCCCTGGAACTAATACAGAAGTTCAGCAGGGTAGCAAGATACAAAGTAAACATACAAAAATCAGTGGCCATCCTATATGCACAGAATGAAAGAAGTGAAAAAGCCTTGAGAGAAACAATCCCATTTACTATAGCCCCTAAAAAAATGAAATACCTTGGTATAAACCTAACCAAGGAGGTAAAAGACCTTTACAATGAAAACTTTAAAACCCTAAAGAAAGAAATAGCAGAAGACACCAGAAGGTGGAAAGACCTCCCTTGTTCCTGGATTGGTAGAATCAACATTCTAAAAATGACCATCCTACCAAAGGCAATATACAGATTCAATGCTATACCAATCAAAATCCCAAAGCAATTCTTCGAAGAAGTTGACCAAATAATCTCAAAATTCATATGGCGGCACAAAAGACTCAGGATGGCAAAGACAATCCTGAGTAACAAAAACACAGCTGGAGATATTACCATACCAAACCTAAGTCTATACTACAAATCCATAGTTGTAAAGACAGCCTGGTACTGGCTCCAAAATAGACACACAGATCAATGGATAAGGGTTGAAGACCCAGATATAAGCCCACAAAAATATAGCCATTTGGTATTTGAGAAAGGGTCCCAAAGAATCCAATGGAAAAAGAACAGCATCTTCAACAAATGGTGCTGGCAAAAATGGATCTCCACATGCAGAAGATTAAAGCTGGACCCGTACTTGTCACCATGTACAAGACTTACTTCCAAATGTATCAAGGACCTCAATATAAGGCCAGAGACTATAAAAATCTTAGTTGAAAGGGTAGGGAACTACGTGGAGCTGATTGGACTAGGCCAACAGTTCCTAAACAGAAATCCAATACAGCAGTCAATACAACAAACACTTAACAGATGGGATCTTATGAAATTAAAGAGCTTCTGTTCAGATAAAGAGATTGTAACCTGAACACAAAGGCAACCCACAGAATGGGAGAAAATTTTCACTAACCACATATCTGATAGAGCTCTATTATCCAGCATGCACAAAGAACTTAGAAAACGAAACACCAAGGAAACAAATTGCCCAATTGAAAAATGGGCCTTGGAACTTAAAAGAAATTTTACCAGGAAAGAAATTGAAATGTCTAACAAATATTTTTTAATTAAAAATTTAATTATACATTTTAAAAATTTTTTACCAGTTCCCTCCCTCCCCCCTCCTCCCCCTGAACCCCCTCCTCTCTCTCCTCTCTCTCCCCATCCCCCGCCTCCCTCCCAATTCCCAGAGAGTCCTTTATTGTGTATGCCTGACTCTCCAGTGGGTCCTCCTCTCCGATGACATATAAGGACACAGTGGCATTTCCATAAGCCCTTTCTCTTGTTCCCCTTAAACACAGGAGCACTACTGTGGCTGTCAATCCCTTGCCTCCAGGGATCTCAGTGCCCTTAACAGATGCTAGACTTTATGAGGGCAACAGTGGGCTGGACATTGCGCAGGGCATGCAAAGTCCCATTATGATTACTTTGGCCCCAACTATTGTTGAGAATCTTACAAATCGTTGCTCCTCCCATCCTTTTGCTCTTACAATCTTATCGCCCCCTCTTCCGCAAATGTCCCTGAGCTTCAGGATGGGAAGAGATTAGGCTGGCCTAGTTCTATGTGATTGATATAGAGTGTCTGAAGTTCTGGATTGTGGTTTGTTGGTTTTCTTTTGCAGTTTTGCTGCTCCTGCAATGCCCTTCACTCCATCCTGCTGGGCACTGGATGTCACCCCCTGGCCAGAGACAAAAAGCTGTTAAACTGGAGTCTTGTTGTAATAGCACATTCAAGGGTAGATGTAATAAGAGTAGGAAACCTCAGTGAGGGAGGGGTCCATCACCCATTTGCAAAATGATTACTTTTTATCTGCTAGACTATATGCCCTCCCTTTCTGGTGAGATCAGGAAAGAACGTCTGTGAACTTAACCAGGTTTCTCATTACTGACTTGCAGACCTTGATGGAGGCCTATTTTCTCTGCTATAACATGGTCCCCTCTCTCCTTGTTTCTGGTGTGGCCCTCCTACCCCATCCCTCCTGTTCATACTCCTTGCAATTACTGTATTACAGAGATTTATCGTCGAGTGTCTCTAGATGGGCTGGGTGGGTTTGGTACTAGAAGCCACCTATTAAGAAGTACATACGGCGCTTAATTTTCTGGGTTTGGGATACCTCACTTAATATAATTGTTTCTACTGACATCCATTTCCCAGCAAATTCCAGTAATTCATCATTTTTGATGGCTGAGTAGTACTCCATTGTATAGATGTACCACAGTTTCCTTATCCACTCGTCAACTGTTGGACATTTGGGTTGATTCCATGACTTTGCTATTGTAAACAGTGCTGCTATGAACATGGTCGAGCTTGTGCTACAGAAGTGAACCTCTGCTGCATTGGGGGTTATTCCCAAAAGTGGGATAGCAGGGTCATATGGCATTTCAATCTTTAATTTCTTTAAGAATTTCCAGACAGCTCGCCAGAGTGGCTGTATGAGCCTGCATTCCCACCAGCAATGTAGCAGAGTTCCCCTCTCTCCACATCCTCTCCAGCATTTGTCGTTGTTTGTATTGTGGATTTTTGCCATCCTGACCAGGGTGAGATGATATCTCAGGGAAGTTTTGATTTGCATTTCCCTGATGGCTAAGGAAGTGGAGCAATTTTAAGATATTTGTTAGACATTTTAATTTCATTCCTGGTAAAGTTTCTTTTAAGTTCCAGGGCCCATTTTTTAATTGGGCCATTGTTTTCCATGGAGTTTAGTTTTCTAAGTTCTTTGTTCACTCTGGACAGTAGAGCTCTGTCAGATATGTGGTTAGTGAAGATTTTCTCCCATTCTGTGGGTTGCCTTTCAGCTCGTGTTACAATCTCTTTATCTGAACAGAAGCTCTTTAATTTCACAAGGTCCCAACTGCTCAGAGTTGGTAGCCGTGACTGTGCCATTGGATATCTGTTTAGAAAATGTTAGCCGAGCCCAATCAGCTCGAGGGAGTTCCCTATCCTTTCAACTATGGTTTTTAAAGTCTCTGGCCTTAAATCAAGGTCCTTGATCCATTTGGAATTAAGTCTTGTACATGGTGACAAGTATGGGTCCAGCTTTAATCTTCTGCATGTGGAGATCCAGTTTTGCCAGCACCATTTGTTGAAGATGCTGTTCTTTTTCCATTGGATTCTTTGGGACCCTTTCTCAAAGACCAAATGGCTGTAATTTTGTGGGCTCATATCTGGGTCTTCAATCCTTATCCATTGATCTGTGTATCTATTTTGGAGCCAGTACCAAGCTGGTTTTACAACTATGGATTTGTAGTATAGACTAAGGTTTGGTATGGTAATACCTCCAGCAGTGTTTTTGTTACTCAGGATTGTTTTTGCTATCCTGGGTCTTTTGTGCCTCCATATGAATTTTGAGATTGTTTGGTCAACGTCTTTGAAGAATTGCTTTGGGATTTTAATTGGTATAGCATTGAATTTGTATATTGCCTTTAGTAGGATGGTCATTTTTACGATGTTGATTCTGCCAATCCAGGAACAAGGGAGGAGGTCTTTCCACCTTCTGGTGTCTTCTGCTATTTCTTTCTTTAGGGTTTGAAAGTTTTCATTGTAAAGGTCTTTTATCTCCTTGGTTAGGTTTATGCCGAGGTATTTCATTTTCTTAGGGGCTACAGTAAATGGGATTGTTTCTCTCAAGGCTTTTTCACTTCTTTCATTCTGGGCATATAGGAAGGCCTCTCATTTTTGCACATTTATTTTGTATCCTGCCACCCTGCTGAACTTCTCAATTAGTTCCGGGAGCTTCCTGGTGGAGCTTTTGGGATCACTCAGGTATAAGATCATGTCATCTGCAAATAGGGATAGCTTGACTTCTTCTTTGCTCATTTGAATCCCTCTTATGTCCCTTTCTTGTCTTATGGCTTCAGCTAAGACATCAAGTACAATATTGAATAGAAGTGGTGAGAGTGGACAGCCTTGTCCAGTTCCTGATAGAAGTGGGAATGCTTCCAATTGTTCCCCATTGAGCATAATTCTTGCTGTGGGCTTGTTGTATACAGCTTTTATTATATTGATAAAGGTTCCTTTCATTCCTACAGTCTCTAGTGTTTTGATAATAAAAGGCTGTTGGATTTTGTCAAAGGCTTTTTCTGCATCTATCGAGAGTATCATGTGGTCTTGAACTTTGGACTGGTTTACATGATGAATTACATTTATTGATTTGCGTATGTTGAACTAACCTTGTGTGCCGGGGATGAAGCCTACTTGGTCCCCGTGAATGATCTTTTTGATATGTTTTTGAATCCGATTTGCTAAGACTTTGTTGAGAATCTTTGCATCTGTGTTCATCAGAGAGATCGGCCTATAGTTTTCTTTTTTAAGTGAATCTTTATTAGGTTTTGTGATTAAGACGATATTAGCTTCATAGAAGGAATTTGGTAGTATTCCTTCCTTTGCTATTTGATGGAACACTTTAAGGAGTATTGGTGTTATTAACTCCTTAAATGTCTGGTGGAACTCTGTGCTGAATCCATCTGGCCCAAGACATTTTTTGGTGGGAAGATTCGAGATTACTTCTTCAATTTCCTTGTATGTTATAGGACTATTTAAATAATTCACAACTTCCTGATTCAATTTAGGTAAGTTGTGTTTACTTAGAAATTCATCCATCTCTTTTGTGTTGTCAAACTTCACAGAGTACAAGTTTTTGAAATATGATGTTATAATTCTCTGGATTTCTTGGTTATCCGTAGTGATAACTCCATGTTCATTTCTAATTTTGTTAATTTGGGTTTTCTCTCTCTTGCTTTTGGTTAATTTGGCTAGGGGTGTATCAATCTTATTGATTTTTTCAAAGAACCAGCTTTTTGACTGGTTGATTTTTTCTATTGTTTTCTTAGTCTTGATTTCAGATATTTCTCCCCTTATTCTGCTAATCTCTTCTCTTCTACTACTTTTGGGATCAGATTGCTCAAGTTTCTCCAAAGCCTTAAGCTGCATCGTTAAATTATTTATTTCTGATGTTTCCAATTTTCTGATGTAGGCATTAAGAGCTATGAACTTACCTCTTAGAACAGCTTTCATCGTGTCCCAGAGATTTTGGTAAGTTGTATTTTCATTTTCGTTCACTTTCAGGAAATCTTGAATTTCCTGTTTAATTTCTTCCTGAATCCAGTTCTCATTCAGCATCATAGTGTTAAGTTTCCAGGAGTTAGTGTATTTTCTCTTGTTTGTTGTGTTGTTGTGGATGTCCAGCTTTAGGCCGTGGTGGTATGATAGGGCACAGGCTAGAATTTCAACTTTTTTGTATTTGTGTAGATTCATTTTGTGGCCCAATATGTGATCTATTTTGGAGAAAGTTCCATGTGCTGCTGAGAAAAATGTGTATTCTTTGCTGCGTGGGTGAAAAGTTCGATAGAGATCTGTAAGGTCCATTTCAGTAAGGGTTTGGTTAAGCTCCAAAGTGTCTCTGTTAAGCTTTTGACCTGTTGATCTATCCCGTGTTGAGAGGGCAGTGTTGAAATCCCCGAGAATTATCGTTTGGGGGTTGATTTCTTGCTTTAGACGCTGTAGGGTTTTCTTAATGAATGTGGAGGGCCCATATTGGGTGCATATATGTTCAGTATTGTGAAGTCTTCCTGGTGAATTGTACCTGTGACTAAAATGTAGTATCCATCTGTGTCTCTTATGATTTTCTTTGGTTTGAAGTCCACTTTGTCTGAAAGCATAATTGCTACCCCTGCCTGTTTCCTGGTTCCATTAGCTTGCAAGAATTTGGACCAGCCTTTCATTCTTAGGACGTGCCTATCTTTTGTGATGAGATGAGTTTCCTGAAGGCAGCAGATTGTTGAATTGTGGTTTTTAATCCATGTTTGTAATCTATGTCTCTTAATCGGTGAGTTAATGCCATTGACATTTAGTGTTATAATGGAGAAATTATTTTTAATTCTGGACATTTTTTATGTTTAGTAGATTTTGTAAGCATGTTGTTTGATATTTATATTTTGGTGGTATTATACTTCCCTTCTGTCCTCCTGGATACGCTTGTTCTTTTCTTCAAGCTTGAGTATCATTTCTAGCATTTTTTGAAGGCCTGGTTTGGTAGACATGTATCCCTTCAAATTGTCTTTGTGCTGGAAAACTTTTCTTTCTCCCTCAATCATGACAGATAGTTTTGCCGGGTATATCAATCTGGGTTGGCATTTTTGCTCATTTAATACTTGAAGTATGTCTCTCCAAGGTCTTCTTGCTTTTACTGTTTCCATTGAGTAGTCATTTGTTATTCTAATAGGTTTACCTTTAAAAGTGAGTTGCTTTTTTTCTCTTGAAGCTCTCAGCACCAGTTCTTTGTCTTGAATGTGGAGTGTTTTGACTATTATTTGCCGTGGCAATTTTCTATTTTGGTCATATCTGTTAGGAGTGCGAAATGCCTCTTGTATTTGGATAGGCCTCTCATTTTTTAGTTGTGGGAAGTTTTAATTTATGATGAATTGAAATATTTCCTCAGGTGTGGTATTTTGGGATTCTTGTTCTGGTATTCCATGAATGCGCATGTTAGGCTTCTTCAGGGTGTCCCATATTTCTTGAATGTTCCTCTCCAGTATGTTTTTGGCTTTAACAATCTCTTCCATTGAGCTGGTTAATTCTCCTACTTTGTCTTCAAGATCTGAAATTCTATTTTCTGCCTCATTTGTTCTGCTGATAAGACTCTCTGTCGAGTTTTGGGTTGAAGATAACTTATCTCTTAGTTCAATTTTAAACTCTGCCTGAGACTGTTTTACCTGCTCTATACCTATTTTTGTTTCTTGAACTGTTTTTCTCAACTCCTCCAAGTGCCTGTTGTGTTCCTGTTCAAAGTGGTTGATACGGTTGTTTAACTCTTCTCGGATTTCCTCTTTCATATTATTAATCATGGTAATGATCATACTCTGAAAGTCGTTATGTTGGGTCTGGCTTTCATGGCTATTTTCTATGGATTTGTTCTGGTCGCAATCCATCGTTATGGGATTGATTCTTTTGGTGGGAGATTGTTCTTCTTGGGTTTTGTTTCTCGTGGATCTGCACTTTGACTTGTACATTGTTGTTTTGTTTTTTAGGACCTTTCAGTTTCTGTGTGTTTTTCACTGAACTGATGTAGTTGGTATTGTTACACCTGCCAGTTGTTACTAGTGCTTGCCTTGGATTGGGTATGTTTGTGTATTGGTATTGTTATATCCTAGATGAGACTACTAGGATGTTAGTACAGTCAGTTACGTAACTAGGGGATGAATATTAGTTTGGTAGTGCACTTTTATGATCTAGTGTCTTGGTGAAATGTGAGGGTGTGTGGTGTACTCCCTGGAGTTGTATGTTTTTGGGGTGGCTGTATGAGGAAGCTGACCTACAGCATTGATACTAGAAAGGATCAGTAAGGTGAGAGAAAAGAAAAAAAAAAGGTTTACTTATCTTTGGGCTGGATGTGAAGAATCTCGCGCATGTGATACAATGGTTGTAGTGAAGTCCAGATGTATGGCCTGTGTTCTCTTTGTTCCTTAGAGTTTTGCTTGAGTTTCCTTTGGGCTCTATTGAATTCTGAGTAGCAGTGTGTCTTCCGTGGACCACGTGCGTAGGTCCCCGGTGGGCCAGAGAGGCAGAGGGTCTGATGTTGATGGCAGAATTCTTCACCTGCGACCTGGGGGGGGGGGAGCGGAGGGGCGAGGGGGCGGGAGGGCACGAAGGGCTGGTGTCCGGGGCGGGGCCCCAGAGGCTAAGCGGCGGCCACGCGCGGGTGCTGCTGGCCGGGCGGCTCGGCTCCGGGTTGGGGGGCTGGGCTGGGAAGGGCTCGCTCTCACCTGGGCCCTGGTCGGGTTCGGGGCGGAGGGGGCTGGAGGCAAAGCCGGGGGTCACGTGGGCGGGTGCTGCTGGCCGACGGCTAGGCTCCCCTAACAAATATCTTTAAAAATGCTTCGCATCCTTAGCCATCAGGGAAATACAAATCAAAACCTCCCTGAGATATCATCTCATCCCTGTCAAGATGGCAAAAATCCGCAATACAAACACCAAATGCTGGTGGGGATGTGGAGAAAAGCAAACTCTCCTTTATTGCTGGTAGGAATGCAGGCTTATACAACCACTCTGGAGAGCTGTCTGGTGATTCTTAAAAAAGTTGAAGATTGAAATGCCATATGACCCTGATATTCCACTATTGACAATAATCCCCCATACAGCCAAAATTCACCTCAAT
The DNA here is from genome assembly GCA_023101885.1 of Typhlomys cinereus. Taxonomy (NCBI): domain Eukaryota; kingdom Metazoa; phylum Chordata; class Mammalia; order Rodentia; family Platacanthomyidae; genus Typhlomys; species Typhlomys cinereus. The sequence continues at coordinate 773,898 of JALPQD010000183.1, read as the reverse complement.
AGCATAAGCACAACCATGTTCACAGCAGCATTGTTTACAATAGCAAAGTCATGGAATCAACCCAAATGCCCAACAGTTGATGAGTGCATAAGGAAAATGTGGTACATTTATACAATGCAATACTACTCAGCCATCAAAAACGATGAATTAATGAAATTTTCCGGGAAATGGATGGAATTAGAAAAATTATATTAAGTGAAGTATCGCAGACACAGAAAATTAAGTGGATCCTAGTACCAAAGCCACTTAGTGACACACTCAAAGGTAAATCTCTGTAATACCTACAGTAATTGCAAAGATTATAAGCAGGGAGGGAGGGGGAAGGAGGGCCCCACCAGAATCAAAGAGAGAAGGGATCATGCTACAGTAGAGAATATAGGCCACCATCAAGGGCTACAAGTAATGAGACATCTAGTTGGTGTTGCACACTCTCTTTAATGGTCACTTGTGTCTGATGAGGTATGATCTCACCAGAAAGAGAGGGCATAGAGTCTGGCAGATATAAGGTAACCATCCTGCAAATAGGAGACTGACCCCCCCACACAACAGTCTCCTACTCTTTTTCCATCTACCTTTGAATCTACTCTTATAATAAGACTCTATTTTAACAGCATTTTGTCTCTGGCCAGGGGGTGATATCCAATACCCATCAGGATGGAGTCAAGGGCGGTGCAGGAGCAGCAAAACTGAAAAAAAAAAATCAACAAACCATAATTCGGAAAATCAGAGACTCTACATCAACCACCTGGAGCCAGGCCAGCCTAATCTCTCTTCATCCTAAAGCCCAGGGAAATTTGTGGAAGAGGGGACGGTAAGATTGTAAGAGTCTAAAGATGGGGAGCAGCAACGATATGCAAGACACTCCATACAAGTTAGAGTCGAAGTAATCATAATAGGACTTTGCATGACCTGAGCAATGACCAACATATCATTGAACCCCCAAAGTCTAACATGGATCACAGGCACTAGGATTCTTAGAGGCAAAGGATTAACAGCCACAATAGTGCTCCTATACTAAAGAGGAACACAAAAAAAGAGCTCTAGGCAATGCCACTGAGCCCTTACACTTCATCAGAGAAGAGGACCCAGAGGGAAGTTTGACATGCACACTAAAGGATGTTCCAGGAATGGGGGGGAGGTATCACTGGGAGAAAGGGAAGGCCGGGGGAAAGAAAAGGGAAAAAGGGAGAGGGAGCAAGGGGATTCAGGGAGGGTTTGAGGGAGGGAGAGGAATGGGGTACTTATCAACTTTGTATGAGTGGAAGAAATAAATTAAATAAATAAATAAATAAATAAATAAAAGAAAAAACTCATACAAAAATTAAACTTGAAATTAAAGACAAGCTAAGCACAATCCAAAACTCAGCAAAGAAACTCACCAACAGAACAGATGAAGAAGAAAATAAAATATAAGAACAAGACAAAATTACAAAGCAAAAAATAATACTTGACAGGAATATTCAAGAATTGTGGGGCACTTTTTATTGTCCATTAATTTTATAACCTGGCACTCTACTGAATTTATTTTTCATTTCCAGGAATTTCCTGGTTGAACTTCTCAGGTTTTTAGATATAGAATCATGTCATCTGCAAATAGGTACACCTTGATTTTCCTCTTCTCCTGTCTGTATCCCTTTGATTCTCTCTTGTCTTATGCATGTAGCTAAGACTTCAAGTACAATATTAAATAGAAGTACTAAGAGTGGACAAGTCTTGCCTAGTTCCTGGTTGAAGAGAGAATGCTTCAAGTTTTTCATCACTGAGAATGATCCTTACTATAGGCTTGTTGTACATTGCCTTTATTATGTAGGTGTAAGTTCCTTATATCCTTATTGTCTTCAGGATTTTTATCATAAAGAGATGTTGATTTTGTCAGAAAAATTTTTTCTGTGTCTATCAAGAGAATCATGTGTTTTTTGTCCTTGCATTTGTTTATGTGATGAATTACACTTACTGGTTTGCATATGTTGAACCAAACTTGTTGCCTTGTGTGTCCTACTTGGTCATAGTGAATGATGATTTTGGCATTTTTCTAATCTGGTTTTCTAAAATTTTGTTTAAGATCTTTGCATATGTGTTCAACAATGAGATTGGCCTATAATTTTTATTGTGTCTTTATTTGGTTTTGTGATCAGTGTATTATTAGCTTCATAAAAAGAGTTTGGAAGTGTTCTTTCCTTTTGTATTTCATGGAATAGTTTAAGGAGTAGTGGTGCTAGATATTCTTTTAATAAATGTCTGGTAGAATTCTGTTACTGAATCCATCAAGTCCTGGGCCTTTTTGGTGGGGAAATTTGTAATTACTTCTTTAACTTTGTCATTTTTTTAAGACTATTAAAATAATTCCATTCATCTTGATTCAATTTTAATAAGTTGTATGTGCTTAGAAACTCATCCATTTGTTACTGATTGTCAAAGTTTGTAGAGTATAAATTTGTGAAATATGACTTTATGATTCTCTGAATTTCCTTGTTATCAGTTGTGATAGCTCCATTTTCCTTTCTAATTTTATTAATTTGGATTTTCTCTCTTTTGGGTTTGGTTAATTTGGCTAAAGATTTATCAATTTTGTTAATGCTTTCACAAAAAAATAAGCAAGTGGCTCAGGGAAAAAAGAGAGATCAGGGGCCTAACCCAGTTGTGAATGCCACAAGTTACTACAACTCTGGTAAGAAGAATCTAGTCGCAATTATAATCTGAATGGGTTCTAAACCCCTTAATGTTAGGGAAATCATGCCTGATATTGTAAACCTATCCAAATAATAGTAGAAGGAAAATAAATAGACAGTAACAAATATCCTAGTGTTAATTATAAAATGTGATAAAGAAACTCCATCTAAACACTTCGTTTTTCACCCTCAGATAAAAAAGGCTCTTAGAACTCTATATCAACCACCTGGAACTAGGCCAGCCTAATCTCTCTCCATCCTGAAGCTCAGGGAAATTTACGGAAGAGGGGGCGGTAAGATTGTAAGAGCACAAGGATGGGATGAGTAATGATATGCAAGATACTCCACACAAGTTAGAACCGAAGCAATCATAATAGGACTTTGCATGATCTGTGCAATGACCAACATATCATTGACCCCTCAAAGTCTAGCATGGACTAAAGGCACTAGGATCCTTGGAGGCTAGGGATTGACAGCCACAGTAGTGTTCCTATACTTAAGGGGAACACAGGAAAGGGTTCTGGGAAATGCCACTGGGTCCTTGCACCTCATCGTAGAGGAGGACCCAGAGGAGAGTTTGGCATGCACATTAAAGGATGCTCCAGAGATAGGGAGGAAGGGGGGAGTGGAGGGAGGGAGGGGATCTGTGTACCTGTTAAGTTTGTATGAGCAGAAATTTAAAAAAAAAAAAAGCTCTTTTAGATATATCCTATTACAACGGAAGACTAATAAGAGAGAAAACTACATCAGGGGAGAGTACAGAATATCTCTGAACCTGGAATGTTCAGTCTTAATCAGTCCATAAAAATCTTACCCCACACCAAGGCTCGGGGACCCTTGTAGAAGAGGGGACAGCAAGTTATAAGAACCCAAAGGTGGAGTAAAGTACTCCTGACCAACACACTCCAGCCATGACCGGCTATTGTACCCAGAAGCTCATTGCAATTATAACTTCTACCACCAGATCTAACAATGGCTGACATATCAACATTCCCTCAAGGACTAACTAGGATCTTGGAAGCAATAACTACTCTCAGAGAGTATCTCTGGGGCAGGTACCAAACAAGAGAAAAGGAACCTCACCACTTATGACTTTGACCACTGAAGAGCCACACATATTTTAACAGAAATCTGACTCCCATACCAACACAAGCACTTCAAATGGAGTCCGAGATACATACAAGCAAAGGGACAGGTGGATGGGTAGGACATTGCAGGATTGATGAAGGGAGGGGACAGTAAGAGAAAGGTGTGGGAGGGGAAGATGGGAAAGGAGGGAGGTGAGTGAGGAGGGGGTCAGGGCAGAGACAAAACCCAGTTTGTTTGTAAATTAAAATAAAATTTTAAAAAGATGAGAAAGACTCAGCCATTACTGGCTCCAAAGACAGAAGTGCTCATAGCCAAAGAAGCAGGTTTTCCTTGAGTCTGTAGAGGGAAGCAAAGCTGTCTGAGACCTCATTTGACACATGACACCCATTTTGGATACCTGAGCTTCAGAAAGGAAGATGACAAGTATGAGCCAATAGGGTTAAGGTCACTTTACAACCATATGGAACTATTCCATGGGCTGGCTGACTGTTCCGATTCATCTCCAGCTGTCAGCATGACTGGATTCAGTATCATCGCCTAGGGGATGGATGACAGTTCGTTGAGGTATGTTTGTGCTGCTGTTTAGGATGAACTAAGGAGGAAAGGCCTGCTCTGAATGTATCACCCTCCTGTGGGCTGGGCACCCTAGATGGAATAAAATGGGAAAAAGGGAAATGCCAGCTAAGTGCCAGCATTGCCATGTTTGCCTTCTGTGCACCAAGAATAGCCTGTGCCATGCATTCTCTCTCACGTGTTTCCTCTGCCACATGATCCTGCCACCAAGATGTGGACTCCTCTGTTGCACTATGGCTTCCACACCATGATTTTCATGACACCTTTGAAACCGTGAGCCAGAATAAGAATTCAGGATTCACTCGTTATATATTCAGTCACAACAATGAAAAACCGACACACAGGATGGCTTCTTATTTGCTCATAATCCAATCACCTAGGTAATAAATGGTCAAATGTTGAATTCCTGCTACATGTATAGCATGGATGATGCTAAAACGATAGGAAGAAGGCAGACTCGATATTCTTTGTACTCCATGTACCACATTATCCCATTTGCAAGATTTACTAGAACATAAAAAAGTAGTTGGGCAGAGAACACCTTAGCAGTTGTCAGGACCTAGGGACTGTCCAAGAGCAGGAGGGAAGTGCTTGGAGTGATGGACTCATAGCTTGTTTGTGATGGTGGTGACATGGTTGTATATGCCTCTCAAAACTCATAGAACTAGGGTTGGAGAGCCTTGCCTGAATTCAGATTTCACATCCCATTCTGAAGTTGTGGTGGCCAGCACTTCTGGCCCTGGAAGGCAGAGCTTGAGAAACCCCGGAGCAAAACAAAAAGAAGTAGAATAATCAAGGATGATTCCCAAATTCACTCTTAGACTACCACAGGCATATGTAATCAAGCTCCCTCTATTACACACAAACACATAGATACCACACAGACACACTCATACACACACATACACACACACACACACACACACACACACACACACACTCCACAGAACTATACTTTATGAAAAGTGAGCTTTCCTGCATGCAAATTTCATTTCAGTAGGCTTTTCCGTTGATAGCTAGATACAGCATATCTTAAAATAGTCACCACAAGAAACTGTTTGGAAAGGAAGCTGTTATTACAGGTAGGGAATGAGACCCTCCATCTAGTCAATGCGTCTTCAGTGGGCTGAAAAAAAGGTATTTTAAAATTAAAAGGTATTCTAAAAATCAGCCCATTGCTTGTCAAACTATTATCAGATTTCAGAATCCTTTCCCCAAACATAATGATATTGTTATGTAAATGTCCTATGCCAGACACTGCTGCAAACACTTTGAATTGCCTCTATTAACCCACAATATAGTCCTGGGAGTACAGTTAGTAAAAATAGTAATAACCAATAATATAGTATTAATAACAAGAAGCTTTCAGGTGTGGAAATGGGCTTGTGTAACTGTGCGTTGCTGGTGTGGAGAATGGATGTTCAAGCTGTTAATTGGTTCTAGAGCTCATTCTTAGAGTTATTAATTTCACTGCCTGTACTCTATAATACTATTTTTAAAGAAATAGGGGGCAACTATTCTGGTTTTGTGTGTGTGTGTGTGTGTGTATGTGTCTGTCTGTCTGTCTGTCTGTGTTTGTATCTGTCTTTATGCATCTGTGTGTTTATCTATCTCTTTGTGTGTCTGTGTGTACATATTCATATATGTGTGTCTTTGTGTCTGTATGTGTATGACTGTATATCTGTGTGTGAATGTGTATGGATTTTTGTGTCTGTATATTTCTCTGTGTATCTCTGTATGTGTGTACATGCATGTGTCTCTGTGGGTATGACTGTTTGTGTCTATATGTTTGCATGAATATTGGATAATGTCCTGATCCCATTAGTGCATCCATAATAACATCATTTAAATATTACTGGCCTAATGAATGCTCAGGAGCAGAAAAATCTAAAACCCAGAGAGGTCAAGTGATTTGTTGTAGATGCCCCAGCTGGCCTGTGACTGAGGCAGGTCTTCTGACTCTGATCAAGTATTTTCTCCTGAATACAGGGGCAGATCACAATATAGAGCATCATTGTAAGTCCTTCCTTAAAAGTGTTCACTTGGGGCTGGAGAGTTGGCTCAGGGGTTAAGCCTCGGATCCTAGACCCCACGTATAGATGCCGGGCAGAAGCGGGGGGAGGGGCGGCGGCCTGCATTGCTGGTCCTGGTAGAGCGGAGCCTGTGAATCCCGGGGCAAAGTTAATAAGGAGGAGGTGGAGGTGGTCCATGGTGGTTCCCGAATTCGTCCGTGGTTCTACACACACACACACCTACACACGCGCATGCATACACACAGACACATACACATGCACAATTGAATTAAAAAAAAGTGTTCACGTAACCCACCTAAGAATTCTGGAGAAAATTATCTATTAAGTGGACTTTGGTTTCTTTGTGTCTGATTATCATTTTTAGTATAATTAATGTTGATTGAATGTGAAGAAAAAGCTAGACACAGTTCTGCACACCTGCAATTCCAGCACTTTGGAGGCTGAGGTGAGAAGATTGTTAGCAGGAAACCAACCTGGACTGCATAACAAAACCCATCTCTGAAAAACAATTTATAATAATAATAATTGTAATACTATATAAAGGCAAAGTAAAGATATGGTAGGAAGCTTATAAACTACTTTTTTGACCAGCTATTTGTGCAGTCTGAGATTTGGCCTCACCCCATTAATTAGAAGTTTTTCCAGCCATGAATGTACGCAGGTTTTATAAGGGAAACATGCCTTCTAGGCAACATCTCCCATGCTTCCCGCTGTCTTTTCTGATTCAGATCTGTTTCCACCCAGCCCCCATTGAAGCCATGCCTGCCATTTCCTCTGAGAGTTGCCTGGCAGACCCAGGAAGTTGGGAAGAAAGACTTCATTGATCTCTACCAAGTGAATCCCTGGGAAGTACTATAGCATTTGATAAAAGTGAGGGAGACTTTTTGAGGCGATAGAATAGTGAAGGGTGAAATGGGAGGCATGCAGGGTTCACTGAGCATGTTCCCCCAGGAAACAAGGGCAAAAAGATGTCTACATCCCCCCAGTTCAGGGGGGCTGGGTGATATCTAGTGGCTTTCTATAGATGTGTGATGAGCTTAGCTGGGATGAGCTCCTAGTTTAGGTCAGGGTGTGGCTCATGAAGAACACGCTATAGCATGCACATGTTCTCATTCATTCAATGGATATTGACTCTTGTGCTTTGCATCCCTATGCTGAGGGGTCCCTGCATAGCATGAATCCTGAGTGACAATCATGGTTGTTCTGACCTTTGAACTGTTCATTTTGATTTGCTCTTCTCATTTGAAAGATTGAATTGCAAATGCTTGGATGTCTGTTAAAATCTAATTTATTGGGCACTTCAGCACAGAGCTTTCTGGTTCTGTTTCACAGTCTTCTTTCTGGTGATCGCCGTGTCTTCATAGGCATACGTGATGGCTGAATGGCACAACCAAAGCACCCTTGGCAAGAGTGTCATCTTTGCCAACCCATCCCGAACACATCTGCTCCTGGTAGATAGTCTTGTATGTACAGTCCTAATGGGATAAGAAGTTAAGGTTCATTGACATCCTAGGAATAGTAGGGCCAGAAAGAGCTGAGGAACTCTCTGCTCTCACTCCCTTATTCTGGGAACTCGTTGTCTATTCAACACATTTCCTGAGAATCTGCAGTGTGGGCTGCAAAGTACTGAGGATGCTCAAACCATGGTGCCTTCAGGAAATGGCACTTCAGTGAACAAGAAGAATACAGATCAGGAGAATGTGTGAGAGTAGATTCAAGAAGCCTAATGGAACCCAATGGCTAGTCCCTCCGTGAAGATGTGAAAGAGCTAGGAACCCAGGATGTCACTGGGAAATATGCAAAAGAAACATCACAAACCACATCTATAAAGGACCAGACTTGAGTCATGCTGAGAGAAGGGAAAAACTTGCATTAAATATACAGAAACTGTGCAGAATGAACATCCAAACGCCATGAAGAAGGCCTTCCACTGTGCATGGAGAGCAGGCTGAAATGTAAGAATCCGGCTAATTAGACTAAAAGGCCATGCTAGTAGGATAGATGCAAGCAAACACCTTGTGATGGGTGCTACTATGAGTTGTATAAATCCCTCTACTTGCTATAGGAGTTCAAAGAAATGAGTCAGGGCATGCAGGTGGCTCCTTTGCACTACTCGATCTGTCGACAGCAGTAGGAATGGAGATCCAGGCTTATATTTCAGCTGGCAGTGAGACAGATGATTCTCTCTAGCTCCCTGGCTTCTTGCCTCACCCTTTCTGAGAATGAAGTAGTTAGACAGACAGGTGAATAGACTTTACTACCACAGGAGGGGCAGGGTCCATCGGAGAGTCACATGGAAGCTACCACTGGAAGATTGGAACACAGGGATCTGAACTCTTGGCAGCTGTGAGATGCTAGCCAAAGCCTGACATAAGAGTTACAGGCTTGGGAGGTGAGCCATAGCTCATCGCCCTGTCCCAAGACGCAAGCTGAGAGCAGTCTAAGCAGTTGGTCTCGGAGAACAGGTGTCATGTCCAGCATCCAGGACAGGAATGAATTCCTAGTTGGAGTCATAAGTGTCCAGAAACTAAAGCAGCCCAAGGAGGTAACTTTATCTTTTAGGTACCTGAACTCCAGTCAAGTGGATGCTTGGCCTCACAGAAAATAAAATCAGAATGGTCTAGTAATAAACTGAGTTTGTCTGAGTTTGTTGAAGAGACATTTTAAACTCAGATCTTAGCCAGAAGGGGAAAGTAGAAAGACAAATGCACATAGAGTGTGGATGTGGACTTCTCAGAGGACACTTCCTCTTTATTGTCTTTGCAATGGTCATAGAATCCTGGACTTGAAGTTATTGTCTTCAGAGTTAAGGGATTCGAAGGGGCTCACAGCAAGGATGCTGAAGTGTGCCTGTCTGAAGTGGTGAAACTCTGGATCACAGAGATGCGGGGAGCTGGGATGTCTTCACTGTAAACAAAGATAACAATCTGCTGTGAGATTCCCAGGATGTATACAGGGAGAATGAGGCTCTGCCTGAAGGTCCTGTCATGTCACATTGTTGTAAGGTTGAATGAAGGGGGATCAGGCAGAGAATGGACTCTTTTTTTTAACATTTTTTATTATTATTTCCGCTCATACAAACTTAATAGGTAGACCAGTTCCCTCCCCCCTCCTCCTCCCCCCGAACCCCCTGTTCCCCCTCCCTCCCTCCCCATCTCCCAGTGCCTCCCCCCCAATTCCCAGAGAGTCCTTTATTGTGTATGCCTAACTCTCTTCTTGGTCCTCCTTTCCGATGACGTACAAGGACCCAGTGGCATTTCCCTGAACCCTTTCCCATGTTCCCCTTAAGTATAGGAACACTATTGTGGCCGTCAATCCCTTGCCTCCAAGGATCTTGGTGCCTTTAGCCGATGTTAGACTTTGTGAGGTCAATAGTGTGATGGACATGGCACAGGGTATGCAAAGTCCTATTATGATTGCTTCAGCCCTAACTAGTGTGGAGAATTTTCAGATCATTGCTCCCCCCATCCTTTTGCTCTTACAATCTTACCGCCCCCTCTTCCGCAAATGTCCCTGAGCTTCAGGATGGGGGGAGATTAGGCTGGCCTAGTTCTATGTGGTTGATATAGAGTCTCTGAAATTCTGGATTGTGGTTTGTTGGTTTTCTTTTGCAGTTTTGCTGCTCCTGCAATGCCCTTCACTCCATCCTGTTGGGCACTGTATGTCACTCCCTGGTCAGAGACAAAAACTGTTAAACTGGAGTCTTGTTATAATAGCACATTCAAGGGTAGATGTAATAAAAGCAGGAAACCTCGGTGAGGGAGGGATCAGTCACCCATTCGCAAAATGATCACTTTTCATCTGCCAGACTATATGCCCTCCCCTTCTGGTGAGATCATACCCCCTCAGTTGTACATGATCAGGAACGAAAGTCTGTGAACTTAACCGGGTGTCACATTACTTACTTGCAGAGGGGACCATGTTACAGCAGAGAGAATGGACTCTTATGACAGCATGGATTGTACTTGAGAATAAAACCTGTGGCATCCAGTGAAGAACCAGGATCCCACTGGCTGCTAACAAACAGGAATAGATACAGAGCACGAAGTGGGAGGGAGGAGGGAGCCAAGGTGAATTTTCCCCTTCATTTTCAACTCACCATCAGACTTTGCTAAAGAGGTTGCCAGGAAAGCAGGGTGTGGGGAATGGAAAAATGTCAGGCAAAATGCCAATCATATCTCAAGATCAGCCACTATTAGGGTCAGCAGGATTGGAAGGACCAGACTCTAGAATGGCTATTGTCAACTGATGTGTTTACTTTCAGGAACTGCCACCTTCCAACCAAGCTTGAGGGTTTTACAAGATGCGTGGATGTATGGCCAGTGGTCTTTACCCTGGCTAACGCAAACACCTGTGCGCAGAAGGAATACAGTCTATATGCCATTGTCCTTCACAGTAAATGTTAATTGTGCTGTAATCCTTGATTTTCAGCTGTCAAGAGGCTTGAAGCAGGCTCTAGAATGAAGATCTTCTCTTCCTTTCTGTACTCCCAGAATTCCCCCCACATTTCTATCTTGTCCCAAATCTATTTCTTCCCCATTCAGCTTCTTGTGGTATCAGAACCTGTCTCCCCATCATGGGGCTGAGCACCTGACCACATTTTCCTTGAACACAGCTTTTATCCTAGTTTTGTCCCCAGGAAAATCTTCTTGAGCAATTCTTTGGGATTGATAAACAGTAATTGAAAAAAAGAGATGTTTTCTTACCACTGAGCTTGCAAAATAGGAAAGAAGCAAATGAGGGTTTCCATTCTCTTGCCTTGTAGAGAAAGTCTGACCACCATGTGAATCCAAGCAGAGGCCAACAGGAATGAGAAGTGGGGTTATGGTTGTGGAATATCCTTGTTGAATTTATGAGATGTGGATCTCTGTAGTTTTCTTTCCAGTTTTGTGAACCACTGTGGTTCACAAGGCAAATGAATCAAGACATCTCATTTTTGACAGTCCATTTATTTTAAACTAGTTTGAGATAACTAACTTGTGATCCAAAAGAATTCTGAAAATAAAAAATCATATTCAGAAAAAAATCACAAAAATGAAATCCAGACTCAGTACATATATAATGTATAGATATTTATATTTATGTATGTATGTATGTATATATATGTATAAAACTCTCCTTCTATTCTAATAGGTGCAGAAATGGGAAAAAAAAAACAGCATTAGCTTCCTTTCAAGATAAAGAGTAGATAACATGCTGATGCCCAGGGATAGTTATGGAGCAGGCAGTGAATTCTCACAATGTTTTCGGAGAGATCTGGCCTTGAAAGATTTCCCCACTATACATAGCAGAATGTGATAAGTGCACCACCACTTATAAGAGTGTTTATTGCAGACCTGTTCTTAAGAATCAAGCATGGAAGTACACCCAAATGTCTCATGTATATGGTTGAGGTTTTGAATGCTAGAACATAGCATAGTAGAATCCTATTCTGCTCTTACAGTCACCATGGCAAATACTTAGGGATAATATCAGAATGTCCACATTCATTGTCAGGGATCAGTATATGATCTAGAAAAGAATGTATGTGATGATCCACTTTTTATTTAACATTGGTGTGTTCTTGTGTTTGTATAAAAGAATGTGGAAGTCAGGCTAGCCCATGGAAACTCAGAAAATGAAGGAAATCTCCCAAATTCAACCAATATTTCAAAATACTTTTTCTGCTGTTCAAAATTCAGAAACATTTTTGCCATTTCCTCTTGGGGAACACTGTAGACTGAATTCTTATACCCTTCACCAAACTCTTTTGCTGAAATACTAGTTTATATTGAGATTTCCTTAAAAGATGGTGTCAGGCCTTGCCTGACCTGCATAATGGCTGACATGTCAACAAGCCCTCAAAAACTAGCACAGATCTCAGGGAGAAGACTTCGGGCAGAAGGATCCTTAGAGACAAGTGGTTACACAGATATCATGGAGTTCCCTTAGTAGTGGGTGACCCAAGAAGAAGCCCCAAGGTATGCCACTGAATCCTGAACCCTCACTACTGTAGAAGACTCAGAGGGAAATTCAGCACCCATATAAATAGATTTTCTGAAGGGTGGGAGGGAATAGATGGGAAACATCAAGAGAGGAAGAGGTGGGGAATGGGGAGAAAGAGAGAAGGAAGGAGAGCAGGGTGGAGTGATAATGGGGGTTAAAGAAGGGGGAGGGGAAAAAGAGGGGGGTGAAGGTCCCTACCCATTGAGCTTGTATAACTAGGTAAAAAATAATAAGTGAAAAAAAACTTTTAAAAGAAAAAATAAAATAAAATATGGCATCAGGGTGTTCCTTGAGAAGGACTGGCTGGCTTTCGATGGGCTAGAATCAGATCCAAGGCTCCTGAAACTCAGTGGCTGTGGCACTCAGCTTCTTAGTCTCCCAGTTTCCAAAAATGACAAGCAAGGATGAAAAAAGAAAGACAAGTCACCAAGACTTATTGAAAAGCAGGAAATAAATAAACCAGTGCCTACAGCAGGGAGTGGACTCAACTTTAATATTTGAACACATCCTTTTTTATATGCTGGAGATGGATCTGTTGGCTGGGCCACATATAAATCAGGTGTTCGCTAAGACTATCCTCAGTTAGTCAATCTGAACATATGTGAGGAAGAATGATCGGTATTAGGTGAAAGTGTGCAGACTCAGTTCATCTGTGTAGTAAAGTCGTGGGGAATTCATGACAAAGTTTGAAGGAAGATAAAGAACCAGGAAAATAAAAAGACAAAAACAAGACAAGGGCAGAAGGTTAATCATCAGTATAGTGAGTCATAGCTTTTTGGTATTTCTGCTACTATGCTTACAAACTTTTGCAAAATTCAATGAGAAAGCAATTTCTACAGGACATGGAAATATTTTCTTGAGGCAATAATCCTGACTATCTATTTATAGAAAGAAGCTGCCTTACTCCTAGCCTCTATCTTTGGGACTTGGGGAAAATGCTTAGGATTAGTTGTCATGAGATGAGAAGCCCATGAATGAAACTCATGTCTACTTAAGAACATGACAGCTTGCTTCTTTTCTACCGTATCAGACCACAGCAAGAAACACCAACTCCCAACTGCAAAGGAGGCTCTCATTAGACACCAAATCCATCAGCACCTGGGTTTGAGACATTTGAACCTCTGGACTACAAAGGCAAAGTTCTGGATTTTTGTAAGTTGCATAGTGATACTTTGTTAAAGCACCCTAAGATAATTGAAACAGGGCAAAGGGAAGTAGGGAAAGAATTAGACCTATAGCTCTAGAAAGCACGGTGCTGCCCCAGGGGCCCTAGCTAGGACTTGAATAGCCTTCTTTGAATAAGGAATGGTGACAGATTGATGGACAAGACATGTAAATATAAAGAGCTGGGAAATTGCCATGTGGTCCTAAACATTGGTGGGGACAGAGAAGTGGGTCAGATCTCTGCTGTTTCCTACTCTGTGAGGCTCTACCATCATGAGAACTAGAGGCATGTGTTCAGTCTCTACTGCAGTTCAAGTCATTTTAGATTTGCTAAATTCAGTGACGTGACCATCTTTGGGATTTCTAGAGAAATGGTAGTTTTTCTTGGGCTGCCAGAGAAATGTTAGTTTACCACATATCTGTATATAGAACCATTGAACCGAATGTTATTTAATTCACTAGCAATTGAAATTGCTATTACTGAACACAAATGAATGCAATTCATCATAATACACTTTCATTAGTATAGAAATTTGCATTTTTGTGATACGAGATTACGTCCTCAAAAGCCCATTAATTGAGACATGCAGTGGATTCATTCTGAGAATATGTATCCTCCCCAATACGTATGCTGCAAAGAGTTAATGGCTGCACTATTTGAAGTATGTATATCATCTTTCATTACTTCAAACCTTTCAGTCAAAACTGTGCTTACAAATGAAGTTAGGAGTTGCTACATAAATTGTCCAGAATCACATACATGGCAACAAGTAGATCAGGTCTCAGAGCTGGTACGTTGGATTATATTGTCAATCCCACTAGGTGGGATCTTTATGTTAGGTAACTATTCTAACCAGGGCCTGAGGCAATGCTCAGCATAGATTAGATATGCACTTGAAGCTTAATGTAGGAGACATTTTCCTGCTATATAGTATAGTATGTTTTTTACCATGTGATTTGGGCACATTCTGTAAATCTGTGATTGCTTTCTCTTGAGTCAGATGAGGTTGTCTGACTTTGACTGTTGTTGGGAAACCTCTGGATTTGAATGGGATCTTCTAGTTGTGTGACATAGCTGTCTTCTGTTGATCAGTGTGGCTCTTATGGCTGTCTGTTGGTCGTTTCAGTGGTGTCTACCCTGTTCCTGAGTTTATTGAGCAGCAGTGGCAGTGGAGGGGGACAGCACTTGCGCGATAGTGCTAAAAGCACTGAAAGGTATCGTTGTCCCAATTTTCATATTTCTAATTTTCCATTTATCAGTGTCATGGTTTAAAATGTGATTTGTCCCCCGGAGGCTCACATGTTTGAGTCTTTAACTGTTTGGGAAGGTCATGAGACCTTTAGGAGGTGGAGCCTTGCTGGAGGAAGACAGACACAGAGGACAGACTTGAAGTTGGTTAGCCCTGCCCCACTACTAAAAGGAACCTGCTCTTACAGTAGGCAGTTTGCAGCTCAAAGGCTCCATGATGCATATGATTTAGGCTGCCCCCAGTTTCTGCCAGTCATTTATGCCTATACACCATGAAAGCTGTATCTCCTCTTTGAGACTGTAAGCTGAATAATCTCCCTTTCTTCCTTAAGTTGCTTGAGTTTGAGTGTTGTCACATAGCAACAGAGGAGAGTAACTAAAGCATGCAGTCAGATACTATTATTACATTTTATATATGTTGTAAAGGGAGAAAGGAAAATGAGCCATTAGATTTCAAATGCATTGCCCAAGAACCCAAGCTTGTGTTGAAGGGTCTTGTTTACCTCCAAAAAACTCCTAGAACTGACAATGAATATCTTTTTACTTTTTCTTTTTTCAGTATTTGAATACATATTTAATTTTAAAGAAATTGTTTAATTCATCAATGAGAATTTCAAATGATGTAACAAGTCAATCAAGCATATGTAGTTTTCAAAGAATAGAATAAATAAAGATAACATATTAGCCAGATGATGAAAAGAATTCAAGCACATACAGGCATACATACGCACTCATTACGAATCTTCTACAGGGGTTCTAGGAGATTGTTCAGAGGTTAAAACCTTTGCCTCACAAACAAAAGAAATTGAGCTCAGATCCCCAGATCCTAGATAAAATCGCCAGGCAGTAGTCTGCAATTCCTTCCCTGGAAGGCAGAGCCAGGGAAACCCCAGAACGAAGCAGTAAGAAGGCAGAATAATCCAGGATGATTCCAGATGTTACCTTTGGGACTCCACCAGCATGGATACTAAGTGCTTTCAGATACATACACCTTATAGCACACTGCTTCAGGGAAATAATATAATAACCTTTCCACTGGGATTTGCCCCAGAAAATCCAAAGGGATCTAAAGGGTTGTTCTTTCATAAATAGACTGCATCAAAGGATCTTATAAAGTGAAAAGAACCCTAGATGTAGAAAAACCCCAGTATTTCTGTCGTTCAGTTATGAACCTGAGGGCCACATAGCACATGGTCTGGGTAGATCTGTCTCACATGTAATGTGGAACAAATTTCCTATGTATTCTGGACCTCAGCATCCCATTTGTAAGGCAGCACAATAATTCGGTAGTAACCTCCATGGGCAGAATAGACAGACTAAATGTGCTACATCAGATCTTATATATACTGTAAGCTGTGACTCTGAATTTATGGTTATAAACTTGTGTATATAACATCACTACAAAGAAAAAGAGAACAAGCGGATGTTTTGTTCCACCCAGGAGTCTGTCCTCTCTCTTCTTTTCTACCACTAGTGTCTTTCTTGCAGTATTTCCCTTTACATTACTGGAAATTCTTTGCATAGCTTGTTGAGTTAAATACAAGGAAAAGTATAAAAGTATAAAACTCAAACTGAGGGAGCTCTCTGAAGCAAGCAGCTCACCGTGTGGAGGTGTGCTAGTAGAGCTAAAGTCGACAATAACTGTGCTTTTAAAACTTAGCTGGCTTAAGTTTTAAAGGGCAAGGCTGAAAAAATAATTAAGACTAATAGAAAAAGAAGGAGAATCAACCTAAATCAGATGATAAAGGGTAACAAGATTGATCAACTGGAATGATTTAGAGGAGGCTTTGAACTTGGATATGTTTAGAAAGCACCAAGGCAGATGATTAGAGACAATATTGAGCTTAATGCATAGGAAAAGCAGTTGGAACAGAGCAAATCAGTTTCCTGGACTGTAATACAGGGAACATGGAGCGTTTTATTAAATATAAAATTAAATTTAGGTTTATGGCCACTGTTGATCCATTAGATGTAAATTGACATTATCCTATCATTATTTTTTAATTCCTGGCTTTAGATGCTTCATTAAATAAGCAAAAGATAAAATGGAAGAAAAAGTTCTGTGCCAGTTTCCCAATATTTTTTGCATTTTCTCATAATTATTTCAATCTATGCCCATTTATTCCTTGTTCTGGTATCACAGAGAGATCACTGCTGATATAAAACATCACATTACAGTGTACATAAGGCACAGGGGAAAGATGCTTTCTAATATTGGCTTTTTCATATAAATGAACCAAGTTATTAACATTTTAATAAACTTTTCCATGACTTGTGGTTGAAGAAGCAATAGGATTTGTCCACAGAAAGGAAAATTGGGGCATTTGGTTCTTGGGCATGGTCTCTAAGAAAAGAATGTTGTATTGGCATACAGGAGGACAGATGAGGCAGTGATCTGGAAGTAGCTATAGTTCCCAAATACTGAGGCACGGTGGTTAATAGTGATTGTCACTTGACAGTTGTAGAATCAGTCACCTAGGAGACAAAGTACGGGCCCTGTCTGTAGAGAGTTTCTAGATTGGGTTAAGTGCAGTGGGCAGGGACACCCTAACTTTGGTGGCACAATTCTATGTGTTATAATTCTTTGAGTGAGAATCTGCGGAGTAACCTATGTGGATGTTAATGGGTAAGCATGAACAAGGATATGCAAAGAATCTATGCACTCTCTCCGACATTCTGTGCTCTGTCTCACCTGCTTTGGGTTCTATGACAATAAATAAAAAGTGCTGAATGCTGCAGTTACTCTGCATCGTTGTGGATAAACTCAAAGCAAAACAGCCTCTAAGGAACAAAAGATTTAATTCTGGCTTACAATTGTCTGGTTACAGTTCCATGTCCAGCTCAGAAGGAAACCCACACCAAAACCAGAGGTCAAGGGAACTGGCCACACAGTATCTACCTGATGGCTGAGAGAGTAACCATCCTCACTTGCGAGACCAGTTTGTCTGGCCAAGTATACATAAAAGTTCCAATTTCCTTACCTAGTTCCCTCTATCTTATCCACCTTCCTAGAAATTAGCCCCACTCATCTGAGGGTGGACTTCCCCATCAACCAGACAACCCTCTGCAGATTTGCTCTGGGCTTAACTCAACCACTGATTCTTTACATATATTGTCAGAGCTCAAACCCTCAACTATCAAGTTGTCATCTGTATCTAACTATAACATCACAAAAAAAATACATGCATTGCCACAAACTTAATGACTGAAAATAAAAAAAACATATGTGTCCATCCTTATGGATTCTACAGATACAAAATCAATATGAACAGGGCACATATTTTGGGCTCTATGGGAAAATTCATGCTTGGCCTCTTTCAGCTTCTGAGTAGCTCCTGGCATTCCTTAGCTTGTGACTGCATTGTTCCAGTTTCTTCCTCCATCTCTTCTGGTGTTTGTCTCTTCTTCTGTCTAACTCTTGAATATTTACTTATGAGTAGATGTAAGACCCACCAGGTAACACAAAGAAATGTCTCAAGTCAATATCCTTTACCTAAACATAATTGCAGACATCCTATTTCCAAATAAGATAACATTTAAAGATTGAAGTGTGTGCTTCATTTGGATGTATAGGAAATGAGATTAACAGTATTGAAGAGAGGCTGGGGAAGAGATGGAGGAAGGCAAGGAAAGAAGGGGACTGAAAATGACAGATTTATGCAAATAGAAGCTTAGATTGTCTAAAATATGACAGAAGAGGTCAGCATGTTGGAAGTACTTGAAGAAGTTGCAGCTCAAGTCCAAAGGCAATTTCTGGGCAGAAATTCTTCTTGCCCAGAGAAGCTTAGTCTTTGTTCTGTTAAACCCTTCAGTACCTTGAATGATGTCCATCCATATTACAGTGGATAGGTCACTGTACTTACAATCTAGCTATTTAAAAGACCTCATTAAAGAATGCTTTCACAAAAGTCATCTAGAATATGAATTGATCAAATATCTCCATATCGTGGCCCAGCCAAATCAACACAGAAAATTAATCAGGATCGAATATGACAATGTTTTGAGAGCCTTCATCAGCCTGCCATGGTAAATAATACAGTCTAGGCTCTATCCTAAGCTTCCACATATCTTAACCTAATATTTACAACTTTGGGGAGCAGAAATATTGTTATCCCCATTTTTAAAACAGCTAAGATGAAGCCGAGATAAGGAATATGATCGAAGTTGTACAGTTAGTAGATAAGTGGTAAAGCTAGGATTTAGACTAGGAAATATGGCCTAATCCAGTTAGGTTGAGAATTCAATTCATGATTGTGAAAAATCCGCATCTCTATTGTCTTGAGTGTCCCGGATGTTGCTGCTTCCATCCTTTTTCAGTTGCTGATTCGTCATCCATCCTAGGAGAGTGAGAACTACCAAGATCAGTTAGTTTCTGTAGTAACTTCTCCTTTCTTCCTTTTATTTCCTCCTCCTTGTAGTGACTGCCTTATCCTCTGTTTTAAACTTTGTGCACACATGCTTCAGACGATGCCCTCTGTCTTCATTTGGCATTTGATACTCAGAACTTGTCTCATGCCAGGTTCTGCTCTAAGTGCTGGCGGGGGCAGGGGGAGCACTCATGTTTCCTGTCCTTGCTCGCTGCTTCCTTCAGAACCCCCGCGCTTTGTCACTGTCTTCCCCTGAACAGATGCTAGAAATCGGATCCAAGTATCTGAGGGGAAGTGTGTCCTCTGACTCACCTCCCGGGGTTTCTGGAAGCAGTGTGTGACATCCTTTTAATACATCCTGATCCTTGAGGAAGATGGCGAGGGAGCTGGAGCAGATGTAATCATCCCACCTTCTCCTTACCTCAAAAGCTAGAGAAGGCCAAGAAATCCAGCCCAGCCCAAAGATGAGCCAAGTGCACACAGAGGACCAGCCAGAGTTTACGTTCTTAAACCCAAATGTTATAAAATCAGAGTTTCCCTTCCCTTAAAGAACTTTGCATTATAACTTCAAAGGATACACACTTAAATGCCTAAACATTTCTGTGTTTCTTATGATTGAAGTTTGACAAGACTCCTCTTTGATTTCAACAGGACTTCCGTTCTCGGTACATCCCACCTATGCTTTGGTTCAGACGCCAACCCCACAGCTGGACAGACATCAGTAGATGAAGCAGCTCAGATTTAGGGGAATTACACACATGGTGAGCTTTTCCCTGTTCATTTTCAGATGTCTCTGTATGAACATAACAAGAGACTGTCCTACTTGAGCAATAGACATCTATCTTCCTCTCCTCAGTAAGAGTGGGAAACTCAGCCCATTCACAAGTCATAGCTTCATATGAGTAGGAAAATGCATCTGTTTTACTTGGGAAAGTATAAATTACTTGTTATGGTGGTTTACATTTGTTATTTTATTATTGTTTCATTTATGCCAAAAGTTTTCTCAAGCGGGCCTCACAGAGTTTTTAGAGCATGGCTTATGATGTGAAATACTTCAATGTGGACATTCCCATGTACACATGCTGTCTGACCTTAAAAACTGCAAGTGGTACTGAACCACTTGCATGTGTTCATCATATTTATGCCCTTTGACAAGTTACTTAATCTTTCTAAGAGTTATCTTTGTGATGCAGAGCCATGAAATATATGTGTGTGATCTTGTGGTTGTGTTATAAAGAATAAGTGCAATATAACCTCTGGAAAATAATGGAATTATAGTCTCTCTAAATCTAGTAGTCAGTATATACTGTCAACTAGGACAATCTCATTTAGCCTGAGTGGCTTAGATAGCAGCCATAAAGGCAAATGTATAAGAGTTTGGGCAAAGGGAAATATATCAAATATCCTTTGTGCTGCCTGAGCAATTTATCACCAATGGGATGGTTTAAAATAACATGTTTACTGTCATACAGTGCTGGAGTTTTGCTAGGGTAATGGCAAGATGTTCCCAAGACTTCTTCCCATCTAGAGTCCCTGGAGAGTATCCGTTTCCTTGCCTTTCCTACATTCAGGATTGACCTTCCATCCTTCACATCGCCGGCAGTGAAGGGTCAAGCCTGAAGCCATACCTTTCTGGCCTTTTCTTTTTTAATCAGTAAAATGTTTACTTTTTATGTTGGTGTTATTTTCTTCTTTCAATGTTACATACATGAATGTATTGAATCTATGATATTTTACACCCTTAATCCCTAATCCTACCCTCCTCCTCTTCCTGTTATAACACTTCACATTCCCTGCCGGATTCTCTCTTATTTTCAAGTCTTTTGGCACACATGGTCTACTGGGTTTCCTCTGGTTTGTCTTTGATGACATGTACCTGAGTACTTGCTGGACCTATATCAGGGCGATATCACTAAGGAAAACATCTTACATTTTCTCCCTTCCAGCATTAGTCCTCATCAGTCTGTCAAAGAGGCATGGAATTTCTTGAGATCTTTCCCCTTCCATGGTGAAATATTAATAAGACAATTCCTTCACTGGGCTTGTGAAAATATACATAGTCACCGTGAAATTATAGATATCACAGCTCTTTCACGTGAAAAATGAAAATAATGTCTGTAGTCTGTGCCTACTTATTTTCTGCATTTTGGCCATTTGTGTTTTTCTGTAAATAGATACCTATTACAGAAGGAGACTTCTAGGTTGACTGTTGAGTGTTCCTTCAGCCCATGGGTATCATCATGGTTGTTTAAAAGACAATTTGATATAGTCTGTCACCTTCGATAGTCAACTGTCCCTCTGCCCCTGTCTTATAAGTTATATTGAGCTTATCCTGATAACCAGATGGACATCAAATTCTTTGTTATTTTTTTCTATGATATTTTCACACATAAATACAATGAATTTAGGCATTGTTGCCCCTTACTACCTAATCTCACCTCTCTTTTCCCACATCATACTTTTTCCTTTCCAAACAGTCCTCCCATATTTCAAGTCTTTTTCTATGTGTGGCCCACTGGTTTTCATCTGGGATGCCTGTGCTGACAGGTGTCTAAGAACTTGTTGGGGTTGGATAAATATTGAGGAAATAAAAGCCTCTTCCTCCTGTCTGGTATTAATCTTCAATAGTCTCTCAGGGAGATATGGTCCCTTGAGATCTTCCTTCATTCATGGTGAAATGTTGATAGGCCAACTATTGTGCAGGTCTTGTGGAAGTGGACATTGCTTCAGTGAGTTCTCAGTTGTGGCAGACCTGTTAGAACACTAGCAGCCTACCTTCAAATTCTTAATTTAATCACCTTCTTAATTTCTCTTTTGCCTTGCGAGAGATTCACAGATTCTGGGGACTGGAATGTGGACAACTTTGGTAACCATGGTCATTACTAAGGCTGTTACAGTTTATCCTGAGCCTTAACGACACACATTAAATCTCAACAGCCTCTGTGATGCTAAAATAATGTGGATGCTGTGTAAATAGCTGCTCTCCTATATCATAAATGGAATAATTACAGGATTAACATATATATTCAATAGAAACAGTTTTTCCCCTCTAAAGTTTGTTCAATCCATGCCTTCAAAATCCAAGAATATCAATAACCTAGGTACTAAGGTATTGGATGTAGAAAAAAGTTGGAAGGTGGGAAATTTGTCTCAAAGCACAGACCAAGTCCAAGAATCCTTAGAGAGACTTCAAAAATAAGGTGGGTTTTCAGGTGCATCTCTGTTCATTGCAAAACCTCTCTTCATTTCTAGAGGCAATAATTTTCTTTCCATTCTTTTCCAATTTGTTTTAGATGAGATTGGACTATCAGGTTGCCTCTTCTGTGGGCTTTGGGAATAGAAAAAAAACTAAACTTGAAAGCAGAATTAATTCTCAGTAAAATAAAGCAAATCAGTAAGGAAAAAAATAAGCAGCATGTCTTAAGAAAATTAAAACTTCAGGCGACATTATAGAGGTTTGGCTTTGTGGAACATGTGCAGTGTGTTGGGATGTTATAGACCATCATTTTCCACAGTTTTAAAACAACCATGAAAATATGCAGTGCTAAGAGAAATCGCAGTGTGTGTTTGAAATTGCAGAATTGACTAAATGAAGCTGATACACCCGAGACAAGACATTTGCTTCTTTGTGTCAACCACAACTAGGAAAATCACTTTTCCATGAAATGGGAGATTATAAAGTTTAAGTGAATTATTAGATGTGAAATTTTATATTAAAGCTATCTCTCAATATCAATCACTATTCATTCCAGAACATATGGAATCTACTGATACTCAAGTCCAATATGCAAAGTGGCATAGTATTTTGTCCTCAAATCAAATGTACCTTGTTGTTTCATGCACCTTGTTGGTTGCAGAACAAAATCAACCTAGTAGAGAGTAAAAGAAAATTAAATTTACTTGGTACCTGTGCCTTGCAAGGGGCATATGGTACTATAACTTGGCAATCAGGATTGCAGTTGAGTCTAGCAAACATTAAGCTGATTTTTAAGAAAGAGGTTGGGTGCAGTATAATCTTTGTAATTTGGGGGAATCTGTTGCACAGAAGGTCAACAGAGGTCAGCAGTGTTCCAGATCCTGGAGTCTGGCACAGTGTAGAAGTCAATGAATATGGAAACCAGTTATTAAGATATAGCTTTAGGTCTGGGATAGCTAGCTCAGTGGATAAAAGTGTTTACCATGCAAGCATAAGGAGCTGAATTGGCTCTCTAAAACACATGTAAAAAGGATAGAAGTGAAATGTGTGACTGTAATCCCAGCAGTGGAAAGGAGATTCAGGAAGACACCTGTGGCTTGCTGGTCAATCCTATCCTTCTTGCTGTGCTTCAGGCTGGTGAGAGACCTTTTTGCAAAACAGCAAAGCAAACTGTTCCTTAGGAATGACATGGAAGATTGACCTCTGGCCTACACACACACACACACACACACACACACACACACACACATTCAGGATTCGGCTGCAGATACACTGACATCTGATTTCACAAGATCTTGCACCTTTATTTAAACACCCAAATCAATATGCTGCATTCTGATTTGCTTGCTTGCCACTTTGAATCATCTTTATATTACTTCTCACGCCCATGAAAATCATTGTGTTGTTCAGTGAAAAATAGCATGAAAAGGGTCTGGGTATAAACAGTAGAGATGTCATGTTTTTTAAATAGTTGCGGTCTGTGGTTGAATACCAAAGGCAGGCACTATAGGATATAGATGATGCTACAAAAACAGATGTAACCACTTCAGTTGGATTTGTTTAGATACGACAACCATGTCTTTGATGTGTATAGTTCAGAAAAAACGTGGACTTTGAAAAACGTTTCAAGACATTAAAAACGTTTCAAGACATAAAACCTGGAAAAGACATATAACTTCTGCTGAGACTGCATCTTTTATTGCGAATAATAAGGCCTTCATAGCAGGGTTGGGAAGATTAAGCAAAGGTATGGCACCATGCCAAGCATACAGAAGCACCTTCTGTAAATGTTGACTTTGTCTACTCTTTGTCTCAGCACAGGAAAGAGGGACACCCTTATATTCTTGATGTTAGATTCTGTGTACAACTGCCCATAACCTGAGCTGTGGTTCCTTGAAAGTCACTCGGTAATGTGATGCTTTGGTCAGTCCAAGGAAGATGTTGTAACATGCTTCCACGTAAACTAGAGATGAGGTCTTTTAGAAGGAGTTTTGCCAACTGCTAGTGGAGATGGCAAACCTTCTGAAATGGCATGTTTTCCTCCCTCTCAGACCAGTCCTCCTCACCAAACTTCTCAGACATCTTGAGTTCAACGGATGACATGGGAAATGCAGTGGGAAGAGGTCACCTGCAACCATACAGAGAAAATCCAGAAACATATGCTTCTCTGCAAACAGAGAGGTAGGGGAGATTGTTAAGTAAGCCACAGATTCACCTTCAAAGAAGACCAAGTCTTGCTTTTCTGAATTTTCTCAAAAGGTCTATATGTAGATTGTGTTCTGAGCATGCTAACTACTTTGCATAGTTATTGTATGACCTGTATAGATGACAGCTGCTTGAATAAGCTTGGTAATTATTGCCATTGTGACCAGGTCACAAGGCAAACTATTAAATGTTCAAGTTCGAGAAGACAAAGTTTGTAGCCAAACTGTTCAGCACACTGGGCAAATATTCTATGCGGTCAAAATGCAATTAGACAATCTAGTCCTCGAGAACATGGTTAGTTAAGGGCTTGACAGTTAAGGGTTCCTCTAGAGGCCAGACAAATCCATGTGTAAGTTAGGAGAGTGTCCCCCAGATAGATGGGAGGACGAGGATTATGGTCAGGCTACTCATTCATATCTGGTTTAACATAGGTTCTGGGGATCAGAACTTGAACCTTCTTGCTTGTACTATGCCCACTTTACCCACTGAGCCATCATTCCACCCTTATGGCTTACTTTAGAAAAGTCACTGGATTATGACTTGATTTCTGTTTTGCTGCATAATAAGGTTATCATCGTTACTGTCAGATGGCCATTTTTAATTGTTTCAGCTTTACAAAAGGCCTTCTTGCAGGCGGGATCAATGGCTTTTGATAGGTTTTATTTCAGCTCTAATTAGATCTAACAACCATTTCAATAGGATCTCTTAGGACTTTTACTATTAACTTGCTCTCTCTCTCTTTATTTGTAATTTATATTTCATTTTTAAAGTTCTTTCTGTAAGGGCATGCATTTTCCCAGCAACAAGGAAACATGTAGTACCAGTAGTCTTAGCTTTAGTTCTTACATAAATGGAAAATACATAGAGACTTGATCTGTAAATTTGGTCCAGAGCTGAAATTGGATTTTTCAGACTAAATTATGTGGGATCCATTGGTAGTTGATTTCTCGTATAAAAAATAGAGTTTCACCATTAGGAGCTTTTCTTGTGTGTGGTGAATAGCTCTCATTGATGTGACTCATTGAAACAGAGAAGACACGGGTATGAGTGTAAATTCATTGTTAGACAAAAGTTAAGAAGTATCTGGTTTGATTTCACCTGAGAATTCCCAGAGTGGGGAAAAGGAGAGTCTTGGAAACACATGAATCAACTCATCCTTGACTCTTCACAGAATAAGTCTCCTAGATGCAGAAATCAATGTTGCCTGTGTTGAGTGGCATCTCGTGGGCTGGATAAGCTCTGTCCTTTGCACTGCAGGATCTCAACAAGTTTTACCTTTAAATGCAGGAATATGGAAAGCCTAGGAAAGAAAGAGAACATTACTCTGGTTGACCACAAAGCTACCGACATTAGAATCTAGTTCTGTGGCTAACGATGAAGAGAAAAACAGATGATAGCGATTGTTACATAAATGCTTTGGAAGAGAAAGATTTGGAAAACCAAGAGGAGGAGAGGCTCTTGAGGAAAATCACTGAGCCGCTGGAGGGTTTTGCAGAAGTGCCCCCTCTTTATTATCACTGTGGAAGCCAAACATGAAATACAGGATATTGTGTCTTCTACTGTTCAAATTAGCCATGAGCAAATTATGCTTGCCCCCAAATCAATTGCCGCTTGATTCGAACAATTTATGTGCATCATCCTTTGGAACCTCAGTGTTGTTTAACTATGGAATCAAATTTTTGTAATTTCAGCCTCATTTTTTCAGGATACATCTTCCATCAAGTAATTCACTACTTGCTGTGAATTTTTAGTTTCTATTTTAATTGCATTCATTTTGGGGGAAGTTTTTTTTCTTAGTTCCCACATCACCTCCTATAACAGGACAGTTGTCCCTGCTAATAATATGCAGTAACACAATCTCCTAAGAAGCGTGAATGAAAGAATTTTCAGAAGTATGGCACTTGAATGGAGCAGTTCCCTGTCCCAAGGTTAGAAATTCCAGGCGATTTCCAGGCAAGAAGCCTTTCTGGAGCTGCTTGGACGATGCTTCTAAATCCAAAATCACTTATTCATATAAGAACAGGAAGTGTAACCATCCTGGCCCACTTTCCTGTAGCCATCTTGAGAGAAGAAGACTCCTGGATTCCTTGGCCACTCCCTCCACATCTGTCATCCTCTGCTCACCTCCCCCTCTCTTCTAGTTCAGTGTTAGTGTTTATATTTATGTTCGCTTTCAGTTCCTGTAATCTGTGGTGTACCACTGTATAATTAAATCAAGCTGCCGATACATCGCTATAAGAATCCTTTTAATTCCCCTGAAGTAGCTCGGATATGACATGTTCTCACTGGGCGACGGGAGAAGCACATGGCTCTCCCTGTCGTCCTCATGCTGGGTTCATGATCAGATGCCGTGTTCTCACAGTGATCTTCCCCTCCAAAGTCCTCCCTTCCCACTTGCTCCATTGCTGTTCTGTGAGTCAGAAATGGGCGACATCATGCTTTTCTCCTCACGCTTATGTGGTTTTTACAAATTTGAATTCATGATCATTCAGAAAATGCATTGTTTAAACATAAATGAAGATTTCCAGCGCCTGTTGGAAAACAAAAAAAAAGACAGGCCGTGAAGTATTGTTTGATGCTTGTTCCAGTCACAGCTTAATAACTAACAACTGTGCCCTTCTCTGGAGTTGACACGAGTCCCATCAAGGCCTTTTTGTTACCTGAGATTTTTTTTTATCAATTTATACTTTATATTTGTACTAGTCTCTTTCTTGCGGTGGAGTTAAGGTGAAGTAATTCTTGTACTCTTGTCTCTTGAGAAAGCAGGAAATGAAAAAGACAGGAAGGGCTGCATGTCTGAGAAAATAGGAAAGAGCCTTCTTATGCTCATTTATATTGTGTTTTCCCAGGGGCCCTGTGGGCACTTGATTTAGCGATCCCTGCTTTAGCCTGTCGCTCTAACCTCATTTAGTGCTGGTGTTGTCTAGGGTGGTCTGAGAAGCACAACCAATTGAAGATGAAAAGGTAAGAATCAGGAGAAAAATCCACACCACAGCTGGAGAGTAGAGACTGATAATAAACCACTGGCTCCTATGAATGTGGAATCTAAGAATCCCCCAGATCTGCCAACTGCAAGCCAATGGCACAGATCCTGTCTGATTTCAAAAGTCTGAGAAATGTGGAGCCAATGCCATTTAGTCCAGACGTGATGACTGGTTGGACAGTCAGCAATCGTGAGGGAAGTAAGGGCTGATGATGGCCCATTTCCTTCTTAGCAGTGGGTCAGAGAGAGGGAATCAATCCTCTTGCTCCCTGTTTCATTGTTCTCTTTGGGTCCCCAATGGGTTAGATGTCCACCCCCATTGGAGAAGCCATTTGCTTGACTCAGTCTTCCAATTCAAATGCCAGCTGCTTCTAGGAACACTTCTGAAAAGATACCCAGGAAATGTTTATGTGAGGCTTCCCATGGCTCAGTCTAGGTGCCATGTCAAACTAACCAGTTCTGTGTTCTTGTGAGCACAAAAATATCAATCATTATATGAATTAATGGAGAAAAAATGTATGTGCATGCTTCACGGATTGAAGAAGTATGTCAGCAGGGAGGCTGTGCCCATGTTTGGAAGTTTGAATTCAAAATCCTGAAACCAGCTGGGCAGGGTGGGGCAAGCTTCTACTCCCAGCACTGTGGGAGGATATAGCAGGAAGATCACAGGTTCTGGGGTAGTCTGGGCTACACAGAGAGTTCCAGGCCACCGTGGGCTATGTTATGAGACTCTGTCTCTAAAAAATAAAAATGAAAGATGACAACAACAGGCAAAATCCTAAGACTAAAGATACTGTCTTATCAGGTCTATACCTGTACGTGTCCATGTATGATTATCAGATTATTTATTCATAGGTTTGTGCTTTGAATTAAGACAGGCCACAAGTTTGGTTTAGAAGAAGGAGCACTGTACAAGTTATTTCCTCTCTTGCACTTAGTCTTCCAGAATTATCCTGGAGGTCTGTGAGCGCAGCTCAGTGGAAAGTGGCTTGCTTAGCATGCTCAGGGCCCTGGATTTGATGCAACTTAACACACGCACACACACACACACACACACACACACACACACACACACACGTGCTCACACACACGTGCATGCACCTACACAGACACATGCACAGGAACGCTCAGGGAAGGTAGAGTATTATTCTGGATATCTTTGCTTTCAGCTTTCTTTTTCTCTTACATGCTCGCTATGAACACCACAAACTGTCAATCTATCCTAAACTGATTCAGTGCATTAAGTTTAAAAGATATCTTCACCTGCTTTTTTTTTTAATATGGAGTCTGATGTTTCTTTTCCCTAAAAGAGAGATTCGTGTTCTACTGTTGATAGCAGGCTCAAGTTGTTGTTATCGTTGTTGTTGTCCAATGCTCTACCTTGAGGATACACTGAGGATCTCAAAGGCCAAGTCCCTAATCAAGGCTTAATTTTGGAATAATTTAAAGACAGTAACCATCAGGACAACAGCTGGGACAAGAGATTTTAAAAGCTCTTTGGCATATTTATGGCTCACCTTCATCTAATAACCTCAAGGAAAGTCATGAAACTTAACCTTGAGAGAGATTATAGTATCTACTTCTGGATAAATCTGTTTAACGAATAAGTAATAAGCAAATTTTTAAAGAAAATGAAACTCCCAGGGAATCTCAGGAGAAACAAATTAACTTTGCAATTTAAGAATTTGTTTACTACGTATATAACTGTGAAAATGATAATTAGCCCACAATTTTTGAACCAGGAAGTTAGTTCATTAGGAAATAGTGTATCACAAAGCAAAACCCTACTGTGGAAATCCACAGTGACCAACATAGATTAAGTATGGATTTCTAAAACTTTTCTTTGCCTGGATGCACTATACACCCTTGTTATGTTATCAAAAGATAAGCAAGACCCTGGGAAGGAGGAGTAACAGGAGGAAGCAGAAGCAGTGAGGGAGATGACGTCATTCCAGGTGTTAGTGATGGGCAACTTGACCTGCAGGACTGAGTTTAGTCTCTGTGTGTGCATCTCTTTGTACCTAGGTAGAATAGAGATTAAAGGAGTGAGCTTACTTAAACAGTGTAATATCATTTATTTTAAGCTCAGTTTCTTAATCTCCAAAAGGGGCTCTGTTCCAGCTAGACTTAAAGGAATAGTCAATGATAAGCATCATGAGCTTGGAGTAGGTCTATCAGTTGTGTTAAATAGCATGAAGTTCATTTACCATGTGTCCATCTCCTGGCAGTGACCCCCTCAGGCTACCATGTATGTTGGTCCTTTTACTCAAAGGAATTTCTTATTTCATCTCTTCAAGACCAAGTCTGACCCTTAAGGGCCTCCTTATTCAGGTCCCCAGATGCACTGACTGTTGACCTCTGCTGCTTCCTCTTTGGGTCCCTATGTGACCCACGCTCAGCAGCCGGCCGTAGGTCCGTGAAGACCAGAAGCAGGCCTTTGGCATCTTTATTATGCCATGGTAATTGCAGGCCTGGGCAAGGCAATAAGTAAAGGACCTGAACATCCAAAATGAGTATTAGGTACTGACTAAAATGGGATAATGAAGGCTGAGGGGATGGATTGAGGGTTAAAAGCTTTGCCTAGAAAACAGAAGCACCTGAGTGCAAATATCAAAATCCCACGTAAAAAATGCCATGTGGAAATAGCAATGACCTACAATTCAGCCCCAGAAAGGAGAGCCTAGGAAACCCCACAACAAAGCAATAAGCAGGTGAAACAATCCAAGATGAGGTCTGAAGTCACCCTTGAACCTCCACAGGCATACACACTCAAATGCCTTCTTGTATACACACACACACACACACACACACTTATTCTCATGTGTGTATGAGAGAAAAGGGCTGGCAAATGAGAAGAGGAAGATGAGAAGAAGGATGCATCCGAACCAGCTCAGGGACGGCTGTAGCAAGAGCAGGTGGTAGGAGGCAGGACTGGGCGTGTGTGGCTGTGCTTTTTCCTTCCGAGGTTCCCGCTGTCTGCTAGTAAATGGCGCCCACGCTGCTCCGTGGGATTTCTGCTAGAATAAAGCACTCTGTGTAAACAGTCTCCCTGTGTGGCCATCAGACAATGTGCAGTCAACCCTCCGTGTGAGGGAATACATAATAGACTCTCTGATGAGATTGCTACTTCCCAACTATTTCTGTGCACTATCCCAATGAAATCTCAGAATATGTAAAAAGCAGAATCACAGCCATGCTCATGTTTGAGGAGATGAAATGGAGAGGAATCAAAGGTCTGAGGTCACAGACTGTACCATGAGGCCCCTCTACTAGGATCCCATGGAAATAACTCTCATTATGATTCTGGCTCATAACTCTGGCTCTTTATTTACACCCCCCCAATCCTATAGACGCTATGCCTATTATTGTTACAGAGTAGATTTGGGAGGATTTCTGTCTATTTTTAGCCACCTCATTAGAATTCAATAGTCGTCTTCCAAGGGTGTCTCTACCTGAGATTTTTGTCGTTTGATGTCAAAGCCAACAGGGACGGCCCTGGTTAGAGACCCGGGGATGTGACTATGGACCACGTGCGCGTTCTCTTTCTCAGAACTTGTCATAGACATTTTCTGTTGCTCTCACAGACTCCTGGAAAGTGGGTAATCTACAATGCAATGGGTTCATGGAAACTTATGATTCTGAGGTAGACTTGTTCCAGATGGGAGGGTGGCATGTAGCAAGAGCAGCCTGTTCCTTAGTGGCACATGAGGATAGTGCAGAAGACAGTGATGTCACATCCATAGGAGACTAAACATGAACTCATTTGTCTCTTGGCAGCCTGATCCTCTGAACAGCCTTACCTCCCAACACTACTGCACTACCAACCAAATTTCAGCATGGATTTTGGTGAGGACAAACCTCAGTCTGTCCATATGCCTGTGGACTAGAGCTCTTGGGGCTGGCCTGGCACACCTCTTAGACAGCCACTCGTGCTGTGTGACTTCAGGGGCTTGGGAGGGTGATGGGTAAATGGGAGGCTTCAGAAGCAAAGGCCTCACAGATTTGTGAAACAGCCTTGGGAGACTGAGCCCTGGGAGACTGAGGCAGGAAGATTATGAGTTCAAAGCCAGCCTGGACTGTCTAGTAACTTTGACACCAGTTTGCCCTATATACCAATACCCTGGGGGGGGAATCAAAAGGGAAAACACAATTAAGACAATAAATTTAATATGTATTTGTTTAATGTTTTGTATTATATGTGGTCTCATGCAGCCCTCCAAAAATTGTGCATTGACTTGTGAGGATAACATAGAGAAAAAGAGAGAGAGAGAAGAGATGAGAGACCAAGAGAAAGAGAGGTGTGTATATGTATACTGTGCCACATGGACAACTTCCAGGAGTCTTGCCTCTCTTTGCATCATGTGGACTTCAAGGCATTGACTTGGGTCACCAGGTTTGCAAGGCGGTGTCGTCCACCCACTGAGCTACCTTGCCGGTCCTCAAAAAGTTTCCTCATGGAATGTTTGCACATTCTTAGCTCCTGTTCCCCCCTCCCATCTTTCTGCTCCCCCATCCCCTCTTGTACCATTCTAACCCCAATACTTTTCCTTCTCCTTGTATATCACCCTTCATCCTCCCTTTCAACTCTTACATTCTGTGATTCACCTGGATAGATCAGAGCGGAGACGGACGTAGAAGTATTTGCAGTACAGAAGGGCTGTCAGCCTCTGCTTTCCATCAGCAATAAAATTTATCCAGAGACATTTTTATCATGTCCTGCTGGGACAGATCAAAAATGTATATATCAGGTGGATTTACACTCATACATTTCCAATGAGTAGACGCCTTCTTCCTAACTGAATTACGGCTGGGCGATGTCATCACAGTCGCCGCACAGCCCACTCTGTGCATCTGAATGATAAATGGCTGCTCCACAGGTTGGTAAATAAGGAAAGAGACATCAGCTGCGCCCCCGCTGTCTGCTGTTAACATGAGTCAGTTGTACATGGTGCGCCGTGCACGGAAAGTACCCCTGGAAGGCGGAGGTTATGGTCCCTCTTGATGAGACCACCTACTCCTGGGATAGGTGAGCCCTTGTGCCAACTGCTAGGGATTTGGTTAAAATGCTGTTCTCAGGAATGAAAGGCAACTGGCTGAGTCCCATAGAGTGGCAGTTGGAGGGAGAGTCAGCCTTGCTATATTCCCGGGGCCTGTCTGAGAACTTCAGCTAAGACTCGAGGGCACAGCTTCAAGGTGCCATTAATCCCGGAATGTTGCAGACCTATTGACCTGACTTTGATCTCCAGCATGTATGTAAGCTCGCTCTCTCTCTCTCTCTCTCTCTCTCTCTCTCTCTCTCTCTCTCTCTCTTTCTCTCTCTCTCTTTCACACACACACACACACACACACACACACACACACACACACACACACTAAATGAATAAACCAAGAGAGATTATCTTTAAAAAAAAGTTTTAGCAACAAAGCTGAGAGTTGTGAAGGCCAACTGAGGATACTGTTGATAAATCATAAATTTGATGTAAGTAGATGCTGATGTAAGGAGAAAGAGCAAAGAGGAATCCAAGCTACTCCATGCAGACTGGACCTGGAATGACCCATGTCTTTCACCGTGGGATGAGGTGAGTGTCTGAGATGGTCCAAGCTCCTGTGTGTGTCTCCATGACTACATTGATTCGTCCTTAAGAAACTCCCCAGGGAGTTTGTGTATGTCGTGTATTGTCAGTGTCATCCTGACATCAAAGTCAAAACTAAAGAACATTTTATATCATTTCGACCTGCTCTTCACCCCCACGCACCAGTCTTCTGTCTCTTGCCAGAAAGTATTGTCTGGAGGTAGAAAGACAATAAGCCATGAGATGGGAGAATTCAAGTGTTTTTTTTTTTAATTTCTGTGTCATAGTGCCAGGGAGACAAGTTAAACAAAAAGATGGAGAAGTCCATTGGCAGCAGACCAGGAAATCAGTTTGTTCTGTAGGTAGCAGCTAGAAGGATTTCCATGCTTTCCGTGTTTCACTTGATTGTTGTGCTTTAGTGGTTCAAAGAATGGACAGCTTAGAAATAGTCCAGTAATCTACCATTTTGTGCTATGAGATCGTTCACTGTTGTGGCTAGATTTTCAGGCTCTTTGTTTACATCTTATAGATATGCATGTGTACATACCAGTCTGCCCAAAAACATGTTCTTATAGTATATCCTTTGAAACTCTAAGGTTGGTTTAAAAATCAGATAGCAAGTGTTTAGAAGTATTTCGTGAGATTCATGGTACTCTTATGCAAAAGGAATCATGCCCAAAATCAAATGTAAGCTTAATTGGTGGAAGCACCAGCCCTCCCCCTACCTTACCTTTTCTAAGAGTCTAACTCTCATCCTGACTTGCTTCAGAGAGAGTCCAGGTTTGTTCCCTTCACTGACCTCAAGTTTCCATTTCTTCTGCCTCTATTTCTAGTGTACTAGGGTGATGGGCATGTACCCCTATGCCTGGCTTTCATGGAAATTTTCAGCTGAAAATTTAAATTTGAAATAGTCTTCCCCAGTCACCATGGAAATCCACACACTAAAGGGACATAAACAGTGAGGTAAGAGATCTCATGTCAGACTTTGGAGCTTCTAGTTTTACAGTATCGTTGATTAATTCAGCTTGCTTTTGGGTTTTTTTTTTTTTTTTACAGTTTGCTTTTCATCAGAGTTATTTGGAGAATAGGAGAGGGAAAATGTAGAAAATAATATATATTCTAGGACATTACATTAAAGCAGGAAGAAAGAGAAAAGCATAAAAAATCATTTGTACCTCACTCCTAAAAGTCTACTAAGAGTCCCTTTGCTTGACATGTCCCGTGGTCCTTCAGTAGACAGTCAGGAAGAGGGAAAAGAGTGGAGAGCTTCGAGCTCACGGCCTGACACTGGACACTAGGATTAAAAACACAGCGTTGCACAGGATCACAGAGTAATCATGTCCAGTCGTCAATACTATTTCTTCCCCCTTACGTGAGAAAGCTACTTCCTTCATCTAAGACACAGGCAGCTGTGTCTATAAGCCTTTCTTTTGTGGGTCTATGCAGCCTCAGTTTCTCCAAATAGTCAGTATTGTGTATGAGACATTATCAAGGCCCAGCCTCTCTCTCTCTTAGAGAGTCCATTGTCTCCAATTGAGGCCCAGCCTCTCTCTTAGAGAACCCATAGTCTCCAAATTGTCAGTTTCCAGATCAGTCCTCATCAGTCCTCTCTAGAATCTGACTTATCATTGTCCCTGTGAAAAGGGTGGCATCTAGATAGCGTATGTCTTAAGTGCCCAGTATAAAAAGAAATGGTGCAGAAACCTGTGATGTGAGTTGAATACTGTGCTCCTATTAATAAAATTCAAGAACTTAACCGTCGTGCAAGAGCACAGGATTAACCAAAGGTCTTTGATCCAGACAGCCAGGGCTCGCTTGTACAGTTTTATTCTTAGAACTTGAGAAAAAAACTATAGATGCATCAACCTCAATTTATATTTTTGTGGTCAGGAATTCTTAATGGTTCGTGGTTTATTGGCATCGACATCTTGTTACAGAGTTCTGGAGACAGAGTGCAAGGCACAAGATGGTAGGTTTGTGCCCTGTATCACCGTGACCACTACACATTTGCTGAGCCAGAGTCTCTTGGAGTCCAAGCTGGCCGGAACTCACTTTGTAACCAGTATGACCATGAACTTCTGATCCTCTTGCCTCTACCTGCCAAGTGTGGGAGTTACAGACACCACAACCACCCTGAATCTCTGCAGTGCTGGGGACCAAATCCAGTGACACGAATTTAGAGATATGCGTTTGGTTTCTCTGCAAAATAATGCATTCAGTGGGAAGAGAGTTGCGAATGTTTACATTTACTTTAAAACAGCAAAGCACAGGACTGGAGACTCTGGGAATCCAGATAGCTGAGAATCCCAGAAAGAGGCATGCTTAGAGATAGACAACGGGCCGCATGGTGAAGAAGTTAGTCACTAGAAAAATTAAAAAAGTCCTGAATGTTAGGAGAAGCGTACTTCGATTTTAGAAATTTAGACAAAGGTGAGAGAAATAGACAGACAGACAGAAAAAGAGTTTCGCTGTTTGAAAAACTCAAAGGGCATATGGCTTACGAAATCACATCTGAGTTTCACAGCTGCTTCTTCTTGCATCTTGCTGAGAGAGTAAAAGAGAAAGGGGAGGGCTGAGAGATGACTTTGGGGAAGGCAAGACAGGCTCCTCCAATCTCTGTGGCAGGCCTGCCAGTGGATCAGATTCCCTGGGGATGTGAATCCTGACCTAACTTAAGGGAAGAAACTGAGGTTTGGTGTAGGAGTGAAGTAGGGGCAGGATCTAGCTCGGTCCTCAACACCAGGACTCTGTGCGTGCCAGGCAAGTACCAGCTGAACCATATTTCCACTCCACGAAGTCCTTGTTTAGATGCCAGACTCAAGTCTCTTTTTAACCAGACAGCGTTCCTCTGGGCCCCCCTAGGTGACCTCGCACCAAAGAGTCACTGGCTGGCACCACTGAGCACATTAGAATACCTGATCCATCTCGTCCTTTGTTGGGAAAGAGATGGAGCTTCACGTGAAGAATTTAAATGTCCCCACTCAGACTGTTTTAATGACATACATCTTGGAGCAGTGACTGGTTTGCTTAAAGCCTGGTATAGCCGGCTCGGGGCTCAGGGCTCTGTGACTACTGTGGACGCCACAGCCCCTGGAGGAAAGAACATTTCTATAAGCTCTTTCAAGGAGTTCCAGAAGCAGCTGTAGTTTTCAGAGCTCCAAAATTCACCCAAAGCTACCATAAAAGATTATGCTTGCCTCAATCACAGGAAGTAAATTTAAAAAACAAAAAGACCTTCCTTATTTCAAATTTATGTCCTTAAGCATTCTGATCTGACTTATGTGTGTATAAGAGACACAAAGAGGATAGAAATCATCACACAGAAGCGATTTTCCAAAAAAGAAATTGTTTCTTCTCCCGTCAACATGCATTTCAATAATATGCAAATTAGGTGATACTATTGTACAGTAATTATGTTTTCTTAATGTTTCCACAACAGCTCTGTGGCTGCCAGACTTCAATATTTTAGCAACGGAATGGTCACCTTGGAAGGGATGAGTACTCCATTATGTCCAGAGAGGGACTAACTCAGAACATCAAATTCAGAAAATGCAAGGAGAATACACTTTCCATTGCTAATTTGTTTCACAGATATCTTGCAAGAAAGAAAAAGAGAGTGTTATCTCCAGGAACAAAAAAAGGAAACTATGAAGAAATGCAAATGAATTAATTAGACGCATCTGAAAATGAAAATCCCTCAATTTCTGAACATATACATAATGCCTTCACCTGCCCACCCCCTCCGTTGTGAGTATAGCTGTGAATCATTGCAGCATCGGTGCACGCACAGGCTGATAGCTCTAGGGTTGATAGGTGCTGTCTTAAAAAAAAAAAAAAAAAAAGGTGTTCTTGGGCTCAGGGGTTAAGACTGTGCCTCGCAAGCAAAGGATCTGAGTTTGGATCCCTGGTACCAAGTAAAAATGCCAGGCGGAAGTGGCAGCAATCTGCATTTCTGGCCTGGTAGGCCGAGCCTGGGAAATC
This sequence comes from Typhlomys cinereus, assembly GCA_023101885.1. NCBI lineage: Eukaryota > Metazoa > Chordata > Mammalia > Rodentia > Platacanthomyidae > Typhlomys > Typhlomys cinereus. The sequence goes on along the minus strand of JALPQD010000183.1, from coordinate 736,831 downwards.
ACAGAGCCAAGCAATTTAAAGGAGGTTGAAACAATCCAGGATGATTCCCAAAGGAACCCTCGGACCACCACAGGGACACACAGTGCCCTGTACACACACACACACACACACACACACACACACACACACACACACACAAATAAAATTAATTAATTAAAAAATTGTTCATTCTTTAGGTGACTTGGGGAATCATCCTGGGTTGTTCTGCCTCCTTTTGGCTTTGCTCTGAAATTTCTCAGGCTTTGCCTTCTAGAAGCATAGGTTATCACCATTTCCACAAGAGGGAGGACTTGGGGTTGGGGAATTAGGGGGGGGTGTTACATGGGATCCAAACTCAGAGTCTTCTGTTTGCAAGGCAGAGGTTAACCCCTGAGCCATCTTTTCAGCCCCTGAAAGTTGTTCTTAAAAGCATTATAAGGGGTTAAGCAGATGGCTCCTTTGGGGAAGTGCTTGTCTTCATGCCTAAGGATCCCCAGAACCCATGCAAAAAACAAAACAAGGGATGCAGGCTAGTAAACCACATGCTGGAGAGACAAAGACAGTCGGCTCCACTGTCTGGCCAGTCCCCATGAATGAGTTCCACGGGGGTGAGCGACCCAGGAGGTGGACAGCTCACAAGGTGGTCAGCTCACGAGGTGGACAGCTCCTGGGAAATGATGGTTGAAGTGACCCCAGAGCCTCCTCCTGCATACATGTGCATGCATGCCAGAATACACATACACATGGATTGGCATACATAAATATACACGCATACACATACACATGAATTATCATACATTAATACATATACATCCGTATGGATTGGCATGTAGCTTATCACACAAACACACAAACATACCCACACACGTACGAAATTTTAAATTTTGGCAAGTAGTACAAATTAAAAATAAAGCGAGACAGATTTTTAACCAACAAAATATATCCATAAGTCATTGCTTAGAGTTTGGGAATCAGTAGATGTAGATGCTGGGTCTCAGTGAGGAGAAGAATCTTGGTGTATTTACACAGAGTCAGATACTCAACACACCAGAACTAATTCCAAGCCAGCTTTGCTTAACTTTAAAACCATCGCAGAAGGAGAAAGCCAATGATAACGAGTGAGATCAACAATGATCCTGTGTTCTTCCCACTCCACTTCTATCTTCTATCATTTTGTCATTTTAAAATTATTCTAATAAACTTTTCAAGGGAATTGTAGGTGTATTGTAAAACTGAATAGAAAGCAAAGGAATTTCCCAGGAAAGCCAGGGTCTGAACTGTAGATACTGTGTGAAGGCCAGATCCAGGGACATAAGCAACTGTTATGCTCATGTGCTTATGGGAAAGAGGAGGAGTTAAACCAAGGGTCTCCAGAAGCTATTGGGTTGACCAGCCTGGATTATGAGACAGTGGTAAAGAGAACTGTCTCAGATAAGATGGAAAGGCAAGAAACAACCCCAGAAGGTTGTCCACTACAACCTTATAAACGTGGCACACACACATACTCACATGTACACTCTCATGTCACACATAAATAAAAGGAAAGGTGCTTAGTGAGAGGATTAGGTCATTGGAGACATGCCCCTCACAGGCATGCTGGGGTCCTAGTCTCTGACCTAATCTTCTACCCAGGAGATGAGAATTTTCTTTACATGGCTCCCATGTATACTGCCACTACATACTGCTCAAAACAGCACTCACTCTCACCAAGTTAAAATAAGCCTTTCTTGTTTTAAAAGCTATTGTCTCAGGTATTTGATAATAGTAGCAGAAACTTTCCAATAGTCTGTCACTTGGTAATGTGACTTGCCCCTTGTTTCTTTTTTAGCACTGATAAACATTTTATTATCAGAATGCTCCTCGGGGTTTTCTTTTTTTGTGGGCCTGCTTGTTTTTGAGACGTTGTGTAATCCAAGTTAATCTCAAATTCATGATCCTTCTGCTTCTGCCCCCAAAGCTCTGGGTTTATAACCAAGTGCCACCACACCTAGATCACCTAGTGTGCAGAAAGTTGCATTTTACTTGGGTATGCTCAAAGAACACAATGAGGGGACCCTTAGCTTTGGGAGGAATTGCCAAACTCATAGCATCAGCACTAACAGTAAGTGAATATATTCATAACCCTTAGGCTAGGCCTACTCACCCTATCAAAGTGCCTGGCCCAGGATCTGAGTCTCAGAATATCAGAGGAAGTTCAACCTTTCTTTTGCTCTTGTATATTTGGTTAATTTTCAGAGTAGGACAAAATAGCTACTCACAGGGGTCAAACCCTCATGAACGATCTGTCCTCCTTTTCAGGAGGGAGAAATCCATTTCCTTGTTGCTATTCCTGGAGGAAGTGGGGTAGCATAGATTGCAAAAGATTTCCCCTTTGGGCTTTTAAGATAGCCCAACCTCCAGTCTGATGGTTGGCCAGCTGAGCTGAGTAGAGATCCAGATAAAATTAGAATAGTAGCAAAATTCACTTTTTAACCTCTGTAACCATTTCTTCCAGTGCTTAGCTCAGTGATACTTGGGAACAATACACTTATTTTCCATCAATACTGGTCCAAATCTACTATGGAAATAGAATCCTGATCAGATCTTAGAACTTCCACAGGTCACTCTCAGAGAGTTTTGAAATCTACTTGTAAGCTTCTGGTTGCTAAAGAACCTCAATTTAAGCAATGTGCAGTAACCAAACCCCAAATTCATACATGAATACAGAACGCTCATCCTATCCATCTCCCTCTCCCCAACATACTACTCTCAGTTCTTTTTGGTTTTGCTGATACTGCAGAGAGCAAAGGGAGCCTTCTGGGCAACTTCTAGGTCTTCCAGTCTCCACAGACTGGGGTACCAGGTCACCCAAGGGAAGCAGCAGGTGACAAGGTCGCAGTTCAGTACGACTGAAACCATGATTGGAATTCAGGATCATGTGTACCCAGAGCGTGCTTTACAGCTGTTCCTTCCTCCTTGGAGCATCTGTGGATTTTACGTCTAATCATGTGTTCTTACTTAATTCTCAGCTGTTTCCTTCTGCAGAACATCCAACTTCATTCTAGGATCCAAAGCTATAGGATTCTCTTCTTCAGGCTCTGGAGTCAGGTCACAGAAATTCGTATAACTGATTGTGAAGAAATTGGCCAGGTGCCTGTGCCTCAGTGTTCCAGCGCAGGAAGCAGGGAGAAGAACAGAATCTGTCTGATAGCTTGCAATGTATAGTCAATGAAAAGTCTTAGGAGAGGCAGACATGGTGCAATATTGCAGCAAACGTTATGACTGAGGAGATGGCTGGAGAGATGGCTCGGGTTAAGCCTCTGCCTCACAAACAGATGGATCTGAATTCAGATCCCAGATCCCAGATCCCAAATAAAAATACCTGGCAGAAATGGTGGCGGCCTGCCTAGAAGGCAGAGCCTGGGAAATCCCAGAACAAAGCACAAAGGAGATAGAGCGATCCAGGATGATTCCCAAAGTCACCCTTGGTCCTACAAAGCACACACAGTGCCGTCTAATACACACACACACACACACACACACACACACACACACACACCAGATACACACACGTGCGCACGCCAAAAAATAATTTTTTTTTACTGGTATCATGAAGCGTTAGTTCAAAGATAGTTTCCAGAAAAACCATTCCCAAAAGTACATATTTAGAGTTGGATAAGAAAGTAAAGACAATAAGTAGCTTCAAAGAAGGTGGGTATATGCAAGCAAGAAATAGGCTGGGCGTGGCAGCATACACCTCTAATCCCAACACTTGGAAGTAGAGGTAAGAGGATCAGGACTTCAGGGTTGGTCTTAGTTATATAATACGTTCTAAGTCAACCTGAGATGCGTAAGATGAAGTGGGGAGAGGGATAGAAATGTATTACAAAATAACATGTGCTGCTGTGGTCAGTCAGCAAGAAACTAGCATCATGACACCAGGAGATCTGGGATCTAATCCTGACTCTATTCCCAATTTCTATACATAGATTTCCTTAAAATTATAACAAAATCTCTCTGTTTTACACCTCATTTCCCTCCCTAACATTAAGTTAAGTTCATTTCTTAAATTTTCCAGTATAAAAGTTCACAAATCTTGTAAATTCCCTCAGCTTCTGTTTCTTCATCTCTAATACATCCTAGCCTACCTTGGGGTTTTGCTAAAAGTCAAATCATTCGCTAAGTTTAATTCTTGTCATCTGTTGACTAACTCTGTGCCAGGTGCCTTGAACCTGTAGGCCATTGCCAACATCGCCATTAGGGAACTAAGTAAACGTTGATGTTTCTTCCAAGTGCATTATTATCAAAATAAAAACCACTGTCCATGAATGATGTACATCTGCTAGCCCCCACTCAAAAAAAAGCAGCTAAGCCAGCTCAATCCAGAAGTTTCTGTGATCAAAGGCTTTCATATCCCTGTTAGTACAGCAAAATCCACCCTCTAAAGGCAGTGGAGGAGCTGAAAACTTAATTAAGTAATGATTAATTAACAGGGTTTGCAGCTCAGACGGGCCTTGAACGTTTGCTCTTCCTGCCACTACCCCCCACAAGTGTTGGAACTATAGGTGTGTGTTATTATATCCAGTTTAGTTAGTGTTTGGGATCAAACACAGTGGTACCTTGCTAGAAAAACATTCTAACAACTGAGTTATGTCCTTGGTCCTGAATATTTATTTTTAAATTATTCATTTTTGAGTGGTTTCCCTTGGCTACTACCATATTGGTTAGTGCAGAATTCTGGGATCCTAAGACGAGAGTAGTCCAGGCAGGAAAAAGGGTGTAGACCATAAAGTCTGATTGAAGAGATACTTGTGCCTCTTGGTGAAAGTGCATTTTTAATTACAATTTCTTCATTTTGTCATCTTTCAGTATTTAACCTTGGAACTTGGATCATTGTGTAATTTATCCAGTAGAGAATTTCTATCTTAAAAGCCCAAAGTCTCACCCACTACTGTGTCCATTTCCCTGAATGACTTCGGGCAAATTCTTGAGCTTCTCCGTGTCTCTATTTCTTGTCATTTCTCTACAGCAGTGTGCCTGACTCCCAGGGTTATTGAAAGAATTTCAATTGATTATGTGCATGACGCCTTCAGAAAGGTGCCTCCCACAATGGAGGATGCGAGAGATGTGGCCAAGGTGGTGCAGATACATTCCCTTCCAAATGGAAAACAGCAAGAATAAAAGAAAATCTAGTGAGAGATTACAGACTCTGTGTGTTCTACCCTTCAGAGTGACTAAGCCACGGGCAGGAGCAGCACCCCAGAAGCTAGGTTTCAGAACTTCCCAGGTCTGTTAAAGGGAAGGTTTCACCGTTCTGGGCTCTCCATGCAAAGAGACTGGGGAAGGTCAGACAATAGAATCTCCCTCCAACCTTATTCAACCTTTCAAGGCCTCTGGCACTCCTTAGATGGAAGTCCCTCTCTCTTGCTTCCACCTTCCTCCTCTTCTCTCACTGACACCCTGATCCCAGTCTTATAAACCCCTTTGTCATTAGATTCCCGTACCCAGTGACATGGTTGGAAATGTGAGTCCCCCCCCATAGGCTCATGTATTGGAATCTTTAGCTGCTACCAGTATTTGGGAAGGTCACGGTACCTTTAAGAGGTGGAGACTTGCTAGAGGAAGGCAGTCACAGGGGATGGGCCTTGAGGCTGGTTAACTCTGCCCTGTTTGAATGAGTCCACTCTTGAACTTGTGTGCAGGAGCTCTCTGGCTCCATGATGGATATAACTGAGGCCACCTCTGCTTCTGCCACCAGCCATGCCTTTTATGTCACATTGGACTGTATCTCCCCTCTGGAACTGTAAGCTGAATAAATCTCCCTTTTTCCCCCGAAGTAGCTTGACTCTGAATAGTGTGTCACAGCAACAGAGAAGAGTAACCCAGGAAATGAGAGGTCAGTCCCATCTCAAGTTAATTTTGACCTGTGCCAAGTTCTTTTTGCAGTAATGGACCTACCCATAGGGTCCGAGAGTTGGAAGCTTGGGGCTACCCTTCTCTTACAGAGCCATTGCAGGTTAGCAGGCAACATGCAGGGCAAACAGTATGGCGTCCGACCTGTCTGATATATTCAGGGAAAGGTTCTCAAGGAACCGAGGCTCTGGGCCACCAGGATCAGTATTACTTGGGAATGTGCAGAAATGGAAATTCTTACATTCACCTTGAACCAGAAAGTCCAGGACAAACTGCTTGACAATCTGTCCCATCACAAACCTTAAAATAGGGTGACTCATGGCGCAGGAATGAGTGCCCAGTCAGAGAGGTGGGTAGGGAAGAGCCAGGCCAAAGCCTTTCAAGCTCCTGGGGCAATCGGCTTTCCTTTGTTCTTTGTCACAGAGAAATGTCACTAAGAGACCTACACACTCCTTGAAGGTTAAATTATCATTTTTAATATCACCCTGCATTTACCATGTTGGTTCCCTTCATTGTTCCAAATAGGATTTTAAAAAATGGCTTGTGTTTAAAAGACGAGGTGTCAGTACTGATTTTGTTAACTAGAGGCCACCTGTCTTAGGGGACAACAGGATTTGGGTTTTTTGGGGGAGGAGGAGAGTTTTGTATTTTATTTATTTGAGGAAGGGGAGATGGAGAGGGAGGGAGGGAAAGAAGGAAAGGGAGAGAAGAAGGAAGGAAGAAGAGAGAAAGGCACATGGATGGAAGTCAGAGGACAACTTTCAGAAGTCAGTTCTCTTCTATTATGCAGGCTTCTGGGTATCAAACCCAGGTGACTAGATTGCAAGTATTCACCTCTCACCTCGGGGCGGAGAATTCGTAAGAGGTTAGTGGAGGCCTCAGCCCTTGCCTCCACCCACCGCCCTGTCCTTTAAACTGATCTCCCACCACCTAGACAGGGTAGCTCTGCAGCTATTGGTTAGAAGTAAACAAAAAATTCTGTTAGAAGAGGAGGCACCTGGTGAGTTACCGGAATTACAGAATCAGAACAGGTCTTCAGGAGCAAGAACGTCATTTATCAGAGCTCTCAGAGTTCCTAGGAGGGACACCTGGATGACCACACAGTGAATGTGAAGCTGCCCAGAACCCAGATGGGCTGCTAGTCAGGCCAGATGGAGCCCACGGGCTGCTTTCAAGCCCAAATCGAGAAACTCTGAAGATGACGAGGCTAATCTGCCCGCTCTGCTTTCATTGAGGTTCCATACTGTGGGGAAAATCAGTTAGCAAATGCGAGGATTGAGTTCCTCGCTCTAACGCCAGGGTGGAATGAAATTGGAATTTATGAGAGGTATGTCCAGAGCAAGAGACGCCGTGAGCGATCGTTGTGCTGTGGGTAGAGAAAGCTGCTGAAGGTTGGGGTAAGAATTCTACAGAAGATGCACAGCAGCGGACAAGGTTTATGACGCCACGGGGTGGCGTGGGGTACTTGGGGGGCGTGAGGCCAGGAAGCCCTCTGACAGAGTCTGTGTGCAGAACCATGTGAACACTGTAGCAGATTAGTTCTAAAAGCAACCAAAGGAGTTCTTGAAATGTCCCCAGAGGAAGGGAAAGAAGTAAGGAAAGAATTCAGTGTGGCAGAGGGATCTACAGACTGAAGATCTGGGATGTTCTCCTCTAACCAAAAGGCGCTGAGCATGCTGGTGTAAAACAGGGTGTGGAGAAATGCAGCTTTGTCATCCTGCTCTGACACAGTAAAGCACAAAGTTCTGTGCTTGTACCAGCAAGTGCATACATGTGTACATACATGTGCATGTGTGTGTATACACGTGCACATGCATGTGTATGTATGTGTACATCTGTGTGTACATACATGTGTACATGTGTGTGTGTGCATGTGGATATATGAATGGTTGTGCATGGAGACCAGGAGTCATCCTGCTCTATCTCTCTCACCTTATTCCCTTGACACTGCACCTGGAGTTAGGCTGGTGGCCACCAAGTCCCAGATGGTCTCCGTCCCCAGCTGCTCTGATGTGGGTTACAGACGTGCACACGCCCATACTAAGGTTTTTTACATGAGCCCTGGAGATACGAACTCATGTCCCCATGTCTGTTCAGCAAGCTCTCTTACCGGCTGAGACATTTCCCTAGCCCAAGTGCAGACCAAAGTCTAACCAAAGTCCAGGCATTTTTCGATAGGTTTTACACTGGTTTAATTTTTAAAGCTGTTTAATATTTGTGTGTAGATAAGAGGAAAAAGGCAATACTAGTAGTGAATCTATTTCAAAAAGGAAGAAGTTCAGATCATTGGTATCATGTAGAATTGGATGTGGAAGAAACAGCAAACACTTCAGCATTAGTCTTCATACACAGGTTGGGACTCTGCCTTGTTTTTAAAAGTTCAGTTGAGGATTTTTTTAAGTGCCTCTGTTTTCCTATATGCTTTCATTTTTGTTTTTCCCTGAGTGGAAAGAGAAAATGTGTGTGTGTGTGTGTGTGTGTGTGTGTGTGTGTGTGTGTGTAAGTCCTCAAAAATGAATTTCCCTCTGAGTGCTCCATAAATATCAATTGCGCCATCTTGTGGCTCTTGGAGCTCTGTGCACTGGCTTCACTTGATCAAAACACTAGCATTTCTCTTTCCCCTTCACTCATTAAATAAAATATGAATTCTGATGTGATGAACACTGACTGTGCTGCGAAGTGCTAATGAACTAGATTCTTGTTGTAAAATATTCACGATGAAATGAAAGGCAATTACCCATGCAGTAGATATAAAACTCTAGCCAGAAATTTAAGCATGAGTACAGGCCTATGCATTTGGAAGTGTCTAGACCATACACCTCTCTTCTCTCAAACTAAAGTTGGTTCCTCCATCATTCTCTATCTCAGAATTTCCCTTTCTTGTGATTCCTCATAGAAGTTCTTGTTACTTCACCCATCCTCTAGTTTCTTGTGAACTATAATCAGTGTCATGAGTTTAGAGATTTCTTGTGTCCTTTTTAGCAGGATATCCTTAGTTCTTAATCTTGTCTTTAGCATGTGGTAGATAAGCAATAAATATGTGTCAAATGAATATAACTGATTAAGGATGCTTCATCACTAAAACAAGCTCTTAAATAAAAAAAAAGCACTTACACAGTACATTCGGTTGACATGAGGCTGACATCCATTCAAAGAATTCAGTGGAACTGCTCTGGATGTGTATGTCTGGTTTGCTCAGAAGCTGCAGCAGATTCAGGTCATGTTGCTAAATGTGAGGGTGTTAGGAGGGCACATCCATTATTCAGCGATGTGTCATGAGCCATGAAAAGTCACCCGATTAAGGCTCAGGTCTTCAATGCAGATCTGGCACCTCTCAGAATCAACAGTCAACTCAGCACAGCTGGGAAATTCACATTCTGATGTTTGGCAGATTCCGTGGGGTTATTAAGTGGCATTTAGATAACTGCTTTATGTGCCACCATCGGGAGCTTTGGTAACCAGTTAAGCTCGTGGGTTTCAGTGCATGGGAACAAAGTGCTGGAAGAAGCCTGTCTTCCTAAATGTGAGCTTAGACTAGACAAAACTTTCCTCTAATGCAGTCACATTTGTTCTCTGAATTCTGGAAAATGTGCTTATACAGACACAGACACAGACACACACACACACATACATACAGACACACACACACACACACACACACACACACTGTGGTCATAGGATAAATCCATTTAAGTACTAGAGGAAATGATTGAAGAACAGAAAGCTGAGTTACACAAGGGTTTGAATTTGACACTGTGTTAGACTCAATATAGAAAACATTGGGTGAGTTCCCAGATGTTTGTGAAGAGGAATATTTACTTCATCAAACATTGGTCAGCCTCCCACAAAAAAAAAAATAAGGTGCAGATGATGAGTGTACTGCCCTGGTGATATTTACAGTGATATTTAGGGCACGTGCCCTGACTGTGCCTCTGCCCCCTGCACCCAGGAACTCTTCTGGGGTCCCAGAGAACTGGGGCAATCTGAGAGGTTGTGATTTGTTCTCTGCATTGGTTTTATTCAAGGCAGTGAGTTCTGAGGTATGATACAGTTTTAAAGTCATCTGTGAAGCTCGCTGAACTACAGAGCTTCCTTATTCCTCTTTAGACATGGAGTGAGGAATCTTGCAGTTCTGCTGTTCATGAGATACAGGATACCCCTTGGGACTCCTTGGTTGACAACTTTCTTTGCTGTGAGAGGAAGAATTCTGTTTTGCTCATCACTACCTCCCAAGTGCTCCTGAAATGTGATTTATCTGTGGAGTAACTTGTACGCACATGTGATGGGTAGATGGATATATAGACTCATAGTATTGAAGAGTATAAGAGTGGAAGTCAGGGACTAGAGAGATGACTCAGGGGTTAAGATTCTGCCCTCACAAGCAGAATGTCCTGAGTTCAGATCCCATGTCCCACATAAAACTCCAAGTGGAAATGGCGGTAGCTGTCTGCATGTCCCAGAGGAAAGCAAGAAGGAGGTAGAAGCAATCCAAGATGATTCCCAAAATCACCCTTGGTTCTTCACAGGGACACACTATTCTCTCTCTCTCTCTCTCTCTCTCTCTCTCTCTCTCTCTCTCTCTCTCTCACACACACACACACACACACACACACACACACACACAAATAAAAAATAAATAAATAAGTAAAATATTTTTTTAAAAAAAGAGTAGAAGGCAGAACTGTGACGTTTCCAGAGTCCAAAGAGTCCTTGGACTTGCACTTATATTTCTGATACATCACGTTTTGCACAATTTTATGTAACCTTTATTTAAATACCATCTCCCTTTGGCAACCAAGTCGTTTCGTCATTTGGGATTAAAAACAATTCTTTTGTGAAATGGAAAAACCATCTTGACATTTCATTTATAAACCTTTTAACAAATTTCTGTTCTCATGCAAAGCTGTCCATTCAAATAGTACAGAGACTTCTATCAATAGTTTGATACAACAGAATACATTTTATAGTGAGAGTCCTAATCAGAGGATCTACAAGGGACAAGGCCATGGGCCAAAGACCTGGGGATCTTGGATGACTTCTTCACTACTGGTGAACAAGTCATGCATCAGGCCGTACACTCATCTGAGATGACCGAAGCCCTTCTAAAACACAGGTGCTCTTAAGTTCTGTTGGGCTCTAGATAGTGTGTCATTACTTTCAGGCTCTGAATATACAACTCACTTTCACATAGGAAAATAGGTTTTCCTGGATGCCTCCATTGATTATATCCTGGTGAGTAGAATGATGGTTTCCCTAAAGATGGCCACACTATCATCCATGGGAGCTATAAATATATTTCCTTATACAGCACAGGGAGCTTGGCAGACGTGATGAGATTAAGAGTCTTCAGAGAGGGAGATAATTCTAGATTCCATAGGTTAGCCTAGTCTACTTACAAAGGCTTAAAGTCAGACAGCCAGTGCTAGCTGTGGTCAGAAAGTAGCCAAGATGTACCAAAGCAAGCAGGGCCCTAGAACGGAACTCAGGTATCTTCTAACACAGAGAAAGAGGACCCTGTGGGCCAACGAATACAGGCAGCTTCTAGCAGCTGTAGAAGGCATGGTGGTAAGGTCTGCTGGAGTTTCCAGAAAGCAAAACTTCCAACTCTTTTGTTATAACTCAGAGAGATCCAAATTGCACTTCTGACCTCCAGAGCTGCAGGATTATAAATTTGTATTGTTTAAGTTGGTAAGTTTGTAGTTTTTTTATGATGACAACATTAAAAAAAAAAATAGTAAACATGTCCTAAGAACACGGGGATCAGGCAGGAGTCCAGTACTGACCAGGCAAGCCAGGGCTGCCTGCAATGGATTGTCATGGTTTGAAATGTGAGTTGTCACCCACAGGCTCATGTGTTTGACTCTTTAGTTGTTTGGGACAGTCATGGCACCTTTAAGAAGTGGAGTCTTGCTGGAGGAAGGCAGTCACAGAGGGCAGGCCTTGAGGTGGATTAGTTTGACCCTACTTCTGGGAGAGGTCTGTTCTTGCAGTTGGCAGTTTTTGCAGCTCTCAGCCTCCCTCATGGACATGACTTAAGCTGCCTCTAGCTTCTGCCAGCCAGTCATGCTGGCTTTCCCACCGTGCAGGACTGTATCTCCCTCTGGAACTGTAAACTGAATAAATCTCACCTTTCTTCCCTTCAGTTGTTCGACTTTGAGTGCTGTCTCACAGCAGCAGGAAGAGTATCTGGACAGGGATTAACAGCACAGATTTCCTTAGAAAAGTGTATGCAGATAATTTGTGTGTATTGCATACATATATATGAGTGTGTGTGTATGCAGACATACTAACATGTGTTCAGTCATATATGTCAATGAGATCTTTTCAGCATCCCCAGAAAAACCATACTGTTCTGAGATCACATGGCAAATGCCACCCAAGCTGAGCTAGCTGTGGGGGGCAGCTAGGGTGCACTCAGCACAAAGCACTCTGAAGCAAGCAGCCTTTGTTGTGTAGCCTCAGACTGGAAAGATAATTAATGTAGACTGAAGAAAACCAAAGGCCAATAGCAGCACTCAGATGCCTATAAGAGTACAGAGAAGTGGGTTGAAGTAGTTAAGTGTTTGACTGACATGCACGCTTGGAGGACCTGATTTCAATCCCCAGAGCCCCAATTAAAGAAAATAAAAAGCCAGATGTAGTGGTGCCCACGTGTAATCCCAGTGCTTAGAGGTAGGGTCACGTGGGTTCCAAACCAAATGAGAGACCCTCTCTGGAGTAATTGAGATAGATGATTCCTGAGAAAGGTGCCTGTGATCTCTGGTTAAGAGAGAGAAAGAGAGAGAAAGAAAGAGGGAGAAAATATGCAGAATAGAAACTTTAGAAATCTCCCATGATGACTCCTTTATTTTATAGATGGAGACTCAGAGCGTCAAGTGCTGCTTCAAACTCACACTTGAAACAATCTTTCTGCTGTGGAATCCTATCATCTAAAAGAAGCCAGAGTCAGAAAGCAAGCATACATCCTAGAATTTGCATTACATGAGCAGGTCTCAAAGGCCAACCAAAATATCTCCTTCTGAAGGCTTTCTAACCAGGCTGGGAAGTTGACTCTGATTTTGGACACTACAGGGGGAAAAGAAGGCACTGGGCAAACAGTGAGTTCATGACAACTACAGGCATGGGTAACCACCATATCTACATTATTTTGTGATTCACTTTAACCTGAATTAATTTAGATAATTCAAATGCTGTCTCTGTTTTGTTTGTTCACCTAGTGAGTATTTATTGAGAATCGTTTAAAACTAGAAGAAACTTGGATCCTCTTTCTTTTAGTTCCGGAATCATGCAGATGGAACAGCCCAAAGGGGTAAAGGGATGATCCCGGTAACACAGCCAGATTTTCTGCCATGTCGCTAGCTCCTGTTGATTGGCTCTTTTAGACCATGTCTTTTTACAAATATATTCAAAACTTCCTAAGATGTTTTTTCAGCCCAGTGCTGGGGACCACCAGTACCTAACTTTCAGTCTGAGGGTGTGCCTCCTGGGTATAAGATCATGGCTCATAAGAAAGGGAATGAGAGGCTGGAGAGGTGGCTGAGGGGTTAAGCCTCTGCCTTGCAGGTGGAAGGTCCTGAGTTCAGATCCTAGACCCCACGTATAGACGCCGGACGGAAGTGGGAGCGGCCCGCGTTTCTGGTCCTGGTAGGACGGAGCCTGTGAATCCCAGGGCAGAGTAAACAAGGAGATACACACACACACACACACACACACACACACACACACACACACTGAGCATGTGCACACACACACACATGCACAATTGAATAAAAAAAGGGGGAATGAATTTATAATCTCAGCTCTTGGGCACATAAATAAAAGGCATTACTCTTCAAAGCAGAAGACACAATTCCTTCATGGAACCTGCAGTGGGACTCAGTATTTGCCAGTGATCTGATATTGTTCTCACCCACAGTGTTCGTGCGAACCACAGAATTCTCATTTCCTTTTTCTCCACCAAGCAGTGCCACATTAGCAAGCTGTCAGCAATTACCCATTCAATGCAATATAGGTTCATCCACAGCCATTTCAATGTTAAAGTAACCTAACAATATTATTAAAATATTTCAATCCCAAGACCTTTGCTGGGAAAATGACCTAGGTCTTTGCTCCTGATTTCTTTAAGTTCAGTCCTTGAATTAAGAGGCAAACTAAATGTCTACTTGTCAAGTGCCACAGCTTCCGGAAGGTTCATTTCATTGTTGATGCTCAAGAAACAGAGGAATTTCAGGTTCAAGGCATCTGCATTCTGTGGGGACACTTGTCCCTGTGCTGATTGGAAGCCTCATTCATGAAATGAAATGTGTAATTCAGAAGTCATGTTAAATGAGCACCACACATGAATAATCCATTTGCAAAGAGTGATGATGTGATAAAGTACTCTGAAAATGTGAGTGCTATAATGTAATTATTCCTTGATGGTTCTGAATGAACTTTAAGATTATGCAGTGCCTCATAATCCTCACAGGGAATATTATTTTTAGTAGGACATAGAAATTTGGAATTCAAAGAACATTTTGGATCATCCTATTAAGGGCTGTTAACTGAGCTTTGTCTCGTTGCCAGCTATCATTCATTGGTATGGTTCTGGAGTGCCAGGTATACTATTCAAAACTTACATTTAGACTTGGTGGTAAAACATGATGCAATTGAGTAGTGATGTCTGCCATGGTAGGGACGAAGAATAACTGGTTGTATGGAAGTTACTTATTTTCTATAAGAACTCCAACCTCTGACATTTGAAGGATGATCTGTGATGAACCACCTGATCTGTGATCAAGCTGGACTATCCTAGCCTTCTAGCTCCAAAAAGAAAATCAGCAAAATTTTCTAGGAAATAGAACATCTAACAGTTTCTTTTCTTGGTTGTCTAAAAGCTTTGGCAAAAAAAAGATAATCGACTAAGCAGAAAATATATTTGGATGGCAATATACTTTTCCCAGGAAATTGGTTACAGTTCACTGACTAGTTGAAAAGAATTTGAAGCCAATTTTTATGTGTGGCACCATGTAGCTTAAACTATAATTATGGTTTTGCAATTCATTTTCATGCATTCAACAAATACGTTTGAATGTTCTCTCTGTGTAAGATACTGTATTAGGCCTATGAGTATAGTAATGAGATATTTTAGGCAAATATTCCTAGCTTTGACTCCACTTATTTGCTAGAGTCAGGCAATGCATTTAGCCCTTAAGCATCAAGTAAATCCCTGCTTGTCAATGGGTAACATCATAACTAATTAATAAAACAGCTCTGTTTTGTTTTATGATTTTGATCTGTAGGAAGCTTCAAGAAACCAAAGATAAATGTCACGTTCTGAAGAAAGTTAAAACATGATAAAGAAGAAACTTTTGAAATAAGATTTCAAAATAAATGCTGATAGGAGCTGAAGAGATGGCTTAGGGATTGAGCCTTTGCCTGGCAATAAAAGGACCCAAGTTTAGGTTCCATATCCCACATAAAAATACCCATCCATTTGTAAAAAAGTTAGATGGAAATGGTAGCAGCTTGCACTTCCGGTCCTGGAAGGAGGAGCAAGGGAAATTTCAGAGCATAGCAATAAAGAAGCAGAGCAATCCAGGATGATTTCTTGATGTCACTTGTAGAGCTCCACAGGCACACGCGCACACACGTGCGTGCGCGCGCACACACACACACACACACACACACACACACACAGAGTAAATGCCTTCTTATACACATGCCCATACATATTCATCCACACCTGCACATGCAAAAATAAATGAATGAATAAAGATCCGAAACATCAGTCTTCTTGAGGTATAGTCTACATGTGTAAATCAGAATTTGTAGATCAATGAATTATCAAACAGTGAATGGAATTATCACACCTATGAAATCATCAACCATGTCAAGAAATAGAATGTCATCAACACTAATGTCCCCTGTCTTCTCAATGTCCCTTACATCCATCAGGTAAAAGTTAATTATATTGCTGACATTGAACACCGGATTCCTTTCTCCAAGTTTTTAGCTTTATTTTGGACAGAATTATTTTATACAAATTGTTTAATATCTGACTTCTTTTACCCAACATCTACCTTGTCAGTTATTTAGGTTCTGGGTAGCTACAGTTGATCTAATGGTATTACTATATATACCACCCTGTATGGATATACTTTGATTTCTTTATGCATTTGCTTAGAGGGTGAAATTTGTGTTGCTTCCTGATTTGAATGATTACAGGTGACACTTCCATAAACATTGTTGTACATGCCTTTGAGACATGTATATCAGCTGTGATATTCCTAGAAGTATAATTGCTGAGTCATGGAGGACACATATAATTTACATACTTCCAAACAGCATTCTAGATTGACTGTAGCAAATTTATATTCATACTTGTAGCATGGAGGCAATTCCATTGCCCCATATTATTGCCACTCTTTATATTTTCAGTGTTTGTTATATATTTCAATCTAGTATCTCATCAAATTGTTTCAAACAATAATTCTGGAATTACTAGAATAGATGAACATATTATCATATATGTTGGGCATTTGAGTATCCTTTTTTCTGAAGTATCTGCACAAGACTCTCACTTGGTTTTATTTTGGATTACTTTTCCCTTCTTTAATTGTTCCTTGTTAATTCGGCTTATATTCACAGTAAGAGCTTGTGTTCATCAGAAGGCGGCATATACAAATTAATCCAGCAGAGACTATGATCCATGATCTAATCTGATTATAGAAAAAGAAAGGGTCCCACACAAAGAATTGTTGCCTACATACGGATTATTCAGTGGGTGACCAAAAAGCCAAAGTGAGAACATGAATGTATTGTGCAGGCAGCATTGGAAAGAAACCGCTACCAAAAGCAAACACAGGTTAATATTGTTAAGCTCGGAAGCGTGGAGCAGGGGCAGTTGGAACTGAAATTCAGTTTTTACAGGAACTGACTCTGGCCAGGTGTCTAGGTAGGATGCAAGCCTGCTCAAACAAACATTGGAAGTTCTATATGTTAGATTTCATTGCCATGACAACATGCTGACATTGCTGTGATGTAGACGAGGGACCAGCCCAGTGCTCCCAGGTGTCAGAATCAGAACCAAAGATGGAGTGCCTTCCACCCGTTGCCCTACAAGGTCCATCTGGCACATCCTAGTGACTCCTAGAATATAGGAACTGAGAGAGGAGAGTGTAATTACTGGTAAGAGAGCATAAAAATAAAACCAAGGAATTGGAACGCGCCTGTGATCAGCAGTTAACATCTTGACTGAAGTGAAGTGTTGTGTAGCAGTTATCAACAGTGTACTAGTGAGCTGTAATGTCACCTTGCCAATTGAAGTCTGAGTTCTGGGCATATCTGCAAAGACGTGGCAGACTCAAAGTGTAGTAAGTGGGGTTTGTTCTTCTCTTGTCTGTTCCTGTGGATATAGCGTAGTCACGTCCCTTGGCTCCTGTTCTTGGTATGGACTCTCCTGCCAAGCTGGACCATGAACTGTAACAGAAACTTGTAAGCAGAAGAAAGTCCTCTTCTTCCCCCTAAGTTTGAAACATCATTGTTCCCACAGAAAGATCTGAAAGATGAAGAGGCAGAGACCAGGGCCTTAGTCAGCCTTCCCAGGAGCATGCAGCCAAGAAGTACCAGACAGGGGAGATAACGCTCGAGATAAATCTCATTCATTTTTATCTTCTTACTGAAATTCAAAAGTAAAGATGATTTACTGTAAAAAAGAAAGCTCTAAAAGATTATAGTGAATGAGAAATGAAATTTAACAGCAGGTCTCCTGACTTACAGGAACTTCACAGTAATCAATATCTTCTGGTCCTTTTGCTCATAAAGATAGGGCGAGGGTATCAGAGTCTTTCTTCTTTAACCTTATGTACAGTCCTTAGCAACTTTTGCTTGGGCTTTCAGGAACCCTTAACTGTAGTGAAGAAAGCAGAAGAGCAAAACGAACACAGGCTGTGCTGATGTGGTGGTTACATTTGTGGCTGCTGTTTGCTTTCTGCACCTTTTTCTTGCAGGTGACTTATGGTCATCTTTGGGAGAGAGTTGTTCTCATCTTCTCTGGAATCAAAACATTTGCATGGCTCACTCTCGATGCATAGTGGATAGTGTGTTTGTGGTCTGTGAGTGATGGTTTGACTGTGCCTTAGCTGCCAATAGACACAGTCATTTCCCTTCTTTCAATTGGGAATGTTGCGTCAACTGACCAGTGTATGAAAGAACTCCTTCACTCCTGTTTGCCCTGAAGGATAGAGTGAACAACACACCTTTTTTTTTTCTTTCGTGTGTGTGTGTGTGTGTGTGTGTGTGTGTGTGTGTGTCTCGCATGTGGGTGTACATGTACATGGGTTGTGTATATACATAAGTGCATTTGAGTATGTGTGCATGTGGAGGCCCAAGAGTGATATCAGGAACCAAACTCCATTGTTCTTACCGTTGTGAGCCTGAGTTTCTAACTCAGAGCACAGTACTAGAACTAGTCTAGAAAGCCAGCTCCTTCTGTGGATTCCCAGGCTCTGCATTCCAGAGCTTAAAACTACAGCCCTGATGCTGATATCTGGAGATGCGAACTCAGGTCCTTTCGTTTGTGAAGCAGTGACTTTAACCGCTGAGCCATCACCTTGGTTTTTTTTAATATTTTTTTTTATTTTTAAGAACACTATTTTTTTATATAATACATTTTTTATTATTTCAGCTCATACAAACTTAATAGGTACACCAGTTCCCTCCCTCCCTCCTCTCCCCCCGAACCCCCTGCTCCCCCTCCCCTTACCCCTCCCACCCCATCCCCCCGTGCCTCCCGCCTTGATTCCCAGAGTCCTTTCTTGTGCATGCCTGACTCTCCTCTGGGCCCTCCTCTCTGATGACGTACAAGGACCCAGTGGCATTTCCCTGAATCCCTTCCTGTGTTCCCCTTAAGCTTAGGAACACTACTGTGGCTTTCAATCCCTTGCCTCCAAGGATCTTGGTGCCTTTAGCAGATGCTAGACTTTGTGAGGTCAATAGTGTGTTGGACATTGTGCCGGGCATACAATGTCCAATTATGATTGCTTCGGCCCTAACTCGTGTGGAGTATCTTGCAAATCATTGCTCCTCCCATCCTTTTGCTCTTACACTCTTACCGCCCCCTCTTCCGCAAATGTCCCTGAGCTTCAGGATGGGGAGAGATTAGTCTGGCTAGTTCTAGGTGGTTGATATAGAGTCTCTGAAGTTCTGGATTGTGGTTCGTTGATTTTCTTTTGCAGTTTTGTTGCTCCTGTAATGCCCTTCACTCTATCGTGATGGGCACTGTATGTCACCCCCTGGCCAGAGACAGAAAGCTGTTAAACTGGAGTCTTATTATAATTTTTTATTTTAATTTTTTTATTCAATTGTGTGTGTGTGCATATGTATGTGTGCGCGCGTGTGTGTCTGTGTGTGTGTAGAACCACGGAGAAATTCGGGAACCACCATGGACACCTCCACCTCCTTGTTTACTCTGCCCCAGGATTCACAGGCTCCGCCCTACCAGGACCAGAAACGCAGGCCGCCCCCGCTTCTGCCTGGCGTCTATACATGGGATCTGGGATCCGAACTCAGGACCTTCCACCTGCAAGGCAGAGGCTTAACCCCTGAGCCACCTCTCCAGCCCCACCTTGTTTTTTTAAAGACAAACTGGCATGGTGGGTTGGGGTCATGGACAGTGAAAGAATTCACCCAAGTCATATCCGAATAGAACAAAGCACACTTATTTAGTATCCAGGAAGAGAGAGAGTTACTTATTCATCTGCCCCAAAACTGTGGATCCTGATTGGTTGATGTTTATCCTTGGGCAGAGACTGGAGTTTTAGTTAATTTGATTGCTTGGGCATCCTGTCATGGCGCTCTTCTGCTTGTGCTTTGGCTGGGAAAGGAGCGCCTGTTTTCTAATACAATGCTCCTGAGATTGTCTCCTGGACCATGTCTACATTGTGCAAAGTACCACAGCAGGACTTGGCCTTTCTCCACAGTCAGTAGGGTCGGCTTCTGAACTAAAAGCTGGGGGTAAGATTTCTGTGCCTCATGAGCTCCCAGCCTCCTAGTGCACACTTTTGCCCCAACTCAACTGTCCAAATGAAAGCCCAATTCGGATTCCTTGCCTTTGGGAAGACGGGATGCTTTAATATGGTCCACAGGGCCCGCACCTGGCCCCTCACCTCTGCCACTTTCCTCTTCCCTTTCGGCTTCCCGGTGCCCTACCACTCTCATGCCAGTGAGTCCTGCTTCATTTTTTCCTTCCTGGCCAGCATGCCCTGCCTGTGGTGAACTCTTTCTAAGGCTTCCTGTGTCTCTCCCTAAGTAGGTCCTTTGACTTTTCTCCCCAGACAGCTCATCCCTTGCAATCAGAGGCTCAGAGCTCCCTGGGGCTCATCATTTATGATATAATATCCAATCAGTGTTGCTTTCCCCCCTCTGGAGAGGATGTCCCATTATATCCATCCTCAGAACTTAGCGTTGTGGTAGAGAATTGTAACCATCAGGGGGAAAAAAAGGTGCTATGAAGGATTCAGGCACTTGGTCAATGATACCCTCCATGATCATGGCTAGTGGGGTACAGTAAATTGTGGCACTACTGATTCAGGGAGGCCCTAGCCCAAAATCCCGAATCCATGAGGTCTGGCTACAGACAAGCCTGAGCAAGGAACTATACAGGCAGAGGGATGGACAACCAATGGGAAGTAGGGATGAACAACCAATGGGAAGTAGGGATGAACAACCAATGGGAAGTAGGGATGAACAACCAATGAGAAGTAGGGATGAACAACCAATGGGAAGTGGCCATCTTTCCTGGACACCTAGTAAACAGCTAAATTATTGGTGGCTGGTCCCCCACCTCCCCAGCAGAGGGATAGCCACACCCGATTGGACCCTGACCCTATATAAGCCCAAACACTTCCTGAGTAAAGCTGCGTCTGCAGCCAGCTGGTCCTCTGCCTGCTGCTTCTCGCCTGACTCCCGGGGTCTGGGTGGTGACCCGGTCTACCGCTCGCCCATTCGCCTCGAGCCCAGGAGGCTCCGCCGTTTCCCCTCCTCCCTCCCGCTGGCCCAGCGGAGGATTCGACAACAGTAAATAATCCCTCAATTATATATCAGCTGTGACTTTCTCCCCCTCAACAAAGACTACAATATTCAGTATTGTTAGGAATAAAATTTGGTTGCAAATTAAGAGACTGTTACAGAAAATGAGGTGATTTGACAAGGCTACTCTACTCTTGATCAAGTGGGTGCTCTGCAGCCAAAGGCTGGAAAGCAAAACATGTGGAGCTAAGGTGGTCTCCATGTTTTATGCCTAGTGCAGAGGGGTGAGTTGACTGGGGTTCACCCTTCCAGTCAGAGAAGTTTGATTGGATAACAGAGAAGCAAAGAACTAGAAGGGAGGCTGCAGCTATTTGTTTGGGAATTTGAGTGATGAATTGGCGTTTTTTAGGATGCGAATTATTGGCCTTTCTACCAAAGGCAGTGGAAAGTGGGATGTGAAAGGCAGCAGATATACAGCTGCTGAACAAGCCTGCAAAGGTCCACAACTTGATGGGGTAGAGGGAGGAGACAGAACTAAAGTTTGCTTTCATAGGCTTTGGCAGGAAAGAGGGCTACTTTATATTTCTTACAGTATCATCAGCTCTATTTCATTGCTATGCCTATCTGGATGCATTAGACGTGATTGGCAACTACTCATGTCACAGCAGCCCAGGCAAGGTCACAGGGGTCATTGCACAAGCCCTCACTGGGAAATCTATAATGGGACCCAGAGTTCTGTGTGTAAATTAAGAATCAGCCAAGTGTTTTGTTTTTGAAACAACAACAACAACAACAAAACCCCTTTGCCCTGCTTACTCAGCACATCCCAACTTTACTCAGGGACAGAACTAAATGAGTCTCTCTCTCTCTGTCTCTCTCTGTGTCTGTCTCTCTCTCTCTCTCTGTGTCTCTCTCTCTCTGTCTCTCTCTCTCATTTTTCAAAACTCCTTAGTAGTTTGTGTTTCTACAATGTATTATTTGGCTTCTGCCATTGTAATGAATTAACCCCACACTTGGTGACATGCCATTATTAGCATACAGCTCTGGAGTTCAGAACCCCAAAATAAAGGAATCCAGTGGGCAGTGTTTCTTGTGGAGGCATCTTGGGGAGAGCCCAGGCCTTGGCTTCCTTTTTGAGGTTCTTCGCATCACAAAACCTCTGCTTCCACCACTGCATCTTCTCCAACCCTGACCCTCTTGCATCTTTCTTAGAAGAACCTTTGAGATGAGATGATGCCTACCTAGACATCCCACAATACATTACCCAACTCAAGATTCTTTTCTATCTTTTGCATTATTTTTATTGACACTTTCAACGAATATATATAGTGCATAGAATTCAGTAAATATAATCCATGAATATAATGAATTTATATATTTTCACACCTTACTAAATCCTACCCCTACCTTCCATCCCATTTCATACTTTCTGATTTACAGCCAGTCTTCCTCCTGTTTTCATGTCTTTTTGCCTGTGTGGCCCCCCGGGTTTTATCTGGGATGCCTGGATTGGTAGGTGTACTTGCTGGGGCATGAATGATTGGTCAGTGGGTAAATCATCGAAGAAAGAAGCTCCCCTTATCCTGCCTGGCATTAATCTTCAGTTTCCTGTCAGAAAGATTCAGTGTGTCTTGAGATCTTCCCTCTTCCACAGTGAAATGTTAATAGGCCAACAATTGTGCCAACGTTAGTGTCATGTTTTGAAATGTGTTCCCCACAGTCTCAGTATTTGGGAAGTTCATGGCACCTTGAGACGTGGAGGCTGGAGGAAGGCAGTCACAAGGGGTGGGCCTTGAGGTAGATTAGTCCCACCCTACCTCCAGGAGGAGTCTGCCTTTTGGAGCAGCTCTCAGCCTCACGGATGGGAGTGACTTAACCCATCTCCAGCTTTGGCCAGCCAGCCATGCCACCTCCGCCATGAAAGACTGTATCTCCCCTCTGGAACCATAAGCTGAATAAATCTCCCTTTCTCCCCTAAGTTGCTTAACTTTGTCTTCTGTCTTATAGCAACAGTGAAGAGTAACTGTTATAGTTAAGAACATGGTCGTCACTTCAGTGTCACCTCAAGATTCTAATCTGAGCCATTTGCAAGGCACCTTTTGCCATGACAGGTAGCATCTTGAGCACGGGTGGACATCTTTAGAGGACCGTATTCAGGTTAATGTGTGTCACAAGCCCCAGGCCTTTCCCCTCTCCCACAGTAATGTGGAAGAAAGGCCCTACAGAGTTGTCTAGGCTTATGCCACAGCTTTTTGCCTTCTGTCTCTGACTTCTGCCCATAACTGCCTGTCCCGATCCTGTTCTCAACTAATTTCCCTTATTGTCTTCCAAAGTGTGATGTCTTCTGTTTGGAGACTGGCTGGTGTGGCTTGTGTCCCCAGCTCTACTAATTCTATAGTTTTTAATTAATTTTTTTCATTATTGCATGCATGTGTGTGTGTGTGTGTGTGTGTGTGTGTGTGTGTGTGTGTATGTGTGTGTGTGTGTGTGTCAGAGGGCATGGTGTGTCCCTGTGGAAAACCAAGGGTGATTTTTGGGAGGCATCCTTTTTGCTTTGCTTTGGGATTTCCCAGGCTCCACCCATCAGGGCCAGAAGCGCAGACTGCCACTCTTTCCACCTGGCGTTTTCACATGGGACCTGGGGTCTGAACTCATGTCTTTCTACTTGAGAGGCAGAGTCTTAACCCCTGAGCTATCTCTCCAACTCTTTCTATGGTTCTTTTAGGTGAACTTATATATGCCTTCTTGTTGGGGTACTAGGAGATTGAGTAAAATAATGAGCACAAGTCTTGTTTCCAAGGCTGGCAGGCGGGGCACGTTCTGTGGATATAGGTTACTGCAGTCATTCCCTCCGATGTCTCTTTCCTTCAGTCCTGTTTGGCGTCTCAACTCGAAGATGACTTGAGAGGTGCTTGGGTCTTCCTGCTGATCCATCACTGTAACAGACCTTCCCAAGACTGTGTAGTCAGAGACCAGATTGCCTCTGACATTCAACCATCACTTGTCAGCCCCCCACACTTTACTCTTCACTGAGCATACAAAGGTGTGTGAGGCACAGTCCCTGTCTTTAATGCCCACCTTGCGGAGCTGGGCAAGCAGAAGAGAAAAGAAGAATCTGTATTATGAGTCTGTAATCCCAGAAGGTGGAGACAGAGGATCACAAATGAGAATTGTCTGGGTTACATAGCAAATTCAAGACCATCATGGCCTTGAGATCCTGTTTCAAAAACTGAAAGAAATTAAAAAGGAAAGGGAAGGGAAGATGGGAGGGAGGGAGAAAGAGAGAGGCAGAAATTTCCAAATAAAGTGGAAATGCCTTATTTCCTTGAAAGACTCAGGGAAGACTTCTGATTAAAAGGCCAATTGAACTCAGTGAAGCAGGAAATAATTTTGCAGTAAAAGGGGTTAAATTATAAGCATGTTATGCTCTCTGTATTCATCGATTATTTCCCTGCCTGAGGCATTGGGCCAATCTCTGTCATCAGCAAGATTTATGCTTGAGTGCCTCACAATAATAAGAGCTTCAGCACTCTGAGTTTTTTTTTTCCCAGCTAAGCCTGGCAAAGAGAGGTAGCATGTGGGGAGGGTGACGCCCAGGATGCTGTGTTTTGCCAGTGATGGCCATGCTAGCAACTTAAAGAGACATAGGTTATTTGTAAGGCGGAAGATGGCGCTTGGCCAAGCACTTCCATCCAGCACAGGGAGATGCCATTCAGTGGGGTGGGAGAACAGCCACGTGACAAAACTCAGAGGACTTTGGGCCAACTATAAATATGGCTCACTGATTTTCTAGACGCAACCTGGTGCAGCAGAGCAAGTGATGTGATTCAGCCCAGTTTAGGCTGCCAGCTTTTTGAGCAAGCAATCCCTGAGAAGAAGACAACTTGAAGTAAGTGTGGTCATGACAGAAGCGGTGGAAAAATGCATCAGCCAGCCTGCAAGATGATCCATCAAAGCGACCTTGACATTTTCTCAGCCGCCTTCATCAAGAGTGATGGTTAAAGCCAAACCGCCTTAAGGTAGCGGCTGATGCCTTAAGATGCCTAAGAATGGAGCATCTTTCTAGAAAGCTTTGGGGTCCTCTTGGCTTCTGCTTGGCCATCCTCAGTCAGAGCTTTGCAGCATTGTTGGAATACTGGATGGCTGCCACATCCTGTTGAACTATTGCAGTCCGTAGCAACTTGGACGGTGCCTGGTTTTACTTTGTGAAAAGCCAAGTTCAGTTTTAAATGTCACTGATAAATAGTCTTTAGTTACACATAAAGACCTGGGAAGTGTATGTGACTTTGTGTTTTCTATTCTTGAAGAAAATCTTCAAGCTTGGGATATATGTTCAATCTGTCTTGAAAGATCCCTTGTAGTCAACAGCCAATTCATGATCTGGTATGGTTTCGAATGTAAAACATCCCCCATAGCAGGTAGCAATATTAAAAGAAATAGTCAAACCTTTGTGATGTAGGGTCTAACTGGAGGAAGTGGGTCAACAGCATTGAGACTTGACACCCCACTTCCTGTCATATCCCTCCCTACATCTTGCCCTATCTGCTTCCTGAGGCTCCTAGATGTGAACAAGCAGATGCCTTTCTCCTTCCGCCACAATCAAGAGATGCTCCTGCTACCATACTTTAGCAGTCACCATGGACTGTACTCTCAATTCCTGAATCAAAGTAAGTCTTTCATCCCTCAGATTAGTTCTTATCACAGTGCTGAGAAATGCAACTAATTCAAACTTTATTCTGGAAAAACACTCCTTGAAGCGATATTAAGATCCATTCAGTGCCTGGAAGGCAGGAAAGAAATGGCATATAGAGGTGCGAAAAGCAAGTACAGCCACAGGTCAATGGTAGAAGAAAATCTGGAGGTGATCTAGGCAATGCTAGAACTGGTCCAACAGCATAAGACAACAAACAGTTCAGAAATGCACCGTGACCTGGGATAGAAGGAGGCTTAAATCCGCCAGACTGCACAGGAGTCAAAACCAATCAAAACCTAGACAATCCTTCAGGCTGAACCTCTCCTTTCATAAGAGGAAAGTGATTTGTGATCATCAAAAATTGGGATAACAGGACAGATCTCTGTAGAATACTGCAAAGCACAATGAGAGAGTGCATGTAAAGCATGCATATTGATTTTGGATCACAGTAAGTGTCTAACAAATGTTCGCTCCTTCACGGGCAACAGACCAGAAATAGCTCTTCTACTTTAAAAGCAAGTGCTCTGTCAGGCTGCTGGGAATCCCAAGTGCAGTCATGATGAACCACACATGACAGGGTGTAGCAGCTACTCTGTGGAACAACACTCAGACTCACACAACTTAAGGGGAGGAAGGGAGATTCATTTGACTTACAGTTCCAAAGGAGAGATACAGTCCATTGTGGTAGGAGAGGAACGGCGGGCTGGCAGAAGCTGGAGGGGGTTCAAAACATGTCCCTCATGAAAGCTGAGAGAGGTAGCTTCAAACTGTAATAGCAGGCAGGGTGGCGCTAACCAAACTCAAGGCCTACCGCCTGTGACCCTCTTTGTCCTGCAAGACTCCACCTCCCAAAGGTGTCATGACTTTTCCCAACAACAACCAAAGATTCAGACACATGAGCCTGTGGGGGGACGGCTTATAGACAAACCATGACAGATGATCTCATAAAGTTGCAATAGAGCTGAAGAAGTACTGTCACCTAGTGATGTCATAGCACAGTGCAATGCCCATGCATTGGTTGTGGAAGCTAGTCAGTCATTAAGGATAGTGCATGGGACTTCATAATAAGCCACTGTGCTTGGTGTGTGTATTTGCTATGACTGTAGAACTATTTTAGACAGTGCTCCTTCTATCTGTATATTTTTTACATGTGTGCATATTTTTACTTGCTTGCATTTTTTTTACATGCGTGCTGGTGATGCATTGTGGGGCATGAGGGCACTTATGTGCATATGCCTGTGGAGTCCCAAGGGTGACTTCAGGAATCATCCTGGATTGCCCTAATTCCTCATTCCTTCGTTCTGAGATTTCCCAGGCTCTACCTTTTAGGGCTAGAAGTCCATTTCTGCCTGGCATATTTATGTGGGATCTGGGATCCAAACTCACGTCTTTTGCTTGTAGAACCAAGTTTTAACCCCTGAGCCATTTCTCAAGCCCAACTTATGTATTTTTCGAATATTTTATTTATTTATTTTATATGTGTGTGTGTATATCAGGGAGCACTATATCTCCCTGTGGAGACACAGAGGAGAACCAAGGGTGACTTCGGGAATCATCCTGGATTGCTTTTACCTCCTTGCTTGGCTCTGTGATTTCCCAGGTTCTTCCCACCAGGGCCAAATGTGCTGCCATTTCTGCCATTTATGAGACAGAGTCTTAACCCCTGAGCCATCTCTCCAGCCCTGAGTTGTTTATTTTTAAAGACACCTTTAAAAATGTTGGTGTGGTGCTTCCTGTAGTATTTCAGAAGAGAGATCGTGACCACAGCAGGTAAGAGTGGAAAGGCTCACTGCTCCTGGGGAATCTTCCAGAGTTACAGATGTAACAATGAAACTCGGTGTGCTGATCCTAACCCTGCAGGCCTCAGTTAATATGTGCACTTGCATTCGTTTTTAAGCAAGAAGAAGCATATTTTAAAAATACAATACAATGCCAAAGTTTAAAAATAGAAAACAGGTGTATAGAATACACATAACACAAAAGGAAATATTTTTCCATAGCAATACAAGGTGTTTGCATTTTAAGTGAAGTGTTATTGTGAGTCAAACAGTTAAAAATAAAATAGGCCATTAAGATAAGTAGCTACAGTGAGCAAAGTTTATTATTAACAAAAATCTTCTGTAAGTTGAGTGCAGTCCATTTGTCCAGTCCGTACAATGCCCTGGACTTCCGCAGCCATTCACCACTTATTCACTGACTCACCCACAGACCTTCCATGTGCCCTTAGGTCCATGCGTGGCGATGGCCCTCTGCCGTGTACCACTTTTCATCCTTTGTACTGTATTTTACTGTGTTTAGATGTTTTCCGCACATGGTTGCTGATAAATCACCATCGAACAGCTTAAGGGAACAAGGGTTTATTCTCTCTTACGATTCCTGGTTACAGTTCTCAGTCCAGTTTGACGGGAGAGCATACACCAACACCAGGGCCGAGAGAATTGGCCACACCATCACCACGTAACGGCTGACAAGCCTTACTTGTCAGAATGTGTCTGGCCAAGTGAACAGAAGGATGCTCACTCTCTCAACCAGCTCTCTGTGATTTATCCAGGACCTAATCCCACCCACCATGGCTGGGTCTTGTCCATCAGCTAGACAATTTCTTTCAGGTTTGCTATGGGCTTAACTCAGCCATCAATTCTGTACAACTGTGCCCACAGTTCGAACCCTCAACTGTCAAGCTGACACCTGTGGTTAACTATAACATACAGTTATCTATCATATTCAGTTCAGTAACATTCTATACAAGCTTCAATCTAGGAATAAAAGACTTCACCATGCAGCCTGGCCGTTGAGTGGATTGCAGCATGGAGGTTCATGTATGCGCAACTCATGATGCTTGTACAGCATGAGAACCACCTAAAAATCTATTCCTTGGAAGAGTTCCTGTGGCTAAGTAACACATGGCAACATGTATGTGTAAACATATGTTCACGTGGAACCTCACATACATGTTCACATATGAAAACCATGATTGCAAATACTACTAATACATCCAAATTTCACTTTTTTATCTTTGTTACGTGTGTATGTGATGATGGGTTTATGCATGTGAATGTGGGCACACATGCCGTAACATGTACGTGGAGGTGGGAGTCACCCTTGGGTGTCAATCCTTGCCTTCCCCCGTGTTTGAGATAGTATCTCCTGCTTGCCACTGTGGATGCTGGGCTAGCTGGCGCATGGGCTTCTGGGTGTTCCCATCTTCACCTCCCATCTTGCTGTGGAGCACAGGGGCCACACCGATGGCCCCATCCAAGCTTTGACTTGGGTTTTAGGAATTTAAATTCAGGTTTTTACACTTGCATAGCCCACGCTTATCAATTAAGCCATCTCCCTGCCCCAAGTCTTCATGTCCCTCGAAACTTACACTGAGCCTTAGGATTTCCTTTGACCAGTGAAATATGAGTAGAAGTCACACGTGTCACTTTCAAGTGGAAACATTTAAGTGACAACATTCAGTTAGCCAAGCTTCTCCGTGTGCCATGACAGCAGTTGATTGCAGAGAGAGATTCCAGTGGGTGGCTCCGCAAAACGGAAGCAGCCTAGACTGGACATCCATCAGCAGAGAAGATGGTACCCTAAGATTCCCCAGACCTTAGCTGACCTTAGGTGACCGAAGGACAGATTTCTATTGCATTAAGCTGCTGACATTTTGTTATTGCAGCAAAACTTCTCATAACCCAAATATAGTCAGCTCTTACAGACAAGGCCAAGGATTCAGGGCCAAGGAGGAAGGCATGGAAATGATGGAAATAAAAACCAGGTTGAAACGAGGGCTCTCCCTCTGTAGAGCTCTTCGACCCGCAATGCAGTAGGAATAGCGCATGGCATCCAGAATGTCCAAGTGAACTATGAAAACAGTCTGATAGAAAAGTTTAAAAGCCATAAATTGCCGAATATTTTACCATCCTGAAAAGTCTTAACCTGTCATGTTTAGTGATGGATGTAGTGTCAGGAAGTCTCCATAAATTGCAGCACTAAGTATTGTCACCAATAATCATTTTTCACAAATAACCCAGCATGTGTGGGACCTATCTGGGCTCTGGGGTACCTGTAAATATTATCACCGTCCTAAAAATTGCATATAAAAGTATTTTTTCCAAATCCCAGATTATTCGGCCATATAACTGAAATATGAATGGGAGCCATTAATAACATTTGGGACACTTTGCAAGAGCCAAGCAATTCTATCCCTGCTCCCAGGGCAGACCTCCCTGATTCTCTCCCCCCTAGATCTCTGCAGAGCAGACAAGATGTATCTTTCATTCACTATAACTGGGATTTATAGAATGAGATGCTGAAGTACACATATCATAACAACAGCTGCCAGGCCTGGTACTTGATAGTAAGAAGTAGACCAGAGAAATAGCACAATCCTGCTTTGGCTGCTGCTTTTCCTGATATATGGGTGAGTAAAAAAATAAATTCTGCCATGGGATGAGTTTGGGACTTCTAGAGACGAGGGACAGAAGAACCACAATGATTTAATTCTACAGATTTGTATGTTTGCTGAAAGGGGGGGTGTCTCATGTAGCCCAGGCTGTCCTCAAACTTTAGATCCTCCTACCTCAGTCTCTTCTGAGTTCTGGGAGTATAGGCATGGGCTGCCACATTAGCTAGAGCTGCTGGAGAGAGAGAACTCAAAGCACCCCCAACAACATAAGCATTGCTATTGGTACCTTCCAGAAGCCAGTAGTGGGAAACTACAGCTAAAGACAACATACTATGACCCCTCACCCTCAGAGGAGGCTCTTAGTTACTCATCCTGCTGCTATGATAAAAAAAAAAATACCTTGAAAAAGTAGCGGAGGGAGAGAGGGTTGAATTAGACTCACGGATCCAGGACCTAGTACATCGTGGTGCAACGTCAAGGCAGCAGGAACTTGAAACAGCTGGTCATGTCATGTCATGTCATGTCCATTATTAACAAGCAGAGAGTGATGAATGCTTGTGCTCATATAACTTCCTCTCTCTCTCTTTCTTTCCCCTTCTCTCTCTCTCCTCTCCGTCTCCCTCCCTCCCTCTTTCCCTTTCCCTCCTTCCCTCTCCCTCCCTCTCTCCCTCTCTCCCTTTCCCTCCCTTCCTCTCTCCCTCCCTCCCTTTGCCTCCTTCCCTCCCTCCCTTTCTCCTTCCATCTCCCTTCTCCCTCCCTCCCTCCCCAGACCGACAGGGATCTCAGTCCAGGGAATGGTTCTATCCACAGTGTATGTGGCTCTTCCCACCTCAATGAATCTAATCATGGCCAGACTCCAAGGTGAGTCTAGATCTCATGCAGGCATGAGATCAACCCTCGAAGAGGGTTCTTCTGTCTTCTACAGTAGAGAAAAACATCACTCTTAATGGAAGCACAAATCCTCGGTCAATGTTTGTGTGTGATAACATGGTCCTGGTGCTGGCTCCAGCTGGCACCTCAGAAGGTCATGTCATTTATTGTCCAAACTGGCACATCTTGGAAAAGGGTTGGAGGGTGCTCAGGTAGAAATTACATAGTGCTGAGAAGATCAAGGGGTGAAGAAGATACACACAGAGATGCCGGATGGATGAGGCAGGCAGTATTCCAGCTAGTTGTGCACATGACATCAGGAACTGCCCACATAACTGTCCCATCCAGACAGTTGTTCCCATGCATGATCTGACCTATGATGGTTAAATTGTTAAAAGAGAGAGAGAGAAGCTGGAAATTCAGTTTTCTAAAGGATGCTTTTTCAGAATAACACAAAGTCACACGCATCCTCCTAACTCAAGCTATGTATGTATGTATAGATGGATGGATGGGTAGACAAATGGGCGGATGGTTGGATCAAAGGACAGGTGATATAGAGAGAGATACACACACACACACACACACACACACACACACACACACACACACACCACATGACCCTAAGTCTCTTTTATATCCCCAGGCTTAGGATTACCCATTGTCCAGGTAAGATCACAGCAAATACTGTCCCAGACAGCATCAATGCCTTTTATGATTAGGTTAAAAACAACCACACATACCACCCTGAGGAATTAATGGTGGCACAAGGTGGCCATAGCAGTCAGTAACAGATGGTTCTGCTCCAGACTGCTAGGGAGGATTTACCCCAGGAATCTGAGCAAAGTGCTGACACATATGAAAGGAGAAACAGTCAGACCAAGGGCATGCATGCATATGCAACATGTGCATGTCTGTGTAACAAATATACCCTGATGCTCTCACATCATCAGTCTAACCAGCTGATAGGATTTCAATAAGCACATGACAGGTGTCCTCATCCAGCCAGCATCTGGCTTCTAAACAAAGACTTTCTGTGATTGTTGTTTGAACCCTGAGTTGATTAACAACATTCTGAACAAAAGGGACAGTTGTAATCCTGGGGTGCAGCAGATGTGGCCAGAAAAGCTCTGACCTACTCTATCTTCTCCAGGGTCACAAGACCACCATGTCTCCTTTACTGGACTGTTCTCCTTCCTTCTCCCCTCCATTTGTATCCACCATTGCTTCCTCGGTCACTGTCAGTCATTCACAAATTCATTGTTTCAACACAGGTTGAAACAACAAGTATCACTGTACAAAAATACCCAAGTAGTAAGGTTTCTTAGATCAATACAAGTTCTTAAAAGCAAACAGAAAAACATGACTATTTACCATTTATTTTTAACATAATAACTTCGCCCTGAAACAAAGTATTTTATGGGGTCCCTCACATTTCTCTTGGCTTTTATGAAATGCTGGTTTGCAAATCAGAGAGAAAAGAAGGAGGTATGTTCACAGATCATTGTCATGCAGTTCAAGAATTAATCACATATACCAAAAGTTGATATAATGGAAAGAAAATAGGAATTGAAAAAATCCATGTTCTTCCAATGCATGGATTCAATATACTATTATGGAGTCAATACAATCTTACCATTTCTGCCTCCTGGTGGTGTGCGCGTGTGTACATGTTTGTGTGTGTGTGTGTGTGTGTGTGAAAGAGAGAGAGAGAGAGAGAGAGAGAGAGAATACATCTGTGTGTGAAGGCCAGAAGTCGACCTCCCATAGTCTTACTCAGGTATCCCCCACCTTAATGTGTGGTACAAAGTTTCTCACCCAGCAGGGTGTGCTGGCTGGTCAGTGAGCCTCAGGGAACTACCCCTTTCTCTTTCCCTGTACTGGGCAGGGGCGGGCACACTCCATCCCTGGCGTTTCAGGTGGGCTGTGGGATTGAACTCAGATCCTCATGTCTGTGTGGCAAGCACTTTACCACCTGAGCCGTCTCCTCAGTCCTCGTTAATTTTCTCTAGTTGCTTTTCCTCTCAAGCTGCATCCAACTCCCTCACCGTTTTGTCATGCTATGTAGGGTTCTTCTGTTTTCTTTCTTCAATGAAAACATGTTGAAAAGTATTAGGGAAACCTTTTTCTGAAATTTTTAAAATCTTGCCAGTCACAATTCCACCACCAAGACGAAGTTATTTTTATTTTGATCGTCTGCTATTTAGTGATCTACTTTTACATAGAGGAAGTTATCAAGACGAGGTTAGTTCATATCCAGATTTTATTTATCAGCAATAAAGGCCTTTTTCTATCCTGTGTTGGGTTATATATGAGAACTACAGTAGCTGTAAAACAAAACAAAGGACAAGGATCCTGGGAATGACAGACAGGCACGGAATGTCGTGTGCCGTAAGCAGGTTTCTGTTTGCCCTCTGCCCGCTTTCTGTAAGTACGGTGTGCATAGGTTTCCCCACTTGTAAAACTATCTCGATTTTAAAAGTCTGGGCTGAGCGAGGTGCGCTGCAAGGCTGGCGCGGGGCACAGGGGCTGCAGGCCGACCTGCGCTGGGCTCAGGAGCGCGCGCTGCGGCGTGCAGCCCGCGGGAGCCGCCAGGCGGCGCTGTGGCCCCGGAGCGCGGCAGCGCGCGGGGCGCGGACCCTCCCCCGGCGTCCCGGCACCGCCCTGTCCCAGGATCCCTTGCGGGTAAACAGACATGGCCGACGAGGAAGATCCTCGGGACGCTGCGCAAGACATGGGGAATCACCTGCCGCTGCTGCCTGGTAACCTGCGGGGCCGGGAGCCGACGGCGGGCGGGCCGGGAGCAGCGGCGGCGGCCGGGGAGCGCGGGCAGGGGCGGCACGTCGGGGGCCGCCGCCTCCCGGGGCCGCGGCCGAACCCGCGCGTTGGCGCCCGCGCCGGTTCCGGCCTCCGCCGCCGGGCGCCGGGCTCGGGACCTGGGGCTCCGCCGCTGTTGTCTTTCGGTCTCGTGGAGAAGCAGCTGGAGCGAGTCGAGCGCCCCCCGTGCCGCGCACCGTCCCGAGTGCTCTGCGTGCACCTGCTCTGCGGATGCCGTGCCACCTGTTAGGACTCTTGCAGGCGAGGAGCACAAGCCGGATTACTAGATGTGTGGACCCTACAGCGACGTGCCCACCGGCGCGCAGGTGCAGGGCCAGGCCTCCCATCGGCCTTGGCGGATGTTCCCACTTAACCACGTCTACGGAGGCTGTGCCCCCCGCCCCCCGAGGCTTGCAGACAAGCGCTTGCTTTTCAGAGAGCAATGCTCTTCTCTTTACTATGCGCTTCATGATAGCTTAAGTCAGAACTGAGTATTAAAAGGGCGGGGGCCGATGCTGCACCATTTCTAGAATGTGGTAGGCCGAGGCACTTTCCGGCGTGTTAACAGACAGTTGTCAGGGTCCGTTCGTCGTGTGCCAGGAAGCGTGCTAGATGCTGAGTGTAAGAACACTGTTAAGATACCCAGGGATGCGGAAGGGGGTTCACGCTCGATGGGGAGAGGAGCAGCGGAGAGCCACATGAATGGGGGTCGTTAGGGTCCTTTGGTTTGGGTGTTGTCCGTGCTGCGCTGGAGAGGAATCCCAAGACCTTCCACGTTCCAGGCAAGCCTGGAAGCCTGAGCTCGCCCTCCCTGGGGAGGGTTGCCCAGGGGGACTGAGCGGCGCCTCGGGAGTAGATCTGGACAGCCAAGGGTTGGGGCTGTGGAAGGTGAGGCTTGGTCTCGCCTCGCATCTTTTCCTCTCTGGGATTAAGAGCTTTTCCTTTGGATTGCCAAGAAACAATTCCAGGTTTCAGGTAGTTGTCTAAGGAGTGCTGTGCGTAGAGTAGCCATTTGTTTTTTGGGAGCAGTGTATGAGGGAGAAGCCCAGGTGCCCAGGTGATGCCCCCCACGTAGGAGGCATCTTTTTGGAAACCAGTCTCGGTGCTGGGTTGTGCAGCTGCCGTGGCTTAAGTGATGCGAAGGTAGCTGTGTCACCTTTCAGTAGAAGCGCTTAGGGAGCCACATCCAGGACGCAGGGAGCATACGCGCATTTAGTGGGTATCATATGGGGTGCCTACCCCGGGAGGGTGAGTCCTCAAACTTCACCTTGGGACTTATCAGTTTTGAAACAGTAAGAAATAAGAGGGTCCAGAGATGATGTAGGATGCTTTAACAAATCATACAGCTTTTTTGTTTGTTTTTTAGGGAAACACTGGGCTATCCCTGAATCCACGAAGTACAAGTTGCTTCAAAGAGTAATGGTCTTTAAGTGCTAAGGAAATTGCGCAGTATTTTAGAAGTGATGACTGTGCCACCCAAGTGAAATATTCACAAATAAAATATAGGTAACTGGAGAAAGTGGTTTTAGCCATATTTATGAGAAAGGTCACGGTATGTAACAAATTCTTTTAAAGAACAGAACTCAGGAAATGAGAATGTAAATTTTTTTAAAAAAATAATAAAACAATAACTCCAGTCTTTGAGTAAATGGTTGATGTTTTAAATTTGCCTAAGGAGAAAATGTATTTTTCCACATCTCAAATTAAAGTTAGGTTTTCAGAGTAATGAATAAATATTAAACCGTGTATGGTGGAT
Source organism: Typhlomys cinereus (assembly GCA_023101885.1). Classification (NCBI taxonomy): domain Eukaryota; kingdom Metazoa; phylum Chordata; class Mammalia; order Rodentia; family Platacanthomyidae; genus Typhlomys; species Typhlomys cinereus. The sequence goes on along the minus strand of JALPQD010000183.1, from coordinate 701,422 downwards.
CATGTCTTTAATCTCAACACTCAGAGACAGACCCGAAGGATGCCATGAGTTCAAGGCCAATCAGGCTATAGGCTGAGACTGTCTCAAAAAGAGAAAAATTCAGAATTATATTCTCATCAGTTTAATTTTTTTTTTGTTATTTCTGTTCTTGGAACAAACATGTTTTAAAAATGTTAAACCATTTATTTATGTTTAATAGAAAATTATATTATCTTTGATAAAACCTTAAAATAATTCTTTGATAAAATCAAATTGTTTAATTCGTATGTATACATACATGTGATGAACATGTGTGTATGCTTGTTCATGTGCATGTGGAGACCTTTGTTTTCCCAGCTTCTGAAGCAAGGTCTGTTAATCAAAGCCAGAGTTTGCTGACAGGGCTGGTCTGTGTTGTAAGGCAGGCCTTACTGATGGGCCGCCACACCCACCAAGCTCTTATGTGAGGCCTGGGGATCTGAGCTGTCTTCAGGCTCCCATGGCAAGTACTTCCAACCTCTGAGCCATGTCTACAGCCCTCATATTATTTTCTTTGATAAAACCTTATATCTAGGAATTCCTAAGAATAAATAGAAAGTCCCTTGCAGTTAACCATATGTAAAATCTTTGTATTTTTTAAGATACCTAATTACAGGTGGTTTCATTGAAAAAGAAAAAAATGCCAATTTTCAATGAAACCTTACATATTTAGAAGTTTACTTGGGGCATTAAAAATATGAACAAAAATGAGACTCTGATATCTTTATGTCTAGTTTAGGCCAACCTTTCCAACCTGTGGGTGGACTGCGAATGCTGCAGGGTGAAGACCTCTTTGCTATGAAGGGTGTTGAGCAGCATCAGCGGCCCCACTGCCTCTGGCTTGCCAGGAGTATTCCCAGATCACAACAGCCAAAAGTGATTTCACACATTTCCAAATATGCTGGGGCCAGAGTATCACCATTGTCGAGAATCCGAGGATTCTGAGTGGGTGGCAAGGACAGATGCCACTGCTAAAGCTCAGTGCCACAGCCTTATCCGGCTTCCTCCTCACATTGACAGCGTCAGGTTTTCCTAATTTTAAAAATGTATATAGAGAAGCACTGTAAGACAGTTCCTTTAAAATGTTTTATACTGTCTACTAGTTTTATTTTTAAATTTAAAAAAAATGTATGAAAATGATTGTAAACACTTAATTTTCAAGTGTGACAGCATCAGCCAGTAAAGGAGTGTCAATGGAATTCAGTTCTTTGTGGCAGGCATTGGGCATACATTTTCCAGCTTCATTGAACAGATCCTCTTGATGGCTTGATTTTTCTTTTTTTTCTTTTTTTTTCTCAAGTAATATCTCTTTACAGCTAGATTTTAAAGAATCTCAGAGAATGTCTTGTTCAAGCCTCTCATTTTTCAGACAAGGAAACAAAGCTTTTATTTACTGTGTAAGGTGTTAAAATTAATTACCGTGAAAGAGAAAAACCTACCATTTATTTAGATACTTTCCCCATAAAGCTAGGTAGTATAACACGTTGCCTCCTAAGTGTAGAGTCAGTGAACTATTTTCAAAGAACATAGTGTACAAGAAAGGGAAAGGGAACTTTACAGTGTAGGAACCTGAAAGATTCCTGTAGCTGTCAAGGTTACTGTGAGCAGGAAGTCAGGGAGGCAGCAGGCACCTGGATGTGACTTGCTGGAAGGACACTGCTTTCCTCCTCCACCTGAAATAGCCTCAGTGTGATTATGAGATTCTATGAGGCAGATTCCACCAAGATAGCACCCAATGACCAGTGTCCTCAGAACCAAGGAGACGGACCCTCCAATGGAGAAGGTCAGATGCTGGGATGCCTGGTGTGATGTGGTGTCCTAGAGGCCATCTATGACAGGAGATGGAGCTTAGATAAAGCATAAGGGAATCTGGATGAAATGTAGTTTAAAAGGAATGTGCCAGTATTGATGACCTAGTTTTGCAAGTATGCCAAACTAATATAAGATGCCAACAGAAGGTGGTATTGTGGAACAAGAACACTCTACCATTTTTCTGACATGTCTGTAGATCTTGAAGTATGGTAAAATAGTTGATTAAATAAAGCTAAAAGAAAAGTCTCTAATGGCAAAGCCCAGCATAGACTCTGGTCTTCTGCTATTCTGCACTGTGCTAGAAAGATTACCAAGTGAATTGTAAAAACTCTTCTAGACAGCGTGCATTTGAAAGGGAGCCAGATTTGCTCTTTTATGCATGTCCTCTTTTCTTATGTTCTACTACAGCAGAAAGTGAAGAAGACGACGACGATGATATTGAAATGGAAATTGAAGACCAGGATAGCAAAGAAGCCAGGAAACCAAACATCATAAATTTTGACACCAGTCTGCCAACTTCACATACAGTATGTAATTTTGTAACTACTAATACAGTGAAAGTACATTTAACCAGGGTGAAAGTCCTCAAAAACAAGAATGATTTAAGTATTACTGAATACAGTCTTACCATAGAACTGTGGATGAGGACTGGGGCTGTTTTCCAATATATAAATATGTAACTTAGTTTTTAAAATGAAACCAGCTTAATATTATGTCCTCAATTCTTTGCTGTTTCCAATGTACAAATGCAGCACTTTACCACCATATACTGGTGTGACTTTTGGAAGACTTGCCATGTTCTGTGTAGGTACCCAAGGAAAGACTGGGCCATTTCTCATGTATTCTCTTTGCTAATGGGATATGAGTTGTTATTTTACATGTTACCATTTTTTATTTAGACACAGAGATAGGTGGTTCTTGATAAAAGGAAGATATGAACTGTAAAATGTTGGTGCATCATAAAGATTGGGAATTCTCACAAAATTCTAAATTAAAAATAATAGCTTCATGTAACACGCTTATATAACAAAATTTGTTTTGTAAGGTTTCACCTGTTTTTTCTTCAATCTTTAAAGCTCTGGTGACTATGTCTTTTGTGTTTGAGCAGTATCTGGGCGCTGATATGGAAGAGTTTCATGGCAGGACCTTGCATGATGACGATAGTTGCCAGATGATTCCAGTTCTGCCCCAAGTGATGATGATTCTGATTCCAGGGCAGACACTACCACTGCAGCTTTCTCACCCCCAGGAGGTGAGCATGGTGCGGAATCTAATCCAGAAAGACAGGACCTTCGCCGTTCTCGCGTACAGGTGAGACAGTGGATCACCCCTCTCTGTCCTGACAGTGTGGTCCCTCCCAAAAGCAGAGCATTTTATTTTGTATGAATAGTAGGTCCTGGGTGGGAATGTGGGGTAGAGAATGCTGTTGAGGAAAAGAGTGAAATGTAAACTGGAGTTATTTTGTTATTTTCCTTACCGTCTAAGTCAGACATTTATCTTCACATGCAATTTAGCTGTCTACTTCATGATAAGCTTTCCCTCACTTAATGAAAAACTTTCTGGAATCAGTTTCCAGAACTGTCTTTATTCAAAGGCAAGTGCGACTTTGATACATACTTTTCCAGTACTCCAAAACAGTGGTTTCTTTTTTTCCTCTCTCTCAAAATTCCCAATTTTACCAAGAAGTACATGGCAAATCGAGGAAATGTGTAGTCGAGGCAGGAACTGAGTAAACACAGTAAGCAATACACCCACATCTAGAGCCCCCTGCTGACCAGCATAGTCACTCTCAGATGACAGAATGAGAGTGCTTGGTCTGGGAAGCCCCTGTGAGTCGGGCAGCATTTCAGCAACTGAGACTTTTTCCTTGTTAATGCTTGTTTTGGCAGCAACGTACAGGAAAGAGAGGCACAATTTGGAACGACAGCAGAAATCTATGCTTACCGTGAAGAACAGGAGTTTGGAATTGAAGTAGTGAAAGTGAAAGCAGTTGGACGGCAGAGGTTCAAGGTCCTAGAGCTAAGAACACAGTCAGATGGGTAAGAACGTGATGTCTGAGAGCTTTGGTAACCTTCCCACCATCAGATTGTGTGTGATTGTTCTTTTTACTGACCCATCATTTTCTGGTTTCTAACTGGTTCTCTGCCTTCTGAGGTGTAGGCCAAAAGTTTCCAACCTTAGTTTGTCAGAGTTGGCTGTGAAGTTTTTAAAACTTAGTTTCAACTTTGGCCTCCCATCTCTATGGAGTGATTTAATTTAGGGTGAGGCATCTTTTAAAAAAAGATTTCCAAGTGATTCAATGCCAACACTCCAGAAGTGCCCAGTGGACAGCGTGGTGCTAGCTGTCTGGCTGTTCCACAGCCAGAGTCCGCCTGACTTTGCACACCTGAGAGGTACCAACTGTCAATCTTTAGTAGTTGTTTTCACTATGAATTGCATCTTATCCAGAAGTGCCCTGTTAAAACTAGGAAATGGTATGGTGGTATTGGCACACTTGACAGAGTTAAGTTTTTCCTCAGATCCAGGAATATCACTTTTTCTATTAAATTCAGGTCATCTTAATTTATATTCTTAAAATAGGGAATGAATCACATTCAAGAGTCTGTGTCAACCGGGTGATGTGCTTCTCAGGGAGTCCACATGAAAAGCATTTGGCGTCTGCTCATTGGCTTGGGTCCTATCTGGTTCTAGGCAGTTGCTCACTGTGGTCAGAGTTGAAAATCTCATCAGATTTCTGTGTCACATATGATATCTGAGCATAGGGATTTGGGGATTTAGTTTGAAGATTCAGAAAGAAGTCAAGCTGCATGTGGGCAAGAAGTCTGTTTGTTCACATACTAAGTTCACATAGGCAGCATTTTGGGACCAAAAAATTTTTGTAGCAGAATACTGGATGGAGTTCCTGGGCTTAGCTCTCTCCTGGAACTTCCCAGAATATCACTGTGCAAACTCTCGTCATGTGCACATGCCCTCAGTGGTGAGATGTGTGAAGCTTGTTTATGGTCTACATTTAGGCCAAAAATACTGCATGACTGAGGGAAAGAGTTATCTCTTGAGCGTTCTATATTCTGGTACTTAATTAGCCAGTTATTTTGTGACTATACACTTGGCTGACAGTTACTTTTTAAGTCACCACCTATTCACATACTGATTTTTTTTCTCCCGAGTATTATTTCCTAGAAGCTATAAATGGAAATGAGAGAGAAAGTGTATATCTAGCAGGTGATTTTGACCTAAGTATTTGGTTGTGAAAAATCTCATGTGAACACAAGATGGCAGCAGGTCACTGAAAATGGGTTGGAGGGTGCAGCCTAGCTGCAGTGAAGAGTGACAGCAAGTTCAGAGGGTTGGTAAGGCTTGGAAAGGGGATTTTCTCTGGGGTTCCACAGACCTACTTGTAAACACCCTCTCTGTATATAGTCACGTAAAATTCTTTGCACAGACAAGGAAGTTAAGTACCAAAGAGGCTCAGTAATGTGCCTAAAGCCAGGCACCTTATATAATGTGCCTAAATGCAGGCAGATAAGTGCCAACTGCTTGGCTGTGGCTTCCCTGATGCTCAAACAAGCACTCTCGCCATCACAGCACAGTTTCTAGAACACAGCACATGAAAAACTCAAACCAGTTTCCTTTTTCTCCTGTCACGTCTGCTCTATAAGATCCATTTGGTCTTTTACCCAAATGACTTATATATGAAAAGTATTGCTACCTCCTAATCATTCTTTTATTAAAAGTCTGTTTCTTTGGTGTTTTCTGAATACATTGGTTTTTTTATTAATAAATGCATAGGAAGATGTCTCTGAATCAGTGTAGAACACTTTAGAAATTATTTTGAATGTAGAGAAGAAAGGAAGATAAACATCCTATTGGAATTACAAGACTTATTTGTCATAATGGAGACCAGTAAGTACTAGTTTAAAAAGACCTATATATTACAAATATTTTAGCAGAGCTAAAATTTTGGTTATAGCTATAACCAAATTTTTTTGAAGAGACAGGATCTTTTCAACACTTATACCTCTAAATGTCCATAGACATTCTTGTCCTTTCATTGTGCATTAATCTATAATGTGCACTTACTTTTTGTAGTTATAAAAATTTCCACTATGTAATTTGAGTTCCAAATCCTGATTGAGTTCCAAATCCAGAATCTGCAATTCACCCCACTAGAGTTTTCCATAACTAATTTCAAGGCAGTTTTGTGTTTTAGTTTCCTTGAGGCGATCATATTCTTATGCTCATTTAATTCAATTTTATAACTTTTATGTTACAGTTATGCTACTGTAAGCATTAAGTAATTGCCGTAAACACAATGGGAAGAAACAAGACTAGCTTATGTTGAAAAAGATAAACAGAACCTCAGCTACTGAGAACCAGGACCTTGTACACAGCATGAGGCATGAACAGGAACGCAGAACAGGGCCTCATCTCAGTCAGTTCACCCATGAAGTAGTCAAGAACACTGGTTCCACTGAGTTTCTGTTAGAGTAAGCTGTGTTTAGAAACAAAGGGTATTTATAATCCTGTAGTCTTAAACTGCCCATGTAAGGTTTGTGATCTTCTTTCTCTGTCTGTTCCATAGGTGGGAAAGAATTGATTGAAGAGTCATGCAGTCAAGGAAGTTTAGGAGACAGAAAGTTGGGTTATCTTGATATTTAAGAAATTTGAAATGTCAAGAAAATAGGTTCTATGCCAGTTTAAAAACACAATGATACCAATAAAAACAATTTTGTTTCTTGGATGGAGATATGGCTCAAATGGTTAAAGCACTTTGCTGCTCAAGCAGAAGACCACAGAGAATTTAGATCTCTAGGTCCCATATAAAATGCTGGGTGTGTTAGGAGGTATAGTCTATATTACAACCCCAGAAGGCAGAGTCTGGGAATCCCCAGAGTAAGGTGCCTAGACAGAATAGGGGATCTATAGGAGACTTCTGGATATGATTAGAGACTCATTCTCAAAAGGTGCAAGAGCAATTGACTATAATTCCTGTTATTAACTTCAGGCCTACACATTCATGTGAATGCACATACACAAGCATACACACACACACACACACACACACACACACACACACACCTCAGACAAAACATAAGAAAAATCCAGAGGGAAGCTTTGTTTCCTCTGTGTCTGCACATTATATCTGGAATGCATACTGTCCTTTGCTTCCCAAGGAGACACAAAATCTGCATCTTAGGTTATCTTTTGTATTAACTTTGTTATGACTAGTTTTTTTGTGAAAATTATTGTCTTAATATGAACACTTAGGTACCTATTCTTTCAAAAAGAAACTAAGAACTTAAAATTCAAGTTGATATCTTTAAAATGAACAACATGCTTGGTTCTCTTTATTTTAGAATTCAGCAAGCTAAAGTGCAAATTCTTCCAGAATGTGTGTTGCCGTCAACCATGTCTGCAGTTCAGTTAGAATCACTCAATAAGTGCCAGATATTTCCTTCAAAACCTGTCTCTTGGGAAGACCAGTACTCATGTAAATGGTGGCAGAAATATCAGAAGGTGAGAAACTGATTTTTTTATGCATCTTCTAGAAATGAAGACAGGTTGCTTTTTCCCCCCATTTTAGGAAAGACTCAAACTCTCATGACTCATTCGGAGACACCTCACAGCATTTGATCATGACTGGAGTTTATAAGAAATTCATGAGTAGCCATTTATGAAAAAGTAAGCTTGTAGTAGAAATAAAGTGTCACATGCAAAAGATATTCTCACTATGTTTATCAGTCATGTATTAATAGCTTATTTTCTAATTCCATTAAAGTCTCTATCAGATCTCTGCCCCTGGAATCACACATTATTTTCAAAAAGGGAAATGACTCATTTGGACCTTCTCACAGCAGCATAGAAAAGTAGACTACTATTCTCCCTCCAGGTTTGGAGAGAAACCTTTCTGGCAGTTGTTTTTCAGCACACTGATGACTGCACACACACACACACACAAAAAGCCTTCAATTTGGCACCAGGGTGTAGCTCGATAGTAGAGGTACCTAGCATGTTCAAGGCTCTGAGTTTGATCCCACCCAGCATTACAAAAATGAAATGTTTCTTGTTTGGGCATTACTTCGTACATGTGTCCTTAGGCTCAGTGATTCTCCCCTTAGGAAAAGAATAGTAATCTGTGTTCTTATCCATTTGTGAGCTACATCACTTTGGATATAAAATGTGATTTACAAATCTGTGGTTTATTCATAAAGAAAAAGTGAGCAAATTGCTAAATTTAGAGTGAATTGGCTTTTTGATACTTCTTGAAATAGCTCCTGCTGTAACTGTAAAAGCTTATTACCCCCTTTTTTTTGTCAGGGGTAGAATCATGAGGGTTTTGATATAAGTACCATGTGATCCTAAATTAATATACATTAGTATAGATTTTTCACGAAGGGATCTCATGCTTTAGTCAGTTTATTGCCATGTTTAATGTTCGCTTGGTAGAATTCACCCACTTTTTGGAGAGAACTTCATGTACTTGTTGGTTCCCTAACTTGCTAGGATGCATCGACTTCTCATTCTTCTGAATTTCAGTTAATCATTCATGCATGTCACAGTATTTTCATGAGTGATTCTGGGAAGATTATAACAAAAGGTATAACTAGATTGTAAAAGATTCTTACAAACCTTGAAAGTGGTATTTTTGAAGGTTTAACAATATTATTACAGTCATAAATTGCAGGCAACTTTGGTGTATCTGAACAGTAATTCCTCTTCCAAACTTGATGTCCATACTTTAAGATTTCATTGAAACGGGGAGATTCACCTCTGTGATTTTAAACATTGTGGTTGAAGTAGTTATGTCAAACAATAGTTCTATTAGTACATGTCCTTCAAGGAGGGGTTTTCAAGTTTAATCCACTTAGTGCCTAATAGTAGGTTTGGCCCTTGTTTGCTGATGAAGTAATTATGTGGCATATTAGTTGTGTTAAGATGCTTGTTCTCTGCATGTTGCCTCTGGATTCTGAGAGTTGGTGATATCAGTTACTGGGTTTTTCAGCTTTGTGGGAGGCATTTAATTCACAGTTCATTGTTCACGCAGGACAGATGCCAAAGTTCCTATTTCAAATTTCTAAATGAACTCTTTGGAAAATTCTAAGCATAGATGAAAGTGATTTCATGATTGACTGACCAGTAGGCTCTGTGCAACTAATTCTGTCCTCACCACAGTATTTGAAGCCCTGAACCTGAAGTTTAGTTAGGCAAATGAGACTGCGAAGTGTAATTTTTGTGTTAATTCTGATTAAATTCTTCGGATTCTGTGGTGAAAGCATCTCAGACATATTTACACTGAATTCAGAACTTCGCCCTTTGCATCTGAACCAGGGAAAACAGGGACTTGTACTTGTTGGGAACTCCTCTGAGCTATCTGACTTCTCCCAGCCGTCCTGGACGTGCACTCGCTAGCCTCAATGACTTTTCTAAGCTTTGCCAAGGCCTCCATAGACGATTCTAAGGAGCAAGGGAGACACAAGGGGTTTGAGGAGATAGAAATACCTTCATCGTCTATACTTTTCAGACTGCTGCTTGCTTACCTGTAGAGTGACTTAGAGCTCCTCGCTGTTGGGTCAGAAAAGGATATGTTGAGCCCAGGTAGCGTGTACACTCTGCTGTACTTTAGAACTATCTAGAGCCAGTCCATGTAGAGTCATCTTATGACAGGGGCGAATAGACAACAGAGGTTGTTGGGCCTGCCCAGGAATTAACGGTCTGGGAGGGAGTGAGCAGGGCATGGCTTAGCACATGGGACCAAAGATGGCGCTGGGAGCTAGTGTCCTAGGCGTAACCCTGATCACATTACAGAAAGCCCTAATTGGCTCATAGGAGCCAACATAGATTTATGTTTAGTCTGACCTATGCAGAGTATTTGCTGTGTTGACCATTAAGGTAATCGGCTGCCTGTTTTGCGCTCTCTAGTTCTTTGTCTATATAAGCTGATTTGTTACCCCCAATAAACGGAGATCTTGCTCTGACAAACTCCCCGTCCGTTGCCGAGTCTCTGGAGGGCTGAGGCGGAGGTGCGGGTGGTCAGGCTTTACTTATCTTTGTCATCACAGCCAGCAGCTGTGTAACTGAGTGAGTGAATGAGTGAGTGAATGAGTCTCGCCTTGACAAACTCCCTGTTGTGTCCGGAGTCCCCTGGATTTGGGTGAAGGGGTGAAGGACCTGCAGCACATTCGCATTTCTCCGCCCCAAACGGCCTGGAGTCGTCACAGTGTGTGCGTGGGAAAATCTGCACAGCAAGAGGTGACTGGTTGGAACATCTCAGGTAGTGCTCCTACACTGTTCCTGCAGACACTGCAGACAGGTGCTACTGTTTGTCCTCTACTCAGGGATTGTCAGTTTAGTCCTCCACAGAGCGACTTATATCTGACTTGTGTTTCTCACCACAGCATGAAATAAAATTTTAGTTTCCTTCAGTCTTGCAGTTTTTCCAATCTGTCTGTAATGATTAAGAAGTTGGGGCATGGGCTGGAGAGATGACTCAGGGATTAAGAGTCTGCCTGGAAAGCAGAAGGTCCTAAGTTTGAATCCTAGGCCCCACACTTCTGGCCTACACTTCTGGCCCTGGCTAGTAGAGCCTGGGAAATCCCAGAGTGAAGCAAAAAGGAGATAGAGGCAATCCAGGATGATTCCTAGAGTCACCCTTGGTCCTGCACAAGGAGATACAGTGTCCTCTGATACACAAAATAAGTAAACTTAAAAAAAAAAAAGTTGGGACTAACAAGTAGAAGGAACTAGTAGTGTCAGTAGTAGTGTCTTTCTCTACTTATTGATTACTGCAGGGGATTCTAATTAGGAAGCCATGTAACCTGTTTTGAATGACTTCTGTGTTTTAAAATGTACTTGCTGCTTTCCTAAACTATCATCATGTCCATATAAAAAGCCTATCACATCAAGTTGGCATATGGAAAGTAGAAATTTAGTAAGTGCTGCTCATTTTTAGTCTCTCGTGAACTGGTAAGACATTATTGTTACTATGTGTTGTGCAGAGTAAGTTAAAACTGAGCAGTTATTCAAGGGTCTGACCCTCAAACATGTTTTCACAGATTTTTAAATCAGTTCATGAAGCTACAGATACTTATACCTAATCTATTTCATCGGGTCTTCTTTCTCCTGTCTTACAAGATTCTTGGATCTAGTTCATGGTGCACAGCTGCACTTAAGGCTGTACACTGCAGTTGGTTCCACCAGAGCTGACATAACCAGGCACCTGTGACATGCTGCACCTATGTGTACAGGTTTCTTTCACACAAGCAAGACTCACAGTCAGTTGTGGGGAGCTAGGTTAGATTCAGGGTAAATGCTTATAATTGACAGTTATTTCTTAAGTACTGTATTAAGGAAGTTTGTATGTGTTTATTTTCTCACTATCACAGTTTCACAATGGCAATACTCAACCTGATACTTGCTGATCTGTTGAGTTAAATGTGGTATCTTGTTAGAGGTTTAATTTTAATTTCTGTGATTCATAGTGAGATTTAGCATTTTAAGAATGCTTTATATGTCTATGAAGTTATTTTCATGAACTCTGTAGCTAGCCCCAAGCATTTCTACTAGTTTGTCTTTTGCCACTTTGGAGTGTCCTCTCTTTCAAAGATTTTTAAAACCTCTGGGTTGAAAATCGTAATTAAAATCAGCTTTCCCATGCAAAGGAACACATGGATGTTTTTCTCTTATACTGATTTCATGTAAGCATAGGCTTATTGGATACATTTTATCATTTACTGTGTTGACATAACAGTTCAGCAGTGAGCATACCCTTGGACTGTGTGTAAAGGATGTCAGGATAATTTCTATTTAGCATTCTAGAATATTCTACTTATTTCACTGCAATTCAAAGGCTCCTTTGATGGATATTTGACATTTTTAAGAACGTCTGCATTGTTGGCAGGTCCAGCTAAAGTCACAGTTATGATGATGCCCAATAACTGGCAGCTTGTGACAGGTTCCTGCAGTAGCATTCTCATTTTACAGACTAGGCTTCCCAGTAGTCAGAAACTCTGTTCCCACAAAATTTCTACGACATGCTTTTCAGTACCTAACCTTTTTGGCTAGTGTTAAAATTGTCTTGACGTTTTACAAAATTGTCTTGACTTTTTACAAAACTTGTTTCAATATTGGCATTTTTGAAGAATGCTTATTTTTGAACTTAATCACCACCAGTAGTATCAAAATATAACACAGAAATCTCTCTTACTGTGCTAGAAAGTGAAAACTCTTAAATTTGAGAATTTTTGAAGAGACATGTAGTTTGGGAAATTGCTCTGTGAAACCTATTTTTTCTGGTATACTTCTCAGTTTATGTAATTATATCAAATGCTTTAAAATACTGAATATACAAAGCATAATTATGAATGGAATTTTTGTAATTTTCAGCTAATCCACATACATAAAGATTTTTAGACATCTTTCGTCAAAAGTAAACTGAGAGAAGAGGTTGTAACTTACAGGTTGGGGCAGAGCAAGCAGCAATGACCTTCACACGGCACATTCACATCACTGTGTGAGAATACTACATTCTCTTAATCTTATGACATACAAATAATTTTGACTATTCTAATGTGTATGACTTATGTTTGTGCTACAGAAGTGGTTGTTTAAATGTGAGAAGTATGTTTTAATGACTTAATTGGACATGTCTCCATCTGCTGAACTACAGCTTGGATTCTTGTCATTTTGTGACTCGAGAAATGTGTAACTTCAGGAGTTAAGTAGAAGGCACATGAGCTGTGATTTTAGCCTTTCCTTGTCTTAATCAGCTAAGTGTCACAAATGCATAAAATGTCTTTGCATTGTGTTGCACATTTAAAATACATGAAATGAGTAAGAGGGTAAAATTCTCTGTGTACCAATCTTATACTCTCCACTATAACCCAGAACAAAGCACACAATCTTCCTTTTTCTCCCTTATATTAAAGGTGAAGGTCCTGCTAGAAACACAGGTTGTATTTTTCTTTCTAGTAAGAGGTGAAGTTCTTGCCACAGGATTAATAGCTGTCATGGTTGATTATGGGATATTGAGTTAGCTGCTGTTACAGCACTTCAAAAAAAAAATCTACAATTGGATCATGGCAATAATTTTTGTTGTTAGAAATATTTAAAGGCAAAGCACAGCTTACTGGAAAGGCCCTTTTAATTTTTCTGCTCTCTTTAGTTTTCAGTCAGTACCACAGCATTAACCAGACCTTTTTAAGTACCTCAGATAAGGTAAATGTTTTTTTCTTGGAAGAATCCATTGGTTTGAACTGTAGTCCACAGGCGATACATAACACTTGGTCTGTTTGTGTCTTGTAGTGATTTCTAAAAAATTAGAAAACAAGAACTGTATGTCCTTGAAAGACAACTCTGAACATTCACACTGAAGACATTCTTTCTCCGATAGTGAAAGTTTCCATTTCCAACCATCCTGGAGTAGTGACGTGACTTTTAACGTTTTCTTTTTTGTGTTATAGATTCCTGGTAGAATAAGACTGTGGCATGTATATGGTTTGGAGCGCAGCAGCATATTGCATAGTTCATACCATCACTCAAATCCTCTGCGCTCTCCCCTTGGTCTGTAGGTGCAGGAGGACAAAGTTTTTGGTTGGGTTTTTTTTATTCTTCATTTTTTTAAACGCATTATCTTGGCTCTTTTTCCCAGTTTTATAAAGTGTATTAAGGTAGATTTTTTTTTACAGTGAAATTACAGATATTTGCACATTGTAGGTTTTGTTCTTTGAAGAAAATGTGATTGCTTGTCTATTCCTTTAGTTTAATATGATTTGTGCTTTGATCTGTTGTTCTACATGTTACATGTAAACATGCTAGTACAGTTGATAACCTTGATAGGTATCTGTGAGTTAAAAAAAGGAAGCTAATGGTATAAGGATAGACAGTTTTGTACAATTGTGTAACGTATTTGCATTTTAAGTCAAGGGCTATTTCAAAGTCAAAATTAAGAGAATTTTATAATGCAAAAGTTTACAAAGGTTCATTACTGAGGAAAAGGATTTTACACCTTTATTAAGCATTGGTTATAGTATTCAGTGTAGTGATTACCCCTAAGTTTGCAATCAAGGCACCACTTAGCCTTGGTGTGTGAGCATACACTGTAATGTGTACACAATGATGTCACCTAACACCATATTTTCCAGAATGTGTCCTTACCATTAAGAGATGTATGACTGTGTGAGATTTCACAGGAATAAATTTTAGTATCTATGCAAAACACATGAAATTATCAAATCTATTATGTGATTATCAACAAGGTCCTTTATCCTTTGAAAATGTTTTTGTAGCACTAGTCACTATTCATGTTATTCTTTACATTGTTCAAGTTTCTTATCTTTTTGTTTTGTTTTCAGAGGAAGTTTCATTGTGCTAATCTGACTTCGTGGCCTCGCTGGCTATATTCTTTATATGATGCTGTAAGTGATTTACTGCAACTTGTATTCTCTGTAACTTCATTTTCAGAGCATGACACATTGGTTACACTTAAAACATCCAGTAGTTACTGCATGGTTTGATTTTTTTTTTTTTTTTTTTGCCTTTCTTACAATTTTTTTAATAGTTCTTAATGACTTATAACTAAAAGCCAATATTTGATGAGACACTGTAGGATTTCTGAAATTCTGTTGGGTATTATAGATTCATAAAACTAATTTTTGTTATCACAATTTTTCTCAAGATATATCTCCTCATCACTACTGCATTAATCAATACCTAATCTACAAGGGCTTTTGTAGAATTTTAACAGTAAGCTGTGCCACATTTTACCACCTGCCCATGGACGGTTGAAGTCCTGAAAAGCTGAACATGTATAGCTGAAGTTTTCACAGGGCACTCAGATTTACAGAAGTCTAGGGATGAGTGAGAGCAGGAGGGAACTATACCAATGTATGAGGTTTTGTCTGTGAAGTTTATTATGGCTACTTTTATCTTAAACCAGGAAACCTTAATGGATAGAATTAAGAAACAGTTACGTGAATGGGATGAAAACCTAAAAGATGATTCTCTTCCTTCAAATCCAATAGGTATGAAAATTATGTGTTGCTGAAAGGAATTTCAGGTCTTTTAGTTGAACATTTAAAAATGTGTAACTAAATTTTCTTAATACTAAGTGGCTCTTTGTGAACATAGCCTCTGAAAGTCCTTCCTTGTTTAACACAGCCTTTACAAGTGACCCTAGTTACAGTTTACAGTTTAATCTCATATAATTTACATATAATCCCTGTGTACTGAGTTAAAATTTCATTGTTTTTCTAGTTTTTGGGGAAGTAAATGAGTTCTTACAGAGTCAGATTTATGTTTGACCTAAATTATTTTAATTATATTAAGATGTACACTTTTGGAAATGCTGTAAAGATTCATTTCAAATCTGATGCTTATGGCCTATTCGTAAGTCTAAAACCTAAAGATTCCATTTTGTGTTTAAGATTTTTCTTACAGAGTAGCTGCTTGTCTTCCTATTGATGATGTCTTAAGAATTCAGCTCCTTAAAATTGGTAGTGCCATCCAACGACTTCGCTGTGAGTTAGACATCATGAATAAAGTGAGTAAAGTCTGCTATACCAAGTCAACCAGCTGCAGTGTAATTGTTCACTTTAGAAAAACACTTTTTTTGGCTAATGTGGTTTTTCTTAGAAATAATCAATATTCTGAAAGAAAATTTTAATTTTGAAATTTGGGCCATGCAAATCTGAGGGTTAGGAATGTTTAATCAGTGAAGTCTGAGCAAATGCTCCAAAATATAACAGTTCTTATCCCAATTTTAGATAAACTTTTTAAGTATTGTAGTATTTTATTATTTTATAGTTCTCTCAAACATTCTGGTAACTTAGTAGGTTACTTAGTTTTAGAAGTGATTAGCAGATTCAGTTTTCTTTTTTGAAACTGTGATACAGTCTCAAATTATTAATAATGCCTTAGAAAATTTTTCTTCATGATCCATGCAATTAAAAGAATGCCTAATTCTTCCTCTGCTACCTTTCTCTTATTTTAGTGTACTTCCCTTTGCTGTAAACAGTGTCAAGAAACAGAAATAACAACCAAAAATGAAATATTCAGGTAAGCTCTCAACTTTTAATATTTTAATTGAGTCTATAATTACAATTTTCTATGTATTTCCCTCCAGTGACTGGTTGACTCAGCTACTGCAGCCAGGGAAAAGACTTCATAACTAATGAGTGTAAATTGCCTGGATAGTACTTTCTTCCCCGCTTTTGTTGAAAAGTAGCTTGAAGTATATGTTCAGTGATGAGGAGACTAATATGTTTGTACTCTTGGCACTGTATTTCAGTGTTGCTAAAGGGCAAAAAGAGGCATGTCCATACTGTAAGATAAAGTAAAGAAACTGCCCAAAGATGACAGACTTCACCATGCCACATATTCAGGGGGCTTTTAAACTGGTATTATTGTGGGAAAATATTTAACCATTTATAAAAAAAAGTTTAGGTAAAGCTGTACTTTAACTTTCTCTACTCCATATTGGTATTCTTTGTTACAGTTTGTCCTTATGTGGCCCCATGGCTGCTTACGTGAATCCTCATGGGTATGTGCATGAGACGCTGACTGTATACAAAGCCAGTAACTTGAATCTGATAGGCCGGCCTTCTACAGCGCACAGCTGGTTTCCTGGGTAATATGGCTGTTTTTTTTTGGTTTTTTTTTTTTTTTTCATTGTATTTATTTTGCATGTCACTGCTAGCTTATTTTACAAAGAAAAAAGGCTGACAACTGAAATTGTCCTCAGAATTACTTTTCCCCATCAGATCATTTGTAAAATCTGTTTTATTAAACATTATGTGGTTTCTATATAATAGTGATACAAAGTTTAGGTTTCCTGAGCAGCAACAGAGTCCAAGGTGAACAACCACTGAATTTGCATCCTTGTTTTTCTAAATGTACAGTCCCTAGGAAAGGTTGGGAACTTGTGAAGATTCCCTCTCTATTACCTTCAGGAAAACTATTTGTATTTTATTCTAAATTCTAGCCAGCCTTTTTACTTTGAATATAACACAGTGAATAGGAATTAGTAATATTATTTGGTATAATTCATTTAAGACAATACTAGTGAAAAAGCCTTATCTTAATTTTGATGCTATCCTTGAGGACTGAAAGTAGAGTTAATGTTAAGCATTACATGTAGAGTACTATATACCCGGTGGACCAAGTCATGTCACAAATGGTAATTTTCAAGAGAAAAGAAGGGTTAAGATTCCTATTTTTAGTTACAAGGGGCAGAGTAATTAATATTATATGAGATGTGCTGTCTTGGTATCTCCCTCATCCAGTCTCTGTGCTATTCTGTAACAAAGGAGGCTGGAGCAAGTGGAAATGTGGTATTTGCCAAATAGCAATTTTACAAGGTTGATTCGAGAGAAATCACTATGCCCAACCTACAGTAATTAGCCTAAGAATTTTTCTGGTAACAGGTTCATATTATGGTAAGAGTAGAGTAAGATTACAAAATTAAACTTACTTAAATTAGATTGTGTCTCTGTTTTGTAGGTATGCCTGGACTATTGCCCAGTGTAAGATTTGTGCAAGTCATATCGGATGGAAATTTACAGCCACTAAAAAAGACATGTCACCTCAAAAATTTTGGGGCTTAACTCGATCTGCTCTATTGCCCACAATCCCAGATACTGAAGATGAAATAAGTCCAGACAAAGTAATACTTTGTTTGTAAATGGTATGTAGGGTTAAAATTAGATCACTAACGAACTATTCTCTCAAGTCAGATCTACTTGGGATGTTACTGCCTCTGAAGCATGTAAGTGAACGGCAACACGTGCAGAGGGCTAGTGTTCCAACTATTAAATCAAGAGTGTATGTTGAGAGGGTGTAAGGGAGCAAAGACAAGTTCTGCTTGAGCAGCTTGGCACCATGATCCTGTGCATAGGTCACTGAGTGTCACAGACAGGACAGTGCTACCAACCATCTGATAGAGTCCTAAGGCACTGTATGTTATTGTAAAAGGACTTCTAATTTTCTTTAGTTTGTCTGATATTGATTTGTAAATTTTGAAAAAGAGTAAAGTATACAGTTTGCGCTGAAAAATATTTTCTGTATCTGCACTATTTATTTGAACTATAATCCTACTGTATATGTATAAGCTAGAGGTAAAAATTATGTTAAGGTTTAATATTCCATTATAGTACTAGTGAAATATAGATTCTGGGATTATATCCCTATAGGAAGTAAATGTAAAAACACTTGAAGGCCATCTTTTTTTTTAAGTAAGTGACCAAACTTGCACCTATGCGCAACCAAATAATGTAGGAGTAAGTAACAACAACTAACAGAGTCTTTCTGTATAGTACCAAAGCATTACCATAAAATATGCATGTAGAAGTAAAATGTGTACTGTGAAGACCAGATTTATGTGAGTACAGTAAATAAAATGCAACTCAACAAACTGTCATTTTATTTTAAAGCTCCACTTCTACGTGCAGAATACTGCTATGTACCTCCTACAGGATGTAACCTCAGAATCTATATCATTAACTAAGTCTTGTGTCTAACTTGTTTCAAGGTGACCTCCACAGCATAATTGGCTTTGAAGCAGGTGTAGCTACACACTTCTCCCTGTGACATTGGGCCCGATTACTTCAGTACTTTGTACTGAGTATTTTTTCCTTCCACTGACCTGAATCAAGTTATTTCTGAAGCTTCCTTTCTTGCAAAATAGCCATTAAACTTCCTTATTAAAATCCCCAAAGTGCTGCTTGCCCACAGAGTACACTTATGTGCTATGAGTGGCTATGCAGAAAACAAAACTCAGTAGAAATGTCGGACTGTATTAGGTTTTAGCTCATAAGCCATATCCTTTTAATTAAATATTAATCCATTTTAGTACGGAAGCAGAACTGAAATACTGCTTGTTTCAAACAAAATACAACCTCAATTATTTTGCTGTGTACAAATAACATTAAAATCTAAAGACAGAAGTCAACTACACTTTTCTTAGCAGGTACTACTCCAAAAGAACTGGAGATAAATCTGTCTCAAGAGGAGGTAGACTTTAACTTAGGGTTCACAATTTTTGTGAATTCCCTTTACAGTGGGTCAAAAATTTGCTTTTTTAACATTTAAGATACAGAAGAAAACCAGTCTTACCAAAATATTCTACCTTTTAGTATGGAACTCATTTTATTACATCTTCTTTATGTAACTGAGAAGCTCATCTTTTTCCATTTGGTAACCACTTTTCTTCCACTGTTCACGCAACTGCTGTAACAAGACTCCAATTTCTTTCCCTGAAGAAATGCCTACTTTCCTGATGTCGTGTCCACTCACTGGAAAAGGTGGTACCGACCACTGCTCCATGTCCTTAAGGAGATGGCTCTCTCCTTGGTACTTCAGCAGCTCACATACACGGGCAGTTGCATCCGGTTCCCTAGACTGTAAAAATTTTGAAACTCTCAAAGATCAGCTATGAAAATTTTTAAATCCATAGAATTAGTGAAGATGACCAAACCCAGCATATACTCACATCTATGATAAAGTCTTGATACGGCTTCAAAGGCTCTGAACTATCTGTTGCTTTAATCAGGTCTTTCCTGTTTTTAACTATAAATAAGCCCAGATTTTTCTCTTCTTTAGAAATCTTCAACCTCAAATCCAGTTTTGTGACATCATCTTGAACTTTGAATAATGAGGCCAGCAGTGTCATTGGCTTTGGTGACAAGCCTTCCACATTTTTAGTGACTTTATCAAATTCTTCTAAATTTGCAGTAGCAGGTAAACCTGTAGATGACAAAATTGTTTTTTTACTTTTTTTAATGGCATTCCTTCCCTGATCTCCTAAAGCAAGCATTTTTTAGAACTCAGAATTCCCTGTCTAATGTTCATGAGTTGGCCCATCTGTTGGTTAACACCTAGGAAGTCCACCGGAGTCCGGGCATAGGAATGCCTTACCACCCAGATCCCCTTCCCATCCGTACTCAAAAATTTATCTTTGTGCAAAATACACTTAATTCCTGATTGGGGAAGTATGTAGCTTGAACAATTATTGGCTCATAAAGCACAAAGTGAAAGTACTTTATGCCCTCACAGCCGTCTCCTTCAGTCCCGCTATTGGGCAGCTGCTCTTTCAGCCCCCCTTGATCACAAACTAGCTCACATTCAAAACTTCATCACCCCCACAGTTCTCAGCTACACAAACCAAACCACCTCTAGGTGTGATTTGTAGGTACAAATTCAAGCATCTTGTGATTTGTTCTCACCTATCTGAGGAGCCACATCAAGGTCATAGATCAGGTGGATCAAATGGTTGACGTGATTCCCAGTGAGAATTTTCTTCAGTTCTACCCAAATCCTCTCTCCTGATATTCCAGCCAAACCTTTTGCATTTTCTGCAATTGCTTCCAGGGTCTGGGGGTCATGTTCACCGGGTTTATCTACAATTCTGCCATAAAATCTACAAGATAAAACCCCAGAGCTGAGTGTTATTTTTGTAAGATCTATTACCAGCAATTTACCAATTGCTTTTCATCTTTTCTAGTAGTCATTAAAAAAAACAAAATGCAGGCTCTGTTAGGTAAGAGGGACCTTTGAAATCATCTGCTCTAATTCTCCAACTCCCCTTTAATTATTTTTTCAGAAAGCCCAACAGTAATTACAGATAACTTTCTTTAGGTTAGCAAGAATCAAAGCATTGCATTTCACTTCTACTCACTGACTGGGAGGCTCAGATGTGGAGATGTGGTTCCTGAATTGGTTCTTACAGTAGACATTAAGAGCATCTTTAAAAGGCACGGATAAAAGTTGGTTGATGGAGTCACATTATAGCCATAATGAAGACTCCACTGTAACAAGTTTAGCTGCAGACACTACAATGGATTTGATAGAATCTTAGAACTAGAAGCTGTAAAGTAAATCCCTTCTGTCGCTCATGGCTTTAGAATTCATTAGTAATCTGCTTTGAAACTCTTGCTGTATGTTCTGTTAATTACACTGAATATATTCAATTTTAGAAAACCAGCAATTTACCAAGCGTGATCTCAACTAGTGAAAAATGAATTAGTAGAAACACGATAGGCAATTTTGATATATATTATACTATTTACAGGCTATACATTAAATGACATATGAGCTAAGTTCACTTCTCAGTTATATTTCTAGGTGTAAATAGAACATTCTTTCCTCGAAACTTTTTAGGCCTCTCAGGTATACCAGGACACTGCTCAGATTATCCAGATGCTTATACCACTTGAAATACAGTTTTCTCTATATAGGCTCTTTCATCTCTCTCACAGCTGTATTATAATTTTTGTAATATGAGAAGCATTTGCCTCTAAACGTGAAGTCCTGAATGACCAAAGTACTTCAACCAACCTACAATGGTTGCATGGCTGTCCTTCTCCTTATATGTCACGTGAGAAAAGAAGGAATTGAACCCCCTAAAATTAGTTTCAAGCCAGCAAAACCAACCTCATAACCTCTGTGTCTTTCTCAATAAGATATTAGTAAAAATTATAACTTTGGACTAGAACTTCATGTATCTTAAATGGCTTATCCATTTCAACTAGGACTTGCCACTTCCCCCATTATAGAAGAATTACTAAATTTTCATGATCACATGCTAATAATTGTTTTCATAATTAACTCTCTAGTCCTTTACAATATTCTACTAATATTAACCACCAAATTAACACACACAAGCACAATAGATGCTCAAGAAGTTGAAACTATCTGAATAATTTTACCAGCAGTAATTACCATAATTGCCCTACCCTCTTTATGTATTCTTTATATAATAGATGAAATTAATAACCTCTTATTAACAGTAAAAAATGATAGGTCATCAATGATACTGAAGTTACGAATACACTGATTATGAAGACCTGAATTCTGACTGATCCATAATTCCAACTTCAGACCTAAAACCAGGTGAATTTCAAGTTGACAACCAAGTAGTTCTGCTCATAGAATTAATTACCTATTCACATACTTATTCTTCAGAAGACGTCCTGCACTCATGAGCAGTGCCATCACTAGGGCTTAAATCTGACACAATCCCAGATCATCTAAATCAAGGTATACTCCTAACTGTTTGTCCAAAGATTTACTATGGTGAGATCTGCGGGTCAAACCATAGTTTCACATCAATTGTCCCATTAAAGTTTTCAAAAATTGATCTCTCTATATATCATAACTAATTATGAAGCTTTAATCATTAACCTTTTAAGACAGTGGATCTAATGTCACCATAATGGCATGTCACAACTTGACACCTCCACATGATTCAATAGAATTTCAGCAATACTACCCTATTTGTTATTTTTTTAATAAAAATTTCATCATTCCATTTTCTAACACACCCAACCCTAAAACCCTAGAAACCCTAAAATTAAATAATTCTTGAGAAACAAAATGAATGAAAATCTATTCGCTGTTCTCATTACCCCTACAATAACAGGCCTTCCTATTGTTGTCCTAATCGTTATATTCCCATTCATTATATTTTCAAAATCTAATCGCCTAATTACAACCGCTTAATTTCATGCCAACAGTAACTTATTGATATTATTTTAAAATAAATAATATCTATCCATAATAATAAAAGCCAATACTAATTTCACTATTTTCACTGGAACAACCAACCTATGAGGCCTCCTTCCACATTCATCCCCAATCCAACTATCCATAAATTTAGACATAGCAATTCTTATGAGCAGGAGCCATTATATTAGGTTGTAACACAAAACAAAAGCATCCCTAGCCCACTTTCTACACCAAGGCACCACTATTCCACCTATTCTGATACTCATTATCATCGAAACTATCAGCTTATTCATTCAACCCATAGCCCTAGCCGTACAACTTACAACAAATTCCATAGCAGTCACTTCTTAATTCATCTAATTGGTGGAGCAACACTATTTCTATCACTCAACATCTCTGTAGCATCTATCATTTATTCTCTTCATCTTACTAACAACTCTAGAACTAGCAGTAGCCTTAATTCAAGCTTATGTATTTACTCTCTTAATCAGTCTCTACTTACATGACAACACCTAATGACCCACCAAACTCATGTTTATCATATAGTAAATCCTAGTCCTTGACTTCAAGAGCCTTCTCAGCATTACTCTTAACATCTGGTCTAGTTATATGATTCCACTTCATCACCTCCACACTCCTCCAAGTTATGCCACTGAGCCCTGAACCTTCACTAGTATAGATTACTCAGAAGAAAATTCAGCGCCCATATAAACATGTTCTAGAGGATGGGAGGAAGCAGGCAGGAACCACCGAGAGAGGAGAAGGAAAGGGGGGTGAGTGGGATAACAGGATGAGAAGGAGGAAGCACCTACTGAGCTTGTATAACTAGGCAAAAAAAAACAAAAACAAAAAAAAAAAACAAAGGGCAACAGCAACATATCCCCATGTACCACTGCAGAGCAGAAACACTAGACAGCTTAGGGGTGCTTCACTTTTTTTTAACAGTAAACAGGATAAATGTTTCAGGATAGAGATATGCTCGACCCTACTTAAACAATATATCTACATACTTCATAAGCTTACACAATGCCATGTATCAAGATAGCCATGGTTTCTGTGGTTTTATGCATTAGCACAATTCTAAATCTATAAATTTAAAAAATACAAACTACTTCCAGCCACAAAAATATCCACGTATTTCATATCTAACAAGCTTTACTTATGTGTTTATACCATGACATTTTTAACCACCAATTTAAATAGCTTTTCCTTTTTACCAAAACCATTCTGTGTCAGGACACAAGGGTTTCCTGGAGCAGGAGCAGCTAAGACTAATTCCTGATTGGTACCTGGCCCATAACTCAAACCTCAGACTCAATGAAAAGTTTAAAAAAATAAATCTGAAATTTAGAGGGTGCTGTTGTATCGCCAAAGACTAGTGTCTTTTCTTAGATACCTGCTTGTATGCAGTGCACACCACAGAACTCTGCTGGTTAAATGTGGCAGTGTTTTACTTTTAAAATTGACATTGTCTTACCTGAAATATCTTAAAATTCGAAGATAATCTTCTTGGATTCTCTGATTTGCATGTCCAACAAATCTAACTTTCTTATTTTTTAAATCTGCAAAACCATTAAAGTAATCAAACAATGTGCCATCAAAACCTATTGTAAAACAGGAAGGAAAAATTAGGAAGAATTTGATGAAAAAAACTTATCAAAAAACTATTACAAACTAAAAATTCATCAAGGTCAAGTCTTATTATTTTAAAATCTTAAAATTGTAAAATATCTAAAAATTATACAATTCCTATATAAAGAATGAGAAACTTCCTTTATAATTAAAAAGATAGTACTTCAAGAATAAACTACAAGGCAAGACCCCAGACAGAATGATTTTCAAATAAGTAGGCAGCAATAGCCAAATTAATCCTCAACAACACCTGAACAACCACAATACCAGCAACATCAGATGTAACAGAAATACATACAAAGATGACAAGCCAAGAAGCACTCAGAGAAACATACATGTAAATATTGAGACAGATTTAATCTCTAGTGGCTAATCCCTAAAACACAGAAATTGTTCTAAAAGTAATAGACCAAGATGGTGCACAACTGTAATCCCAGTATTGAAGACAGGCTGAGGCAGATCCTTGACACTGTCTCAAAATTCAAATTCAAGAACAGGTTAGATAAACAGGAAATCCAAAGGTCTCCTTAAGAACCATTTTTAACCTTGGTGACAAGGAATGCAAATTTCTGAAATACTTTATTCAGAGTTCTTAGATGGTCTCAACAGGGTGTGGGGGCAAAGGTACATCTGACTCCAGGGTACATCTGTGGTAACGCTGTCAGTACTGTATAGCACACACAATGCTGAACTCTCTGGTGAGAATGTACAGTGTCACCACAGACAATACAGGGATGGAACCAAAACAAACTAGTGACCAGCAAGGCTGAAGAGACACTTGGCAGGTAAGAGCATTTCTTGTGCAAGCAGGATTTCAAACCCCAAGAATTCACATGCCTATAATTCTAATACTGTTAGAAGCTTGATGGGCTCCAGCCTAGCACTGGACTTAGCAAGAGACCCTGTATCAGGGAAATACAGCAGGAAAGACACAGACGCACACACGAAGCACATGACCAGCCATTTATGTCAGAACTATTCAAGAGTGACTCACAGGTTTGAAACAGCCAACATTGAAACTGGCTAACATTGGATTTGCCTCATGTCAATGTGTATTTTGGTTTGCTCTGAATATCATTCTTTATTTTAAAATATAACAAATGAAGAGCTGAAATAAAGTTAACACGCTTTTTTAGTCACAACCCTAATTCTACAATTCCCAGCTACATAGTTTTAGGCAAGTTACAAACTGCTTCATAAGGTTGTTGGGCATACTTAAATTAACGTAAGTACTTAAAATAGTGCTGAGCTTTTCATAAACAGTTTTCTTCTTCTTACATATACATGGAAGAAGCAGGAGACCTCTATGTTAAACTAGTTGAGAATATGCAAAAGGAACGAACATTTCTGATTGTCTGATCAGAAAACACATGCTCTAGCTGGGCTCACACAGTGTCCAGCTTTGAAGTCTAAGTTCACACCCTTACACTCCCCAGAACTAAGGCACGTGGCAGTCCATGTGTGGCTCCCAGCCCTGAAGGGGTTATACAAAACTTAAAGAACAAAAATGTGTATTAAATATGAACCATGAGCTGGGCAGATGGCTTAGTGGGTAAAGTACTTGCTGAACAAGCATGAATCCCAGTGTTTGGACCTCCATCACCATGTGGGCATGAAGGCCCGCTTGGGAGGCAAAAACGGGATCCCTGGGGTAAAATGGACAGCTGATTACCTGAATGGTAAGCTCTGGGTTAGAGTGAGAGATTCCACCTCGATAAAGAGGAGAGATATTGAAGAGCCCACATGTGAGGTTACCTTCAGGCCTATACACATACACGCTCACACACTGATTCAAACACTCATGTAAAAAAATCCACCTCTACCCTAAATGGCTTTAATTATCTCAGCACGACAGGCATCACTTAAGATCCAAAGCTTAAGAAACACTTTAAACCTTAGTCACAAGGAATACAAATTTCTGGAATGCTTCATTCAGAATTCTCAGAAATCTTTATGTTTCCTAAGATTTACTGCTAAGAAGGAATCTGAGTTCTGCTTAAACTAAAAATAGTCATTTATCTTTATGTGCCAAGGCCAGAAAAGGAACAAATAGACATGTATGCATGAAAGATGATGCCGAAGAAAAGTGACTGTGTTCCTGTGTACGTGTGTGGATGGGAACATATTTTTTATACTGTTCAAATGCAGTTAACAGACTGCGTGTGCACACACGTTCTAGGAATGTATGTATTTTCCCTTAATTTTCACAACAGTTCTGCAAAGACAGTAACATTAATGCTCCCACTTTACAGCTAGCAAAGTGATAAAGCCAGGATCTGAGCATTCTCTCACAAAAAGTTAGTGCACCTTTGGTTAAAGAACAGTTCCAGAGCACACTTTGCATGAAAAGAAGGCATTTTGATAGATTACATTAAAATGTTGTCTCCATATATTACCTAGAAACATGGAATTTACAGTGAGATCTCTGCGTTCTGCATCTTTCTGCCAGTCGGTTGTAAACTCTACCTCGGCATGTCTTCCATCAGTAGTGACATCAATCCGGAGTGTAGTAATTTCAAAATTTTCGTCATGAAGCTGTAGTTAAACACAATGTTTTAAAAATAAATTCTTAGTAGCACCTAATGTATTTAAAAGTTTATCTTCTGTGGAAGAGGGGGCGGTAAGATTGTAAGAGCACAAGGATGGGAGGAGCAATGATTTGCAAGATACTCCACACAAGTTAGGGCCAAAGCAATCATAATTGGACTTTGCATGCTCTGCGCAATGTCCAACACACTATTGACCTCACAAAGTCTAGCATTTGCTAAAGGCACCAAGATTGACAAGGCAAGGGATTGACAGCCATAGTAGTGTTCCTATGCTTAAGGGGAACACAGGAAAGGGTTCAGGGAAATGCCACTGGGTCCTTGTACGTCGTCGAAGAGGAGGGCCCAGAGTCTGGCATGCACATTAAATGATTCTCTGGGGATTGGGGGGGAGGCACTGAGGGATGGGGAGGCAGGGGTACGGGGAGGGGGAGCAGGGGGGTCAGGGGGAGGAGGAGGGAACCGGTGTACCTACTAAGTAATAATAATAAAAAAAAATAATAAAAAATGTTATAAAAAAAAGTTTATCTCGGGCTGGAGAGGTGGCTCAGGGGTTAAGCCTCCGCTTTGCAGGCGGAAGGTCTTGAGTTCGGATCCCAGATCCCACGTATAGATGCCAGGCGGAAGCCGGGGCAGCCTGCGCTTCTGGTCCTGGTAGGGCGGAGCCTGTGAATCCCGGGGCAGAAGGAGATGGAGGCGTCCATGGTGGTTTGCGAATTCGTCCGTGGTTCTACACACACACAGACATACACACATGCGCACATGCGCACAGTTGAATAAATAATAATAAAAAAAATAAAAAAAAAAGTTTATCTTCACAAAAGAATGGTATTGTGATTCTTGTCAAGTATTTTATGTCTTTTTAAAGTCAATTGGTACACTCATATACACCACAAAACAGAAAATTCCATAGTCAGACAAATCTAAAGAATATTACTTTTAAAATAGCCACCCTAGAGTTGAGCCCCTGATTCCCTATATGCTGCCCTTGCGACCTGAGTGAGTTAGGTCCCTGGGTAAGTAGTGTGTGGCCAGCTTGAAGACTTCAGCCCTGGAAGCTGAGCCCCTGGGTTGCCCACATGCCAGCACTCTCAAATAGACAAGGCCTTCAAAAGACAAAACTACCATCAACAGCTACTCATCCTAAAAATGCCCATATCTCCCAGGAAAAACAGAAGGAACACAAAAATCCAAGAAAACATGTCTCCACTCAAGATCACCAAATCCAAGCTATCAGATAACCACAGAGAATAGCCCATTGGAGGGTATTCAACCAAGACAGTGAATTTCAAAGATCAATTATAAATATATTCAAATAGCTCAAAGAAGACATAAATGCCTAAACACATTCCAAGAACACAACAAACTCAAGAAAGAATTCCAAGAATACACAAACAAACAAAACACAAATAAAGTGAAAATAAAGCCTGAAAACATCTAGAAACACTGGGGGGGGAAAAAGGCGATCTACAAAAAACACAGGGGAAAAAAAAAAACTCAGGCTGAAACAACACTGGAAGAAAAAAAATCTCAGCAATGTAATTAAAAATTCAATAGAACTGATCATGGAGAAGACAGAGTCTCAGAACTAAAGATAAATAGAAGAGGTTCATAAGTAGATGAGAGAAACTGAAAAACTCACTTGAATGGAACACAGAACTCTGGGACACCATCAAAAGGCCCAACATACAGATCATGGAAATCCCAGAAACACACAAGAGGAAGACCCACCATGTATAACCAATGAGATAACATAAAATTTCCCTGACCTAAAAAAAAGATACCCATCCTGATTCAAGAGGCCACAGAACACCAAATATTCAGGACAAAAAAAGAAATACCCCTGACATATGATAGGCCACGCACCAAATATATATATATATATATATATGGCCACGCACCAAATATAAATAACAACTGACCTCTCAATACGAACAGTAAAAGTCAGAAGGGCCTGGAAAGACACAATACAAGTTCTGAATGAACATAGACTGCCAATTCAGATTATTATATTCAGCAATACTGTTGGTCATAATAGAAGGTGAAAGAAAAATATTCCTTGATGAAAACAAACTAAAAGACTATGGCCACTAAACCAGGCCTAAAAAAGAATACTGGAAGAAATGTACAAGATGGAAGAGAAGGATAAACGCATCAAAGAAGCTAAAGGGAATAAATATAATCCTGAGAGCTGAATGAGAGACTAAAACAAGCAAACACCATAAAATCAATAAAATGTCTGAAATGGTTAAGCGCCTTTCAATAATAACTAAATGTCAATGGGCTTAATTCACCAATCAAGATACACAGGTTTACAAATTTGTGTGTATATGAAGGTTTGTTTTATTTCCTAGTATGTGGTCTATTTTCAAGAATGTCCCAAGAGCTGCTGAGTAGAACATGTATTCTTTAATGTTTGGATGAAATGTTCCGTACATATCTGTAAGGTCCATTTGATGGTCCAAACATCATGACCCATCAATTCTCCTCCTCAAAGAAACACACCAAAGAAAAACACATTCTCGGAGTAAAAGGATGGTCAAAAGTACTCCAAGCAAATGATAAGAGGCAACAAGCAGGAGTTGCCATGTTGGTATCAGACAAAATAGAATTCAAACTAAAGCAAACCGCACAACCTGCAAATGGATACCACATTTTAGTTAGAGGGAAAATTCCAGCAAGAAGATCTCACAATCTTAAATATATATACACCAAACATGGAAGCACCCAAATTCATCAAACAAACACTACAGGAGACAAAACAACTAATCAACCCTAACATAGTAGAGTACTTGGAGTACAATACCCGACTCACACTATTGGACAGGTCAATAGGCCAAAAACTAAACAGAGACACAACGGACTTAAATAAAACCATAAAATCAAATGGACACAAATCAATGAAACAAGGGCTGGAGAGGTGGCTCAGAGGTTAAGCCTCTGTCTTGCAGGCGGAAGGTCCTGAGTTCGGATCCTAGGCCCCACGTATAGAGGCTGGGCGGAAGCGGGGGCGGCCTGCGCTTCTGGTCCTGGTAGGGTGGAGTCTGTGAATCCTGGGGCAGAGTAAACGAGGAGGTGGAGGTGGTCCATGGTGGTCCCGAATTTGCCCGTGGTTCTACATACACACACACACATTCATACACACACACGCTCAATTGAATAAATAATTTAAAAAAAAAATTGAAACAAATCCATGAAACAAAGAGCTGATTTTTTGAAAAGATAAACAAGATTGTCAAGCCCTTAGTTTCACTAACCAAAAGAAGAAGGGAGAACAAAACAAATCCACAAAATCAGAAATGAAAAGGAGGAAATTACAATGGATACTGGAGAAATCCAGAGAATAAGGACAAAATTTCAAAATTTATATTCTCCTAAATGGGACAACCTAAAGAAAATGGATGAATTTATAAACACATATGACCTACCAAAATTGACTCAAAATGAAATAGACACAAAACAGGCCAAAAACAAGAGATGAAATTAAAACAGTAATTACAAGTCTTCCAACTAAAAAAAGTCCAGCACCAGGTACATTCAGGGCAGAATTCTATCAGACCTTCAGAGGAGAATAACACCACTACTTTTCAAATTGTTCCATAAGTAGAGATAGAATGATACTCCCAAACCCTTTCTACAAAGCTAATATAACTCTGATTCCAAAGCCAAACACACATCAAAGAAAGAATTATAGTTCAATCTCACTAATGAACATAGATGCAAAAATAATCAAATACTAGCAAACTGAATTCAAAAACATATCCAAAAGATAACAGACCATGATCAAGTCAGGTTCATACAGGAATGCAAGGATGGTTTAATATATGTAAATCAGTAAATGTGATTCATCAGTTAACAGACTCAAAAAACAAAATTACATGATCCTTTCAATCAATGCAGAAAAGGAATTCGACAAAATCCAACATTCCTTCATGATAAAAGTTTCAGAGAAAACAAGGATGGAGAGAACCTATCTCAACTTGATAAAGGCTATATATGACAAGCCTAAAGCAAGTATCATCCTAAACAGGAAAAAACTTGAAGCATTCCAACTTAGATCTGGAACAAGGCAAGGCTGTCCACTGTCACCACTCCTGTTCAATATTGTGCTTGAAGCCCTAGCTAAAGCAATAAGACAAGAGAAGGAAATAAAAGGGATACAGACAGATAAGTAAGGAAGAAGTCAAAGTATCCCTATTTGCAGATGATATGATTCTACACTTGAGAGGAGAGAGCTACATTACCAAGAAACTACTTGAATTAATAAATAATTTCAGTAAAGTGGCAGGCTACAAAATCAACATACAAAAATCAGTAGCCTTTCTATATACCAGAGACAAAAAAGCTGAGAAAGAAATGAGAGAATCCCATTCACCATAGCTACAAAGAAAATAAAGTATCTTCAAATAAATTTAACCAAGGAAATAAAAGATTTGTATAATGGAAGCTACAAAACACTGCTGAAAGAAATTAAAGAAGATACTAGAAAGTAGAAAGATCTTCCTTGCTCATGGATTGGTAGGATCAATATTGTGAAAATGACCATCCTACCCAAGCAATTCCAATTAAAGTTCCAATGCAATTCTTCACAGAACTGGAAGAAGAAAAAAAAAACAAACCACTCTCAAAATTCATATGGAAGAACAAAAAATCCACAATTAACCAAAACAATTTTGGAAATAAGAGGACTCCTAGAGGTATCACCACACCAGATTTCTAACTAAAAACAGCTTGGTACTGGTGCAAAACCAGAATGGATCAGAACAGAGGACCCAGACATAAACTCTCACACATACACTTGATTTTTGACAAAGGTGCCAAATGTTACTGCTGGGGAAAAGACAGCATCTTCAACAAGTGGTATTAGACAAACTGGACATCTACATGCAGAAGAATAAAAATTGACTATTGCCTCTTTCCTTAACCAAAGTCCTCCAAAAGGATCAAAGACCTTGACATTAAACCCGAACTCTGAAATTATTAAAAGAGTAGGAAGTACACTTGATAGGCCTAGGTAATGATTTTCTAAGTAGAACAACAAATGTCCAGAAACTAGGACAAATGGGACTTCATGAAATTAAAAAGCCTCTGTTGTGCAAAAGAAACTGTTAATTGTGCAAAGACAACCCACAGAATGGGAGGAAATATTTCTTAGTTATGAATCTGTCAAAGGACTAATTTCCAGAGTATACTACGAACTCAGAAAATGAAATACCAGGACAGCAAACATTTCAATTTAAAAAATGAGCCCTAGAACTAAACAGAGACTTCACCCAAAAACAAACTGAAATGTCAAACAAATACCTTTTAAAAATGCTCAATTTCCCTGATTATCAGAGAAATGCAAATGAAAACAACCCTGCAATACCATCTTACCACAGTCAGAATAACTAAGATCAAGAACACAAACAATAGAAATTGCTGGTAAGGCTGTGGAGAAAAAGGGACACTTATTCACTGCTGGTGTTGAGTGTAAACTGGTACAGCCTCTGTGGAGATCAGTGTAGTGGTTCCTCAGAAAGCTAAAAATGGAACTGTCATATGACCCAGCTATACCACTCTTTGGAATATTCCCAAAAAACTCTACATCTTATTACAAAGACACTAACGTGTTCATCTATGTTCACTGCAGCTCTATTCATAATAACGAAAAAAATGGGATCAGCCAACATGCCCATCAACAGAGGAATGGATAATGAAAATGTGGTACATACACAATGGAACATTACTCAGCCATTAGAAAGGATGAGATTATGGAATTTTCCGGTAAATGGGTGGAACTGGAAACATTAATATTGAGTGAGGTATCTCAGACACAGAAAGTTAAGCACCTCATGTTCTCTTTTATATCCGGATGATTGAACTGATATCTAAGAGCCAGAAAATTTAAAAAAGATCTATGAGTAGGAAGGTAGGAAGGTATGGTCAGGGTGAAGCCTTTTAAAGGGGAGATTTAGGATCCCAGGACAAGGGTGAAAGAGGGAATAACTAGAAAAAATACATAGCAGGGAAAGAGGGGATGGGAGATAGGAGAGTATGGGAGATAGAAGGGACAGAGGGACTTATAAAAAAAAACCCAAGATTGTGGGAAGTAACCCCAAAGGATCATCCTATACTAGTAATATGTCAAAAACAAAAACAAACAAACAAAAAAACTTGTCTTTTAAAGAAAGGAACAACGTAGAGAGCATAGTGAGGTAAACGGAGGCAACAAGCCTTGAGCTGATCTGCTTAGAACCCAGGGACGAAATTGTACGTGAAGTAACAGGGATACGGCACTTCCTGATGAAATGTTGGTCAGAGAGGTCTTAAAAGCCCATTGCTCTTGGTTGCTCTCCAAAAACTGTCAGTAAGACCCAATTACTGAAGATGCAACACGAATAGATCACAGAACAACATGGGCAAAATATATCAACTGGCATTGGTTTGAGGACTTTCTCCTTGCTAGACAACTTACACAGTACCAAGGAACACTGTAGAAGCTGCTGGGGAGAGAAAATAATTATAAGGCCCATCAACAGCATGAGATCTTTAAGTTGCAATATAAACGACCATGGCAACAGGAAACCACCAGTTTAACAGTGGCGTGAGTACCAAGGAGACAATCAGCAGCTTCCTGATTGGACTCAAGATACACTTGTCAGAATGGTAGCCATCACTGTTACTGTAAACTAGAACAAAAACCTAAAAAAGAGGAAGGAAATAGATCAATAGGGAAGACAGCCAATAAACCTAGAGGTAGGAAGACAGTACATCTAACTACTCTGTATGTACCTGTTACTATACGCATAGAATGGGAACTTACAGTAGAAATCTTTGGGTGTAAAGCTGGAAGAGTGAAGGACAATGCACATATCAGTGGGGTAGTCTGAAGAGATATACGTGATATACCAAGGAGGCCTGAAGTCCCACAGGAATAGATAACTGAATGAACCCAGCGGTCTAAGGAAGCATATAGCTAGAAGGGTGTATAGTAGCGGGAGGGAATGGTAAAGGAAAAAGAAGGAATGAGAGAGAGGGAAGAAGGAAGGAGGGAAGCTGAGATGAATAATCAATATCCTTGCAAAAATAGAAAAATTAAAAAAACCCATGACATGGGTGTGATGCAAATATATTAAAAATGATTTTGAAAAAAAAAAAATAGCCACCATGGTTAAGTAAGATCAGCTCAACATACGCACGTGCCAAATGTGGGAAATGGTGTGATAAATACAGCCTTCAAAGCAGTATGCTCAGCTCATTTGATTTCATAGCAAGCTATTCTCTAAAACAGCTTGTAACAGCTCCAGTCTGCAAAGAAATGAACACCAATTTCTGGAATATGTGTTACTGAGCAAAAGTGATAGAGGAATAAAAATTAATATATCCTGCAATTATTTTAACTGGTATTCCCCAATGAAAGTGAAGGAAAGTGCTACACGTATTTTGGAAATGTGAAGTACCTGCAAAACAAAACACTGCATGCACTGAACCTGGAAAAATAAACAGGACACAGACATGTGGGTTTGAAGCACAATTCACATGAAAGAGTTATCAATGGAGCACTGGAGAAAGAGGGACAATGCAGGAGCCGAGCAAAGAATGTTCTTCCCTAGAGAAGTTTGGAATGTCTTCACAGTTTCATGGAATTCTCTAGACACAAGCCATATCCATGGTCCATGAACTTGGAATCAGGAGATATAACCTCATAGGAAACTTCTCAAAGAATGTAGGAAAAGTATTGGAAAATCATTTTAAGAAATAATCAGGGTCAGCCAGAGCACAGGCAAGAGGACCCGAATTGGATTCCCAGCACTGTTTAAAAAAAAAAAAAAAAAAGAGAGATGTAAAACTGAATTAAAAAAAAAAAAATTAAAAAAAAAACTCCAATGCAAGACAAGTATGTGTCTGTAATCCTAGAAGACAACTCTGCGGAATGAAGGTGAAGACAAGAATCAACCAAGGCTCAAGGGAGGGCTGGCTAGCCAGAGGTGCACACAGTGGACAAGACAAAGCCCTTCAAAACAAGGTAGAAGGCAAGGACCCACACCAGAGGCTGTTTTCTGATCTCCACACAAGTGCCGTGGTTTGCATGCCCACAATCACACACACATATACACACATGCAGACGTGTACATTCCAGGCAAAAAATTTTTCAAAAAGCAAGGCATAGCAGCAAACTTCTGTATCTCCTGCACTATGAGGCGTGGAAACCAGAAGACTGCTGGGGCTTGCTGACTACTAGTCTAGTCAAAAAGAAAGTTCCAGGTTTAGTAAGAAGCCCTGTAAGGGTTGAATAACGCAGACATTGATAAAGCCTCTGACCCAGTATACAACACAAACCCAAAAGAACATTAGACTTTCCCCTCCAGAATGCATGTCCCTAATACAAAACCAGACAGTAACTTGCTAGGCAGACCAAAAAATGATCACAACTTGGTGCAGCAGGATTTGCCCGTAACAGGAATGAAACGCCACACTGATCAGAACCTTAAATGAAAACCTTTTCCCTACTTGATTTTCAAAACACAATCAGGCATTTTCAAACATTAACATAGGGGAATTCTTGTCCAATACTCACTGATGAAAACTCCCAATACTGAGAGCTTGCACAAGTTAGTATAGACTTCTACACTGAGGCCCCAAGTTGTTCTGCCAAAGTTTTAGAGCAGGGGTGTTTAACTTTCTGATGTTGTAACATGGTGTTGTCATCTACAAATGTGGGGCTCACATGCAGCTCGTGGTCATAAGTTTGACACATCTGGTTTAAGCCATCATCCAAAGGTAAAGATAGCCAGATATCCACATTTAAGGGAAACCAGCAACACAGAAAAAGTTCAGAAGAAATATTTGTCACAACAATTGTAACTGATAATCTAACGAAAATTAAAGAAGCTACTGTATCTCAAATCACACTACTTTAGTTAACAATGGACACTACTCATGTCTGTGTAAACAAACCTACAGACATTCATGTAACAGTGTAACATGAAGTAATGTATACTACTTTCCTGATAATAACAAACAACCACATTACTTGTTTATGTATTTACCACATTATATTTTTATGGTTAATGTACTACTTTTGTTTGTAGAAAAATATGTCAGCTATAAGCCAGCATCAAGCAGGTGTCTGGACATATTCCAGAAGACAGCCCTGTCATCTAGACAGCTCCATCTGAAAAGGCAGCTCTACTCACCACTATACGCCAATGCAACAGGTCCAAATGTACCTTCCCCCAAGCCCGGACAGTGGGCCAATAAGTTATACCAGGCTAGAG
Organism: Typhlomys cinereus; assembly: GCA_023101885.1. NCBI lineage: Eukaryota > Metazoa > Chordata > Mammalia > Rodentia > Platacanthomyidae > Typhlomys > Typhlomys cinereus. The sequence continues at coordinate 665,658 of JALPQD010000183.1, read as the reverse complement.
TGCACATGTCTTGTTACTAAAATAAGTTTAAAAACTTAATAGTAATGCACTTACAGAATCAGAATTTTTAACTATCTTGTATTTTAAATGTTATGACAAGGTTTCAAAAATTGGAATTTTAATGAAATTGTCCAACATGTCTTTGTCATTAAATGACAAAACTTGAATTACTAGTAAAAGACCTCTTGAAACATTTTAAAGCTTCAAAAATTGCAGAAACAAAGCAATGTTGGAAGATCAAAGTGAAGGTGTGCTCATGGAAAGTGAAACAAAGAGATGTAAGCAGACACAAACTCAGAATAATGATTTAACCAAAAACGATGACATAAACCTCCTGGGAAGATGGAGCAGGGTACATGGGCTTGCTGTGGAGAGAGATGTGACAGCAGAGCTCAATCATCTTCCCAGGCAGGAAGTCAGTGAATGGCATCGTAAAGCCAAGTCAGAAACACAAGCCACAGCATGCCAAGCCTGTGTCTGGTGCACCACCTAGAAAGAGTGCAGTAAGAAGTAACTTAGATATACGACGAGGGTGACGCTGCTACCTCCTACACCAGGAGAAAAGGACATTAAGTTGCAAATAAACAGAAGCAGCCTGCGGCAGGCCATGCTCACCCTGGCAGTAATGGTCCCGTGCTTCTCCCCCTTGTTGTTTATCATCCGAACACCTGCAGCCTGGAACATCTCCTTCATCTGGGCGGGAGTGGCGGTGGTGGCAAAATCTACGTCTTGAGGCTTCACCCCATTCAGTAAGTCTCTCACTGCCCCTCCTGCTATTCTTAATTCATGATTCTCCTTGGCAAATAATTCTGAGAAGACAGAAAGGTTTTCTTTTCTTACAGTGTGCTAAGATTAATCACATAAGCCAAGGCTTTGCCATCTACTAGCAGAGTTCTCTGAGCTGAGCCATCCTTCATGAAAATGAGAACGGGATTCAGAGACCTGGTGTGGTCCCCTCAGAAGACAGCCTCAAAGATCTGTGGATACAGAGAACTTAAGTTGCCTTTTCAGTGCCTTTAGGTCACAAATATAAATATGAATTACTGATAACAGTAAACCAAACAGTTCTTCCTTTTCCATGGTTTACGTGCACATGTTAGAAATGGCAGGTGCTCTATTTCTCCCTGTAAACAGATGTGGAGGCAGCATGATCATGAAGTCTGCAATAAAGTTTATAGCTAAGAATCCTTCAAAACCCAACTTACACGTACTGCTGCAGCCAATTTGTACCTGTGCTTAGGAGCAGCAATGCATGAACACTGAACATGCCTGCACTGCAGTCTGTACTTTTCCTTCCAGCTAAGTTAAGGCAATCCAAGCTCCTCCTACTTCTCGCAAGCGTCTAGTCTACTGCGAAACCCCATTCCTTAAACCCTCTCTGAAAACAGCCTGAGCCAGGCTCCGAAGCTGTAAGAAGTGTTTCGTGACGCGTGCTTGCTGAGGCCCTCACCTCAAGTAGTCACTCTTGGAGACTTGGGGTGACATGAGGTCTTCAGACTTCAGTTAAGTCCATCCCTAATCACAAGTCAAAATATAATCCTAAAATATAATCGCTTCTTGTTCACCCGTACTCCTCTTCTGTCCTCACTCTGTACGGTACCCAGAATGCTGTGCTTAGATGGTCATGCCTTAAGGAAATGTCTCCTCTCCCACGGCATTGCTTCCATGAGCCTCCTCCAAAGAGAAGGTTCATAGTCTCTTCATGCCACATTTCCTATCCAAGTCTTTCAAACCACACCTCTCTATTAATATCTCTTAAAATAAAATTAGAAACCATGTTTTCTGGGCCTACAGCTTTCATTAGACTGATAGAGATCTATGTCCCAAACAGTTGAAGACTTGTCCAAATTGACTTCCATTTCCTTTCTCCCTGGTCCAGGGCTTCTGAACTCTATGTTTGTATTGATTAAAGAGACTTGCTAGAATGTTCCTATGGTGCTCTCTTCTCCACTGCCATACACCTGAAAACCTATTCTTCACATCTACACACAGGAATCTAAAGCACCAGGCTACTTTGCTATGTTACTCCTGTGGACTGCATAATGATACCCGCAGCCTTAGCACATTATACAAGCCTCCCACATGCAATTTCTCTGGCCTTTCTCAGATCTTTGCCTTACATATTACCTACACCAAACTCTCCCTACTATCTTCCTCCAACTTTATGTGGAGAGTCAATTCACTCAAACACCTTCTTTATTCTCTCATCCAACTGAAGGGCCAGAGGTCACACTTCTTGTCCTATGTCAACTAGGAAAGACACCACACAGCAGTTACCAGGCTAAGTGTCTAGGTGATAAACCAAAGTGTTTTGGAATGAATAGTATTTTGTCTTGTAGAACATGAAATCTAATTGTTCTACTCTTACTCTATTAAAGAAATTTTGTCCATAACCTCTACTTTGAGTTTATGACATACTCACGGGTCATCATTCAGGTAGAATAACAGAACCCAGTTTACGCTAAATCACCTGGGTGACCCAGTAAAGGAAAACTCTCCTGAAAAGAAAGCTATTTCACGTTACTGACACAGGCTATCTTTTTACATCCAATTACACTAACATTGCTTATATCTTTGTCTCTCCATTTCTGAAAGTACTTACCACTGTTTTAAAGTAAGCAATGCTGGTTCTGGTTCCTCATTCCCTAAGAACCAAAACTATCAGAGCAGATGAACTGCCCCCAAAGCTTCCAAACCCTAAGAGCTGCCAAGTGACCCTCATCCCAATGGCTCACATGACATCATGTACCACTGAACCCTATCACACAGCAATATCTACAAACCACAGCAGTGACTCAGGCTTCACTGGTTCACTAATTCATGACCCAAGCAAAAGTCACCTTCATTAAAAACTTCAGTCTCATATTTAGAAGGTAAAATTATCATATCTATCACTAGAATTATGTGGTTGCACCAAAACAGAAGGAAAAATAAAATGAGCTGACAGGTGGTGAAAACATGTACTATGAAATCATAACACATTATCCTAGCTTCCTAAAATCTTGCAACTAAAAACTAGTTTGCAATGGCAGAGTAGCTATTAAGAGTTCACAACTGGGACTGATGAGAAAGCTCAGCAGGAAAGACGTCTGCTTGCAAACCTGGCACACTGAGATCCCTGGAAGCCCACATGGTAAAGACAGACAGGTTTGTTCAAGCTATCTCTGACCTCCACCAGTGTGCATGGTACACAAGTGAATGTCTTTTCCCTTCTTTTCCCTCCCTATTTCTTTCCCCTTCCAATAAACAAATGAATTTAAAAATGTCAGAACTGTTGCAGCAAGCTGAAATGAAATACATGTACCATTGTGAGAAAGTGGTTATTTTGTGAGAGTGTGTGTGTGTGTATGTTTTGTACAGGATGTGCCAGTTCACCGGAATACCCAAATCTTCACAAAATAGAAAGGATGAGATAAATTATTTGGTTTTCTAACGGATGGGTGTCACATTAAAGGATTCCACTTCTGAGACTCCTTTCACAGCCTAGAAAAAAGTCACCTTCAGAACAGTCACATCTTTCTCACCAGTCTTTCTAGGGCACAATCCAGAAAGAAGCTTCATACAGGGTTTTAGCTTTCTTCAGTCTACATTCACATCTCAAGATGAAGAAAGTAAAATTTGGAAACTTAAGCACAGAAAATCAAATTAATCAGTGGTGTCAGCAATGTAAACAGACTTCCATCTAAGACCTCTGCTTCCATCTAAAGAACTTAAAAAAAATAGTCATTTATCTCTGGTCAGTACCTAAAACACCATCATATCATCAAGGAGTAACACAGGACTAATAATTTTAAAGGAATGGTTTTCGCATCTTTTGTTCCTCTGAATTAACCTGTGGGGTGCAAAAATAAAAACAAAAACAACCCAGGTGCTCAACCCTGTGAGACATTCAGCAGGCGGAGACTGTATTCTGACATCTGCCTTAAAAGCACCTCAAATAAATCTAAAGCCTGGTGTATAAAGTAGCACTTAGGTCACTTCTACTGACAGGCTTTGAATGCAGCTGTGGGTCCTACATCAGTTGAGCGTGGGTGCTAAGTAGTTCTCTACTGCTGGTGCTGGAATAGTCCCGTCCTGTACAGCGAGCACAGTCCTGTGCAGCACAGGCAGAAATAGCAGTTGATCCTGTATCCATGAGCTCTTCCCCTGCCTTGGCTTAAGGGTTGAGTTACTCACAAATAGGCCTTTTTCATTAGACAAAAACATCTCGTTGTTGACTTTTAAAAAAAAATGTTTACTCTATATACCAAAGCAGAGCAAAAAAGGGGAGAGGAGCCTCCTATCCTCTCACCTGTTAGATTCTTCAAGCCCTCTGTGAAAAGTGACTGGAATTCGGGAGACTGCACCTTCATTGTGAACAGGTTTCGCTTCAGAAGGCACAATCGGCTCCAGTTCCGAACAGGCTCGTGCCAGCGACACAGACGCCTCAGCATCTGGGGACAGTCAGCAACTGCAAGGTCTGCAAGGCGACGGGTTGGCAACGACGCCGATTACAATCCACGCCTGGGCAAATCATGCTATTGCTAGACCCGCGTCCTTTCCAGAACAGTAAGGACCAAAGGACCCCGAAAGCTCTGCCTGCAGCTATGGGGCCCTGCACCCCTGCTAGGTGTCCTTTACCCCAGCCTTCCTTCTCCCTGGGTCCCGGGCTGGGGAGCCTGCAGAGGCGCTCCAGGGCCCTCTTGCACGCATGACGCCCCCCGCGCCCCCCACGTCCCCTCCCTGCGCTCCCCACGCCCCCGCCCGAGCGCACCACGCAGCCTCGTAGAAAGGCGCCCTGACAGCTTTCCCACGAGTTGGTGCAGCTCCTTCGCGCTCCTCACCCCTGTCCTCCCGTCGCGTCCCCCTAGAGTGGGCCTCGGTGGGCAGCCGCTCTCAGGGACCACGCAAGACGGCTGTGGAGCCCCGGACGCGGGCCGCGTGGGGACGGCCCCGCAATCCGCACGGCCAGGAGAGAGGCGCGGGCCGGGCCCGTGAGAACCAGTCCCGCCGCCGGCGCTCGGCGTCCATGCCACGGAAGGCCGCGCGTCCGGGTCAGCGGGGGACACATGACCTCCCACGCGCGGGAGAGACCACCAGGAAGGACGCCACGACCCGACCCCGCACCGCCTCCCGCACCCAGCGCGTGCTTACCTGCCCGCCTCCTTCAGAACACACGCACTTCCGGGACGCGGAGATATGGCGTCATGACGCACGAAGCTTGTCGGCCAATAGGAAGCCGCACAGGACGTGGGCGAGGGGAGGCCCAGTCCCGCCCACTTTCACGAGGCTCAGCTAGCTGCTCGGCTGCTCGGCTGTTCCGCTGCTCGGCTGCTCGGCTGCTCGGCTGCCTGGTTACTCGGCTGCCCCGCTGCTCGGCTGCGGACGGTGCCCCCGGAAGGAAGGAGCGAGAATCAGCCCCCAGAATCAGACTCAGGCTGCACACGCATAATGGCTCCAGCTGCTGCAGGTGGAGGTTGGGGTCCCCTGCCCTGAGTGTAACCCGCTGCAGGACCCCCGCAGCAGGACACCAACTTCAGTCCTTTGCACGGGGGCGAGGCGTTCCATGAACTCTTCCAGTGTGAACTCGTAATAACTACTGCTGTAATAATAACTTTCCCCAAGTTTCTCTTGAGTGTTTCCGGCTTTCCTCTTAGAGGACACTGGTTTCAGAAGCTGCAGGGAGCCTTACCAGCCGGACATCCAAACAGCATCCTCGATCCCTCCCAGCTGTCTGCTGTTCGCTCCATTCCGCAACACACTGGAATGAGATGCCAATCAATTTGACAAGTAGACGACACGGATAAGTTGTATTACAAGGATAGAGTGAGAATGTGGGAGAATAAAAATTTTAAATGGAAATACTTTTATTTAAGCAAATTTGTTCAGCAAACGTCCCATATGGAAAGCTTCAGGCCTTCATAGTCTCCGTGAGCATGTGTATCACACTCTCCTCTTGCGCCTGGAATAATTGTAAAACAAGCATGAGATAAACATGACAAGATCAACCTATGGACTAATATCCCATCTCAATTCGAAACAAAAACATTAGCAAAGCTAATTCCACAGTAGAGTTTATCATTTTAAATTTGGGCTTATCCCAGATGCAAGGAATACGAGTTTTATCTAATGGTCAGAAAACAGTCAGGGGACTGAGTGGGCAAAGGTTCTGGGCAATCTGAGTTCCAAATCCAGAGACTACATGGTAGAAAGAGTGAAGTGACCTCTGAAAGCTACTTTTTGGTGCACACACACACACACACACACACACACACAAAGATGCATGTGGTGACCTGCCAACATGTGGTATCAATCTCAATATTTTTCAAATAAAAACATAAATAAAAATGTTTTTAAAACATTCAATATAATCACTATATTCACACACTGAAAAAGAAAAATATCATCATCCCCCCCCCAAAAAAAAGGACTTAAAATTCAACACTCCCCAAGTGCTCTCAGAAGGAACCTATGGCTGTGAACTCATTTTCGACTTTTGATCTTCAGAAACCCAGGAGAAAAAATTTGCCTGGTTTTAAGTCACTGCATTTTGGGGAAATGCATGTATGTCATCTCCTCTCTCTGTTTAATCTTCACTTCTCTTAGCGTGGCACTGTCCTGGCCCAGCCTCATGGTGCTGAGCCCCAGCCCTCTTCCAAGCCTCTAACTCATCACTGAGATTACTTTCTGGAAAACAAAAGCACGCTTATGAAATCCCCTACTTCAAGAAGTCTTTGACATCACTATTAGGGTTCGTATTCAATCTAGTGCCATAAAGTTCCATCCTGCACGCTTTGGTCTGTGGGGATCCCCTTACTCAGATCCCTGATGAGTATCAATTATGGGTGAGAATGTTTAAATACAAACTTAACTCTTTATGTGAGCCAGGAAAAGATCTTACCTTAACCATGTGTATCATGGAAGTGAGCATGCTCCTAAGTTTTCCCCAGAATTTGGAAGTTCAGTACACAAAAACCTCTGTACATGGCTTCAGGGAGTAGGCAGATGGAAGAAAAAAAAACCCTGGAAAGTTCCAGCACAAAGCAAGAGACAATTTTTACACATAACAAAGCTTAGATTTTTAATTATTTTCACTTACGGAATCACAGGTATTAAGTACCTTCACATTGTTGGACAATGAATGCCAGTATTAATCTCCAAAATTTTCATAATCTGCACCTATTAAACAACTATCCCTCTCCCTCAAGTCTGTGGCAACCACTGTTAGAATGTCTTTTTCTGGGGCTGGAGAGGTGGCTCAGGGTTTAAGCCTCTGCCTTGCAGGCGGAAGGTTCGGATCCCAGATCTCACGTATAGATGCCAGGCGGAAGTGCGGGGGGGGGGGGCTGTGCTTCTGGTCCTGGTAGGATGGAGCCTGTGAATCCCGGGGCAGAAGGAGGTGGAGGCGTCCATGGTGGTTCACGAATTCGTCCGTGGTTCTACACATACACACACACACAGACACACACGCGCACATGCACATACGCATATGCACACAGTTGAATAAATAATAATAAAAAAATTTTTTAAAAAAAGAATGTCTTTTTCTGGGGGGGGTGTCTTTGAAGCTTTTATACACATCCAATGAATTTATAAATGTTCTCATCCCCTACTACCTACCTTTACCCCATCCTATTGCAACCCACTTTTTCAGCCTGTCTCCCTCCTGCTCCCACATCCCCCTGTGTGTGGTGCATTGGGCTTCATTTGAGATGCCTGCTTTGGCAGGGCCTGGCCACCCACTGGGGCATGAGTGACCCCATACTACCCGGTATGTCTCTTTTCTGGCACAAGACCCAAATAGTCTTTTGGAGTGGGACTTTTCTCTTGAGATCCTGCCTCCTCTTGGGGGGAATGTTGATAGGCCAGCTATGGTGGAGGACTAGAAGGTTGACATATTGCATTGAACTCTAGGTTGTGGCAGCCCTGATAGGAATGGAGGTTACAGTCTGGCACTACCTCTCCCCACCCTTAGGCTCTTATATTCCTATCACCTCTTCTGGAAGGTCCTTTGATCCTTGAGATTTAGGGGGGGGTTAGATATCCTGATTAGGGCCCAGCTGTCCCTGGTCAACAAAGCAGAGACGTTAGCTACAACTGCCTCAGCCTTGGGCGCATTCTCTGCTTTGTCCTCCCTCTAGTTTTCGCACTTGTGATTTGATTTCAATGACAAAATATGGCTGAACAGAGAGATGCCCCACTAAAGGGCAGAGGGACAGCTTGCTGATCAGTGCTCTCTGCTTACACTGGACCCTTCCTTTAAGGCTCAGCCCCCCAAATTCCCTCTCTTTCTGGAAGCACCCACATCTCCATCTATGCCAACATTTACTTCTATACAGCAAGAGAGAAGGCAGAGTAATTCTTTCCATGATGCTATGAATTTATAGGAAAAGTGAATTGAGGGAGTATTTAGATAAGTCAGAGAAAGCATAATAATCTTGACCTGATGTTAATATTCTGTAATTTAGGGGTGATGTTTGCTGTCTCCTCAAGCCCCTCCTCTCCCTGTGTTTTCTTTGTAAGTGACCGGAGGTAATTTGTTGGAAGGAACAAGTTCAGTCTCCGAATGTGTGCTTTTCCTTTGAAGCAACAAACAATACCTGTTTGAAAAAGTCATTCTCTACTTTTGTTCTCATAAAAGTTTAATAGAAGCCAACTAAAGTTTAAGACCTCCCAGAGGACAAATAAAGATATTTCTCAGCAAATGTAGGATCGAAATTTCATTGGTGCTGGGAGATTTTACACACAAATGCAATTTTATTTTACATTTAAAAGAGGTAAGTAAATAGACGAATCAATTTTAGTTGCTCTGAAATTTCCTACTGGGTCATTAATTTTAAAAGATGGGACTTGGAGGACAGTTACAAGAATGGGAGCCCAAGGGTAAAGGCTGAGAATAATCACCTTCAAAATTTTGAGTTATCAGCAGCCTAGGATCAGAGCTGAGAGAGTCACACTTGGTTTCCCTGCGCTCGTCACTGTTAACATTTTCCACTTAAATGTGGGCTCATGTGGAATTACTTGCCACAAAAACAGAAACTCTCTTGCCTCCTTGGAGCAAATACCTCCTCTGTGTGCTGACTACGAGCGAAGATCCTGACAACCCGGAGCTTGCTAAACAAACCCTTGACCTCACATCTGCGCCTGGGATTCAGGATGGGAGAAGATGCACCTCCACCATCTTTGCGGGGAAAACAGAGACACAAGCATCACGGTCAATGCAGCATCGACCAAGCAAAAGAAGCGAATGGATCCTGAAGGAAGCCACGAGGGAGGAGGGCGCGCCCTGGGCTGGAGGACATTCTCAATCTTCCACCCATGTGACCAAGCAGACAAAGCACTCCAGTCACACAGTTCTTATCCCCTCTGAAAATAGCTGCTATTCATGAACTGAAGGCCCTACCATCCTGAGCAGCAAGAATTTGGGGAGTGTCACAAAGCAGTTGTGGTCTAAGTCTCAGGTTGCCCCTCTATATAATGGGTTTCCAGAGCTACAGCATAGCACACACAGACAAACCAACATTATTAGGCTCCCGATAGTTCTCTTGAGGGGCGTAGAATGGTGCTTCTCAAAATAAAGCAAGGCTAACGATGTAACTTTAGTGAGTTTTCACCCAGTCTGGCTGATTGCCCATATCTGGCTGTCAGGAAAAAGAACTGGTCACTGAATAAAGAACTAGAAAGGTTTGACCTTCTGAGAGTCTCCACTGAATAAGGACGTGCCCTCAGCTTAGCAACACATGACACCAATTTTTTTTCCAAGAACAACCTGGGATTCTGTTTGAATTTTGTGTTTCCAGGGATAGTTTCATTGACATATTATTTGTCAAAAGATTCACTGCAAATGCATAACTCACCATGATCTTAGTGAATTTGCTGGGCTGCCGTCACCTCCCACAGGATGGAAGGTTTTCATTACCCAGAGACGCCTGCGGCCTTCACGACGTGATTGTGTATTCTACAGCAGTAGCTAAGACACCTACCACTCAAAGAAAATCCCTTCTATCAGTCTTCAGCTAACCAAAAATGAGATCATAAAGTGTGTGTATGTGCGCGTGCATGTGTGTGTATGTAAATACATTGTGCTTATATTAAACATTTTCCTATAATACCCAGTTACTGAAAGTTCTTAATAAAGCCAGATATGGTGTTAAATGCCTATAATCCTAGAGGTTGGGAAGCAGAATCAGAAAAATTAGGAGTTCAGGGTCACCTTTGGCTACACAGCAAACTTGAAGAATCTGAGAATAAATGAGACCCTGATTTTTTAAGTTAATATGGTATTTAATAGTTAAAACTAATAAAATAGTTAATAGCTTAAAATTGTTCCATAAACACCTATTTTATTATCCACAGGAGTCAAGCTTGAAAAGTTATATTCTCCTCTGAACTATCCTTATGTTACTTTTACTATTAAAAGTAAAGCTACAAACAAATTTGACCCTCTTTTATATAATTGTTGGCCCACACATCACAATAAACTCTTGCAGCCAAAGCTCAAAGAGGAGCCACTGAATCCTGTGTCCCGCGGTGTGACCGTTCAGGTTTCTCCTATGTTGTTGGTTAAACGAAACCATTTTGCTTCTTAAGGAATCGGGCTGATTTAACTTTTAAGAAAATAATCTTGTGAGTTCTTCTAGAATGTTCTAATATAATATATTTAGATATTTTCACTATGTTTTGTTCATGTATGTGTATATAGGAGTATGTGCCTGTACAGAGGGTGTTTACATGTGAGTGAGTGTGCTTGTGTGCAGGAATATATAAATGTACACAGGAGCATGTGTGCCTGTGGAGGCCCAAGGGTAATATCAGGAATCATCCTCCATCACTCTTCCATCTTATAGTTGTGAGCCTCTAATTAAATCTAGTATACCCTATTAGGGCTAGTCTGGCTAATCAGCTTGCTCTGGGGATTCTCAAACTCCGGCTTCCAGAGCTAGAATTATAGACAGGCCGCCATACCCACCTGGCATTTTTTTATGTAAGATCAGGGGATGTGAACTTAGGTCTCTTTGCTTTCAGGGCTTTAACTGCTGAGTCATCTCCCCAGACCTAGACATTTATATCTTATCTTAAAGAACAAAAATGATGTCATGAAATATAAACTTGGCAAATTCCCACCTCTCTTCACTTCTTTGTCACTTACATGAAAACATGGGGGAAAAACAGTCACATGATTAGTGTTTTTTTATTAGCATAGTTAGCTAAAATAATGAATGAATGAATGAATGAATAAAATCTTATGCTAGGAAAAAGGCTACTCAGGGGAATAGCCAGATCTACCTTTCTAAATACCTTACAGCCTCTGACAGAAAGCTTAGCTGAACTCAAAATACCACTGAGTAAACACAGTTAAGAAATATAAGGGATTAGAGAAGCCTTTTAATCTACAAATTACTGCCCTCCTGGTCATTAAGAAGTTTTTTCAGCTTTTTTAGTGATGTGTATGCTCCATCTAAAATTAGTTATGCAGGACTTTGAAGAGTCGTCCAGATGGCCTGAGCTCCTGAGCGCTCCTGGGCGCCTACCGCGAAGCGATGGATGCCCCCAAGCCTCGCAGCGAAGAAATGGATGCCCGCCGTTCCTCTTTCACTTCCTCTTTCCCCAAGGAAAACACATTTCTCAGGTCATCAAGCAGTAATTGATCTGGTTTCATTTGGGCAACTGTTTCAAACGGTTACCTTAGAAACCCTAAGAACATGTACTATACTTTGTACCATGGAAACGCTGAGCTTGGGTGGAAGTTTTTTTCAGAAGACCCATCATCAAAATCACTCACACCTGGCAAACAGAAACACCCATCTAGCTTCCTCAGTGGTCCCTCTGGGTCTGCTTTGAGGAAACCTCTGCCCCTCTGCTCCCCAAGGCTGCCATGCTGCTTCTCTAGAGATAAAGGATCAGTGTGTCTCTATGGCTAAGCCTGCATTGGTCCTTACAGAGGCAGCTACTAGTGCATAGCTCAAGCATGCATACCTCAAGAGCGTGCACGGCTCTGGTGTCCTCTCACCCTAAGGCAAAACCAAAAATGTAATAATAATAATAATTAATAATAATAATAGTAAAGAAAAATCCGCTAGTCACATGACTTGAAATTTCCCAGAGTGGAGGCTGGGGAGATGACTCGGGTTAAAGTTTTTGCTTTGAGATCCCCCAGATCCCATGTTAAAAAAAAAAAAAAAAAGCCAGGCAGTAGCCTGTAATATTGGCCCTGGAAGGCAGAGCTTAGGAACAAAGCAGTAAAGATAGAACAATCCATCATGATTCCCCATGTCACCCTTGGGCTTCCATGGGCACACATACTCAAGTGCTTTCTGGTACACATGCCCACACACACATACAAGAAGGAAGGAAGAAAGGAAGGAAGGAAGGAAGGAAGGAAGGAAGGAAGACAAAGAGAAAGAAAGAGAGAGAGAAAGAGAGAGAGAAAGAAGAAAAGAAAGAAAGAAAGAAAGAAAGAAAGAGAGAAAGAAAGAGAGAGAAAGAGAGAAAAAGAAAGAAAGAAAGAAAGAGAAAGAAAAAGAAAGAAAGAAAGAAAGAAAGAAAGAAAGAAAGAAAGAAAGAAAGAAAGAAAGAAAGAAAGAAAGAAAGAAGAAAGAAGTCAGTCACACTAAACACACAGAAAGGTGCAGGAAAAGCTAAGCAGATTTGCTTCAAGGGAAATACTCAAGCAAAGTACCTGCGGCTGTCAGAGTTGGGTCAGGATAGACCCTAGCAACTTACCACCCCCAGACCCTATTCCACAATGGTATTTTACTTCAGGGTGCAAGTGTGCTAACAAAGCAGTAGTAGAAGGTCAAGGGGCTGAGAACAGCACTCATGATCAGGGAGCTGACCAGCCCCGAGGCCCTGTGACTGGTCGAGTCATGCATGTAAGTGTCAGTCCATTGATCAAGCACCCTCAAATATCTCCCAAAGACCAGGGTCTCTGCTAGAGTCTGAAACAGCAGACCAGAGAGGAAGCATTTGGATTTTGTGGACAAGAGGGGTGCTTTGGTCTCACAGCAGCATGGTTGTTGGGGGCGGGGGAAGGTCCAGTGTGGCTCCTCCACAACCAGATGCTTTCAGAGCCATCAGGCAACCTTCTCATTGCAAGAAAAAAAGTTGCCTGTGACTTGCAAAGCATTACACATGTGATGTGATGAAAGAGTGGGGAACTGCCTCAAAGTCAGTGCACCCAAGATAAGGCTCACTTGCATTGCCTGGCCAGCCTCTCTCGCCGCTGGCCGTCTCAGTTCTCAAAAAGAGAGAATGAAATGCTTGACTCCTTGCCAGCCGGTGAGTACCAACAGACACCTTGGTCTGTGACAGGGCTAGAGCCAAACCCATGCACCCACCGCTTATGATTTCCTTACGCAATGGGGTAGAAAAAAAGAAAAGTAGTGAATTGTAAAAGTACAGAAGATATTTAGGCTAGAAAAGGGGAAACAAGACACCTTGTAACTCTGTTCTGAGCAGAGACAGAACTGATACTGTTTGTCTCAACTGGCACTAGAACCTGGCTCTGTAGATTCAAAGTATAATGTTCTTATTTTTTCTTTTTTTTTTTTAAAGGTTGGTTCAATATCAGATGTGTTCACTGGTGCCAAGGTGAGTCCTATTAAATTAACACCTGTCACTTTGTCCGTGATTCTGGGAAAAAAGGTATTTATTTTTTGTTGTTTCAAATATTTCATGACATTAAAATGAGAACATAGATGGTGTCAATATTTCTTAGAAAACATGCGAGTTTAAAAAGTAGAGTGCAGTGTATAAATAAAATGTGGGGGAAAAACTTCAGAGTTAATGTAAAAAGTTTCAAATTAAAAACCAGCAACAAAAAGGAAATGATGCGGTCAGATAGCCGAAGGTATTCTATTTGTGTTTCTGCAGAGAGTTCTTAGATGCCCAGCATTTTAAAAAAAATTAAATATTTTTAAAAATATTTTATTCCATTGCATTTTTTTATTATTTAGTGTGTGAGAGAAAGTCGTTTCTGCCTAGCATTTTTTACGTGGGATCCAGGATCTGAACTAAGGTCGTTCTGCTTGCAAGGCAGAGTCTTTCTTAACCCCTGAGCCATTTCTCCAGCCCCCAGAACTTTTTTACTTAAAAAATGTACAAAAAAAGGAAAACATCACACTTGGCTTTATGCTTACTTAGTTTAAATAGTTACCCAAAGCAAGGAAACTGTGCTTCTATATACAGGCAGGAATGGATGGGAAGGAACCAAAATAAAGAGGGCAGAGAGAAAGAAAGAAAAAAATGAAAATTTGATCAAATTAGTTGCGATCCTCCACATTCCATTATCTGTTATAATTTTACTTCTTGTTACTGTGTTCTTTTTAACAGTCATAAGCTGATAAATTCATCTGTACGGCTGCTTATTGCCAGTTTGCATTTTGAAGCAGTGTTCTTTACTAAGCTTTGGAACTCAAAATCACCTCATTTGTTTACATTGCTTGAAGTGCTGTGTGAGGTGAAGGAGTGTTTAGCTGAGGCACCCAGGAACGAAGCTAGCTAGGTGCTCCCCACCGTGTCCCGCGGTTCATCTAAGCGATCCTTTTGCTCAAGTTGAGCAAACACCGCTTGGTGTATCGAGAAGGCGTGTTGACCGTCCCTGCCATCCACGGGGCCAAGCACAGCAAGGCACTGGACTTGACCATGTTCTAGGCGCTGGGGCTGTGACGGGAAACCCGGATGCGACTGGCAGATGTGCTCCTTGGCTTCTACTGTTGAGCACCTGTGGAGTCGAGGGGCTTATCCAGAGACAGGTAGGCCTCTTGGGTGACCCTTGAGCGCCACTTGAGCTTGGTGGCATGTATTTTATCATTGGGATGCCCAACATAAACATCTCAGTGCACTGTCTAAATACCCAGGGTGGTAACTGTTTCCCTTCTCCCAGGACCGATGGGCTTTTTAAGTGGGTGACCGCAGCTTGAACCCATTAATTCAGAAAATTAATCAGAAATCCATTAGTGGTAAGAAAAGCCATGTTCAGGAGTCATCCTTATTAGCTATTCATCTTTTATGGGTGTGTCTGGTTTTTCTCTGGGTGATGACACAGTTACCTAATGAAACATATCTTTTAGTTCATGTATTCATTCTTTTTTCCCAAGAAATGAGTGCGAGGGCTGATTATAGTATATATTATTAAAAGAAAAAAAAGGCAAATTCTTTCCTCTTAGATTCTGACAGAACACAAATCTTCCCACTAACCTTTAATTTTTGTAAGCAAGGGCGACTTTGGAATTAGGCTCTACCGTAGGTAACTTGAAAATAGGGCTACAAATACAATTTTGGTTCTAAAATGAATGCCTTAGGCAGAAAAATATACTGGAAAGAAAGAAAGGGAAAATTTTATGTCTGAATTTCAACAGAATTTGACTGATTCTCAAGAACACTGGGGAAGTCCACCAGCAATGGCTAAAACCCTCGTCAACTCACATTCTAGAAACATTTGTCAAAAAGAAATTGTCCCGTTCTCTTCTAAATTGTGAAGAGACTAACACCCACCTGAAGTTTGATTCTCAAAGGGTATTCAAGCAATTTTAAGTTCACTTGCTAAAACGTGACATGAGCAAGTCCCTTGTGATTCTTCTCCAAGACTTCTGGCAGATTATGGATGGGCAGCCTGCATTTGCTTTATTCTGTTTAATGTTCAATGTCTCTTAAAATTTAATGTTTTTCTTTTGGATTTTAATTGATAGGCAGGAGAAAAATATGTTGACTGTATTGTCAGTTTAAAGTTATAGAAATAATTTAAGCTCACTGTATGGACTATATTTTTAATATAAGGAAACATTCTTTAGTGGATGATAGTATAACTCTGGATTGACAACATGGATCAAAAAGACTTGATTCTCTTCACTCCCCGCCTCAGGTGGGGACAATTGCCCCAGCAAAATTCCCATTTACTTTAATTAAGGTGCCTCAGACCAGGGTTGGGGCGCTTAAAGAAACCATGAGCAGAATCTTAAGAAACGCAGAGTCAGATGTTGAGGCTCAAATAATGCTCAGTCTCATATGAAACTTACCTGATTTCTTTAAAAATCACACTTAGATTCCTTTTTGAACCCCATGCTGCTAGTAGAACAACTGACTTTCTTTTGGGGATGTCATTTGTAGAACAGAAAATATGACAGTGAGATTTGAAAAGGCGTCTTGCTATTTATGGCAAAAAAAAAAAAAAAACCTCGATCAAACATTTTTGAGCCATTCAGTTTGAAAAAGAATTCTATTTTCAGCAGCTATAACATCAGAATACATAGCAGATTCGAGGGGGCACACTTTACTTAAGTAAAGTATGCAGTTATTCCCCCCCACATTGTCAATGGTATCATCATTTACTTCAACAATCTAATTGCAATGGACGAATATGTTTATTATTTTTACAAGCTTCGTTCTAATACACTTCTTATTTTGTCAGTCAATAAAAGTCACTGGGGAATATGAATCGTAAAGGATTTTTTTTCTGACCCACAATTCCTATTAATGACAGACAATTGGTTTAATGGGGACTTACTTAAAATCATTCAGGAAATGCTGATATTTTGACATTGCTTTCATAATATGAAGAGGCAGCTATCTTTGTTGTCACTAAGGATATTTTTATCTGAGCTTTTCAGGCTTAGTAGATTACAAATGTTTTCCTTCAACTCATTAAAATTCCAGGTTGTAAATTCAGAAAAACATTATGGCGCCTACCTCTGCTACCATCATAGTTGGGATAAGAATTCTTTCATTATCTGGTGTACAGCTGTCATAGAAAAAGAAGTGGGATTATGTATTTTGAAAACTGATGTAATTATGATTAGTAATACTCAAGTTTACTTGAAAAAGAAATGGAATGATTTCTCATGCTGTTTATCACCTACTTATTAGGTTTGTTTTTCTAACCTACTTAATGACAGTTAGTTAAATAAGAAGTCATGAGTTAAAATGAGATTAAAAAAAAGCAAGTGTGTTTGGTGCTATATATTTAGTTGCTTTTATGTAGAAGCTTTACATTTAATGGAGGTTTCCCTGTGGCTCTACTGGAATTATACTTGAGAAATACTAAGCCATTTAGGTAATTGTAATGGAAAACTAGGTCTTATGTATTTATTCATTCACTTATTTTGACAGTGGCCCTACTGGAATTATATTTGAGAAATACTAAGCCATTTAGGTAATTGTAATGGAAAACTAGGTCTTATGTATTTATTCATTCACTTATTTTGACAGTGGCCCTACTGGAATTATATTTGAGAAATACTAAGCCATTTAGGTAATCGTAATGGAAAACTAGGTCTTACGTACTTATTCATTCACTTATTTTGACAGTGCTGGGATTCAAACCCAGGGACTCACAAATGCTATGCAATCACTTTCCCACTGAGCTCCACTCCATCCCTATCCAGTCATTTTAATTACTACCTAGCTGGAAGAGTCTAGGTTCTGCTGTCTGAAGATCTGAGCTAGGGTCCAAATTCCATTGCTTAGCAGCTATTGGCTTTTTATTTGACCTTCAGATACATTTCCTTCATGACTGTGTGTGATATACATAGAAACAACTACGAATATCAACCATACATGATGTATACTGAACTCCTTGTTGAGAGATGGTAGGAAGAACTGCTTCAAATAAAAAAAAAAAAGAGGAAAATTTGAGAGGAGTCTGCCACAGGTAGAAACCATGTATACTAGTTGTCCTTCCAGTTTAGCCCCTGTAAAAAAGTACCCTTCAAAACTCACAGGGGAGAAAGTAGATTTCAAACCTCATTTCCAGCAGGAGATCGGGGTGTCCTTCTTGGACATGCACAGCAAGGGTGAGAATCCCCTGTGTTTCTACAGGAACTTAGACTAACTTTCCCACTCTCCATCCATTCTTCTTGCACAATTGTCTCATATAGGTGAAAATATTTTTATGCTTCTCAGGCACATGTTTCTCTATTCTTTCCTGACATGTTTCCATCTGGGTTCTTATGAGGAAAATTAGCTTTTCCTAAACCCAAAGTAGGACAATTTACCCTAGGTGGGTAATTACAATGTTTATGTTTCCCATAGTATGGATTGTTATAGATCTAAGTTTCTTGTCACATTGACTTGTGTGTGTGTGTGTGTGTGTGTGTGTGTGTGTGTGTGTACAAAAGAGCACTTGAGTACTTGAGTCTGTGTGCCTATGCGAACCTAAGAGTGACATCAGGCTTCATCCTGGATTGCTTTACCTCCTTATAGCTTTGCTCTGGGCTTTCCCAGGTTCTGCTTTTCAGGGCTAGAGTTGCAGGTCATTGTCATTTCCAGCCTTCATTTTAATGTGGATTTTGGGGATTTGAACTCAGGTCTTTTTGCTTGTGAGACAAAGGCTTTAGCCCCTGAGCCATTTCTCCAGCTCCAGTGTCACATTGACTTGTAGGAGAGCTGTGCTGGAAATTGAACTGAGGACCTCAAACATGAGCTGTACTCGCCAGCTATGCCTGTAGCTCATCACTCACATTTATGTACCATTAATTAAAATGGCAATGTTTATTTTTTTAAATAACTGTCCAGAACCTTTCCTGTTGGAAGGCCTGCTCTGGTCTCACAGTATAGATCCTTGCCTTCTTCTCTTCCCACTCTGCACACTCAGTGGGTAAATTCTACCAGGAAATACCTATCTTCTTTTCTGTACAGTATGAATTCTACTTCACTTTTTAGGAGTCAAATCAGAAACCTCTTGTGCCCAAGCTCACCACATGCAGGCAGTTTCTTTGCTTTGTATTTCACTCAGCCCTACAACCTATGGATCTGTGGTCCCAGAGGAAAGTCTAACATGTTTATGTTTCTAATGTGCAACAAACAGATCTTAAATACTTGCTAACTGGCCAAACATCTGCACCTTCTGCTAGAAAGAGGTTGACAGCTTTTCTTGAAAATGGTGGCAGAATGATCTGAATTTTCACGTTTCATGTTTCCTGCAGGATCTGACACCATGGTGCCAATGTTACTGATTCTTTTGGGGACTACCAGTGACATTGCAAGCAGATTTGTCTCCCAATGCAAAGTGTAAGAACTTGCTACTCTATTCAGTAGTGTTTCTCTTTTGAAAGCACACTAGAATAGAATATAAGATAGTTTGCTCTTAGATAAATTCTGTGGAAATTTTCATACAAGAGAACACATATCCTCTCGGGAATATAAAGTCAGATATATCTGTATATGAAATGTGTATTTCATAGTGAAAGATCCATTTCTAAGTATGGCATGGACCCCCTGGACCGAAGATTGGCAGTGGCAGTCACGTGAAGGACATCCTTCCACATTAAGGATTGCTTAGAAGTTACATGATAAGTGTCGAGACACTTCTATCTTTTCCTGAAACTTCTTGATTTAAGGGTTTGGTGTGATATCAGAGTCTGAGAAAGAAAGACTGGTAAGAGCACTAAGCACTATGTAGTAGAACTCTTTAAAGGCTTTATTATATCTCTGTACTGCCAAGAACATTAGCCCTGTCTACATATGATTGTAGAACACATGAAATTGTTCTAACCAATAGCATTGGTTAACTATGGTAAGGAACTTTTCATTGTAGTTCATTAATGTACATTGAATAACCACAGTGACCAATGGCTGACATATGAATGGTGAACAACAAACCAAACTGGAAACACTTCTGTTTCCAGTGCAGAGTCATAGTTGGCTTTTCAAAGTTAATGGAAAATTCTGGTAATCTATGAATAAATGAAGGATCATAATATGTATACAGTATTACCCTGGTTTGGGCAGGAAAAATTAAAAGGTTGTATAAATATATACCCCCAAAAATATAGCAAATAGAACATATTAGGAATCCTAAAAATTTTCTTCATTTTGCTTGCTGAGCTTTATAAAAATTTCTTCTGTGATCTGCACTGATTTTTAAGTAAATGAAATCTTTCCTCTTGAAAGCAATACTTTCTTTGCACTCAAATACTTTGGCTATGATTCATAATAGTAAATAAGCTTATTTTATGCCATGAGCCACAGCACATGGAGGCACATTCATGCAGTGGAAACCACATGCACACGAAGCAGCTGTTATTATGTTGGTGGTACCCTGGGATCTTCTATTATGCTACTATGAAATGAAGGAGGTAATTGCAACCAAATAAATTGTTATTACATCCCATCCACTGATAACAATGCACATTTTGAAAGCTATAGCTGTAATGAATAACAATATGGAAAGATGCTCACATTTCAATAAAAAAAACTAAGAAGTTGCAGGTAAACATGTGGATAAAGTAAAAAAAAAAAAGAAAAGATGAGCTAACCATGAATTTTTAAAAAATCTTCAACCAATTGCTTTTTAAGTACTATATATTCTAATTCACCTTAATAGGCCAGTGTGTCATATGATAGAATAGTTTTAAATATTTAAAAGGCTGTGAATATGTTCAGTGGTAGGACATCTGCCTCTTACTCACTGGTCCTGAGTTGGATCTTTAATACCATGTACAAAGGAGCCCTCTATGTTCTCTAGAATACTATATTTCTTATATTTTTTTCCTTTCTTTCAATCAGCAGTTTTGGTTTTACCGCCCGTCAATTTCACCATTAAAGTTACCAGAATAGCTCAAGTTCTTTTACACTGGGAACCCAATCCTGACCAAGGGCAAAGGAATGCAGATCTAAGCTATCTCGTGAAGATACATGCACCATATGATGATGATGTAAGTGTGCATTCCCATAACCATCGTTAGAGTTAAATCTTCATTTGTGCTGCATTTTTCTATACCAAATGAGATTTTCACGAAAGCAGGGAATAATGACTTAAGGTTCTCTTGTTGTATTAGAGCAGAAAGAGTCTTGAACCAGCCATGTGCTTATTCAATATGAAACAGCTTCACGGAAGGTTTTAGCTTGAGGGAACTCCCCTTAAAGAATATTGTCCTCTGAAGCACAATGATTAGACAGTACTTCAACATTTCATCTGAACTGGCAGTAAGAAGAGACAAGACTAGCTTTAGAAATCAGAAAGAGGGCAAAGCACAGAGTCAGGAAATCCACGTTCAAAGTCAGGTTCATTCACTCCTGTCTTCTCGGCCTTGGACCAACCACATAACTCGTGCAGTCTGGGGTTTGCTACAAGGGTGTGTTAATGCCCTGGCTACTACCAGGTGTGAAATAAATTTGAAATTTTAGGGAATTTTCAGTTAAAATAGTCCTGGAGAGGACAGAAATTCTAGAGATGTGAGTCAAAGGGCACTTGAGCCTTATGCCCCTGTCACAAGAGGAAAATGTTCCTGTATCATTGAGAAATCATTATTACAATGCTGTGTTTTTCTTTCTTTTTTCCTATCAAAATCACTTCATGGTATTTTATGTGTCATTTCAAAAGTGGAAGGAAAGTTCTGTTTGATTTAAAGAAAATATCTTTTTTCAAATGTTTTTCCTTTGTCACGTGTCATGACTGATAGATTTTATTTTCAGTACGAAACCAGGAGGACTGAAAGCAAATGTGTGGCACCCCTTCATGAAGGTTTTTCAGCCAGCGTGCAGACCGTCCTGCGTAGCAATGGCTCACTCCTGGCCAGCAGCTGGGTTTCCGCCAAGCTTAAAGCCCCACCAGGTAGGGGAGACACAGAATGTCTAATCTTGTGTTTTAGACTTTGCAAAATGGAAAAGAATAAAAAAAAGATAACACTTCTTGCCCTTGTTGAGCTAAGGATCACTTCCTGTCAGTCCTCTTCCACATCATCTCACCAAGGCTAGTTCAGCTGTTCTGGATCCACCTGTACATCCCTCCACGGACACCAATTGCATGGTCACTGGTCCCTGGAAGTTGGTGTTGCTGATATACAGATGCACTGACACTTCTAATACACACACGCGTGCACACACACGCACACGCAGATCCTGGAAAACAAGAATGTAACAAATCAGTGTTGAGTTGGCTCTGTCTCACCCTTAGACTGTGTTCCAAGTCATTCTCTTGTCCACGTCATGAGACAAGAAGACTCTGTCTCCTGTGTTAACTTTCTCTCCCTATGACAAATATATAAGATAATCAATTGATTTTGGACCATTGCTCCAAAGATTCTGATTCATGATCCATTAAGCTGTTCCCCATCCCTGCTTTCAGATTAGTTGGTGAGGCAGAACATCATGGTGGAAGTGTCCTAGAGTCACAGAGGGAAACTGTGAAGCAAGGGAGAGGAAGGAAAAAGGGCAAAGTTCTCATTGTTCCTTTGGAGGACATGTCCCCAGTGACTAGCAGGTTTCCCCGTAGGTCTCAACTCACAGCCTTTAATTGATGGACTTTGGGACAAACTTAAACAAAGCTCTTGAAATGTACTGGTGACAAAATAGATCAGCGAGAAGATTGGCACAAACCATCTAGATCTTCAGTATGTGGTAGTACAAATGCACAAACACATGCACACATGCACAAACACACATGTACACATGGCTACTCACACACACAAACACACACACACACACACACACACACACACACACACACACACACACACACACATACACCCAGCCCTCTGCATCCACATAAACCAACTTTATGAATTCAATCAAATGGGCCGAAAGCACTTTAAGACCTTAACCTTAAACAACATTGTGCATTAATGATTTATACTGCAGCTATATTATATATTCTAAGTAGTCTATAGTTGATTTAATGTATGCAGGAGGATGTGGATAGGTTTATACAGTACTACATCTTTTTATATGAGTCTTGAACATCTGCGGATGTTGTCATGGGGACAGTTCTGAAAGAAACATCACAGATCCACTGGGATGTCTCTATGTATATGAGTATGTATATATATATAATATGTGCATGATATAGATGTATGCATTGCATGACTTAAGTCTGTTTTCCATCTTTAGTTTCTTTTATATTCTCATCCTCTCCCTCTATCCCTTGAAAGACACTGAGAGACAATGATAAAAATTCATCTGTCTTGTAGCTGACTGGAACTAGAAATTCAAATCTCCATCTTTTAGGTCTCCCACTTTGCTGGAGTCCTCTGTGATGCCAGGCTTCAAATAATTTCTAGCTTCTTGAAGTAATCATGGCATGGCTACAGTTGCCACTGTATTCTGGGAAGCACAAGCATAATCTTGGGAAATACTGGTGGAAAGGAACACAAGGTTTCATTCAAAATCGCAGATTTGGGGCTGGCAAGATAACACAGCCAGTAAAATGCGCTGGAGGGCAACTCTGGAGACCTTAGTTCAATCCCTGGAACTCACGTGGTGGGAGGAGAGAACTGACTTCTCAAAGCTGTCCTCTGATTTCCACACAAATGCTTTGGCACAAACATGCTCTCTCTCTCTCTCTCTCTCTCTCTCTCTCTCTCTCTCTCTCTCTCTGTCTTTCCCCTTGTTTACTTGCTGTTCTTTCTGTCACTCATCTCTTTCTCAAGTAAGTAAGTAAGTAATAATAAATAAATAAATAATAAATAAATAGACAAATAATGCTAAAAACATCTCAGATTTCCTTTAAATTCTAGTGCAGGAGAGCTAACTTGACAAGCTAATGTGCACTGGCTCTCCGAGCGCAATACTACTATCTTGTGTTGCCAAAGCGCCTCTTCCGCAGAGCATCAGTGTGTGCAATTCATAGATGATGTGATCACAAACAACCTGTATAATTCAAGTTGGAAGGGGGTCTGGAGATCTTCCTTGTCCACCCTTTCATGTCAATTGGAAAAACTAGGATCCAAAGCTGGTGGGAGGTCAATGTCTCACAGATGTGACAAAGGCAGCATTAGAATCCGCAATCCCCAGGGTTTCTGACAACAAACTCTAGTCAGGAATACGTGACCTGCTCTTGCATGATCCCCATGATTCCATCCAAAGTAGTTAGAAAGCTTTTTGCTGTCAGAACCTGGGCTTCAAAATTGGTTTCATTCCTCTAATGAGTTAGCCTGGGGCAAGTCAGTTTCTAGAAGTAGGTGGCTGTGGTCACTCCCCTTTGGTAGCATCTCAAAAAAAAAAAAAGAGTCATGACAATGCTTTGCTCTTTTCATGTGCAAATACCTAGGTTTTCCTGGTACCTCAGCTGTGAATTTAACGTGCACCACAAACACCGTCCCACATGACTATACGCATGCAACGCCATACCAAGTTTCTCTTCGCTGCACCTGGCTTGCTGGCACAGATGCTCCTGAGGACACACAGTATTTCCTCTTCTATAGGTAGGTGTCTATTTTTAATCTATGCAAATGGCTGGTTTCTTCTTTTATAAAAACTCCTGGGTGTTCCGATGTAGGTACAGCTTTTGGACTGAAGAATGCCGAGAATACAGCCGAGATGCGCTGAAAAGAAATACTTCCTGCTGGTTTCCAAGGACGTTTATCCGCAGCAAAGGACTTGAGCCGCTTGTGGTGCGTGTGAACGGCTCCAGCAGGCGGGCAGTGATCAAACCCTTTGATCAGCTGTTCGCTCTGCATGCCATTGGTAAGACAGGTTTATTCCTGAAGTGCGAAAGCAGAATGCACAATCCGCCCCCAGTAGAAGACATGGGAAAGGTCTGATATCTTTCTAGTGTTAAGTAATCATCCAACCAGTGCTGGAAAACTAGCTGGATCAGGCTTCTCAATTTTAACCCCTCTGAAGAATTGGGGCCTGAATAAATTGATGTGATATGGGACTGTCCTTTTCATTGTGGGAGGTCTAGCAGTCTGTGTGTGCCCCCCTCCCCCCACCCATGAGGTAACAATGGTTCCTCCTGTTTAGTTTACCCAGCCTAGGTTGTGACTTAAACATGCTTGTGTGTGTGTAGCTTTGAAAGCAATGTTTTCCCAGGGCAAGAAGACTGGACCAGGGAAAGTGATGTCAATACTTTGACGTCATTCATTAGCTTTGATTGCTTTCACAGATTTTAACACAAAGGTCTTGTGATAGGTACATGGTTTCCACCCAGAACAGTTTTGATCCTTCTCCCACAGAGTGGGCCCTCTACCACCCAAAGACATCCAGGTTTGCCATCCCATCCTGAGACCCCTCTTCTAAAGCTAACGCCCCTGCAATCCTCATGTTTCCTCTCATGGGCTATACTCATCTCTCTGTGTTCTTGAGAATCTACCTCTTACCTATTTCCCTCAGCTGTGGATCTACTCTTTTACTTAATTTATCTACTCAATTCTCAAAACAAAAGATGCTTCCCCTTGTTATAGATATCTCTATTCATGAAGCTCACCAGGAGCCTTTTACATAGCGTTCCTGATCATTGACATCCAAGACTTCATTGTTGGGATGGTTATTAGCATGAGTTGAGGAACCGCCTGCCTGGCTCGTATGTTCGATACTAAGCTATTATGCAAATGGAGTAACTTCGTCTGGGACACATGCATCTCAAATGGCATATAATTGTCCAAAGAATCACAGGCTTTGCTAAAGAGGTTGTGCAATTCTCTTGAATATTATCTTTCTTAGCAACCTAAAACTGTTACTTTGTGAAAATAGGCAATAAAAGATACTGAAGGAAGCCCGGGACACAGCAATAGTATGAAAATGATATTGGCTTGGTACAGACTGCAAGGGAATTTCATTTTATTAGAGCCTCTTCCTAGAGTTACTAAGAGAAATAAGCATTATAATTTATTTTTTAAAAACATCTTTCCTCTTAGAGAAGCCAGCCGGCTTTGAAGCCAGAGCAGCTCATTATTCTTTAGTGGATGTGACTTACTAATTTTAAGATTTCAACCACATGAGACTTTCACCTAGAAATGTTTTCCACTCCTCTTACTTAATCATAAGACGATGGAGTAAGATCACAGAGGAAAGAACTTCACAGCTGGGAGTGCAGACATTTAGCTCAGCTTTCGGTTCTAGTCCCACAACAAAATAAATCAAAGCCAAATGAAATCCCTGAAATCCCTGAAGCCTAAAAAGAAGAGATGATTTGTCCAGAACTATATGCCTCCTGTGAAGTGGAGGCAGGTAGGTAGGTAGGTAGGTGGGAAAGGACCGTGTCTGATCCACAGTCGATTTATCGTGAACTCTTCTAACTTGGAAAGTTAAAAGGATGGTAAAGTACTTCTGGCAGTGGGCTCACTTTCACTTGGAGTCAGTACAACCATACCAAGAGCCTTCTGGGAAGCCATTGGCTTCCTGTGGTTGGGAGATGAGTTGATTGAATCTCAGTGGGCAAGATCTTGGCCAGAGTGTGTCTTAGAAATGCCTTGAGGAGTGGATGGATTGAAGTTGTGTGCCCTGATTATTGATTCTAAGAACTGTCACTCATCCCTCTTCTACCTAGATCAAGTAAATCCTCCAACTAATGTCACCACTGAGCTGGAAGGATCCTTTCTCTCTATCCGATGGAAGAAGCCACTTTCTGTCTTTCCCAAGCATTGTTTTGAATATGAAGTGAAAATTTGCAATACAAAGAATGGTTATTTGCAGGTAATTCTACAGATCATTCCAATATTTAAGGGCAGACATCCATTCAAGCAATGGTTTAAAAATAATCCACAGTGACTGCCCTGGGTATATTTAACTATTATCAAAGTTAACTTGCATCTATCCCAAGTAAGACAGATCCAAAGGACACTTAGGAGACATTGTTTTGCAAAAACATATCCTGGGTGAAGGTAACAGAAAGGATCAAATGAAAACACATTTACAGCTGATAAGAAGTTGATAAGAACACAAATGATTGGGACAAAAAGTAAGGCAAGTTTTCAAAAGGCTAGAAACAGAATTCCTATAAGATCCAATCACTTCATTTCTGGGAATACATACAAACAATTCAAAACAAATCTCAAAAAGATATCTGGATGTGTATGTTCACAGCTGCATTCCACACCACAGCCAGGAGAGCTGCAATCAGTAGATGAAAAGAGCCAGGTCGTGGTGCTAAGACACAGGTAATCTAGCACTTGGGAGGCTGAGACAAAAGAGTGATTCCAAGAGAGCTTGCCCTACACACAGCAAGACTCCGTCTCAGATAAATGAAACCCCCACAAAAAGTGAATGGAAAACAAAATGTATTCTGATATGTGCTACAACATGGATGAACCTGTAGAACACCAGGCAAAGGAAAGGAAGCTGGTCACATATCAAAGGGTGCATGACTCTTCTTTTAGGCAGTGTGACAGACTCAGAGACACAGAAAGCAGAATGATGGCTGCCAGGAGATGGAGGAAGGAGGAACGGCTGTGTAAGGGAGTTTGGTTTCATCGTTGTTGCTGAGTGCTGGGAATTCCCCCGGAATTCCTCCCGCATGCTAAGTCACATCCCAACCCAGAACTTCAGTTTTACAAGACGAAAGCTGTGCGATATACTGCACAATAATGGAAGGCCTGTCCACAGAGCTGATGTCAAGTCTATTTCGCCTTTTTACAGATTCTTTACAACTGTTATGTGACTCCCTTTCCCATTTTACATTAGACAAAAGATGACATAACAAAGCTACAGAAATAAAAATAGAGAAGTCAGAAGTCAAACTCAGGTCTCACTGATAAGAGGTAAATTTAATTAAACAATTATTTACAAGATGGTTTCTCAGAGGGAGATAAAAAGGGAAATAAGACCCTGTGTCTTCAGTCTGGAAAACATATAATTAATATGTCCTGTAACAATTTTGGGTGGCAAAGGGGAGAAGGAATAGAAAGAGATTCCAACCATGAAGAAGGTCCAATGTGGAGGTCCATTGATAAAAAGAAGCTAGCAGGAGGGACAGACTAAAGAAATACAAGTTTAGTAGCACCAAGGGCCTGGTGGCCAAGGGAACTATGGTTTAGCCTTAAGATGGGAGAACATTAGAACAGAGAGGTAGCTTAAAGTCAGAAGGAATGGGGAGAGAAGAAGACAGCCTGGTGGACATCCAAAGTGGGGGGTCTGAGGGTGGAGAGAGTGAGGTGCTACAGGTACAAATCTTTATGGCCTACAGACATTGTGGGAATTGTGGGAGGTGTTTGGGACCTAGGGTGGCGGGGAGGGAAAGAATGTCATGCTTAAGATACTCCTGTCTTGTCACTGGGGTAAAGAGGTCAGGCATGTGAGGAGATAAATTGGAAATGGATTAGGATAGCTCCTGGGGTCAATTCCTGATTCCAGGAATTATCATCCAGCCAGGGTGGAGGAGGCCTTCCCACACAGTAGAGCTTATGGCAAACACTACCGATTCTGTATCACCAGGGATAATAAATGGTAAATCACATTCCCTGTAGGCACCTCTCAGGCTGGTAATTGATATACAAATGAATGGGATGCAAAATGAGTCCTGCCCTGGTAGTCAGTCTTAGAGTTGTCCTATCATAGTAGAGACCACTGGAGGCAGAGAAAGGAGGGGGCACAACAACTTTCTGGGGGCTCTGCAGAGGAGAGATGATAGAATTTCTTAGGCACAGACGCTTGATGGGAGAAAGGGAGAAGGGTGTCTTACCCTAGCCTAGGCTTCTAGAAATACCCACAGAAAAAGATGTGCTTTCTTTGGTAACTTTCTGATTCATCCTTGACTGGTGCTTTTGCAAAATACAATGAAAATGATTGGCTTGGAAAGTCAAGTGTAGCTAGATGTTAAACCGTAAACCTACTGACCACACGACATTCTTAGGACATCATGACAATATGCAATGGCTTTCCACATTTCTATATAGTCCTCTAGCTATATGTGTTTATGTTATTGGAGGTCAGTAACTGACACTTCCTGACCCATACCAAAGAACCCCACAGGCAGAGTGGCTCTGTGAGATTTGTATTATAAAACGAAGGCACAGGTTTCTCTCCTTAAAACCGTGACCACAGCTATGAGAATCACTGAAGGCTTTTGCATGATAGAGGAATATTGGGTGGGGACCAGGAGGGCTGAGGATGTGTGCTGATAGTGGATGAGAGAGTCTAAGCAGAAGAGAAGCCAAAACAGGCCATGGTCATAATAGGCGCGAAGAGGGACAAACCATGTGACCTTGTTTAGGAATGTGGCTTAGTGGTATGGAAGGACACATTCATGGGCTGATGAGTCTTCCATCTGAACCATCCGTTTGGCCCAGACTAGATCAATCGCTTACATCTTCCAATTCACCACTCACACACTGTAGTTCCAAGATTGCTTTCTCCTGCAGGGTCATTGTCAACAAAATCACATGAAAGCAGTCTGGGATAAACTAATGAATCATATATCCTGTTGAATTTCAATTACTCACCAAGTAATGAGTCATGTGGCCTACCCATGACCTCTCAAACTGGTAGTTCACATAAGTTTTATGCTCGAGATTATAATGCTAATTTTTCCCAATTAGATGGAGAAACTGACAACCAACGAATTCATCTCAAAAACTGACAATACTTCCAAGTATTCTGTGCAAGTGAGAGCGGCAGTGAGCTCTGTGTGCAGAGCACCTGGACTCTGGAGCCAATGGAGTGAACCTGTCTATGTGGGTGAGTCCCTCGTGTATACTCACAGTGTGGATCTTAGTAACAACACATCATTCCTGTAGGTATACACACACACACACACACACACACACACACACACACACACACACACGTTCTTGGGCCTTGAAATGGTTTCATGTCTTTGCTACAACCAGAGTTGGGTGTACAAGGATGTCTGATTGTCCCCCCTTCACTAGCACAAGCCCTTCCTTGGTCAACATGTCTTATTAACTACTGTTCTGTTTTCCACCTTGAACCAAAGCTTATGTGGGTGTGAGGACACAGAAGTCAGAGGAGGAGGCTGGGTGTCCTGTTCTATCCCTCTCCACCTTCATTCTTTCAATCCCAGGGATTCTCCCTGTCTGCCTCTCTCACAGCTCTGGAGTTAGAGATACTGATGCAGACACACCCAATTTTCTGTAAGAATCCTGGGGATTTAAACACAGGTCCTCATTCTTGCTCAGCAAGCATTCTCATTGACAGAGCCATTTGTCTAGCTCCTGTGCAACTATTTGGATTGTCCTTTTGTTTATGGATAACTGAAGATTTGTAAGCTATTGCAAGATTCCATCTTCTTTTCACCTGATTTCATCCCAGAGTTAATGTCTTATAAAGCCAGAAAATTGGCCTCAATTTTATTCAGAATCTATTGATTTTGTGTGTACTCATTTATATATATATTGTCCTATACAATTTTGACACCTATTTAATTTCATGTATCAGTGTAGAGGCAGTTCATCACATTTTTACCCTTTTGTGAATACTTCTTTCCTCCTTTCCCCTCCTCTTTCCTCTCCTCCCTTCCCCTCCCATCTCCTCTCTTCTTCTCTCTTCTCTTTCTCACTCTCTCTCCATCTCTCTCCCTTCCCTAGCCCCTGGCAACCACTAATCTTGTTTCCATCTTTATAACCGCCACACATTCAGTTTTGAATTCTTACATTGTTTCCTTTCCTAAAATTTTAAAATGAGACAATCTTAGGGTCCACTGAATTTAGTTCCATCCCTAAGATATGACTCTGGTAGAGAGATGGTCTTGGGGTTCCAGAGCTCTTGGACACCTGTTCTGGAACTTTTCTGTTTATGATCAACTTGCTTTCAAATGAACACCTGGCTTGCTAGTGGGGTTCAGGAAAGGTTGTGGGGAGTAGACGGTGACTGCAGATCATATGCATGATTCTGCATAAGTAGCTATTTGCCTAGCATCATGTTAAACGATCCCCAAGCTTTCTTTCAGTTAATTCTATCAGCAAAACTATTTTTAGATGAAGATAAGGATTTTCAAAGTGTATGGCCAGCATGGTCAGCAAATGTCAGAGATGGACCTGAACCTTAACTTATCTGACCCTGGTCATTTAACATTCATGCATGGTGGGACAGGGCCCGGTGAGCTACCAAATTTGAGCACTTTAGGCTGACATATGAGATCTTGATAGCCAAGCTTGTGATTTTGCCTGGTTATATAATGTTGCTGCCATTTGCCTGAATGTTGCCAATAAATTTGAAGAGCTTGGGGGAATAGGGAGTTTTGTTTTTCCTTATGATTCTCAGTTACAGTTCTTAGAGTTCAGTGTGACAAGAGAGCTCATATCAATGCCAGGAACTGAGGGAATTGGTCACACCACAGTCACAGAACTGCTCAGAGAGGGGCAAACTTCACCTGCCCGACGGCATGTCTGTCCAAGTATGCTGACGTATGCCCAGAGCTCATCCTTCAGCACATCCCTTTATGATTATCTAACCAGCACATCCCTTTATGATTATGGGATGTTTCAGGACAAATTGAAGAGTATACTTGCAGAGAGATCTCTTTCAGATGCATGCTAACATTTTCTACTAAGTAACTGATTTACTTAAGATAGGGAGTGGATCATCCTGGAATTTTTGCTGGGTGGCCACCCATTAGCCCACATAGATGTGAGACTGACCAGGATGTCCTATTGGGGAAGATGTGGACAGACCCAAGAAGCAGTGCACATCTTCTGGGTCTGCAAAGGGATTGGTCATACTGACCTGAACTCCCATGGGGGATGGCACCACCTAGAGTTATGCAATAAGCAACAAACACAGCCTCATGCATGCACTGGCTCTGAACACACAGAGGTGGCCTGGGGAGCATCTTGAGCCTTCTTGAGGAGACGGAAGTAAAAAGAGTGGGGGGAAAAAGGAACTGAGAACAGGGCAGATTCACCTGCATTATAACTCTGCTCAGGCGAATCTTCCCCTTCCTCCCCTCCTCCCAGGTCCATGCCCCAATCTCAGTACACTGACCCGGCACACCCAGGACCTTTCTCTACACTGCTTCATTTGAACAGGTAAATCTCACTCTGTGCCCCCAAGACAAACACACCGAACAAACATTTGTCACGTGCAGGGAATCTCTAATGATAGTATTAATTTTGCCAGATCCTGTGACAGAAGCTTAATTTCTGCTATTTGTATTCAGTAGATTCCTTTCGTGAAATGTCTTAGGTTATTTCTCGAGTGCACAAACCTGACTGGTCTCCAGCAAGTGGTATTTCTAATTATTTCCCTAATAATACTACATATACAGAATAAGAACTCTTTCTTTAATTTTCTTTTCTTTTTTAATGTGATCCAAGGAATTTCAAGTCAATATGGATAAGATCAAGGTCAGAATCTTGGCTAAGAAGCCAAGAGAGAGATTGGCAAGTGTCATTTCCTGAGCCGGGCTGTCAGCATGCTTGAGTTCAGTGTTGAGAGCTTGTTTACATTGTCAGAGGGAGGAAGTAGTGCTGGGGACAGCAGTGGCTGACATGCCAGGATTCTGCTACCCAGACCTAGTGCGTCACACTGAGCCTCTCTGGGTCTGTTTCCTCATCTGTAAAATGTGACCTGTTCACTCCCTGATTACCTCCAGTTGCACCATCCATGTTGTTCTGGTCTACATTATTTGTCCCCAAAGAATTGAGGTTGACAGTGGGGTCAATCCTGAGTTTATTTTAAACTTGTTTTAGACTTACTCACTTTCCATGTAGAACTCTTACTGTTTGTCATAGTTAGACACAGTTGTCAGTTGAGGGTTTGAGCTCTAGGCACATTTGTACAGAATTAATGGTTGAGTTGAGCCCAGAGCATATCTGGAGGAGATTGTTTTTCTCATGGGGAAGGTCCAGCCTATAGTGGGTGGTATTAGGCCCTGGAATAAAGTCAGAAAGCTGGTTGAAAGAGTTGGCATCCTTGTGTATACTTGGCCAGCTATGCTGGTCTGGCAAACAAGGATCGTCCCTTTCTCAGCCGTAATGTGGTAATGGTGTAGCTAGTTCCCTCGGCCCTGGCATTGGTGTGAGCTCTCCTGTCAAGCTGGACTGAAAACTGTAACCAGACAATCTTAAGAGACAATAAACCCCTTATTCTCTTAAGTCATTTGATAGTGATTTATCAGCAGCACATGCAACACTGTTGGTACCTAAATAATAGCTTCCTAGCTGGGGTGTGGCCTCCTTTGAGTTCCCCCTACACCACCCAGATGTACATCAGTGCTATCATCTGTGGCAAATCCCATTTCATTGACTGCCACCCATTTCTTGTAGATGAGCTGATTAATATTAGTCCTCACTATATATAAACCCATCCTGCCTAGAATTGACTCCCCTGCTCCGTGTAGGATCATTAGTGAATTTAATCAATGCGGACTTTCCATTTTCATCAAGATGATTAATAAGCAGAGCAGAAAGTCCAAGTCCTGTGGGAACGCATAGTACGGTTCTTCCTTACCCCAGGAGCATGAAGCAGTAATTATGCTCAGCTTGCACACCATTGGGCAGTTGTGTGTCACATTCATTTCCTTCCCACACTCTTTCTCCTCTCCTACCTGGCCTCCCAACAACGCCCTGAAGCCCACCCCTCCTCTCTGGAATTTTTACTCCCGAACTCAACTTGAACATCACCCCTGCCTCTAATATAAAAAAAAAAAAAAAAACAGTCCCCTTCTTTATTTTAATTTAGGTAAGGAAATGGAAGGCCGGAGATAGTAAATGACTCAGTAAGTTGTCAAACAGCCAAGAAGTGACTATTAATGTCTAATTTCCCCCAAATGGATGACATATGAGCCAATTAGCAAACTAGAATAGATTACATTAGCTAATTAACCCATTATAGCCCAAGGTTACTTCATGACAAATAAGACACAGGCTAAGTTGGATTGATGATATGTGGCAGGGGGTGGAAAGGTGGCTTCCACCACAGTTGGCAAGATCGTTGGTCAGTCCAGCGGGCACTGGGGTTGTGGATTCAGTCAGCAACACAGCAAGCCAGATCGCTGTCTGAGGCCCGCTTTAGATCCACTACCCACTGTCCTGGGATTATCAGTGTAGGTTTTTTTTTGTTTTTCTGAGTTCATGCTAGTAGCAGTCTTATTTTTTCCACTACTTCTTATCATCAGCCCTTGCTCAGCTGTCTTCTACTGTGAAAGCCGAACTTCCCAATTTTCAGGAGTCTTTCTCCTTTTCAAACTTTCTTAAGTTCCGGATGGGTCTGTCTCTTTGTTATCTTTGCTATCTCCCGTTGACTCAAACCTTGTTTTCTGGCTCTTTCTGAAGCTGTTTTGTTTTTCTTATGTCCCTAATCCTCGCTTCTTTTCTCTGTGACGTTCAAATACCAAGTGTGAAAGAAGCATTATGAAAATAACTTTTTCCCAGGGTCCACTCTGCCCCGTGGAAATGAGCACGTTGGCTGAATTTCTTTGCAGCTGTGTCCTTGGTTGGAAGCAGAACTGCTTTTAGGTAACAGGCTAGACACACTGTAATTGCCCCTTGAGAGAGCATCGGTAACCTTGCTGAAGGCTTTAGCTGAGGGGCAGGATTAACTACCAGTGAAAACATACCGAGTGTGTGTGTGTGTGTGTGTGTGTGTGTGTGTGTGTGTACTAGAGGGCACTTAGGTGTGTGATCGTGGAGACCCAAGGGTAGCATCAGGAACCTTCCTAGATTGTTTTACCTCCTTGCTTCTTTGCTCTGGAGTTTTCCAGGCTCAGCCTTCTTGGGCTGGAATTGCAATCTGCTGTATTTTCTGCATGGCATTTGTTTTTTTAAATGGGATCTGGAGATTAGAACTCAGGTCCCTATGCTTGCGAGGCAAAGACTTTAACTCCTGAACCATCTCTCCAACCCTTGGGTATTTTTTTAAGCAAAGCTTTCTTCATGCTTAAGATCAATCACCCCAGTTTTCACATGGCTCAGCAGGGTGCTTACAGGTGCCTGCCTTCTATTGGGCAAATCCTTCAGCCACAAGAAGTGTCACTCACAGGAAGTCCTGGCCGTCACCTGCCTGTCATAGTTAAAGCCAATTGTGTGGGGTTTCTTGAACTAAGCAAAAAGCCAGTCCAGTGTGGAGGAGGCACACCTTTTCTCCTTTGGTTTCTTGTTCATAATTGAGGTGTGAGGCAACCTTCGCCCGAGGACTATAGAATCCGACACTGGAATGAAGGATGGGCCCCCTCCGAGGGCCATGCACATCTGCTTTATGTTCTGCCGTCTGCAACTTGCCTCACCTCTCCCTTCTTTGGCCAGCCCCTTCCTTGTCAGCCTCTCCCTTTCCATTCCAGCATTTTCTCTTAAATGTTCATACCATTGTGAGACAAAATTAAAAAAAAAAAAAAACAGAAAAGGGAAGAAGAAAGGGAAATGGGAGAAGAGACCAACTTCATTTTCTCTGGGCCTTCTAAAAGATTTTTGTGAACTCAGAAGTGTTCATGAAGTAAGAGATGGTAGACCCTAGGTCACCACCATAATAAAAACTGCTTGGAAAGAAAAGCAAGTGAGCCAGTAGTCACACCACAAAAACCCATGTGGGCCAGCTGCAGCTGTTATGGCTGCGATTCTGGGTTTTTCTTTGTGATGGGGGATTTCGGGGGGAGGAGGGCACAGCAATTGGCTTGAGCTGATTCCTTTGACCTAGGTTCCTGAGGGCCTAGGCTGGCCACACCCTGCATGGCAAGTCCCTCTCATTCCTAACAGGGAGGCAGGGTCACCCGTTGTCCTGAAAGAAGGTTAGCAGGAAATATTCAGGTTCTGTCCCCAAACGGGAGCACAGTTTTGTCTATTGTCACATATGTTTGTGTCTCATGCCCAAACCATACCACATGCCCATACCAACTAACCCTCCATGTGTGACAATTTAGGTTAGAGAGGCCCTCAGAGGCTTTGGGACCTGGCTGGCTGTGCTAAGCAAGCATATGTACGATGTCTAAAATATGTGCACAAACACATCTTTACAGATGGTAAAACAGGTGTAGAGATGGAATAGATTTGCTCAGAGCTGGAAAGCGATTGGTTATAGAAATCTGTAAGCAAGATTAACCTCTTTCCTATGTATGGGGACTGAGGGTTATTCCATCCAGGGAGACAGGAGGGTGACAGACCTTGAGCAGACCACAAACTGCAGTGAAGAAATGACACAAAACTCCCTGAACCTTGTCGCCTGCTTGCACGAGACACCAGCCTGCTCAATGGCAGCTGGCTGTGCCAGTCAGCTGGGTCACAGAAGTGATTCTGTGACAGCTCACAGGGAGAGGGACTTTTGCGTCGGAGGGAGCTCTGGAAGGCGTATCTGCCTTGCTGCTGTGTGAGAAATGGCAGAGGAAGAAGATGGGACACCTCTCCATTCTGCTCTATCCAGGCTGGTCCTGGAATGGGGAACCGCAGACAAGCAGCACCCCAGTGAGACATCAATGGAGCCCCGAGCACGGCCAGACCACGTGAGCACAGCTACACCCAGTTCCCTGCCCATCACCTCGCTGTCCAGTTGCTGACTTGAGCCCAGTTTTGCCAGGTGAACATAGCTTTGCCTTGGGCGTTGGGTGTTCCTAGGTTTCATCCCACAAAACTGCATTTTTGCCGAGGCAAGACGCCCATTTGACAGTCCATTTGACAGCTGTCTTAGAAAGCTCACCCACACAGGTTTGCTTTTGACTGGTGCTTAAATTGGGTTCTTTTTCTGAGTGACACCGCAGCTTTGCCTGCCAACCAGAGGAAAGCCACAGGAAGTCAGTTAAGCCCTGTATCATAGACTCACATATTGATGCCCTCTTAATTACTTGGCCCTGTTGATGCCATTTCAACTTCGCCTACCACCTGCTGGTTTAAAAACACAGCAGGGTTGCTTTATTTGAGCTGTCCTATCAATTTCCTAATTAGTCCTTTGGGCTCAAAGCCTATTGCTGAGCCAGAGTCAGATTCAAAATCAATACAGAGGCAGTGAAAGTGCCGCCAGTGTGGACAATACAAGGTGGGACAGGCTTCTAAATCAAAGCTACCTCCTAAGAGTATCAGTCCAAACTAATGGGTCATGGAATTCTAGAGCCAGGAGGGTTTGCAGCACCAAGACTACAATGACCGTAAGAAGCTTCCAAGATAGGCAGAGAAAGAACTGAGCTGAAGCTGGTCTATGGCCTAGAAACTTCCAGAACATCTCGCCCTGTACTCACTTTCCACAGTTTCTACGAGGTTCCCTGCTTAAAAAGATAATTGGTTGACATATCCCAAATAGTGATTCCAAGATCACTAGAAACCAGAGAGCTGAGTTCCCGGATATGCTAAGGTGGTGAGGCGTGCAGAACATCTAGAAGTGAGGTAGAGGGTCTAATTGACTTTCCCTTCTTAGAACAGGTGGACAGAGTGTGACTTCCTCCCTCAAAATCTCATCTCTCTAGAACCACGTGGGAGTGCCCAGCAGTTTCTCAGAGAAAACAGCTATGGCTTCAGGTTAACAGCAGGCAGATCATCTCCTTAAGCCACACAAATAATTCAGATTATCTAGAACTTCCTTTCTTTGCTTTCCTCCCCCTCATCCCACTCCACTCCTAGATTCAAACCTAGAGACTTGCACAGGAAATATTTGATTTAGAAACCATATATCAGCAAGACCATACATTCCACAATATCTGAAACCATCTCTCAACTTTTAGAGGTACCAGAACTCTTAATCATTTAGACTCAAAACATATATATTATTTAGCAGGATTTGCTTCACTGTTCTGTCTTTGACCTAACCAGAGAAAGTTCTTACTTGAATTCACTTTTTTATAATTACTGATTTCTCGGTTTTTTTTTTGCATTGATAACCAATAAATAGATCATTTGCAAGTGGCTTTCACTCAACAGTGGGCATGTGAACATTTTTTGTGCACTAAATTTACCTTTTTTGTGGTGAAGGCACCTTTTTTATGTTCTTGGACTTCGCTCTCAGGCTTTCAGTGTGGGAATAAAGCTGAAAAAGCCAGCCCAGGAGAATTGATTCAGCTCCCAGCCTCAAGCACTGGCTGTGATTCTGCTTCCCACATGCTAACTCCCAGGTACAGATGATTTTTTTTTAGTTGAATAAAAATTTTTCATAATCCCATAAGAATCTTCATTTATCTCAGCAAAGGGCAAAGTGAATAACCAGAGAGTGGTTTAACTGAAAAGATTTTTGTAATCATGGTCAGAAGACAACGGTTCTGTTATCAGGACATGGCATATTGGGCTAGTGGGTATTGTACAATTCGACCCATAAATAAGTGTACGACCATGATCACACTGCTGGCTCTTTCCATGGGACTTGAAGTTTGGCTGTTTTCCTCTGTAACTTGGTTGTCAATAGTCAGTGTGGGCAATGCCTATTAATGTCCCTTTAGTTGTTGAAACAGGGTCTTACTGTACAGCCCTGGCTAGCCTGCAACTCCCTGTTCAGATAAGGCTATCCTTGAATTTTTGATTATTCTCTTGCTCAGCCTCCGGAGTGCTGGGGTTACAGGCATGGACCACATTTCCGGCTATGATAATGCCTATTTGTAACAGAATTTTTTTTATTTTAAAATTTAAATTAAAAAAAGTCTCTTTTTGTCTTTTGTATGTATGTATACAAGTTGGCATGTATGTGAGTGTATATGCATGTGTGTGCCTGCACCACTGTTAATTTGGCTAAGAGGTTATCAATTATGTTAAGTTTTTCAAAGAACCAGCTTTTTGTTTGATGGATTCTTTATATTGTTTTCTTTGTTTCAACTTCAGTTATTTCTCTTCTGATCCTACTGATCTCTGCACATCTACTTCTTTTGGGGTTGATTTGTTCTTGTCTCTCCAAAGTTTTAAACTGATTGTTAGATTGTTCAAAAGACTAGGCTGGAA
Organism: Typhlomys cinereus; assembly: GCA_023101885.1. Lineage (NCBI taxonomy): Eukaryota > Metazoa > Chordata > Mammalia > Rodentia > Platacanthomyidae > Typhlomys > Typhlomys cinereus. Next base: position 627,229 of record JALPQD010000183.1, on the reverse strand, counting down.
CAATGAAAGGTGTTTATGACAGGTGGGGGAGATGGCCACACCTGGCCAGAGTTTATACAATATAAAGGATTCCATGACTATGTGAAGGCAAGAAGAAGAGATGAAGGAGGTTAAAGCTTTGGAGGGAGAATGGCTTGGGAGAATGGCTCATGGGTTAACATTTTTGCTTCACAAGCAAAAGGACCTGAGTTTGGATCACCAGATTCGATGTAAAAAATGCTAGATTTTGTGGTGAGCTGCAATTCCAGCCCTGGAAGACAGTCTGGGAAACCCCAGAGCAAAGCCACGAGGTAGAGCAATTCAGGATGATTCCAGATTCCTTGAGCCTCTAAAAGCACACACACTCAGTGCCCTGTTCTACACACACACACACACACACACACACACACACACACACACACACACACGGGGGGAGGGAGAGAGCGCGAGCGAGCTTTGGGTTGGGATAAGTGAAAGATAAGGATGCTTAGGAGGCAGCAAAGAGATGAGTCAGGGTGGGGAGGCAGCTTTAAATGCAAGGACATATGTTTTCCTTGGTCCTTGGACAGCTAGACTTCAGGACCAGCACATGAAAATCAAATGCAAGCTTTGCGATGCCCCAAGTCTTGTCACTTTGCTGATCTGTCCCTGATGCTAACTTCAATTTCTCTCTCCTTTCTCTCACCAGGGTCTGACGACCAGAAGCACTTGGCAGAATGGTTTCTCATCTTGCTTTCCGCAACCATTTGCTTCACCTTGCTAATTTTCTCACTCTTCTGCAGAATGTAAGTATTCCCAACATGCAGGGCTGTTGGCTGGGTCTGAGCAAGTGTTTCTACTCTGGCTTTGCATCTGCTGCATGAGTAATGAGTGTCTAGTCTGGCTATGTGTTGGCTACATACACGGGTGTGGGGGGGTTCATGCTATCAAGTAGGATTTACAGAGCTTTTGTTTCTGGCTGGATTTTCTGAGGGGAGAGGTCAACAAGTGAGAAATTGGAGCTGTGGAGATGGCTCAGTGGAGAAAGCATCTGTTGTATAAGCACAAGGACCTGAACCCAGAGCCCCAGAACCTATGAAAGACCTGGGTACTATGAAGTACCTCTGTGATTCTAGCATTCCTACAGTAACATGGAAGGGGCACAGGAGAATTTCCTAGAAGTTCAGAGTCTAACTGGTAGATAGTGACAACATGAGACACTGTCTCCAACTCAGGGGAAGGTGAGGACTGACACCTGAGATTTTCCCCTGACCTCTACTTGTGCACTGTGACATGTATAGTCTATATTCACATGCACGAACATGCGCACACACACTGTACATATTATCCACTCCGAGGACCTTTGTTTTTAAGTGAGAAGCATCAGTCTGTGATGTGGGAGCACAACACAGGGTACAGCACAGTCTTCCACATACCCGTTTGAAGTTGACAGTCTTTTAGTTTCTGTGAAAGCTCCCACCAAAGCATCCTTGTCCTTCAAAGTCTCCCATTCAGCACTTGCTTGTCTTCATTTGGCTACCACCAGGGACTCTCTACATCTTAGATAAAAGGAGGCAATCCATTGAAGTCCAAAATCATCCTACTGTTTCTATAGGATGGGTTTCAGAGGTATATGCCAAATCCTGCTTGACCCTTCAAGTACTTGGCTCTGAGTGACTGACTGTCTTGGATCTGATGCAGATAGTCAAGATGCCATCTAGGCCTGGTATCTTCTTCTGCAGCCTGAAAGTAGCCCCATACATTTTCCATCCACTTAGTAAGGGAGCTTAAGAACCTATTCTGCCTTGTACCTTTCACAACTTAGGAAATAGTTTTCGTATTCACTATAATAACATTACTATGCAAAAAATGCTGTGTTTAGATCACAACAATTGCCTGAGGGGTTGATGAAGGGAAGGAAAAAGCCAGTGGGAAACTCTGTGAATCAGCTGAGGAAGGAACGCTTGGGCCAGCAGTGAAAGAGACAGACAGAAGCCAAGTGATGGACATTTCGGATCCATCTTCAAAAATTAGGCCTGGCAACCCTCACAGGTACAAAGCAGTGATGGACTTTGCTTGCCTGATGTCTCTAAAGGCACACTGCAGACTTGCAGTAACCCAAGATATCCAACAATATAGAGATTTAGAAATCTTGAATATCAGAGAATTCAAATTTATGACTCAGCAAGTTATGGAACTAACTGGGTAAAATTTGAGAGCAGGAGTTTAGGAGCCAGAGAGATAGATATTTACCCCATCTCTTCTTTCCCTGTTGACAGATGTCACTTTTGGACCAGGTTGTTTCCACCAGTTCCGACACCAAAAAGCAGCATCAAAGAGTTGTTCGTGATGCCTGTCTATGAGGTAATGTTGAAAGTTCCTAAGAAATGTGTTAAGTGCCCAGAGATGAGCCCCGTGGGAACTGTCATTGGGGTTTTGGTTTTCTCAACCATGAAGCAGGGATTTCCCCTTGAAAGCAGGAATCTTTCTTTCAGTGCTTCCACATATGTTTATATACACATGTGTAACACACATACATACTCCTTATTTATCAGTCTTCCTCTCTGTGTAAATGTATATATATTTGATTATATATGCTCACAAATATCTCCACATTTTAAAAAAGTGTTTTTTTTTGTTTTGCTTGTGTGTTTGTATGTGTGTACAAAAGGACACCTGAGTATATGTGTGCCTGTGGAGGCCCAGGGATGATACCAGGAATCATCCTGGATTGCTCTAGCTCCTCACTGCTTTGCTCTAGGCCCTAGATTCCCAGATTCTGCCTTCCAGGGCTGAATTGCAGGCCATCACCATTTCCAGGTGACATTTTTACATGGGAATTGGGGGATCTGAACTCAGGTCCTTTTGCTTGTGAGGCAAAGGCTTTAGCTCCTGAGCCATCTCCCCAAGTCCCATTTTGGAGTTCTGCCCACTGATATGTGCTCTTACCACTTAAACTTTAATTATAACTTCCTGGCAGCCATGCTTCATAGACCTTTGGCAAATCTTCAAGTCCAGGAACCTCACCTTCCTTCTCTTTACAGTAAGAGGCCCAAATGAGATTGTAACCAAACAATACTTTCATGGTTACCACAGCTTTGTTATAAATATTGACATTGTATAGGTTACTATGACTTCTAAGAATAATCTTCTCTCCAAAGTTGTCACAGATATTCTAAGTATTTTGCACCATCACATGAACTATGAGCCAGAGTTGGGTTGTACAGAATGATAGATTAATTTGGAGGATGCTATACGCACAGCATCTGTTCTGCATATTTAAATCTTCTATCATTTCTCTCAGCAAAGTTTTGTGACTTTCAGGGTACAGTTGTTGCACTTTGTCAAATTTATCCTGACATGGAATGGTTATTTAAAGGTCAGAAAATTCTTTCTATAAAGACTTTATAGATAAGAAATATTTTAAGGTCAACTAGTTTGTTATTAAGAATGAATCCATAAAAGATGTACTAATGCACAGGCATGACTGTGTTCCAATAAAACTTTATTTACAAAAACAGGCACTAAGCCAGACTGAGCTCTAATTTAGAGCAGAGCTCTGATTTAGATCCATGGATGTTCTTAACACGTTTGTAGCTTTCTCCAGATGAACTGGTAGCTAGGTTAGAGGGAAACAAAGGACTGGTTGGACATCTCCCCCAAAGTGTACTTTCAGTAAGTTTTAACATTTCTTTAGAATTTGCAGTTTAGATATCTGGAATGACTTATAGGCAGGAAGTTACTAAATCACAGAATTGAGGCTGGACAGAGTGATGGTGTCCTGGGCTAGATCCTTGTATTTTCACCTGAAGCTTTTCAGGAAGGAAAGTGCCCTGTGTCAGTCCACATTGGTTCATCTGAATATTCATTGCTAGTTCCTCTTTTCCCTTAGCACAGGAAACAACACTACATTTAAGTGCTACACTGAACTTTGTCCTGGCCTCTTAGTGGAACATTTCAGTGTTGGGATCTAATTTCCCTGCAGAGTCCCAAAAGATTCTGTTAATATTCTGTGGCTGGTGAAGGAAACTAGCTTAAGAGCTTACCGTATGAGCTGATGGTTTGTTGTTAATTAAAATCTAGCCATGTGTGTAGAATAACGACTTGGGGTAGACAAGCTAGTTTCAGAACGTGCAGAGGATTAATGTCAGAACTCGACTGCTGGGTATCTCAGGACAACTTGCTCTGCCTTTCAACTCAGAGATTTACATAGAAAATGAGTGGAAAGAGACAGGGAGGAAGGAGAGAGAACCAAGGTTGAGAAAATGAAGTAATGTTGGTGCTGTTACACTGTGGGATGGCAGCGTAAAAGCAGCTGGAGGTGGCCATCTCTAGAGACAATCCCATCCACTCTGTATTTGGGAGACACCATCCAAAGAAAAGAGGGGCCTGTTAGTGTTGTTGAAAGTGACCCCTAGGGAGCAGGCTAGTGGAAAAGGAAACTCTCAAAGACTACTCCTTAGATCTCTGATGGTCAAGACTTGGTCCAAACCCCACTGTGGTTTCCAAAGTCTGTGTGTTCCACTCCTTGATATGGCATGGTGCAGGATTCGCTTAGAACCCACCCATTCCACCCTGAACTGCAAATCTTCCCAGGATGACTTCTAAGGAAAATAATACAGGTGGTTATTACAGTGCATAGTTTAGAGAACGACAACAAGAAATTAGAGTCATTAGAATTCACAGGTACAACACACTCTGCAAGCACGCTACCAAAAAAGCTACATCCCCAACCCTAAATCTTTTGTAGTTCTAGTGTAAACTGTGGGCAAAATATGAGGGAACCTTTAAAAATATAAGTCAGACTGTGGGGTATAGCTCAGGGTTCGAATATCTGCCTAGCACGTTTGATCCTCAGTGCCACAAAAAGAATAAATAAAAATTTAAAATATTATATGATATTACAAAAAAAGAAATCCATGTAGCTATCAAGCACTAGGAGCATCTAGTTCACTAGTGTTCATGGTCTGGATGCACAAAGCTTATAGTCCATAAATAAAGCCACGAACTCTTATCCCTTCATTATGAATGCAAATAAAAGTTCGAGCTTACAAAGCTTAGTAGAGACAGTGGAGTAAGTTTATGGATAGTTTTTCTTCTTACCTCTTTACTTTTTGTATTTTCATATTTGACTTTTGCTATCTGATTTAAAAAAGACGGAAAGCCGATTACAAGGCATTCAAAGAGAAGTGACATTTCTCCAGCACACATCTAAGGAAGGGTCTTTTGTTTTCCAGAAAGCCGGTTCCAGTGGAACAGAAACTGAAGTCGTAAGTTATGTGGAAGAGCTTGGATTTGAGGCCTTGGAAAACTCTGTGTTTTGACAGTCACTGTGACATCCTCCAATGAACTCAAACGTGGCCTGAGTGATTCAAAGCAGGGAATGCTGTTTCTTGGCTAGGAGGTTTTCAAAATGGACTGACAATGTAGCTGCATGTCTTCAAGATCTCCTTGCTTGCTGAGAGGCAATGGATGGATTCATCTGAGCATGTCAGCCAGGTGCTTTCTTCCTCACACTATGTCAAATAGCGTCCTTTTGTGCAATTGTCATGACTTACTCTGAACTTTCTTTTGGGCGAGAGGCAGTTTGTACAGCTAATTTCACATGTGTTTAGTTCCCTCAGTGCCAGTCTGACTATCCTGCCTGTTGATAGTAGCACACAGGAAGACCTTAGGGAGGAAGCACTGCACAATGCCTAGAGTGACCCAGGAGTCCAGCCTATCTTCTGAATGTCACAATTTCATGGTGTCTCTCTATCCTTCTGAGTTCTAAGGAGAAAAAGAGAGACTGGGTCCAATCTAGAGGGCTTTGAGCCCCCTTTCCTGGGACTGGGAGATGGCTTAGTTGGTAAAGGACCCATGTTAAAAAAAAAAGTCAAGGCTTGGCAGCGTGAGCTTTAACTTCAGTGCTGGGAGGCACTAGAGGATGCTGGGGCTTTTAGGCCACTCGGGTGGGCTGAATTAGAGAGATCCAGGATATGTGAGGCTCCAAACCAAAAACACGAGATGAAGAGGGACTGAAGAAGATACTTCCTGATTTTGACCCTTGAACTCCACATACCTGTCCAAACATACGTGTATACCAGGACACATGCACACATACAGACATGTATACACATGCATAAAATAACTAATAAAATCATCATTCTTATTCAAAGAGAGGACAAGATTTTGTTTACAGAGTATATTCTTCATGAAACCTTTCGGGTTCTAGAAATGTATTTAGAAAGACCCTTACCACAGTTCTGCTGTGAGGGTGACCACTGAGTCAGTACTGAACTTCCTGGAGAGATGGTTGCTGCCAGAGCCCCCTTAGGAACTAACTGGTGAAGTAACACTCAGGCTAACTTACTCTCTCAAGTTTGGAAGGGTTCCTATAAGCCAGCTTATTAAACCTTGCGGCCTTTTTCGTTACCTTTTAAGGAGTTTGTATCCAGACTGGAAGCATTCGTGATGGGTAAGTGACTCCAAGTAGAACCAAGTTCAGCTCTGCTCTGGGCTGGAGAACAGTGAGTAGTAGAAGTGGCCTAATGGTGTGCTGCTTCTCTGTAGCCCTGGGTCATGAAGCTTGAGGACAAGGAAAGAAGGTGAACATGCTGAGACTCCTCCCTGCACTATACTGTTCATGTGCTTCCTGGGGCTAGTTTAGTCAGTCAGTTTCAATACTCCAACAGGGCCCACATCTAGTACCAAATACTTCTAGGGATGGTCTTTCTGATTAGCCTATTGTAATGAGCATTGTAATGAGCATAAAACTGTGCTGAAAATGACAGGCAGAAAAGTTGTGACATCTGTCAGTTTCTCATCAGACACTGCACCAGACACTCCTTACCTCATCTCTAATCTCACATGGTCTTATAGTCATCTGTGTTATTACCCCCATTGGATTCAGGGAGATCATTAGTCAGGGAAGGCCTTAGCAGTGAAATGAATGGTAGGCCTGGGGATACAGGCATGTGGAAGAGACCAGTGGGGAAAAGCTGAATTCAGCTTCAGGGGTGAGACCAGAAGACAAGACAATGGATCATTGTGATTATTCTGATCATTGACCAAAATGTCTGGTCATCCAAATGATCAACACTTCTGTGAATGGTGCTCATGAATCTGTATTTACCACACGGTCATAGTCTTAGGAATATCACAGCTCAAGACCCACCTGCTGAAGGATGAAGAGAAAGGAAGGATCAGCCAGAAGACTTGTCCATCTGGAAGGTGGACCGCTTCCTGTCTCTTCTCTTGCAAACCGGAGCATCTCTACCTAGGAGGCTGGGTCTGTGGATGAAGCTGCTCCTGAAGGCAGCTAGTTCATTTTCTGGTATAGTCTTTGCTTCAGACATGCTTCCCAACCACTGTCAGCGCAAGACTCTAGATTCCCCAAGCTCCTGCTGCCCTTCCTGAGCTAGTTTCAGCCTCTGGCACTAGGGCATGAGGGCAATGCCAAGCAGCTCGTGGGACTCTTGATGGGTTGTGCTCTAGTTTTTCCTCATGCTTGGCTTACTGAATTCAGTCATGCTGGGGAACCCCATCTCCAACATCGCCTCCTCTGCAAAGCTTTTCAGAGCATAGCTGGCAGATCGTGCCTGATTGTTGAACATCGGGGACATGCCATTAATAGCTTGGCTGCCTCTTTGACCAACTGTGACTTCCAGGAGCAAGGTAAGCACATGAGATACATCTTTGTACCTGCAGTGTCTAGAAAAGTACCTAATCCTTAAGAAGCAGGAATGCTTAGTGAGTCAGCTAAAGGTCTCTTAGGTCTGCCGACACACTTTCTACTTATTAAAAAACCAGGTGCATTCAGTACAGAATATCAAGGTCTGCAATACCACAGGAAAAAAAAGACAGATATCCAAGGGGAATGTGAGAGGAAATGGCCAAGAAATGCCATACACCTACTGTGACTTGCAACTCCTTTTGGAATGTGGTAAAGTTATGAGTGTACTCCTGTATGTGAGCATTTGGATTTCTGTCGTGACACATTCTGAGGGTCTAGATTACTTTTGATCTGGTAAATCAGAGAGCTGAACACTCAGTAATAGTAAATATCACTCTCTGCAGGTTGGTGTATGCTGACGTCACAGTACTGGCTCCTACCACCCTAAAGTAGACAGTCACCTTCTTCCTAGATCTTTCACCACCACAAGATCTGTGCAGACACTAGTTTTCCAACCTGTCTGTCAACAATCTATAGTCTGTCCCAATTCTTTCCCTTAGCATTTGAAATTCACAGAAAGCATTGTAAGGTCCCACCAGGCCTTAGTGATATCCCTCGGGCCTCCAGCTACTGAGGCTTCCTGGGGAAGCATCCATGTGGCCAGAGACCATCCTGATTAAAAATCCAAACATTTTCATGGTGAGACTTGTATGCGTCAGGACCATCTGCTGGTGGAATTAATAAACCTTAAGTGCTAATTTGTTAAAGCAAAAGTAGGTATCTGAAGACCAGAACAAAGAACAGTCACTGACACCACCACGAATCTGAGCTGTCAAGAGCAAAGGTGAAAAACCTAATTAGAATAGACTTAGTGCTGCCCCAAGGTCTTGGTGATTGGGAACTGCTCTTGCTCCCAGTGTGCAGACTTCTTGAAAAGTCCTTTCTTTGGAATCTCATATTGGATTAAAGAACAATCTTGTTTTGTTTCCCTTGGCCTCACTTGGGTGTAGGTAGTTGGCGGCAAGGCAAATGTGGTTTGCAGTGGAAAACCTTTAGCCTATAGGGCAGTGAATCACCCAAGTGTATACTCAAGAGGGGCATATTTTTCCTATCAGCCTTGAACATCTCTCTTCTCCATCCCGACTATTGCTTTCATCATCTCTCGTCAAGACTTTGCAATAACCTCCGAACTGGATGTCTGGCCACCAACATTTCCTCTCCGTTAAAGGCATGTTTTCCCATTCCACCATCTCTAGAAACTAACAGATGTTAATTCACCATCACATCCAAATTCATGCTCATATTAGAAAAGCACCCGCCATAACTTAGCTTCTCGGTTACCTCTCCAGCAGAAGCCCATGAAATGCCACCTGTTTCTCAAGCAACGAACTGCACTTCTGTGGCGGCTGGGTTCTCCCTTGTCTCTGTGACCGCCAAAGCTTTCTTCGAAAGCTATCTTTTCTCTTCTTCTTGACCCCTTCTAAGACTTAGCTTTTTTAACCACCTGAGAGCTTCCTTCAATTCCTAGCTCAAACTAAGTGTCCCTGTGTATTTCTGACATATCTTCGTTTAACATGTATACCATTTAAGACGTTTTCTTTCTCCCCTATTGTAGAAACGCTTAGAGGTCAAGAACAGTTTCTTATGTTCCTTTCTATATATAAGTCCTGAGCAGGAATTCATGAGTGGCTGAACTGAGCAAGGTAAAAGAACGGAAATGAGTTTCCTTGGTGTGTTCCATATGAGAAACTGATGCTCGGCTGAGAACTTCGGAACAATCCTGCAGAAATGAAATCACTATCGAAACACAAAATAAGAACTCATGTTGATGTCTCTTTGGAAACACCTAATTTGATCCCTGTAGCCAGGCATGTCATGGTCACCGTATCTGGTCATACCACACCTGTGCATTGAGCACTTTTGCCTGCTGCCCAAGTGTGTAGGCCTGAGAGGTCGGGCAGCAACACAGCTGGCACAGATGTGCTATGTTGAAATTCAAATGTGTTTTATTTATCTTGAATTAAGAGTGAAGAAATTTTTCAACCAAGAATTAAGACTAATCACTGGTCGATTGGATGGAGCCACCCATACTCAGGGAGAGACAGGACAGAAGAAAACAGACACAGTAATAGCAGGTGGTTTAAAAGTTCACTAACTTCTGCAAGGTCAGTGTCTAGCTAGTAAATAGTTCTGCATCGAAGATTCTGGGGCCCATGTTACAGCTGCACTGTTCATCAGTAAGTTAGCACAAGATACAAATGAGTATAAATGTGTTCTCATATTTACTTAAAAATGGACACATAGACTAGATTTCACAGGCGGGCCAATATTAACCTGTACATAATTTTGTGGATCTAAAATATGTTATTTTTAAAGGTGCTGTGCCTTTTCTGTTTGTTTGGAAAACTACCAATTTGAGAAAATGTTTAATTAAATAAAAATCATCCCACCAGGAGAGTTCTTTGGTGAAAAGAAATCATCATTTGTATGAACTTTTGTCTTGTTATTAATTAGTTGTGAAACGACAGGTGGGGAATGGTTCGTATTGTCACTTGTCTACATCATATTTCAATCACATGCATGTTTGGTCTCCTTGGACAAATTACGAGGAAGGAAACGTTTATTCCTCTTGTGTCACTTTCTTCAGGGCCCAGCACAAATGACTGACTTGTGATAAGAACTCAACCATTATCTGTTAATCACTAAATAAGAGGAACAACTAATCTAATTCCAATGCCCAGGTATTTGGTATCATATAGTTTGTCCTAAAAACTGATAGGTAACATAGAAGCTATATAATTTTCCAACTAGCTATAGTATAGTATAGTATAGTATAGTATAGTATAGTATAGTATAGTATAGGTATAGCTTGTATCTTTAGCAATAAGCACATTTTTATGAACCTTCAACATATTTATAGAATTTTCTCCATTTCTTTATTATTCCTTTGCCACATGTCCTTTACTTTGGGAAGATCACTTTGTCTTAATACTCTCCTGCTGATGTCTGTAAGAGGAAACAACCACAAGACCTGATTTCAGAACAAATGAAAACAAATGCATACACACAAAGGTGCGTGCGCCCACACACACACAGCCTCCTACACACAGACACAATACACAGAGACAACACACACACAAATGCTCGCTCTCTCATACACCCACCCACACAACACACAGACCATAAACACACAAACCCACACACTTTGTCACACACACACACACACACACATACATACCCACCCACCATTCAAGGAAAGGGGGAAGAAAAACTGCTCAAATGACAGAGAGCTCAAATCATCAAACCTCATGCTTCAGACCCATCAACCTTCAGACATCAGCAAGATCCTGTCATTTGGAGCTAGAAATTAATGACTTTATTGGGAGGAGGGTAATGAACCTTTAAGAAAAAATATATATGAAATCCAAGTCTAACTTTCATATTATATGTGGCAATTCTGAATTTCAAGTACTGGTATGATAGTTTAAAGAAACACAATTTGCAGTAAAAGAAAGAGAAACAGCCCCATCAAACCAATTTGGAGAAAATAAATCACCACACCTGAGCCCGGTGGGCTCTCACCTCAGCAATTCTTTTTCTGGAAATTGTCCCAGGCCTAGTCAATTTCAATACTCACATATAATCTCTTAGAAGCCCACTACAACCTTCCTTGTTTATTTGCTGTGTGGATACTTTTATCTATCTATCTATCTATCTATCTATCTATCTATCTATCTATCTATCCATCCATCATCTATATAATCTATCATTCTCTCATCTATCAATCATCTACATATTTATCATCTATTATCTATATCATTTATCATTCTCTAACCTATCTATAATCTATTAATCTTACATCTATCCATGATAATCTATTACCTATCAGTCAATCATCCATCTCTAACCATTTGTCATTTTGTAATCTATTATGTATCCATCAATCATCTTTCTTTAGTCTGTCATTTATCATCTCTTTATTTATCATCTGTCATCCGTCTATCAACCATCTATTTGCCATCTGTCTAGAGTTTTGTATTCACTTCCTCTCTAGTCATCTATAATTTTCCTTGTGTCATCTATACATAGATATCCACATCTAGTTTCTTGAAGTGGCCCTTGCACCATGCCACAAATACCTGAATTCCTGGCTTCCTCTCAGCTGTGTGACCCTGACACACAAGTCTGAACCTTTCAGCCTCATTTCTCCATGTATAAAAACACAAATGATAAATAACTGAACATCCATGTTGGTTTGTATACTGTGGTCTACCACAGCATCCCTCATGGTCATGATCACCACATTCCTCTCTGTTATCACAATCTACTGTGAGAGGTTCCTTGGCTTCTCCACGTATTCTGTTTCTACGTCATTCCCTTGTGCCTGCATTGCTGCCTGGCACACACACAGTAGCAAACTGCTTTTGCTGAATCGTCTCCCATGTCACAGATGCCACCTGCTCCTGGCCTTTGGATGGCTGTGAACCTGGACTTCCTTTCCTTCCACCTCAACATTATTTTCCAGCTGAATTTCGGTTCTGATATCTGACTCCATCTTGTCCCTCTCTCAGTAATACTTAGTCTAGGTATACGGTTTCAACAGGAAATACCTCCCCATGGCTCGGCTTGCTCCTCAACAGGTGGTTCTATTTTGGGAGATGGTAAGAATTAGGAGATTGGGACCATGCTAGAAGAAGCCAGTCGCGGGGTGGGGGTGGGGGAGGTGCATGCCTCAGGAGCTCTGTGTGGTGCCAATTTCTTCCTCTTTTTTGTTTTCTAGCTTCTGCAGGTCTGTGTCACTCTGGGCATCTGGTATCATCTCTTTGCTACCATTTCATAAACAGAAAAGGCTAAGACTGTCTGCAGCTCCCTTCTTCATGCAAAGAACACTTTAAAAACCCTAAAAAAATGAAAATCTGGTGTACAGACCTTTCACCATATCTTTTAAGCCAGAGCCGTGTGCTAACTTTAACAACAGGAAAATGCAGTCAAACTTTGGAGACTGACGTGAAGGGAGGAGGGAATAGCACTGATAATCTAGTACAACAATACCTATGGGCTAGAGAGATGGCTGAGGGGTTAAGACTGCCTCACAAGCAGAGGGTTCTAAGTTCCGATCCCAGGTCCCATGTTAAAAAACAAAAACAAAAACAAAAAAAACAACAAGCAGTAACATTGTTGGCCTGCAGGTGGCAGCCTGCACTTGGGGCCCTGATGGTTAGAGCACGGGAAATCAGAGTGCAACAAAAAGAAAGCAGGAGCAATCCAGGACGATTCCTGAAGTCACTCTTGGTCATCCACAGGGATACACAGTGCCTTCTGATACATACATACACACACATGCCCCCCTTATGCAAAATAAATAAAGTTAAAAAAAAACCCTCCAATACCTGTCAGTTGTATTCCATTAAATTTATGACATTTGGCAGCTAAGTATGCACTGCTCATACAGGTGGTGTTCCTTGTGTATAATTGTATCAAGGTAGAGGTGGCAGAAGAGACTGATAAAAGGTTAGCCGGGATTTACATAACGCCCTTTAGGCAAAAACCAACATTCTGATGATCGTAGGAAGAACTCTACCTTTCTGTTGTAAGATCGAGCTCCTGGCATCCCCCCCTGCCTTATGGGTTGGAAGAATTCAGTGCTTACCTGAGAAGTTCAGCGCCATGATCTTCCACCCACATGGAAAGTGCTGGTTTGTACATAAGGTGCGTGGGCTCTATAAAAGCTGATTACACTGAGAAAATCCAATCATCTGTCAGTAAGAATGTCCCTTCATGCAGTTACAGCACAGGTGGGGAACACACAAGAGGCGAAGACTCTTTTAACTTGGAAGGTTACAAGCAAATTTCCCTAGTGTTTTCTCTTCTGGAGCAAACCTCCGAAAATGAAACATTTTGGCTGGGTGTGTGGCTTGGACCCTGATTGGCTAGACAGTCCATCATTTATAACCACCTGGACACCTATTCTTTTATCTTCCAGAAACATCCTGGCCTCACACACTGTTCCTCCCCAGCAGTGCAGGGTGGGTGTCAACAAAGACTGTGACTGTGAAACCCTCCTTCTAACAGGCACTTCCTATAGAGACCATGTACTGAACAGAATGACATCCCACCAGCAGCAACATTGTTTCCTTCTCCAGACTGTACACTTTGAGAAAGACTCGGCAAAGTTCCAGCCGTCTAGAACCCGAGAGCAGCCAGGCTTAGATTCACACCAGGGCTTGGCATTTCCTGAGCATCTTTGATGACCCTGGGTGGTGTTAATTACTTAGTTCCTTCTGTGCATGTGAGTGGAGTCCTTTCCGTTGCTTTCAAGCAGTAGACCCTACAGCCTACAAATCAGACAAGTTTTACAGAAGTTGCCTAGGGGACACCTTCTAAAACTCCGTGGGACTCCCCCAACTGACAATAAAGCTGAGCAGAATGGAGTTTATCTGAAAGGAGTGCATCAACTCAGAATTGTATAAGCCATGGGCACGTACAGCACATGACGTAAGTTATGACGTAGTTAGTCTTCCCTGCTTGGTTGGCTACAGCGCACAGGCAGGCAACTGATGCAGAATGCTAGTTCAGAGACCCCTTCGATCAATTAATCAATGAGTATTTATTGCAAGGCACTGTGCTAGGCACTATGGAGAGTACATGGAAGAAGAGAAGACCAACGCCCCTGCCCTCAAGGAGCTTACAATCTAGTCGGGAAGACAAGGCATACATACAAGGAAGAACAAGTAACAATACAGGTGTTAGGTTCAAATGCAAGGTAACAGTACAAGAGATTTCCAAAAGTAGTACCTGGTTAAATGCTAAAGGAAGGGAGGGGGGCAGTCAGTTCAGAAGTGGGGGAGCATGACGAGGATGGACATATGGGAAGACCTCATGGTTGAACTTGGGCTAGAGGTGCCCTAGGACAGTGGACGCTCGGGTGGGGGTGGAGGACATTCAAGGAGGGGCAGTCATGAGATCCAAAGGCACAGAGGTGAGACTGAAAGCAAGCGGTGTTCTCGGGCCAGGGAGGGGCTCGCTGTGGCCAAACACAGGGATAGTGGCTCCAGACTAGCAAGAGCTTTGTGAGCTTAACTTTGTATTTTATCATTTTGCTATGATAGGGGGTAGGGGGACAGGACAACAGACAGCTTAAAGATACAAAAGACTTGACTAATCAAGATAAATGTTCAAGTCTGACCTCTGGAGATGAGTTATTTAATTTTGGCCCTGCCTGTGTCTAAAGTGATTAGAACTGGTGTCTTCAGGGTTGTCATTCAAAAGAGACAGCTCTGGGTCGTCCAGCTTTGGGCCACGGCCAGAGACTTTTGGATCCCTCTGTGATCCAAGTTACGATTAGCACAAGGGATGGCTGACATGGTCCCTGACAGGCAGGCAGGAAGAATGCTCCCAGAAGACAAGTATCTTTACAAATGACAGAATATTTATTAACAATACCTTTAAAAAAGATTACATATGCTAGACCACTGGTAAATATCATTTACACTGGGATTTGGAACTACTTGGGGTGGGTTTTTTTTCATTCATTTTATTATTTTGTTGACTTTTTGCGTGAAACTTTTTAAAATCTTATTTTAACATAGAAATAACCATTTTAAGCTAAGAAAGGAACACAGCTGAAATACTGACAATATATATATATATTTTTTCCCGGTTACCACCCTAATTTTTTTTTTTTACACAAGTGGATCCTGTTTAGGACTTCATTGGATGAAGAAAATAAGAAGGTTGGAAACTTAGGTTATTTGTAAGCAAAACATGACAAATTACAGGTGATTGCAAGCTCTCTGAGAAAGAAGAAAAGATGGCAGCGTGTTTGCGGGTGAAAAATCTTTATAGAAAAACCTCATTGCTTTTTACGTTCCACTAGAGGCAACTTAGAAAACCTCCCCCGTCATAACAAATAGTTCATTTCATAAGAATACAGTTCTGTCCATATTGTCATTTTCCAATGTGGGATATTAAGACTTAGAGAGTAAAGCTTATAAAGCCACTGGGTTAGCTATTGCAAAACAGGAGAATCATCAATATATCATACATACATTTCTATGAAACATTTTTTATAGACTCATATGAAAAATTCTTGGTAGCAACTATTTGCTGAAAGAGGAGAAATCTTCCAAATTCTGCATGTGACTGTGACTCAAAAGAAGGGCTCTATTACTCCAGAGATGCACCTATTCTCCATAAGAAATTTTGAAAAGAAATTATAAATTCATTGACAGAGAATTACTTATTTTTAAAATTTACATTTAAAACAGATAGATTTGAGATAGCAAAAAAATCACCATTTATCCTTTGAAAGACTTGGTTGACTATAGTACCTTTTGGTCTATGTTACTGTAGTAGGATATATAACTTTGAATTTGATTGCTAAGATGATACTACCACAAAGACAATGCTAAAAGAAAGGCTCACCCACCGCACAATGCTACATTCAGGGGAGGGAGTATTGCACAAGACGCCTCTTGGACTGTAAGTTTAGCTTTTGAGATCCGTAGCCACTCCTGAAACCATCTGACGCTGTGCGGAGCAACAATATTTGCAATGGGGGTGGGGAAACATATTTGTGCATGTCAAAGGGACTCGATGCAATGCACTAATCATTCAAAGAGCAATTTATATACAGTGGCCTTGAGACACACACTAAGTCTTCAGCTGTTTTGCCATTAGATTCTTGTAAAACTGTACAAGTCATTTGCAATTTATTGACCAAGATGAGTTTCAAACTCTGTCTTTAAAAGCAAATCATCTCAAATCATAATTATTGTATGATTATGTTGCCCATAGCATTTTACAAGCAGAGGAAAAAATTAATATCTACATTATATGTTAACTTTAAAAAATTCTATAAAACACTAAATATATAATAAAAAATATGCATATAAGGACATATGTAAACTGCTTTGGTAACATCATATTACAGATGTCTTCAGTGCATTGCAGAGTTTCCAAAGAAACTTCAGACAAAGCTAGATTTGCTTTGAGAAAGTACTGTAGAATGCCATTCCTAAAGAAGCAAAAAACATTTTTTCCAGTAATAAGATGTACTTGAACAACAATATTACTTAGTACTGGGTGTCTTCAAAACAACTAGCTAAATGTTGCTTATATTATAAATATCAAGTCCTTGAGAGAACTTTCGTCATAAACTAGACCTGGCTGTGAGGGAAATCATGATGGTACTGATGGCTGACAGCGTACAAGCATTCGAGGTGGAAGCCCCAGATCCTCTCGCGTAGGAATCTGAAACGAGAGAGGAACTCATTCAGAAGGGTCTGGTCCCAACGACAAAGATAAGAGAGGCTATTGGGCTTGGCAAAGCAGCAGAACTGGCTGGGCTTGGCCACAATGATCCTCTTCTTGTTTATTTGTACTCGTGTGTGTGTGTGTGTGTGTGTGTGTGTGTGTGTGTGTGCGTGTGTGCGTGTGTATGTGTGTGTGTTGAGATCATGTGCACTTATGTGGGCAGGTGTGCATTCCAGTGTGTGGAGACTAGAGTTTAACTGTAGTTATCAGTCCTCAAATGCCATCTCTATTAATATTATTATTATTATTATTATTATTATTATTATTATTATTATCAGATAATGTTCTTTCACTGACCTGGAACTTGCCAAGGAGAGTTGGCTGGCAGGCCAATGGGCCCTGAGGAATCCACCTATCACCGTCTTCCCAGTGCTGGAGTGACCACTGACTGACCACTGCACTCAGCTTTTTTCCTTTTTAAACACAGGGTTTAGCATATGAACTCAGATCCTCGTGCTTGCAATGGACTGCGCTATTGCCAAGATCCTACAGTAATGATTCCCTCTCAATGACTCACTGATATCTTGTGAGCTTGGGACTAAATTAAGAGACATCCCACCAATTCCGCTTAAACTTTGAGAAAGTGAGGGTGTCCCTATGCAGTGTGTATGGGAGGGTACTTCAGCATCACTAGTGAGATTGATAAGTCAGGGTGCACCAATGAGAAGGCTGCTTTTTCCTTCTGAACTCTACCTTTCTCAGTCATAAATCAATGTGGCACTTAAATCTTAGGAAAACTTCCTGTGAACTAAATCTGCTCCAGTGAGAAAAATGGGGTCTCAAGACATAAGGTAACCAACTTGCTATGGTCAACTAGCTAAGTAGATAGTTGCATTGGGAATCAAAACTGTGTTTGTCTAAATATACCCTTTTGTTCACACAAAATAATCTTGATCTTTTTATTATTTTTTTAAATTTTTTTTATTATTTATTCAATTGTGCATGTATGCGTGTGTGTGTGTGTGTGTATGTATGTGTGTGTGTGTGTGTGTGTGTGTGTGTGTGTGTGTGTGTGTGTGTGTAGAACCATGGACGAATTCGGGAACTATCATGAACTGCCTCTACTTCCTCCTTGTTTACTCTGCTCCAGGATTCACAAGCTCTGCCCTACCAGGACCAGAAACACAGGCTGCCCCTGCTTCCGCTCGGCGTCTATATGTGAGGTCTAGGATACGAACTCAGGACCTTCCACCTGCAAGGTAGAGGCTTAACCCCTGAGCCACCTCTCCAGCCCCTTGATCTTTTTTTAACCTTTTATGGTTTTTTATTTTTCATAGTAAGAGATTTCTAATTGTCAGTTGGGTTTTCTCCATGACAGCAAGATCTCTCTGCCTGACATACTGGAAATTTTTCAAGAGAAGATATCATGCTCTGTTTGCAGTCAGAACTTTATCATCTAAGGACTATAGCAATGTAATTATCTAAGACATGCTTTCATGGTAAATAGAACTAAGAATCATCAATCAGTCGATAAAATCCATACAATGATGAGAAATTTGTGATAAGATTTTATCAAAAGTGTGTGCTTTGAGAGTCAGGCATGCACAAGAAAGGACTCTGGGAATTGGGGCGGGAGGCATGGAGGGGGGATGGGGCGGGAGGGGTGAGGGGAGGGAGAGCAGGGGGCGGGGGGGAAGGAGGGAGGGAGGGAGGGAGGGAACTGGTGTACCTATTAAGTTTGTATGAGTTGAAATAATAATAAAAAATATATTAAAATTAAAAAAAAGTGTGTGCTTTGAAAGGCAGGTTTTATTTCCACAAAAAAAGATCCTTTACTACAGAATCCTTGTTTGGTGAGATCTATAATCACCTGACTCCTAGGTTTTTCACAATACAAAAATGAGCCCTCAGTGTTTGTATGCAGAACAAGGAGGTAACTCTAAGCGGCATCACGACACTGGAAAGGCACAGTTCCCTGTTGGAGCCTGGCTTTAGGGCTCAGTGTTAAATTGTTGAACATCAACAGAGCGCAAATCCCAGAGAAATGAAAGGGATTTCAGAGAAGGGGTGAAAAGAGTAGGGGGATTTTCCTTCTTTGACTTATCTGAATTTTGTAGATACCATTGAAATTGATTTGTGGCTACTTACTGATGATTTTACTATCTCTAAAATATAAAAAGATAGACACTTAGCAGAGCATTTACCACAGCACTAAAACTCAGGACTCTGCGGTGAGCATTTTGCCCATGATTTAAAATATCATCTTTCTACTGATGGCTTAAAAATGTATAACTTCAGCCAGTCCCAGGTTATCCAGGCCTGCTCAATAAAAGCTTGAGTTTGTGTTGCCACACACCAAGTAATAATGCCAGGCAGATATGGCAGTGGCCTGAAATTCCAGTCCAGGGAGATAGAGACAAGGAAATTCTAGAGCAAAACAGTAAGGAGGTAGGACAATCCAGGATGATTCATGATATAACAGTTGGTTCTCCAAAGGCAGGTGCGCGCACACACACACATACACGCGCGCGCACACACACACACACACACACACACACATGCGTGTTGGTGAATAATATGTGAGAACATCCTTTTTGAGCAAATGCACTCAATTCTCATTAAGTACTATGTACACTATTTGTTCTTGTTGCACAACTCCATTTTTAAAAATGAAAATCCATAGAGATGGAAATTTGAAAAGTGACTGGCAGTTGTTGCCAGCAGGGAGTGGCAGCTTAATGAATTAATTAGGGCTCCATTTGGCACCATTTTGAAAACTCATTATATACTGAACTGCACCATGTGAAGGAGCTAAATGCCACAGAATTGCAATGCCTTTGTTCCCCTTTGTCTTGTTTGTTTGTGATTCTTTTACTGAGCAGGTCTGGATAACCTGGGACTAGCTACATAAATGAGACATTCCTTCAGCTTTTCCGATTTCCATCTCTATGGATATTCATTTTTAGGAATGCAGTTGTCCAACAAGAACAAATAGTGTATCCGTTGCCGAGATACTTGCAAACACAGTACTTAAAGAAAATTGAATGCATTTGCTCAAAAAGGATGTTCTCATACATTATTCAGCAACGTGTGTATGTGTGCGCGTGTGCGCATGCCTGCCTGTGGAAGACCAACAGTTATGTCATGAATCAGGAATCATCCTAGATTGTTCTACCTCCTTATTGTTTTGCTTTGGAATTTCCTTGTTTGCTCCCTGGGCTGGAATTTCAGGCCACTGCCATATCTGCCTGGCATTATTGCTTGGTGTGCAGCAATACAAACTCAAGCTGTTTTGCTTTTGAAGCAAAGGCTTTAACTTCTGAGGCATCTCTCCAACCCATCAAAAATGTTTAAAAATGAAGACAATCAGCTGTGTGTGTATATATATATATATATATATGTATGTATGTGTGTGTATATGTATATATGCGTGTGTGTGTGTATATATATATCCAGATGGATTTTTTCACATATATTAGTTCCACTGATTCAAAATAAATCATGCTAAAATCAAAATGTTTGCAGCATAAGACAATGTATCAAACTGTTTCATTGTGGACAATCTGCAATGAAATTGCAGATTGCCACAGCCTGGTTAAGAACTGTTTACATATTTTTCCTGCAATCAGGGCACGGAGGACTTACAGTCTATCCAGGTTATAATGGGGAAGCCCCATGTTGATAATGTGGGACTGTGTTAATCTGATTTGCTGGGTAAGTGCTTAAATCAGTCAATACAGGATAAAAAGATCTTTTTGGGGGGGGTGTTATCTGCGTCAGCAAACTGTGATGATAGCAGAAAGTAGGATGCTGTAGTCCATTTTAATTATGATCCTTTTTGTTTTCATTTCTTTTTTGCATGCATGTGTGTGGTTTTTGTCTGTGTGGTTTCAGAGGGCACTGTGCATGCCTGTGGAGGCTCAAGGGTGACATTGGGAATCATCCTGGATTGCTTTAACCCCCACTCTCCTTTGCTTGGGAGTTTCCCAAAGTTCTTCCTTCCAGGGCCAGAAGTGCAGACTGCTGCCATTTTCACCTGGTATATTACCCTTTTTTTTTTTTGGCATGCCTTGGGTCATCTGGATATCTGATCTGATAGGCAGGGAGAAAGGAAGGGAAGCACATTCTTACTTGACATCTTTGGGATTCGAATTTGTTCGCTGCTGCTGCCGTCTCCTCCATCGCTGAATGGCTTGATTTCTATGATATAATCTTCATCAAAAGGCAGCGAGAGCTCCACCGATGTTTTATTTGTTTCGATGACAGATGTGCTGCTTTGTCTGTTCCACCTGTACAAGACCTGTCGAGGCAGAAAGAGCAGGTGTCACCTGCTGCGCTTACCATCGTCACCCCAACCAGGAAGCATCTGTTTGCTTCCGTTCTGGGCCCTGGCAAAAAGCAGAGATAATCAAGCGCTCGGCTGCCTGCTCAGACTGGGAAGCCTCCTTTATAGTGAGGGTTATCATGTCTGCTGTCACCATGTCACTGATGACAAAGTCGAAAGAATACTGCAAGTGTCTGATGGAGAGGGCAGCATGATCCTCTGCGGCTCTGCTTTCAGACAGGATGGTGAATACATCTAGAAATACCTTCTTTTTTACCAGGGTGAAAGAGAGAAAGAAAGAGACAGAAAAGGAGAGAGAGAGAGAGAGAGAGAGAGAGAGAGAGAGAGAGAGAGAGAGAGATGTGTGCCATGGTGCACAGATAGAGGTCAGAGACCATTTATCTTCTTCCCCCAGGTGGGCTTCTGGGGATAGAACTCAGGTCTCCAGGTTTGTCAGCAGTCATCTTGCCAGTGAGCTACCTTGCTGGTCTGTGAATACCTCCATAAGGATGTGTACAGGCAATGACATGCCACCGGACATGGCTTTAACATGTCCTGTCCCTGTGCTGGGCCATTCATTTTGCCTTTGAGCCTTACTTCCCTTAGCTGCAAAATGGAGGCAGGGCCTGACTCAAAGGAAGCATGTCAGAAAGTGTATGAAGCCTTAAATGGGGGAAGAGATACACACACACACACACACACACACACAAGGATCCAAGCAAGATACAGACCCAGCATGTTATGATTATTAAGGATCTTTTGGACAGAGACCATTTCAGCACATGTAGAAAGTTTCTGAAAGGCAAAGATAGTATCACCCCTTTTCTCTCCTACTAGGACCCCCTTTAAGGGACTCTACCAAAAAGATGCAATCAGCACCCCTCTGAAGTTACAGGTGGCATCCCACAGGTTCACCTATATGCCTTTGCTTTCCTTGCTGGCCCTCCTGAGTTCTGAGTTTGGGCCCTCCTGTGTTGAGGTGGCTGGCCAGGCTTCGAGTCACCCAGGGACCTGGACACATATGCCTGTCCTTGTGTGCACAGCAGCAGACTCTGATGGTTACAGACCCCTTATCAATGTTACAGTTTGCATCACCACTACGATCCTACCATAGGGCATTATTTTTGTTTACAGATGAGGAAATTGATGCCCGGAGCTATTTAGCAGCAAGATGAAGGCTCCCGTACCGTACCTACTATCTCACATCATGGCAGCTTCCTCCTCCAGTTTCCTACAGTGATGAAAATGATAAAGCTTGGAAGATCAATGTTCCTCAATCCTGGCATCTTGGAGGCACTAGCCAAAGACAGACTCTCTAGCCTATCAGCAGAGGTGGGAAGGCAGAGAACACTCCCACCGGAAGGAATGCTTGGATGCCTACAGATATGGTTGCCACAACAGATGCTGTTAGTGTAGTGGGAAGAGACCAGCATCATGGCTGAATATCTTACAATGTACAGGGTGGCCTCAGAGTCGAGAATGGGCTTGTCATAGTTGCATTGTTGCTGATAAATTACCATCAAATGTCTTACGGGAACAAGGTGGTTTATTCGTTTGATAGTGTAGTTATAGTTCTTAGTCCAATTGGCAGGAGAGCTGCCACCAACACTAGGACTGAGGGAACTGGACACACCATTGCCACATAGCAGCTGAGAGAGGAACAATCCTTATTTGCCAGAGCAGCATGTCTGGTCAAGTATGCACAAGGATGCCTCCTTTCTCAAACAGTTCTCTCCATTTTAATCACTTCTCTAGGGCCTAGTCCCACCCACCATGGCCTGGGCCTTCCACATCAACTACACAATCTCTTGCAGGTTTGCTCTGGGCTCAAATAGTAATTCTCTACAAATGTACCCAGAGCTCGAACCCTCAACTGTCAAGTTGACACCTGTACCTAACTATGACAGGTCTTGCTCAAAGTGTTGGTTGGTAAACTCTGCTCCAGTTCTACTCTAAGCTGGCTGAGTAGGGACCTGCAGAGGTGACATGCAGGCCATGAGATGTTTTAATTAAGTTATTTTTTGTGAGCTGTTGAAATAATTGAGCAGGTCAGGCAGCTGTTTGCAAACCTGACAACTGGAGGTCCATCCCCAGGTGCCCATACGGTGGTAGAAGGACAGGAACTGACTTCCAAAAGTTGTCCTCTGACTTCTAACCATGAGTTGTGGCATGCATTCTCTCTCTCTCATATCATCTTTCAGGTGATATCAATATGGGATATGCATTCTGGATTAATCAACTCAGCATGTATCAGAAACATCAATAAAGTACCAGCAAACACAATTTGTGCAGCCCATTCCTGGAGTTTCTGATTAGGTCAAAGCTGGGACCTAAATTTTTGCCTTTCTTACAAGTTTCTAGCCTATGCCAATGCTGCTAGGCCCGGGGATGCCAGTTTGAAGCGTCCCTAGGACCCCCTGTAAATGCCGATCTGCTGAGGTTAGAGACTCTGGGTCACTCTTCTATTGTGAGACAAAACTAACACAATCAAAATTCATAAAAAAGTCCCCTTAAGATGGTTTAGATCCCATTTGTTCCCTGGCATTTTATCACTATAATTTATGTCTTCCTGATACAAAGTGGAAAACACAATTTCCTTAAGGTGGAAAGATTCACAGGCTTCTCCCCTCCCCGTATTGGGGCATCAGCTGTGCCAAGCTTGGCTTCCCCTTGCTAACGATCACTCTGCCAGTAAATCCTCAGGCATCTTCAGAAGTACCCAGGCTTCTCTTCCCAGCCCTTCAGGAGAATGGGTTGCCTGATGGGATGCAAGGTCACAGCTGGCTCGGAAGAATAAATTGCTTCTTTGATTTACCTCTGGGCCTTGCAAGAGCTCAGAGAATTCAACGAGTTTCAAATATAAATCCCAGAGAAACATTTCATAGAACCAGGCAGCCTTTTTATCAATGCTGTGTATCAGCCTTGTAATATGAGGACAGCAGTGCCGTCTGGGTAAAGGCCTGGAAAAATCTTTATTTACACCAAACACTTGGATGACTTGAAGGCTGTGTTTGTATCTGAGATGAAACGAGGTGGCACTATAGAGGGCAGAGAGGAAAAGAGGGCTCATGGGAGTCATGATAATGACAGCAAACAGGACCATTTCCACTGTGGAATATCCAGACATTTTGACGCTGGAAATGTTTACAGATATAATCGCCCCGACTGAGGCATTATTATCATTCTGATCTCAAATATGGCAACCTAAGACCCGGAGATATTAAGCAATTGCCTGGAGTCCTTTGAACAGTAAATGGCGGACCCCACGTTTCAACCCAAGTAGTCTGTCTCTAGGACCTGGATTTTTAAATCAAATGCCAGCTTGGCTTTTGCCTCTGGGCAAAGTGTGTTCCTGCTCTGCTTTTTGCCTTTACGAGTGGAAAGCTAAGGGATTAGACAGATAACTCGAAGCACAAAGGTCATATATATTCTGCATGCATACACTATTTGTTTGTCACTCCCTTAGTATTATTTTTTTCCTTGTTTTGATGTCAACTTTTATAAATTATTATTCATGAAATAATAATGATTTTATACCCAGAGACTGGGCACAGTGGTCTCAATGGATGGAACATTTACCTGCTGTGGAATCCTGCCAGAATGTAATGGCTTTCATAATGCCAAAGGGGTAGAGTGTTAGCTGGTATGGATGTTCATGCTTGTCATCTCAGTCCCCCAGAGGCTGAGGCAGGAGGATGGTTGTGAGTTTGAGGCTAGCATGGGGTACACAGTGAGTTCCAGGTCAGCCTGGCCTACAGAACTGGACACTGTCTTAGTGCAAATACAAGGGTGATTCTTCTCCTTTAAGAGGGTGACTGGAGCATTTGAGCGCCTCCCTCAGGGTGGAGTTGGTACTGCCTGAAAAGAAACAGCTTCTTGCCTGTGGCATGTGAAGGACATTCTCATTGGACAGCCCCTCTGTCAGGGATTTCATAAGCTGCAGAACTATGAGAGAAATAAGTTTCCATTCATTATGAATCCTCAGTCTTGGGTACTCTGTTACACCAGCGCAAATGGGACAAAGACATTGTTCTAAGCTTTTGTCTGGCGACCACTGGAGCTACAAGACCATGGCTTGCTCTGAGCGTCCACTCAAATTGTCATAGTCTCCAGCACTTCGAATTCTCATAAACTGGTACGTGGCCACTCTCGGTTCTCTGCACGTCTGCTTCACTGGATTTGGAACGCTGTCCCAGAACATCACCTGTCCTGGTCCCTCCTTCCTTTCTGAGCCCAATTCAAATGTCACCTCTAAAGTGGCTTCCCTTGGCCTTTCCTTGAACTAAAAAATTTCTCCTTATTTGCCCCTAGCTCTCTCCAACCCTCTCAGGCTGGAGTCCTCTTTGCAATGATTTATTATTGCATCCTGTGTTTTTTATGGCTCCCAAGCAGACTCACCAAGTGACCGCAAGGCAAAACAGATCCTGGATGCTCTGTTCAGACCCCAGATCCTAGACAGTCCAGTTATAGGACTTTACATATTTCTTTTCTACAAAATTGGGGTTGGGATTGGAGAGATGGCTCAGGGGTTAAGCCTCTGCCTGAACTTTTGACCCTGGAAAACGGAGTCTGGGAAACTCCAGAGAGAAGCAAAAAAGAGGTAGAACAGTCAAGGATTCTTGCAATATAAATGAAATAAATAAATAGAAAGAATCGGGGCTAGTAAATGCACTAGATTGTAGAAGTTTCTCATTGTATGTGCTATCTCGAGTTGAAAAGAATTAGAACTCTGCTGAGCACAGACATTTATAGCATTTGTTGAATGGACTGAATCACTGTAACTCACTGACTGAGTAGCTCTCTAGAGACTAGATGTTCCGTTTTCCAAACTAGTATCACAAGTAGCTGAAAGAATATCCTATGCCTCAAATGTTCTAAGCCTACTTCTCATTAGGGCCATTTTCCCTAATCAAATAGGGACTGAAAGGATTCAGACAATTTAATGAAACCAAAGCATAACCACATACACTAACATCTTCAGTATTTAGGAGGCAGAAAGAATTCTCGAAGGGTTACTTCAATAAAGGTAGGAGCCTTTGCAACATGTCAAATTATCAATGACAAGCTTCCTTGGGGGCTATCAGATCCCTATGTTATTCCTATGAAACTGGCTAGAAGTCTCTTCCATCTGTGACATCTTGGGAGGCGTCAATGAGAAATGTCAATCCTTGAACAATCACACGCATGTGGAACATCAGGCTCTATAACCAGTCACAGTGAGAGTTTTGGGGGTCCAACTAAGGTGTAGGACGCGTCTGGCTTCTCTCCTAAAAGGGACAGACTTGGAGCCAGAAGCCAAGGACTCAGAAAGCGTCCTGCTGGCCACCTGCTCTAGCCTTGACCTCATCTCTTTCCTTCACTGCCAGAACATGTGGCTTTTGTGTCCCTCTTCAGGGCTGCCATCTACTCTCTGTCATGTCAACACCAGATTGTTACTGTATTTTCTTATAGCCTAAATCCAGATGATACAATGAGTAAGGTAAAAGGCTACATTCAGAAAGCCTGCCGAACTCCATGGATAAACAGATGATCATTTGATTGGCTGCTCAAATGTAAGCAGGTGCCAAGTACCCTAACTTTAATTTAGTCCCACATTTCAGTCTAATTCTACAGAAATAAGACTGGTTTCCCCAAATCCTATACTAAATGCCTGCAGATCTCTTCTCGGCTATCAAATACACTTGTATTTCTCTTGACCTGCTTTGTCCCCCACATACTCTGTGTGAATCTATACAGCTGAGACAATTCTTGCAGGCGTCTGTGAAAAGTGCCTTTCAGAATATTAAATTCAAGAAGGGCCTTCGTGAGAAGGTGGTGTGGAAGACAACCTCTCATGACACTTTCTGAGTGGTGGCAGGTGTATGAAGTGTCGACCACATAGTAATCATTATCCAACTTTTCTGCTGAAAATATCCATCATCTTTTAGGCCCAGCTCACTGAAGCAAACTTCGACATGCATATTGATCTGTATTAGCGGAGGGTGATCCAAGGCATCTTACTGGATGACTTTAGTTTAATGCAGCTGTCAAATGAGGGGGACTCACAAGAGGATTTTCAGGCAAGCTCACATTTTGCCTGGTTCCCGGAGATATTTCAGGCAGCTCCCTGTTGTCAATTTTCTTTTAGCACCAACTAGGAAAGAAGCTCATGGCCTGCTATCAGATCTGCGTTTGGAAATCTCTGTGCACGAACAGTTCTGTGCTGAAATTCATAGGACTTCTCAGGCCCCCTGCAGACTTATCCTTGTTCCTGTATCAGCTCTCTGCCTCCAACTTCAGGACAGCCTCTCTGGGCTCTGCAGTCTCTTTAACTCTTTTTAAGTCATTTTATAGCCTTCATGCTTGTACATTATGGTATGAACTGTTGATGTCTGATCAGAAGATTAATAGAAATAATTAAGATACAAGTACTAGTATCTTTAGTGGCTAGTTATCAAGGAAATCAGGAATATCTGGCAATATGCAGCCAACCAAAACTGATGTAACTGTGAATTTATTGGTTGTTTAATAAATTCTGACATTGTGGAAAGAAGGAAGAAGAAGAAGAAGAAGAAGAAGAAGAAGAAGAAGAAGAAGAAGAAGAAGAAGAAGAAGAAGAAGAAGAAGAAGAAGAAGAAGAAGAAAACAGCAGCAGCAGCAGCAGCTTACTAGTCAGTTGAGATTCATGCAAGAATCTGCACACTTGCCAGGGACTCCAACTGTTATCTGGCTTTTCAGAAGCTCTCTGTCTGTCCTAATGGATTTTACCAATAGCCAAGAGGAGTAATCTAACCTGGCTATTTTTTCCTTTATGCTCTTTCCCTTACTTTATTAAATCATTTCTGCTTATGCTCCCCTTGCTTTTCTTTGATGTGAGGTCAGGGTCAAGGAAATTTGGCAAAGTTTAGCCAGAATCAGAACTCCAGAGGCATCATCACTCTTGCTTGCTGTCTTGACTTCTTTTCAAGTCTACTCTTTTCTGTTCTCCTTCCAATTGACCCCATCTTTCTCTCTGCTGGCCACAGATAAAGCAGGTCACAGAATCTGAGTTCACACTAAGAGGCATTCAGGAAATAAGATTCCCCATTCTTGACTGGAAGATCAGCCAAGATCAGAGAATTTAGATCCAGTTTTCTTGACAGTTCATTATCTGGAGGCCCACGAATCATCAGGTGATTACAGTAACTCAGTAAGGTAGCCATTGACAAAAATCCAGTAAATAGGCCTCTGGGTACCAGGGAACGCTTCAAAGCTCAGAGCTGAAAGATGAGTCCCTGCTTCCAGAGTGTTTCCTGGGAAGAGTCCCAGGAAGAAAAAGCATGCCTGCAAAAGGCGAAAGAAAAATGAAGATCGTGGAAATTCTCCTTTTAAAAAAGAGTGAGTGCATTCACAGAAAGCTTAAGCAATTAACTAAAAGTAACATGCACAGTTGAGAATTATGGGTTTCTTATTTCTCAATGTTTTTCAATGACTCTTCTGGAAGAGTCTGTTCTTTTTTAGAGGAGGAGAGGTGTGCTAGAGATGGAACCCAGACTCCTGTAAGCTAGGCACAGACACCACCACTGAGATGTATTCCAAGCTTCAGTGTTTGCACCAACAACAGATTAAGTGAAAGGTTAATCTCAGATACTAGCTATCTGAGAATGTTTCTCGATGAGTGAACTATGAGACACTGTGGCATTAGATGGCAGACAAAGCTCCTGCTAAGAGCCATCTTAGTCTTTTACTAGTGCCATTGGCCAAGGCTCTATCTGCTCTCCCCCCATAAGTCAGCCCCTAAATCTAGCTCTGACTTTCTCTATGACTTTCTTCATAGTCCTATTTTCTCTTCATGGAAGAGGGGATGGAGAGAATGAGAGAACAAGATTGGTGGAAGGGGTTCCATCAAGCAACGTCCTCTGGACGTAAGATCACTCCATCCATGAGCTCAGCTTGGTGGTGCTTTTCCTATATGAGACTCTCACAAGACCCATCATGGATAGCAGAAGAGCTCCCGCAGCTCTGCCGCTCTCTTGAATGAATATGGTTAGTGCTGGTTGGGAGAAGAAGACCCCCCTACTTTAACGATGCTTTGTGCTAGCTAGACATAGATGTCAATTTTACGACTGTAGGTTGGGCTGTGGGCACCTCGGTGAAGAACTGATAGTTAAGATAAGCCCTAAGCAAGCCTTTATGAGATTGTCTGATGGATGTGGGAAGATCCAGCAATTCATTGCAAGAAGTTGCTAAAGAAAAAAAAAATTCCTCTGTCCTCTCCTGAGTGCCTGGTAGCATTACCTACCTACCACTCTTTGGATCTCTGCATAAAAAAATGTTATTAGCCAGCCGCCTACACACTGCATGCAGAATGCATAGCAGTTACATTTGGTCTGAATTGCCTCACCTCAAATGTCATTTAAAAGCAAAGCAGAACAACATTAGGTGAGTTGCCAACATTTTAAATGGGAAGATTTCACATAATTATCCATTTTCTACCCCATCTTTGCACACAGTGGAGTGTCTGCGGGCATTGTGCCTACTTTTTCACCAGGTAACAGAGGTGGGAAGCGAGGAGCAGCTGGTACATATTGATAAATGCATACATACTATAACTGACGGTAGCTTCCCTTCTGCCCGCCTCTACCATTTATGTGATCTGCTGGGTTTTGCCATTCTTGCATGTATTCTGTGACAGATGAAAGAGTGCTTTGTGGCACTCCTGAAGATATTATGTCCCAAGCTCTTCTGTTTGAAAAAACTTCAAAATCACAGGCATTATCTAATAATCTCCCTTTAATAATGAAAACCACAGGAGAGTTGGTTGAGGCAGACTTGCAAAATTACAAGAAGAAGGTTTTACTTTATTTTTCTTTTGAAGGATGGCTAGAACGCCTTTGTAGGTCAACTGTGTTGTCAGTGAAGCCTCCAGAACCATCGTTTAACAAAAGGTTTGTCAAGAAAACTCACACACTTATAACATTCCCAAACTAGAGAGGAAGAAAAATGTTCTCTAATTTCAGTGTCATGCTATATTATTTTCCCTAACATTTTATTCAAAGGGGATGCTACTGCTTCCCTACCTTCAGCAGTGGAGAAATCTCCATCTCTCACTTGGAACTGAGTCAATGTTTAAACCACACCAACTTCTAGAAAGTCTATCTGAGCCACCATTTATCTCCAAGTATCTTTGGCTTAATGCACTGTAGTTTTTATTCCTTGGAACCCTGAGGAACTATTCTACTTGCCACCATTCATAATAGTTCTTCAGATATGTGAAGTGGGTATCATACCTCTAAGATCTTTTTAACATTCCAGCCCCCTCATTTGTTCCTCCTGGGTGTTTGGAGCCAGCTCCCTGGGTACAGACTTCTTAGTGTGTTATCTGACTTACACTCTAGACACTCTCTGAACACACAGAGCATTCTTACATCAGAAGGACCAAACTATTTCACATGTGTGCCCCTTCCACCCCTTGCAACCTTTGACACTAAGTTTTACCCTTAGCTTTAAAAGAGGATGCAAGCTTCTACTTTCTCTCTCACTGAAGCTAAAAGTCACAATGGAAGTCCGACTGTCAGAAGATGGTCATGATATGAGGATGCCTGGGTTGCCCAGGAGGGGAGGGCTCATGGAGAGTGAGATCCCTGACCAGTCTCTGGTTTTGCAAACCATTCTGGGTGAGAAGCCATAGTATGGGAGGTGTCTTAGCTATTCCAGCCTTGAATGCAACACATTGTGGTCAAGGGTAGATTGTAAAGAATCACAAGGAAACATTGTTCTTTTAGCCTCAGATTAGAGTAACAATGGGAAACTGAATCTTGGCCAAGGTATTTAAAACTGTGTTGAGTTGTGGCAACAAGACTCTACCTATCTTTCACCTATATAATGATTTCAATCTGTATAATGGTTTTCTTTTCTCTGTAAAGATAAGCTTCTATTTATAGGATCAGGTAAACACCTTTTCCAAAAAAAATTCTCACCCTGTTTTTTTTTTCTCTGTTAATAAAGTTCCCTATCTTCAGAAACTGGAACATAAATAATGAGTAACATTAGGAAGATAGAAATAGTAATTTAAAAACACAATGAAGACAATAACACTATAAACTGTCCCAAGCAAATGTTGAAGTAATGTTTCTTTGAGATTGTAGAGGCCTGCTCATCACAGGGTCCTTAACCATTTCTGACTGAAGATGTTTAAGCTGAAAGTTTAGTGAAGCTATGGCTTGAGTAAATGGTCCCCAAAGACCCATGTGTTACAGGCGTGGTACTCAAACTTCTGGTGCTCTTGTAGGCAGCGGAAACTTTAAAAGGTGGGACTCAGTGTGGGGTTTCAGACACACTGTTGCAGTGGACTGTAGAATCCCAGTCTCCTCCTCTCTCTGCTTGCTTTCTGGCTACCTCATGCCACACACTCTGCCATGACTTGGTGTTTTGCCAGAAGTACAAAAACAATAAGGCCAATCAACTATGGATGGAAACTACCAAAGGGTAGGAGCCAAAATAAACCTTTCTTTTTTTCTATATAAGCTCATATATTTGTTACAGAAATGGAACAACAGACCAATACAGGTGCCTATCTAAATCCTGGCTAGTTGCCCCAGAGTAGTTGTAAAACTCAGACCATGTCACTTTGGGGTAGTTATAGATTCCCCAAAGACCAGAAGAGCATTATCAAGGAAAGTGAGGAAATAAATTATATACTACAATTCAAGACTTGCTCCTGCTAAAGGCAGGATTGGTTTGTCCTTGCAAAAGAAATTACCCACTTTGTAGCCTTTTACTTCTGATTCATTATCCAGGGCTTTCACTTGATCCCAGTTGAGGATAATTTTGGAGTCGGATGAATTCCATATGATGTTTCCAGGGGGTTGGCTTGGTGCTATGAAAAAAAAATTAAGATAGACGAAGTCACAGATTATTAAGTCTCAATGGATTCTGAGGACTATCTCCTTACTAGAATTCACGAGTGGAGACAATTTAATGGGCTATTGCACTAATATGTGTCTTCAAGGTCACTGAAATCTGAAGAGATACAGCTCCGCAAATGGAAAAGGATTCAGTTGGTCGCCTAACATTTACAGCTAAAAGGAGTAGCCCTTTCCAGAGAGGAGAAAAACATTTATCTTTCTGTCCTGTGGAGCAATGAATTTGCCATGGTATTCTGAAAGGTTCAGTTAAAATGCTAAGGTGAATCTGAATCTATATAATGATACCAATTAGTATGCAAATGATCCCTGGGAAGTGGGGACAGGGAAGGAATTTGGAGGACAGATGATGAATCCCCCAAATGTGTCTGAGCAGGTGTGCTCTTACGTGGTTTTCTGGTCGTGACATTGACTGTTGCACTGGATGGTCCTGTCCCCGCAGAATTATACGCCTTGACAGCTAAGTGATACAACGCGCTGCCTTTTAAGTTGGTGATTTTTGTGGATGTCTGATTTCCAACCGTTCGTATTTTTCTGGCATTTTCTTCCTTGTCATCATGTCTCCAATATTTTACCTGAGAAAATAAGACTTTGGAGCTCATGCCCACTGGGTTATATTTTCCAGTGTCACCATTCAACAATATTTAATGCAAGTTCTTATATGGAGTTAATTTCCTTTATCAACTCATGAGTAGAACAATATGATTTGGATGTTCTGTAAAACTATCCACAGTAAGAAAGGCCTTTTTTTTTTTTTTTAGCTTCTTAGTCTCCCAGTGAGGTGGTAAATCACATCATATCAATCATTGATGGCGAAGTCTCTTCTTTTTCTCATCGTCATTTTGAGTCTAAGTGATCTATTCTGGGGAGAATAGATCTAAACTCATTTCACCAACAATCTTGTAAATGCTAAGAATTATATATTTCATACACATATACTTACATGTGTATATACATACACTAGACTCAAGCATAACACTGATAAAGGGCATTTACATAGTGGATTCTTTAAAGCTTCTATTAGTGCTTTGGTAGGAGTCAGACTCCTGAATGGATGCTTGAATGTGGAATGTGGATCCTCTCCTCCCAGATTTCCAACCTGGTACACCTCGCTCACATACAGGTCTCTGACTTACCTCATAACCTTCAATCCGCCCCCTGTTCTTCCCCAGTGGGGATGCCCAGAAAACTTCAATGTCAGTGGCAGAAAGACTTCTAGCAAAGATGCTGGCTGGTGGCTTGGTGGGCTCTACAGATAAATTCAGAAAAAACTACTTTTCAATCATCTGCACCAGGACAAGCTTCTAGAAGTGGTCTTAGAAGATGCCAAAGATCATCCTCAGTGTCTATGAGGCAAACCCTCATTTTGCAGAGAAGAGAGATAATCATCGTGTGTAGGATATCGATTAGGAAAGAGAGGCAACAAAACCTCTGAAGTGACTCAGGACCAAGTTTAAGAACCAACTTTTTATGGCCAGCAATCGAGTAATAGTCCAAGTCACTGGATTATGAAAATGAGGGAGAAACCAAGCAAGAAAGGTCAAGAGATGTGACTCAGCTGTAAGGAGCTGGGTGGCAGGTTAATTTCTACACTTCAGTCTCTAGAATCTTACACAAGTCATTCACAGTCTCTGAGGCCCAGTGTTGGCAGCTGCAAAGGACATGCTGAACCAATTATTTCCCAGATTCCAGCAGTTTTTTGTTTTCAGGTTTCTGCCAGAGCTGTGTGTCATTCGCAGATAAAGCTTCTCTTTCAGTGTTCTGTTCTAAGGGAATACCTAGTTTGGACTGCAAACAATAGCATCCACAAGATCATGCACTGATTGGATAGCTACATTTCTTTGTCAGCCATTCAGATCAGTACCTGACCATGTGATCTTTAAAAAGTTCGTCTGGTATAACTGAGTGCCAATTTGTATACTCCCTTTAATTAGCATGCTCCTGGGACTGTTGGATTAGAAGATCTCTACCCCTTGCAATATAAGATTCTGTCACTAGACAGAAAAAAATGATCCATTATCAGGGAACATATTCCATGAGAACTGAACTTCAAAATTTACAATACGGTGAGCTGAAATCATAATAAAGGAATGCAAAAGTGCTCTGAATACTGACTCTCTGGAACATCCACATACCTTGGAACTAGGAGAAAGCATGCACTTAGTACACTTGGTGGACAAGCCAAACAAAAGGAGTGGCTGAGGTACATGTAAAAGGCTGGAGCTTTGGTTTGGATAGTTTCAAAACCTTTGCAAATGGGTCATGTAGTGGGGAGCAGAAAGAGGCATGGAGGGCTGCTGACTCCATGCCAATTACTTCTCTATTGGAAAGAAGAATTCACTGCATTCCCTCTGACTTCTAACCAATGCCTCGGCCCTTAGATGCTGTCATGGGACCTTACTAAAGCAACCCAGGCAAACAGATAAACAGATACATGAAGATAGATGATAGACAGATCAATGATAATAATGGAAAGGTGATAAATAAATGGCAGACAGATGATAGAGATAGACAATAGATAGATGATAGATAAATCAGTCAATCAATGATAGATTTAAAGACCACGCATATCACTTTTAATTGGGTCTTTAGCTAGGCAATCAAGTGATAGACAGTCATGTATTTTTATCTATGAAAGAGCTGTATTTTTTTTTTTTCCTGAGACCAGGTTGGCTTCAAACTTGCTATCCTTCTGTCTCAGTCCTCCCTCTGACCCACTTTGAGTGTGTGTGTTGCCATGAACAGCCAGACTCACTGTTTCTGAGATATGGATGGTAGATAATGAACCAAAGCTTTTATAGCACTCTAGTCTCTAATCAGTATGTGCCTTCAGTGTGTATACAATGTACATTCTCAGTTGCTTATACATGCTGGAAGGAACTGAAGAAATGGAAGTAACATGAACCCTACCTTCTTCAGCAGAATATACCAATGTGGCAGGGCTGAAAGGGCCTTCCCCCTTGTTGTTGAAGACACCCACTTTAACTTCAAAGGGAGAGAAAGGGCGCACACTCTCATTTCTGAACACGTATCTGGAGGCATCAGCTGAAGCCAGGACTGTGAGCATCCAGATCATTTTGCCATACGGCCGGAAGGCCACCACGTAGCCAAAGCCTCGGCCATTCTGTAATTCTTCAGGAACCGTCTGGAGGAAAAGAGATGTGACACTGAGAGCGCACGGGTACTTTGCTAAAATTGCATCCTCACCCCAACATTCCTCCCTCTGTCACTTCAAAACACAACTTTTTTTTTCTTTTTTTTTTCCAGATAAGAGTTTTTTATTTATTTTTCTGTTCATACAAACGTAATAGGAACCCTTGTCCCCTCCCTCCCTCCGTCCCTCCCTGGACCTCCCTGTTCCTTCCCCCCTTTTCCCCTTCCTTTCCCCCTCCCTCCCTTTCTCCCAGTGCCCCCTTCCCCCATCTCTGAAGCATCTTTAATGTGTATATCAAACTTTCCTCTGGGTCCCCCTCTCTGATGAGGTGTAAGAACTCAGTGGCAATTCCTAGAACTCTTTCTTGTGTTCCCCTTAAGTATAGGAACACTATTGTGACCGTTAATCCCTTGTTTCTAAGGATCCTAGTGCCTTTAGACCATGCTAGAATTTGAGGGGTCAATGATATTGTTGGTCATTGCGCAGATCATGCAGAGTCCTATTATAATTGCTATGACTTTTTTTTCTTAGGGTCTTTGAAATTTAGGACTGGCCTTCAGTCTTGGATGTGCATGTGGTGCCGGGATGGCGGGTCTGGTGCAGATCTGGAGTGGAAGGGTGGGCTCTGGCGAGGTGGATCAGCTTGGAAACAGGTAGAAATGAAGGAAAATCAACTAGATAGCCAATTTCCTACTGGCCATCGCTTCCAACATGTACCACATAATAGACAAAAAACCTCAATGAGGGAATGGAGAGCTTCCTATTCTGAGATGGCTGAGCTCCGCTGGGAGGGAGAGGAAAAGGGAGGGAGGGACAGAGGGACTTCCTTCCCTGCTCAGGCTTTGGCTGAATGAAAAACCTTTTATTTCTGGGACCCTTGTTTAGAATCTCTCGAGCATATTTCTGAAGCCCCCACCTCCCTTCTCAAAGTCAATTTTTAATAAATTGGCAACTAACCTTCCTCCAAGTGGTTGAAAGAAACACCTCAAACCCAGTGGCAAAGCCAACTGCCAGGAAACATTTTAAAAACTGGCAATTGTTTTAAATCAGTTGGCCATTGCATAGTTCAGGAAGAAAAGAAAAGCTGGTTTTCTCTCTATTTCTTTTTTAAACTTGTCTTCTCTCTCATGACTATCTTTCCTGTGATAAACTGAGTTTGCACTCAAATGGAACACAAGAGACTTCTTGGTTAGATCTCACATGAAGAAATAACGAAACAGCCCAGACACGTGTATGTCCCTCCAGTTCTGTGATTCATTTACCTCCCAAGTTATAACCAGCTCCGATTTGCTGCCGCCGCCGCCACTCACGTTAGCTGGGGTGACTTCCGGGACTGTGCAGGAGACAAAAACCATATTATGTCAGATGGCAAAGTCCAGAGGGACAAGGGATGTGAGGAGCTGATGGTCCGGAAGGTGGTCTGACTGTGGTGCGTTGCTGCCAGCAAATGCTCAGATATATACGCCTTTGTCTCTAGACATCAGGGCATTGAAGGTCACACTGTACCATGTAATGAAGTAAAATGTCCCAAGTGAAATGACTATAATAACCTATTTCCTTATCCCACAAGATACACATGATATTTGGCATCACCGACCATTTGTTCCATTCCATCCCTGGAGACCCGGCAGTTCCAAGGAGAAAGAAAGGACCAAGGTCCTCCGGTTGGTTAGGCATTTATTGAACCACGTGGCGGCATACAAAGGAAAGACCAGATAAGCTGTGCCCACGGAGAGCTTACAATCTAACAGGAGAGTGGGAGTCCATGCAGAATATTACAGAGCAACGTGACAACATCCACATACAGCAGGAATGGAGTGGAGCAGCACAGTGGAGTTCTGGTGTGGCAGGCCGCTCAGAAGAGTGCGGGGCTAGTGAGCTTTGTGGTGGATGTTGAAGGAAGAGGCTGACATAGGTTGACCCCTGGCTCTCTTGTGTTTAACCTCTCTGATCCCTATTTTTTCCCCTCAGAGGGGAGATGAGATTCATTTCTTTCTCTGGGTGGCTGAGTAGGAATGAAAGTTATAGTTTGGGGCAGTGGAAAAAGAAGGCATAGGGTTATCTGTGTTACATAAATGAAAGATTCTGTGTGGAATGTTTCAGTATCTACCTGCTGAGTGGAGATGTCCCTTTGGTTAAAATTAAGGAGATGCAGATCTACATGCATTTATGTTTGGTTTTTATTCTTGGAGAAAGAT
Source organism: Typhlomys cinereus (assembly GCA_023101885.1). NCBI lineage: Eukaryota > Metazoa > Chordata > Mammalia > Rodentia > Platacanthomyidae > Typhlomys > Typhlomys cinereus. The sequence goes on along the minus strand of JALPQD010000183.1, from coordinate 589,803 downwards.
GAGGCTTCTCATCTGCTTAGGATCTAGCTATTCCTTCCAGGATCATTTCGCTCTCCATGAATGGAAATGCTAGGCCATGTAACAGGGTCTCCCAGTTCACAACAGAGAATCTGGTGCCTCCCTCCACCCTGTGTATGCAAGCTGCCTAAGGCATACTGTCATTCTGAATTTCTGGAACGGCCTATGACCTAAGAAACTCCAAACAAATATTTCTACAGAACTTTTTTTTTGCTATTTGTGACCATTTCTGTTGACACATGAAACAAAGAGGGAGGTGACTTTTCAGAGAATTAAGTCTGTTATATGTTTTTGCTATACTAGTGGGTCCCGGAAAGAGGACTCTGCTCTTGAGTAAAACTTGCTGGCTGCCTGGCTGAGCTTCTGCTGCCCTGATTTATGACCATATGACTGAAGACATTCATGAGTAGAGGAATCAAGGCCTCCCCCTAAGGAGGAAGCTGCCAGAGCAGAAGAGGTGCTTCTTGAGGTCTACTCACGGGCCTCTTCTGTCCTGCGTTTCTCCGAGGGCCGGCTGGGTTCCCCAATGCCAATCACATTAGCTGCAACAGTGCGGAACTCATATTCCACCCACGGGTTCAAGCCTACCACGGTGGCGGTGAATGTCTTCCCATCTATGAGTTCTGGGACTGAAAGACAGAAAAAAATTGAGAATGTTTCTTGGGATTTAAGTTACCATAAAGAGCAAGTGTGGAGATGATGTCAGAAATATAGGCTGTCCATCCATCAACCCACTAATCTGCCATCTGTCCATCTATCCATTCACCCATTCATCCATCTACTCACTCACCCATTTATCCATATACCAATCTATCCATCTATCCAACCATCCATCCATTATCCATCCACCCATCTATCTATCCATCCATCTATCCTTCCATCCATCCTTTGTCATCAGCATCTCATCAAGGATTTGTAGTTAACCTATTGGAAGTTGCACAAACTGATGCCATGGTCAACCAATCTCAGAACTATGGCCAGATACCAGCTTATGACATAAAAACACACAAACACTTCAAGATCATTATAATAATTATTTCATTAAGTGTTTTCTCCATTTATTATACAGTTCCAGAGGCATCTTTGGTTCTTAGAACTGTCCTTAGGAGTAAAGCAAAAGTATTATAGTCATTATAAAAACAATTATTATCGAGTCCATATAGCAAAAGAGAAAAATGAACTCTTAGACAGATTGCCTAACTTCCAGATTTTTCTCACGTTTCTTTCTAAAACAATCATGTGAATCAACAGAAAGGTTGAGATTACAGACAGAAACACAGAAAATCATTTCTGAAGTTTGAGAAGTTAAACCAAAAAATCTTGTTAACGTCAACACCATTTTATATAAATTGCATGTGATAGTTAATCCTGGGTGTCAATCTGACCACACCTGGCATTAACTAAGATCAGCTGAGAGTACCTGAAGAGATTATCTGGATCAATGCATTTTAATACAAAGACCAGCTCTAAGATCTCATTGGAACCTCCCAGTAGTGGACCAGATAGAAGTAACTATACAACAGAAAATTGGGAAGAAGAGAGACTCTCCAGGAATCGTTCAGCCTTCAGCCATCACCCCCTAGTTTACTGGATGTTTGCAGTGACGTAGCCTGCCTCCAGCTTTAACCACCAACCATGTTGTCTCCACCATGGAAGACTGTTTCTTCCCTCTGGAACCATAAGCTAAATAAATTTCCCTTTCTCCCTTAAATCGATTGACTTTGAATGCTCTCTCATAGCAATAGTTAAGAGTAACCGTTACATTGTACAAATTTGGGAATGGTGTCTATCACTCCATTTATTTCTATTTGTAGATACCAAGGCAACATGGGGTTTGGCCACTAAAAGAATGTGAATCTTGCTTGTGGGAAATAACTATTTGCCCATTCCTTTCCTCAAATGCAATCTAAATTTTAAAAAATGAGATATGTTAAAAGGATTAAGTCTAAAAGAGTAATGACTATGAAATATGAATAAATGGAAACACAGCATGTGACTGAGAGAGGAAAATATCATTGATACTGACAAAAATAGTCATGCTATGATCTGACTATGAGATGTCTTTTACACTAAAGGCCTTGGCCCAGGTTAGGAAGATATGGAATCTTAGGAGGTGGCCAAACTGGAGAAGGTCACAAAGGGTATTCTGTCCCTAACCCTTTTCTATCTCGTTTCTCAGCCACTGTACAGTTTGTAGGTCTGTACGCCACATTACCACCTGCCATGGTTTGAATGTGAGTCACCCCTCCCCTCCCACCGATTCATATGTTTGAATCCTTAGCTGGTCTTAATGTTTGCAGAGGCCATGGCACCTTGAAGAGGTAGAGCTTTACTGGAAGGGAGAGATGCTGCAGGGTAGACCTTGGGTTTGGTAGCCCAGCCCTGTTTCTTCTTGGTCTGTTTGTTTTCTGCCTGTAGCCAAGTTTTGTGGTATGTGATTCCTGCCAAAATGAACTGTATGCTCTCTGGAACCATAAGCCAAATAAACTCCCTCCCTCCCTCTCTCCTTCCCTCCCTCCCTCCCTCTCTCCCTCCCTCCCTCCCTCCCTCCCTCCCTCCCAACTATCCTTGGGGAAAAAAACACCACATGAAATCATGAACCAAAAATAAATCCTCTCCTCTACTAAATGGTTCTCTCAAGTTTCTGTCATAATGACACAAAATATAACACAGATAACTAATACACTACACACACACACACACAAATTTAAAATATTGTCACACCTCTTCATCTTCAAATTTATCTATGGGTATATTGGTAGTAAGTCAGAAGTCTCCACATAGCTGTTAGATACTACATTCTAGAGAATTGCATATAAGTCTTAGAAAGCCTGTGATTACAGACTGACACACTTCACTGATTTCCAAAGTGTTGCACAGAGCCACACAGAGGATATTAGGAAAAACAGAGAGTGATGCCTTTAATTTTTAAGGATGTCAACATGTTAAGAAGTAAAAAACAACCAGCACAATACCCCAATCACTCCAACCAACATCATTGCTTAGGATGAGTAAAACCAATGAATAAATACAGTCAGTATGCAGGGGAACATTTGATAAATGCAAGTAGAGCGGGGAGACACAGCCATCTGCATCTATATCTTCCTAGACACCTCCTGACTTCTGTTATCATTCATTTGCATTACACTGCGGTGCAGAAGTCTCTGACAAATGCCAGCACCTGGCCTTCGCTACAGTACCTGTACTGACTGCTTGCCAGCCCACGGAGAACGGAGTCCTGGCTTGGATGATGTACATGGTGACTGGACTATGGTTGTCAGGCCCAGCTCTCCACGACAGCTGAGCCGTGGTGTCTGTGATCTCATCGATGGTCACAGCTTCTGGAGGACCCGGGGGACCTGGGAGAGAGAAAGACACTGAAAACTGAAACCAGTGTGGTCGAATGTTCCAGAATATCATCCACTCAATCCAAAGGGGTGTTGACCCACACAAGTAATGATTTACCCACTCATCTATCTACTGCATCAAATTCTTTGTATACCTGCTGGTACCAGGAATTCTACTTGACTCTCGCATTTAAGAGATGTCCCTTCCCTCCAGGGATTCACAGGAAAAAAAAAAAAAAGAGAAAACTAACAGGCTAATGAAGCATTACAATAGAATGCCTTGATAGTAGTGGAGAATATGGGGGTACCATCAAAGCCTCATCTCATTTCTCCACTCACTGTATATTGAGAGGGTCTAATTGTGAGTCAGTCGCTGCTCTCTGAGAGTCGCTGCTCTCATGTTGACCAAAAATGGGTATTACTCCTAATTTTGCAAAGATTACAGTCTGCTGGAAAGAGTGGCTTGCATCCACTGAGGATACAGATTTGAGCAAAAATAGTTGTAAAATTCTGGGGCTTTGTGGCGCTGCTCTGTGAATTCTCTGACACTGCGTGAGTAGCATCGCTTCCTCAGCCCACCCCTCATTTCATCCAGCAGCAGCAGGCGCTGGTGTGCTTGCAAAGTGAACTACTGTGAAAATGGTTAGTGCTCCAGTTATAGAGCCCCCCCCTCCCAAGCAATTGTAAGGGCTTGGTCTAGAGTCGATCACACAGTTTCTGTGAGTCACACCTATATTTTTCTACTTATCCTCCTGATATTTATTGTTTCAGCACACTTATAAGTAAACCATTGAAAGGGAAAAAAATCAGGCTTATATGAAAGCCTGGAGATCATAAAGTTAAAAAATAGAGGGATAGAAAGCAATTGGTGATCAGATATCAACAGGACCAGGTAAAGATGTGGCTCCTTCCAGGCTTCTTCTGTCCTCAGTATCTCTGGCCAGGCACTTAAACATGTTTTTAAATGCATTTTTTCAACAACAATTGGTCACCTTAGGAGAGAAGGTGATGGTCAGGGGACAGAATGACAAACCCCATGTTCGTTAGATAGACATAGAGATAGTAGTCCTAAGAAGGGTTTGATAATGGTGAGAGGAAGTGTCATGCTTTCAAGACATTGCCTGTTCTTCCCTTTCCTACCCATTACCACTACCAATGTGTATACCAATCAAGTGTGTTCCCCTAAGACTCTTGGACTATTGCCATAGGAACAGGGACAAAAAGACTACCTCTTTTGGGATGGTAAAAAGTTAAAGCAATTTCCCAAGTAAGAGTCTGCTCTGGGATTCACTTCTTCAAGTTTATGCAATGCCCTACATTCTGTGTGTTGTTTTTTAAAAAATCACTTTTATAAGCTCCCAGGTGAGACTAAATTTATCTTCTCTCCCAGACTCCTGAATGAAATGTCTCCAAATTTGTTTGCTGAGACTGATTAATTTTCCTTGGTGATATTTCAGCTTGTCAATCTAGTGCTATCGAGAAAGAGCTTAGATAACCTTTGGTCTTTACCCCTAATTGCCAGGTAGAGTCCAGGAGACAATATAAGCTTTGTTATCTGATTGGCTATTTTCTCTTCCAAGTATTTTTAGTGAGTATGGTGTTGCTAGCCCTTTATAATCTATTATAAATAGTAAAGTGTTCCCTCAACTCCATAAAGAATAAAATCAGTGGTAAGTAGTTGAATCCTTTGGTGGCCACACCTTAGAGGAATGAAATGAAGGTGTGGTAGGAAAATGGTGAGAGGAAGTTTGCCTGTTCTCCCCCTTTGCCTGTACTTCCCCTTTCTGCTAATTACCCCCATAATGTGTAGCTGTGCCCTTACCTAGTGTTTGCTTGGTTTTTGGGGACTTGGTCCTTCTTTGAAAATGATGCAAATGTGCAAATGTATATGACCTCTGAGCAAAGTCATAAGAGTCTGAAGTCCACAAACTTTTCCTTCCTTCCTTCCTTCCTTCCTTCCTTCCTTCCTTCCTTCCTTCCTTCCTTCCTTCCTTCCTCCCTCCCTCCCTCCCTCTTTCTCTCTCTTCCTTCCTTCTTTCCTTTTCCTTCCTTCCCTTTCCCTTTCCTTTCCCTTTCCCTCTTTCCTTCTTTCCTCCTTTCCTTCTTTTTTCTCTCTTTTTCTCTCTCTTTCTTTCTCTCTTTCTTGTCACAAGCAAAGCAAAAGGCCACTGTTTTGCTGTGGCTAGCTATTCCCTGTTCCAGGAAGAAAGGCCTTGTTAGAGGCCAGAAGAATGCTACAGGTTAAATAGAGCAGAGAGTCAGAGGCACTACAGTGAATGTTCAGAAATGCTAGCTCCAAATCTACTAATCTCTTAAGGGCAATGAAATACATTTCTTCCTTCCCTCTATAATATGCATAAAAGATGCAAAGGCAGAGCAGAAAGAGATAAAATGAATGATTATGGCTTTAAATGTCACATTAATTTATTGGCCTTATTAACTGATTAGGCTAGATTCTCATTTGGACTATATGTGCAAATTCTTCTTGGTAGCCAATGTTATTTTCTGTGAAATGAAGTATACACTATCATTTAAGAACTTCAAGTATTACTGATTTAAATATTTATTAGTCTAATTTATTGGTGTTTAAACTGCTGATCTGAACATTATCCTAATTAAATAGAGGATAAATTTCCAGCCGCAGAATTCTTTTGTCCCTAAGGGGAGAACAGACCAGCTTTGGTATTATTTTAAAATGGAAATAAGCACATTTCTTTAAGTTATTCTGTGGGCAGATCTACCTAAGTTGATTTTGTTTTTAATCTTTGATCTGGCCTTTATCCACAGCATGGTCAGAGTTCTTTTTAGGCAATTTAGGGTAACTAGAGCAGGTTTGATGGAAATGCAATTTTGCTTTAGCTTCTCCTGAAAATAAAGCTGCTAATTCCTACGTGTTTCCTCCTCCTGCTCTGCTCAGGGCACGCAGCCACACTTTCCGTTGCTTTTTATAACAGCTCAATGCTGTGACTCACTTTCACCTGCCCTCGCTTCTGAGAGTCAGGCTTTGCCTTCTCTTGCTTTCAGAATGCTACCATGGGCTAAGCTGGCTGGTGGGGGATTCTTAGCACCAAGAGTTGGGTACTCAAAGAAGGAGTTATGACCAAGAGATTATTTTGATGCTTGAGGTCGGCTTTGGTTTTAAATTAATTTACTAACTAATTAACCAACTCATTTTGCAGGGTTGGGAATGGAATCTAAGACCTCTTGTATGTCAGACACATGCTTTTACATTAAGGCACACCTTCAGACCGGCTTCAGTTTAATACTTTAAAAGAGCTTTGAACTTGTGTAGACATAGGATGTATACAGCTATACAGAGATGGGAGTGTTCATTAATACTTGTTGGTTCTTGCTGGCTAGGCATCTGTGGAGGATGAGGCAGCAAATTGTACATTTGAGGCCAGCCTGGCTTCATAGCAAGACTTTGTCTTAAAAGACTCAATGAAGCGTAGAATATCTGTAACTATAAACACTCATTGGGGATGGGGGACGGTTGCTAAGTCCAAGCTAGGTTAGGTTAGCAATCCTTGGATTCTCACAAGGCCAAGTTTATATATGAAATCCCAGTCTGTCTACGACTTCCTACTACTACGACATGCAATTGTGTATTTCCCACTCAAAACTAGAGATATTTGTGCATGTGTGTGCTCATGCGCGTGTGTGTATGTGGTGCCTATGTGTGTAGGCATGTGCAAAAGAGCATGCCTGTGGAGGCCTAACGGTGACTTTAGGAATCATCTTTGACCATTCTACCTCTTTGTTGCTTTGCTCTGGGTTTTCCCAAGCTCCACCTTCCAGGGCAGGAATTGCAGGCCACTGCCCTGTCCCCCTGATATTTTTAGTTGAGATTTGGGACTCCAAACTCAGATCCTTTTGCCTGAAAGGCAAAGACTTTAACCCCTAAGTCATCTCCCCAGCCCCAAAGCCATAGTTTAAAACCTGAGCAACCCTAAAAATTTTAGGGGCAAAACTGAAACCAGTGAGCTATTAACTGACACCATCATTATGCAACTTGTCTAAGACACTAGTGTGGTTTTGTCCAGAACCCATGGTTGGGTTCCTCTGGGGCTGCTTCTGATAAGTTAAAGTTATTCTAGAACATTCTGCCAACAGAAGTAACGAAGGCACTCCCAGGAACTTTTTTTTGTATGAAGGAACTGTATCTCTATTTTCTGTATATATCCATCTTGTGTGAGAAACACATGCACAGGAAGCCTCCGTGGCTTGTAAGAACAGCATGCAATGTTTAGCTTCTGCCTCTCTTTCTCCATAATTCCAAATCACCATGGCTTTAGGATTCTGTGCTAAAGTCTATATCACAAAAATATCTAAAGGACAGAAAAAAAAAAACCAACAATACCTCTTACGATCAGATCCGCCGAAGCCGATAGTTTGTCCACACTTGTTTGGATCATGCAGACATATTTCCCAGCATGCTTCAGTTGGATGTTTCGGATCATCAAATCGCCAGCTGAATCCTGCTGATAAAGGAGAGGAAAGTGACTACAATTACTTCTTAATGAGCCCCAAATAGCATTATCACATGAAGGACACTGTGACTAATGGATGTATTTGACACTGGCTGATGAAAACATTAGCCATACAAGCCATGGCCAATTAAAATTTTAGAAGCCAACCTCAGAGAAGAGCCTTCCATAGCGCTCAGGTGTCTGGCTTCCCTCGGTCTCTGAATTGCTTCATGACTCTGGCTGGCGTCTCTCAAAGTCATGGAAGGTGTTTCTTGATCTAATCCTACTGGTTTCCTTCAGTGTATGCCCTCAGCCTATGGCTTGTGGTAGAATTCTGATACTTCAGAACTCTGTGTTTGGAAAAGGAAGCAAGCCTACACTTGGAGTCCTTGCCATGCTTTTCTCTACAGCTTTGTCTGACAGCCAGCATTCTGATTGCTATCAGGTTTGAATTAAAGGATTAGGAAGGCCAGACTCTCTAAGGCAATCTAGAATCACCTAGTGTGGAATAGTGCTAATTTGTTTTCCAAATGCCTAATGCATGTTTGATTAGTAGATGAATAAGACTAATTACATCTCAGGATGGGTGTCTGTATGTTCCAGACATACTTCTGCACTGTTCGCCAGCAAATACTTCAACAGAAACGAGGAGAGTATTTCATGAACGTGACATTTCCCAGAACTCTACCGCACCTTGAAGTCTGGTTCCTAGCCCAGCTATAAAAAAGACTGGAGGGCTGGAAGTGACCACTTCATAGATATTCCACTTCTTGCTGAACCTCCAAAGGATGACAACGTAAATTGCAGGGTTTTCTGACTTTTTTGGGTCTTCCCTTTCCCAAACTGCAGAATGTGAAATCGACGCAGTCCATGAAGTGCCCCTTCTTCCAGGTAACAATGATAGTGAGTGATTTAGTTATATTAATGCACTTAATATTATATGCCCAATGAGCGAGGCAATCTTGGTAGCTTTATTTTACAGAAGAGGAAAATTCTAACAGGAAGAAGTTAGGTGACTTACTTAAAATCACATACCTAACAAAACTCATAGTTACTTTTGAACATACACTATCAGTTTCAATCCATGTTTTTTTCTTCTCTCTCCCCTTCCTCTCTTTCTTAATAATCTCTCTCTTTTTCTCAAGAGGTCAACCCTTGAGTATATTTCAGATGCAATTCTCCTTTTCTTCTTGGTCAGTAACTTACTAAATACATTAGGCTGACTGGAGAGAACATGGGAAGTCATATTGATGCTATTTATGATGGAAGCCAGCTCTAGGGATCTGCCTGTCTTTGCATCCCCAGCATTGTGATTATAGACATACATCATACCTGGTTTTATTATATGGGTTTGGGGGAGGCATCAACTCTGGGTACCTTTGCTAGCAAGATAAGAACTTCATTCGTTAAATCATCTCTCAATCCCAAAACCTTTTCTTCATGATAATTTCATGTTCCCCTTCAGAGGAAAAAAATTACCCTCATTTGAAATCAGCAAGACCTGGTTTACTTCTTTTGCTTCAATATAGCACACCACATATAAATTTACCAAGAACAATGAAAAAGAACTGCCAATTGTTCCAAACAGAAAATAAGAAGATGAATGTGTATCCTGAAGGAAGAGCTGCAGCTTTGAAATTCAGTTGATTTGAGCTGATCATGCTGTGTGATTTCATCTAGGTCTCTTAATCTATTTGTACCTTAGTTTATTGACCTTTGAAAGAAGGATGCCTTGCCTGTTGTGCTGCTGTGAGAATCAAGTGAGACTGTATGTCTACATGAAATCCTTTCACAGACTATGAAGCACAGAGTAAATTGATGGCCATGATCAATTTTCTTTGTGAAACAATCATGTCAAAGACCTTAAATCTAATTCAAGAAGAGTTGACTTTTTTCTTTGAAAGTTCTTTTATTTATAACGCTTGTCTTCTCCTCCAATTTCCATTATATATGGATCACAGCTTACAACTGCTCAGAAAAATGGGATAATAATTACTAACTTCTGTTAGGGATTCTGTGATGATTAAGGGGTGAATATTAAATAAGCAGGGCATGATAAGTGATACAAATACAATGACTCATCATCATCAGAATCATTATCACCATCATCAGCATCAGTATTACTAATTTTCTTTACCTAAAATAGTTCACATGCTGGGCCTTCAGATATAAGTTTAAATAAAAAATAAGCTTCAGAGGATATGTGTATAGAGAAGATAGAAGCCATAGTGATGTTAAGGTGGAGGACACACTGACTTTAAGGTGGAAAGAATATGAATGATAAGGTGGAAACCATATGGATGGTAAAGTGGAAGCTCTATTGTTGTTAAGGTGGAAGCCTTGTAAGGTAGAAGTCACAAGGATGTTAAGATGGAAGCCATATGGATGTTAAGGTGAAAGTCATATGGATGTTAAGGTGGAAGCCATATGGACGTTAAGGTGGAAGCCATATGAATGTTAAGATGGAAGCCATATGAATGTTAAGATGGAAGCCATATGGATGTTAAGATGGAAGTCATATGGATGTTAAGGTGAAAGTCATATGGATGTTAAGGTGGAAGCCAAATGGATGTTAAGATGGAAGTCATATGGATGTTGAGATGGAAGCCATATGAATGTTAAGATGGAAGCCATATGGATGTTAAGATGGAAGCCATATGGATGTTAAGATGGAAGTCATATGGATGTTAAGGTGAAAGCCAAATGGATGTTAAGGTGAAAGCCAAATGGATGTTAAGATGGAAGTCATATGGATGGTAAGGGGGAAGTCATATGGATGGTAAAGTAGAAGACATACTTGCCTGAAGGAAATGTTTAGCTTGTCTCAATGCTTTGTTTTTCTTAGTTGGGATTTAAATATCCAAAAGCTTATTATACCCTGATGATTCCAGAGAATCAGAAATAGCACAAATTCATAATTTCTGTGAACTAAATGGGGTGTGATAGTTTTTCTTCAAATTTTGAGTAGATGTACAGTTCTAAAATCTACTGAAAAAAATAAAGTTGCAACTTAAGTAGACATCTCACAGGAGGCTAATCTTTCTCTTGGAAGAATCCAGCTCAGACTATTATTGAGTGTTACATTATATTCTTTCCAAATAGAACACAAAACAGATTACTTGACTGCATGCAGGTCTCTCTTCTGCTCCTAATTGAACCCTTGAGGGCATCAGAGAACAGCAAAAGAAGAGCTTCCTTGACCCTCACTAAGATGGCTCTACCCACCAGGGGGTCTGCCCTGCTGACTCAAGAAGCACACACTGGAATAAGTGTGACAACACAAAGGTACATCCTTCAGTCTTCTATGGTTAAGTGTGAATACAACACGTTATTGATCTGGTGGTTGAGATACACACATCCCGACTGTCCGAAGTGCTGTTCTTGTTTATACTTATTTCTTAGCAATAAGGAAGGATGATTTTGGTGATAACAGCAGTATCAAATTTCTCGTATAAAAGGCAAATGAAATCAACTCTATTTTTTAAATTAATTTTTTTGGAGACATGGTCTCTCTATGGAGATGAGAATAACCTAGAACTTACTGTGTAGCCTAAAGCCAGCCTCAAATTTGGATTGTCTTTCCTCTGCTTCCCAATGTGTGTACCTCTAATGATGACTGAAGGAGAACCATTCTGCAAATGCAACATGACTTTTAATTCCATTAGGATGTCTCTGTCTGCTCCTTAACCCCAGTGGTGTATAGCAACTACTCGGGCTGATGGCCAGGGATCCTTTAACTCATCAAGTATCTTTTCTAAGTTGGTGCTCATAAAATTCTGATAGACGATATTTTTCATACCTCCCTTGCCAATGAAAATGATTCTTCTCAACTTACACTTTCTTGTTATTGCAATAAATATTGCCTTTTTATAAGGTTATACATAGCTATTATCATTTACCAAGTATGTCTTTTGTCGTAGGTATGTGACTGTGTATTTTTAGATAACAAAATATTTGATATGATCCATGCTTTCATTAAGTAGTTATTACCTATCTTACTATGCCAAATTTCTTATTCTGAACTACACAAAGGAGGTCCAGAATGGTTAATATTAACAATGTTATCCAGCCATTCTCAAGCAGTGTTCCAAGAAAGAATCCCTAACGAACAGACATCCACTCACATAATGAATTAACTTCTATGCATCTACAATGGCACCGGTTGGATAATCAGCCTTGGGAGAATTGAGAAAATAGTCATTGAACTCACTTTTAGTCTTCTGTAACTCAAACTCTTAGAGGAAGTCAGCATGCATGTAATGAACAGGGATATTACAACAGTTAGGTGGAAAATATGACTGCAATATATCCTAAGGATGGAGTCCTTAGCTTCGGGCCATTTGCACCCAATCCTAGAATGTGTGTGAGGTGAGATGGGCAAATTGGTTAGTCAGATTCTTATAGTTGTGAGGAAGGAGAGAAGGGCTTTCAAATCACAGACTAACACTCTGTGCTTTTTGATTAGGCTTCCTAAGAAAATGGTAGCATGAGTGAATCTTTATTACCAATGGGAATGTAGGACTGTGTCAGGGGAGAAAAATAATTGTCAAAGATAATTCAGATGGACACAAATTGTTTCCAGATTTAACCTTCTCTTGTTATATACTCAATGATACTATACATCCCTGGAAAATAAGGCATTTCTGAAACTGAAGCATTTGATTCAGATTTTCAGATTTGGTAGAAATAATAAGGAACCTCAGGGTTATTTGCAAAAATGAAAGAGTTAGGCTTTATGACAATGAGTGGGGTGTGTGTGTGTGGGTGGGAATGTGTGTGTTGTCTGTATCTGCTTGTTTGTCTGTCTGTCTGTGTGTATCAGAGTGCACTATGTGTACCTGTGAGAGGCCCAATGGTGACATCGGGAAGGAATCATCCTGGATTGCTCTACTTTCTTTCTACTTTATTCTGGGGTTTCCCAGTCTCCCCCTACCAGGGCTGGAAGTGAGGGCAGTGTCATTTTTGCCTAGCATTTTCACATAGGATCTAGGATATGATCTCAGGTCCTTCTGCTTGTGAGGCACCTCCCCAGCCCTAATCTGTTTCCTTAACCAGTTTTCATGGTGCGTGACACGATATGGGGCATAAAGCTTGGATTTCAACATTCAGGACTGAGTGCTTCCATCCAGGAGCTGTGGACAAAGGCACATTGTACAACTGAGTCTCCGTTTCCTCATCTATACATAGGAACAACTAACCTGGAACCAAGGGGAGAGAGCAGTGGCTAAAGGCACCTGTGCACAAACCCGATGATGTGGGTTCAGTTCTTGGAAGCCCATATGGCAGAAGGAGAGAGCTGGTTTCTTAAAAATTTATTTCATTTGGGAGAGAGGAAGAAAGATTTGAAGGAGAGAGAAGGAGCACATATGGGTGTCACGGCACCTGGGTGGAGGAGGGCAGAGGATAACTTTTTGAAATCAGGACAGAACAGACATTTGCAAGTAGTCCTCCGACTTCCTCATGCATGCCTTGGCATCTCTCCCTCTGTCTCTTTCTTCTCTTTCCCTCATAAATAAAATAATAAATAATCTGTAGGATCTTTGTGTAGATTTGAAAGTAGACTTACCATGTAATATTGCTTTAGTATTAATTATTAAGTAGTATAAAAAGAAGAGGAATTAGCCAAGCATTTTGTGGTGTAAAATGTTTGACTCAAAGTATTAAAACTGACTTTTTTTTCAAATTATCTAAACAACTGAACTTGGGTCTGTTTCCACAAGTCCAGCTGTGCACTGTTTCCTGTGGATGGTATGATATTAACACTTACCCCTCCAACTCTTTCAAAGTGGTCTCCATCTTTGTCAAAGTCCACCAGGTGTCCGTTAAACGACCAAGTAAACACAATGTCCAGCGAGTGATCGTGGGTCACTTGGCACGGCAGAACGATGCTTTCTCCTACTGTGACGTCCATGCTGGAAGGGGGAACCATGACTTTTGTGGGATCTAGAGATTGAAAAGAGAAGCAACAGAGGCTGGATGGATGCAGCTCAGTTGCAAAGTGTTCGTCAGGCATGTGTGAGACCAAGAGGACTTCAAGCTCCAGGGCCACCAAGAAAAAACGTAAGTATCATCAACATGGAGAAAAGAAGAAAACAAGGCTATCAAGATGACTCATGGGCTGATGTGGAAATGCAGTGTAGAATCTGAGCCCAGAATGGAACTTTGTTTGCTGGTTTTCTTAGGCTGAGATCAATCCGACTACAGTCACCTGGAAAAGTCAGACTCGGGCAAGAGGTGGTTTTTCATATAAAAAGATGAAGCCGCTCATTGTGTGAGCAACAGAATGCAGACTCGTAGCAGGGGGCTGAGCTGTCTGAAGACAAGCAGGGAAGGGCAGCTCATTGCAGTCTACTCTAAAAAGCTGCTCACTAAAATCCGGGTGTTTGCGAGGTGCAAGCTAGCAAATTCCACGAAAGGGCAAGTTCGTTGTGATTGTTTTTATTTTCTCTTGTAAAAGTGACAAGTGTTGGGGCTGCAGACACCAACTTATGAAATTAGTAACCTGCGTTTAATCTCTGACACCCTCATGTGAAAGGGGAGAAACACCTTTGGAAAGATGCTCTCAGACCTCCATGTATGTGTCACGGCGGGATGCCCTGGCACCAAAGCACATGTGTATGTGCTTTCTCTTTCTGTCTTCCTCTCAAATAAGCAGATACATAAAAATGTGAAAGTAATGAGCGTTTTCATATAGCAAACTTAGGAAAATTCCAACAAGGGACAATGAAATAAAACAGAGCAAAACATTCCCACACAAAGCAAAACCAGTCCATGCCCAAGCAAAAGTTTGGTTCTCATTTGACCTTAGCCAAAAGGCTGAAAGAGATAAGCGTCTGTTCTTCTGTGTATAGAATTCCTTTCCATCTTGGGGTTCACTCACAGTGCTTCCAAAAGTTTGCTTTACATCATTGTAAACTTGCTGCCCAAAGTATATTCCTTCCTTACTCTAAAGTAAGTTTGCTTATATCATTTTCAAGCTATTTGTGCAATCTGCATAATGCATTGTTCACTTTACAACTTACCACTTTGAAATTTGTAGGCTCTCCTTTAAGAAACTTTATTGGGAGTTGCGTCACAAACAAAAGGACCTGAATTCAGATCCTAAGATCCTATAAAAAAATGCAAGGCAGAAGTGCCAGTGACCTGCACTTCCAGCCCCGAAACATAGTGCCTGGGAAACCCCGGAGCCAAGCAATGAAGAGGATGAGTCCTGGTATCATTTTTGGCTACACAGGCACACACACTCAAGTACATTTTTCTATATAGACACAGACACAATGCATATGTACACACAAAATAAAAAAGAATTTTTATCACAATTACAAGTAACAAAATGAAGCTCATTGACAAAATGACATGCATACATTATTTCTTCTAAGTAGACAACATTAGTTTTCAAGTTCATCTTTACACTGTGGTTTGAAGTGAGGGTGGAGCAGACTTGCTCAGCAGAACGTGGTCTGTATACTCTAGACCTTCATTCACACAGATCCCTTCTGTTTCAGCATAGCATGAGTTCATAAACAGTGTCAGAGGTGACAGTAACAAGATATGTGAATTCAAATAATGTCTATAGACAGAAAATCTGAATTCAGACATAGTTCACTAGTAAATCCGAGTAGACAAGAAACTACCAGTAAGAGAAATCAGAGCAGGGAGACACAACAAAAGATCACAGGCTAAGTCTTCCATGTTCACAGATTTGTGTTCCTGGCTGTGAGGTACATTGATATTGATTAAATGGGTCTCTTCCATTAAAATATATCTAGAATATTGAAATTATACTTTGTGAGAGACTTTCATTTGATTTTCCTTTCTTTTTAACTGACAACAGTAATTGCACTTATTTGTGGGGAACAGAGAGACATGTAGACACAAATATAGATTAAATAATGATGAAATTAATCTCATATCCATGACATCAGTATTTATCAGTGGCCTATTCTTTCTGACCACTCATGTGGATCCCAGGTCCAACTTAAAAACACCAGGTAGAAACTGTAGCGGCCTGTAGTGGGCAGATCCTGGGAAATCCTGGAGTCAAACAAGGAAGTAGAAGCAATCCAGGATGATTCCTGAAGTCACCCTTGGTCCTCCACAGGGATACACAGTACCCTCTAACACACACACACACACACACACACACACACACACACACACACACACACACACACAAATGTATTTATAACTGCTTTTCTATTCTTTTTATCTAAGTATGGAAAGTAAAATAGCTCAAGTCACTTTAACGGGATATCTGACAAAATGGTAGGCTATATTTTGCTCTTTTCTGATAATAGGAAAAGATCATAAGTGACTTGATGTGCTATTACTTAGTGCTGAACAAGCGATGCCCATTGTATGAGATGAACAATAGTTATTGCTAGTTAGAGAGAACAGGCCAAAAATTCCCCAATTTCAAACCACAAAAATGTTTATGAAACATTTTAATAAAAATATCCATTGATTCACTAACACTCAGGAATAGACAGACTCATTTATCTTTTTCTTTCTTTTTGTTTTGGAGGAAAAGGAAGAAAGAGCAAATCCTATTCTAAACAAAATATCTAGGAACACCTGCATTTTAACTTAATATATCATTTGGTGCTTTGAAAATTTCCTCATCTTCACATAGAACTAGGCCAGCCTAATCTCTCCCCATCCTGGAGCTCAGGGACATTTGCGGAAGAGGGGGCGGTAAGATTGTAAGAGCAAAAGGATGGGAGGAGCAACGATTTGCAAGATTCTCAACAATAGTTGGGGCCAAAGCAATCATAATGGGACTTTGCATGCCCTGCGCAATGTCCAGCGCACTGTTGCCCTCATAAAGCCTAGCATCTGTTAAGGGCACCGAGACCCCTGGAGGCAAGGGATTGACAGCCATAGTAGTGATCTTATGCTTAAGGGGAACAAGAGAAAGGGCTTATGGAAATGCCACTGGGTCCTTATATGTCATCGGAGAGGAGGACACAGTGGAGAGTTAGGCGTACACAATAAAGGACTCTCTGGGAATTGGGGGGGAGGCACTGGGGGAAGGGGAGGGGGAGGAGGGAGTTCGGGGGGAGGAGGGGGGAGGGAGGGAACTGGTAAAAAATTTTAAAAGGTATAATTAAATTTTTAATAAAAAAAAAGAAAATTTCCTCATCTATATTATCAATACTGCAACAGAGAATCTCAGATTAAAGTTACATCTTTTTCTTTCAAACAGGATCTCATATAGCCTGCACTGGGGATGAGCTTGTTATGCAGTGAAGGCTGGTCTTTGAATTCTCAATATTCTTATCTTTACTTCCTGAGAAATGGGGTACAGGTGTGTCTCAAAACACCTAGTGTGCTGGTTAGATACAGTTTTTTCACCTCCACTATTGAGGGGCTGAATCTGCAGGCACAATCGTGAAGAATTAGCAGCTAAGGAGAGCTGTATTATCTATTTGGTAAGAGTAGTAGACCCAGCCCATAAATGGGCAGGACTATGCTTTGGTGGGTAAGATTGAGGGAACTGGTTCGGTATTTTGTTATCCTGGCATGTAGTTATTCTGACAAGAAACAAAGTGTGCCCTTCTCTCAGCTTTTTCAGAAGATATGGGGAGGTCAGTTCCCTTAGCTCCAGATGTTGGTATGAGCTCTTGGGAAACTGGGCTAGGAACCAAAATCATAAGGCAGAATGAAGCCCTTCATTTGCTTAAGTTGCTGGTCCTATATTTGTTCAGCAATGGAACGAGGAAGCTGACACGCTTGGTTTATACAGCCCTGCGGAATCTATGCTTTTCATCTAGCAGAGGTCTTACCTAGCGCCACTTTAAAGAGCGAAACACGGATGCTGCTCTTGAACGTTTCGTGTCAATGCATCATTTGCTCGTTTGTTGATTTACCCACTCTTGGTGTGGGTGTCAAAGGCTCCCTGTAGGTCCATGCGACTTAACACTTGTTCCTCAGCTGGTGATAGTGTTTTGGGTGATCGCGGAACTTCTAAGAGGCGGAGCCTTGCTGGAGCTGGTGGGGCGGGTCGCTGTGAATGAGCTCCAGTTCCAGTCCGAGCCATGGAGAAGCGAGCAAGCAGCTGCCGCCAGCCCCTGCTGCCACAGAGCTGCCCACTGTCCTCCCTTCCGTGCCAGGACACATGGATCCCCGTGGACCAAGAACCAAGTTCCACCTCTTTGCCCTTAAGCTGCTTATCAGGGTATGGCAACAGGGATGGGAAGAGTAACAAATGCACACACGAAATACACATGTTGTAGTGGGTTTTTTTGGCATGTGCCTGTGTGTGTGTGTGTGTGTGTGTGTGTGTGTGTGCCTGTGTGTGTGTGTGCCTGTGTGTGTGTGTGCCTGTGTGTGTGTGTGTGTATCAGAAGGCACTATGTCACAAGGGTGACTTCAGAAGGGAATTATCCTGGATTGCTCTTTTTGCGTTTGTTCTGGGGTTTTGCAGGCTCCACCCCTTCCAGGGCTGGAGGTGTACCCTATCACCTCAGAATACAAGGCAATCTGTGTTCCTGGTTAAGGTCACCCATGGTTGGCTCTAGAACAGACTACCTCTTAACCCTTTGAGGTAATGGTTGTGATTTGGCCATTTGAAATTGGTTCATTTTCTCTTTCCCCACTCTGAGGATTGAACTCATATTTTAACATACTTTATAGTACTGAATAACATCTCCTGCACATGCAGGAATTGACAACAGATTTTTAATCATGGCGCTCAGTTGCCTGTTAACCAAGGTCCTGTGGCCCAGTTGCTGAGCAAATTCATTAATTTAATGCTTGTCGCCAATTCATGTTCTGAGCTCTGAAGTAGCAAGAATCAATGCAAAGTAAGTCATTCACCGAACACGCTCCGCAGAGGTCTCCCAGGGACTAGAGAAGATTTAACTACAGACGCTGAAAACCTCATTAGCCCCTTGGTTTTATCAGTGTGTGTTTCTTCAGTACTCCTGTTTACTGTGTTGTGAATTCTGGTGCTTTTACTTGATTAATTTCCTTAAATTTGAATACAAATGCTGCACACAAATAAACAGATGGTTTCCCTCAAAAAAAAAAAAAAAAGAAAGAAAAGAAATCAAACAGTCTCCTTTGGTTTCGATCCATAAAGATCAGAAAGGACCTGCATTTATGACTTCTGTTCTTAAAGAATTACTTTTGCAATTATTATTCTTTACACAGAGAACTCAGGGGCAATTAGAACGCAAGGTGTGACCTGACAGCTGCATGTGGATATAATCAAATGACCATCAATAAATAGGACCAACAGGATCCCACACTGTCGTAGTGTTGGAACTGCAGAGAATGATTTAGGACTCCATATGACAGAAGCTGAATAACAGTTATTCACTAGTTGTCTAACCCCTTATCTTCTATAGTGTTCTTCATAACATGTAGGTGGCAGAAGGTAAACCAAATTCTTCGTTCTAAAGACTAAATAACTATAAGAAACAGTTAAGTAATAACCATGTGGACAATAATCAGATCAACAACCGGATGCATATATTATATCACATATTGGAGCCATATTACTTTGACTGTGACTACTGGTAAAAAGACTTTCTGAATTAGCACTAGTTTGTAAAAACAAGTGCTTTTGGTCAAACCATAGAGATATCTACACATTCATGCATATTGCATGACTAGTCACAGGTCAATTATTGTGTAATTGTCAAAATAGGAAATCACCCTGGATGTTGATCAGTGGGTAAAGAAAATGTGGTCTACATCGCCTGTGGCATATGCTCAAAGGCGTTTCATTAGCTATAGAGAAAATCAAAATTATGTCAGTTGAAGGAAAATAGGTAAGACTGGAGGTCGTCAGCTGAAATAACTCAAACCCAGAAAAACAAACATTACATAATTTATCTTGCGTGTGGAATCTAGATTTAAGAATAATCACGATAAGACATAAAACTAGAAAGGAGATGAGTTGCAGTGGAGTGGGGAGGTTGGGGGCATAGTGGAATCACCAAGAAGGTGGCAGGGAAGGTGGGAGGACAAGAGAGAGTAATGGGAGTTGAATATGAACAAAGACCATCTCACAGCTGTATAGAGACGCTGTAATGAAGCCCATCATAGTGAATAGACACTGTAAAAAATGCTTTGGGGTTCAGGGGGACAATATTTCATCTGGGATGGTGCTTTCTATACATCATGTCAAGGGTTTCATTTCCCTTTATAATTTCTTGACATTTTAGTCACAGCACCAAGAGAGTCACTTGGTGTCTCTTAAGAAGGTAATGTGGGGGGGCTGGAGAGGTGGCTCAGAGGTTAAGCCTCCGCCTTGCAGGCGGAAGGTCCTGAGTTCGGATCCCAGATCCCACGTATAGACGCCAGGCGGAAGTGGGGGCGGCCTACGCTTCTGGTCCTGGTAGGGCGGAGCCTGTGAATCCCGGGGCAGAAGGAGGTGGAGGCGTCCATGGTGGTTCACGAATTCGTCCGTGGTTCTACACACACACACACACACACACACACACACACACACACGCGCGCGCGCGGGCACATACACACGTATATGCACACAGTTGAATAAATAATAAAAAAAATTAAAAAAAAGAAGGTAATGTGGGATGTGTGTGTGTGTGCATGTATGGAGTGCGTGTAATATACGGTATGTGTGGAATGTGAGTTGTATGTGGCACTGTGTGTGTGTTTGTGTGTGCATAGTATGAATTGTGTGTAGATTCATTTGCCTTTATTAATTTTCTATAATGCAATTTTCTATATTGTTATGATTATGGTGATATCTTTGGTAATAAGATTGTATCTTCTTTCTTTGAATTTCTTTTTTAAGAAGGGATTTTAAAAAATGGATTCTTCAAAGGCATAGAATTTGCAGAAGAGCTACTGGTTGTTTGTGTGTAAGGGAAGATGGACAGACACTGTTTAATAACAGCTAGGTGCCATAGCGCAGGCTGTTGATGGAAGCAGATGATAATCCTGGATGTCACGTTGCTACAGATCATTCTTAGCACTCGGGAGCTGGCTCCACTTGCTTTCAATAAAAATGAAATTGGTGCAGGATAAATGAAGTGATCAATTCCATATGAGACATGCATTTGAAAGGAAGGCCTTTCCTATTGGATGGAAATCAGGGTCAATGATTCTTTCAGGACCGAACTTTTTTTTAATCTAGAAGGATTTTAATCAGGATGGCAAAAGGCTACATCAGCAACTTAGTACATGTTGAAGGACTGACAGCTCACAAGGATAATGTCTGAATCTGTCAGTATGCACAGTGTCCACATATCTGTCAAAGAAAGCTAACACAACCTTAGGCTGCACTTGTGACATGCATTACTCCAGTTTAAAGTTGTGATAATCCAGCTGTTATTTGGTATTAGCCCGAGACAGCTCACTAGGGCTGTCTTTTGGTTTCACTAGTATACCTATGTTGTTGGAGGATCTAACAGATTGGTAACAGGCAAAATCACAGAGAGGGTTTATCACCAGAAAGAGAAATGAGAAGACATGATGGCAGTTTTCAACATACGAGGGGTTTATTAGCAGGTCTAATTGTCTGTTTTGTAGTGTCCCAGAGAAAAGAAAGAGTAACAGGCTGGTGTTAACTGTGTTGAAGGAAGAACTTTGCAACCATCTCCCCTATCCTGTAGGAAAGTGAGTTTCCTGAGAGAGCAGGGGTCTCTATCTATAGAAGTACTCAGATGGATGCAGGAGCATCAGACACACATAGCAGGTGTCATGATGCCCAGCCAGGCCAGACAAGGATAAGACTGCAGCTTCCAAAGAGCTTGTGAAGCCAGAGAGCCATCCCGGGGCCTTGCTGGCTACCCTCGCTCAGTGGTGAGCCTTTCCGTTTGCAAAGCTCAGCATCTTTTATGCCTTATATGTGAGCGTGGGGATGCAGACATGCCACAGCAGGAGGCAACCTGGTCCACATCTTGAACCTTGTTTGGAACAAAATCAATTTCTATCTATTACATCTACAACACTAGCTGGCCTGGAAATTCTGTCTCTGCCTAGGGATTAGACACCAGCCACCAGGCATAATGTTGCATGACTTCTGAGGATTTGAACTCAGCTTCTCATGCCTGTGTAGCAAGCACTTTATCCATTGAACCATCTTTCCAGCCCAACATTTTCATTTCCTTTATGTTAAGCTTATTGGTTGCTATTGTCCTTCAAAAATGTATCCTATTCCTACCCCTTTCAATCAGGTCTTTTGGGGGATCAAGGACTACATCTTAGACTTTCCTACCATTCACATACCACTCCTCTCTCTCTCTCTCTCTCTCTCTCTCTCTCTCTCTCTCTCTCTCTCTTGTTTTCTCTCTCTCTCTTGATTGGCTTCTTTACCTCATTCTGAAACCATTTTATACCCTGTAACTGAGGTTTTGAGAAAGGTATCGTGAGTTACACAGAAAACTACCTGAATCAGTTAGCTTAAGATGGCTGTCAAACAGTGATCTTTCACTGCCATAGCTCCATCTGCATGCACCGGCTGACATTCCACTCGAGGAAAAAGCTTTCCTATCTCCTCAATGTATTTATTTACTTACATATACTGGAAACAGCTCGTGACTTCTTATTTTATTCCACAGTCATAATGACCACTTGGATGTCCACTTGGGTTACTGCCTGTGTCCTGTTGGCATTTCATCACTGAGCATTTGCTTATTTTTGGTGCACATTCATCTGTGCCTGTGCATTTGCATGGGAGTGTGTGTGTGTGTGTGTGTGGGGTGCGTGTGCTGAAGCTCACAGTTTCAATCTAACAAACTTCATCAATATTTGACCCTAGCCCTGGGATTATAGCCATGACAAAGGCCACTTGCCTTTATTTTAGGTGGGTGCTGGGAATTGAACTTGGGTCTCCATGCTTAAGCAAGCAAGTGCTCTTAGCTACTTAGTCACCTTCCCAACTCTAGACTTATCGTTCACACTTTTACCATCATCTCCTCTAGGTTTAGAACTAATGATTTCTCCCAGGAGCCCTGGTTGTTTTAGGTGGAGGATGTTTTTGAGAAAGTAAGATATGGACATTCAGGGCACTCATTGCCACTGAAGTGTCATATACATATAATGCACATTAATCACATACATCTATGATTGTGCCTGTATTTTATTCTGAAAACATTTGTTTAATCAAGTTTCTTATTTTTGTTTATATTATTAATCCTCCAATTTTTCTAGCTGCATCCTTTGCCTATCTCTGCAGCCATGCCATGTCCTGCATTCTGGGTCCACTCCTGCCTTCCTGTGAAGTCTACCACACTGACTTCTTTGTGCCCAGAAGGGGAAGAGAAGGGTAATGGATGGGAAGGGAAAGGAATAGAAGGAAGGTGCTGGATTTTCTTTTCTATTTAAAATGTAAATATTTAAAATATACCCTCAAACAATAAGATTAAAAAGATGGCTAATTCTAGAGCAGATGCCATTTAAAACTGAAGTTTCGTGTTACTTAGAAGAACAATGATGAATAATGGAAATTAATCACTTTGCTAAAATTTAAACAATTAATTTCTGTACTTCACACCATGGAGAAAATTTGAAGTTGATATGTCTACAATATACTTATCAGAAGCAGTCATGACTTATGAATACATTTAGCTTTTAGAGACTGGTATGTATTTAAATAAAAGAAAGTTTGATTCATTTTCTGATTATTATACTCCATTAGGTCATTAGGATCTACATTTTATTTTTTGTCTTTTTGAAACAGTAACTTGTTAGGCAGCCAAGGCTACTTGGAAGCTTTCTGTCTTAGCTCATAGTGCTGGTGTCATAGGCTTGTGCCACTCACGCCTGGCTTAGGTTTAACATTTTAAATCAGCTCTCAACTCTCATATGCACATGTGCACTCACATACACATGCACATGCATCCACGTATATAAACACATGAACATATGCACACACATACATACAAAATATGTACATATATACATTCACACACCTACATACAAAAATACATATAGATATAACAACATATATAGAAACACACATAAACACATGCACATATAACACATGCATATACATATGCACAGACACCTACATGTATGTATGCACACACATATACACAAACACACATACATGTATGTACATATGTACATATACACACAGAGTTTTTTCCGTTTCTCCCCTTATCTCTTAGAGTTAGCTTAGTTTAGAAAATAGTTCCCTTTCTTGGGGAGTTAGGGGGAAGTTGGGATTGGGAGAAGGCTTCACTCAGAAATTTCTATGTGATTCCCTACATGTTCTTTTCATATAACTCCACCGTTGCTACGTTTACAAAGTCTCTTTTGTGGAAAGAAGGCCAAGACCGAGAAGCCAGAGGAGGGAATGCGTTCCTGGCAGTGTGTATGCACATGCACAAGAGGCACCTGAATGTATTTGTGCCCGTGTAGGTCCATGACGACCCCAGGAATCATGCTAGATTGCTCCATTCCCCTACTGCTTTGCTCTACAGCCTCCCAGGCTCCGCTCCTCACAGCCCGAGTGGCAGGTCCGTATCTTGTCTGCTGAATATCTCTACATGAGATACAGGATCTGAACCCAATCCCTCCATCAGTGAATAAATCTAAAGCTCTGCTTCTGGGCTACTAGTTGCCACCAAGGCCCTTCCTTAGACACTGCACTGCTCCCCCAACACCATTATCTCCCATCGTGACCACATTCCTGCCAAACCTGATACAGCAAAATGGTGTGAATAAGCCCCCCCAAAGCAAAATTGATTGGGTACCACAGAGCTGCTGCTTCTCATGTGCAAACTCAGCTTCAACCTTGAATCAAACACCAACCGATCAGCAGTGCCATCACCTGCATGGCTGGAATGTAGGGCGGGAAGCTATAGGGGATCACTTTAACTGGAAGAGGCTAGCAATGCCATGAGACCCCATTCATGAACCAAGGTGTTTAATGAATATCTTGAGTCTTTGAACAACTTACCCACATGACATTGCACTGGTTACTTTTCTGTTGCTGTGAGACAACACCCAAAGTCAAGCAACTTAAGGGAGAAAGGGAGATTTATTCAGCTTATGGTTCCAGAGGGGCGATGCAGTATTTCATGGGTATTTCATGGTGGAAGTGGTATGGCTGGCAGCAGGAGCTGGAGTCAGGCTAAGTCACTGCAGACATCATGGAGGTTGAGAGCTGCCAACTAACTGCTAGAGCAGACCTCTCCTAGAAGTAGGGTGGGACTAACCCATCTCAAGGCCCGCTTTCCTCGCACAAGGCTCTACCTCTTAAAGGTGCCATGACATTTCCAAACACATGAGACTGTGGGGGACACTTTTCAAACCATGACAGACATTAACAGAGAATATCTGACAAATTCTAACCCTGGTCAGATTGAGCAGAAATGGGAGATTTGGAAAACAATTTATAAATCTTCTGGCAGCAAATTGCTTAGCCATTCATTGTCCAGGGATGGGGGAAAAACCCAAAGCAGAGCTGTTTAATAAGTATGGCTGCCACAGATGGCAGGTGTTCAACCCAAGGGAAGTGGCGATGTGTGTGTTCTCAGGAAACAAGCAGGCAGAAGAATGTCAAGGTTAGTGAGTCCCACTGCTCCCAACACTGCAGAGAGTACCTACTTAGAAAGGGTATTCCGAGGCTATCCCAGCGCACACGGTTACCTCCCAAGTCTGGACCCAGCTATTAATAATGAGCTGTTTGTTTTTAATGAGGAGGTTGTAATTTGTCTGAAACTCACTAGTGTTCACCCTGCTGGCTCTTCTGGTCTGCTACAGGAAAAGCAAAGCTCCTGGTTCTGAAGTTGTGCCATGTTGCAGGAAGCAGGGCCTCTCGGCTGGGTGTCTTTCTAGATGCAAAGACATTTCTGCAGGTGCCTACGCTACTAAGATGAATAAGAAAATACTCTCGGAGGAGAGTCCGTCTGACATTTCTTTTTGAAGCTTTCTTTATGGTGTCAAAGAAATGAAAGGACTTTCAGAGAAAGTCTGTTCTCAATGACAGACGAAACAAACTGTATCTTCAAGTCAAGACACAATTAGCATCGCTCGAGAGAAAAAGGTATCATAAATGAGAGCCAAAGACGCATGCTTTACTGGTGGAGAAACATTTTCACGCAGGAGTGATTAAGATACTTTTGCCTGAGAAGGAGGGATTTGTTACAGTTCACTACACATCATGAACTCTCCCATATGTGTCACCGGGCAAAAGGGTCCTCCCAAGAAATCCCATTAACGCCAGTGAGACAAAGTGCAGTGTGCCCTCAATAATAAAGGGCACAATGAGGTCTGGTGTCTGAGGAGCAGATTCTGCATCCACTAATTTCCAAGTACATGAGTGTTTACCTAGACTCCCAAAGAGAGGACAAACACATCTCTAGCGAGGGCGGAATTCACAAAGCAAGGTCATTCCCCAGGCAAAGCGACCACCCAGCGCCCATTGGACCGCTGCAGTGCGGGAAGGACTGTGGACAGCAGGTGGCGCTGTGACCTTAGGAAGGAGCGCAGCACATCCCCTGTGCGGAACCTGCGCCGTCAGCAACTTCCTATTGGCTTTCCAAGTCCTGAGTTTACGGACTCAGCATCCTGGGAAAGAGGCGATCATTCTCATATTCTAAGGCGTACTCTTTTGTTTGCTGATAGATTGAAGGAGAGTTCAGCGAGGAGCAGATGGGACCTAAAAATGGAGGTTATTAATATCTGGACAGACATTATTAGCTAGCTTGCCTTTAGTTGGTGTAGGTAGGATTGATTTATAAAGCTTTCTGGAAAACGAAATCCAATACACACACACACACACACACACACATACACACATACACACTCCACTGGCAATTTGGTCCACACCAACTGGCTTATTGGGGGTTGGGGTCTTGTTCGTAATTCTGGAGAACCATAATTTAAGAAACTACAGAACTAGTCAGCCCCCTCTGATTACTGAAATTCTTCACCTTACATTTGATGCATCAGAGTGGCCCCTGTGGAACCTTTTCAAAAAACCTGGAGAAGAATGAAAGCTATTAGTTTCCCAAATTAAGGTTTTGTTTTGGTTCTGAGACACATTCTCAGGAGAAGGTGTACAATACCAGCATGTACTTCTGTAAGGCAAGACAACTTTCTGGGGTAGGCTTGAGGGTCACCGCACATTGAGTATAGTCTTTTCTGCATTTTTTCTTTTTCATTGAGAGCTGCTGAACCCCAAAGAATAAAGAATCAATCAAGGGTCAGAGAAAGATAAAGTAACTTAATCTGTTTCTTCTCAGAGAGATGTTTACAGTTTTCCATGTTTTTAAAATTAGGTGCAGGAGACATAAAAAAAAAAACTAAAGATAGATCAAATCCTTTAAAACTTAGATTTAATCTATGTAAGGATAGTGGATGTGGGGGTGTAGAGGGAAAGTTAGCAGACATAGAACAGATGGAAATGTACAGAAAGCGACAAATAAAGACACAGGCAAGGAACAGCAGAGCCACTGTCTCCTGGGCACCAAAAATGACATATTCACAATAAAGGAAAGTCACGTGATAAAGGAAGGCAGGCAGTCACAAAGTAATTATTAAAAAACCCTAACAGGCCATCTCTCCTGGAGCAATAATATTTCTTGATCTTTAAGATTTTAAATTAGAAAACCTTTGCTGGACAAACTGCAGTCTTATAAGCAGTCATTTACAGATGAGCTCTTTGCTGCTGCTTCCACCTAACAGGTGAACCCCGAATTGTGAATTTTCCCAAAGCTACATTTCCTCTGCGATGACAGCTGGGGTTTGCCATGATGATGAGTGAAGCACAGCAGTTCTCAGTACCATTGCCTGAAAATACTGAGTAATGGTCAGCTGGAAAAGCTGGGAGACTTCTTAGAAAGAAATCTATTAAAGGGCAGAAGGGGAAAGAGCCACATAGCTAGGTCTTGGTTAGTTTTAAAAAATATAATGACTTCCTCACTCCAGAAATAAGTTTGTTACTTAAACAAAGGAAATCTTTAAGGATGTGGGTGTGTGCAAGTATGTGTGTGCAAGTATGTGTGTGCAAGTATGTGTGTGCAAGTGTGGATGTGCGTATGGGACCATAGCCATTTGCATCTGTAGATCTCTGTAATTTATAAAATGTCCATAACCATTCTCCTTCTACTTCCCACATGAAAGACCCCTCTCTCATCCTGTCACTCTACCAGGACTGGAAACTTCTCACCATCATGGTGGCATCTATTCATGCAGGATACCCGATGCACTTGAACAACTTGGCAACTAACAGAACACCCTGCCACGGCCCAAGTCCCCCCAAACAACATGGGAGAGAACTCCAGAAATATGCTACGTGCTCATTTCTCTGGCAATATGCCGTTAGAGTTTGCCGAGTTCCTTTTACTTATTTTAATCTTTCCTGTGAGCACTCCTGTGTTTGGTTAACGTTGGGTTTGAATAGCGTTAATTTATTTGTATGTATAACTATTGGGACGTTAACTAACAGTGATTTATTCGATCTGTTATATACTTATGCAAGGAGAAATTATTCTTGTTACTCATATTAGCATTATTTGAGCTAATCTCAATCATGGTAACTAGCGATTACTTCTCTAAAAGCAAAAGACGTTTTCTTAGGAAGTGTTGATGTAGACAGAGGTTTGCTGAACGTGCCATTGTGAAACACGTGCCATCATGAAACAAATACATGCCATCATGAAATAAACACATGCCATCATGAAATAAACACATGCTATCATGAAATAAACACATGCCATCATGAAACACATGCCACCATGAAACACGTGCCACTATGAAACACATGCTATAATGAACACATGATATTCCATCATGAAATAAACACATGCCATCATGAAACAAATACATGCCATCATGAAATAAACACATGCCATTATGAAATACACATGCCATCATGAAATACACATGCCATCATGAAACACATGCCATCATGAAACACATGCTCTGACGTCTAAATCCCAGTTCTGAGCTGTGGCTATGTAGCACTGACGTGTATGTCACACTTAGAAGTCTCTAGGCTGCACTTTCCTCATGTACTCCTTGAAGGTGGTGGCATTTGGCATTGTAGAAGATTACAAAATTCAAAATGGGTTCACGGATTTTTAGCTTGCTTTGTAAACTCTAAAGTGCCACATAGTGTGAGATCCTGGCATTATTAATATGGATGCCAAGGATTTGCTTGAAAAGGGAGAAAAAGAAGACCCCTATTTTGAGATTGGAAGGGAAAGAGCTTACTGCAGTAAGCCATAGTTTCAAGACAGCTGTTGGCTGCTTCATAAAAGTCAGCGAAGATGACAAAGTAATTTCTGGTTCAAGCATGAATGCTCAAGTACAGGAGTTTATATTCGATTGCCAGATGCTTCAAGCTAGCTTGCTAAATCCAAAGACACTTCATGTGCCAACAGTATTCTGGCATTTCAAGCCAGAAGGCTGCATAAATGCACATTCCAAAAGGAAGAGATGTCACTGGAAAATTATCCAGGAGAAGTAATTGTGAAACTGGCAAGAAAGGCAACCAACTCGAAAGAATCACTAGATCACAGGCTATAGGAGGACGAAGATATGAATGCAGGCAGAGCCACAATTACAGGGCTACATGAGCCAGAGGAAAGAGGCCGAGAGAAGTAGAAGGAGGAGGAGGAGCAGGAAAAGAAAAGAAAGAAAAGGAGGAGCACAAGGAGGAGGAGGAGAAAGAGGAACAAGAAAGGAGCAACAATGTGACTCAGCAGGTAATACACCTGCTAGACAAGTATAAGGACCAGAGTTCAGATCTCCACCACTACTGTATATGCCAATGGGCAGGTATGGTTCAATCCCATAATCCCAGAAGTCTTCAGGAGTTAATGACAGAGGAACCCTGGAACAGGTTGACTAGCTAAGACTTCTGAATGCGAGACCCTCAATATATAAGGTGTGGAGCAACTGAAGAAAACACCCAATGTCTGTCTCTGGCTTCTCCATGCAAAGAGGCACATGCGTACTCATATGTACACATGTGAGCCCACATACATATTACACACACACATGTAAATGCAAAAAATTCAAACAGAATAATCAAAGACCATTTATCTCAATACTTTTATTTGTGGCTTCTAGAAACCTATCAACCCTTTGTCTTAACGTGTGTGTTCATATTAAATTGCAAAATGGTATACCTTTATTACTCTCACCAAAGGTGAAGACTAAAGGATATGTTTCAAGGTATTATAGTAATGTGTACCCTAAAATTTCTCTTTTGTTTTGTGATTTATATGGAGGATCACTTATATGACAAGAAAAACAAAGTGGACAAAGACCTACAATAAGGACCACCATCAATGTCACTGCACAGCATTATCCTTGTCATGGCAACATATATGCATTACGTGTTGAGCAAGTGTCAGAATCTATAGCACATGACTGCATCTAAGACCACACTAAAATAGAAGCATCTTGAAGGTAGAGGATCAGCACAGACTCCTCATAAATGGTGTAGTCATGACGCATAACAGGCATTCAGTAATCTGTAGAATGAAAAAACACTAGCGGTTAAACTTCACAACTATGATATAGGTACCGTTATATCACTTAAAAGACAATGCGTGTGAGGGTATGTGAACACACATGGGTAATTAGCAGGAGAAAGTAAGCATTGGACTCTTCCTCTGGCTGACTCAAAAGTCCTGTGAATTACTGACTTCCATTCCAGTGTGCCTCAGCTCAAGGTTCCCTTCCATTCGCTGTGGAAGAGGCATCTGGCTGGCTGCCAATATTTAGATATCAATGAGCTTTGCCTAATTCTATTTTTATTCTGCATGATGTGTTGGAACCACTGCGGTGCTTTCTGCAGTCAAGATATAAGAAGGGGAGAAGAGAAGAAATGGGAATCTGACTGAGCATATGGCGATGAAGTAAGAAAGGACCAAGAGAAAAGTGGAGGGACAACGTTCTAGAAAAGTCAAGGAACCACCTTGGACTAATAAGTGGGCTCAGAATACTCGTAAATCAACACACACACACACACACACACACACACACACACACACACACACACACACACACCATTTTTTTATTTCCACTCGGCCAAACTTAATAGGTACCCCATCCCTTCCCTCCCTCCACCCCTTCCTAGACCCCCTTGCTCCCTTCCCCCTTTTCCCCTTCCTTTCCCCACCTCCCTCCCTATCTCCCAGTGCCTCCTCCCCCCATCCCTGGAGCATCCTTTAATGCACACACACACTTCTTAGCCACGTAAATGGCACACTGTTTAGTTAAGGATTAAAAATGCTGATCCATGTGTAGTGGATACAGACTTCCTGAACTTAAATTTCACTTCTACCTCATCCTAGGTCATCTGCAGGGAGATTATGCATGTTCTTAGTACCTCAGTTTCTCTGGGTATAATAAAATGATAATGTATCTCTCATACTTGAAGGATGAATGGGCAAATTAATGAACTATTTTGAGAACACAGCTTGCCACATAATAAGCAACAAATCAACAAATGCCAGCTTTTCCTACGAAGGCTGCACAGTCAGAGGTGCCTGCACATTTAGTTCAGAATAATTATAATCCCTGTAACGGCCAACAATGCGTGACATGATCTCAACTGGTATTTCATTGAGAACATAATTCCTGAGTGAAATTGTTTCTTTCAGGTGTAAAGACAGATCCCTGTATTGTGCTGTTTGGAAAACTGAAAGCTTTTAGGCAGAGTTTGGTCGTCGCATAGTACAGAGTCCATACGGAAGGCTTCTCTTGCTGACTAATAGGAATTAAGAAATTGTCTTCTAGACTCACAAGTACTTGAATGCAAATTTCAGCTCTACTGCTTACCAGCTAACTGGTCATAGACAAGATACTTGGTCTGTGAGTTAGTAAATTTATCAGTGCGTGTATATGCTGTACTTCTGTGTTGGGGGAGGTTAATATTCATCTGTGTAGGTGTGTGTGGAGGCAAGAGTTTGATGCTGGGATTTCTTCTCCAATCACTTCTCCATCTAATTTTTTGAGTCAGGGTTTCTCACTGAACCATAAGCTCATCAATCAGTTGGGCAAGGATGCCCATGCATCAGGCCCCTGAGATTCATCTGTTTCTGCCACTACCCCACACCTGCAATTATAAGGGTTCACTGCCATGCCTGGCTTTTATATGGGTGCTGGGAATCTGAACTCACACTGGTATACTAAGCTCCTCACTCTGCCCTGTTCCCAGTCCCCAGCCAATTGATTTTTTTTTAAATTAAAAAGCCAATGGCTCCATACAACATGATGAGAATTTTAGGAGGTTGATTCAAGTTAAAGATCATCATCGGCCTCTGCACTGACTGCTCCCATCATCCCTGACCATCTGTGCCTGGGTTCCCCGCGCTTTAAGTACAGGAAGTATCAGAGAAAGACAACTTCTGTCAACAGGCAGTGATTGAGGAGGGAGCAAGTAAAATTAGAGGAATAAGGCTTGTATAAACTCTCCTAAGAAAGATTGTGCATCATGAATCTGGGGCAGCTTCCATGCGAACTTTATGAGGAAGCTGAAGAGAAAGTGAAATTGACAGCTGCTGAAATTGCCAATAGATGCTCCAAACAATTTGCTGCTGCTGAAAGTATCAGAAAGAAAATGATCATTGTACATGGCAAGAACATGCATGAACACCCAGAGACAGTGTAGATGCCTTCATGCCCACTGGCCAGGGCAAAACACCAAGTATGAAGTATGGCATCAAGTCTGAGGATTATTATGTTTGCTGTACCCACATTCCAGGACTTCTATGAACTCTCTGAACAGCATCAGACACTATGACAAATGCTGAAGACAGGACAATATGACCCTGAGTGGAGAAGATTAACATCCAGTGAATAATTAAGCTAGCTCCCTGATCTTTTGCTATGCTGATTTCTTCAGCTCTCCTAATGGATTGTTTAGTAGTTTATGGGGCACAAACCAGAACAAACTTTATTGAGGGACATGAGAAGTCTGAGCCAAGCTTAACCGAGTGCTTATCTTTGGCTTTAAAACACAGACTCCTTTTAAACCTTTGCTTTCTCCTCTTTTCTGTTTTATAATTCTCTGGAAACCAAAAATTGCACAAGGACAAAAGGGCTGCTTTTGGAAACATCAGTACAAATTCCCACATGCACTGTGAAGATTGTTCATCTCACAGGGTCAACTGAGGTTGCTGCTTGGCTCTGTACAGGTGCTGAGATACCTGGAGAGTGAGGTAGCAAACTACTGCATAGGGTGTGCTCCCACGACTAGAAGAAGAGATTTACATTCATATCATGTTGGTGTCTGAGTGACACTCACATTGCTGTTTCTTTCATGGGCTCAGTTCCAGCAATCCTAGTGACATGGGAACCTAAGAGCAACATCGACCTGAACGAATCAAGTGAATCAAGTGAGGCTTAATTTCCCAGGGCTTTTTGTGTCCATGCTATTTAGCTATTCTGAAGTGACCAAGACTAATTTATGCACCTGAATGATTTCACTAGGATAGAGTAATAACAAAGGGAAAAAAAAGAATTTCAGCAAGTTCCTCCCGCCTGCCTGCCCGAGATGGACTCGCTCCTGGTCGGTGGGTCCTCCATCCCAGGTGAGTTACCCAGGTCCCAGGTCGCCCCTTGTCTCAGCTCCTCCCACCAGCCAGCCCTAGCAATACCCAGGCTGCCTCCGGTTTGCCCCAGCCCCTTTGTTCCTACCACCAGCCTGCCCGTCTGACCGGGACAGGACTTGCTCTGGTTCCTCCATCCCTGGAGCCTGGGTGGGCCACTAAACCAAGTCCCAGGTCCCAGGTGAAGAGTTCTGCCATAATCACCAGCCCCTTTCCCCCTCCGACCCACCGGGGACCCTCACTCGTGGTCCACAGAGGACACACTGCCTCTCAGAATTCAACAGAATCCAAAGAAAACCCAAGCAAAGCTCTAAGGGACAAAGGCCATACATCTGAAGTCCTCTAAAATCATCCTATCAGGGGGCTGGAGAGGTGGCTCAGGGGTTAAGCCTCTGCCTTGCAGGAGGAAGGTACTGAGTTCGGATTCCAGATCCCACGTATAGACGCCAGGCGGAAGCGGGGGCGGCCTGCGCTTCTGGTCCTGGTAGGGCGGAGCCTGTGAATCCCCGGGCAGAAGGTGGTGGAGGCGTCCATGGTGGTTCGCGAATTCGTCCGTGGTTCTACACACACATACACACACACACAGACAGACACGTGCGTGCACATACACACGCACATGCACACAGTTGAATAAATAATAATAATAATAATAATAATAATAATAATAATAAAATTTAAAATCATCCTATCACATGGGAGAGATTCTTCACATCCAGCCCAAAGATAAGTAAATCTCTTTCTTTTATCATACTGTTCCTTTTAAGTATTAACTACTGTGGATTAACTTTTCCATACAGCCACCCCAAAAATATATACAACTCCACAACTCCAGGGATTATGCCACTCACCCTCACATATCACCAAGATACTAAATCATAAAAGTACACTACATACTAATATTCACCTCATCTACTTCACCCGACTTAACTGATGCACTAACAGCTTAATAGCCTCATCTAGGAAATAATACTAACAGCAGACAAACAAAACCAACTAGAAGCCAAGCACTAGTAATAACTGCCCGAGAGTAGTAATACCAACTAAATCAGTTCAGTCAAAAACACACAGAAATTTAAAGGTTGTAAGAGACAAAATGAAAATGCCCAAGTCAAAGTACAGATCCATGAGAAACAAAACCCAGGAAGACAAATCTCCCACAGAAAGAATTAACCCCATAATGATGGATTCCAACCAGAACAAATTCACAGATAATAGCCAAGAAAGCCAGACCCAAGATAGCGACTTTCAAAGTATGATCATCACCATGATTAATACTATGAAAGAGGAAATCCGGGAAGAGTTAAACAACCGCATCAACCATTTTGAACAGGAACACAACAGACACTTGGAGGAGTTCAAGAAACAAAAATAGACATAGAGCAGTTAAAACAGTCTCAGGCAGAGTTTAAAATCGAACTAAAAGACAAGTTATCTTCAACCAAAAACTCAACAGAGAGTCTTATCAGCAGAACTAACGAAGCAGAAAATAGAATTTCAGATCTTGAAGACAAAGTGGGAGAATTAACCAACTCAATGGAAGAGGTTCTTAAAGCCAAAAAGATACTTGAGAGGAATAACCAAGAGCTATGGGACAACCTGAAGAAGCCTAACATGCGCATTCATGGAATACCAGAGCAAGAATCCCAAAATATCACACCTGAGGAAATTTTTCAAACTATCATAAATGAAAACTTCCCTCAACTAAAGAATGAGAGGCCCATCCTAATACAAGAAGCATTCTGCACCCCAAACAGATATGACCAAAATAGAAAATTGCCATGGCAAATAATAGTCAAAACACTCCACATTCAAGACAAAGAAAAGGTGCTGAGAGCTTCAAGGGAAAAAAAAACAAGTCACTTCTAAAGGTAAACCTATTAAAATAACAAATGACTTCTCAATGGAAACAGTAAAAGCAAGAAGAGCTTGGAGAGACGTACTTCAAGTATTAAATGAGCAAAAATGTCAACCCAGACTGACACACCTGGCAAAACTATCCGTCATGATCAAGGGAGAAAGAAAAATTTTCCAGCACAAAGACAACTTGAAGGGATACATGTCTACGAAACCAGGCCTTCAAAAAAAAAAAAATGCTAGAAAAGATACTCAAGCTTGAAGAAAAAAACAAGCATATCCAGGAGAACAGAAGGGAAGCATAATACTACCAAAACCTAAATGTCAAACAATACACATACAAAAGCCACTAAACATAAAAAATGTCCAGAATTAAAAATAATTTCTCCATTACAACATTGAATGTCAATAGTATTAACTCACCGATCAAGAGATGCAGAATACAGACTTGTTTTAAAAACCACAACCCATCAATCTGCTGCCTTCAGGAAACTCATCTCACCACAAAAGATAGGCACATCCTAAAAATGAAAGGCTGGTCCAAACTTCTGCAAGCCAATGGAACCAGGAAACAGGCAGGGCTGTAGGGCAGGCTTTGCTGTAGGGCAAAGTGGACTTCAAACCAAAAAATATCATAAGAGACACAGATGGATACCACATTTTAGTCACAGGTACAATTCACCAAGAAGACTTCACAATACTGAACATATGTGCACCTAATATGGGCCTCTCCACATTCATTAAGCAAATGCTACAGCATCTAAAGCGAGAAATCAACCCCCAAACAATAATTCTTGGGGATTTCAACACTGCCCTCTCAACATGGGATAGATCAACAGGCCAAAAGCTTAACAGAGACACTTTGGAACTCAACCAAAACCTTAAAGAAATGGACCTTACAGATCTCTATCGAACTTTTCATTCACGCACCAAAGAATACACATTTTTCTCAGCAGCACACGGAACTTTCTCCAACATAGATCCCATATTGGGCCACAAAACGAATCTTCACATATACAGGAAAGTTGAAATTCTAGCCTGTACCCTATCAGACCACCACGGCCTAAAGCTTGATATCCACAACACAATAAACAAGAGAAAATACACTAACTCCTGGAAACTTAACACTATGATGCTGAAGGAGAATTGGATTGAGGAAGAAATTAAAAAGGAAATTCAAGATTTCCTGAAACTGAACAATAATGAAAATACAATTTATCAAAATCTATGAGACAAAATGAAAGCTATCCTAAGAGGTAAGTTCATAGCTATTAATGCCTACATCAAAAAGTGGAAACATCAGAAATAAATAACTTAACAATGCAGATTAAAGCTTTAGAGACACTAGAGCAATCTGATCCCAAAAGTGGTAGAACAGAGGAGATTAGCAAAATAAGGGGAGAAATATCCAAAATTGAGATTAGGAAAATGATACAGATAATCAACCAGTCAAAAAGCTGGTTCTTTGAAAAAATCAATAAGATTGATACACCCCTAGCTAAATTAACCAAAAGCAAGAGAGAAAAAGCACAAATTAACAAACTTAGAAATGAAAATGGAGTTATCACTACAGATACCCAAGAAATTCAGAGTACTATAACGTCATATTTCAAAAACTTACACTCTGTGAAATTTGACAACACAAAAGAAATGGATGAATTCCTAAGTAAACACAACTTACCGAAATTGAATTAGGAAGTTGTGAATTATTTAAACAGTCCTATAACATATGAGGAAATCGATGAAATAATCTCGAATCTTCCCACCAAGAAATGTCCCGAGCCAGATGGATTCAGCACAGAGTTCTACCAGACATTTAAGGAGCTAATAACACCAATACTCCTTAAACTGTTCCATCAAATAGCAAAGGAAGGAATAGTACCAGATTCTTTCTACGAAGCTAATATCGTCTTAACCCCAAAACCTAATAAAGATACATTTAAAAAAGAAAACTATAGGCCAATCTCATTGATGAACACAGATGAAATGATTCTCAACAAAGTCCTAGCAAATCAGATTCAAAACCATATCAAAAAGATCATTCATGGGGATGAAGTAGGCTTTATCCCAGGCACACAAGGTTGGTTCAACATATGCAAATCAATAAATGTAATCCACCATATAAACGAGTCTAAAATCCAAGACCGCATGATACTCTCGATAGATGCAGAAAAAGCTTTTGATAAGATCCAACAGCCTTTTTTGATCAAAACCCTAGAGACAGTTGGAATGGAAGGAACCTTTGTCAGTATAATAAAAGCTGTCTGCAACAAGCCCACAGCAAGGATTATACTCAATGGGGAAAAACTTGAAGCATTCCCATTTCAATCAGGAACTAGACAAGACTGTCCACTTTCACCACTTCTCTTCAATATTGTACTTGAAGTCTTAGCTGAAGCCATAAGACAAGAAAGAGAGATAAAAGGGACTCAAATCGGCAAGGAAGAAGTCAAGTTATCTGTATTTGCTGGTGAAATGATTTTATACCTGAGTGATCCCAAAAACTCCACCAGAAAACTTCTGGAACTAATAGAGAAGTTCAGCAGGTAGCAGGATACAAAATAAACATACAAAAATCAGTGGCCTTCCTATATGCCCAGAATGAAAGAAGTGAAAAAGCCCTGAGAGAAACAATCCCATTTTCTATAGCCCCTAAAATATGAAATACCTTGGTATAAACCTAACCAAGGAAGTAAGTGACCTTTACAATGAAAACTTTAAAACCCTAAAGAAAGAAATTACAGAAGACCCCAGAAGGTGGAAAGACCTGTCATGTTCCTGGATTGGCAGAATCAATATCATAAAAATGACCATCCTACCAAAGGCAATATTCAGATTCAATGCTATACCAATTAAAATCCAAAAGCAATTCTTTAAAGAAGTTGACCACACAATCTCAACGTTCATATGGAGGCACAAAAGACCCAGGATAGCAAAAACAATCCTGAGTAACAAAAACACTGCTGGAGGTATCACCATACCAAACCTCAGTCTACACTACAAATCCATAGTTATAAAAACAGCCTGGTACTGGCTTCAAAATAGGCACATAGATCAATGAATAAGGGTTGAAGACCCAGATATAAGCCCACACAACTACAGCCATTTGATCTTTGACAAAGGGGCCCAAAAAATCCAATGGAAAAAGAACAGCATCTTCAACAAATGGTGCTGGCAAAACTGGATCTCCACATGCAGAAGATTAAAACTGGACCCATACTTGTCACCATGTACAAGACTTACTTCCAAATGGATCAAGGACCTCAATATAAGGCCAGAGACTATAAAAACCTTAGTTGAAAGGGTAGGGAACTCCCTGGAGCTGATTGGACTAGGCCAACAGTTCCTAATCGGAAATTCAATAGCACAGTCAATACAACCAACACTCAACAGGTGGGATCTTATGAAATTAAAGAGCTTCTGTTCAGGTAAAGAGATTGTAACTCGAGCACAAAGGCAACCCACAGAATGGGAGAAAATCTTCACTAACCATACATCTGATAGAGCTCTATTATCCAGAGTGCACAAAGAACCTAGAAAACTAAACACCAAGAAAACAAATGACCCAATTAAAAAATGGGCCTTGGAACTTAAAAGAAACTTTACCAGGGATGAAATTAAAATGTCTAACAAATATCTTAAAAAATGCTCCACATCCTTAGTCATCAGGGAAATGCAAATCAAAACTTCCCTGAGATATCATCTCACTCCGGTCAGGATGGCAAATATCCACAATACGAACAACACCAAATGCTGGAGAGGATGTGGAGAGAGGGGAACTCTCCTACATTGCTGGTGGGAATGCAGGCTCATACAACCACTCTGGTGAGCCGTCTGGCAATTCTGAAAGAAGTCAAAGATTGAAATGCCATATGACCCAGCTATTCCACTTTTGGGAATAACCACCCATACAGCAAATATTCACCTTGATGGAACAAGCACGACTATGTTTATAGCAGCACTGTTACAATAGCAAATGTCCAATAGTTGACGAGTGGATAAGGAAAACGTAGTACATTTATACAATGGAATACTATTCAGCCATCAAAAATGATGAATTAATGCAATTTGCTGGGAAATGGATGGAATTAGAAACAATTATATTGAGTGAAGTATCCCAGACATAGAAATTAAGCACCGTATGTACTCCCTAATAGGTGGATCCTAGTACCAAACCCACTTCGAGACGCACTCAAAGATAAATCTCTGTAATATCTACAGTAATTGCAAAGATTATAAACAGGAGAGAAGGGGAAGGAGGGCCCCACCAGAAACAAGGAGAGAGGGGATCATGCTACAGCAGAGATAATAGGCCACTATCAAGGACTGCAAATAAGTAATGAGACATCTGGTTAAGGTCACAGACTTTCCTTCCTGGTCACTTGCAACTGATGGGAGAAAGGGAGGGGATAGTCTGGCAGATAGAAGGTAATCATTTTGCAATGGGAGACTGGCCCACCCCTCACCACAGTCTCTTACTCTTATTCCATCTATCTTTGAATCCATCCTTATAATAAGACTCTATTTTAACAGCTTTTTATCTCTGGCCAGGGGGTGACATCCAATACCCATCAGGATGGAGTGAAGGGCATTGCAGGAGCAGCAAAACTGAAAAAAAAATCAACAAACCATAATTCAGAACATCAGAGACTCTATATCAACCACCTGGAATCAGGCCTGCCTAATCCCTCCCCATCCTGAAGCTCAGGGAAATTTGCAGAAGAGGGGGCGGTAAGATTGTAAGAGCACAAAGATGGGAGGAGTCAAGATATGCAAGATGCTCCACACAAGTTAGGGCTGAGCAGTTGTAATAGGACTCTGCATGATATGCGCAATGACCAACATATTATTGACCCCTCAAAGTCTAGCATGGACTAAAGGCACTAGGATCCTTAGAAGCAAGGGATTGACAGCCACAGCAGTGTTCCTATACTTAATGGGAACACAAGAAAGAGTTCTAGGAAATGCCACTGAGTCCTTACACCTCATCAGAGAGGAGGACCCAGAGGAAATTTTGATATACACATTAAAGAATGCTTCAGAGATGGGGGGAGGGGGTACTGGGAGAAAGTGAGGGAGGGGGGAAAGGAAGGGGAAAAGGGGGGAGGGAGCAGGGAGGTTCAGGGAGGGGTTGAGGGGAGGGGACAGGGGTACCTATTATGTTTGTATGAGCAGAAAAATAAATAAATTACAAAAAAAGAATTTCAGCAATTATGCTGGATACTTTCCACTGATCTCTCATATCTTCCTCATCATAATGCTATGGGGGTCTTAGGAACCTTCTAGAACTTCTTTAAACAGTAGTAAAGAGATTCTTTTAAGTCATGAGCCTCAAAAAGGATAGGAAGAATGACTGTAAGACATTTTAATAATGTCATGAAAATTTAGGATGCTGAAAAGTAATGGGATGGGTAGGAAGAAACCCTGATCCATAAGCTGGTAATGTGCAGAGACAGGAATTCAGTCTTACTGTACATAAACTATTCCAAGACACAGAAAGCAGCATCAGATCTCTGATTGGGTGAATGTTGTTAGCTTAGCATTCATTGAGGTTACAAATACTCTCTATTATTCCATGTGTCCAGGTCACCAACCCTCCCCAGCCCAGAGGTCTGCTTAGATTCACTATAAATAGATAATGTGAGGACACTACTAGATTGAACTGAACACAGCAGAGTTGAGCAAGTGCTCTGGTGAGTGAATGGGCAGCATCTCAATCTCCTACTCAATATGATTTCCAAAGAGACCGATGAATGTCCTCTACAGAGGAGACTGTATATTCTTCTTAAGCACTGATCATTCCAAAAAGGTATGGATGAGGGTGGGGCACACCAAGGAAATGGTTTAGCTATTCTGAACTTCTAGTCAATAAGCTTTATCCACAGGTCATATGTAAATGAATACATGTAAATGACTTCTCCATAGTAACATTGGAATTTAGTAGGTAAGGATCCATGACTCAAAAATGCAAAAGGAAATTCACTTCTGTCCTAGGATTCTATTCTCAACCTACTACCCAATGTCAGAACAATGGAAAGGAACTTGGAGAGAAGCAAACTGACTTTCAGGAGACCCCTGCA
This sequence comes from Typhlomys cinereus, assembly GCA_023101885.1. Taxonomy (NCBI): domain Eukaryota; kingdom Metazoa; phylum Chordata; class Mammalia; order Rodentia; family Platacanthomyidae; genus Typhlomys; species Typhlomys cinereus. The sequence continues at coordinate 548,539 of JALPQD010000183.1, read as the reverse complement.
AGATGCAGTTGAAGACATAAGGAAATAAGGGAGAAGGAAGGCACAAGATTCAGGAAATAAGAAATCTAAAGTAAGAAAGAGATGTCTCGAATTCCCAGGAGAATGGTGAAGGAGCAGCCCATAAAGATATTTTATGGTGAGCATCTAACCACATTCAAAGAACCTTTGAACAGTTTATGGTGTGCATGCATGCATGTATACGTGTACCTAGCGCACAGGCAGCTGGGGCAGGAGGATCGTGAGTTCTAGAGTAGCCTTGATCACATAGCAAGATCCTATCTCAAAAGCAAAACTAAATCACCTAAAGCCCAGTGGAGTCTTGGGGAAAATGTCCGAAAGATTAATGTTTGACTTAGTGACATGAACACTACAGAAAACAGATAAATTCAAATATGCTAGAGAAAGCAGAAAGAATAGAAGAAAGGAAGACAAAAAGGAAAGACAGAAAGAGTGAGAGAGAGCAGGGAAGGTATAAAGGAAGGAGGAAGAAATAACCATAGTTTGTCAAATAACTTTCTTGGGAGCAATATTGTATAATTATAGTTACTATCTTCTATCCAAAATCATGCTTTGTTTATGCATAAAACAGTTAAATACTCATTTCCTATTTCTCAGTTATCTATCTTCCTATCTCTATCTCATCTATCTTTTATCCTACATATCTCTTATCTATCTATTCAATCAATCAATCATCTATCTCTGTTATATATATTCTATTTACCTACCTAGCTATCATCTATCTACTTACCTATTTATCATATATTTCTAATTTTTGAGGTGGGACCTGATTATGTAGTTCTGTTCAAACTCATTGTTCTCTTTTTTCAGCAGAGTAGCAGGAATGAAGGCATGCGGTACATATTTGTCTTAAAACTTATTTTCTTCAAGTCAGAAGATAATCCTTAAGCTGAAGAATCAAGAGATAGAAGTATGAGAATGTTATTTAAAGATAAATATCAATACTGAACCAAAGGACAACACACGGAAGCCCAAGTAAGAGAATAATTTTACAAATATTTGAGTCTTTGTACTTTTTCATTGTTTGTGTAAAAATTAAACTGAGAAAACAAAACGCTGTGGGAGAGGAATTATCTCTGTTTCGAAGATGAGAAAACTAAGACTTTTGCACAATTAATAAATAGCATTGAAAAAATTGTAATAGGGATCTGTAGGTGCTTATGAATGTGTATGCATGCATTTGTATTAGTATAGTGTGCATGTGCTCTCAGTGTATGTATGCATATGTTCACATGTGTATGGAGATATACATACATATGTGTGTAAACCCACCCAACAGCAAGGCTCCGCCTTCTAAAGATTCTACATCCTTCCCAAATAGTACCAGTAACAGGGGACCAAGTATTCAAACACTTGGGTCTTCAAAGGACATTTCTCATTCAAACCATAAGAAAACTGAAATACTTCTTTTTTTCTTAAAAAAGTGCATATTTTTGGAGTATTATGTGATAATCCAATAAGCATATAGAATGAATAATGATCAAATCACGATTATTAGGCAGTTTTATAACAGGTCCTTGCTGGAAGGTCTTTGAAAGCTTTCCTCTACTGCTGGATTAACCTGAAGGAACACACCCTATTAATCTGGAGGAATTTTACAGAGATAAGATTTCCAAAGTCCCTCAATCTTGACTTCATGAAAGTATATGGAGATGAGTTCTCCACTGTAGATAAGCCGAAGTTCCTCAGAACAAGCAGGGGAACCATGAGGTCAGTCACAAGATCAATTGGGTGTGAGCAATCAGTATGAGCAGACCAATGAGATGTAGAGGACCAAAAGCTTCACTCAGATTTGTAGAAACTGGAGCTAACCAATACGGAAAAGCCACTCTTCCTGGGCTTGCTTAACTGTATAAATACCCCTGACCCTATCAGCCATTAGATGGAGCTAGTGCCCTTCTCGGAATCCACGTCTGTGCGTTCCATTCTTCTGTCCTCTAATGAACTCTGCTTTAATCCTCTACTTGTGTTCTGATTTCAGTCTTCAACTCCTGAACACAAGAACCTGGACATAAAAACCCCTTCCCTGCAATGATTTAAATAGCATCCTGATTGTCTAAACATTCTTCCAGAAAAACTCTGGACTACTATAATTGCATATGTGGGCACAGTATGACAGTGTGATAGATGAATACAATGAATAGTGATCAAATTGGGGTAACTCACACTCCTGTCTGCTCATCATTATTCTGTTTGGGGATTTCCTATCATAGGCTTTATAGTAAGACCTGCTATCTCAGAAGTGTCTCTGTTCCCAAAGTACAACGCTCTCATGCTCTCTCTCTCTCTCTCTCTCTCTCTCTCTCTCTCTCTTTCTCTCTCTCTCTTTCTCTCCTATCTCAGCTGGGAGGATGGTGGGCCTCACCCTCACTTTCCAAAGGCAGATTCTGAGGGTGGAAAAGGGGCAAAATCAGCTTCAAGGGAAGTTTCAAAGCCCACCCCCCTTGAAGGAGTCTCAAAGTACTCTTCTAATTTTTCTCATCTTAAATGAGAAAACGAGTTGAATGTCACTGTCAAGCTTTAAGTGAGATTCCTACCATTGTCTCCATGAAAGCTCCACCTCCAAGAATTGCCCTTATTATGTCTGGAAACTTTCGGATGTTGTTTGCTTGCTTTTTTGAAGATTCTGTGCCAGATAAAACATTGCCTGACAGATGCCATGTTCTGTCACCTAGCGTTCGTTTAGGAGGATGGCAGCTTTCCGCTTGCCACGCTGTGCCTGCCAACAGGGTTGGGATGGGAGGCACTGGCACTGTCCCTTAACTGGCCATGGGGCTGGCGCTGAGCACCCATGAAAACTGTCCAGACCTTGAGTAACATCATCCTTCCTGACAAGTCACACCTCTCCTCTTCTAACAGGCACCATTATCTCAAGCATGCATCTATGAGTCACTCCCCATTTGCCTACAGAATAGGCATGATTCCTTTGTCCTCCAAAGGACTCTTTTGAGAGAGACTTCTCAAGAAGAGCCTTAAGGCTCAGGCATCCCAAGTACGCAATATTACAGGAAATTATTTCTTAAAATAACAAACATGATATTACTTCAGGCAGACACAGAGCCTGGCTTACCACTATTGTCTAGCCTGTCAATAAGATTGTCTATATGCTATCATAAATAAAAATATTTTATAGCCTCATAATCCCATTTTTATGGAATTTACTGCTATTACTCTCTAGTTTACAAACGAGGGTTGAATAATGGAATTGAGTTTTTTTTTAATCCTTTCAGAATTTTAAAAAATATGGTATTATCCAGGAAACAAGCATGCATGCTGTTCTGCATAATGTTTTCAAACAAAGGAAAGTTCATTTCCTAGGTGTTTTAAATGAAACCAGGCTATTTGACAAATGACAGGACCCTTTAGGTCAGACATTATAGATAACCATTGACGGAGTCAGGTGACGCCTTCCGTAGGCTATTGATTAAAATGAGCTGATATCCATCTTTCCAAGCACAGAATAATCTGCTACTGTCATGCAATGGATGGCAGTCTAACAGAGAAGGTTAATCAGATACATAAGAAATCAAATCTGCTTCTTGCTGAAGTTACGAGTAACCCCAAGATCCATCACAGACCAAATTTCCCCACACCACTGTCCTTCAGCAGGCAGGTACGTGGATGCTGGGTTTGTCAAATTAGGCACTTTTAAAGCAGCCAGGCTGGGACTGTCTAGGAAGGTCTTCAAAGGTCATCCCCCCAGGACTGGGATCACCATGAAGGACACACCCTAACATTGCTAACTTCCCCCAACCCTTTCTTCATGAAAGGATATGGAGAGTTCTCCACTGTAGATAAACTCTACGTCAGGTAGGCACATCATCAACTGGCTTGGGCCCCAATATGAACAGACCAATGAGATACACAGGACCAAAAGCTCCAATCAGATTTGTAGAAACTGGAGCTAACCAATGAAAAAAAGCCATTTTTTCCCAGGTCTGCCTAGGACTATAAATAATCCTGACCTGGCAGTCATCTTTAGCTCTCCTCCCCCTCATGGACTGCACATCTGTGAGTTCCTTTTATTTTCTTTGCCAGTCATGCCTGGAGTCCATGCACTCACCAGGGATCTCTCGCCCCTCACGGATTCACGTGTGTGAATTCTATCCTTTCTCTACTCTGAGAGGTGAGTAGAGAGACCCAGAGTTTCTTTTACCTTAGCTGGTAGAATCTACCTCTCCTGCCTGTCCCCTGGCTGGCTCGCCAAATGTTGCAGAGTCACTCTGGGGTTTGTATATGTCCAGGCTTTTGTGTTTGAGAGTCGAAGATTAAAACCAGAACATGTGTGGAGGATTAAGCCAGAGTTTATTAGAGGAGAGAAGGAACAGAACTCGTAGACATGAATCCGTGAGGGGCAAGAGACTCCAGGTATGGAATCCATGAGTGTGAGGGAAAGACGGAAAAGGAACTCACAGACTCCAGAAGTGGAGAACCATGAGGGACAGGCGTCAAAGATGGCTGAAAGGGTCAGGTATATTTATATACTTAGGCAAGACCAGGAAAAATGGCTTTTCCTCATTGATTAGCTCCAGTTTCTACTAACCCGATTGGAGCTTTTGGTCCTCTACAGCTCATTGGTCTTTTCATCCTGGGGCTCAATCCAGCTGATCTTGTGTGGGACCTCTTGGTGGGACTTATCTACAGTGGAGAACTCATCTCCATATCCTTTCATGAACAGAGGGTTGGGGGAAGTTGCCAAAGGGTGTGTTCCTTCAGAGCAATCCCAGCACTGGGGGTGACCTTCAGAGACCTTCAGAGACCTTCCCAGCATGGCTGCTCTGAAACCTCCTAACTGTGAGCTACTCGCTGCTCATAGATCAGTAGCCGTAGAGATCATAGGGACAGGAGCAAAAGGAACAAAACACAGCAGTGACTGTCAGTTAAGCACCAAGAGCTGTTACGTGCTTTACAGAGAGGATTCTCATTCTTGTTACTAGACAAGTTTTCCATTTTATATATGATAACATTACAACTTCTAAAGATTAATTAATCCAAGATAGCAGTACTGCTAAGAAAAGTTGGTTTTCATACATAAATCGAGTCTGTCTAACATGGAGCCCATGTCTTTTACTGTGTTCCATTCATTGAGCACTTCTCTTTTTTCCTTGTTTTCTACTTACATATCTACTTAGCACTTATTTTTTAAATTTTTTATTATTATTATTATTTATTTAACTGTGCACATGTGCGTGTGTATGTGTGCGCTCCTGTGTATGTGCGTGCGCGCGCGCGCGCGCGCGCGCGTGTGTGTGTGTGTGTGTGTGTGTGTGTGTGTGTGTGTCTGTGTATGTGTAGAACCACGGACGAATTCACGAACCACCATGGACGCCTCCACCTCCTTCTGCCCCGGATTCACAGGCTCCGCCCTACCAGGACCAGAAGCGCAGGCCGCCCCCGCTTCTGCCTGTCGTCTATCCGTGGGATCTAGGATCCGAACTCAGGACCTTCCGCCTGCAAGGCGGAGGCTTAACCCCTGAGCCACCTCTCCAGCCCAGCACTTATTTTTTAAATAGTTAATTTATTTATTTTATGTGTGTGTGTGTGTGTGTGTGTGTGTGTGTGTGTGTGTGTGTGTGTGAGAGAGAAGATACTGTGTGTCCCTTTGGAGGACAAAGGGTGACTTCAGGAATCATCCTGGATTGCTTCTACTTCCTTCTTGCTTTGCTCTGAGATTTCCCAGGCTCTGTCCACCAGGGCTGGAAGTGCAGGCCACAGTCTAGGCCCTGGGATCTGAATTCAGGACCTTCTGCTTTCGAGACAGTCTTAACCTCTGAGCCATCTCTCCAGCCCCCACTTAGCACTTATTTTAAGAAGTATTTTCTGAGTTCCTCTGTAAAACAACTATCATATATACAATCATTGTGCTTTTGACCGGATATGAAATTTCCAATTTCTAGTTTCATCCATGAAAAGAAAAAACAAGAAGAGGTAATCTCACATGCCTGAAGTATCTAAAAGATGCAATTCATAAATTAACTGTGAAAACATGATGCTTTCAACATACTGAAGAAGGAGACCTAGGTATGTAGTTTTTGCACTGAATAATTTGTTCATTCATTCATCCACTCACACACTTTCCTCCAGCAAAGTTACTAAGCACTTAGTATATACAAAGCATGTACTAAAGACCGACATAGGTCCATAGCTCTGAGTTTTATGCAGTTACCTCTCTAGTGATGAGTAAGCAGAAACAAAAATAAATTTAGATTACAATAGACATGATAAAGTACTTTTACAGAGTGCAGTGGGGTTTTGGAAGTTTCAAAACAGGGCCATGCTAGAAAGATTTTTGAAGGTCTTTAAAAGTCATCCCCCACTTTTGGGATTATCTTGAAGGAACACAACTATTAATCTGGAGGAACGGGTTTTAATTCTTCACAGAGGTAAGAACACCAACCTCCCCCAACCCTCTGCTTACAAAAGAATATGGAGATGAGCTCTCCATTGCAGATAAGCTAAGTTCCTCAACAGAAACAGCTGGACCATGAAACCGACCACAAGGTCCACTTGGCTGAGATCAACTCCAATCAGGTTTGCAGAAACTGGAGCTAGCCAATTAGGGCAAGTCTAACCCTATAAATTACCCTAGCCCTGTCAGCCATCTTTGACTTCTTTGTCCTTCACAGATTTCATGTCTGAAGTCCATGAGTTCCTCTCAGAATTCTTGCTCCTCATGGATTCTATATCTGGAGTACATGAGTTGTTCTTGGCTCTCTTGCCCCTTGTGGAATCCATGTCTGTGAGTTCTGTTCTTTCTCTCTTCTAATAAACTTTGCCTTAATCCTCCATGCACATTCTGGTTTCAATCTTTGATTCTAGAACACAAGAACCTGGACATAACTGGCTACCCTGGAAATTCCCTTTTATATGCCTGCTGCAATCACTTTTCTTTTTGCTATGATGGAATTCTTTAACAGGACCATCTTAAAGGAGAAAAGTTATTTATTAAGATTAAGATTATTACCTAGAGGAGTTATGGTCTACTGTTCAGGTTCAGATCACTGAAGCCATCACGAGGCAGAAAGAACAACAGAAACACAGAAGCAGGGTCAAGCTACCAAACCTCAAGACCCAGTAGCAAAACACACCTTCCTCCTGCAAGGTTGCTTCTTCTTTTTTTTTTTAAATTATTTATTTATTTATTTATTTATTATTTATTCAATTGTGCATGTATGCATGTGTGCGCATGTGTGTATGTATGTATGTGTGTGTAGAACCATGGACGAATTCGGGAACCACATGGACTGCCTCCACCTCCTCCTTGTTTACTCTGCCCTGGGATTCACAGGCTCCGCCCTACCAGGTCCGGAAATGCAGGCCGCCCCTACTTCCGCCTGGCGTCTATATGTGGGGTCTAGGATCCGAACTCAGGACCTTCTGCCTGCAAGGGCAGAGGCTTAACTCCTGAGTCACCTCTCCAGCCCCTGCAAGGTTGCTTCTTAAAGGGGCTATAACCTTTTCCAAACATCAATAACAGCTAAGCATTCAAAGGATACATGAACCTGTATGCATGTGAGAGCAGTGGTGGTGGTGGAAAATTCACATCCAAACTATGATATTGCTCTTTGATAAGGAAATAAGTTTGGGTGTGGACTATAAGCTTACATGATGATTCCAGCAACAAAACTGTGGCTTGTGAATAGGGTGCTATTGTTCAAGACAAACAAGGACAACCTTGAGAGAGCTTCAAAGAGGAACAAGGACAACTTCTGGCTTTCAAAAGGGGGACCCTGATATTGTCTCCGAAAGTCTGGGTAACCTCCAACCAAAGCCTCCACCCTGGGCACCCTGGACAGAAACCTGAGGCACCATCCCTGCTCGAGGGGCTGAGGCAGTAGGATTGCTGCTCTGATGGTGTGGAAGGTTTTATTTGTACTACCAGGTATTCAGGAACTACACAAATACTCCCAGGAGAGGATGACGGAGCCAGTTGTTGGAGTTCTGAATTGATAAGCTGTGAGTGGAGAAAGAGACAGAATAACTATTTGTGCTTGGAGGCCATATTGAATAAAATCTGCATGTCGTCAAACACTAGGATTTGATTCAGTGTGGTAACTCAATATGCTTGCAGATGGACTAGTTGGTAAAACTGTCCATGTTATCTAAATCATCAACTCTCTCTTTTCCCTCAGAGATCGCAGCTGAATTTGTCTGAAATGAATGTTCTTAGGATGCAAACCTCTTGCACATGACAGATTTCATCTGATCTACTTGGGGAGGCAGAATTACAAGATCTTCAGATAGATTTCTTGCTCTGCTTTGTTTTCAAAGGGTGACTAGGAAATTTGAAATGGGACTGCTCTCATGCCTTCTTCCAACAGTATTTATCCAAAAATAGAAATGGAAGGCTAGAAGAGACTTTTCTTCTTCCATTAAAAGCTCTTCATTTTACAGTTGAGAAAATAAGAACATGGCAGACAACATCTACCCAGGGTCCCACTGCTGGCTACTGACAGTTGGGACCAGTCTCCAGACATATGGGGTCCCAGCAAGCTGCACTTTCCTCTCCACTGCCACCACTCCCATAATTCCACATTTTAGAAAGAGCAAATTACGTCTTTCCAAGTTTTATTTAGTCCATAGTCCATCACACCACCCTTGGTTTTATTGTTTCTCTCCCTCTTTTTCACTAACACCAACTGGATACTTTCCCCGCTGCACACAGCTGGTACTTCTTTTTTTTTTTAATTTTTTATTATTATTATTATTTATTCAACTGTGCGCATGTGCATGTGTATGTGCGCACGCGCGTGTATGTGTGTGTGTGTGTGTGTGTGTGTGTGTGTGTGTGTGTGTGTGTAGAACCACGGACGAATTCGTGAACCACCATGGACACCTCCACCTCCTTCTGCCCTGGGATTCACAGCCTACCAGGACCAGAAGCGCAGGCCGCCCCTGCCTCCGCCTGGCGTCTATACGTGGGATCTAGGATCCGAACTCAGGACCTTCCGCCTGCAAGGCGGAGGCTTAACCCCTGAGCCACCTCTCCAGCCCACAGCTGGTACTTCTTAAAGAAGAGGTAGAGTCATTTTATGTATAATTTAAGACTTTTTAAATCTCTGCATAAGAATTTTTTTCTCATAAAGATTGGCACATTAATGATGTCAGTTGGGAAGACACCATAATTTTCCAGAACTGGAGCTTAGTATAAGCTTTGTCATTCAAACTCACTAGTCAAATCAATTAGAAATATTCATGAAAAATGACCACTATTTCAATGCTATTAATTCACATTGTCCTTGTTTCTTTGGCAGTTGACAAGAATCCCCAGTCAGCAACTGCAGAAAGCCCAGTCGTTTTCAAGACAGGGCTAATTTATTTCCTGGTGAGGGGTGACAACCTGCCTCTATTTGCTTCAGATTCCTCAAAGATAATGACTTGTGTTTTCCTGTCCCAATTAACCAGAGGCTGTTCCTGAGAAGGCCATGTCTATTTAGATAACCGAGTTTCTTTTCCACTGATAACCTCCTATTATACATGTGGGAGACAAATGCAGATTCAGTGTAGAATTTTGCACAGAATCATAAATGCAGAAATTTGAAATGTTTGCTCCTCCTTTCCTTAACATGGTCAACTTTTTTCTGCTTAACAGTTTAATAATTGGAAATACTCAGAGCACAGGTTTTCTGGCAGAACAATGAAGTCCATTTAAAATGCATGTTGAATGCTTCTGAGATGCAAGTATCACAAGTATGGGATTTAAGATACATCAGGATAAGGCATAATGAGGTCTAGGGTCAGTTTAATGAACACATGTTCTCCCCTCTCTAAAGATATTCTAGTTCCAAGGTTTTACACACTTAGAATGCCAAATGGTGCAAGCGTGTGGCTTTTAGTCATAGTAGCTATGAGTTTATAACCTTAGTTGTACAAAAACAGTTGATGTTTCCAAACATTTCTGCTCTCTCTCCTTCCCTTGCTTGCTATCATGTAGTGGGCCAAGGAAACAAAACTGTGAAGTTCTTAGCTTCGTGTCTTTCTTTTTGTCAGAAGTGAGAAGGAGGCACATCTATTGGCCTGACATTCCACTCTGTAAATTTGGAAGTGAGGCAGACCTGACTGAGGTTGTCCAGTGGTATGCCTCTGCCTGGATTGTGGCTCAGAATTAGAAGGCCAGTATTACTCTATGCTGCAACCACATTCTTATCTGTCAGTCATATCAGTACAAAAGCTCATGGATAACTGTCATGTGGCAGACCACATTAACTTCCTCTCAACTAGTTTTAAACCCAGATATTAAAATAAGGTTATTGTTTACTGGATTTTTTTCAAATCCAAACATATGATTAAACATGCAACATTTGTTTTATTTGACATGGTTTAAGAATATGCTGCTTGACCCTAACTATATAACTTGAAATCATCAGAATAAACTTTTAAATCCCATAATGCATTTCTGATAATGGATAAATTGATTGGGGGGAATTCTTGTAACAGTCTGCAATTAAAAATGAAGTCAATATGACAAAATTCTAACTAGGGGCAGAAAAGGGCAGAAATACATTTTCCAAATGGTAAAACTCACAAAATGATAACACTTAAGAGTTTCCCTCTTTTTCTTTGAACACACAATTATATTCAAGATTTAATTTATATTTTTAAGCATAATCAATTACTGAGTCATCAATGATTTTACGGTCAACTAGAACCTTTAACTTGATCCCAAAATTTGACACATATATCATGCTTTTTTTGACCCAAATACAAATTTTTGTATTTATGCCAGACTGAATGAATCAAAGTAAAACTTGCTACATTTGGCTCAAATGATGATCTAATCCTTCCCTCTTCCAGTGTCTCCCCCTTCCTCCCTCCTATCCCCTGGAGCATCCTTTAGTGTGAATGCCAAACCTCCCTCTGAGTCCTCTACCATAGTGAGGGCTAAGGACTCAGTGGCATAACACAGATCCCCTTCTTGGGCTCCCCCTTAGTATGGGAACTCTATTATGACTGTTAATCCCTTGCTTCTAAGGATCCTAGTGCCTAGAGCCTTCTTCACTGTGATCCATGCTAGATGGGGGAGGGGGGGCGTTGACATGTCAGCCAGTGTGCAGGTCAGGCAAAGTCCAATTCTGGTTGGGGCAATCCTAACTTGTGTGGAGTATCTTGCATATCATTGGTCCTCCCTGTCTTTAGGCTCTTACAATCTTGCCACCCCCTCTTCCCTAAAAGAATGTTTTTTTAAAAGCTTCATTAATACTAAAAACAATGCTTTCCTTCACAGATTTAGGCAGTTTTAGAGCAGCCATGCTGGATGGTCTCTGTAGGTCTTCAAAGGTCATCCATCTTGAAGGAGCACATACTAATGGATCTGGAGGGACGAACTCTAATCTTTCACAGAGCTGTCTATGAGTTCTGTTCTTTCTCTCCTCTAACTCTGCCTTAATCCTCTATTCATGTTCTGGTTTTAATCTTTGACTCCTGAACACAAGATCTGGACCCACAAAGACCCCAGAGGAACCCTATAACAAGATATACAATTCTCTTCAGCATCTTTTAGTCCTTTCAAAACTTGTGTGTGTGTGTGTGTGTGTGTGTGTGTGTGTGTGTGCCTGTGGAGACCCACAGATGATACTGGGAATCATCCTGGATTACTTTACCTCCTTATTGCTTTGCTGTGGGTTTTTCCAGGCTTTATCCTCTAAGGCTGGACTTATGGGTCATTTCTGCCTGGCATTTTTATGTGGATCAGAGATCTAAATGCAGATCCTTCTTTTTGCCAGACAAAGGTTTTAACTCCTGAGCAATCTCTCCCAACCTTCTTTCAAAACTTTTATAAAATAATAAACTTAATATATTAAAACGAGAAGATAAGCTGAATATAATTAAAATATACAAAAATAAAATAACATATATATTATCAAAGAATAGGTAAAAATATTGAAAGTACAAATAATCCATATCTATTGCTGGAAAATTATCTTTTGCTTATTGACAGGTACTAATAGAAAAAGTTACAAAATAGTGTACATAGCATTGTATCTTTGATAGGAATATTTACAAATCTCAAGGTAGACAGATATGATTATATTTTTATAGATGTAGACCTATTTCTTTTCTTTTTTAAAATTATTTATTCAATTGTGTGTGTGTGCATGTGCATGTGCGTGTGTGCGTGCGTGCGTGTGTGTGTGTGTGTGTGTGTGTGTGTGTGTGTAGAACCATGGGCGAATTCCGGAACCACCATGGACGCCTCCACCTCCTCCTTCTTTACTCTGCCCCTGGCTTCACAGGCTCTGCCCTACCAGGACCAGAAACGCAGGCCGCTCCTGCTTCCACCCGGAGTCTATACGTGGGGTCTAGGAACCGAACTCAGGACCTTCTGCCTGCTTAACCCCTGAGCCACCTCTCCAGCCCTATAATTCTATCTATATATATTTATAAAACAAAAGTCAAAAAATTTATGTGGGTCTATCTTCTTAAATGATTCATGACAAAGATATTCATTTTAACCTTTTAGGAATGGGTCTTGGGAAAGTACATCACAGAGATATGGTGGAAATGCTAATTAGCTTGTTTTCATCTTGGTCAGATTCAGCACTTAACCTGAGGCCTGGAGTTTTGGGGGTGGCTTTCTGATCTGATTACCCTTCACAGCCACAGAAATTTCACCATGGTTTGGTGAGGCAGCTCCTTTGGGGCAGTGATCTCTCTCTTGCCTCTAGCACAGAAAACAAGATCCAAGAAAGAAAGGTGAGTGTCCCTCATGAAATATTCTGACACAAGTTTTGTAAGAACTAAATCTCCCCTTTCAGAGGTGGCACTAAATGTTAGTGACTCTCCACCCATGCGACCACTCCTCAAACAACAGGAGAGGGTTGACACCACACACACACACACACACACACACACACACACACACACACACACATACACACACACTGCTTCTGAAATGCTGTATGGTCATGAAACCCGTCTATCCCACCAAGCAAACTCCATAGGAAGTTCAGATACCCTAAAGCAGAAGATGAACTGCCTCACTTTGCTTCTCATTGATGATGCAATTAGCCATTTAAAATCTATTTTAACTTAAAAAATTATAAGGGGAAAAATGAAAGAGAAGCCTAGTTTGTTTTATAAAGCTTTAAACATTCATGAATTGAAAAGCTCAACATAAACCACTGTTTCTTTCCTTCAGTAGAGGAATAGGTAAAATGACTGACGTAAGAGATGGGTATAACTTAGAGAGATGTCCATGAGAAAGAGATGGATTCCTATTTATGTATTTAAAAATATATAACTTTAATAATGCCAAGGATATGTGCAGAAGTGTTAGCAGAGGTGGGTCAGAGATCTATGTCTTTAATATCAACTTCCTCTCAAGGAAGGGTTTTATCACATTAATAGCTAAATCATACTGATTGTAAAACAGTTGAAATGAGGCAATTAGTATGGCCTATGACAGCCATGAAGAATGATGCATGTGAAGTTCTCAATGCAGGCCAGATGGATATCTTCAATATACTTCCTATCATCTGCTTGTGGTAATAAGTTCAATTAAACTGAATCAGTGCAACACAAGTGTCTTTGAATGGCTTGCGGAGAAATGAATTATGTGCTTCACATTTAATGAAGCTAAAGAGTCAGATTGCATTTGCCTTTGTTTTTGCTTATTCTGACTAGTGAACATTCATTAAGGAAAATACGTTATTTCATTCTGCAATCTAGTCTTTTATAAACCATAGCAGAAAGCATTTGCACTGAGTGGGTCAAATAACATCAGTGCAAAACTTGTGTCTGTTCTAAAACAAATGGGAGAAAGTGGTCCATCAGACCCCTCTGCAGATGATGTTGATTGCAGTGTGTAATACTCATCTGATCTTTTAAATTTGAGATATTATTAAAGTACCACAAAAATTACTGATGCTCATATTTTCACTTCTGGAATTACTAGGTACCAACATATTTTCAGTACCTTCGACCTTTCCCTTCTATTACATATATTTAACATTTTGTGCAAATAGGTTTTACTAACATAAAGTCTTTGGCATAATCTTACTATAGGTCCCTTTCCCTGTGAGTTCATGCATTTTTTGTTTTAAAAAAATCACATGGCATTATTTTATACAACTAATTTGATATTTAGCTGTATTATTTGTAGAAAACAGCATGCTAATTCTTTAATTTGATTTTGCATTTTTCCCATTACAAACAACATGATGGACACTGTTGCACGATTAAAAACCTCTGTCTTTACAGTATCTGTGACTTCCTCTTAGGTAAATGTCCAGAAACAACATCAAGGGCCACAATGAATGAATTTGTCAATTTTACCTATCAGTCACAGTGTCTACCCAATCTGAATGAACATAATTTTCCTCATGTACTCACCAACAAAGACATTATGAGATTTTTATCTTTTGCCTATCTTCTATGCAAATTCATTAAGTGCTTAAACTGTATTTTCCTGATTGTTATGTAAGGCTGGTTTTTCTTCACAAGTTTGCTGGCCCACAGTGTGTCTTTTATATTATCTGGCAAGATGTAAATAAAGTTTGTCTCCAGTACATTCCCATTAAGGAACGTAGTTGGTATAAATACAGGTCAAAGGATGTTGTTCTTTCTCTAGACCAAAGACAGAGAAGTGTGTATGTGAAGTTCAAGTTAATATTGGTCTTATTTTGAAAGCAATTCTAGGTAATGAATTAAAACACTGAAAACAATGAATGGATAATCACGGGAAAGTTTTATGTTGGCCAACTTCAAAAGAAAAATCAAGGTGGGTTGGAAAGACGGCTCTACCTCACAAGCAGAGAGATCTGAATTCATATCCCAGATCTCACATAGAAATGATGGGTGGAAATAGTGATGGCTTGAATTTCTGGCCATGGTAGGTGGAGTCTGACAAACCCCAGAGCAAAGCCAAAAGGTAGAGCAATCCAGGATGATTGCTGAAGTCACTCTTGAGCCTCTGTAGGCACACATAAAACCCTCTTCGTGGGCGAATGCGCACGCGCACACGTACTCACACGCACACACATGCACACATACACACATGCAAGAAGAAGAGAAAGAAAAAGAACAAGAAGAAAAAGAGAAAGAGGAGGAAAAAGAAGAGCCAAAGCATTAGTGACAGAATAGCTGGGCAAAGTGCCAAGACAGGAGGAGCAGCTGTGCCGAGTGAGGCTACATACAGTGGGGGGTTCAGCAAGGGAGTGGGCTCAGGAGTAAGAGTGGATTGTTATGATATTCCATCTTCATACCCTTAAATCTTAGTGCTACAAATAGGAGCAACTCTCTTATGAGAGATCTGGAGAAAAGGAAAATCACTGTATCCATGGCTGATGTTGCAAAAGGGACATAAATTGTGAAATCACTGACTACATGAATATCAGGGGAAATCCTTACACCTTGGCTCATCAGATTTCCAGCAAATGTCAAATTTATGAACAGGAAGGACAGAAAGAAAATCTGCCTGCTCTGACTCTAATGTTCTCTCATTTTAGCTGTTTCTAACTCCATTGTGGCCAATCATCTGAGAGTCTAGCAGGAAGTTGGACTGACAGAGTCGGCCTCCTGTCCTTCTGTAGAAGGATCTATCATAATTAGTATTTAACACTTCTAACCAACAAACCTTCCTTTCTTGCTTTAGGTGCCTTGGGTCATAAATTGTGCTAATCCTATTAGAAAGACCCTTAATTATCGCTGAGAAATAATTGGTTCCAGTGGAAGACATCTAATTAGGTCAAAATGTATTTTGTTATAAGGGCCTAATGTTAAAAGCTTTCATTGTGGGTTAACAGCCAAACGTCATTGCTGGCTTCTGAGTTCGGACTGATCCCCAGTCAAATCTGGATAAAGCCTTGAATAATTTTACATGGAAGATGTAGGCTCCAACTGAAAAGACTACATTATTCCCATCATACACTGCACAGGAAGGCTGATATTTCTCATTTGCGTATTTAGTTAGCACAGAAGAATAACCTTGTGTAATGTACAATGGAAATGCAGCAAACATATTTGGTGCAGCAAGAGACTAACTTGTCTATCATATGTCCATGCATGCATATTTATAACTATATACAGATATATGTAGTATTTGTATATATTTGAGGGAGTCATTATATGCATACTAATATGCAGGTATATATATGAATGGATGTACTGAACGGAGATTTTTTTTCTAAATATATATGAGTTATTAAAGGGATGAACAATGAATTTTGCCAATTGTTAAATTATTGAAAGTTCACTCGATCATTGGGGAAATCTTCCAGTTTCAAGGCTGGAGAATGCAAAAATAATAATTTCTTGTTAGGAATATATGGGGTCTAAATTAAGTCCCACAGAGAACTTCTTTTCCATGACAGCTACTTAAAGTATAATTTTCTTAAAAGATATTTTATTTATTTATTTTATATATGTGTGTGTGTGTGTGTGTGTGTGTGTGTGTGTGTGTGTGTGTGTATCATAGGGTACCATGTGTCCCTGTGGAAAATAAGGGGTGACTTTGGGAATCATCCTGAATTTCTTCTTCCTCCTTGCTTTGCTCTGGGATTTCATGAAAGTATGGATAGCCATTGTTTCTACTTGGTGTTTTCATGTGGGACCTGGGATCCAAACTTAGACCCTTCTACTTGTGAGACAGAGGCTTAACCCCTGAGCTATCTCTCCAGTCCCATTTTTTTGTCTTATTGTGAAAGAATTTCTATGGGATGAATACAAAAATGGAAATAAGTAGATGGATACAAAGAACTGTTATC
This sequence comes from Typhlomys cinereus, assembly GCA_023101885.1. NCBI lineage: Eukaryota > Metazoa > Chordata > Mammalia > Rodentia > Platacanthomyidae > Typhlomys > Typhlomys cinereus. Next base: position 531,818 of record JALPQD010000183.1, on the reverse strand, counting down.
ATCTAACTGACAACATGGAAAAATTTATCTGGGCCAACTTCAAGAAAAGAAAAAAATATAAGGCAGTGAAAGAGCTGCTTGGGAATGGTGTGAGGCAGAAGTGGGGTGCTAGCAAGGCTGCAGATAGTGGAGATTCATGAAAGAAGCAGCATCTTAAAGATTGTGATTGTGTACCATGAGGAAGGATCTAGGTCTACTACACTTATTCCAACATGAGGGGCCCTCAGATGCTGGAATTAAAATGAATACATCAGTCCAGTGTCCAGTCAAAGTTATGTTCCTCTGTCAGTCAGTGACCTAGGGCTTCTCCTGATATGCAACAGAAATCCAAATAATGAGGTTAATTTATTTTTGACACTAGGGTGAGACTCAGGCCCTGGGAAAGAACTCTCCTTCCAATTCTAGGTAGTTACACAATTGAAGGTGATGTGGGAATCTCCAGCGTGCAAGATTAATATGCAATGCCATAAAAACTATAGGCCAGAATCAGATCTATTTGAAAAAGAGAAAAAGTTATCCAAAGAAAGGATGTGCAAAGGGTTATACAGTAGGTCAAGAGGTCAAAAGGCAACAGAGAGGTTACTCTATGCATAATTATATGTTAGGTAATTCCTACTATAAAAATTCTACTTTGTTGCTACAGTGTAAAAAGTAGTTATGATATAAGCAATAAAGCTGGCTGAGTTAAAGTAAAATTTTGTTTATGAAAACTGAAATGCCAATTCCATAAAATTGATGCATGTTTAAATTTTTTTTGTGTGTGTTGTTTCCCCAACCAGTTAAACACGTGAAAATCATTCTTAGTCCTTGGTGTAGACAGAAACAAGCAGTTGGTGGGATCTGGCCCCCTGGTCATGGCTTTGTAAATTCCTGCAAAATGCAAATATTTTCTCGCCCATATCAACTCACAGGCCAACTGTGGCACACAATGCAGTGTTTGCAGTCTCCTCTCTAGAAACATAGATGGATTCAGGTCAGGATAAGCCCCAGGAGATCTGCATTCCTAAGAGGACGCCAGTGAATTTTTACTTGCTAGGTGACATGCACTAAGTTTTCTGGTGTAGGAGGATATTTATGGCAAACTGCCAGCCACAGTACAAGGTCACTTTGGGAGTAGCTCAGCAAGATAACCATAGCTAAAGCCTCACATTTCATTGTGACCCCAGAAGGTGATCAATACCAGACAGGGCTACTATTACCAGGTTATCTGGACCATCTGCAGCCAAGACAAATACCCTAAGCGGCTCTGCTTTAGAGCCTGCTGTTAGAAACGACTTGTATCAAACTTGTGTAGCCAAGACACATGCCACACAGAGCAATATGAGCTTAGTATGGAGATAAAAATGAATCAGGAGTTCAATGTTGCCTGTAAAGCAGCCTGCCCTCCTTAGAGATCCTAATGATGGTGAGAATCATGAGCTCACATCTTTGCAGGAAGGCAAACGAGGACACTTCATGTTAGGATTGAGGAATCTGACCCGAGAACTATTCTTACCTAAACAGCAAGCTGAATCCCAAGTATGTTTTAACTAGCTTGAAAATTAAAATCAGCAAAATTTGGAAATTCAGATGATGGGAGGATAATCAAGGACCCCCGGGCACTTGTCAGAATCCTGCAGTTTGGAAGCCCGCTCATGCATAATCTGAATATTTATCCCCTGGATGATTGCTTTCCAGAGATTTATTTGACCTCCATTATCTCATGGAGAGGCTGTGTCCCTCCTTTGGATCGGCCTTCAGCCTCTCTGCAAATACTGGGCCAGGAGTAGTGAGCAAGAAGACTGGACTGGGAAACAATAGACTGATGACCAAAAGGTTAGAAAGAAATGCATTCTGATGTCTGGCCTCCCCAGAGTTGTAATCCCAGACATATGAGGAGATCAAAAGGAACACGAGAGCATTTTAAAGGTAGAGAACACCTTCTCTGATAAATTAGTCTCTTTGTGGGTTTCAAAATTGAATTTAAATACAGCAGTCTCTCATATTCCAGGCTAAACCACTGCATTTGCATTAAAGGTGTGGGGTTTGAGCATTCTGAGGTGCACTTTGGTACTTGGCACAGTTCATGCGGAGTTCAGAGTGGTTTTCTCTATCTTTATTGTGCTTTATGGAGCAGATATCTCAATTGTACTTCTAGGTTTATGTTAATGTCCTTCTCGGAGATCTAGAGGTGTAACAATCCTCCCCCTACCCCCACACACACATAAGCTCAATTCCCATTAATGCTAATGGAAGACAGAGGCAACCACTGGGAGAGATATGAATTCCCCGACCTCACTCCTGACCTTATTCAAAGTAACGGGATTGTTAACTTCCATGAGCCTAGTGAACAAATAAAGAATAGTCCCAGGGGGAAAAAAGTAGTCCTAGAGTCAAAGGACCTAGACAGCTATCGCGAGGCACGTACCGGTGGTCAGGTCCAAAAAGAACACTGGTGGACAGGAACCTTGAGTGGGTGGTGAGTGGGCTCCAGGCTGGACATCGCTTGACTTTGGAGTTCACCCTTATCTCCTCTCTGCTTTTCTCTGCTTACATTACCTAGTCTCTTCCTATCCCAAGCCTTCCTCTTTCTTAGATCCTTTGGGAATTTCAAGTGTCCCCCATTCCCTTGTTTTTCAAGGTGGCATCTTGTATAGTCTGAGCTGGACTCAAACTCACGATATAATGGAGTTTTCCCTAGAACTCCTCAGCTTCCTGCCTCTGCCTCCAAGTATTGACATTACAGGAATGCAGATATTTTAGTTTGTGTGTGTGTGTGTGTGTGTGTGTGTGTGGTTCTAAGTGTAGATGTGAGCATGTGTGTGGGGGGGAGGGTGTGTAGAAGCAGGCATTTTGGTATGTATATCTGTGGAGACCCAAGGATGACTGCAGGAACCATCCTAGATTGCTCTACCTCTTTATTGCTTTGCTCTGGGGTTTCCCAGGCTCTGTCTTCCAGGGCCAGAAGTACAGATCACAGTCATTTCCACCTGCATTTTCACACAGGGGATCTGAACTCATGTCCTTTTGCTTTTGAGGCAAAAGCTTTAACCCTGGAGTCATCTCTCCAACCCATAAATTTCAGTTTTTAAGGTGTTCCATGTGAACCCCCCACCTCAGATGGCCCATCCTGATTTTGGCATAGATCCTTCCGAGCCATTAAATGCTCCTGAAAATTGCTCTCATTGATATTTCTCACCATTAATAGCCATGCGTATACCATCTTCACTGCTTTCTACATATTGTTTTGTCACAATGCATACTTAACATTCATGTATGCTTACTTAAATATATTTTAAGTTTTTTGTTCATTGTCATTGATATAAAACTAATGCCTTCCTAATGCACACTGAAATACACATTAACATTGAAACCAACGTTGCCAACTCAGAGCTAAAGAAGCTGGTGCTTAGAGGAGGCAGGATACAGGATACAACTTATCCCCACATGTAAAAATATTTGCCCTTTCCACAATCTAAAAGGAGACACATGTGCTTACTGTGTTTAGATGTTTATAATCTCCATGTTACTTTCTTTAGCTATTTATTCTATTAGGTGAGAAACTTCTTAAGTGATTGAAGATTTAGAATGTACACATAGTCACTTTATTATTATGTAAATGACAGCAACAACAACTGTCACAACCTTTAGGTTCCAAGAATCTATGCTTATCACTTAACCTGTATGAGCAAAAGTCACCCAAACCCCATTGAAGGCTGCATAGCTACTGTTGCCGAGGCTACTAATCTTGCCCAAGGTCACAGAGACTAAAAGGAAGAAATGAGATTTAAGCAAGATCTCTTTGACACTAATCCTGGCCATATTTTTACACAGCATAGCGTATCGTCTTACATAGTTGTCTTGTAGAACAGGCCCTAAAAACATCTGCTAAAAAACATCCTAGAGACCCTGTGCTCTCTCTTGATCCTAGTCAACCACTGAAGCTTCTTTGGCAGCTGAGACAACTACACATTACCAGAAGCCTATGGCTGAATTCTGTTCTATAAATATTATCTAACCTTTTAAATTCTTTTATGTTTGCCCTATGAAACAGAGTAAGCTCATAGTCATATACCAATGCCATTGCTCTAGGGAATAATTAATAAACCGAAAAAGCCAGAGTCCATCTAAACATAGATTTGCCCCTAACTCACTTTGACTTCCAATTTTCCATCTGCAGAGATGAAAGAGCTCCAACATGGCAGTAAATTTTCAACTTCTGATGGTCTGACATATATAATGAGATGATTTTTAGCCTCCTTGTTTAAGCTATAAGTTGAGGTAAACATTCTTTTTGAATAATTTTGCTTGCCTGAGGCTACATTGCTTCATAGAGGATGCTGCAACTGGGTCGGAAAGAAATAATATGATATAACTCATTGGTATGAATTACACAGAAATAGGAAAAATGGGCAGTTAAAGAATCAGGGAAAACGTGGCGTCAGAATTCTAGAACTTAAGCCCTCCTGTTAGTGGCTTAGTAGTGACCTCCAATAAGTCACAAAATGACTAATATTTTTATTAATCAAAGCAGCTCCAAGATTCTTTTAACTAAAAAAAAATATTATGACTGATCAAGAGCAAGATGTAAGGTGATAGATATTCAAATGAAATGCAAATGAAGATTTCAACCTTACCAATTCTTAACACTTCCAGCAATACCATCCAGCTGGTTTTGGGACAGACTCTGTAAAGCACCCAGGCTAAGGTACCAGGGAGGGAAATTTTACTTCCTTGAAACTGATAGTGCTGGCTGGGAGACGTGAGCAAAGTGCAGAGGTGATCGAAGCCCTTTATTACTCTGAGCAGTCATAACCATATCTCTGAATACCTGGGGCAGCTCTTTTTGAAAACTGCCAATGTCACTGTTTAAACAACGCTTGCTAAAAATAGCACTTGAGTCATGGGTTTTTAATTTGTTAGCGCAGGGTTCCTAGACAGGAATTTCAAATCTATAGAGACTTGAAAGAAATTTAATTAAAGGACTGCAGATAACATTAGTTACAAAAGTATAATAGATACAATGGCTGTAATTCTCAAAATGGTATTGGATGATCTGGAAATAAGATAGCCTTTCAATCATATTCATTACCAACAGTTCTCGAAGAATTATTAATCATATCATGTTTGCCGTGATGAATTAATTTAGCAACACAGCTATATCTGTGCATATGAATATGAATGATGCCACACGCATAGGTTACATTATTAGAAGCAACAGCATATCTATCCACCCGTGAGTTGTTGGAGTTACACATTACCTTTCACTATCAAGTTCCCAGTACTGCTAGCAGTTCCAAAGTGGTTAGTGGCTACACAAGTGTAACTTCCAGCATCGGACTTAGTCACGTTGACGATTCGGAGGTTTCCATCTTCAGAAATGATGATTCTGAAATCAAAGCAAATAACCCAAACATCGTGAAGGCTGTCATCTCATGTGAAGTTATTTCTGCCTGTCTGTCATCTTTCAGATTACACATCATGGGCCTATTGCATAGTGGTCTCCTCTTTAGTTGAGGATATTAAGCTACATGTACATAACCATTATTGGGATGTATGACCTAATTTTTGTCCTGTTTATTGTTAACAGTGATCTCGATTTTTGGAAAAGCCAATGTAAATATTAGACTGGTCACAACCATTTTTCTATCTTTAGTAACTCCAGCCACACGATACAGAAAAAGCTGGCAAATGAGCCTTTGTTTTAAGGCTGCTAATGAGAAACTGGTAGAAAAGGGAAAAAAACTGTGAAGACAGTTCAGTAAAAAAGTGTGACCTTCAGTATCCATATAAATTAAAGTCAGTGTGGAGGCGAGTGTTTATAATTCTAGCACTGGGTAGATGGAAGGAAGCTGGTGGATCCCTGCGGCTCACTGGCCCATCATTGGAGACAGCTTGGGTGAGCTATAGACTCATAAGAGACCTTGTAATGGGCTGGAAGGTATCTGAGGAGACATCTGAAGCTGACTTCTTGCCTCCATGTGCACATCACACATGTACATACGTACCCACACACATACACCTGCATGCATTCACACACATACATATACACACCCACACATAAATTAGTAAATAATTCCCTTAACTACTTCATGCATTTTCACTGAAAGAGTTTTCAGATGAGCATGTAAAGTCAAATAAGGTTTTATTAGGCATATTTATTTCTGAATATATCGGCAAATCCATTTTTAAGGAGGTACAGACACGGGACTTAAAACTCAACATTGAAGTATTACACTTGATGGCTTTGGTAGAAGAGTAAACATGGACACTGTCATAGCTGGGCACAGGCGTCAACTTGACAGTTGAGGGTTTGAGCTCTGGGGACATTTGTAGAGAATTAGTGGTTGAGTTAGGCCCAGATCTCCCTGCAAGAGATTGTGTAGCTGATGGGGAAGACCCAGCCCATGGTGGGTGGGATTAGGCCATGGAATAAAATACAGACAGTTGGTTGAGAGAGTTGGCATCCTTAGGTATACTGAGCCTGGCAAGTAAGGATCGTCCCTCTGTCAGCTATTACATAGAGATGGTGTGGCCAGTTCCCTTGACTGGTGTTAGTGCGTGCCCCCCATCAAGCTGGACAGACTGTAACCAGACTGTCAGTAAGAAAATAGACCCCTTGTTCCCTTAAGCCATCTGATGTCATTTATCATGCAGGCCAACTGCAACAGAAGTATACTTCAAGGACTACAGCTGGGGTAAACATCTACTTCCTGTTGGGAAGGAAATACATTCACTGACAGATACAAAAAGGAAAGATTTTAGAGAAGTCTGCCTTCAAGAAAGCTACCAGAAATTGAATAGAAAACTGTGAAAATGAGGACAGACAGCCTGGTTTGTAGCCTAGTTAGGGAAGCACAAAGTGTCCACATATAGTGCAATCAAGGCAAGGGTGGATGAATTTCTACTAATTCAAGTCTATCCATTTCTTTCTATCTTTTTGTTCCCTTTTCTCACCAACTGTGACAGAGTGGTCTCATGCTTTCTTTCTATTTCTACTCTTACTTCTCAAATCCATTCTTCACTTGGTGACAGATGATCTTTCAAACTATGAAGTTGATTTTCTAAATTTAAAATGTTGGGTAGCATTCTGACTACTTTAAAACAAAACTAATCCACACCCTTCATCTTGCCTATTCATTTTTCCTGTCTTCCATCACCTCTAGCCACCTGGCCTTCTTCAAGTTCCTAGGGTATATGAAAGTCTTTCCCACCACAGGGCCTTTTTATTTGCTGTTCTGCCTGTCTTGAACGTCACCCCCTGTCCCTTTGTCTGGACATGACTGCTACCTTCTCATCCTCAGCCCTTGGATGGAAAGGTGGTTTTTGGTCACAGAACTTCAAGACTCATTTTCTACAGGAGGATCTCCCTGTTACTCTTTTCTTCTGGTCACCTTCTTTCTTCCCACCAAATGTCATTGAGGAGGTTTGCTTGGTTACTTGGTTACTGCACAGCATCATGTTTCCTCTGAGGGCAGGGATGTGTTCATCTTAGGACTGAATCATTTGATTCTACTACCAAGGATGGAGTGCAGCAAAGACCCTAGAAACAGCTGTTGAGTGGGTGAGTGAATGATGCAAAAAACAAGCAGGCAAAGGGAAGGACTGAGGGGCATTGTAGGAGTTCTTGGTGGCTGGACACAGGTGATAGCCTTAATAGAGGACTTTTCAAATATTTGAACCAATGATCTAAAGTGGGCAGAGGTTTACTTACTATAGCATGTGACTAAGCTTTAAAAAAAATCAAGTGAAGATTATATCAACTGTGTTGCAGACATTGCACATATTCTCTTGTGGATGAGGAAGCCCAGCCTTTCTCAGTACCTACTTTAGGTTCTGAGCAAGAAGATGGGAAACTTGGTGAAGGGTATTGGAGGCACAACGATGATCGTTTGCACTCTGCCTGTGCCGTTTCTATTTGCTGAACTTTCTAAGTTTTGGCTTAGTATATGAAACTAGCAATACCCATCTGGTTGGCTCATGAAATAAAGAAGCTCTGGGAGATTCCTAGCATGGGATTTACTGGCTAGCTGTTCATGTTTTCATTTTTTTTTGTTTCATTGTTTTATTTATTTACTTTGAGACAGAGTCTCGCCGTGTAGCCCAGGTTGCCAGTGAACTTGTAACCCAAGTGCTGGATGATGCCAGGTACTAACACTCCCACACACTATCTTCAACACTGTATAATCCCAGTCATGTGTACAGATGGGGGAAAAGCCAGACAGCATTCCTTTCAAATACTTTCATCTGATGGAGAAGTGAAGTAGGTCTTCTTGTCGAATGTTGTCTATCATCCTTCATGTAATGTCATCAATTTCTAAATGCGCTGGGTCATCCTGAATCATTGCAGGATGCAGGCAGGGATGGAGGCTGCTGAAGTTGGATGATCTGTGCCCACTGGTGGTGGCCTTGATGCTTCCCAAGCTGCGAACCTGGCATTGGGGGAGTAGCTTCTGGACTGAGATGGACTGCATTCCCCGTGCAGGCTGAAGAATCATATCGGAGCCATGGTCACAGCAGTGGTAGCAGCTGGTGGCAGGCAGACAGACAGGAAGGCCGTAAAGACCATGGCGACTTAATTAAACAAGTCAACCAAAATATGCCCCAAGTGGTGGCTGTTCCAGAGGTGGGTCTAAATTCATAATAGCAAAAGAGGAAGAGGCATTACAATGAAGTGTAAGTCCTATGACTGAAACAAGGATAATAAAAGGTGCTCATTGGAAGTCTCTCCCTGAAGGAGAGTATCCTTATCCAGCAGCCCAAATAAGCAAAATTAAAGATTTGATAGATCACACTGAAAAACTAAAAGAAACAAATGACAAATTTTAGCTTCACCTTAGTATGTGAATATTTATACTGACTTTGTACAATAAAATTTCTCAAAGCTACAACTTTTTTAAAGTAATTCTGCATAAGCTAAATCAGAGCCTTGCTCGAATAAACAAAGATGCAGACAGGAGGATGCACACCGTGGAGATGTATCACCGTGGCTCAGTGAACACCATCTGATACCTTATTTGCTGACGAGCAGCTGTATTGTCCAAAACAGAATAACGATCAGATCTTAATTACTCCAGTAACAACAAAAATAGCTTTCAAGGAGTTATCATATTCCTACTTATGAAACAATTTGCGGGACACTGAGAAACACTGGCAGAAGATCACTCAGTAAATAAGGTGGCATTTGTCTTTTGGATGTGAGCTCAGCTAGCAAGGGAGATGAGCCTAGGGCATAGCTGAAGCTCAGAGGGGCAAACTGACTCTCTGCATGCATAAGGATCTATAAATAGTTTATTGCAATTAAATTGGTATCATTGTAATTCAAAAATCCTAAAGCCACTGCCTGAAGTAAACTGCAATGTGGAAAGATATGAATAAGAAAGTAGGCAAAGGACTTCTCATGGGCACTCGGCAAGTGCATGAGGGAGAGATGTACTTGTGTACTGAGTCAGGGCTGCTTGACCTTGGCATTATGGACATTTGGAATCAGAGGATGCTAATCTTGAGAAAGCTACTGAGACGTCTTTCTTCCTTCCATGACAATCGAAATGCCTGAAGGAGACATTTCCCTGGAAAGAGGGAGAACCTCACCACCAGTTGAGAATTTATTAGTTATTGATTAATCTCTGGGATATTAGAATCAGTATCTTCCAAACCGAGACACGATAGGTGAAAAGTTCTGTTTCCCATGGCTGACCTGCTACTGTTTCCCTTGTTACTTCTCACTGTTGGAATCTCTCTGGCACATGCTCCACGAGGTCTTACGGGTCCAGTTTTGGAACCCCGCTGGCTTTTCTCAATGCTCATAATACCCAGTTCTCTTTTCTCCTTGTTCTCAAAGTTTCCCTATCCAATATTCTCTGCGCTTTATGAAATGGAAAATTATTTTTAGAAACTGTTGTTCTATTCAACTATTCATTTGTAGATCTCAGTGTCCTGCTACAGTGGCTTACATTCCAATCCTCCCACTGCCATTTGCACAAAGGTAAGTAGGGAAGACACGTTAGAATGAAGACTGGAGGAGACCAGTGAGGGAGACCACTTATATTTGAGGCAACTGTCATAGACTTCATTAAATCATGGCATGGCTATTTATCCTTCTTAGGTAAAATCTAAGTGTGGGGCGATGTGATGTTTTGGGAACTGTTTTGTTGATGAAAGCCACTTTTTTTTCGAAGAAATATAGTTTAGGGAATAAACACATTGACACTTGAACTAAATTCAAATTTCACTCCTGCTGTGCATGCACTATGTGATTTCAGGTACGTTTGCATCTCTGTATTAATGTTTTCTTATTTGAGAAAGTGGAATGATAAAGGTGTATCTTGTAGGGTTGCTGCTAAAACACTGTCAAGCACACCAACATACGACCCTGGTGCATTAGCCAACTGCTGTCTTCGACAGAGCTCTGTCTCTTTCTGATCCATTGTTTCAAACATTCATAAAAGATTCAGCTAAGGTAAAAAAACAAAAACAAAAGCAGAACCGCTGAATAGTTCTGCCATTTGGAGCAGTATAACACATTAGAATTGAGGGTTGAAATAGATAAAATGGATATTGTAATTCTTTTCCATGACATAATCATGTGTTCAAGAAATAGTGAAGGCTTTAGAAATGGTGATGTCCATAGAAACAACACCACTATATCATCATATATCATGTATATATCATATATACATATACATGTATACTTGTATATAGCAGGAGGGCCACTACTGTTTCCAATGGGGAAGCTGCTTCATCTGCCTTCTAGCTGTAAAGATGAGCAGGAAGCCAGACCTGGCTGACCAGGAGACCCTATGTTCTTTTGTCTACGGGGGCTGATTTAGGAATATGTATGCTACTAAACCCAGGATCTCTAAGGAGACAGTCTCCTGCGGCTTAGATTGCTGAACCTGAAAGATGGGAAACTGGAAGCTTGGATAGTTATTTTGCTTCCATGGACAGAAAGAATTGGTTTAAGAAGTCAAGACAAGAGACAGAAACCAAGATGGAAGGACAGAGACCTTATGTCAACTGTGACCTCCTTGTTTAGGAAATGAGTCAACAGCACCTCACAGACATCCAGATTACATGAACCAATAATTGAAGATATCCATGAGTGAAAGAGTGATTGGACTCTTTCAAGAAATGGTCAAACACATCCAGTCGACAGTGGCCAAGAAAGCAGCAGGCAGGGGATAGATTCTTGTGAGGAGTTTGTGATGGCGGCCTACAGATCCGCCTATGAGACAACCAATGAAGGTTTGCTGAGGAAGTTAATCCCAGCGCTCTGATGGGAAAAACGAACCAGGTATTTCCTCATTCATGGTTATGCCCTATACTTTCTTTTATTTCTACATCTATAGGTTAATTTTACAATCCAACTGATTGCTTTAAATTTGTTTGGTGAGATTGTTTTGGTTGTATGTGAGGTGTATATAACATGTCTGCTCATGCACATGTATGTTGTCTGCATGGGAGGGTATAGTGTGTGTGTGCATGCATACAGAGGGCAGAGACTGACACTGGGGAGCTACTCTTCATCTAATTTTTAAAACTTTATTTACGTATTTATATATTTATTTATGTGTGTGTGTGTGTGTGTGTGTGTGTGTGTGTGTGTATCAGAGGGCACAGTATGTCCCTGTGGAAGACCAAAAGTAGCTTCAGGAATCATCCTGGATTGCTTCTACCTCCTGTTTGCTTCACTCTGCCCACCAGGGCCTGAAGTGCAGGCTGCTGCCTTTTCTGTCTGGTGTTTTTTACACAGGATCTGGGATCAGAACTCAGGATCAGAGCCTTAACCCCTGAGCCAACTCTCCAGTCCCATCTTATGGTCTCTTGCTGAACCCAGAGCTCTTCCATTTGACTAGACTGGCAGGCCAATGAACTCCAGTGATCCCCCTGCCTTTCCCAAGCTGAGCTGAGGATGTAAATCCTCCCAACCCAAAAGCTGAGGTTACAGACTTGCTCTACCTTCCCTGGCTTGACGTGGGTGCTGGGGAGGGAAGTACAGGCCCTCCCACCTGTATAGCAGGCACTTGTTCTGACTGAGCCCTTCCCCAGCCTGTTTAATGAGGTTTCTTTTTATGAGACAAGGATTTAACTATAAAGTTCACATTTCAGATAGTGTCTGGAATATCTTTAAAAGCTTCTGAAATAATACTCAATAGTAATGTTTATTAAGACACTTGTTGCCTCTGAAGCTAGATGTCATATCAACTTTAAAAAATAAGTTCTTTGATATGCAAGATACTCCATATAAGTCAGGGCTGCTGCAGCAGGATATAGCTACAATGTGATTGGACTTTGCCTGTCCTGAACAATGGCTGACGTGTCAACAATTCCCCAAAGTCTAACACGGATCACAGGGGAGAAGGCTTCAGGCCCCAAAGTCTAGCATGGATCACAGGGGAGAAGACTTCAGGCAGTAAGATCCTTAGAGGCAAGGGGTTAAACACTCATAATAGAGTTCCCATGCTAGCAGGCAGCCCAAGGATATGCCACTGAGTCTTGACCCTCATTAGTGTAGACAACTCAGAGGGAGGTTCAGCACCCACATAAATGGATGCTCTGGAGGATGGGAGGGGGAAAGTGGGAGGCGCTGCAGAGGGAGAAGGAGAGAAGGGGGATGAGGGGAAGGGGAAGAGGGAAAGTGAAATGGGGGACAATGGTGGAGGGGAGAGGTTAGGGAAAGGAAGAGGGTTCCTAGAGAGCTTGTATGATTTGGAAAAAAAAAAGAAAATGAAACGAGAAACCAAACGGTCAAAAACATTCTGTCATCTGAGGCAATCAGTTCCCCCTTGGGTAGCGCGGGCAAAAAGTTGAATGCTCTTCTAATATGAAACTTATGAAATATTGGAGCCTTTCTGATCAAACATATATTGTGATAAAACATATATTACAGTGAAATATAGAAGTAGTGGCACATTAAAACACAAAACAAAAAACAATTTCTTTGAGGCTAGGGCGATGACTCAGTGGTTAAAGCTTTTTTCTTGCAAGCAAAATGACCTGAGGTTGGATCTCATGTAAAAAGTTCCAGATCCCATGTAAAAAGGTTGGATGGATATGGTGGCAGGCTGTAAATCTATCTCTGGAAGGCAGAGCCTAGGAAACCCCAGAGCAATCCACGCTGATTCTTGATGTCACCCTTGGGTTTCCACAGGTACACACTCGAGTGCTCTCTTTTTAAAATTTTATTTACTTGTTTTCAAATCACTATTTTATTTTTCTAGTTTTACAACTATATCGAGTACTTCTCCCTGTTTCCCTCTATGTCCAGTCCTTCCTATTTCCCTCCCTTCCCTTCATCAATCCATTCCACTCTCTTCTCCCCTCCTGCCTATCCCCTTCTAAGGACCTCAGGGTTCCCTCTGACTTCAAGTGCCCTCTTAAACATGTCTGCACACACATGTACACCCACCCATATGCACACACAGACACACGCATGCACATGCACGCACATGCACACACATACTCCACACACAACAACAAAATTAAAAAACAAGTTCTTCAAGGACAAATTTTGGCCTGATAATTCTGCCTACATGAATCTAAGGAAGAATTTATTTCAGATTGCTTCTTGATAAGATTTCCAAGTTTCCTTAATGTTCCATTTCCTGACCTGAGTTTCCCTGTTGTAGGCTATTGACTGACCTGTCTCTGAGCTTGACATTGACTCTTCGAAAAGCTCCTGAAAAGTGACAGAGCTAGATAAAAAGGATTAACAATGCAAATCCATCCCTGGCTTAGCACAGGTCAGTTCTGACCTACCTGTGGGCTTTCAGAGAAAGTACTACAGATAATATCAGAGAAAAGTCAAAGATGATAAAGGAGCAGTAATAAACAGAAAGGTGTGACACAAAACTTAATTTTCCCTCCACGAAAAGAGGTCATCTAATTCACAACCTAGTAAATTACCTGCAGCAACACAGAGGCAGTGGTCTCCCCCAACCCCTTCTCCAGCATGCACGCTGTCATTGGAGATTTCAGATGCAGCGAGGATAGGAGCATATCTGGAATTATGAGATAAATTGAATCTTCCTCCCTTACTACAGAGCTCTGGGTTGCAGCCATTGAAGAGCTGACCTTGTCAGCTCTGTAAATCAAAACTAGTCTGGGGACGGGGACCTTTAAAAGTGCTGATCTTTCCTTTCTGGGGACTTCAGTAACAGATGACAGAAGCTACAACTCCACAATATTCCATCACCCAAAAGAGAAGGTTTATCCCCCCAGTAGTGACTGCCAATTTTTGTGAGCAGTTCTGTGTGGATGCCTAACTTCTGGGGAGGGAGACAAAGCATTCTCCCTTACTTTCCAGTCATTTTAAAATATTTCTTTTGTAATCAAATCACTTTACACTCAACATAGAAACTATCCTTTCCCATATTGCAGGGGTTGGGAGTTTACAGAGAGATAAAATGTTTTCGACAATAAACAATCTTTTGTGTATGTGTGTGAGTGTGTGTGAGTGTGTGTGTGTGTGCGAGTGTGTACACATACAATAATGCCCTTGAGTGTGTGGGCAGGTGGAAGGGGAATCCTGTATTGCTCCTTTGCAGCCCTCAAGATAGGGTAGAAGGAAGAACTGGAAGACAGAATTTTGCTTCTAGAGACCTGGCACTAGTTTTTCTGCTTATACATTATTCCCCTTCCTGCTCGTATCATGTCTGTCTCTTTCCTCCGAAGGAGCTAGCAGAGATTTCAGACTGTTGCTCTTTCAGTGACGTATTCCCAATCAAACATGGAGCAACATGTGGGAGTGGGCATTGGGCAGGAAAAAAAAGCATCCAATAGGAGAAAAGAACAAAGTCTTGACTGACATGTGAATCACTTCCCTGATGAAGTAAGCTTATTATTTGTTGGTTTAAACTAGATGTCTAATTCTATCCTTTTTTTTTGTTATACTGATCAATTAAGATTACTTTGATATTAGAATTATAGCCAACACTTGGCTCACAGTTTCAGAGGGTTTGGTCCACAGTTACTTGGCCCCATGAATTTGGACAAAGCATCACGCTGGCTGCAGCATGTCAGAGAAGAGCGCCTTCACCTTATAATCAACAGGAAGCCAGAAGAAAAAGAAACTAGGGGTGTGGGGCATGGGGAGCAAGCAAAACTTTCACAGGCCTACCCATAGTGACCTACTTCCTCTGGCGAGGCCTCATCAATGAAATTCTTCCCAAATCCTACTCCTAGAGGCCAAACATTCACACACAGGATCTGTGGAAGACAGTTCACAGTCAAACTCCAATGAAGACCCAGAGTGAAATGGTGGGCTACGATATTCTGAGCTGCTTCTGAGGAAGGCCAGAGCCTTCCCTGTTCTTGGGGGATGACAACAAAACACAGCATTGCTCACAATGATGGAAGGGCAGAGAGGTGGCGATGAAGGCACAGAGATAAGATCGGTGTATACAAACAATGAAGAAGAGACTTAGCTGGGACTGACGGAGGTGACGCGTGACTTGGGAGAGGGCCTCGTTGCCTTGTGCTTTCTGAGAAATGAAGAGCTGGCAGATTACTTAGCATGGATATGCATGCAATAGAGGAATGTGATGGCAGATGTGTGTATGTGTGTGTGTGTGTGTGTGTACATGTATATGTGTGCATCTGTGCATGTGTGTCTGTGCATGTGTGTGTACTTGTATGTAGATGTGTTGTGCATCTGTGTGTCTGTGTTGTACATGTGTGGTATGCCCTTGCCATAGCACAGGAATGGAGGACAGAGAACAACCTCAGGCATAGGCACTCATGTTCCACCTTGCTTGAGATTAGTCTCTTTTGGCGTTTGCTGTTTTGTATGCCAGGGTAGCTGGCCAATGGACTTCCAGGAACTCTCTTCTCTATCGCTCATCTCACTGCAGAGGCACTTGGATGATAGACAAGTGCTGCTGTTCTTAGCTTTTATGTGGTTTCTTGGAATTAAAATTCAGGTTCTCATAGTTGAGTGGCAAATGCTTTTACCCACTGAGCCATTTCCTTAACACCAAATTTTTCCTCTGAAGAAACAAAACAAGAACATTTTGGCTTAAATTAACTTTTGACTCCCTCTACTCCTTTGATCTTTTCACGAGAATATTCCGGACTTTACATATCTAACTTAGAACAATCTCAAGTAATTCTGTGTTTCATGGTTAGACTGATTTACAGAAAGTAAGATTACCATGGGGCAATATGCAACTCATAAGGGTTAGTTGAGTGCGCTAGAAGATGGCTTTTCTCCCATCTTTAAGAGAGAAGGGTGTTTTGGATTATAAAATTAAATGCAGGCAAGTGAGAAGAGACCCACTCCCTGGTCAATTTCAAGCAAACCCATCACTGATCTTTCCATGTAGTCGCCGTGGCAGCAAGAGACATCACTGTTGAACAGGTACCCTGGTGACAATGTTTCCTTGGAGATAATTTGCTTCCTGTCCTAAGATTTGGGTTTAATAAACCATTGAATGGCATGTGTATTTCAGTCAGTCAGAACAACCACTGTCTCTGACCCCCATGCACAGCGCTGCTTCCAAAAGAAAATAAAGTTCTGTTTCTTTAACCTTTAGATACAGATCTAACTTTCTCTGAACAAAGTCTCCCAACATAACTGGAAAAGAAGGACTTCAGGGACCCACCAAGGGCTGACTACCACGGATGGAGTTCATTGTTCTTTGTGCCAATGCACCACATGGGTGGGACTATTCTTCTTGAGATGATAAGATTTCCTTGTTTCATTTATTTGCATATGGTAAGTTACAACACTGAAAGCTATGTCTGGAAAAATGAGCAAAACAAAGAACATGTTTGGACATGTTTTATTCTAAAATTCGTTTCCTAAATTGCAGGGCTTAATTTTTGCAAGGTCAGTTTAATGTTCCCATTAAAACAAGATTTAGAATTCTTTTCTTCTGAGAACCTATGACCTGAGATAATTTTAACATAAATCGACTAGGCATTGTGAAGAAGAATGGGAAAGAGGGAGGAAAATAATAAATTTCACTGCTTATAACTCTGTGTGCTTTTATCAAAGCATCTTAGTAAGTAACATTATTTTTATAATGAGAGAAAAAAGCCCATTAAAGGCATTCAGGAGGTTTTATACAATAACCTCATAGGATGCAAGAGTAGATAGTGAAATTACACCTTAATATCCAAATTCAAGTATCTTTAGACATGATTGACAATAAAGAACACCAAGAGGAATAATGAAATAAGTTGAGTATTGGGTACACAAGGTATCTAAGAAGTTTAAGCATTTCGGCATACTTTTGGATACTATGGTATGGTTGTATTTTTTTATATCTCCATTTAATCTACAAAAATCATTTATTCTACATAGAAAGATCAATGACGGTTTTGCTTAAAATTGACCATGGAGTAGGGCTCTTCTCACTTGCCTGCATTTACATTTATAATCCAAAAATGCCAAGAGCAGTATTATCCTAATTTTTCAGTTAAAAATTCTAGGTAAGTAAACTGAACTGAACAAAGATCAATGCCACCAATTGGAATGGAAAGGGAAGAGTTTTAAACCTTGGTGTCTCTAGCAATATCTAAGCCTACCACAACATTCTGTGCAGTTTAAATCTCTTTAAATTCTCTTTAAACTTTCCACTAGCTCTTTGGTTAGAATTAGTTGTGTTGTTTTTGTCTTTCTGATTTTATTTGTCAACATACCTTTTTCTAATTCTGAGATGCTTACACTTACGCTAATATGCCTGGATGCTCACACACAAAAGTAAAGAATGCATAAAAACGATTTTGAAGTTGGAATCACAGAAGGCTCCTTTGCCCCCAAGTAGCTATGATGCTTAGAGGACGATATTAATTATTCATTAGAAAGTAAAGCGCATTATACAAATTATGCAATTTAACAAGCAGGGGACATTACCACCACACAAACAGCAATACCAGCAGTGCCGGGGACACGTGCTTTAATTGCGCTGTTGTTCCTGACTCTCAATCATTTCGTAATTGCAGGACAATGTTGGGCTTGCTTCAACCCTTCATGATAGATTTTAGTAATATTTCTCAGTGAGGACACCAAGGTGGGATTTCCTAGCTGGTGCTCATGTAAGATAGAACATCTTGTCAATGGACCTCGCAGCTCCACTACGACTATACTAAGTGCCTTTGTCTTTCTGTGACACTCGGGGTCACTACGGTTCATGACATCCACTCTTTCTGCTATGCTCATGTGAGGTGGCTTCCTTCTTTGCTTCTGTGGTTGCTAGTGACAACGCTTGAGAAAGTCTTAGCTTTCTCAGACTCTAATTTGCAACCTCTTAAAAGAGAGTCATATTTGTGACTAATATCCTAGGACTTTTGAGAAGGTGAAATGTGAAAATACCTTAGACACACTGATACGTTGGAATAAGCAACTAATAAATGTTGGTGGCAGTGATTTTTTTATGTTATCTCCAGCATTCTTATTGTAATCTATAATCTGTTAATATTTTATTTGTATGGTTCAAAGTTGGAAATTAAAATAATGGAGTAAAGAAAAACTATATTACTTTGATTGATGAAGATCAATGTTCACTCACCATAAGGAGAAGTAAAAATAAATATGTACACGAAGATGAAATAAGTAAGTGCATGCCATGCAAGCGTGAAGGCCCAAGTTTGGGTCCCCAGATTGCATGGAACAATGTGAGCAGGTGTTTGTGACATCTGTAATTCCAACACTCCCTAAAGCAAGCTGGCTAGCTAGACAACTGATTGCTGAGATTCGGGTTCAGTTGAGATCCTGTCTTGACAAATAAATGGACAACTATCAAGGAAGACACTTGATATCAACTTGAACTACTACACACGTGCACACACACATGTGCCTATGTACATGCAAACAAGCACACATGCACACATACCACATACATATGCATACGGAAATATAATGAAGCTTACTAGAATTATATTCTAGCTAGAATTTCTAGACTGCTTGCCAAGATTCCGCCCCTCAGGGCTGCTAGCACTTTGGTACAAACGAGATTTCTCAGGGGTCCCAAACTGTCACACATACGAGGATCAAGTTGGGATGTGTGCTGTTCATGATCAACTGAGTACTTGCAGAAACGTAGAACTTCACTGTGGAACATAATCAACTGTGCTCCCAGAGGCAAATTCAATATATGGCATTTTGACCATCAGCAAGTATTGGGCACATGTAACCAACCACTACAAGCTCACGACCTTTCATAGATGCCCCATTAACTCATTTGGCATTTATCAAAAACATAGGTTCCATATATAATCACCCCATCTATTCAAAGAATTTCTAGAGTCAGGTCTTTAGGCTTTGTGCTTCTTTTTGCTCCCTTATCACATCACACCATCAGCCACAAAGTTCATAAAATGATTTAAAAAATTAGTTTTAACATGAAGTGGTGAGTGAACAATTCCTGAGACTTTCAAACACCTTTTTAGCTTCTACTTGAGAAATTAATGAGTAACTCTATCTGGAATATCTTTTTAAGAAATTACATATACTTCTCATTCTCTTTCTTATTATATATAGATATGTGTATATATAGACTCATTACATATAGATATATATAGTTTGCAAATCTTTAATATACAGATGTGATTCTTTGCATTCTTTTTTCAAATTTGACCATATGTACCATGCATCTCTCCAACAAATACATATGGTGGTGCTTTACTATAGTTTTTACTTGAAGGATATAAGCTACAATATGTATCCAAATTTAACCTTTATTATATGGATGGAAATGTAAAATTGTAATTTAAAAAGGCACCAAAAGCTCAATTTTAAAGAATATCAAAAACACTGGTGACATGTCTTAGAATCAAACCCTTATTTCTAGCTAATAGACAGGTGGTAGTCAGAGACATCTCAAAAATCTAAAATAAATGGAAACATTGTGCAGCTGAAATAATATAGTGTACATGACTTTTAAAAATTTATAGGCCTCAGGGGGTGACATTCAATACCCATGAGGATGGAGCCAAGGGCATTGCAGGAGCAGCAAAACTGGAAAAAAAATCAACAACCATAATCCAGAACTTCAGAGACTCTATATCAACCACCTAGAACTAGGCCAGCCTAATCTCTCCCATCCTGAAGCTCAGGGAAATTTGCGGAAGAGGGGGCGGTAAGATTGTAAGAGCACAAGGATGGGACGAGTAATGATATGCAAGATACTCCACACAAGTTAGGGCCGAAGCAATCATAATTGGACTTTGCATGCCCTGTGCAAAGTCCAACACACTACTGACCCCACAAAGTCTAGCATTTGCTAAAGGCACTAAGATCCTTAGAGGCAAGGGATTGACAGCCACAGTAGTGTTCCTATTCTTAAGGGGAACACAGGAAAGGGTTCAGGGAAATGCCACTGTGTCCTTGCACCTCATCGGAGAGGAGGACCCAGAGGAGAGTCTGGCATGCACATTAAAGGATTCTCCTGGGATTGGGGGGGGGGAGGCACTGGAGGATGGGGAGGGAGGAGGGAGGGAAGGGGGACATAGGGCAGTGGGAGGTTTGAGGGAGGGAGGGGACCAGTGTACCTGCTAAGTTTGTATGAGTGGAAATAAAAAAATAAAAAAATAAAAATTTATAGGCCTCCACTAGCCTCTAAATGTTAAAAAAGTGAGAAACAAGCAACAAGGAGAAATCACTATCCTGAAATAAAAAGAGATATTACCAGGCATGCAAGCTACATCTACTGTTTTCTGTGAAACCCAGCAAACGACCTTGTATGAAGTTAATACCTGGGTAGTTTCTTCCCAGGGAAATCACTTTTGTGTGCCTTGTGCCTTCAGGTCTATTCTTGCAGGAGTGATTTCCATGTTCAACCCCAACTCTGTGCAAGCAATCTTCTTTCCTCCCTTCCCTCAACTATTAGATTCAACTCTCCACCCCCACCTCCACCTGCAGCCTCGAGATGCTAAGAAACCTATTTCTTGTCAAGGAAGAGTCTTTATTCTTTTCAGACAAACCATCTAAAAAGAACTGTGAAGCTACACAGGTAATGGGTTTCAATAAATAATTCTCACAATGACAGAAAGTTTAAGGAACTGATATGTGCGTCCTCTCCTGTTTAATAGCCCAGATCTATAAGGAGTGCTTCTTAATCCCAAGGGAAAGGTGGTGACAGACTGAAGAAAGGAGCGCTTCCTAATCGCAAGGGGAAGGTGGTGACAGACTGAAGAAAGGAGCAGGAAGCTCTTCTCATTAAAAGTGTCTTGGTGGAGAGGTAAAGATGGTAATTTAGATATGCCACTATAAAGAAGGTTTGAAAAGAAAAGGAGAAAAGAAAAGAGATCACTGCGAAAGTGACCTACTTAAAGCAGACAACAGGGTCACATCTGTGAATGCTTCCCCTGTGTATGCATGAAAGGGTTTCCAGCAAATTCTTCTCTCATAATCAACACAACAGACTTGCAAAATACAGCAAATCAGGTTTCTATGTATATGTGAATTTCAAAAGAATGAAGAAAATTATAGTAATCCCGAAAATACAACAACCTTCAACAACAAGGTACATTGGCTGCAATAGTTTCCAATGAATAGCCAGTAGCGAATTATTCCAATTAAAACCTTAATCATTTTAAAAGTTACATTGGTTCACAAATCTGCTTTGTTATGCTCAATGTTTCAGTTGAATGGCACGTTTGCCCTGCTGTAAGTAGGATATTTATTAAAGAGCTGCAGAGATGGCTGTCACAGCCCTTGAGAAAGTCACAGCTTCCTCAGACTCTAGTTTGCAACCTCTTAAAAGAGGCCCTGAGTTCGGATCCCCAGCATCCACGCACAAAGCCAGGCATGATGGTGTGTTTGCAATCTCAGTGGAAGAGAGGCAGAGAAAGGAGGATTCCCAGAGCTGACTGGTTGGTCAGCTTAGCTGAACTGGTGAGCCCTAAATTCTATGAAAGGCCCTTCCTCAAAAAATAAGATAGAAGAAGATACTTGATGTTCTCTGACTTATAAACAGATATGTCCATTTGCATGTGACTGCACTGTGCATGCGTGTGTGCATACATACAAACATACGTGCACGCACACAGATACACACACAAACTCATACTCAAAGAAATTAAGTTCATTAGAAGCTTTCTTTTGAGTAGTATATCTGTCCCTATGTATTTCATAGAGTGAGGGAGGATACTAAGATTAAAGAGGACAGGAATTAACATTTATACATTACAGTGATTTATGTGGAAACTGATCTTAATGACATTTTATTTTTTTAAAAAAGAATGAGGTAACCTGAATAATAAGTGATTTAAGGAGATTTGCTTTGTAGTGGTCAAATCACAGAGGGAGACAAAGTTGAAACGAATATAAAACACCAGGAGGTCTGTATAATTAATCAGCAATCCTGCAAAATATGCCATAAATTGGAGCCGTAATTATACCACTGTGCTGAGAAATAGGGAAATGGACTTTTCATATTAAACATTCAGGTTTATTTCTTAATATTTACTTCGAGCACAATGTAAGGACGCTTTAGGAAAATGCAGTGGAAGAGTGAGCGTTTTTATCCTGGCTAGTTACAAACTCCCTGCAAATTTTTCAAGCCTCTTAAGAGTCACATTGCACTTAAGGAGAAGAAAAAAATACCTTGCCTTTTTTGAAGTTTTTGTCAAGAAAGAGAACTTGCAAAACCCTTAGAAAAGACAGTTTCTATGAATCTGAAAATTGCCAGGAACCATATTGGCTTTTATGAAATTAAGTATAAATTTATTTTAAAAGTATATGTTGTTCTTGGCAATTTTCAACTCCAGTTCTTTCAATAAAGTATGTGCTTTGCAATGTGTTTTGGCAGCAAATTGTTTATTGTGAAAATTCTCTACATTTTTTGCTTATTGATTCCATGATATGTGAGAAGATTTATACATTATAAAATATTCTAACATAAAGTGGTAATGTACCAGGACCCTTCGAACTTACATTAAGCCAATGAAATAATTTGCTGCTCCTGAATCCTCCCTTCCAGCCATTCTCTGACCATCTTGGCAAGGAAGCCAAGATGACTATATTACTAGAATTTAAGACAGGTGATTATCTTCTTAATTTTTGGTCACCTCACAATAATAAAATAAGAGACCACAGAGTTCTTTCTTCATGATGTGGCCTAAGCTATTCTGTCCATAATCAAGACAGGTATTTTCTGGGCTCAGGAGGTGGCTCAATTGGTAAAGAAGTTGCTATACAAACAAAAAACCTGATTTTGATCCCCAGCATCATATATAGAATTCAGGGGTGATGGTGCACACCTGTAATTCCAGCACTGTAGAGGTGAAGGCAGGAGGAGCCCTGGGGATCTAGCTGAATTGAGAGGACCGAGTCTCAAAAAATAATGTGAAGAGTAAAAGAGGAAGATGCCCAATTTTGACTTCCGTCTGTCATGATTACACATGTGCACTTGTACACACACACATACAGGCACCCACAAACGTTCACATGCAGACACCCACATATTCTTGCAGATACTATGCAAACATGGACATCTGTGGCAACACCATAATACTACATGACATGCATACATGCATTATGTAAACACATATGTATACCTGGAGACATCACACACACACACACACACACACACACACAACGCACTGCACAGACATGGATATGTGTAACATCACACACACACACAGATGTTTTCTGTACATACAGTTCTTTGATAAACACTACTGAGAACTTAAAATGAGAGATAGTTTGACCTGTTGGCATCCATGTGGCATCTATCTAGCAATAATAATGAGAACTCTAATTTCCCTTGGGGAACCATGACCCCCTGCTCTCAGATCACATACTCTGAGTGTGCCCAGGTGACCAGGGTGCATTCAGAGGGGGGTTATTCCTCATGCTCCTCTTCTTTTTTTTTTAAAGACAGGAGAAAGGTATTGAATACTTTAACAAAATGCAAAATAAAGTACCAAAGTTACAAAACACAAATTCCTTTGGTTCAGTGATCATGCCTCATGCTATTCTTTAGGTTGAGTGGGGCATGGTGGGCAGGTGACCTAGTCTGAAACCAATCTGAAGAAATGTGCATCATCCTAAGATGTCTACTCAAAAATTGGAAAGAAAACACATATTTTCTTCTGGAATCACCTGCCATCCATACTACCACACTTGGCTTCTCTTTCAGTGAATGGCCAAGAAATGTTTTAGCCTTTAGTTCACCAAAGCACTATGCACAGCTCAGGTTTCTTATTTATTTATTTATTAAGTTTTATAAGTGTACGAGCACTTATCCCTGCTTCCCTCCAGCCCCCCTCCCATCCTCCTTTCTCCTCATCAACCCATCCCACTTTCTTCCACCTTCTTGCTTGTCCATGTCTATGGATCTCAGGGTTTCCTCTGGCTTGTTATTTTTTTGAGGGTTCAGGCCTTTGTGGCATACCAAGTTGCCTCTTTTTAGAGGCAACTACTGATAGAAGCATTTCTCTTTAATATCTACCTTTAGTCTCCAAGGTTTCCAATTGTATGTTCTTATCTCTCCTGAGTTCCTCAGTAGTCTATGGGGGCATGTTGGTATGTCATTATTTAGTGTTTTTTTATATTTTTCAGAAAATTCAGGTCAAAAATACTTGAGATGAGGAAGAAGACAGTCCAGTTCATTAGGCAAACCAGGACAATTCCCTCTATGGTTGCCACATTCTTCGGCATACTAAGTGAAGATTAAAAAGTCTGTGGAGGAATTATGCCCCTTACATATTTAACTTGGTCTTTCCACAATTTTTTCCCTTACTGTCTTCTGCTATTTAGAAATGCACTCTACAGTCAAAACTGAGAGGTTTGGATGCTTAGCTTAGTTTTAAGGAGGGAAAGAGAAAAAAATCACACTGTAATCTACTTCCAAGAAACTTAGAAAGTTTTTTTTTTTTTTTTTCAGTGAGGAGAAATGTGTGTATGCCTACAGATTCTGTTCTCCGCTCAGCTGCTGACAAACTGTTTTTGGAACCATTCTTGAGATTAGCAGAGAAGAGCGGGGAATGCAATCTCAGCTTGCTTGTTCCAGCTGATAGCATCTGAACAGCAGCCGGGAGGCCAGCTCCCTAGGCCTGACCCGGGAATGTCCCCATGCAAACACTAATGATCCCCTCGCTCTGACCCCGAGTGCAAAGGGCAGCATAGCTTGGGAGCTTTTTTCTCCAGGAGAATCAACATCAATGTCATTTTTACAGATAAACTGCCCTGAAATAGATGTTTGCAAGATGTAATGACTTCCTTGGAGACATACAGGTTTACCATGTGTCTCGTCTACATACCGGGGACAACCAAATCCACTTCTTTCGCACTGATTCGACATCAACAAATTGCACAGTTTCATACTCTGAAAATCATGGGGCTGGACTTTGTGTTTTCCAAGTTTGAAGGTTCATGAAAGTGTGGTTGGAGAGAGAGTTCAGATAGTAGAGCGCTTGCCACGTAAGCATGAAACCTGCAATCAATCCTTAGAATGCAGGTAGTAGCCTGGTGTGGTAGCATGTTTTGGCAACCCCAATACTAGGGTGATGGACAGAGGTGGACCCCTTGATGATTGCTGACCATCTAGGAAAACCTAATTGGAAAGTTCTAGATAGTGAAAGACCCTGTCTCAAAAAACAAGGTGGCTGTTCCCGAGGAAGTATAGTGGAGATTGACCTTTGAATTTGACAAACACGTGGGCTCATGCATTATCATATACACGTACCATTCATACATAAATATGCATACATGCTTGTGAAACTATCCATACATAATGTATGCAGACACAGACACATATGTGCACATGCACGCACACACACACACACACACACACACAGAGCCAGCCCCTATAATTAAAGATTTGAAAATTTTAGCCAAAGAAAAAAGCAGTTTAGCCAGTTGAAATTCTCTGTGTAGATAAGACACAAAGCCTTTTATTTTGTACAGCTAAGGATAAAGTCAAAATATCCGCTCTTGGTATGAAAGCTATATTTTAAAAAGTCTAACAATGCCACTGGGTCCTTATATGTCATCGGAGAGGAGGACCCAGTGGAGAGTTAGGCGCACACAATAAAGGACTCTCTGGGAATTGGGGGGGAGACACTGGGGGAAGGGGAGGGGGGAGGGAGGGAACTGGTAAAAAATTTTAAAATGTATAATTAAATTTTTAATAAAAAAAAATATTAAAAAAAAAAAAAAGTCTAACAATGAATTTGTTCAACTAGCGTTTGTATTGGCACTATGTTCTTCTAGTGGTAAGAACATATTTTGAAAAGTTTATGAGCTGGTTTCTAATCCTGCTGTCCTGCCCTTCTTTTCTACTCTTTTGATTTCATGTTCATTCATGCCTGCTAGTGTTTACTACTCATGGTAGGGTGTGAACAGATAAAGGCAGATTTATCCAAGTCCTTCACTCATTCACTAAGTTAGATGACCATTCATGGAGAAGTTATCTGATGACATGGGATGGTTAGAAGAACAGGGCAACAGAGACAGAAGATATACAATGGTGCTCAACAGTTGCAGATATTTTTCTCTAAAACATCTCTTTTCCCTTTCTGATATCACAACCCTCTCCCTGTCTGGGCATGTCCCTCTTGTGGCCTATTATCAAAGCCATTGAGACAGTTTCTCCCCTGAATCCCCCAACATTATTGGCATGTTTATCTCCACAGGAACCCTCTAATCGAATGTACCTGCATTTCCTTTCCTAGTTCCAGAAGACTGCCTAGGACACTTTCTTTGTCAACCTGCTTCTACCAGGGATTTTTTTTTAAGTCCTTCACATCCTTCCAATAAAATTCCAGTGTGCTTGCATTAGCTGGAGCTATTTCTGCTAATTGTCACTGAAGAACGCTGACACATCCAGCCCAGTGAACAAAGGACCGGGGTGAACCTGGGGACAGGAGAGCTGCTTGAGTCTCTCCTGTGCCACATCAGGGGGCCAGCATGAAGCTCAATTATGAAGGATTCTGTCTGTGGATAACCATCTTAATAAATGAAAATTCCCTAAGTGGCACAATTCTGCAAGAAAGTTCCTGGTAGCGGAGGTGGTTTGTAGCAGAAGCACATTTGACACGCTTAAGATTTTTCTTGGAGGGAATTCAAGTCGAGACTTAGATGGGGTTGACATAAATGATTTCTTTCAGATCCAAAGATTCAGTAAGTCTTGGGGTTCAGTGACATCTTTCATACAACTTAAATTTTCCAATGTAATTGCCCTTGACATGTTTTTGCAAGCAGACTTCCCCCCAAGCTTAAACAGACTTTGATGAAGAAGGAAAAAAAAAAAGGCTTTTTCTTTTTTGGAACAGAAGTGCTGCTAAAGGCTCAAATACAATCTTGCCTTGTTTCTCAAAGGTTATGCTGCGCAGACGCTTGTATTCTCCCCCAGAGCATGGCACCTCGGATAAATAGCGCCGCAGTCCTTTGGTTCTCTCTGAAGTTCCACTTAAAACATTTGAGAGAGCAAATGGCTTTGTTTCCCAGCCATTCAGCAAGTGTAATGTCATGACTTGGAGCGTGGGCGTTTCCGAAAGAGGAAGTACTTTCCTTCAGAGGTGCATCATCTCTAGCAGGACCTTGGGAACGTTTCATATAGGAAGTATCCAGAACAGTGCAGTACGTTTTCATTTTTTTCACATGGTATTATTCAGAGTTGCCTTTGGGTAACTAGAGATCATTCTCCAGTTGTCAAATCTCTGTATTCGTTAGCTGTTGCTACATGACAAAGAAGGCCCAGGTGTAGTCATTTAACAAAGAGTTTTTATTGGTCAGCCGTGTACTGACTGGGTGACAGTCACCGAGTGCTTTGTCCCTTCCTGGCTCAGCAAGCTTCTCTCATCTTGTATGCTGCATGGTAGTGACAGGGGTTTAGGAAACACAAAGGGACTGTTTCGAAAAGTTCCTCCTTTTTGTAAAAAGCATTTGTGGGCAACAATTTTGTTAACGTTTCATTGGCTAAAACAACTACAGTGTCCACTCTGAGGGTGCCACACAAGGACATGACCACAAGCAGACACTGGGAGCAAGAGCCAATAGGCCATCTGTCTGCTGTTGGAGTTTAATTTGTTTTTCTTCTCATGTGTGTATATGGTATGTGCATGTGCATGTGCATGTGTTTACATGTGAGTTAGCACACAGGAGTGCTATGGGACACAATGTATTAACATTGCTAGCTAAATCTTTTTGTTGTTTTGATTTGAGACAAGGTCTTATTTTGTAGCTCTGACAAGCCTAACATTTGCATGTCTCCTTTCTCAGCCTTCCAAATATTGGCATCGCAGGCATGAGGCCAGTACATTGTCCCCAACTATGTCATTCATGACACATGCTTTCTCTTCCTTCTACATAGTCAAATGTGTTAATTTAAACAGTCTTATTTCCTGTGACTTGTCTTCTAAGATGCGCGAAGTAGAATTATTTATTTGCTTTTCTAAGACTCAGCATGGTAAGAAAAACACTTGTATTCATCTGAGGCACAGTTTGTTGTCTACGTAATCCCTACAGACATGAGAAATATTTGTAAGAGAAGAGAAAGAGGCTCTGTCTTGGAAAGAGGCATTAGTTATTATTACACATTACATTTTCCTGGTTCTAGGACAGGCCATACTGACAGTGATATACTTCCACAAAAGTTTTTCAAAGAGTTATCTCAAACCATTTTTTTCCACTAGGGATGGAGTCTTTTACAATCTCTACAGGTTCAAAAAGAGAAATATTTTAAAATTCAGAACTCACAATGAACAGAGTCACACACACACACACACACACACACAAAATGCAGCTGGAAATAAAGGTCTTCATTTCATTTTGGAATATTTTTCCTCTAAAGATATCATGAGACAGATTTTCAAAGGACTTTGAAGACCCAGGTACAGTGTTTCAGGGCCCTGTGATTGAGTCCTAGAAATATTACCTGAGACTTGACAGCTGAATTTGAAATGCTGACTTGAATTATTTTCATTGAAGCTGTACCAAAGTTAAATAGCACTAGAAAGTTATTTAAGCTGCTTTTTTGAACATTTTCTTATAAATTTGCTCTCTGCTGACAGCAAACTCTCATGCCTAGTGAGACAACGACTTAACAGGAGTCAAAGGTCTCTGAGAGATTTCACCTCTGGGATAAAGCAGAGGGTTTATAGAGATCCCGAATTATTTCAGAAGAGTTAAAGATTTCTTTCTGATCAAGCAGTCACTTATAAATTAGAATAAGAGATCAATTTTCTCATTTAAATATGAAATGGGCTTGATATTGAATCTGATGATAAAGAAAAGATTTGTATTCAGATAAAATTGGATTGCACATTAGTTATTTTTATGTGCTATGACCACAATACTTCACAGTAACAACCTAAGGGAGAAATGATTTTTTTGGGGCTCATGGTTCAGAGGGTTCGGATAGAATGGAAGGCACAGTGACTCAGCTCACATCAACACGGTAGGAGGGCGTGGCACAACCTGCTCACATCACAGCAGACGGGAAACAGCAGAGAGTAAGTAAAACCTTCAACGAGCCATACCTGGTGACATCCCCCGTCAGCTGGTCTATACCACCCCAAAGCAGTGCCGCCTGTTGGCGACCAAGCATTCAAAAAGCATGGGGCATTAAAGAATCAAGCCATTACAGATTTTGTATCTGGTTCCAAATCTGAAGCTTTATGTCTATGTTTCTGTGTGCCTTTGTGCCTGTGCCTGTGCCTGTGCCTGTGTGTGTGTATATCTGTGTCTGTGTGTGTATATATCTGTGTGTGTGCCTGTAGCTATGTGTCTGTTTCTGTGTGTCTCTGGCCTATGTGTGTGTGTATCTATGTCTGTGTGTGTGCCTGCACCTATGTGTCTGTTTGTGTGTGCCTATGCCTATATGCCTGTGTCTGTGTCCATATGTCTGTGCCTGTTTGAATCTGTGTGTCTGTGTGCCCGTGTCTGTGTATCTGTGTGTCTATGTGTTAGTGTGACTGTGTGTCTGTGTGCCTGTGCCTGTGTGTCTGTGCCTCTGCGCCTATAGAAACCACAAACACTGCTGATACTTCTTTTTTCCCAGGGGTGCAAGTGTTGTACGATATGCTAGATGGAAAGAGAACTGACAACGGCTGACTCTTTCATCTTTCTGCCAGTGGCTTTGGGCTTCTGGAGGACTTTGGACTCCCCAGGTTGAACCACAGCTTCTGTTTACTCACAGAACGTCCAGGCATTGTATTCCTCTTCACCCCCTCTAGAAATGGACTTTTCCCTTATCTCCTTCCCAGATGTTGCCAGCCAAGCAGGGCTATCCTGGCTTCTCCAGCCAGAAGCAGCCCTGCCCATTCTAGCTAGTGTGACTTCTTTGCATCTGAAGGAAACTGTGGCTCTCTGTAGTCTGGCAGAACATGCATTTTGTACATGCCTCAGGAAAGACTCCAAATGGGTCTTCTTGCTGCCATGTGCAGTTGCAAAGTGGAGCGACAACAGGGGAAGTTTAAAAAGCTCAGGTAGCTTGTGCTAGAGTCTGAAACAGTCAAGAATGCTGGTCTTCTTACTGAAGTAAGAAGCCAATGCTGTAAGCTCTGCCTTTGAATTCCCCTGGCCCAGGAGTCTAGAGCTCATCCCTGAAGGGGCAACAATTGGCCATGAATTCACGTGACTGTCACTCATAAATATAAGAACTCTGAGACTCTAGAAAATAAAAGGGGTCCTCACTTATTAATTTACTATGAGAAATAAAACCATCATTCATCCAGACAAACTCGGATATTCTGCCCCATGAACCAGTGAGCCTTTATTGAGGGCAGGGCCACATCTTACAGCATGTCGGGAGGCGCTCTATGGAGGCTTTCTTGTCACCACGGCTAGAAAAGCTTGGACCAACAGGTGTTGTGCAGCACAGATGCACAAAGTAAAGAAAGACACACTTAAAAGCCAGACACGGTGGTACACATCTGAAATATAAGTGCTCGGGAGGCGGAGGTACAAGGATCGAGAGCTTAAGGCCAGATTTAGGTGCACAGTGTGGCATAGAAAGAATATAGGAGGGGGGAGAGAGAGAGAGAGAGAGACAGAGAAAGAGAGAGAGACAGAGAGAGACAGAGACAGAGAGAGAGACACAGAGAGAGAGAGACAGAGAGAGAGAATATGAAATATACAAAAAAAGACAAATAAAGAGTACTACCCAAAATGCGGTAACATTCCAATGCAGAAACATTGCCAATAGATACCCACTGGAAAAAGCAAAGTACAATTGGTGGTTGGTGAATATGGAACCAAGTTTAAAGGGATGATGGCTTGGTAATCTTTGTGGTTGATTTCTTTCAGACTGCTCTGAGATTGAACCAAAGATCTCTTTCTTGTTAGGAGAAAATCCTTCCTTAATACTTATATCCGTGGTGCAACACTGAAGTAGCTTCTGAGACTGTGGCCTGATGTAATGACGGCTTCACATGGCGAGTACACAGCCAGCATCACACTCAATCGTGAAAACCCAACAGATTTTTCTCTAAGAGCAAGAACCCGACAAGATGCCCACCCTTGCCAACTCCATTCAACCCTGCATTGGATGTCTCAGCCAGAGCAATAAGGGAAAAAACTGAAACATGCAGTAATTATTCTTTGGTGCCTGTTTTATTTCATTTGCTTTGTATCCAAGGCTCATGGTGTGGCAGTGTGTGGTACTATTTCATTCCTCTTTCAGGCTAGGAAAATTGCGATGCAAATATATCTTGCTTATATATCCATCTCTTATAAGAGTCTTTGTATATATACAGTGTATGTACCAGTCCATGGTTGTAGTGTGTGTGCATAAATGCATAATGGTGAGTGTGTATGTGTGTGCATATATAGAGAATCCAAAGGTCAATGTAGAATGTATTCCTCTATCCATCTCCAATCCATTTTTTGAAACAAGGTCTCTGAATAAGCCCAGTGTTCAAAATTGGCTAAATTGGCAGACCAATGAACTGCAGAAATTGGGCTATCTCTGCCTTCCCACTCTGGGTTACCCAGCTTTGTGTGTGTGTGTGTGTGTGTGTGTGTGTGTGTGTGTGTGTGTGTGTGTGTGTTAGAAGGCACTGTGTGTCCCTGTGGAGGACCAAGGGTGACTTCGAGAATCATCCTGAATTGCTTCTTCCTCCTCCTTGCTTTCGTTCTGGGATTTCCCAAGCCATTTGCACTTGGTGGTTTTACATGAGACC
This sequence comes from Typhlomys cinereus, assembly GCA_023101885.1. Lineage (NCBI taxonomy): Eukaryota > Metazoa > Chordata > Mammalia > Rodentia > Platacanthomyidae > Typhlomys > Typhlomys cinereus. The sequence continues at coordinate 499,766 of JALPQD010000183.1, read as the reverse complement.
TGGGACTTGAACTCAGGACCTTCTGCTTGGGAGACAGAGTCTTAACCCATAAGCTATCTCTCCAGCCCCTCCATTTTAACATGTGTGCTAGGGATCCAAACTCACATCCTTAGGCTTATGCTGTGGGCACACTACCCACTGCACTGTCTCTCAAGCCCTATTGCAAGAATGTGGCTTCTTTTCAATGACGACGGTGGATAATGTTTCTATGAACATGAGTTTGTTAGCACGAGCTGTGTCTACATTTCTGTCCTTAGATTTTCTAAGTGATCCTCTGAAGCAGAATGACTAGATCTTAGGATAATTACTTTTTTTTTTTTAAGGACAGACCGAGCTGTGTCACATGGCACCTGTACCGTCTACATGCCCATCAGCAGGGTGTATGATTTCCTCTCATTTCCCCCATTCCTTCTACCACACATAGCCACACATTGACAAAAGCCACTGGCACCCTATTTCCCTATGGTCTGACCCATGGGATTCTGGTAGGTTCCACTAACCAACTTTGAAGAGATGCGCTGGTCTCTAATAGACACTGGTCAGAGTGCTTAATTTCTTCTGATCATTGTAATTATTTAGGGATAATCCCTGGATTCACTGCGAGTCGGTAAACAGAAATGACATGTCTTCCGTGGCTTTCTGGAAAGCAATTCTCACTAGATCCTCCTGAAATTGCTTAGGTGAAGGTTTAGGGTGCCGAGCTATAGCAGGCATTTCTCAGTCATGAGGAGAAAACGTGTCTGAGAAAGGGATTGTTATGGGAGACCAAAGAGCTGCATTTAGGCTTATTTGAGACATCAAAGCAGGTCTGATGAACTCCAATTGACTGACACACGCAAATGCCACTTCCTGTCTTGCTAACTAGTCATGCCAATAAACAAGATTTGCGCACATTTCTGCCTGGTGTCCTGAGGAATACTTAAGGCTGATTTAAAGCTAGTTGTGGTGAGCACCTGGCTGTCTCCTCTGCTTACTGTCTTTTAATGGGCCTTCAGTTCTAGAATGTTGTATAAGACTTTCCACACCTTCTTGATTATTTCTGCTTTAGCCAATAGTAACACAAGGCTGAGCTGCTGGAGAAGCTGGCTGTTGTCCTGGGCCGTGTGTCTGTCTGCTCTTCATAGCCTCGGTCATTTTAGTGGCGGGCGTGGGACCACGATTAAACATTAGATTGATAGTCTCTTTGATATTGACAACAGGCATTTTTATGGCAAGAGATGCTGAGTAGAAAAACAAGAGCTATGATTTCAAAAATCAAAAAGAACAAAGTGTTGTCCAGAGACAGAAGTTCAAAATAAGCATCAGCTACAGAAGGCGTCATATAGTTCTGTGACAATTACCTACTGGACTTGGGTGTGTGATCATAACAGTGCCACTATACAGAAGGATTAAACACACTGAGGGTGAAGATCTTTCCTACCCATACCAGGCAAAACAATTCTGACTGCAATTCTCGAACAGCCCTTCCCACTGAGTGCAAAGAGGAGGAAAGTTGGGGTCACTGGCCCTGTTGACTCCGGTGACACACGTTTTCAGAACCACCTAGAGGGATTCTCAGTGGACAGAATGAAATCCAAAGGTCAGAGAGGAAAATAAGACTTGATAAATATAATTGCAGTTTCCTTCCGGCACCATATTTGATGACAAGACATTTGACACAGTGACAATTTAATTTGTGGAAAGAGGGAGAGAGACTAGCCGTACCGTCCATCTGCAGTAATTGATCGGCTGCAAGCCCCCAGTGGGCGCAGGGGGACGATGTTCATAAATAGCTTCTTCCTCTAACCCAAAGGGAAAAGGCAAAGACCCTGTTCATTTGAGTAGTGTTTCCTCTTTTTCTCCTGGAGACAGGCAGACAGAACGATGTCAAGTAGAGGGAAGGGAGGACATTGGCTGAAGTGTGGGTCATTGAGATTAGACTTTAGGATGTGAAGCTAGTCTCTCTCGGGTCAGGTTTACAAAGCTGTAATTATCTTATATGATGTCCCAATAAATCTCCATTTCTGGAAGATTCAGAATATGTTAGGAAAGAGCATGGGGGGGCAGTGAGTGATTTAGAAATTCTCCATTCACCGTGTGTAACAAAGCTGCTACCTAAGTTATCAATCTAATTTAGAGTTTCATACGGCCTAGATAATTGGCTCTAAAAATTCTATATAAATCCTTAGCAGGGTACTTGGCATCTGATGTAGTCACTAATTAATATTTGAGGGAGCGAATCAATGAATTAATTACTCAATTAATCAATGGATACCTCTAGGTGGTTTAGAGAACACATGTCATCTAAATCAATAGGTCCAACCAAGCTTGACTGCTTCTCACATCCTTATGGAGGAAGAAGACAGGTTATATACTGCGGCTGGGGCTTTTTATTCCTAAGATGGATAGCAAAGACCTAAGGAGATGTTGGACAGGTCATTCAATATAGTAGTCTGGAGTTCTAGTGAAAATTCAGGGCTGAAAATGAGAGGCTAGACTTCTTTAGGATTCAGAACTATGGATTAAGTGAAGACATTCAGGAAGTGGGGGGGGTAAAGGAGGGGTTGGGGCACATGGAGAAGGCAAACAGGAAGCTTGAAACCCAGGTTTCAGTTTGGCTTAGAGGTTTGAGAGACGAGGGATGTCTACCAGTCAAGAGACTGGTAGAAGGCACATAGGAGAAGAAAACCAGGCAACTATAGGATGCAGGATGCCAAGAGGAATAGGAGGTCCAGATAGGAGAGCAGGCAACTGCCTGTGTCAAATGCTGCTGAGAGACCAAGTTGGAGAATAAAAGCTTGACAATTTATTGGCAATCACCCTTACCAGAGAGGGGTATGACACAGGAAGGAAGGGCTCTGTGTTGGCATAGCTAGAGAGTCGAGGGCAGAAGAAGCACTCACAGACGCGACCGCACAGTGGAGACAATTGCAGTTTGGGACCATATGGGTGGTGTGACATGGTGAATGGAGACTCTGTTGTTTTGCAATCAGACTTTGTTGTTTTGAATCTACTAATGAATTTTGTTTTGTCTGTAGGAGAGTATTACTTAGTGTTCGTGGGCTTTAGCCTCTCCAAGGAAAAATGAGTCTAAGAACAGTGAGTTTAAGACTTAGCTGGGATATACATAAAACATTTAACACATAGCAAGTACTCAATAAAAGTTGCTGTTACTGTAACAATTGACAGAAATACAAAATATGATTGCTTAACATTCCTATACTTATTACTAGTTGAACATCCCCATCTATATAACATGAAATCCCAGATGCCCTGTAATATCAAAGTTGTTAGGCATAAGCATGGCAAAAATAAATAATTTCATTCTAGGAAACTTGCTTTCCAATTTTTTTTAAATTCGTGTGTATGTATATGTGTGTGAGAGAGAGAGAGAGAGAGAGAGAGAGAGACAGAGACAGAGAGAGAGCCAGAGAGAGACAGAGAGAGACAGAGAGAGAGAGAGAGAGAGAGAGAGAGAGAGAGAGAATTGTGTGTCCCTGTGGAGAATCAAGGGTGACTTTGGGAATGGCTTCTACCTCCTTTTTGCTTCACTGTGAGATTCCCCAGGCTCTGACCACCAGGACCAGAAGTGCAGGCCACAGCCTGTTCTGCCTGGCATTTTTAAATGTGGGACCGGACCTGGGATCCAAACTCGGGTCCTTCTGCTTGTGAAGCAGTGTCTTAACCCTTGAGCCATCTCTTTAGCCCAGAAGGCTTGTCTTTTATACAATATTCATTAAAATTACCGTATAAAATTAGCCTTAAGCTATCTGGATAAGGCATATATGAAGCACAAATGATTTCATATTTACGTTGAATTCTGTGTCCATATCTCATGATAGCTCTTCAAATATGTAAATTTGAAAAATTACAAAATTACAAACACTTTTGGTTGCAAGTATTTTGGACAAGAAGCCAACCTGTACTGTAATTCCTATTAAAATGATTGAAACTGGGTACAGTTGATGCTAACTTTGTCTACTAAATAGCAATTCTAAAGAAGATTGTGTGTTGTTTAAAGTTAGCTAATAAATTCTTGTTTCCAATTGACAAAATAATAGAATGTAACAGGATTGCATCAGAGGAAAATGCAAGTGTTACATTCTTGCATATGGAATGTATTAGCTATATGTTATAAATCAAAAGGATGTCAAGTCTCAAAATGGTATGTGACACAATCTCATCCCTACAAAAACATGTTAAAACCTAAAAGTGCAGAGAACAAAATCCCTGGAATGGTTTAACATATACAAAATGCTTTTTAAAGATTTATTTATTTATCTTGTGTGTGTCTCTCTGTGTGTGTCCATGTGTATCAAAGGACATTATGTGTGCCTGTGGAGGTACAAGGGTGATTTTCGGAATCACCCTGGATTCTACCTTTTTGCTTTACTCTGGAGTCTCCCAGGCCATTTCCTCCGGACATTTTTACGAGGGATCTGGGACCTGAATTCAGGATCTTCTGCTTGTGAGGCAGAGGCTTAACCCCTGAACCATCTCTCTGGCCCTACACAGCACTTTTCCAACTAATGAATTCTCACTGTAGTCTCACAGTATTCTTCCTTGTCTAATTGACGATGAGACATTAGGTGCCTTGTTCAAAGCTACAGAGATAGCAAAGAGGAACCAACTTTATTACTGAAATATAGTCTTTTAATGGCTCAGCATTTGTCTTGAGTTCTTTCCACACCTTCTTGATTATTTCTGCTTTAGCCAATAGTAACACAAGGCTAAGCTTACGGAGAAGCTGGCTGTTGTCCTGGGTCACGTGTCTGTCTTTTCTTCATACCCTCGGTAATTTTAATGGGGGGCGTGGGACCACGATTAGACATTAGATTGATAGTCTCTTTGATATTGACAACAGGCATTTTTATGGCAAGAGATGCTGAGTAGAAAAACAAGAGCTACGATTTCAAAAATCTAAAAGAACAAAGAGTTCAAAACACATTCCTAGAATGAGGAAGCTGCCAGTCCTAACAGTGGCCATGTTTCCCAAGTACCTCTGCCCTAAACTGCAGGTAAAGTGGCTTTGGGAGGAAGTAATTCTTGTTCCCATCTTTTTGTCTGCCTGTGAACATTAATCCACCGCTAAGAAACTCTTTGCTGCAGTGGGAAGCAGGATTCTCACCTGCAACTGCGTAGGATTAGCACAGCCTCTGCATTGAATGACTTTTCTGGCAGTGGATGACAAAGCTGGGGACCACCCAGTTCTCCCACTGCCGCCGATGGTTCTTTTTTATGTGTCATTTAGGTTTTTCAGATCTGACAGAGACCAAGACAAAGCACAGTCCTCGGGGAGTTTCTAGTCCAGCACAGAATATAGACTCTAAACAAATAATTTCGGCTTCACATGCCGCAGAAGGACATGCACCGGCCGTGAAAGAAAAAACACTAGACTATGCTGGGATTCAAGAAGTACCGAGTTCAGTTGAAACTGAGTTGCCACAGAACACGTGGGCACCTTTCCTGCTCTGCATCTGCAAAGCACTGTGGGTAATTCTGAAGGCAGACCCTTTCCCACACAGTCCTTCCCAGCTTACCCAATGCCATCCAGGAGAGGAGGGCTCATTTTCCTAAATGGTGGCAGATTCTGGCATCTCTGGTTCCGATAGCATGCAAAGAGAGAGGCACAGGACCAGACTGAGAGCCAGTAATACAAGAAGCAACTACTTATCAGCGACAGCGGCCGCCTGACTCCTGAGCGCAAGGCACTTGTATAACAAGCTGCTGATGTGCTCGGGTCGCCTTAACCCATTTGTCTTGCTCAGGCCGATTGTCCTTCAGCAAGAATTGATGACTGAGTACGGAGGGATGCAGACACTTAGGACCTAAGTCCACACACAGGTAGCCCCCAAGTTTTATTCTGGAAAACTTGGCTACTCCAGCATGAGAATTGGAGTGCTGTGTATGTGCACGTCAGGCTGGGCACATCGCATTCATGGGCTGTTCTTCCTCAGGCCTCTAGCTATTTTCCCTGCAGAATCTCCGCTCCACAACCCTGTTCTCTCTAGATAAGGGACTGCATCAGGGGAGGAGCTGTAAATAGAACTCAAATGCTCCGTGAAGCGAAATGCTTCAGATTACCCCCAAAGATGTTTGAGATCCAAGTTAGTAAGTTAGCTTGTCTAAATGGAATAAAATGCACTCATTTTGTGTGTGTGTGTGTGTGTGTGCTTGTGGAGGTCCAAGGGTGACTCCAAGAATCATCCTGAACTGCTCTACCCCCTTATTGTTTTGCTCTGGGATTTCCCAGTCTCCATCTGCCAGAGTTGCCATTTCCACCTGCCAAAGTTGCCATTTCCACATGGGATCTGGGAATTTCAACTCAGGTCCTCTTGAGTGTGAGGCAAAGGCTTTAAACCCTGGGCCATTTGCTCAGCAACAAAACAAACATTTTTTTAAAGAAGGAAGGGCAATGCCATGAAAGGATTTTGCTTTATTTATTTCTTCATGGCAAACTTTAAGAAGGAGTAATCTTTCTGCAAATGACCTGTTTGTTTCCAAAGTTAGGGTGTGTAGGTTGTCAGTAACTGAAACGGACCACTTATAGACTTGCACAGGTTCGCCTGTGTAAAGGAGAACTTTATTGAAAGTCAAGGAGGTAGCTCACAGGCTGGAGAAGATTAACAGGAAGAACATGGAAAAGACACCTGGAGGTTTGGGGGACACAGAGAATGGGGGTCAGCCTGCTCAGAAACCCGCTCTCAAATGGCTGTGCTCTGCTTGGAGGAACATTCTGGAACATGATCCAGTAGGATGGAGAGGGTCTAGTTGGCTTAGCCTATGCCTGCTCACACCTCCCTCTACTGGAGAGAGAAGGGTAGAGTGTGTGGACTAAACAGCATGTGACTGAAGTTGAGAGAACAAAACTGAGGCAGATGAGACAGACCGGCCTTGTAAAGTTCCCATTCATTGTGCTATTTCTCTGTCTCGGAACCCAGTAGATGAGACCTTTGGGTGTGACTGGCAAGGGCGAAATGCTTCTGTGTTCAGGGTCTTCGCAGAGATGACATTTCAGCAGAGATGGAGGACTAAGAAGGGGACAGTCATTAAAGATCAGAAAAGAGATCGTTCTAGAAAGAGGGAAGGAAGTGCAAAGGCCTTGCAGCAGAAAGGAGGCTGAAACCTTTGAGGATCTGCAAAGCCGGTGTGATTGCAAGTGAGCAGCGAGCGGTGGATGGTGCATGTCTGGAGAGCAGGTCAGAGACCTGGCCACGGAGCACACCGCAGGAGATGGAAGAACAGACTGGATTTGAAGTTAGAAGGAAGACACAGGGGCTCGCTGACGTTGGTGAGAACCTTACAGTTACCAAGCCTCAGCTGATTTCAGTTCTTTGACGTGGTCTATCACACAGTCCTTCATCAAACACCCTCAGTGCAAGTGGTATTTTGGAATCAGTGCTGCTGATTTTAAAAAAAAACATGCAGATGCAAGGGCTGGGGAGATGGCTCAATGGGAGAAGTGCTTTCATGCAAACAGGAGGACCTGAGTTCAAATCTCCAAATCCACGTAAAGCCCATGCATAGTAGGCACCTGTAATCCCAGTGCTCACACAGTGAGATGGGAGCTGGAGACAAAGATCCCAGGAAGCTTGTGGTCTAACCTGAAGCACACAGTAGCAAGCAACAGACTATCCAACTCAAACAAGAGCAAAAGTAAGAAGCAACATGGAGGTTGACCTCTGACCTTCATCTGTGTGCCACGGCACATGAATGCATACACATACACATGCACACAATCTCCTCAGCATACACATACCACATCTTATACACATTACACACATATGCATGTACACACATCAAACCACACATACCTATGAACCCTCCGCACCACACACACCCACCATATATACAGTCACATATATGTATCACACCATGCACATGCATGCACACCCAAACACATATACCACATGCACACACACTCAAAGAAACACATTCTGGCGTATTATTTAATTTTTATACAATCCAAAGAAAAGACAAACACAGTAGCTACAATCCAGCATATTACTCTTCTGGGATTAAAAGGAGGGAAAGACAAAAACATCTCACAACCTCAGTGTAGGCTTGCCACCAAGTGAGCTTGCTGCAAATCTTTCCAAGACAAGTGAGTCAGTGAGCAGAAGAATAAACGACAAGGCAAACCAGAGTCTTGTTTCTAGAGCTTTTTGGACTTCAGAGGTAAGAGCAAAGAACTCCATGTCTGTGTGTGGCTGAAGGTTTTCCTAAGCTGGCCCTGGAGTTCGCACAGATTGCTTCTCTTTAGTTTTCCACCACTCGCCCTTCAATGCCACTTCTCTCTGGGTCACAGCACCCAAGGGCACCACAGAAAGCAGGGAGCACCTCCAGCCAGCTTTTCCCAGTTCTCTTTGCTCAGCTTTGCATCCCGCGCCCCAGGTCCTTCCTCTCCACAGGCGGCGGGGTGTGAGCATATGCGCAGGTCTGTAGATCACAGAGCTTGTCAAGTCTGCGGTATAATGCGACCAACAGGGAATGCCACCAGCAGCGAAATCCCACGAAGGGGACACCTTCCCCAACTTTCTAGGTCAGAACCTACTCACAAAGTGAGCCATGCAAGCTCCTTTATACGGCAACTTGTTTAATTAAGATAACAGATGTTACTACTATCCGAGTCTTAGTGAGCCGCTCTTTAATTGAACACTCATTCACATGCCTTGTGACTGGTAAAAACCAGTTCAAACAACCATTTCCCTGCTATGAGTCTTTTTTTCCCCTCTCTCTCTCCTACAATTAAATTGAATAAACAATGTATCCGGTGTACATTCATTTAAATGAGACAGCTTTAATGGTACAGGAGTTTAATATGAGCAATAATGTTAGAACAGAATCATTTCCTAGTTTAAAAGGCAAGTTTAATTCTCTGAGTTAGGCTGACAGTCAGCTGCTGGGGGGGGGGGAGTTAAGGAAAACCTTCCCTCAGGGTATGTCAGGCACTTGATATTTATAAGGGGTAAGGGAAAGATCTGGCTGAAGTTTTTGTCCTTTGATTTTCATACGATTTATAAAGAGGGACAACGGACAACCTGTCAATGTGCTACAGAAAAGGAAAACAGAATATAAAATTACTCCATCCCACTCCTCCCTGTTAAAAACAAGTGAAAAGAAAAACCGCTACAGTGGAACTTGTTTGGATCTTGATACAACAAAGAGATATCAGGGGATCCATAAGGCTATGGCCCAGGAGGAAAGCAATGGCTTCTCTGGTGTCCAGGGGCAAAGAGACCTTAGGGCAAGGCTGCTTTCGCCTGCCGACTTCACAACTTGCTAGTGAGGGCGTCTAACCTGTCGTGGGTGCAGACACGGCTGTCCCATCCTGTAAGGGGGAATGAGACCCACTTTTCTGTGGAAGGGGGATGAAGTCCCTAGGAAGCTTCCAGGCTTCAGTGGGTGATTGCGACCATATCATGTCACCTGAGGGCCTACTGGCTTTTCTACTTGTCTAGCTGATTTAATAAATCAGCTCCGCAACACACATATGTACACACACACACACACACACATACACAGACGCACAGACACACAGATACACACACAGACACATGCAGATGCACAGACACACAGATACACACACAGACACACAGATACACACACATACAGACACACACATACAGACACATATATAGACACACACAGATACATACACACACAGACACACACACAGACACAGACACAGACCCACACACATAGACACACACACATAGGCACACACACAGACACACACACAGACACATACACATACACACACACATGCGCACGCGCCTCAGTTCTGTTCCTCCAGAGAACCCTGACTAATATGAGTGGATTAACACAACCTCCGGTACGATAAAAATAGAGCATTTTCACTACTTAGCCTTTCATGGGAAAACCATAAGAATATTACACTAGACTTCTCCAGTTAGCCCTAGGGATTCAAAACCTTCTCACTTTTCCTAGTTATCATTAGAAATAAGCAAAAGGGATAGAGCCAAAAGTAGTCCTAAAAATATCAATGAATACAGGTTTCAGGCAGATGAAATTATGTGAGAAATGGTGGTGGAAGTTTTTACAACACACTTTTTCCATATTTTAAAAGGCTGAGTTATTTCCATGAGCCTTGGGAAACACTCTTCTGTATTCTCATGCAGCATGAGACCATGCATTCTTATTTGTGTTTTTAACAGAGACTAGGGTGGCATAAATTAGTGATAGGGGGCTGAAGATGGACATGGGTTTGGGGTTGACTAGAGCTCTCATGTCTTTGGTCAAAGACAACTTTCCCTCAGTGCCTGCCATCTACTACCTGGAAACATGGGCAAACAACTGAAGACCATCTAGTACTTCAAAGAGCAGTCAGAAGCCTAAACACGTCCCAACTGCACTCATGGGAATCTCATTTAAAAATATAAAACACGTTACCGAGCAAGAAAGACAGAGCTGGGATGTGCTTGGCTAGATGATGTGGAGATCTTCTGATGGTGCCTCTCAGGGATTCTAAACACTATTCTTGTTAGAAAGCCTTATTGTTTTATAGCGTGAAAAGGTTTCTTCACTCTGGATACACTGTATGCCAACATGCAGGCGCCGATGGTTCCTGTGGGACCCCTAATGAAAACTTCTGCTCATTTTCCTCATAAACGTAAACCCAAGATGTTGAGGAGAACCATGATTCCCATGCCTTGGAAAGGTAGACTCGATAGTGCTTGGGAGGAGTGATGGTGTGTGTTAATGGCTGACTCCGTGCACTCTAGAATCACTGTGGGGGATTATCTTGGTGATATCAATCGATGTAGGACGACTCATTTTCATTGTGGGTGGGACCATTCCCTGGAAAGGGGATTCTTGAGTGTTTAAGGGAAAAAAGTGAGGTAAGCAACCGTGCATTCAGTGTTCTCTGCTTCTAAGGTGCCACATGACAAGCTGCTTCAAGCTCCCATTGCCTCAACTTCTCTATAATGATGAACTGACTGTACTGTGAACTGTGAACCCCCAGAACATACCCTTTTTCCCTTAAGCTGCTTTTCTCTTTGTGTGAGTGTGTGTGTGTGTGTGTGTGTGTGTGTGTGTGTGTGTGTGTGTGCACCAGAGTGCACCTGAGTGTGTTTGCCTGTGAAGGTCTAAGTGTGGACATTGGGAATCATCCTGGATTGTTCTACCTCTTCATTCCTTTGCTCTGGTTTTACCAGACTCCACCTTCCAGGAATGGAATTATAGGCCACCTCCAGATGTGTCTTGTCTTTTTCAGTAGGATCTGGTATCCAAATTCAGAAACTTTTGCTTGTAAGGCAAAAGCTTTAACCACCCAGAGATCTCCCCACCCTTTTAAGCTGTTTACTTAGGGATTTTATTACAGCCAGAACAGCAAAGTGGCAGGGGGGATTTTCCAAGGCACTTCCTTGCCTGGGCTTCTTACACACCCTGAGTTCCTAAGTGCTTCGGTACCTTCCCCCACTTCCTCAACATGTGTAATGGATCATTTTGAACAACGTTGCTTCATCATACTCCTTGGAGATGCTTAGAAAGAGGCTAAAACCACCATTCTGCCTGTAAGCTCCATGTAGCTCTAAAGTTCGCATGTCCAGAGATGAACTGGTTATACGAAGATATACAGGGTTCAAAGAAAATGGGAATCTCACAGCCTTTCTTATATTTCTTATTGCTTGTATATATAAATTATGGAAAATATTTCAGCAATAGAATAGTCTATCCCAGCTTTGGAAATTCCTAAATGAATCTGAAATGGGTGAGCATATGTGATATATACATGTAACGTTATTTTTGAGGTTTTTCTTGTAGCGGGACACAAATCTCCATACTGGCAATCAGCCCTTAACCAAGTTCATTTTATTCATGTAGTTAAAGGCAGAGAAAAGGCATTAACTACTGCATGTAATGTCATAGGAGTTAAGCAATGTGGTAATTTTCTTAATCTGATATAGAAGCTTGATTTCCTTGGATTTATCTCTTTGTTCCAAACTTCTTTCTTTCCTTTGTCTTTAATATGGATCAGAGATCAGTAATACTTTCAGCAGGAGGGAAAAATTGGATTGCAAATGACTGACAATCATGGATAAAAGTTAAGGAAGAGCAGAGATTGGGAGGTAGAAGGTCACAGACAGCTTTAAGTGACACAGGGGTCTGTGGGGATGCAGGAGTCAGCGTGGTCATGGATGGCCGCCCCCACCCGCACCCCATGTCTAGAAATGGACAAGACTGCGCAGCGAACTGCTTGAACTAGCCCAAAGAGAGGCTGGGAAAACTCAATCAAGCAGAGGACTTGTATTCTGGCTCCTTGCCATGTAACATTATCTATGAATAACAAGTGATGCTATGAACATGACATGAAATGTAACCAAATTCCTCTGGGCATTCTGTGGAAGACTAACTGGCTAATGGGAGGCATTTTTAGATGATGAGTAGTTTTAAATGATCCCTCCCATGCTAAGGATGCCATTCAGCCATCTCTCACCAATGACATGAGAGCACTTTCCCAGAACTCCTGTTCAGTGCTGATGCGTTCCACCCTTGAAGTCGTTCCAAAGACATTGCCTGCTGACGCCTCATAGCTGGGTCTCTCCGTGACCTGACCAGCACTAAGATGACTTCCCTTCTAAGGGATAGTTTGAGGCCTGATTGGCTGATCTATGAACCTACATACCCCGGCTTGGATGATCTATGAACCTACATACCCCGGCCCTTTTGATTGAAAAAGAAACAGTCTTCCTGCTTTAGACATCTCAGTGAGACTGGCTAAGCTCCCTCTGTAAACAAATAGCCCCTCTGTCCAATTCTGACTTCCCCACAAAGGTGTCCCTAAGAGATCATGCCTTAAAAATCTTCTTCATGCAACTTTCTATCCTAGTGTCTGGCTCCAGATACCTGATCTCAGGAATTGACCTTAAACAAACTTCCAGCATATCTGGAGGAGACATTCCTATTGTTTTTCACTTTCAATATTTGTTAAATAAAAATCACTGCTATTACACTATGTGATGCTACAATTTGTCTTTTTTTAATTTTTTTATTATTTATTCAATTGTGCATGTATGGTGTATGTGTGTGCATGTATGTGTGTGTGTGTAGAACCACGGACGAATTCGGGAACCACCATGGACCACCTCCACCTCCTTGTTTACTCTGCCTCGGGATTCACAGGCTCCGCCCTACCAGGACCAGAAATGCAGGCCACCCCCGCTTCTGCCTGGCGTCTATACGTGGGGTCTAGGATCCAAACTCAGGACCTTCCGCCTGCAAGGCAGAGGCTTAACCCCTGAGCCACCTCTCCAGCCCCCAATTTGTCTTTTTAAATAAGTATTTAATGCAGTCTAGTATTGGAGGAGCATAAAATGCATGATGTATTCAGAACCAGATAGTGAATAATACGATGAAGAAGTAGAAATCACAAAGCTCACAGAAGTAGATCTGGCTTAGAGGTAGACCAGCTAGACACACAGCTTCGAGTTTTAAAAGCTTTCCTTTCATTTTTCTTCAATGTGCTATGCTGTTGTGCTCCCCAGAGAAAAATGCAAAAGCAAATTTTATTCTCTAGGTACTTCAAAATGTTGCTGTTACTATAAAATTTAATAAAGCAGGTGTTATGTTTCTGTTGGCATATGAAGGTGTGGAACATGCACCAAACCAAACCAAGCCATGCAAAACAAATAAAAATTTCTTCCTTCCTAGGACCATGGTTTTGGTCTGTGAATAGTTAAAAGACAGGGTTGAAATGGCAAGGTTACTAGGAACAGTATATTAAGAACTTCAGAGGATGATCACTTGATGAATTTTTCTTTTCCCTATGGAACTATAACACAGACACTATAACATAACCATAAATACAAGTGCCTATATCTGAAGGCAAAGCATCTAACCCAGCCTTGCCTTGCAGTGCTGCCAATTCTTCTGAATCATCAAACGTTTGCCGCTCTGAGCAAGCACCTGAGCTAAAGAACCCAATGGAAGAAAGACCTATTTTGCTTTGTGGTTTTACAGATTTCAGTCCATGGTTAGCTAGTTCCATTGCTTTTAGGCTGACAGACAAGACAGATGCATTCTGGTGAGAGGCATGGCAGAAGAAAGTCAGGAGTAGGAGAAGAAAGGGAGAGGGAGAGATGGAGAAAGAGAGGTAGGGAGGGGGGGGTCTTGCATACTCTTTCAGGACATGGCCCCAATGACCTACCGTATCCAGGCTCCACCTTCTAAAATCCAATTCAGTTTTGAACATGCCATTTATGAGATCAAAACACGTCATGAACCTCTCAAAGGCACCACCACATGGGAAGCAAGACTGCTCTTTGGGAAGAGTCTTTATATTTAAATCAGAACAACTTCCAAGTCAGTTAATGGGGAATTGCCTGTATATTTAAATCAGAACAACTTCCAAGTCAGTTAATGGGGAATTGCCTGTAGTCACTTAAAATCTTATCTAATGCAAATCTATGTAGGTATGTACATGTGCATATATTATACACACACATGTGAACATGCATATAGCCATATGTATATAGCATCTATATTTGTGTAACCATATACAGATGCTCTTTTGTGAACAATGAAGTGACCTTTTAATGTACAGATCAGTTTACTGACTAACAACCCAAAGGTGAACAACACTGAAGAGAATGATCCTTTCTCCTCCTGATCCCTGGACTGACAGAGACCTGTCACTCAAAGCTATCATGTAAGATCTAGAGCTAATCAAAAGTCCAGAAAAGATCCAAACTATATTAAGTACTGTTTCTATTGGCTGAATACATAGTGCTTTTGTGCCACATCAAGTCAATCCATTGTAATTTGGAGACCATCTGTATTCACTAATCTACATAAATTACCAGACACCAGATCAGCAAAGAGGAAGATGAAATGGCTACAAATTTGCTGAGTGCCATTTCTTTCTTGACAGTGCTTGAACTCTGCCTGCTCACCCTCCAGGGAACTGTGAGCCAAGCCCTGTGTTTTCTGTTGTTCACACTACTATTTTAGACAGGAAAGATTGGCTTCAGTATAACTTTTCAGTTACAATGTCCAACACTTTGGCAGAAAAATATGTCTGAATAAAATGAGGTATCTTCAGCTTGCAGCAAGCTTTCCTTAGCATCCAGCCTGCAAGTACCAATCAGGTATGGGTTAAATGCTCCATGTGCTCATTTTCTTAGGAATTTGCATCTTTGTACCATCTTCAGTGTAACATTTCGGCCTTTTACCCTTGTGATTTTCTTTGGGCTATTGACTCGTACATGCCTGGTTTGGAATGATAATGTAAGAAATAGCTGCCTCTCATATTCTTTTCAGCACCTATAATCTTTGCATTTCTTCTAAATAGTCTTTAGTACAATTCTGGCTATGGAAACTAATGACAGAATTTCCAAAGTAAATGAACCTATACATCATTTAGACTAAACTTTTTAAAGCTTTTATTTTTTCCTGAAACCTTTAGTCCCTGGAGGTATACAAAGGTTCACTTCCAGAGGTATTTGGCCCCCCCACAATTTTGAGCAATTCTCAAAGCAATTAGACTATGCAAGGTTCTGAGAAGGACTGTGTAAAATACTTACATTATATGTCTTCTATTTAATTTATATATTATATATCATTTATCAGGCTATTCCAGTATCCAGTGTGGAATATACCAATGCACACATTCTCAAAGCAATTAGACTATGCAAGATTCTGAGAAGGACTGTGTAGAATACTTAAATTATATGTCTTCTATTTAATTTATATATTATATATCATTTATCAGGCTATTCCAGTATCCAGTGTGGAATATACCAATGCCCACATTCAAATTCTATTCAAGTTAAGCTTTTGCATTTGAGAACTATATACTTGGCTCCATGCCTCAGAACTGAATTTGGTTATCTGCCTTTTGTTATTAATTTATATAAAAGTTTCATAGCATGGACTGTGAAATCTTGATGATTCTCTTGTAGAAACTGTGTGTCACTGCTACGATTGAACTATAAGAAGACCAATCATGTTTAATCTTAGAAAACCTGTAGCTTCATCTAATTCTGTTTACCTCCCTTTGCTCAGTTAGTAAACAGGCACAACCTCACCTTTGAATTCTAACCTCACCTTGAATTACTTATGACATTTTGTCTTTCCTCTGATTATCCTCCTCTAATCCTGCTCCTGAATTTACTTTTGACTTGTCTACGGCTTTTAGTTTAGTACGAACAGCCTTAATTCCTGCAAGAAAAGTGGCTGTGAACTGACTGGTTTCCTTCCTCCACTTGCCCAACACAGACTCACTCACTCTCTAAACTGCAGTCCTGCTAGCGCCGGACAAACAGTAGTGAGCTCATGGGGAGTTTCTGGGTAGTGTCCTCACACTACCTTCAGATAGTTCAGGAAGACAGTTGTGAGTGTCAAGTAAACCAAGACACAGGTATGTTACAACATCTCAGATAACTGCAAATGAGAACCTGAAGCAGAAAGTGAGCGCTGGTGATGTATGGTGCAGTGGCGAGTTTCCATCATGCACACCTGTGGAATTACTGAGGAAAACTTTGGGTGTGCTATGAGGTCCTTTCCAGGGAGCTGAAATTGAAGGAGGAATGCTCATTCTAGTATCAGGAGACGCCACACGAGAGGGGAAGGGTGGTCAGGTGTGGCTAGTGCAATAGTCCAGCAAAACAAATACTGCGGTAGCTGGGCCAGAGTATTGGTGACAAAGAGAAAGTACATAGGTAAGACTCTTTGGACATAGAATTGATAAAATTCACTAATGCATTACACATGCAGGATGGGGAATCAAGTCACTAAGGATGATTTCTAGGTTCCCACTTGAACCTTCAGTGGAGGTGGCAGCTAGGAAAAGCCTGGGTCTCCTGTGGTGGCTGCCAGTAGGGGGACAGGATGATGCCTGGTGTTTGTAGGCTACGATCTAGCTCCAGGCACAGTGAGATCCTGTCTCAAGGAAGGAAGGTGAGGAGTGACGGGGACACTAGATGTCCTCACATGCATGTGCCAACATACCACCCATATAAGCCACCCACAAACACCATACACAGGTTCACATGTATGCATAGAAACACCAGCACAATTTAAGGAATAAAATAAAAAAAAGAAAGAAAGTAGAATCTAATGTAAGAAAGTTAGACTTACATCGTGCCCTAAAGTAGCTACTGGGACTTTGGCCCCTTCTTTTGATTGTTCCTGGCTGCCAAGAATGAGCATCTTCCTCACCCTTTCTATCCCATTGTGTACAAGCCAATTGACAGTGGACTGTTACGGTGTGCTAACATAAATCTTTCATCTTTATAACTTGATTATCTCAGGTATTTTGATACAGTATACTTGATTAACACAACTTCTCTTGGTCCATGCCAGTCCTTTCTGCTCCATCACAGATACGCCACACTGGTTCCTCCATTTTTTTCCTACAATGACTTATTTCAAATCTGTTCTTCTCCTGTTCTAGAGTCAATTATTTCTCCTTTCTTATCTTTAACTCTTCCACGAGTTGTGTGGTATGCCGGTAAATGTTTAGGCCATCTTGGCTTTGTAGGAAAAAGTGCCTCTGAAAGGAGCCTGTTCCCATGGTGCAGGCATTCCCACTTGGGTTACAGTATCACTAAACACAAGCACACATGCTCCAGCTTCCCACTGTGTGGCGGCCCAGCAGACTCCAGCGGAACCTGTCACCTGTCCAAACCAGCTAGTTTAGTTTCCCGAGATTATACGTCAGCATAATCTTCTTGTCTTCGCTTGTTCTATACAGATAGTGGCTTGGGTAAGTGATCTTGCCTAGAGAGAATATTATATCTCATCAAATAAGGCATCTCATGCAGAGTTGCTTCCTCCCTCTCTGACTTAATCTACATGATGACTTTAGGGGTATAGAAGGTTAAATAATATACACTAATATTATCATTTTTTTGCTTTAAGCTTTTTTAAATTTTATTATATTATTTATTTTTGTGTACATGTGCATATACATGCGTGTGTGTGTGTGTGTGTGTGTGTGTGTGTGTGTGTGTGTCAGAGGGCACTATGTGTTCCATGGAGGAACAAGGGTGACTTTGGGAATCATCCTGGATTGCTTCTACCTCCTTTTTGCTTCACTCTGGGATTTCCCAGGCTCTGCACACCAGGCCACAGCTGTTAGTTACTACCTATCATTTTTCTGTGGAACCTGGATCTAAACTCAGGACCTTCTGCTTGTGAGGCAGAGTCTTAATCCATCTCTCCAGCCCTATTTGCTTTAAGTTTTAAGCTTCTGTCTTATGACATGTGGGAAGGGCAGATGAATTGCAAAATATTTCCTATGGTGGGGAAAGTGGCAGGAAGAACTGTGTATACTTACACACACACACACACACACACACACACACACACACACACTTTATATAACTCTGTTTAATAGTCTTTTAGCCACCACCTGGATTTCTCATCAGCAACCTATAATTCTGCTATATGTACCCTCTAGGTGCCATATGTTGTAATTATATAGAGAGCCAAGAGTTGCTCTAATTAGATCATTTGGCAAAGGGGATTTAGAAACACCATGATGGATATTTACTACTGGGGACATAATTAACTGTGGCATATCAGATAAAAATGGCACAACAGGAATATCAGGGTCAAACATAGTTTACGATCTCAGATCTTCAATATTTGCACGACCCGAGTGCATCTCAGCCATCTAGGAGGTTTTATTTCTAGAGATGGCCAAGTGAGGAGTATTCAAATGATCTGCCCTGTTTCCACTGGAAACAGACTGTCTGTCTGGCTCTAATATCCAGCCACATCGCTACACTCCTAATTGCCCTTAATTGCATGCCACTTTGGTTTGAATATTCTCATGATCACTAAAATGCACGAGATACCACACTATGTTCTCCTCACAGAGGTCCTTCTGGGGTAACTCAACAACTTCACAGAACTCTTCTCCAAGGGGTTCTGACACAGCTCTGAAATCAGACCATCCTTGCTCCCTCCTTCCCCTGCCCCTTGAAAGTATAAAGTCATGGATATGAAGGCTGCCAATTTATTACTGCTAATACGAAGATAGCAAGAGTAAAAGCTGCTCTGGCCACCGGTACCACTGATATTAAAAGCATCATCAATCTTCCATTGGTCTAAAAGGGAGGTAATGGAAGTACTTTATTTTTACTGATAACCATTAGCCTGATGACTAGATTCCAGGTCCTCTACATGGCAGAGATAAACATGTAATACTTCTTTCTGCTTCTGGCAAAAACTGGTGAAGAATGAATGTTAGAATATATGAGATCAAATTAGATTCTCAGATCTGACACTATCAAATTCTATAAACTTCAAAAGAAAGAGCCTCTTCAAGCTGTGATCTCCTTGTCTGAAAGATGGAGTTAGGTATACGAACAATCTTGTAACATTTCTGAAAGGATTCAAAGAAGTGCCATCAAGTGTTTCACAAAGGACATAGAAAAAAATTGCAAAACAAGAGGATAACATTACTATTAGAAATATATCCAAGGAGGTGGGTATGTCATGCTTGCTTATATATCCAAGGAGGTGGGTATGTCATGCTTGCTTTTATAGAGATTAAGTGATAGTCACAAGAGACTCAGCAAATGCATGACAAAGGCCAAAGCTAGAAGTTACCTGAATCCCTGAGGACGTCAAAGCTCAGGAGCAATCGTGAGTATAATAGGACAGAGGAGATGAAATCAGCATTTCAACTCAATGGCTAGAGTCCCTGGAGCTCCCAAAATGAGCTACACAATGTTTCCATCATTGTTGTTTTCCTGGCCACCCACATCATTTCATAACATCAATAATCTCTAAAGAAACCCGCAGCATCTCCCTAGTGAGGAGCATTCCATTTCTTCCACCTGAACTCTAAAGCGATCCCGTCTTCCCCACCTTCCTTTCTTGAATGTGACTTGCTCATGTCTGTCGCTTGATATGGCAAGTGCAAGAACCCCAATATGGACAGGCCTCCCTTCTGTCTCTGCTTTTATGAAGGCCACTGTCTTTGACACATGTTCAGACTCACGTCCTGCTGGGAGCCACTGTTGGCAGATGAGCTCTGAATCCTTCGGTGTCTTCCTAAGCATGTATGAATAGACTGCTTCACAGGTATAGACATTTTCACAATTAATGTACTTTATAAAGCCCTTGGAAACAAGCCTATGATTTCTTTTTTTTTCTCCTTCAAATGAGCTCAATCTTTCATATTGTTTATAATCATCAAATTAAAAGAAAATCGCCATGTGAAATAGGGGTGTAAACTATAGATCCTTTAGCTAGGGATGACTTTCCACTACACTACTGCATTGCTAGGCAGGGTTAGTCAAAAATGTGGAAAGGGGCTGACAAGATGGCTTAATGGGTAAAGGGTTAAGCCTGGCTATCTGAAGTTTGATCCTTGGAAGCCCACATGATGAAGCAGAGAACTGACTTCTGAAAGTTGCCCTCTGACCTCCATACACACTCACCATGGCACATGGGCGTTCTTGTTCTTCCATCACTCTGCCCTCCCATCCTCTCCCATGTAAGAAATAATAAAACAGAAAAAAAAAGAAATGTGTTTCCTCTGCACCCTGTTATCCCTCACCTTCCACTGTTGAGTTCAGGCCTTTCCAGAGAAGCCACCCAGGCAAAAATCAGGAGCTCTGGTTTGAAGGAGTGAAGGGAAAGGAGATAATTCAGGGCTCTACTCAAACTTATTTCCCCTTCACTTAACATTAGAAAAGCACAATGGAAAAGACAATGACTATTTAATAAATAATATAAATCACAAAGGACGCATAAAAGGAACAACAATCTAAACAAATCAACATGAAAAAGTATGGGAGAGGAGGGGTGGGGGGGCATGTTACCATGAGGATGTTTTAATAAGCTGTATTTCTGTCAGACCAGGTTTAGCAACTTATTTTCTTTTTTTTTTAATTTTTATTATTATTATTTATTCAATTGTGCGTGTGTGCGTATGTATGTGTGCGCGTCTGTGTGTGTGTGTAGAACCACGGACGAATTCCAGAACCACCATGGACGCCTCCACCTCCTCGTTTACTCTGCCCGGGATTCACAGGCTCCGCCCTATCAGGCCAGAAGCGCAGGCCGCCCCCTACTTCCGCCTGGCATCTATACGTGGGATCTGGGATCCGAACTCAGGACCTTCGCCTGCAAGGCAGAGGCTTAACCCCTGAGCCACCTCTCCAGCCCCAACAACTTATTTTCTATAAAGGGCTAGATAGTAAACATTTTATGATTTTTCTGTTGTAATTAGTCAACTCTATCCTCCTGATGTATAAACAACCAGAGATGATTATTAGTGAATGAATATGGGTTCGTTCAAAAACTCCACATGTAAATGCTGAATTCTGACATCCATATGATGTTCATGTGCTACCAAATTCTTTTTCCCTTTTGACACATTTCACACCATGGAATACCTTAGACCCACTTACAGCTTGTGGATTTATATAGGGTTGGATTTGGTCTGTGGGCTGCAGTTCTCCATAAGTCCTGGAAAAGAACATTTGAAGAAGAGAAAACACTGTATTCAAAGACTTTATGGAAGGATAGATAAGTCATTTGAAGAATTTTTGAAAGATGAGTCATGGGGCTCAGGAACTGAGGGTGAAAGCGAGTGATGAGGAGCCTGTCTAGGGTCGTATGAATAGGAGATACCCCAAGTCAATGGACAGCCATTGGGCTTTTATCATGTATGGCTGCACATTAGCATCATGAAGGAAACATTAAAAACAGCCACAGTCCTGGGCCACCTCAGAATTTGTGAGAAGGTGACATTGGGGGATGGAGAATGGTTTGTTGTCTGACATGTATCTCTGTCATCCAAGATCTGGGGTACAGACCTACATTTGGGGACTACTAATGGACTTTTGCTGCAAGAAGAGAGAAATTCTACTCTCAGGGCATAGAGTGATTTCTTTTGAAAGCTGAATAGGTCTTGGTAGACTCTACCTATACAGCTGCTGTGCTCAGTGGACTGAAAGACTGACAGATCTGACAGGAAGCACGGAGACCTTCCAGGGAGCCTGGAGACCACCTTCCGTCCTGCTTTGACTGGTTCCTGTGAAATGCAAGGTTTTTGGTTCCCACGCAAGTCTTCTTTTCCACCCAAGGCAAAGAGACTCCCCAGTCTTACCTCCTCCTGCTCAAATTCTTGGAGTTTGTGAACATACTTTTGTGAGATTTAAACACATTTTTATTAAACTTAACACTTTTAATAGATGCTATTAAGGATAATGTGCAAGGCAAAATTTTGCTTCTCTAAAACAATGTTTATATGCCTTCAAAAATACATATCACGAATAAAAGGGAAATGAATAGTACCTTCTCTGATCAAACCAAACATGACTGTCTGTTCAAATATTTTATTTTCCTTTTCCAGATTTTTTTCATGCCCTTCCTTATTTTATTGCCATTGTCTACTTCGCCGATCCTCTCCAAGGAGCAGATGATTTTGTTTGATTAAAATATAAGTTACGTTTCTTATTTCTGTGACAGAATGTCTGCTAGAAACAGCTTAAAGGATGAACGATTTATTTTGGCACATGATTTCAATCCACCCGGGTGGGGAAGACACAACAACATTCATAGCAGTAAGAATATGAAGCGGGGGCTTCTCGTGTCTTGAGGACTTGGAAACCAGATAGCTTGGGATGGAAGCAAGGGTGGACATTAACTCTCTCCTCCCACCTAACTACATCTCTTCCTCTACTTCCAAAGGTTCCCCAGCCTCCAAAACATCACCACCAGGTGGTGACCCCAGTGTTCAAACAGGAGAGCCTGCAGGCAGCATTTCACATTTGGACCATAACAGGTGGTTCATTTGTGTCCTATGAAATACTTAGTCTCCAAGCAAGAAGTACCCTGTTCAGTGGAAGATGTATAATGCAGAGAACCACAACTGGCCAAAGCACAAAGGAAAAGTGACTGTGGGCACCTCTGGTCTAATCAGGACATCTAAACCACCCCATGTCAAGGCTTGGGAAGCTTGCATATGAGGGTTGATAAGAATTCTTACACCTCATCGGAGAGGAGGACCCAGAGGAGAGTTTGGCAGGCAACATTAAAAGATGCTCCAGGGATTGGGAGGGGGAGGCACTGGGGGATGGGGAGGGAGGGGAGAGAGGAGGGGGGAGCAGGGGGGTGGGGAGAGGGGAACTGTGTACCTGTTAAGTTTGTATGAGTGAAAATAATAATAATAAAAAATGTTAAAAAAGAATATACTACTAGCTACTTAATAATCACCCATAGTGGATATAACCCATATTCACTGGAAATTAAATTAGAATAAAAGATTCAGTATAAATGAAAAAAAAAAGAATTTAAAAGCCAGAGGATGGGGAGAGGTAATGTCTGACTGCAGCTTCTGTTCATATCAAGGCTGCCTTACCCAAGAACTCAGTGCAATGGTGTCTACTTCTACTAGACAGTCTACTTCTACAGTAATGATGTGTCCACATTTTGCAACATAGCAGGCAGGATCTCATGAGATATCATGCTCCCCTGAGAGACTGTATGGGACGGGTGCTGGGCAAGAGAGAGGGGGAGCCTCTATCCTTTGTTTTATCCACCAGTGGGCCATTTGCACCCTGGGGGTGGCAAGACACTAGATAATACAGGAGTCCTAGTTGAGACCCGGTGGATCACACATGTGGGGTGGGGCGAGGTTGGGGGAAGGGTTGGGAAGGGAGGGAAACTGAATGGAAGAAAGAACAGGTGGGGGTGGGATGGACTGGGGTTGGAGTGGGTATGAAAACATAAATTCATTGTTAATATAATTAAAAGATGAAAATCATAAATTGAAAAAGAAAACATGGAGTGTCTATTCACGGAGGCACAGTGCAGGAAGTGGGGTACCTGTGTGCTCTGACGCAGCGACATCTTTCCCTACAGCCCTTGCAGCTTGGAAGGGGGGGATGAACATTAATTCAACACACCTGCAAAAGAACTTTGTAGCTGCAACAGGATAAAAGTCTTTGTCCTTTTAACAACTGTTTTAAATAGCTTTGTCTCCCTTTTGAATGTCACCGGCAGCACCCTGATTTCAATTACATTATGCCCATAATATCAAATGTACCTTGTCCAGAGGAGAAGTGTGGCAGATATTTATTGAACCGAATCAATCAAAGGTGTGATGGGGAAGGTCCTGTGATCTTTCAGGAGAGCTGTGTGTGGGTTGATCTCAAGGAAACCAGCTAAGAGCATTAAAAGTTGGGAATTAAGAAGGGGTAAGGCCTGCTAACACAAGAAACCTTTACACAGAAAGCATGCAAATGGGCATTTAAAAATAAATCAAGTGTTGCCTTTAGATTGGGGAACCTTATTTTATAGTCTCATTTATGAATTTTCACATATGTGCCCTGAGATATAACCTCAGTACTCTGGGGGCACCAGCAGAACAAGGGGTTGGATCAGTCTTGGGTGGTCACCACCTCTAAGAGCCCATCACAATCACCCCTGACCTACTATGCCTGATGGACGACATTAAGATAGAAAGGGACATGGCTGAGGGCACGAGACTAGATCAGGAGCAAGTGAACCGAGGCAAACATTTCAAAGACATCTCCCTCAAACTGAACTACAGAGGAGCTTCCGGCTATAACTCCTGCCTGATGCATGGCCCAGGGAATGGGTGAGAGTTCTAGGTCTGATCTGGGAGACAGGAAAGGCTCTATTTCCATAACTGTGCATGCAAAATTAAAGTGATGTACTACTCCCAATAAGCAGGGCAACAGATTCTAAGTAGAGCAATGATGCTTGCTGTTGCTTTGATGTTGTTTTGCCTCCAAGGCAGGATTTCCATTATTATGGAGATGAACTGCCTCTAATTATTGCAATAACATAATTGTTCCCTAGGGCAGAATTCCTAATAACAGTGCTGTATAGCTCTGCAGCAACTGTAAGCCATATCCGGAGGGCAGGTTTCTCATTAAGAGCGCATATATAGACATTCTGCCTCTAGAAGAAAAACAGAATGCTGGAAGCAATAAACTTCCACACAAGGATTCCACCAGCCTTTGGGCAAATACCTGCCATTGCGTCTGTGCAGACTGCAGGCATCTTCAGACCTGGGTTTCACACCTTGTGTGTAGCATGAAGTTCTGTAACCCTGCGCTGAGACTCCTCTCGTGGTTTATATGAATTTCAACTCTTTGTGATGCCTTAGGGAAGCAAGGCAAATTAGGGCCATGCTCTGGTCTCCCCCTAGAGGCAGATGTCAGTGCTCTCTAGACAAGAGGAACATTTTTATTCTTGCTTGGGTTGAGTATTTTAGTAGAATGCTATACTTGATCTGATCTTACTGGGGGTGAGGAGGGGGAAGATAACCCAAAATGTGTACATGGGCTCTAGAAGATATAGCTGCAACACTGAATGCTTGACACATGTGTTTTATGTCTTCAAACGTGGTCTGCAGTGGCCGAAACTACTCTGCCCAAAGTAATGTTAAAGCTTTGAACTCAGGAGGCAAGTTTGTGTAGTTAGTCTGTCGTTCGTACCTTATAAGTATAAGACACTTGCTTTGTCTTGTCTTTTGTGTCTGCCACACACTACCAGATGTTCTCTCACCTTCTTAAGTCTCTCCTTTTAGCTCTCCCAGCAGGCTTTGTTTCTGTGTGTCCATTCCCCAGGCTTCTCTGTCAGTCCACAGAGGCCCTTATTCTAGAAGATTCAAGAAAACTCATCTTCTCCATAGCTTCTTCTGTATTAGACATCTACTTTAGACTGGTGTTTCCAACTTGCTACCAGGCTAACATTACGGAGCATCCACTGTCAAGCAGGCAGTGGCCTAGAGGGAAGCATGACAGAGTGGGACAAAGCGCCCACAGCAGGCCTTCAGAATGGGAGAAAGGGGCGTGCAAGGACGACTCACCTGCGCTGGCCTGGGAGACAGAGGAAAGGGATGGCAAGCCATGAGTTGAACGTGGCCTGCAGAAGCTGGAAACTCATTCTCCCTAGAGTCCCTTTCATGGTTTGAATGTATGTTGCCACCACGGGCTTATGTGATCACGTTCTTAGCTGTTGTTAGTGGTTGGGAAAGTCATGGTGACTTTAGAAGGTAGGGATTTGGGCTGGAGAGATGGCCAGGGGTTAACACTGTGCCTTGCAAGCAGGAGGTCCTGAGTTCAGATCTCAGGCCCCATGTAAAAAACACCAGTCACAACAGTGACAGCCTGCACTTATGGCCCTGGTGGGCGGAACCTGGGAAATCCCAGAGAGAAGCAAAAAAGAAGTAGAAGCAATCCAGGATGATTCCCAAAGTCACCCTTGGGCCACCACATAACACGTGCACAAGGGCACGTGTGCACACGTGCACACACAATCTACATCTCTCCTCTGGAACCCTGAGCAAATAAACATCCCTTTCTGCCTTAAGGTGTGTGAGTATTGTCTCAGCAGCCAGAAGAAAGCCAACAGCATCAGCCTCCAAGAAAAGAGAGCTGTGATGAAGACTTGGCTTCAGCCTAGTGAGACTCATTTCTGAGTCTGAGATCTGTAATGGTCATACACTAAACTAGTACTTCTTCACACACACACACACAAATACACACACACACACACACTTTTGTTCTTAGGGAATTTTCATTCTGACTGGTGGAAGGTGGAAAAGCCAAATAATGAAATTAACGTGAATCAGAGCAGGTTAGATGGTGACTTGTACCATAAAAGTATAAATCATGGAGAGAGGGTGAATCATTCCACACAGTGAGTAGGCAGAGGCTTTAGGGACAAGGTGACACTGGATCCTCATTTGACGGACAGTATCACCTGCAGCCACCTCATACTCAGCATGTCCTACTAACTACTTTGGAGGCAGGAAAGACAGTTTGCTGAGCAATGTGCTTGCCTTGCAAGCTTGAAGATCCGAGTTCAATCTTTAGAACCCATGTTACCCGATGCTGTGCCTGGCGGCATATGCTTTAAATCACAGTACTGGAGAGGTGGAGTCACGTGGGGACCTGAAATGTGTTGGCCAGTCATGCCTGCTCGGTGAGCTCCAGACACCTTATCTTAAAAAAGAAGGTACGTGGGGCCCGAGAAACAATATCTGAGGTTGTCGTAAGGTGCGCATGCACACACACACACACACACACACACACACACACACACACACACACTATACTAAGCACTTCATTTCCTTCTTGGAAGGTCATCATATTCACTACTGTAGTAAATGCAATTGCCAGGCATCAGTTATTTAAGTTGGAATCCTAAGAGTTACTTTTTGGTTTTCTTCTCTCCCTTTTGTACTCACAGGAAACTGATCCAATTTGGTGGCATGATTCCCACCACAGACTGCAGACAGCTGCTGGCACTTGGCCTCTCTGCACCCCAATCCTGTTCTGTTCTCATTCTTGCTGGGCACTGTGAGTAAAGCAGTCTATGTGGTACATACATGACGTGTACATGTATGCTATGCACAACCCAGCATAAAATTCTTCAGTTCTGCCTAGAGTCTTTTGGTTCAAGTCTGAGCTGCATGGATATAAAACAAGGGGTCCACGCAATCTCTTCCTGCCTGTCATTTCTCGAGGTTTTCTCCAGACACACCCTCAGGATGATGTTCCCTGCCTCTGGCAGTCGTCTGTGAGCATCTTGAGGGTTGGGTTTGTGTCTTTTATTATCCAGATCTTCAGTGCCAAGTGCAGGGCTGTTATAACACACAGCAGGCACCCATGAGCATTTACTTCATTGAATGCAGGCAGAATTCATTAGTTTGACAGACCACTCATTCTACTTTCTAGAACTAGGCCTGTCGCTTGAGAAAGAGAGGAAACAAGGGCAGGTGGGTTGGTGGAGCCGACGAATGATTTTTGTTAATATGACTTCATGGGGGTTGCAGGAAATAGTTTTTTTAAATATAAATTGATTAGGTCTGTATCATTCGAAGTGTCCAGGCAAGGATGAGTCTAGCCATTGTGGGGATCACTGATCTAGAAGGAAGATGGGACCCCTGCAGAATGAATCCACCATTGACACCTGCCCCCTGTCCATTCTCTCTTTTAGCAAGAGCACCTAGTTTTATTTAGGGGGTTGAACTCTCAGTCTAAGTGTTTGAGGTGCAACGTCCATATATGCCTTTAGGGACCACCACTTGACCCACATCTGCCTCCTCAGTGCATTGGGTGATTGTGTACTTCCTGGGTGCAGGTGGTCCAGATGACACAGACTGAGAAGGCTCATCTGATCCCTTGGGAATCTATGCTGGAACCTCTGTGATCCCTAAAAATAAAGGCTGACTGTGAGGCTGTCCAAGAGGCCCCACTGTAAAATGGAACCACACAGACAAAAATACGAGTGAGACACAGAAAAACGAGGTGGTTCCTATGTTTCACATGTATGGGATATCAGCATGCATGTTTGCATTTGTGCAGATGAAGTTTGTGCATATGTGTGTCAAGAGCTGACAGCGGCATTGCTGTCTTCAATTGTTCTCTGTGTGACTGTGTGAGGGAAGGTCTGTTATTCAGATCCAAAGCTTGTGGATTGGCTAGTCTACCTAGCCAGCTGGCTCTGGAGAACCCCGATCTCAGCTTCCTGAGGGCCTGGATTCCAGATGCCTGTCACACCTGGTGACTTTTCCATAGGTTCTGAGGGAGAAGAGTTCCAATCCTGTTACTTGCATGGCAAAGCCTTGCTCCCCGAGCCAACCCACTAGCTCCAGGAGACAGAATTCTGATGACACCTGTGCCACTGCACTCTGCCATACCCAGAGTCACATCCATCTATCATCCCCGGTCTTCTCAAGGACAGAGACGGTAAATTAACTTCCATACTTAACCCAGTTCTCAGCCAAGTTTCTCTAATTTGCAATCCAACAAGTCCATGCCAGATGACACAATAGTTATCATGCTACTTAGAATTCTGGGATTCTAGGGTTTTATTAATGTTTCTGCCACTTCTGCATTTTGATGCTTTGTTATAGCACAATACCAATCTCATTTGCCTCAAGGGCTTTCTGGTGAAAAACTGAGAGTAAACAGAATCATCAACTTTATTCAGTTAGTAGACTTAATTGCTCAATTCATCCAAACGATTTGAACTGCTTTCATGGTGACTAGAGATCCCTCCTGAGGACTGAAAATACTTGAGCTAATTTAAATGTCTGAAATTGCTAACACTGATTGCTGAGTAAAAGTGGAAGACAGTAAGGAATGTTTTAGATATATTCATACATATATGTAAATATATAGATGTATGTGTGCTGCCTACTCTATAACCAAGATATGCAACTATTTGAATGTTTTCTTTAATTTAAATGTGTGACTTCATATAAATAAATTTAAATTTCTAAACAAACAGAAAGATAAAATAGGAGCATTATGACCATACTTCAACAGTTAACATGTTAACATTAAACTAGTATTTCTGAGGCTGTAATATCACTATCTGATTAAATATAATAAAAATCCTGAATTTTATAATGTCCCTTCTTATACTTTCACTGTAAATATCTGTGAACAGTTAATCAGTTGAAAATGGGATGAAGTAGGCATTCATATGCAGTGTCTTTCAAGCACAGAATTTAGGGAGAACATTTATAAAAAGGGCTCTAGACAAAACGGCTTATTGTTAAACCCATGTTTTGTAATTAAGGGATTAGTAATTTTTATTTACAGAAAAGATTGCTATTTGAATGTTTAGGTTCTATATCTCAAAGGAGATTAAGGCTAAAAAGAGAGTGTGTTAGAAATTATCACTCAACACTAATTACCATTGCATTGGTCTATAATGTCAATCTTTTCCTAAAATATGGTTTCATACAGAAATCCCATCTACAATTGTTTTTACTCATCTACTTAATTATCTTTCATGTGTATTGGACAAACTGTTTCTCTTTTGTCAGTAAAGAAACAATAGTCAAAGCTCAGTTTTTAATCTTTTTATAAAATATGAAATATTAAATAGTGCATATATCCTCTTTAGTTTTATAAAACCAGTGGCCCATAAAACAAATTTGATCTATAATTGTATGATCCTTATAGTACTTTTATATGAAAAATTTATGTTAGTTTATAGAATATCGGAATTAGAATTTCAAGTGAAGTGCAGATGTTTAGTTTCTCTTGGGTGACAGGACAGGTCTCTGTCCTGTGTCTCTAGAGCACTGGCTGTCAAGCACGCCTTCCTTACCCACAGGTACCCATCTGGCTAAGTTGGAATGCACTTACATGACTAAGTTTAGAGTGTCTGCTAATAGCTCTGCGAGAGGAGGAGTCAGGAGCAGAGCTGCAAGAGCATAGCACCCATGTGGAGGTGAAGTGCTAATATTGCTGCTCTGGGACTATCTGGGTGATTCTGGAGGTGGAGGTGTAAAGAGTAGGAACGGAGCAATGGCAGGGGATATTCTCATCTTACTTTTGCTGCAAATAAATGTTGAAGCATGCTTGATTCCTATTAATGGAATCAGCATTGTAAGAATAAAGGGCGGATAGAAGAAAGTTTGTTGTAAGTCGAATGGTAGACTCCATCAATTGAATCCACTTACCCCATAGAATCTTGAATTCTGAAATACTGCTTTCCCAAAATAAATCCAGCCAGGTTGTGGCAATGGTTGAGTGGTAAGCCACCATGAGTACTGTTAAAAATGTTAGGATGCTATGAACACGTGATGTGTATAGTCTAGTTATCTCATTTTTTTCTAGGCATAGGTACATAGTATTGCTTGGCCAAGAAGTTGCATGCTTTATAGAAAGTTATTTTCTTTACAGAGAAATTTACTTTTATTCTTTTAGTTTCATATACAAATACTGCAAATTTATGTCACTTTCACCCTCAATGCCCACTAACAGTCTTGTTCCTTTTCTCACTATAAAGACTTCTTTTTCCCTCTCTGTCTCCCTCCTGCTTTCCTGTCTTTTTTTTTGCATGTGTGGCACACCAAGTTTCAGCTGGGCTGCTTTTGATGCCACATGGTTAGGCATTTGCTGGAACAAGGATGATGAAGGAGCGGGTATACTGTGGATGAAAGTAGTTCCCTTGCTCCATGTGGCATTAATTCTCAATAGTATCTCAGGTCGGCTTGGAACCTCTTGAGATCTTTCCCCTTTCATGGTAAAATGTGGGTAGGCCAAACCCTGTACAAGTTTTGTGGAGGTAGACACAGGTGCAGTGAGATCATGGATACATGTTCTGTCATGTCCAGAAGAGACTTTTTGAGTGCACCTCTACCCATCTTCAGGCTCTTACATTATTACCATGCCCCCACACAGAATTTTAAGAACACATGCATATGTGACCCCTCTATTCTGCACTAGCAATGCTGCAGAGTACTGCCTCTCTCAGATTATCCCTGTAGGAAAGAAGAGGAACCATTAGACTCCTGCTAAGTGTGAGGTGTAAATGAGAAATTGCATTTTGTATCTCGAAGACTGTTTATTTATCTTCTCCTGATTCATCTATAATAATTACTCAGATATTTTCCTTCATGGTTTTCAACATCTTCATCATTTTCTTAGTGTTATTTGATTAAATCATCTTAATACTAAAAACTAAAAAGTAGAACTTTTTTCTCAGCAATGCATGTGGCAATAGTAATTATATTTCAATTGTGTTAAAAGTAAATATGTAAGTCTAGAAAGTAACTGCACATACCAAGGTAAAGTGGTGTGAGCCTCACATTTAAGGCTGCAAACAAGAACTTAGATTCTCTACTAATGGCATATTGCTAAATGATGGATGTAAGATGTCTGTCCAACTGCCTTCTAAAGACATACTTTTATGTCCATAGATTAGTTCTGCTGCTAGCTTTGTTCACAAAGCTTCTTTTTGATGAGGGAGGTGGTTATTACAGATGCTCATGACTTGTCAAACTGCTGAGACTAAGAAAATGCTCAGCTCTAAATGGGAGATCTCTGCTGTATGCACTGAGGCTTAGGGAACATCACAGAAGATAAAGTGGAAAGAAGGTGAGAGCTGGAGGGTGGGGTGAAGTGCTGTGGAATGCTGTCTCCTGGGCATGTCATGGCTGATGGACTGGTCAACACTCAACATATATGACACTTGAACATGAACAGCATAAGATTATGATTGATTATGATCATCAACATTTGGGCATGGAAAGGGGAAGAACTCATAAGATCCAAGCTATCTCTGAGCTCTACAGAGCCAGTTAATGATGGCAGAGAGGCCTAGACATTTTTATTAGTGTTGTAACCATTGGTGAGTTAGTCATACTCCTGAAATTGACCTTCACCCATACTTCTGCAAGCACGCCTAAGTGAACTCAACAAGTCTCCTCTCTAACACATCTCTCTCTCTCTCTCTCTCTCTCTCTCTCTCTCTCACACACACACACACACACACACACACACACACACACACAAAGACATGAAAGTTTGAGACTACTTGGGGAGCAGAAGGACATGAGAATGTAAAGGGTAGGAAAAGGGCAATGGACAGTAATATAATCAAAATACATTATGTATTATGTATGTGTATGAAAATATTGCAATGAAACCCATTATTATGTATAATTAATATATGCAAATAAAAACTTCAAAAAAGAAATAATTTCCATATTTTGCTCAAAATTTGAAGAACATTCTTATATTCATGAACTACCCGCTACCTTAATATACCAGGAGGTCTACTATGAACTTAATATGTATGTGAGTATGTCATCTATAAATCACGTAAAGTTTGTTTACAGAAATCATTAAAAAAAGACAACATCATCAGCTCAATGATCTAATTTGTATATGCAAATCCAAAGGTTCACAGGTGTAAAAGGGTAAAGACACACATCTTTACAGATTTTCTTATTGCATCCACGAATACTTGACCTTTAGCATCAATTAAAATCATTATGTACACAGCTGGCAAATCCTGCCTTATGGGTGACAAACACAGACTCCTGTGTAATTACCATTTTCCAAAAGATCGAATACATTACAGAGAATGGTAGGGGATTATTTTAAAAGACTGACAGTTAAGACAGGGTCTCAGGGATAAGCACCACTTAGTACAATCCAATATCCAACTCTACATAACCCACACTCATTTTAATTGTGTGCACAATATGCTTTCTAAATGTAATTCATGCATAACAGGAGATGCATAGGTGAGGTGTTTAGAGTAAAAAATTTGCTATCCCAAAGAAGTGCACATGGAATAATAGAAACAACCAAGGATGGTCTGCTATATGCAGAATGAACTTGGGAATGAAAGATGGAGAGAATGCATGAATGGGCAGAGCAGCATTGGGAAACACAACACTATGGTCAAGCATTTATTACTGCTTGGATATTGGAGCTCTTGGATATTGGAACTAGGATGGGTGAGTAGCCAGTGACATTTAAGGCTAAAAGTAAGGAGGTGTCTCCAGCTGTTCTCCAGGGGGCAGCTCTGCAGTCCTTCCTGGGGTCCTTGGAAAGTACTTTCTAGAACTCCAATCCAGGCCAGTCGATTATCACTATCTACTTCCCTTATGCAGCCTCTGGATTTTGGCTGATACTTCTTCAAACGTAGCTGATAGTAAATCATCCACATCTTAGTAGACCAACAGAGTACCTCAGGCGAACCCAAAGTTAAAAACAATATAGCACAGTACCTCTCACTTTCTCTTAGTATCTCCCTTCCTTTCCTCCAGGTGTAGACCGGTTTTGGGGATGCTTTCGGTTTACACTCAATGACAACTTCGCCTCCCACTTTGACAAGGGTGACTCTCTTCAAGAGCGTCCTCGAAAAATCTGGACTTTCCGCTGAAGCAAATAAAGAAAACAGTGAGTTTTCTGGAAGAAAAAAAAGATCATCACAAGACAATTTTTAGCCTTTTGGTTTCTTTGGATGTTATCTGCTGAAACCCTGTTCCTCAAAGACGAGGGACTAACATTGTTTTGAAGTGAGCAGCTATATATTTATTAAAATTCAGTCTATGATTTATGTGTGATGAAATAGCTACTATATGACTATGACCTGATAATTCTGTATATTCCATCATGAAGATAAAGAGGTAGACATTTTGACCGCACAGTTGGGGTTACTTTGAAAAATTTTATTCGATGTTTAAATAAACAAAATTTTAAAAATTAAGAGATGCAATCAAAAACAAAACAAGAAAATTCATAAGGCAATTTTTGTGATTATAAATGCTATAGTTACCTTTTTCTCTGACACAGTACTTCCATTAATCACACAGCACTATATATGTGGGATGGTGTGTATACATGTGTCTATGTGCATGTGTGTGTGTGCACGTGTGTGCACATCCATTAGATAATGTAATTGAATGTCTGCATAGTCACTCTGAGTTTCTCCCTAAAAACAAGAGTTTTAGTTTTTCAGTACTACTGCATAATGAGATGCTTGTACCATTTAAAAGAAACTGTTACTCATGTTTGCTGCTGAAATTGAGAAAGTTTTGTCATATCCTTACCTCTAGTGTTCTAAAAAATGTGGAAAACTATGCTACATGTTCACCACTGGTGATCTAAAAAATTCACCCAGGTTGATGTGATGATTTGATAACATTCACTGTTGCTTTCCTAAAAAATGTATTATCTCTACCCTCACGAAGATAATAAAATAAATAAGACCTCCTGAAATAGCTTAGATTTCTTCTGAGTTCATTGAATTCATGTTGAAAGAGGGATTCTTGAATAAACAACCTATTTCTTGGACTTCTCTTTTTTTTTCCTATTTAAAATCTATGGGAGAGACAAGATGATTCAGCAAGTACAGGACCCCCCAGGTCCAGTGGAAGGAGGGAACCAACTCCTCAGGAGGCTGTCCTTTGAGCTCCACATGTGTCCTATGACATGTATGCTCTCACATCTTCCCTTCCACACAAATAACTTCTTTGGCGTGTGTGTGTGTGTGTGTGTGTGTGTGTGTGTGTGTGTGTGTGAGAGAGAGAGAGAGAGAGAGAGAGAGAGAGACAGAGAGAGACAGATAGAGACAGAGAGAGACAGAGAGGGGACACTCTATGTGCCTGTGGAATCCAAGGAAGACTTTGGGAATCATCCTTGATTATTTCTCTACTTGCTTTTGGCTTTGCTTTGAAATTTCCTAGGCTCTACCTTCCAGGGCCGGAAGTGCGGGTCACCGCCATTTCTGACCAGAGTTTTCATGTGGCTCCTGGATCGGAACTCAGGTTCTTCTGTTTGTGAGGCAGAGGCTAAGCCCTTAAGCCATCTCTCCAGCTGTATTTTTTTTTAATAAAATTTAAAATCCCCACCTCACTAGAATGGAGGACTCAGAGGGAAGTTTGGCATTCACACAAAAGGATGCTCCAGGGGATAGGAGGGGGGAAGAGGGAGACACTGGGAGAAGGGGAGGGAAGGAATGAAAGGAAGGGGAAAAGGGGGGTGAGGGTGCAAGGGGGACTGGGGAAGGGTGGAGGGAGGGAGAAGACCAGAGCACTTATTGAGCTTGTATGATTGGGAAAAAAATAAAATAAATTTGTTATATTCATGTGTACTACACTAAAATAATAAAAAATAAAGTATGTTTAAAGAAAGAAAAAAATTTAAAATCTCTGACTCTTGGTAACTAAATCTCATGGAATTTAAGATTTCAGATCATGTCGAATGTAAAATTTAAGCCCCAAGTTACTTAGGGGGGCATTTAGAGTGATTACAACACATGAGCCCCCCTCCTTAAATGTACTCAAGTTATGCATACATAGTGCAAGTGCTCTACCACTGAAGTACATCCATAGATGTCTTTTTCCTTTTTTATTTTAAGGTAAATCCTCACAAAATTGCTCAGTCTGGCTTTAAACTTACACTATAAATGAAATAGGACTTTGAGTTACCATCCTCCTGCCTCAGCTTCCTGAAATGTTGGCATGACAGGGTTACACTCTTAGGTCTAACTACAAGTAGTGATTTTTTTTTAAAGCAACTTTCAGTGGAAATAAGTTGAATCACACTTAAGTGTTCCTGTGGCAGAAATATTTTTAGCAATTGCCTAGAAGCAAATCAAAGAGAGAAAGCTACTTTGTAATGAGGTAACACAATGTATACATGGAGTTGGTGTTAATATATGAAGTTGAATTAAATCTAATGGGCAATTGACACCTCAACCTACACAGGTTTGGATTCATGAGAAATACCTATTGTTCAAAGACAGACTCTATAGCAGTGAATGCAGTTGATAAGTAGAGTATAGATATAGCTACTTATGCTATAGAGAAATTATGTATCATCTAGATGGTCTGCAAAGACACACAGAGAAAAATAAAAAGGACCATGGATAAGAAAAGATACTACATTTGATCTTAACTAAAAGACTCAGAAGCAATGTAAAGAGGAAACTATTGAAAACAACATTCATCCTTGTGAACATTAAACATGACCAAAAATAAATTATAATCAATATAGAGAAATCCTACCAACATTCCATATGTATATGTGCATGACATTGACACTGCTAAGAGTTGATATTGCTAAGCTACAAATTGGAAGTTGTGCAGTAGTAAAAAATATGGTTCCCAGAGTACTGTGCTTGGTGTTTCCTCCCTTGGCGAGCTGCATGATTCGCCATCAGTGGGCTGTGGGTCCTGAAGTTTCCACTTTATCAAAAGCATGAATGAGCAAAACAAAAGTGTTATATTGTTGTCACCCCGCCCCCTCCTACAGAAGCTATTCTGTGTCATAGAAAAGTGTTTTGGTATGAGCAGAATCTTTCCAAAATTAGATCAAATCTAAAATGACACAGAAATATGAAAACAAAATTGGGTCCCATACAAATCTTTTTCTTTAACGGAGAGTTTTGAAATAATGTTGCAAATCTTTCACATACAAAAATCCCTTCTTACAGCTCCATCTTCCTGCACACACATTTTTATCACTCTAGGCAGATATTTTTCATCTGTTCAGGAGAAAGTCTGCTGTTGCATTCGAAATGACTTTATATAAATCAAACTGTGCACAACACATGGGCGTATTTGTCAAAAAAAACCCTCTATATTGCTTTTACAGGATTTGAAATAGCATGATATCAGACTCACAGAAGACAGAAAACATTTCTAGTTTGAAAGGTAGTTGCAATATACCACTTAGGTACATATTACCTTTTGGATATCTTAAGATAACACTGACGGAGCATCTTTCACTCATAAAATGAAATTATAGATGAAATATTTTCCTCTTGTTTGTTCAATTTGCTTCTGGTGTTATCTAACTTGGCAAATCTCTCAGCTGTCATTCATTCTAAACCGTACTGTTCTCTGGGCAGAAATTGTCAAAATTTCATCCGTCTTCAAATAGCTGATCCACACATACATAATTTTTTTTAATGTTATGTTGTTGTGTGACCTCCTTGTCTGGCTGAGATACTTTTCAGCCATGCATGGGAGTCCTTTTTTCTAACCTCACCCTATATATACTCTGACTCTCAAACATTTACGCAGAACAAACTTAATGGCAAAATGACGTGGGTCTGCAGCTCAGCTGACATCTGTAGAGAATGCATTTCTTCTTTTCTTCAATGTGTGAGTATATGGAGTACAAGCGTGTGCGTGTGTGTGTATTTCATGTGGGTGGGTGTACATGTGTGGAGGTATGTGCACATGAATACACTTGAGTGTGTGTGCATGTGGAGGCCCAGGGTGATATCAGCAATCATTCTGAATAGTTCTTCCACTGCTGTGAACCTAGGTCTCTACTTAAACCCAGAACACGTCACTAGAGCTAGTCTCGCCTGCCAGCTTTCTCTGGTGCTTCCCAGACTCTGCCTTCCAGGGCTAGAATGACAGGCTGGTTGCACACCTGTCCTGGCATTTTTTTTTTTTTTAATGCAGGGATCCGAATTCAGACCTTTTTGGTTGCCAGGCAAAAGGCTTTACACTGAGCCATCTCCCCAGCTTGAGAATGGAGCTTTAAAATTCACAGGCCAGGACTTCAGAACTCAAGCTTTATTCATACTTAAAAACTCCCTACACGTGGAAGGTGAAACTTCAGTAGATTTGTAAGCACTCAAGAGCCGCAAAGCCAACAGTCAGAGGCCCCACGGAAGCCTGAGAGCAGTTTGGACTATTGCAGGTTTTCATTTGCAAAATCTATTGTGCTTTCAGGACACTACTTCTTGTGTGAGCTGCTAGAGGGCGCCACTCCCCCAGGGATAGAATGAATCTTCCTGCAGGCCCTCTTCCATATGGGAACCTTTCAGCTGTTCTCCAGTGATTTGCAATGTACTAATTTATCCTGTGTACCAGCAACATCCCAGCTTGTAGATGTAATTCACAACTGCAACTAATTCAGTGACTCTTGGTAATGTGTCAAGGTCATCTAAAGTGGTCAATAGGGCATTTGAAAGAAGGAAAATTGTTAGAGTTAGTGATATTTCTTCAGGGAAGGAGGGAGGGAGGAAGAGAAGAAGAAGGAGAGAGGGAGTGAGGGAGGAAGGGAGGGAGGGAGAAGAAGAAGAAGAAGAAGAAGAAGAAGAAGAAGAAGAAGAAGAAGAAGAAGAAGAAGAAGAAGAAGAAGAAGAAGAGAGGAGAGAGACTTCTTTTTTTAAAAATTTTTTAAATTTTTATTTAATTGTGCATGTGTGCATCTGCACACATGTGTATATGTATGTGTGTGCGTGGTGTGTGTGTGTGTGTGTGTGTGTGTGTGTGTGTGTGTGTGTGTGTGTGTGTGTAGAACCACTGGCAAATTCAGGAACCACTATGGACACCTCCACCTCCTCCTTGTTTTATTCTGCCCCAGGACTCACAGTCTCTGCCCTACCAGGACCAGAAACACAGGCCGCCCCTGCTTCCACCCTGCGTCTATACATGGGGTCTAGAATCTGAACTCAGGACCTTCGGCCTGCAATAACCCCTGAGCCACCTCTCCAGCCCGAGAGACAAATTCTTAACTACACACACAGAGACACTTCCATGGGAAATCCATGTGAGACTTTTATGTACGAACACAGGGGAAAGGATAATCATGCCTGACTGTGTTAGGGCAGTAGGCCTATAGAAACATCACTGTGAATGCTGCCAGTTGGTGGGGACTACTAAGTCTGGAGCTTATGACAGCTCAGAACTACCTTTAACTTTCACCTCCTCATCCTACAATAGTAGCCTTAGAATAACTCTTTCACCACTGAGAAGAGTTATCAGATCACAAACCTCCAAACGTCTCCTGGTTTACCAGATGGCTTTTAGAAGCTAACTATGGGAGGGCGGTGTGGTGGGGATGGGGGTGAGAAGTATTTCTTCTTTCAGGCTTTACCTTCTGACCTCCCTGAGCAGAAATGATGATCACATAAGGATACACTCAACCCAGCTCTGAAGGAGATGGTATCCTTCCTTCCACATCAGCATGGTACAGTCCTTGTCATGTTTCTCACTCTCATATTCTGTTTGTTTGGCTTTGGATTGATTGGCTCATGCCCCCTTTCCCAAGACTCTACCAACCATTCTTCCATAGCTTTGCTTAGACTTAATTGGATTCTCCTCCTAAGTGAGAGTTAATACAAAACAGAAAACATAGCATTCACAGTCACAAAGTTGTTTGTGTGATTAAGTCAAAGTATACTTGTGCTATACAAAAAGCACTTAATGTAATATTTTGTTCTAAAGTCAGTCTTATGCCTCCTCCTGTTCTACTTCTAAAACTGTAGTTACTGCCACTTCAGAATCATGGGCCCCCAAACCTTAGAATCAAAGAAGTGCATCTTTGCTTAAAAAAAGAAATGCCTTACTTAGAAATAATTTTGGATTCACCGAGAGCTATAAGAACAACACAGGGAGATCCTTCACCTCTTTCTGCCAGTTTCCCCCATTGTTTCCATCATGTACAAATAAAGCAGAATTCCAAGTAGAGTATGAATTCTTTTAGCATGTCTTCATATGTTTATATGTCAATCACATATGTAGATCTGAATATATGGTAGTGGGTGAAGGCGTAGAACTTGCTACAAAAATCTTTGTCCTGTTCCATAGTCACTGTCCTCTTGCCTTCCCCATTCCCAGAAAACAGTAATCTCTTCATTTATATGGGGTTTCTCTTCTTGAGGATACTTCATATGTGTAGGAAATCATAAGGCATATAACCGCTGGGGATTTTTTTCAAAGAACCTGATGCTCTTGAGAGACACCTAGGTTGCTGTGTATATCAACAGCTTCTCTTTATTGTTGAACACGGTGTTCTAATGTGGGTAAAAAAAAAAGCAACTTTAGCAGAGACATTGGGAGCTTTGTAGTAACTGCCAAACACTCTGAGAACAGAGACACCCTTTCAAGATCTCTCAGTGCATTCTTTGCCAACAAGAGCAGTGTCAGGAACAGCCTTTTTCCTTTTTCTGAAAGGTTTGAAAAGCCAAAGATTAATTATGTAAATATAGTTAAATCTCTTCCTTATTCCAAGGCAAACATTTTAAAGCTACTTTAGAACATCATCGCTTATACAATAATTAGCACAGCACTTAAAATTCGTTCCTAGGTAATGCTTCGCTAGGTTTTTTCAACAGCCAAACTGTTAAGCCTCTTTGACCCAACCCCTCTCTAGAGAGATAACAAGACAGCATGCATATTTTTATATTCTGCAATTGCATTGACCTTCCTACATCAATCCAAATCAATGATAATTCATAACACTTGGTACAATGTCCTAAGCTATTACACAATGTCCTTGGTTAGGCAAGAAGTATATATTACTGCAATATCATATATGATAATGGGTAACTTCATTTTGTGTCAGAAAATGTTGGATGAAAGAACACAAGAGAGACCCAAGCATCTAAGAGTAAGAATCACAAAAATCCAGTGGCCAAGGAATGGTAGATCCTGTTCTTCATTCTTAGATAAGACTTTTTGCTCTTTTCTTTCCAGACTGGCCTCCAATTTAGTTGTGGATGACCTTGAACTTTTGCTTTACTTGCCTTCAAATTCCCAGTGTTGGGATTACAGGCACACTTCACCACATGCAGTTCATGGGATGCTGGGGATTGAACCCAGGGTTTTGGCAAGCCAGGCAAGGGCTCTAATCAATGAGTTATAGTACTTCACATAAAGTAAACATGGAATGAGTATTAAATGGAGGAATGCATGTTACAAGAGGGAACTCAGAATCTGGAACAACAATATGAGATCTCTTTCTTCGTGGCTTTTAGGACTGCAAATGGCTTCTTGGGTGGTATAATATCCAGTGCCTCAGTCAACCAATGACAACATAAAGGAACTTGGTTTGTGGCAATTGCTAATTTTTGTGGTATGCATGCTCCTTGCTGATGTCAAGTTACTAGTACGAAGTCACCGACTGCAGAACTGAGAAGGATTACACAGAACCAGTTCCTGCCAGCATGAGCCAGCTCAGGCATGTCACTGCTTTTGTCCTCTATCCCCAAAACATGCATTTAGAGGATGGAAATGGGGCACACGGACCTTGGGGCATCAGCTTTCTTTGCAGAAGTGCCGTGTTTTCTCTTTTTATTTCCAGATACTTGCAAAAGTAGAAAAGAGCTAACAAGGCAAGAACTTCAGCTCTTTCCGTCAGTCAGTTCAGTTGATTATTCAAATTTATTTCCTAGACTTTGTGAATTGAGGTATCCCAGTGAGTTTACAGGCTTCAGTTACCATGAGCGCAGCCAGCCATGCATGATGCTGTGTGTATGTAACGCGGCAGTGTCTGCTCTCTTGGTTGTAAGGTTCCTTCAAAAATTCACCAGGCACATTTTGCCCTTGTGCCATTTTCTTTTATTTCTGCATTTAAAAAGAATGTGCTAGGATCCACATACCTTACTCTAAAAAACCAATTTTCTTTAGGATCCCGTATAAGACAGGGCTTCTCAGGTTGGAAAAAAAAGTAAAAGCAGCTTGGATAGGGTTAGTATAAACACTGTATTTTGGGTGAGAACTACTTCGCGGGACTGGTCACGCTTTTACCAAGCTCAGATTTATGTTGCCCTCTTGAGCAGTGACACAGTGTGACGGAGGAGAAACTGGACACAGGGTGGCTGTACCAGTAGAACAGCAGCGGGTCCACTGTAAGAGAGAGACGGCCATCTGCCTCGATGACTTCAGATGACCAGTGTGACATCTAGATCACAGAAACCACCTTGCTGGCAGCTTGATTTAAATGACCCTGACCATTACCTGGAAGTGTCTCTTGAAGTTCCACACTCTTCACTTTCACTTCCCTGCATGGGAATTTCTTTCTTTCTTTCTTTCTTTCTTTCTTTCTTTCTTTCTTTCTTTCTTTCTTTCTTTCTTTCTTTCTTTCTTTCTTTCTTTCCTTTCTCTCTCTCTCTCTCTCTTTCTTTCTTTCTTTTCCTAGTTTTACATGCATATTGAGTACTTATTCCTGCTTCTCTCCATCCCACCCCTTTCCCATTCCCCTCCCTTATCTTCATCAATTCATCCCACTCACTCCCACCGTCCTGCCTGTCTGCTTCTATGGATCTCAGGGTTCCTTCTTGCTTGTCTACTCTTGTGGGGGTTCAGGCTGGGAATTTTGCAATGTAAAAGTTCTGCCATTGAGCATGCGTCATCTGAAACAGAAGCGCTGGCCTTCCCAGCAAAAGTAACACATCCTCAGATGTGACCTCGGAGCTGAAATCAGACTCTGAACTTTAACATCATCCCCAGGTAATTCAGATGTACATGAAAGTATAACCAGTCTCACTAAATCTCCTGCTTTTCATTGTACTAAGAAGTACACACATAAAATTTACCATCTTAGCTACTTTGAAAGCATACATTACTGTCAACTACATGCAATGTCGTGCAATAGATCTCTAGTACTTTTTCATTTTGG
The DNA here is from genome assembly GCA_023101885.1 of Typhlomys cinereus. Taxonomy (NCBI): domain Eukaryota; kingdom Metazoa; phylum Chordata; class Mammalia; order Rodentia; family Platacanthomyidae; genus Typhlomys; species Typhlomys cinereus. Next base: position 457,134 of record JALPQD010000183.1, on the reverse strand, counting down.
GAGTCGAAACTTTACACCCATGGATTGACCTTGCCTCATTTTCCCATCCTAGGCCCATTTCCAGATCTACTCTCTGCCACAGTGAGTTTGATGTTTCTCGGTACTTTCATGTGTGTGGTCATGCCTCACTGCCTCTATGGATTTGTCTTATGCCACTTAACACGTCTTCAAGATTCATCCTTGGAATTCACAGAAGTATGTTGTTCTCTTGAAGTCCGAGTAAAGCTCCATCGCATGTATGTGACACACGATAACTACTGACCCATTCCTGGACATTGACGGCACTTCCATTGTGTGGCAATTAAGAATGAGCATGTGGTAAAGCTGACTCTGCAAGTACTGTTTGGGATGCTGTTTTTAATTATTTTGGGTATACACCAAGAGAAAAGATTGCTGGGTTATATGGAAATTCTATTTTTAACTATCATAGGGGCTACCGTGGTATTTTCTACAACCTCCTGTCCTTTTTATCCCCACAACAATGCACGTGGACCCCAATTTATTCAATCTAATCCTCCCCTAACTGAGAAATTTCTGGAAGATTTCAAGGATTCTGGTTTCTCCAAACTAGCATGTGCTAGTCTTTCTCCCTTTCTCTTTTCCCTTCCCATCTTACAGAATATAGGATAACGCCTCATCATGATTATGACATGTGAATTTTTCAGTAATTGTTTATTCAGCTTTACCAACATATCTATTCAAGCCTGTTGTCTATTTTTAATCAACCTATTTCTTATCATGGAGCTATAGGAACTCTCTCCCTGAGCACTAGTCCTTATCAGACATACAAATATGTTCTTCCATCCTGCAAGCTGCGTCCTTGCAGTGTGGGTCTCCTTACTTGCAGTCAGGATTTTGTTTGATGTATCCCTGTTTAACTATTTTTGCGAGCCTGTATTTTTGTTGTTATATCTAAGAAAATGGTACACAAATCCAGCATCGTTCAGCTATGTTTTCCTCTAGGGGTTTATAGTTTTACGTTGTGTCTTTAGGTCTTTCACTAATTTTGCACCAATGTGTTATAAAACATGTGGATATTTGGTTTCTACAGCACCATTTGTTAAAAGCTTTGTCTATGTGCCAATGGCATGTATGTGACTATGTGTTTGTGTTTGTGATGTACATGTATGTGAATGCATGCAGGTAAATATGCAAATATGTGTGCATGTGCAATTGGAGATCAAAGGTCAATGTCATGTGTCTTCCTTAGCCATTCTCTGTCTTGTCTTTTTGATACAGTGCTCCCCTTGAACCCAGCACTCACCCATTGGCTAGACTGGCTGGGGAATCTTCCTGTCTCAGTTGCCCCTACTTGTGGTAGCGTGATAGAAATGCATAAGCATAAGCACACACATCAACTGTGCGGAGGATCTGAATTCAGGTCCCTGTGTCTGTGTAGCAGGAATTATACCAGTGAGTCATCTTCCCAGCCTGCCAGTGTATTATTTTGGCACTCTTGCTGAAGATCATCTGGCCATTTGCTCCATGATGTATTTACAGGCTTTTAATTCTGTCATGTTGGTCGACAGAACTGCATGCCAGGAGCAGACTGTATTGATGCTTTATGTTTTGTAATCAGGAAATGCAAGCCTTCCAACCTTGTTCTTTTTCAAGATAGTGTTGGCTGTTAATGGGCCCCTTGAGATTCTGTATGATTTTTCCTTACAAAACACTTTGCATTGGGTTTCCGTATGACTGCACAGCATTTGTAGATTGCTCTGGGCAGAATGGAGATCTGAAAACACTGAGCTTTCCAATCCACAAATAAAGAATGTCTCTATCTAAATCTTCTCTGGCTTCTTTTATCAACATTATGTACTTTGTAGTGCACAAATCCCAACCACCTTCATTAACTTTATTCCCACATTTCATTATTTTCTTCATTTCTTTCCTGTACTGCTCACTGTTAGTGTACAGAAATGCTACATATTTTTGGTGTGCTTTGATTTTGCTATGTAGCTTTCCTGAAATGATTTATTAGTTTTAACAGGATTCTTTTTCTTTGGTAGCTATTTTAGAGTTTTCTCTTTGGGAGATCAGATTGTCCTGAGAGATATTTTAAATTTTTTTCTTTTCCAATTTGCAGGATTTTTATTGCCCCCTCCCCCATCCGTAACAATTCCTCTTTGTTCCTGTGAAAGAACACTTAGACTCAAGCAACTTAAAGGAAAAAGGGAGATTTATTTGGCTTATGTTTCCACAGGGGAGATACAGTCCATTGTAGTGGGAAAAGCATGACTGGCTGGCAGCTGAAGGATGCTTAGGTCACTGCAGATATCATGGAGGCTGAAAGAGACAGAGTCAACTGCAAACTGCAAGAGCAGACTAACTGAAACAGGGTGGAGCTAGCCAAACTCAATACCCATTCCTATGACTGCCTTCCTCCAGCAAGGCTCTGTTTCCTAAACTTGCCACAACTTCCCCCAACATCAACTAAGGATTCGACACACGAACCTGTGAGTTGGTGAGGACAGATCATATTCAAATTGTGACACAATCCAGTTTCTCTATTTTGACTTTCAATATGCTCTAAATAATACTGGCAAGAGTAGGCATACTTCCTTGTCCTCATTTTTAGAAGAAGAGCTTTCAATTCTTCATCAGTGAGTCTCACCTAACTAGATACTTTTCATATGCTGGGACATTTTTCTTTCTGGCCTTTAGTCACTGTGGGTTCTTCTTACTAGTCATAAAATGGGGCTAATTTTTGCCAAATGCTTTCATCAACTGTGATGATCACTTGCTTTTTTTCTCTCAATTCTGTTAATGACAATGGAGGGAATTTCACATACCAAATTCCAGGTGTACGTGCCACTTTCTTATGGCACGTAATACTTCGTGCTGTTGAGTTCAGCTGGCAAGCGTTGTGTGAAGGGTGCTTGTGAAATCACTATTTCACAGGAGTACTGGTATGTGATTCTCTTTTTTTGTCTTGGTATCAGGAACATGCTAAGCTCACAGAATGATGTTAGATGTGTTCTCTTCCTTACATTCTATGGAAGGATTTGAGGAGCACTGAGGTAATTTCTTTTTTGAATACTTGAGCGAATTCTTCAGAGAGGCCTCTGGATCTGGATTTTTTCCCCCCTAGGAGGCATTAATGATGACTTTGCCCTCCTCCCTAGTTTGCATCTGTGGAGATTTCCTAGCTTTTGCTGACTCTGTCTGGCTAAGTCGTGTGACTGCAGCATCTTATCAGCTTCTCCCAAGATATTCCATGTTCCAGTGTGTTCCTGGCTATCATCCTTTCTTTCTCTGTGTTAGCATTTACAATATCATTTACAATTTACAAAATTTTTTATTTTATTTGAGTCTTTAATCTTTCTCTTAGTATAGATGAGGATTTGTTAATTTTGTTTGTATTTGCCAAATTCCAACTCTTGGTTTTGCTAACTTTTCCCTCCAACTTTCCTTTTCATTTACTTTTGTCCTAATATTTATTGTTTCTTTGCTTTGATTCATTTTTTGGCTGAGTTCCTTCTTTTTTTCTACTTACCTAGGTGCAAACCCAGGTTGCTGATCTGGGAACTTCTTTTATAATGGGATCATTTATCATTATTAACTTACTACTTAGTTCAACTTGTGCTGCATTCAGAAGGCTTACCCTGCTGTGTTTTCTTTCATATGTCTCCAGAAATTTTCCAAATTTCCTCACCATCTCTTCCTCATCTACTGATTATTAGAGAATGAGCTGTTCAGTGTTCACGTATTTGCAGAGTTTCCTATTCTTACTCTAGTGGTGATTGTTGCTTTCCTTCCAGTGGGGTGAGAGATGATGCTGGACATATTTCCAATCTTTCTTAAGTCTGTAAAGACTCGCTTACACTTGTATGGTCTTACAGAATGTTCCAGCCATGCCTACAAAGAATGTATAATTTACTCTTGTTGAAAGGAGTGATTAGCATGAGTCATTATGTCCAACTAGTCTACCATACTTTGAGTTCTCTGTTTTGCTAAATTTATTATTATTATATTTTTCTGATACTGAACAAAAAGGAGTTTATTTGGTCTGGTGGCCAAGACAGCTATAGTGTAGCCTTAAGGGGGTGAGTATTAGAACAGATAAGAGAGGATAGGGAGAGAGCTGCCACAATGGCATGACAAGTAGGGAGAGGGGAGAGTAATAATGTTATTATTACTATCAGTAAGTAGCAATGTGTGCAGTGACGTGCATGTGGAGGTCAGAGAACAACTTTGTGGAGTTGGTTCTAGCCTTCCACTTTTCTGTAGATTCCTGGTATTGGATACAGGCCATCAGGCTTGCGTGACAAGAGCCTTTACCTGCAGACCTGGCCTTGTTTTCTCACTGATCCTTTCTACTGTTTCTTTCCATAACTTACAGTGGTATGTAGAAATGTGTGCCTATTATTTCTACCTTCATGTCTTCCAGTTTTTTGCTTTATGAACTGAGGATTCCTAATGTTTACATACACATAAATGCACATGTACTCATCCTGCCATAATGAACTGACCTTTCTACCATGTATGAGGTATTTTTTGTTTCCTTGAGAGTTTTTGCCTTGAAGTCTGTCTTGTCTGATAGGCACAGCTGCCCTGAATCTTTATGTGCCATTTGCTGGCGGGAACTTCTTTTGTTCTTTAACTTTCAGCATATGTGCATCCTCATATTTGATGTCATACATAGCAGGGAGTGCGGATCTTTTCTGAACAAAATCCATTCAGCCGATTTGTCTTTTAATTGATCATTCAACCTATTTTACATTTGAAACAGTTACTGATAGTGAATTAATTACAAGGAACACTTGTTCCTGTATGCCTTGTATCCTTTGTGCTCTTCCTTTGCTTTCTTTCACATTCTTTTGTGTTTCTTTCTCTTTTTAGTGACATATGTATGTATATATATATATAATTATTTTCTCATATATATGAGAAAAAATAAAAAACATGTATATGAGGAAACACATATGGATACACGTGGATTTTAGGAAATGGATAAAATCCATATATATACATTTCTAAAAATCCATACACAAATATTTGTGGTTAGCATTGCAATTATGAAGCATATCTTAAAATTTTAATAATTTTGTTTCAAATTTACAAATTAAGCTCTACCTTATGTGCAAGTTCTACTCCTTATATTCTGCTACTCCCCCTCATGTTGTTGATGAAAATTATCTTTTTTTTTCAAAATATACACCCTTTAACATAGATTTACTTATTATTACATTTACACCTTGGTCTTTTTTGAAAGGATTTGTTGAGAGGGCTCAGTGAGTGTCATGATTTGGCATGTGTCCCACACAAACTCATGTGTTTGGGAAGGTCATAGCACCTTTAGAAGGTGGAGCCTTAAGGGAGGAAGGCAGTCACTGGGGGTAGGCCTTGAGGTGGATTAGCCCCACCCTATTTCCGGGAGAGGCTTGCTCTTGCAGTGGGCAGTTTAGCAACTCTCAGCCTTCTGGATGGATGTGACCTAGCCCTTCTGCAGCTTCTGCCATAAAGGACTATTCTCCCTTCTCGAACTGTAAGCTGAATAAATCTCTTTCTCCCTTAAGTTGCTTGACTTTGGGTATTCTATCACAATAACAGGGAAGAATAATTACTATAGTGAGTAAAGGGTGATATCTAGGACTCACACAGAAGAAAGAACCGATTCCCACGAGTTGTCCTTTGACCTCTATATTTGCACTGTGGCACATGCATACACACCCACACACACACACAGACACACACCAGATGCATATACAGACATGATAAATATAAAAGTGGATTTTGTACTTATATGTACCACATATGAAGACTCTACACTCATTTCTGTTTCCCCTTTCATAAGAGTTCCAGTAACATTGTCTTCTGCTTTTGTCGCCTTGCATTTTCGCTGGAAGGAGTGCCTTTAATATTTACTGCGGAGCAGGTCTTACGATGATAAACTACCTTTGATTTTGTTTATCTGGGAAAAAAATTCTTAATTTCTTTTTCATGCTCCAAAAAAAGCTTTTCCAGATATGATATTTCTGGTTGGCAAGGGTGTGTGTGTGTGTGTGTGTGTGTGTGTGTGTGTGTGTGTGTGTGGTATGGGCACAAAGTGCCACGACGTGTGTGTAGAGTCAGACAACAATATTGCATGTCTGTCCTCACCTTCCTCCTTGCTTGAGACACAGTCTCTTGGTTACTCCTCTGCCTACTCCAGACTCACTGGTCCCTGAGTTTCTGTGAATTGTGCCTCTGTCTCTGCCTTTCATCTTTCCAGGAAAGCATAGGATGTGCGACAGTGCCTGGTCTTCTTGTGGGCTCTACGGATTTGATCTCAGGTCCTCATGTTTGTACATCAATCACTTTAATCACTGAGCCATCTGCCTGGTCCCTGTATTCTGAACATACCAGACTATCCCATTGGGGCCTGCACTGTTGGCTGAAAGTCCTGCTAACATTCTCCCAGATTCTCCCTTGCATGTTAGATGTCTTCAACTGTCTTCAACATTCTTTTTTCATTTCATGTTTTTTTTCCTTTACATGTATTGGGAATTTTCTTCATGCTCAAAGCCATGAGGTTGCACAGGGGGTTAAAGCCTTTGCTCTTAAGCAAAGGACCTGTGCTTTGATTACCGCCTCCATGCCCCCAGATTGCAAATAAAAATGTAAGGCAGATAAGGTGGTGGCCTGCAACTCACATCTTGGAAGGCAGAGGCTGGGAAATCCCAGAGGAAAGCAATAAGGAGATAGAACAATCCAGGATGATTCAAGTGTCACTCTTGGGCCTCCACAGGCACATACACTCAAGTGGCCTCTTGTAAACACCTCTGCACCTACATGTACACATGCACACAGAAGAAAAATCAGGTTGCTCTCTTAATTTTTACAGTCTGGTTCCTTTCTCAGTAACTAGCCCAATTAGAGATGCTAGATACTTTAGTCTTTGGGAGGATGAGTCTTCTTTGGGCTTTTATTAGCAATTTCCTTAAGAGGTTTTTCAGTCTCTACTCAGTAGCTCCCCCTGGTGTCTCTGTGAATGTTTTGTTCTCCTCATTGCCATAAACAAAGTGTGTCACTAGAGCGCCCCCTAGTGTATGTTTGATCAACTCAAGGTGGCGGGAGTCTTCATGCCCAGTAGACCTCACACAGGATGTCTAGATCTAACTAAGGAAGATGGAAATCCTCCCTTTGGCAGCTTATACTCATTCCTGCCCAAATCATAAAGCATCACAATACAGAATGCACCTTCTACCCCTCCCAGGGCTGCAAGGGAGGGAAGGTCAGAAATTGGGTATGCTTTTCCTGATGATATCATGCTACATTGAGGTGAGGGGTTGGGTGGGGTCCCAGGGCAGGGGAACTATAAATGTCTGTGTATTGACCCCACTAAGTCCAGCATCTGCTAAAGGCATCAAGATGTTTGGAGGCAAGGGATTGGCAGGCACAGCAGTGTTCCTATACCTAAGGGGAACACAGGAAAGGGTTCAGGGAAATGCCACTGGGTCCTTGTACGTCATCGGAGAGGAGGGCCCAGAGGAAAATCAGGCATGCACAAGAAAGGACTCTCTGGGAATTGGGGCGGGAGGCACTGGGGGATGGGAAGGGAGGGGGCTGGGGAGGAGGAGCAAGGGGTACGGGGGGGAGGAGGAGGAGCAAGGGGTACGGGGGGAGGAGGAGGGAGGGAGGGAACTGGTGTACCCATTAAGTTTGTATGAGCTGAAATAATAATAAAAAATGTATAAAAAATGTCTGTGTAGTGTTTGGAAGTGCGTGGCTTCACTGTCGACCGCAGTGCAGAAGATTGTCCACTGGCTCTGGAAACCTATCAGAGGCGCTGACTGGCTTGTGGAATCTGTTTCCAAAGGGGGAAAAGGGAGTTGCTGCTCTTTTACATTGCTCTGGTCACTTCCCACTACTACGACTTCGTAAATGTCAGTTCTAACTTGCCCTAAACTGGGCTACCAACATGTAATAATTTGCTACCAGAAGGAGGCAGAGGAGAGAGAAATCACCTCATTTCCGTTCATTTACTCACTAAAGAGACTTCAGAGACATAGAATAATAAATACATTTAAAATATCACTGATGTCTAGCTGAAGAATCGAAGAAAACAATGTCATTTGAAGAGTACAAGAGAACCAAAGTAGCTCTGATGCCTGAATACCAAAGTGAATAGGGCCACATGAAAAACAGAGATAAATGGAAAAGAATGTATTTCTTACTGGCTGATAAAAAGACTTTGACTCACAGTAGTGTTCCTATGCTTAAGGGGAACATGAGAAAGGGTTCAGGGAAATGCCACTGGGTCCTTGTACGTCATCAGAGAGGAGGACCCAGAGGAGAGTTAGGCAAACACAATAAAGGACTCTCTGGGAATTGGGGGGGAGGCACTGGCAGATGTGGGGGAGGGGGAGCAGGGGATTTGGGGGGAGGAGGAGGGAGGAAGGGAACTGGTCTACCTATTAAGTTTGTATGAGCGGTAATAATAAAAAATGTATAAAAAAAGCAAAAAAAAAAGACTGGCTCTGTGATAAAAGATCCATACTTTTCTCTTTTTAAGAACAATTTCTACATATCAAAAGGATATTATCAATATTTATTTACTCTGTGTGTGTGTGTGTGTGTGTGTGTGTGTATGTGTCAGAGGACACTGTGTGTCCCTGTGGAGGACCAAGAGTGACTTCAGGAGTCATCTGGATTGCTTTTACCTTCTTCTTGCTTCACTCTGGGATTTCCCAGGCTCTACCCACCAGGGCCAGAAGTGCTGGCAGCCACCATCTTTTTTTTTAAACATGGAACCTGGGATGGGAACTCTGGACCTTCTGCTTGTAGAGGCAGAGTGTTAACTCCTGAGCCATCTCTCCAGCCCTTACAAGAATATTTTTGAAACCTCTCAATGCAAAATACTAGAATTCCAAGGCTGATCAAGCTTCATCACAACTTTCTTGAAGCCACAGAGATTTTTGTTATTGGACAGTTTATGGATGTACCTCGAGATAGAGCTGCATTCTTCAGCTGTGTTTGGAATGAGAACTCATGGCCCTTGAACAAAGAAATTAGCATGCCTTTTATCACTGCCTTGAATAAGCTTTAAGCAACCAGAGTCACACCATGTAACAGCTGAATTGCATGTCTTGTCATGATTCCAACCACTGTCTTGGTGAATACTATTCATGGCTGCTACCTCTGATGCCTGATACTTCTGTTAGACGGGTGACTTCTGATTCAGAGCTCTCATCTTAACCAGAAGACTCACTTGGTTAAATATGCTCAGATTTAAAAACCAAAGAACTTTCTGCCCGGACTGGAGCAGGGCAGACTCCCTGCTCCTCAGGAGTGACCTTCCATACCAATCAAGATGCAGTCAAGGGTGGTACAAGAAAAGCAAAACTGAGAACAACAACCATAATTCTGAATACCAAAGACCCTACATTCATCACCTGGAACCACGCCAGCCAAATCTCTCCCCATCTTAAAACTCAGGGAACCTTGTGGAAGAGGGGGCGGCAAGATTGTAAGAGTCTAAAGATGGGGAGGACCAACAATATGCAAGATACTCCATGCAAGTTAGGACTGCAGTTGTCATAATTGGACTTTGCCTGACCTGCACAATGGCTGACATGTCAACAACCCCCAAAGTCTAGCATGGATCACAGGGGAGAAGGCTCCAGGCAGTAGGATAAGGAATTAACAGTCATAATAGAGTTCCCATACTAACAGGGAGCTCAAGAAAGGGCTCCAGGCTATGTCACTGAGTCCTTACCCTTCACTAAGGTGGAGGACTCAGAGGGAGGTTTGGCATTCACACAAAAGGATGCTCCAGGGGGTGGGCGAGTGGAAAGGGGAGGCACTGGGAGAGGGGGAGAGGGGTGAAAGGAAGGAGAAAAGGGGAGAGTACAAGGGGGAATGGGGAGCGGGGGAGGAAGGGAGAGGACTGGGGTACCTACTGAGCTTCTATGATTGAGAAAATAAAATGTGGGGAAAACAAACAAACAAAAGAAAGGTTCCAGGTAGAGTAGAAAGTGACATCTAAGACTGGCAATATCAACCTCACCTAGAAATAACAAGTTCACATGTCTCCACTCAGAATTACTATATAGAAATTCTGATAGGAGAGTTCAGTAGTTGATGCTGTAAGATGTCAGCTCTGTGATTTTAGTTCATGGTAAAGTTTGAGAAGTGATACTGTAGGGAAACTCCGTGGTGTCTGAATCTGGTCACTTACAGCAGACATCCTGATTTCATGCCGCACAGATCAAATGGAGTACAGCATCGAGATACTAGCAGCCTGCTCCAGACCACTGTAATCTGCAGTAAAATTTTATAACCGCAGATCACATACTTTTGATGTTGGGGAGGACTATAATTTTTCAATTTGGATAGTAGTTACCAACACCAAAAACCTCCTTATGTTTTTGGAAGCACTTTTGAGTTAACCGAAGGGGTTCATATGTGGCCCTTAAGTCTTCACAACAAAGAGGGGGTAACAACCATCTTCTTTCCACTGATAAATGTAGACTCAGTAACTTAGTAACTAAATTTTGTTTTAAAAATTTACTATTTATTTCTACCCATTCAGTGAAAACTAAAACACTCTGATACATATTCTAGTATCCTTAACAGGAAAAAGTCGTAAAATATCACATATATACATTGGAGAGATACTAAGCACATATTATCCAAATTTAAAAAGTTGCAAAAAATTATTATTTTAACATTACACTTGTATAAATACATACGTATACACATGTATATATGTATATGTGTGTATACATAGATATAAAATTTCTTAAAAAGTTATTCCATATAAAATCACTCATGAGTTTCTCAACTGAAACATTGAGACAGATTACAAAGTAATCAAATGTGCCAAAAAAGTAATTAAAAGCATTGGGAGTTTAGCTCCCAACTTCATATCTATGTATTATTTTAATGTCTTTTTTTCTTTAAATTTAAATTCCCAGATCCAGAAGGGCAGAGGATTGGGCCTCCCATCTGGGCTGAGTGATTCACAGTCATCTGTTCTTTATGGCTAAGCCAAGGGTCTGAATTCCCTGTTGCTAACTACACAAACCTGGAGGACCCACAAAGAGAGAGAACACCTGATATTTGTCTTTGTGAAACTGAGTTACCTCATTCAGCATAGCTTTTGTTTTAGCTCCACCCATCTATTTGTGAATTTCATGGTTCTTAATTGCTGAATAATATTCCGCTGTGTATATGGACCAGAATTCCATTACCCATTCATGAGTTGATGGGCATTCTGGTGGGCTCCATTTCCTTGTTATTGTGCACAGGACCACTGGTGTGCGTGCGTGCGTGTCTCTGTGTGTGTGTGTGTGTGTGTGTGCGTGCGTGCGTGCGTGCGTGCGTGCGTGTGTGTGTGTGTGTGTGTGTGTGTGTGTGTGTTTCTCCGTGTGAGTATGAGGTAGATTTGGTCTTTTGGGATTAGGCCCGGAAGTAGTAGTATAGTTGAATCAAACAGTAGCTGTGTTTTTAGTTTTTGAGGTGTCTCCATATTGACTTCCAGAGTCATTATACTAATTAGTTTACATTTGCACCAACAATAGAGGTGCCAACACTGAAAAGAAAACAAACAAACAAAAAGAAGCAACCAAAACCAAGGGCACTGACTATCTGAGATTGAGATGTGAGCATTTTCCTTACCTCTTCGTGACAGTGGAAGGGGCATTTCTGCCTGGAGAGTGACATTTGGCTAAGAAAGGCATTTGTCCTCTCATTAGATGCCGCTCACACTCGGCACATTTGATTATTTTGTAATCTGGCTCAACGAGGCAGTTGAGAAATCAGACTGAGATGCAGATGAGCACTCGCGAAAGTCCCTCTGAAATAACTTGTAGTTGAGCCTTAATGGTTTTCTAATTTGGGAGCCGATCATCTGGATAAACGCCAAATGAACTGGATAATTGCTGGAGCCTGCACCTCACTTTAATTGGACCATCGGTTACTTGATGCAGCTTGAGTTTCCTGCCTGGGTCAGATGTCCTCTACAGAGCAGGGCTGGAGAATCCCCATGTGACTCCACCAGTAGATGGGATTTCCTCAGGCACAGTGTTTCTAGACACTCAGATGGGCCCCAGAAGGAAGGCGACATCAATGGATGTTTACAAAGAGCCAGAGACCCTGGTGTGTCCCGACCACGAGGAGACTAGATAGAGTGATCACATGCTGCATATCTCATCAGGAGGCCCTGAAGATCCTAAATGCTATTCATGAAGAAATGATGAATAGGGGTATAGCGCACGGTACACAACACATGCTGTTGCATATAATGAGACATCAGCGGTACCCTTCATGACTGTGCAGTTCATGTGCTGGTCAGAAAAGAAAACCATTTCTTCAGTACAGAGGCAACTTCTGTGCTATGTAAGTCCTGGAAAGGTCAGGGCACATGAAAACTCTACTGGGCAATGGTTACTTGACCCCAAGGGCAGCTCACTGCAATGTACCCATCAGGACTACAGTAAAGGAATGGTGTGGCCCCTTGTAGGCAAGGGAAATGGAACCAAGTGACCAATAATTTGTGACCCATAGAGAACACTGCTGGCATTTTCATGAAGATTTCTTTCAGCGACCCCAGCTGCTGTGCATGTTGGGCATTAGCTACCTTTAGTTCCAACTGATTTGGTATGTTTCTTCCACCCCCACACCCCCATATCCTAGCATTTCCATCTTTGTCACCCATAGACCAGTGCAGGAGATGATATGACTGCTTAAATAAGTCCAGCCCCTTTGACTCATTCCAGTAAGAAGAGCTCTGTTTCAAGAATGCCCCTCTGCATTAGGCCTGGGGTGGACTCTGAATAAAGCCTTGTCTTGCTCAGGTCTTCCCATCCTGCTTTCTCTTTCAGATCTTTCCAGAAGAGCACTCCTTCAATCATTGTGACACTTTGTTACGGTTACGCATTTTTTGGCTTTTAAGAATTTCAAATCAGTTACTTCATCATTGTCCATATAGTCTAAACATGTTGCATTAAGTAGGATCAAGGAGGTGCACATACTAATAATGTGCAGTAGTGTTAACTTAGAAAGATTGCCTTCATTGATTAATTTATTTTCGTGTGCGTATCCGTGTGTGTCTCTTTCTATATGTGTCTGTGTGTATCAGTGGGCATGGTGTGTGCCTGTGGAGGCCCAAGCGTGGCTTCAGGAATCACCCTGGATTGCCTCTACATCCTATTTGCTTTGCTCTGGAGTTTCCCAGGCTCCCCTTTCAGGTCTGGAAGTACAGGCCGCCACCATTTGCTTGGTGCTTTTATGTGGGAGCTGGGATCAGAACTCAGGACCTTCTGCTTATGAGGCAAAGGTTTAATCCCTGAGCCATCTCTCCAGCCCCAAAATGTTATATTTTAACCAATAAAATACCAGCTGTTGACAACTATTATTACTTTTTAATTATTTATAGAAGATTGTCATTTGCTCATGATTATAAGAGCACCTTAACTTAGATTCCAATGCCCGCACCCCCATAAAGTGAAAGAGAGGGGTGGAACCAGGGCTGCCAGTCAAAAAATAGTGGGATGCTCTGAGGCTCCCCAAGTGAGCGTCACTCATGACATGAGTTAACAGCAAAAAGGTTGAAGAAAAGTTGCCCTGGGAAATAATAAATGTTCAGTCATAATTGGTCAATTACAAACAAGGACATTTCTATTTGAAATAGTTATAATCAGTCCGCCTATGACTCTGACCTCAAGGTAAAACTCTCTTTGTGCCATATGCCCACCTTGACTAGACCACTAAGTACTTAATCATTTAGCAGTTTCAATCCCTAAAAATAGACATACTACATATACATTAATATCTAGATGCACTTCAACAATGGACCATGGGAAGGCCTGTTAAATAAACATTGTTCAGTGATCTCTAATTCACAATTTTTAGGGCCATTAACCTACCTTTAAAGCAAATTGCCTCTAACATCCTGAGGGATTCTAAGATTAAATCAAGAACTCACAATCACATGATTTTTTTTTTCTTTCCTTATTGGAAAATATCTCATTTCAATTATATTTATTTATTTTTTCCAGTTTACCTCTCCATTCCAGATAATGTAGTAAGAAATAGGTCATTTGACTAGAAAGAGTCCAGCTCATTCTATAAAGAACACGGTATCTTTTGGCATGCAATCATGTGACAGCTGACTCAGGTTAAGTGTATGTTTATGTATTTTTTTTGTGGAGGGGGTATTCATGTGTGTGGGTGCATATGCATATGTGGTGTGAATGTAGGTGTGTGTGCATTTGTGTTGCGGTCAGGGAACAACTGTGAGTTGTCGTCCACCTTGTTGCTTGAGACTGGGTCTCTTATTGGTCTGGCTAGGTGGCCCATGAACTTTTGGAATCTGCCTGAGGTTGCTGCCTATATTCCGCGGCTGGGAATGTTTTACATGAGCTCTGGGACTTGACTCTATTTTTAAATAAATGTTCATTCCTTCCTTCCTTCATTCGGTTTGCATGTAGAGGACATATTTCTGGCTGCCTTTACTATAGTTAGTGTGAAGAAGTCAGAGAATAACTATGCGGAGTCCTATCTTTTCCTTCTACCTTTCTGTGAGTTCTGGGCATTGAATAAAGGCCATCCGACTCACATAGCTGGAGCACTGCTGAACTATCTTGCTGGGTCTTCAGAGCTTCATTCTGGTTAGCCAAGTGCTTTCCTGAAGGAATTACCATCCCATCTGATTTATGTCTTCTTAAAGAGCAAATCTTTTCTCTGTAGAATGGAGACTCTTGGGATTCGCCAACCAACATACAATTGTCCTTGTAATCACTTGAAACACAGTGCTAGCACTTGAGAGGAATTCAGAAGTCTGTATTTCAGAGTCTCTGAAATGGTTCATTGATGCTCCATTCTTATCTATCAAGTTCAAACTTTACTTACACATGTTTTAGGCACATGAATCCATAAGTATATATATTTAGTTAAACATTCAGGATTCTGTATCCTGCAACTACCTTGGATATATTGTGACTTCGAGCCTCACCTCAGGACATTTTACACTTTGTAGAATATTCTTGCTCTTCCTTTCTGCTTACGTTTTGCAAATCTCAGCTGTGCAAGCTCATTTGTTCAGGGCACTCTGTTAGCCACGCTCCCCTCCCTCATTCCCCACAGGTCTTGTTGTTTGGCTTGGGTAAATCCCTGAAAAGCCCTGATTGTTTATGCTAAGCATGGTTGGCCTCTGAATGGTTAATAACTTTTCAAACATCTACATCTTCACTCTGCTCTGATCGGAATACCTGAGTGATACTGCAAATCACAATCTGTCATCCTAATGCCACGATGATCTTTGGACAGCATGACAGTGAGGTTGGGACCCTCATGACTGAGGCCCCAGAAAGACTTCAGTCTCTCTTGCTATGGAAGGACACAGTGGAACAAGATGGCCTGTGACCCCAAAAGAGGCCCTCACCAATACATAAAATGAACCAGCCATGCCATCATCCTAACTTGAGATTTCTTGCTCCCCCAAACTGCTGTTTATAAAGACCTAGTTCATGATGGTTTTGTTAAATGTCTTCAGTGACTTAGGAGATGTAGCTTTATGTTTTTTGGGCAATTAAGAAAAAAAATTAAAATTCATTTAGAGTTAGAGAATGATTTGACATGAAAATACATATTTTAGTACAAAATTTGGAGCAGCAAGTCCCAGTGCAGAGGTCTTGAATTCTATCAAGGTTAAGGAAGGGATAGGACATAGGGATGGCTGGAGAAAGAGTAGTTAGTACATCATTTACCTATCCCCTATTCTCACATATATCTACCAGTTATCTGTCATTCATCCATCTGCCTATATTTCTATCATCTAGATTTTATCTAACTATCATCTATCCATCATAGATATGTCACTCATCTATTATGTCTGTCTGTCTATCTATCTGCCTGCCTATCTATCTGCCTGCCTATCTATCTGCCTGCCTATCCATCTGCCTGCCTATCTATCTATCTATCTATCTATCTATCTATCTATCTATCTATCTATCTATCTATCTATCTATCTATCTATCTATCCATCTATCCATCTACCTGTCTGTCTGTCTATCTATCTATCTATCTATCTATCTATCTATCTATCTATCTATCACCTATCCAAAATCATAAGAGTCTCCAGACTCATGAATTGCCAACACTTAGCTAGAGGGTTTGGGCACAACATGAGCCTTTCACTTAGATTGTGGTCTTTTACTTTCAGTTATTGTTCCAAATAGTGGCATTAAGTTGAGTGTCATTCAAAAGAAACTCTCTTTTGTAATGTGGTGACCTGTCCTTTGTTCTCTATTCTGAGGGCCAGTTCCAAACACCAAGAACCAGAGCAAATCTAGGCAAGGCAGAATCATGATGTTCCTCCTAAGAGAGGCTACAATGCTTGGGATTATTTTCCCAATATACCCAGAATAAAAGGACTATGTGTGATGAGTCCCCAAATGAGAAGGTGCCAACAGATCAGCTGGGGTTGGTGTTTATTCTTCGGTGATCACAGAAGCTCTCCAAAGCTTGCTGCAAGAGGTTGCAGCCTCATGCATGCTCATGAATCCTTGCCTTTGATGGGATGTTGGCAGAACTTTAAGAATTTGGCAAGAAAGGCAGCTATGGAAGCTTTGCCCAGTTTGGAAGATACTTTGAGAATATCTACATCTGATACTCTGAAATTATGGGACACATGCAAGTTGATGACCTTGAATTTTTTTTTGTAAATTCCCACAGATTCATCAACTTATTCCATTATTTACGTACTATCACTTTAATCTATGTTAGGAAGCAATCTCTCAACTCTTTCATTCAATAACATTCATTCAATGCTTACTGACTATGTACACAGAGAAGCTAAACATTACATTTAGTCCTGGGGATACAAGAGGAAGCAAAAGTGCACACAAAAGTTAAAGTACAGTGGGAGCAAAAGAATAAGCACATAAAAATAAAAAAGGATGGGGCTGGAGAGGTAGCTCAGGGGTTAAGCCTCTGCCTTGCAGGCGGAAGGTCCTGAGTTCTGATCCTAGACCCCACGTATAGACGCTGGGCAGAAGCAGGGGCGGCCTGCGTTTCTGGTCCTGGTAGGGCGGAGCCTGTGAATCCTGGGGCAGAGTAAACAAGGAGGAGGTGGAGGTGTCCATGGTGATTCCCGAATTCATCCGTGGTTCTACACACACACACACACACACACACACACACACACACACACACACATATACATACACACGCACATGCACAATTGAATAAAAAAAAGTTATAAAAATAAAAAAGGAATGATCGCATGAACATACATCCTCAGCGTCTGTTGTAAAGAAATCAGTAATGGGAGGAACTGACCCCAGAACAGAGCTTGTCATGATGTCCTGAAACAGTCATGAGAACCAGCCATGAGGAAGGGGAAGGAAGGGCTGAAGGATTGGGGGGCCGTCAGGGAGGCACAGCAGGAAGCAATAGTGGACTCCATCGGTCTGTGGGAAAACTGTACCCCCAAACTGAAGCACAAAGCAGACACTCAATAAACACTGGCTAGATAAAAGAATGAAGGAGTGTGTTTGTGAATGAAAGAGATCCATGACTTTTAGAACACAGGTCAACGAGTGGAGTCAATGACTAATCGAAGGCCGGCATCGAGGGCAGCACGTGGTGGGTACACAGAGCAGAGAGGGAGGCTCTGGGGGGCAGCTCATGAGGGGTGCACCATCAGTACCCTGCATAACCTCCCAAAAAAATCCAGACAGGGTTCTGTCCACCAGCAGTTCAAATAAGTCTCTTGCACCAAGTCTGTACTCACTGCCTCCAAGCACATCAGAATGATCGTAGCAGACTCCAACCTAGTTCAGAAACTTTGCTCAATTTAGAAGCACGGTCGATAGAGGAATAAAATGTGCTACCCACTGTAAGCTTCAGAGGAGACCGATTTAGAAAGCAGACTCCTCGTAGTGCTGGGAGGCAGAAGGAGCCCTTTCTGGAACAATTCCTTCAGCCAGAAGATTTCTTTACACTTTCTTTTGGATTGAACCTTGATGATTGGCAGATTACGTGCCACTTTCCTGAGTTAAAGAGTTATTTCTTTTTCTCTCCAATATAAAGACTCACCTATTACACTAAGCTCGGCACTGGAAAAGATAACTCCGTGTTTATTTTCTGCCACACACTGATACATGCCCGCATCTGAGAGATTCACGACCGTTATGTTGAGAGTTCCTTCATCGATGTGAAGTCTGTCCTGTGAGAGAACAAGACGGACACAAAAATAGTTACCTTTAACACCCAGGAACCTGCGGCAATTGTGCCACATGCTACATCAGCGGGGGCGTGGGGGGGTTGCAGAAAGGAAGAAAATAGAGTCATCACAGGAGTGAGTGACATAGTGTGATCTATTTCTCTGCCAGGTAAATTTGTGGCAGCTCGGATGCTGTCATGGTTTGAATGTAAGTTGTCCCTCACAGGCTCATGTCCTTATGTTCAAGAAGGTCACGGCAACTTTAGGTGGTGGTGCCTTGTTGGAGGAAGGCATATCACAAAGGGTGGGGCTTGAGGTTGGTAAGCTCCACCCCGTTTCCCACTAGCGATCTGTTCTTGCAGCCTCACTTTCTCTTGATGCCTGTGGGGACCTAAGCCTCGTCCAGCTTCTGCCAGCCAGTCATGCCTTTTCCACCATAATGGACTTTGATCTCCTCTGGAACCATAAACTAAATCAATCTCCCTTTTCTCCCTTTAAGTTGCTTGGGTTTGCATTTTGTCTCTCAGCAACAGAGAGGAGTAACTATGGCAGATGCTTAATGGAATGCCTGGTCCACCAGTTGGCAAAGGGAACATAAATTGTAGTATTCTCTCAAGTTCTTGCTGGTTTCATAAAGCCAATCAGACTCACGTGCCTTGTAAAGACAGGAGCTTGAAACTGGAAATGCTAGTTTTAATCTTACTGAGAAGTGGGTGTGAAGAGACAACCAAATTTATTATTTAGAGTTAGCTCACTTAAATTAGCATCAGGCAACACTCTGAGGGCTGATAGGAGTGTAATGTTCTCAAATGAGGCAGCGTATTTAATACCACTTGAGGTCTACCAAAAAGGTAGGTGTTAATATCTCAGTGTTCAGGCACCTAACTGCTGTCAATGGTGTGATTTATGCTCATGAGCTACTTCCTGGCAGCCAAGATGAAGGAAGCAAAAGTAAGTTTTGGCACTGGAGAACTTTCTCATTTGCCACCTTAAAGAAATCTAATTTGTGCATCAATTTCCATTAAGTATCACAAAGGATTTCTTCCCGTCCAAATAAAACACACACATACATCACATACACACACACACACACACACACACACACACACACACACACACAAAACCTCTCTGGCAAGCACAAAACTTTACAGTAGAAACCTTATTTTCTAAGGGTGGAGAGATGGTTCAGGAGTTAAGTCTCTGCAAGCAGAGGGACCTGAGTTTGGATTCCAGATAACATGCAAAAACACAGGGCAGAGGGCAGAAATGGTGGTGGTCTGCACTTCTAGTTTGGAAGGCGGGGCCTGGGAAACCCCTAAACCAAGTAAAAGAAAGTAGAACAATGCAGGAAGATTCCCAATGTTACCTACCCTTGGGTCTCCACAGACACACACACTCAAGAGCTCTCTTCTACACACACACACACACACACACACACACACACACACACACACACACAGAGGCTTTCTGAAGGACTGCTGTTTGTAACAGCTAAGGGAACACTTCATTGTGCCTTGATCCAGTCTAAGTATCCACGTCCCTTCACATCCCATAAGGAGACTGGAAGCACCAGGTGTCTGGGAACCTACAAAGTAGCCATTTGCTAGACGTTTAAAACAGAGGATGAAGATCATCAAGACCCCTTGAGAAGTGGTGGACAAGGCTGAGACAGGGTGCTCAGGAGCAAGAACACCTCCCCCCGCCCCCCGCGCTTCTTTTCCTGTTGCCCAGATTGGACACCTTTTCTTTCGTAAGTGCTTTATGTGGTAAAGAAATCT
Source organism: Typhlomys cinereus (assembly GCA_023101885.1). Classification (NCBI taxonomy): domain Eukaryota; kingdom Metazoa; phylum Chordata; class Mammalia; order Rodentia; family Platacanthomyidae; genus Typhlomys; species Typhlomys cinereus. The sequence continues at coordinate 437,202 of JALPQD010000183.1, read as the reverse complement.
GAGTGTTGAAAACTGGTTCTCATGTGAAGCCTGAGGGGCGATGGAAACAATCCCGGTTAACATTTGAAGTTTAGAAGGAAAACACAATAAGGAAAAATTAAACCAGACACAAGTGCCCCTCACTCTTAAGTACCTCCAGCCCGCCAATTCTCAGAGTCTCACGGAAGCTTGACAGATATTCCGGTGTCACAATGATACCTTTCCTGGGGTGTAGCTTCCTGCATATCTTAGGAGACTCACCTTTTACAGACCCTCTCTGTCACTTTCCCATTGCGCAGCTCCCAGTGTTAAGTCTGGGAAGTAAAAGATCTGGCTCAGTGGCTTCACTGAACCGGATTGGAGAACTGGATTCATGTGTAATGTCTATTTATCAACTGCACTCGTTTTTACTTCCTCTACTATTAATGGCATTCAGTTGCTTGTTATTTTGGAAACAACTCCCCATTTCCCTGTTCCCATAGCAACGGGGCCACATTACACATTATAGTCAGCACTAAGAAACAATTACTGTCAATTTACTTACCCGAGTTGACAGTGGTTCACCATTTTTTAGCCACCTGTATGTAGGTTTTGGCTTCCCATTGGCTCTACACTCCCAGAAGATGTTTTCTTCCATAGCTACCTGGATGTCATTTATTTTTTGAACCCAGTTTGGTTGAGCTGCAGTAGGTTAAATAGCAAAAAACAAAAAGACTTACATTTAGCATATACATAGTCTCCTTTTATCATAGACAATCAAAGGGTAAATTTGGCTTTTAATCAAATTCCTTTCTATGTGCTCAAACAAAAAACAGGGGTAGGAAGGGTTTCAAGGAGTAAGAACATTGCATCTGTGGCCCATGGCTTGATGGTCCTTAATCACTGAAGATAGAATGGATACGTTATCAAGACCTATAGATCAAAAAATCAAAGTTCCTGGGCTGGAGAGGTAGCTCAAGTGTTAAAGCCTTTATCTGGCAAGCAAAGGGACCCGAGTTTGGATCCCCAGATCCCATGTAAAAATGCCAGGTGACCTGCCATTTCTGACCCTGAAAGATGGAGTCTGAAAAGCCCCAGAGGAAAGCAACAAGGAGACAGAGTGATCCAGGATGCTTCCTGAAGTCATTCCCGGGTCTCCACAAAGCACACACATCCAAATACACTGGCGCGTGTGCATGCGCAGTGCGCACATGTTCCTCTCCCTGAGTACTTTTTGACCATCCCACCACAGAGGCTGGGCTCATGAACTGCCAGCTCCACTTCACAGACCGCTTTGAAGAAAGTTATCGTGGAAGTCAATTCATGCTAGTTGTGCCTGTGTGAAAGCAGAAAGTACAGCGTCCATGCTATTTACTTGGAGACTCTTGCCCTGGACACGTCTTGCCCTTTTATACTGGTCTGACAGTGGTTACCACCAAAAGAATCTCGGATAGAGAGTTGGCGTCTTGGGAGGATAGAAGTGCTCACTACCCAAGCTTGGGCCTTGAATGGCATTGCTGAACAAAGCAACCCAAGAGTTGCTTGTTTTTGGAAAGGTAACTAATGTCCAAGGACACTATCTTCTTATGTAAATCACTGTATGGTAGGATCATTTTCACATCCTGTTCCTAACTAAGGTGCTATATTCCCGAAGTTACCAAGACAAATTGTAGCTCCGTGTTCCTTACATGGACTGTTATTATTGCTTATTATTCGCTAATTCCATATTGAAAGAATGACAGCTATAACAACATGGTCCTAGATACTCAACATCCATTTATCGAGTGCTATTAGAGGATCAAGTGAGCCCATAGATGAACATAGGAATTCAAGCAGTGATTAATTCTCACAAGGCTTAACATTGCCCCTACCACTGCTGTCATACCCCATTTTAGATGCTCCCTCTGGAGTCATGTTTTATTGCTCCCAATCTCAATGGATGCAAAGACAAAAGTCCTTAAAATGTCTTAAGGAATATCCATTCCCGCCTAAAGCACTATGTTTTTCCTGACAGTGGTAAATGTATGAGGAAGAAGACCTTTGCTCAAAGTCATGTTAAAGATAACCTCCGCAGTCAGTTGAGAATGTTACCCATTCACAAGGCATTTCTGGGTGTCCCCTGTGCATAATGATCGGAGTGGATATCTGCATTAATTAGAAGATACCACTCTATATTTTTAACATGTCTTTTAGCCGATTTGACCTACGGATGTCCATTCATGGGGCTTTAAGTCACCGGTAATTTAATTCACAGGGCAAAGACCCCTGTGGAGGCTGCACTGGGCATCTTACCTTCTCAGTAATAAACAAAAATAGAAAAACACTCAACTCGTCACTTAACCAGCAGAGGTCTCCAGGTCCTTGAGAAAAAAAAAAAAAAAGCTGCTTTGTTCTTTTTCCATCTGTAAGCAATTCCATGTTTTTCAAAGAGCAAAACACAATTTTGCAAACCCTCTCTTGGTGGATAGGATGCATGGGTGCATAAGAGGGGAGGCCAAAAGGGTCAACTTCAAAAAAAAACTTATAACATCAACACACATTAGCTTGAATGAAGGGTTATAACCTACATCCTTGAAAGAGTTGCCAGTGTGTGGCTATTCTATATCATCCTGCTGCTAATGTGAAGGAAACTCAAAAGGTAACTCCTTTCTGGAGTCCCAGAAAAGAAGGCCGTGTACAGCCCTGGAAGGACTAAGGGCAGTATACAGCCTGGTTCCATGTTCAACCTGCAGAATCTTTCACCCTGGCAGAGGCCATGGGAACAAAGCAAGCAAGAAGAATCACAGAAGTCTGTGTGGAATACGAACGATGAACTCAAACTTCGGAAACAGACTGATTAGGTTTTTTTTTGTTTTTTTTGTTTTTTGTTTTTAAATGCAAGGGCAAATGTAACTTACAAAGCAAAATCAAGTTGAAGTTAACACAGACATGATGACCACATAGAGCCAGCTGTTGGTTCATCACAGATGTCCTGCAATACCCTGGCTCATTCTTTCAAAACTAGGGAAGGAAAACCTTGCTGTCTTCAAAAGGTGGTGGGGCAGGAAAGGGAGGGTCTTGAAAGAAGTCAGAAAAGACCTTGCAAATCTCAAAGCAATCAAGCACTTCAGAGAGCCTATCATGTATCCCTTACAGTGGAGAAAGGAAGGCCAAGATGCTCAACATGAATGTGCTTTGATCGTTGTTAGTACAAGTCAAGGGGAAATCAGCCTTGATGAACTACTAGCAGGTATTTGTTGTGAATGCACAATGAGTTCACAGAAATCAAATGTGACATGATCTGAAGATTTTGTTCTTGAAGTGAATATCTGGACACAAAGCCAAGGAGATGAAAAATCAGGGCTGGAGACCGTCCTTGGTATACGAGCATGAAGACCTGTCTGATTCCCTTGAACTCATGTAAAAAGAGCAGGTATGGTGGCAAATACGTGCAGTCCCAGCGCTGGGGAGGATACGGACAGGTCCCTGTGGCCTCTTGGGCAGCCAAATTTGCCACATCAGTGTGCTACAATAGTGAGCGATCCTGGCTCAAAAAACAAGATAGATGGCTTCCTAGGGAGCAACATCTGAGTTCGACTTGTAGTACATACGTGCCAATGTACGCATATGCACACAAAGACATATGGACAGAGAGAGAGAGAGAGAGAATATACAACAACTTATTATGTAACAGCAAGGAATGATGCAGTCTGGATATAAATGTGTCAATTACAGATCTATAGAATAAAACTCCACTTAGTGACAGTTTTCTCTTATCCTGGATGAATCCATCTAATTAGGCAGGATTTCCGTTCTAGAATAAAGTCTTGTGGTTGATAGAAATGGCTACTATATATACATACTCCTTTTGGTCATCAAGTTCAAAGTTCTTAAATAACAAACATTCCATCTCAGTACATTTTAGAAAATTTTACTTGTGCACCCTTCCATGTTGTGATAGTGTGTCTGGCTACATAGTATTTATTCTTAATAGCAGTGCTCAACTACTACTTTCAAGTCTATAGTCTAAATAGAAACCCAAGCGGCCAGTGAGATAGCTCACTGGTAAGGAGCTGAAGTCCACACCTTAGGAGGAGAGGTCTGACTTCTGATCACCATCCGCATGCAATGGCATGAGTACGTATGCTTGCCCTCTCTCTTTTCTCTTTCTCCCCTCTCAAAATAAGCAATAAATGAAAAATTAAATATAAACTCAAATTGAGGTGAGAGTCTAGCAAGTTGTGTCAGTACCATTATACTTGAGGCATGCCTAACTATGTGTTTTCTAGTAATAAAGGCACATATCTCATATCAAACCAAATTAAATGAAGTTTGAAATTAAAACAGAAATGTCTGTTTTGGTCTTTTGAATTCTTCCATGGTTTGACACAGAGGAACCTCTCCTAAGTCTTGTCTGAAGCCACAGATTCAAATATAAGATCAAATACCTATTCTGGGACTTGACCTGCCACATGGCTGGTCTTCAGACAGATGAACAATCTCTTCACTGCAATCTTTTGTCCAATAACTGCCAGACATGACCTAAATCAATGCTCGTATATACCAGCCACTGGACTCATACAAACCTCTTATTCAATAATAATTTCCATTTTAAGTAAATGTAATTTGAGTACAGTGGGTCACATTTCTCAGCGTTATCAGGCTCTCTTAATTTTTCAAAAGCAGAAATTTCTAGTAGAAAGACAGGTCAGCTGGGGCCTTAGACCACAGTGATTAAGAAATCTAAGAGGAAGGGCAGGGTAGCCCAAATCCTTTAACCAGCCATTGCAAAGTCGACCTGTAGGCATTCACAATTAGTTCTGGCTGCTTATACAATCTTGAAGAAGATGAGTCACTTCCAGGAAATGTGAAGGTCTTATTGCTAGTTAGCTTCATGCTCCTAGACATTATTAGTTACAGTTTACCACCTACATAGAGATAATTCCAAAATATTTATTCCAGCTTGAGATTCCTTCACTATTATTAGAATGATCAAGTTATTCTCAATGTATCTTAATTCTGGTGTTCTAGTGTTCACACTACAAGTGTTCATTCTCCAATGTGTGATTGGATAGAATCTTCTAGTTTCTAATTAGAGAATGTTCTTAAGATTTTCAGTTTGCAGTTTCACAAGAAATACCATAGCTGTTTTTGAGGACGGGGTCTACCTTTGACCTTTGCTCAACTGTTATCTCCAGTCCTCCGAATCCAAGCTCTCATCCATCATCCACACAACAATCATCGTCTTCTCCGAGACTTTCAAACTCTGTTCTGTGAAGTGCTGAGCATCCTTAGGAGATATGCACTTCAGCCGGAGAAGTTCTTTCTTTCAAACATTGAACATTTCCTGTGAATGCATGTGGCATATAACTTGGTGACTAGACGGCCACACACTGAGCAGCACTGTGGTATTGTGACGTCTTGTACTGGTTGGAAGAGCAGCTCTGGATTTAGAATGTGGGTTGAACATGTATGTGTCCATCTTGGACTGACAGAAGGCTGCACAAGACAATAGCTGAACTTGACAATAAGGTCAACTAGGACTTTAATATGTGAAGCCTTAATCTTGGACTGTCTCTATAATCAACTAGATTAATATTTCTCTTGGATTTTCTATGTTTGCTTCATCTGCTGTTTACTATCTATGGTTTCTTCTTTACTCTATAAGGTGAAATTGAATTTTCTTTTGGTAATGGCAGAGACGACACCATCAGCTCTCACCTCCGGCAGACAACAATGATAAACAAGCATTAAAAACTCACTAAGTGAAGACGCCATAGAAGGCAGCACAAAGTAGGCATATTTCTGTTAACAGGATTCAACCAAAGATCAACAAACGAATAAAGAAAATCAGCTGTGCGTGAGATCTGCGTGTGTGTCACATGCTGTGTGATGTGCTTAAGGGAATATTATCTTTTTGCTGTATCCGTAGTTCATATCTTGGGGCTTATATTAAACTCCTGTCATCATTCTTGCCCAGTTTTCTTCCTTTTGCCCCCAAGATCCAGCCAGTGAATCCTAAACTTCTGGAATCTTCTACCTCTTACCTCTTCCAAGTGTTCTACTCTGTAGTGCCACCTCTCCTCTGAACCCTCCTGCCTGCCGGCTACAGTCCCCCTAAATGTGTACACTACATTGAGCGCTAACAGTACAACTGCTTTGTGCCCTTGATTATAGCTTTATATTTTTTACTTTTTTATTTGAATCTATTTCTTTAAAAGTGAATGTTTTCTTTTTTTATTCTCTGGGACGCTGTAGAGAAATTGCAGCTTTATACAGTAATCCCATAAAGAAAATGATTGGTAACATAGTCACTATTTAATAGACTTTAGAACTGATACACTATGGTCAATTACATCTATATAAATTGATTATGACTCTAGCCAAACATGAGGTAGTTTTCTTGCTTCGTTTTCACATGTTTGTATGGCATGTGCATGGTGTATATCATGTATGTCTGTGTATGTGTATGTGCATGGTTTGTGTGCATGTATGTGTACGTCTGTGTATGTGTGTGTGTGTGTGTGTGTACACAGTGGGTTCCCAAGGCTGATGTCAGGAGAATGGTCCTTCTTTTCCCCACTTTGAGGTACTGTTTCAAATGCAGAACTTGCCAATATGGCTGGGCTTGCTCCCAAGCTTGCTCTGGAGAATTCCCTGTCTCCATATCCGAGGCTAGAATTACAGGCAAGAGTCCATGCTGGCCCAGTATTTGCCTGGGTTCTGGGAATCTCAACTTTAGTCCTCACACTTGCTCTGTGAGTGTGCTGACTGCTGAGACATCTCCCCTGACCCCTCATTTACATTTTCATCCCTACTTCAGTGTCTACCTAATATTTCGCTGAATCTGCTGTGCCTAGTTGAGTTTATTTGCTTCTCCTCTCCGCCCTTAAACCTCAAATACAATTAACCATGGGCACTACTTACTGTGCAGTATCTACCAGTATTACATTATATACATATATAATGTAATATCATATCAAAATGAAATGCAAGGTACATGGAAAGATTCTTAATTTCATCATAAGGTACAGGGATATTCAGATCCAGATTAGAAGTTGACTCTTAGCACCGGTACACAGGCCTGCTGGACTTGCGTCCAGTCTTTCCTAGAAGTTTAAAAGATATGCCTGTTCTTCCAATGGTATTGGGAGTATAATATATACCTAAGATTCTTGAAGTGTGAATTAAGGGCTTTTCTTATCAGCTATGTACCTTTTGAGACCAGGTTCTCTCTACGTACTTCAATTAAACCAGTATCTCATTACAGAGTGAATAAAGAAATTCATTGGAGCATCCAGTTTTCTTTTAAGAAGTATATTAAAAAATTACAAAAGTATACATTGTGCCATCCAGCTCAATATTTTGGTTTTTGAAAGATAGAATCAATTTTCTTAAAATATATTATCTCAAAATGCATTTGTGATTTTTCTGTCATTTTAAATAAATGAAGTGCTACATGAAAAATCAGTTTAATTTTGTAATGTGGATATTATCCACCTAAATAGCAAATTTTAAGATATTCAGTAATTCTTCAGTTTGGAAAGAATGCCTGAAACCAAAAGAACTACTCTATTATCCCTCACACAAAACATGGGATGAATAAGTTTAATGGATAAAAAATGTAGCTAGTAGGGCTGGAGAGATGCCTCATGGGTTAAACCTCTGCCTTGCAAGCAGAAGGACCTGGGTTAGGATCCCAGATTCCATGTAAAAACGCCAGGCAGAAATGGAAGCGACCTGCACTTCCAACCCTGGAAGGTAGAGTTGAGGAAACCCAGGGCAAAGCAAAAAGGAGGCAGAGGAATCTGGGATGATTCCCAATGTCACATTTGGGCCTCCACAGGCACGCACAGACAGTGCCCTTTGACACAAAGGTAGACTTTGTCTTCCATAGTAATACAGAGTGGAGATTCCCAAGATGTTTCAGCTTAATGTCCTGGCTAGAACTTTACCTTCACGGCTTAAGGCTTCTCATGGGGGAAGGGTTGTAGTCCCATACTCCTGTATTATTTCGCACCACCTGTTATTTACAGGTTGTTCCAGCATATACTCCCTGCCTCCTTGCAAAAACTGCAGCAATCTTTGCTATTGGAACCATTAAAATAAAGGCAACAAAAACTGTAGGCTTTAACTTAAGTGACACTCAGGGGAATTTAGTGTCCTAATATGGGTTCTGCCTAGGACAATTAAGCAGATTACTGCTGTGCTGTGAAATTAACTTATCGGCTATGTTCATCTTCTGTTCACTTTGTCCTTTAAGCCACTCTGCAGGGCTGAATATTATCTAGCGGTCACAGATACATAGTACACCCATGGGGAATTAGGGTGTGGTGCTATGAAATTCTTCTATAATCATTTATTGATGACTTTGGAGACACACATGATTTGCAGTGTTACCGAGCCTAATGGACTGCTTGCAGAGTCATGGGACTAGTGCATACAAGCTCTAAACGTACAACTTTCATTTAAGTAGATTAAGTGGATTAAGGATTTTTCAAAAAGGAGTTCTTTGGAGCTCAATAATCAGGTGGCCAAGTTATGATGCAGAAGTTTTCATCTGTGACATTCACTGCAGTAAATAGGCAGATAGAGTTCAAGGATTCTGAGTGGGTCTTCCTTGAACTATATTTATTAACATATTACACTGATAGGAACAGCAAGTCTTGGTGTATAATGAAAAGCAGTTCTAGCCACAGCTCAGGATCCTACTCACTGCATGGCATTTGACAAATTTTCTTTATTTATTTCTGGGCCTATATTTTCTTTATCTGTAAAATTACAGAGAAGGACCCAGTCATTCTTCCAACTCCAGCATGAGTGGAATGGATGAAGTGTACAGCAGCATTTCCTACTCACACATACATTCAGCTGCTTAATGATGAATATGGCTTTATAATCATGACACTTATTGCATGAGGAGGCTTTGTGCCGAAGGTACTAGATGTTTCCCTCTTGCAGAGTATAGTCTATCCTTCCAGATGATGATTATAATTCTTTCTGTATATTTGTGCAAGAGGAAATTATTTCAGAGACAACAAGGTGTACTGATATGTAATTAGCAAGTACATGAAGTCCATTCTATACTTTCTTTTCCTTGCTTCAAAGATAACAAACTGTCCAGCTCTCTCTTTCTATTTTGTGTTGACTGACAATGGTGCTACCTCAGCATATGTGTACATTCCAGAGCATCAGGATCGCCATGTCTTACAAGTCACCCAGAGCATCAGAATCGCCATCTCTTACAAGCGCAGGCTCCACTGTAACCTTTGGGTTACACTGTAACCTCCTAGCATGGAGGAACAGTAGTTTACATGATGTGGGCCCCAGAGAAGCAGCATCAGCCACACCCTGGGAAATTAACCAACATGCCAACTCTCGGCTCCTAACTCAGACCCATCAAATCAAAATCTCCAATTACAGTGTCCAGTCTCTGTATGTTTGCAAGACTTTCAGTTCATCCTGATGTACACTAAGCCTTCAGAACCTCTAACATAGCATTGGATGGCTAGCTCTGCTCTCACTATATAAACGTGAAGTGTAGGCTTTAGTATCTTTGGGAGTCAGTTTCTTCACCTCTAAATATAGTAGGTGGAGGAATGAACTAAGAAAGTCCTACTTGCTCTGTCTCCAAAACACATCTATCTTTCCAATTCTTTTGCTCCTTTGAGTCATGGCCACAATCAAAACACCTCATCCAGACAGAAGTAATATATCCTAACTGTTCCTTTCTGTTCTTGACTCTAAATATTCTATTCGCCAAAAAGCAACCAGCATGGTCATTTACAAGCATCAACTGGATTATCATTTTCCTGCTTAACATTTCCAAGGAGCGGGGGAGATCCCTCAGGGGTTAGAGCTTTTGCTCCCAAGAAAAAATAAACTGGAACTTGGATCCTCAGATCTTATTTTTTTTTTTTCAATGCTGGGCAGATACAGTGATCACCTGTAACTCTGTCCCTAAGAGGTGGAGCCCGGGGAACTCCAGAGCAAGACAGTAAGGTAGAAGAGCAATCCAGGGTGATTCTGGATCTTTGCGTTGGGCCTTCACACACATACACACTCAAGTGCTCTTGCATACACATGTCCTAACGCACATTCATGCCCACCCACATGTAACACACACACACACACACACACACACACACACACACACACACACACAGATACTTAAATAAATCTAAATGCTGCCAGACCATGTGAAGTTACTTTTCTTTATTTGGACACTTCTGTACTTGCACATCATGATTCACCAACACCGACTTCCTTCCTGTACCTCAAACTCTATGAACAATTGTTTGCCTCCGGGCGTCCTTTTCGGTGTGGAATACTGTCCCAGTGGAAGGCTAACTCAGTATTGGCTTTCAAGATTCCCTGGCTACTTTTCTTAGAAAGTCTTTCTCCCTGTGACCAGTAGCTCTAGTCATCAGCTAAATTATTTTCTCCAAACTCTTATCACAACCTGAAATTCCAGGGTCATGTATTCATTTAAGAGTACTTTGGTAACATTTGTGGCAACATCAGGTACTTGAAAGCAAGATTTTGTCTGTCAGCCAAACTACCTATCAGTGTCTACCTGATGCAGGCCATGGAGAGACTGTTGTTCAGCAAATGAATAGTGTTCAAGTCTCTTTGGAGATTTTAGCCTTTGAAAACATTTACTTTTAGGAAGACTTTTTTTTTTTTTTTTGGTTAAAAAATGTTCAAAAGAGCAGATTACAGCTAGAACACATTGGCCAAAGATAGACTTGCAAAAGAAATCAGGAAGGTAGAGTATAGTAAAAATGTTGCAAGTCTGAACTCACTACAGAATATCATATACACAGCACACACATACAGCCCACACTAACCCACAGGGGCAGAGCAATACTATTCAAGCCATGAACAGAGGGATTCTACTATACTAACAGGGAAGATGAATGAAATAAGATTATGGCCAATAAATTTTTGGGGAAAACTAAGTGGATTTAGTGCAAGAAGGGAAAGAAAATGGCATTTTAGTACACCAATTTTAAAAATAAAGAAAGCAAATTTCAAAGCACAAACTCACCATTTCTAATCCCTGAGCTGGCACACCTCAGTGTTGTAAGGAATTGTCTTGTCAACAAAGACAGAATGTTCCTGGCTAAGTAGCTGGGGTTACTTTCTCCCATTTGGGGAATCTACACAGTGATTTTAATTATAATAATTCATTTAACTTGGAGATCAAGTCAGCTGGATATTAGGAACAGCACTGGGAAAACACCAGACCCAAAAGAGGAAAAAAAAATGACAGTCAAGCATTTGTGCATAATTAAGCTCTCCTGTGACATGCAAACAAATAGTATCTGTGTCACTGATACACGGGCGGAAGGAGAAGAAAAGAATAAACAGAGATGCTGTAGCCAAGCTGGGAAAGTCAGCTGATCTGGCATGTTTCTTAACACCAAGGGTGGAGTGAAGCTCAGTTATCTCCAGGAAGCAGACAACCTTATTCTGCCTTTTCCCCCATGCACGAGGGCAGAGAACTTCATTTACACGGTGGCATCGTCCATGCCTGCTGACCGTCGCCAGGGTAGGATCCCTGAGAAGTTGCCACCACTGGACAAGGCTGGTGGCCAGCAACAGGTTGATTTTCAATCCCAGTCACTCTGGAGTGCTTGTTTCCAGAACGGGAAACCATTTTCATCACCACAAAGACCAATGCCAACCCTTAGCTACTAAGAATTTTATCCTTTGCAGCATACTAAAAACAGGCATTTCAACCTAAAAGTCATGAAGTGAAAAGAACTTTTGCAATGAGGCGAGCGATTCAAATCATCATTAGGATGCTTTAGGAACAGTCGCCTGTGAATTAGGTCTATTCAGTCAGAAGACAGAGAAGTTCAAGGGGGTTGCTACCTGATGTATCATTAAGTATCTTCACACTGGTGAAAACAATACACCCTCTACAGTTAAAAACAAATAGCCACTGCAGCTTGTGAATAAATCTACAACCTTGAGTCTTGTGACTGTTCAGTTGCTTAGTCATGGTGTTGCATTATGACCAATCAAATAAGACACCCTCTACGATAGTTTAAGAAGGAACAAAGATCATGTATCAAATCTCTCATTTGACATGGGTAGAAAAACAGATAGAGAAATACACATTTATTCAAGCGACTGTTGCCTAATTCATGTTAAGAACTTTATAGAAACCTGTATGTTCTCCTGCCACTTTAGCTACATCAGCAGCTTATGAGTATAAAATGCCTGATGTTGCCTACAGGAAGGACAGTGGTCAGTACTACATGATTATGACGCACAATTCTCTAGCCATCTTAAAACCAAAATGCTTTGGAAGAATTATTGATATGCATAGATGTTTCTGCTATCAGTTACTGCTAGACACAGAACAATAGAAATGCTTCTCCCACAGTAGTCCTCTCATCATTTTAATATGTAATGCTGCATACTGAAACCATCTTTAAATAGTTTATAATTACATTTAGATGCTATACCTAAGAGAGGTGGGATTTATGCTTGCTCCACTTGTTATCTCTCAATTTTCTTTCAAAATTCCTAGCCTATGAAATCCTTTTCTAGATTTCAAATCAATAGCTTTGCAGCTTTACAGGACACACTCAATAATGACGATGTGAGGTAAATTTTACATATATATATATATATGTATGGATATATATGGAACAAGAGCAGCTGCATACAAGAAAAATCTATGGAGAGAGAGATTTGTCATGCTCCACTCTGAGATGAACTAAATTTGGACAGTATGCATTTTGAAACATTTGTGATACCACATAAATTGCTACCATACACAGTCGTTACAAAGGATTAGTGTAAGTGTCAAATAAAAATTCAGGTGAGGAATAGAGCGCACGCCCTCGCAAGCATGCACACACAAATAGCAAGCCATTTCCTGTGTGGAGTTTACAGCTTGGCGGGAAGAAGAGAAACAGGCTTCTATAGACTTGCGTTCACACCCATCTATCTCCTAAACACATCAGCTTAATTCCTTCCTCTCTCTGTTCCTTCAACATCCTTCCTCCCCCCCTTCAGTTTCCACACTGAGACTCATCCAGCACATGTTAATTATAGAACACAAGTCTTGTATCATCCTCTATACAATTCCTACCAAAAAAAGAAATAGTGATATTGCCTATGCCCCAGGACAGGGTTTCAATACACACAAATTCTATGATATGACAGTTAAAGATCCAGTGGAATTGGAAACATACCATAAAATGTCAGCTGTCCCTTTGCCACATTTTTCCCTCGAGAATTCTCAGCCACACATTCATAGGAGCCAGCATCTTCCTGTTGGAAATTGGGGATTTCAAGAATTCCATTGGACTTATGTCTTCTGGCTTTCCTGGCTATTGGCTTCCCATCTGCTCTTCGCCACAGAATAGTTGGCACTGGACTAATAAGAAGTAAGAGAAAGGAAGGATTAATATTCAAGAAGACTCCTTCACTGAGATCTACCCACAACTTCTTTCTTATTAGCTGGAAACGTATAAGCTCATTGGATCACTGCCCGAAATTCATCCCTTTATTATTATGACTTCAACAACATGCAGATCTCTGGTTTTCTCATGCTCCCCTTTGAATCAAATAATGTTTCTTTATCTTCCACAGGCCTTCTATGAGCTCTTATAATTTATGACTGAGGTAAAAGCATGTTTTCATGTTTTTTAATATTTCCAGTTTTCAGTTAAAATATTAAAATAAAAATGTTCATGCACATGTGTAAGCTGTTTGCAAAGTCCAACACATTGAGATGAGCTTCCTGTCCCTCTCCCCCAGACTTGTTGGTATCTTTGATTAATAAAGTAGACAAAGTAATGTTAAATTGATTTCCAGGTGCAAGGGTTAAGAAACAAGCAGCTCCTGAATTCTTTCTCTTGGAATATTCTCCTTGAGGCATCTGGGAGGAGTCTGAGTACCCCCAGACTACAGTGTTGAGGAGGTCTTATGGGGATCTTCCCTAATGACAGTCCAGGTCAGCCTGGCCACCCAACATTGCAACTGAAGATATAGAAATGTGAGTGTGACACACCAGAGCTCTTCATACCAGCTGATCTGCTAGCTTCACTTAGGAATCCTAATGTGGTGCTGCACAGAGCTAAAGAATCATCCAGTTGAATTTTCCCTGGATTTTTTTTTGCGTGCATGTATGTATTTGTGTGTGTGTGTGTGTGTGTGTGTGTGTGTGTGTGCGTGTGTGTGTGTGAGCACGCGTGCAAGAGGGCACTTGAGTGTGTGTGCCTGTGGAGGCCCAAGGATGACGTCAGGAACCACCCTGGATTGCTCTGCCTCCTTATTGCTTTGCTCTGGGGTTTCCCAGGCTCTGCTTTCCATGGTGGGAATCTTGCCTAGATTCTTAACTCATCAGCTGTGAACTATGGTAAGACACTGGTTGTTTGTTCTTTCTAAGTAGTTTCCCTCAGATAGCAGGAACCATATTTCCTTATAAATATTGTGCCCAACCATGAAAGTATAATACTTTGTGTTACACTCATGTATTGAACAAATGGCAGTAAAAATAATGAGCTCATGAAATCTGGACAGAGAACCCCATTGCTGACACAAAGGCATAGCACCCATATAGCAGTTGGATCTGGAATGCAGTTGGTGCTCCTATGTTCATTTATATACTGGGTACCTCACCAATTTACAGCAGTCCACTTGGAAAGTGGTCTGGGGGAAGCTTTATAATTAAAGTAGCAAGATGAAGAAAGAAGCCATCTGCAAGGTCTTAATGTACTCTGGAAGCATCTATCATCTGCTTGCCACAGCTGTTTGGAATACTTCTAAATCACAAGGAGGAAAGCAAGGAATCTACCAATCAGTGGTTTGCAAGCAACCACAGCTTTTAGGACTGTGGCTTTCTGGTACAATTATTTACTTATTTATTTTTCACAAAAACACTCACAGAGAAGTAATTACACCAACAGGCATGCTAATCTTCTTTGGGAAACGAGATGATGTTTAAAAAATTAAAGCTATCAACTTCACTATATTTGTTTAAAAGAACTTAAGTTCATTAGGAAGACAGTAGATCAAACAGCAGGAAGGACTCTATCTAAAGTGCATGATGAATGTCTTTATATTTGATGTGTGCCTTTAAAAATAACTGCTCTCAGACTGTCTTTCTACCCTTAAGTAGGCGGTGAGAGTGTATTTCAACAGCTAGATGAGATGTAACTATCAAAACACTTTTGGGTGGATACAGGAGCCAATTTATGTCTTTTGTTTTCATTCTGGTACCATTCAAGCACTGTGAATAGACTTTAATTCAGAGCCTTTTGGAAGTGTGAGCCATGTGAATCTTGCTTTCTCCACAGAAAGGTTTCTGAAGTGTTACCTTGTGAAGTTCACCAAATATAGACCCTGACTTTCCAGTTATCTGCTTTTACTGTTTCCTCAGTTAGTGTTATACCTCCACGCAAATGTGTTAAAATTAAAACCTGGGACCACATACAATGTACGCGATTTGTTTTTGTTCTTCGCGATAAATCACTGGCACTTCTCGTGTCTTACATGCTGTTTTACAACTTGTCTGTGCAGTGCTCAATCCTGCAGCTCTGTCATAATTTATTTAATGTGGCAAGTTTTCTGGAGATAAAATATATTACCACTGTACGAAACTATTACCCGATAAAGACCACTGTAGCTTTGTTTCTGTGACTCGAAGATATATAGAAAGCAAAAATCATCTTTCTGTTAGAGCTCACAATTAGATTTTAAAAGCAAAGACTATCTTCTACAGTTTCTGTAGGATGGCTGAAAGGTGTTTAAAATATTATATCCTGACAGAAGGACTGAGCAACAGCCAATGTTGTGGCTTTAGTCAATATTGTGGGAGAAGAAAAAATATATGGACTGGATAGTGGGTGGCTGAATAAAGGATTCTGGGAGAAGAGACGATCAACACGAGATTTCAGCATCCGCATTTTGTATGATGGTTCAAATTGCTGATGCCAGATCATTTCTGTTGGTTATGGACACATAAAAACCCGGGCTGATCTGCATTTCATTTTTATGCCCTCTGGCAGACACTCTATGGACAGACTAAGTGGTTCCCAAGTAGGTTCTTTTAAGGGTAATGCAGACTGAATAGGAAAGTTGTGAATAATTTTCAGACCACTCTAAAGCAGCCTCTCTCTTAAAGACTATCAGGACTCCTTTATTGCTAGCGGGAGCAGAAGGGAATTCAAATGAGAGATTAGAGATTGGCAATTTGAAAAGAAACATGAGAAAAATTTGATGTCGTCTCTGTAAACAGGGCCAGAACAAAAGTCCCCAGTTTTTACAAACAGTCAGCATCTTGCCTGAACCTCATATGAAGGTCGTGCTTTCCTGCCGTTTGAGTTTAGACAGCAAGCATGTTACGGGTCATAATAACAGAACAAAGTCCTTTTTCAGAATTGCCCATTCTCCTTTCCTTTGTGGCTGCATCCCTGGTGGCTGCCCGATGCTTCTGAAGCCATTACCTATCGCTCTCTGTGGTGAGAAGGCAGAATCAAAGATGCACATGTGGAATCGCAAAGAGGAAAGTGTTACTTGTTGTAGACATGGAAGGATATTCTATATCTGCCCAAGCAGAAGAGAGGAGAGTAAGCAGGACTTACTTTCCTAAAGCGAAGCACTCCAGCCTGACGGTTGTTCCTTTCTCAGCCGGAACGGTCTCTGGAAACTGCACTTCTATTTTGGGTTCGTATTCACCCATCACCCCTGTGGACACACAAAGGAACCAAGTTTCAGAGACTCTCTGAAGATGTGTGATCAAGTGGTTTCTGGCAATACAGGAGACTCCTTTCTATCATTCTGTGTTCAACTCATTCCTTCGATTGAAGCAGGCTCGAAATCTAACAGCCATGTCACTGTGATTCTTTCTTCTGTTACTGCTAGAAAAAAATGTGTATGTGGCGCTTCATCCACTATCTGCCTGGGGCAAACATGCATTCAACATTAGTAGTCAGAAATACTTTTCCAATATAGTTCTGGAGAGGAAAAACCAAGAGTGTACATTCCCAACCACTAGAAGGAGCATCTTTTTGGAAACAAACTATACACAAGGAAGAAAATGAAGCTATGTAAGAACTCTGTAAAAATCTCAAGCACTATTTATGAAGTTGACACAGGAAAACAGTTTCGCTGGGTCATTTTATGACCATAGATTTTTTTGACTTCCAAGGCCAATCTGAATCAGTCTAAATAAGCTTATACATGATGACAGCAAAAAATCTATATTTTTTATTTTAAACCAGCAAAATAACAGCTAGCATCTACAGTAAGCAATTTTTCCATTGAACCCGCCTTGCCAATGATCATATTCTCTTATATTCCAGAGAGATTCACTCTACAATAATGGGTAAGATCTAACACACTAAGTCCATGATCCAAACACTCACTCTAGCATACTGTTGAAGGTAACGGCCCAGAACACATGAAGTTATAAACACTTAGCTTACTACAATGGACAGGACCCTCCATTTCTTTTCTCCTCTGGACTTTCCACAGTCAGAAAACTAAGGGATGCAGGAAAAAGGCCTAATGCCCAGATGCAGCAGCAGAGAGCAATGATTTTACTTATTGTTCAAACTCTATTCATGTATCATTTCAGAGACTCAGAAGCATCTAAAGGAGCTAATCAGACTCAATGAAAACACACCCAATGAGCTAGATGTTTACAGTGTTGCTAGGTTTGATGTAAGGCACATCTCAGAGGGTAAGCGTCAATGTGGCTGTAGCATTCTGTTTGCTTGCCCTGGAGTGGCAGAGAGTGCTGGGTTTGGAAGGTACTAGACTGGAGATAAAGTTGCACAGCTTTCTTCCATGGGGCATTCATGAACGTGTACTTCTGAAAGGGAGATAGGAGTTAACGCTAACTATGGCAGTGCTTGGTCCTTACCTGGAAAGTTGTAGATAGAAAGCGCCCTTCCTCTGGCAAGCAAGGGGGGTAACTTCCAAAGGTTTGAACAGTTTGTTTTCATCCCCAAAGCTAACTTGTTAATGCTCAAGTTCTACTTCCTTTTCTCTTAAGTCTTTTACCACAGCCTTTCACCCCTGGAATGCCTAGCTCCAGAAAGGTGAACTAAAATACACTAAAGTCCACATCTAACTTATGCACATAAATAATGATTCCTCCATTTTCTATTGACTCTCTATTGTGATCTGTCTTGCACCTAACTCATATCGCTTAGTTTTGAGTGTTTGCACAACGCAGGCTTGGTACTGACATGGCGCATACTAACAATCACATTCACACGCAGCTGCTGAGCTCATTAGCAAACAGTGTGTACCGTTGAATCATCGTGCCCTAAATATTGGTAGCATAACTGCGAGTGCAGTGAGCAAGCCAACACCTTAGAGTGTCATGATTATAGTTGTATATTCTGAAAGTAGTGTTAATTGAAAAAAAAAAGCATGACCTAGAGAAAGATCTTCATCCTCCCAAGAAATCCAGACAGCTTGCATTGCACTTTGTCACATGTTAGGAGAGGAGAGAGGAAGTCTACAAATACAAGGCCTAGCAAGCCTGAAAGAGATTGGGCTTGTCCCTGGTCTCTCTCTCTCTCTCTCTCTCTCTCTGTCTCTCTCTGTCTCTCTCTCTCTCTGTGTCTCAACATTCCATGTCTGTTTTCTTTAAATCAGTTATAAAAATTACAGCAAGGTGGAAATGTAGCTCACATCACCTTGTTCTAAGAAACTAGCACATCAGTAATGATTGCTCTTACTTTCCTTCTTTCTTACTGTGAGACAAAAGTCATACACAACTTAAGGGAGAAAGCTTTGGCTTATGGTTCCAGAGGGACATGATTTGATATGGCAGGATTAGTCAAGAAGAAGGCGGGGCCATAATGAGAAGCAGGAACCAGTTCTGGTCAACTTTGCTGAGTCACACGGCCATCACCATAATCCGGTTCCACAGTGATTCCATCACTGAAATAAGATCTGAGATGCCCATTTTAGTGAATCCCCAGCCCTGATTCCAGCCCTAGGTGGTCTTTGACCTTTCTATATATTTACCCCTGCTTTGGACATTTTGAAAAATGGAATCCCACAATGTGTCTTTGTACATATGGCATGTGTGTGAAGTTCCTTTATGTTGTAGCATATCAGGGGCTATTCCCAAGTTGGTGCAGAATAGGATTCCACTGTGTAGATACATCCTGATTTACTTACTGGGTAAATGCCATCATTACACTGTGATCCCAGAGGTACCATAACAAAGTTTTTTAAACTGAGTGGCATAAAGGAAAAATGATGTGTCCTGTCACATTCCTGGACACTGGACGTCATAAATGAAGGCCCTGAGCTGTCTGTGTTCTGATAGCTGTGTGTTGTGGTTATCTTCTCTGTTGTCGTGAGACAATACTTAAGACACAAGTTATGAGTAAAAAAGCAAGATTTATTTGGTGCAGAGATTTATTGGCAGCAGACACTGGAGGGGGCTCAGGTCACTGCAGCCAACATCCAGGAAAAGAAAACAAGCAGCAAACTCTAAGAACAGACTGCTCGAGGAAGCAGGGAAGGGCCACCTAACCGCAAGGCCCACCCCCTGTGACATGCTTCCTCTAGCAAGGCTCCACCTCCTATACATGCCCCAACCTATCCAAACATTAACATCAGCTAAGGATGTAAAGGTATGAGCCTGTGGGGGACAGTTGACATTCACACCATGACAGTGTTCATCTCGTTTTCTGCTTTCATCAACCAAGACTTTTCTCGCTCTGTGTCTTCCTCAGGACACATGCATCAAGGCCGTTGCTGTTTAGACTTCCAAGAACCTTCTAGAGTGACACAGACTGGCAGGCATTTGGTTTCTGTGACTTTCACATCTGGAACTGTGTCTCATCTCAAAAGATGCTACCTGCAAATAGTATTTTCTGATATATCTACCTACTAGATAATATTAAATTTTAATTTCTTTCATGCCACTTATCACAATGATTCTCTCATTGTTCGTGTGTTTAGAATCGTGTGTTTAGAATTTCATCAAGATGACAAAATATACCACATCAGGTAATGTATCTATCCTTGTTTAATACTGCTGCTGTTATCTTTGATTACAATCATTTCATTTAACAGTTGTTCTGTAAATAATGACATAAAACATTTTGGAAATTGGAGAGTACCTCTCCAATAGCATTACTGCTTTCTATCATTTTCACAGCTATTTATAAATAGACTCTTCTGTTGTGCATTTTATCTAATTGAAGAATGAAAATCTTTTTTATTTTTTTCTGCACCCTTCACACATTCTATCTCAGTACCAAGACTAAAAAAAAAAAGAAAAGAAATAAAAGAAAAGAAATGACCAAGAATATGTGGCAAGGAGGAAAAGATTGAAGCATGGTGACCTTTGCACTGTGGTTAGTTGTAGTCATTAAGACCTGCATGTCCTTCTTTAGAGCAATGGGAGGTCATTTACTCAGTATTCTTGTGGCTACAGTACAGGCTTGTTTCTACCAAAATGAGGTCTATAAGTTCTCTATTTGAAACAGACAATGTCAATGTATACATAGAATGGCTTCTTGGCTTACAGAATGATTTGTATTTATAGTTCCAGAAGTGAAAACAAAAATCCTCAGGAACAACAAAGATCTATCTATCTATCTATCTATCTATCTATCTATCTATCTATCTATCTATCTATCTATCTATCTGTCTATCTAGAAGTAGTTACAGTGCATGTGATAGCTTTCACACATTTAAAGAACAAGCATTATATACTATGACTAACCTCATCCTGGCCTCAATGGAATGAGGAAAACAATTTTCTTTAATTATGCGATGAATAATATTGTTGGGCACACCTGTGAAATGCTCCATGTAATTTGGGGTGGCATCTGGAACAGGCTATATTTTTATTGGACTATTTCTTTTATTTTAACTATTTTGGCCTTTACTTTCCACATCAAGTGTACAATCTGTCACCTTTCTATTTTGTGAAAAAAAAGGCTGCTAAAAACAGGAATGCATCTTCCTAAGTCATTCCTCACACCACCTGTACACTTTTAAACTTAAATGGCCCACAGATGCTCTAATGATTCATAGACTGTTAAGCAAAAAAAGCAAGACTGCAGATGGAATGCTCCTGAACCCTTTCTCCATTTCCAGCAAGATGAAAGATGTAAAGGTTTTGCCCTGTTACATAGTCAAGATAAACTAGAAATAATGAGTATAACACATTCCGATCCAACCAGTCAATCTACTGTACTTTTTTTTTCTACTGCATGGATTATATGTCCAAACTATTTTTAAAACGGTCTCTTTTGGCTTTATTTTATTTTTTCTGTTTCCATTTTTGCATGCATAGGGGGATGCATGTATACATGTATGCATGTGACTGCATGTGTGTGGGTACGCATATGTTCATGTAAAAAGCCTAAGGTCAATATCAGAAAGCATTTTTGATTGTATTTTCACCTTATATTTTTTGACGCCAGGTCTCCAATAAAACACTGAGCTTACTGATAAGACTAGTCTGGTAGGCGAACTTGTTCTTAAGAGATTCCCAGCTTCTACCTCCCAAAGCTGGTAATATAGGCAGACTGTCACAAACACCTGGCATCTTCCTTGGGATCTGAAGATCTGAATTCCTGTCCTTTTGCTTACCAACAAGTGCTTTAAATGCTAAGCCATCTGCCCAGTCTTTGCTTCCAATTTCAGAAAGCCATAATTACGTAAGAACTGACACGCAAAGTAAAAAAAAAAAAGTCGTCATTTATTAAAATGCATTCTCAATGTTATCTATTCCTGGGAGAAAGAAACTCATGATAACAATCCAAAAAATCACAGTGCCATGTCAGAAGGCTGAGGAGGCTTGGCGCTGTTTATCTTCCAGTGCAACTTAATAAATCTTTATTCTCAACCATAAACTGTCACTGTGCTTAGCCAGGGGGTGGGGCACACCACATTTAACGCCATCCTGATTCATGTTTCCATCACTTTCTCAGACTGCACGTTTCTGGTGCATTGCACGGTGATGTGGCATTCTCGGGGGAAATAAAATTGTTTCCTAAATAAGCACAAGAGTAGATTTCATGAGGAAGCCTCTCTGTCTCTCTGGAACTTTCCATGTGTTTCTTGTGAAGCAGCACTTTTCCAGCTGAAGTCACCTGACTGATGTGAGTTTCTGATAGAGCCTGAGAATCTGCATTTGTCTATAGTTCCCAAGTGAGCTGATGGGGCTGGTCTGAAGGACACATTTTGAGCACTGCTTTCCTAACTATAAGCAAAAGCAAGATGTCCCAACTGACATTAGTAAGCCCAATCTATGGGTCAGACATGGGGAAAGGGGATAGGAATGAAGTCTCCCAGAGAGCCCCTTGCACTTCAACCCAGAGCCTGTACTCTGTGGACAGTCTTGTGGCAGTGATTTTCCGGCATTCAAAATCTCAGCAATTATTAAGCGTAAATGCTGATGTTTGAAAGAACATACCATTTAACAAAATAACTGACAATTTACAGAATATGAAAGCGAAATCAGCCCCTCGCTGCGCTTGTGTAAGTACAATCTGTAGAGTACTGTGCTGGCAGAAGGAGGACTGTTTGCAGAGTTGTGTGCCATAAGATTTTGCCAGTGCCTGCCTTAGCTGGCTCTGTGCTTGCTAAATTAAATCACAGATGGATTGAACATTGACTCACTCCACAGAGTGGAATTTTTCTACTGAACGACAACAACAAAAATTGCCAAAATTATTTTAGAACAAGTGTTCACATTGACTTTTTCTAGCAACATGTGGCATGATGTGAATCCTATTAATCTAAAAATATTTGGACATATCTAATTAGTCACACAAGTTCCTTTGATTGAGTTTGCCGTTCTGACCTTTTTTTTTTAAAAAAAAAAAATCTTGTTTTTCCCTGGTGTGAAGTTTGATGAACTGTCCAAGGATTCCTATCACTATCACACAGTAGGTTTAATCCTCCACTGAACTAGAGGCAAGGGATGTCCAAATAAAAATCCTCCCTCTGCTATACAGACTGTGGGTTATATCCTGTACACAGAATCTTAGAAGCCCATAAGAGGTGAGAAGAGATGCCATATTTGGCTTAAATAAAATCTGTATCTCCTTTTCTGGCCAATAATTAAAACGCAAAGGCAACTTTTTCCAGAAGGCTATCTCACGAAGAAAATTCATATATTCTTTCTGACCTAGGATAATGTCATTATACCTAATTCCTGAAATAATTTAATAGTGTCCAGTATAGGCAAATGATTGCAAGACTTTCTTTTGAGTGATTTTTTTTTATTTCCTTTGAGGAACTATGCACACATGCATTTTACTAACAAGTTAACCACATTGATTTGAATTAAATACTCTCCTGCCCCTGCATCTACTGACCTAAATCAGGTCTCTGGAAAGAAAGCAAAGCTGTCAGTACATAGTCTCCAACTCCTTATAATAGTATCACTGTGTCAGGAGTGGATTTTGCTAAAAAAAAGACAGTAAAGTTTTATTTAGACTTTGTGAACTAGATGCTCTGTTATTTCACTCAGTGCCCTCATGGTATCTTGAAAACACCCATAAGCAAAGTGGGGGGGGGTATGCCAATAAAACTTTATTTACAAAATGGGTGTTATTCCCATGAGCCCTAACACACTGACCCTTGGCATAAAGAAAGGGAAAAGACAGTAAAGATGGAAAGAATAATGAAGTCAACAAACTATTAGAACTAATGAGAGACGGCAATAAACTTGTCAGATCCTGAGTACCTTTTGAGAGTGAAAAAGCATTTCTATAACTCAGTCCTAACTAATTAGAGCATGTGATTAAAAATAAGAAAACATTTGTTATAGCCAGAAAGATGACAGAGAATCTGGAAATTAGCCAAGAGTATCCAACTTGTTTATGGAGAATAAATTTAGATTGTTATTTACTGAAACAGGCCATGGGCTGAGCTGTGAGAGGAAGATCTGTCAACACCAAGTTTAAGCAAATGCTGTGCTTTCTTCTGGGATTTCTTCCTGCGTTGTAGGTTATGCAGCTCTTCATAGAAGGCTGCGCTGATTCCCAAGAACATGTGGGGGTGTCTCAATATGTCTATAACTTCACTGTTTCATTCATTGCTCTGTGGCAGAGAGTTGAATCCTAAGTGAATCTGCTTTAATCTTCCATTCTCCTCAAATATGGCTCTTTTCTGCTTCAACTTTTCAGACAGACTACAGTCTAAGGACAGACAGACAAGATTATACTACCTACACCCAGTGAACATCCATTGGCAACATGCATGATTAAAAGTTTGCCCCCAGACACCTCTAATTTTGTTTCTTTCATTCCTAGGTCCTCTTTAATCTGTTGTTGAGAATTTAATAATTCCAATAAACAATGATACCAGGGTTGGGAGACAGCTTAGCAGTTAAGAGCACTTTCCACACAAGCAGAAGTACCTGAGCTCAGATCCCAGATCCCACGTGAACAGCATCAAGAGGAAATGGCAACACCCTGCCCTAGAAGGCAGAATCTGGGCAACACCAGACCAAAGCAATAAGGAGGTAGAACAATCCACGATTCCTGATTTCACCTTTGGACATTCACAGGCACACGCAAGTGCTCTTTGCTGTACATCCCTTCACCTTCCGCCATGTACACAGAAGGACCTGAGTTGGGATTCAGAGATCCCATGTAAAGTGCCTGATGGGTATGTATAGTGGCTTCAGTATGTATAGACTAAATCAGGTCTCTGGAACCAGAAAGCAAAGCTGTCAGAGACTGGGACTCTTTAAAGCAAGCTTGCTACCAGACTAACTCTCTTTGTGAGCTCTGGAGTTCACTAGAGCCACTGTCTCAGAAAGAACAAGGTGGAAGAGCAACAGTGGGTGATTCTTGAGTTTTGGCCTGCACGTTCAGGTGCACATACATATGCATGCACCCATCTACACATGTGTGCCCACACATATGCCAACACATACATACTTGCAACCCCCCATACACATGAAAATGGAAAAAGGAAATGAAATGGAACTAGAACCTTCACAAATTTGAAGTTCTCTAAAAATACAAGTTTCCACTGGTTCTAAACTAAGCCTTTTGACTTCATCATGTGCTGCACACCATGCACACTGAACAGATGCTTCCTAACTGATTAGCCAAGTGACCATTCAGACCTTTGGCCCCCATGGACCTGAAATGGAATTGGCTGTGCTAGAGGTCTAAAGCTGACTTCCAAGTTCCTAAGCTTGTCAAACCTTCAAAACATCCACAGCTATTAAGACTCTATTAAATCAGATTAGCTATGGCAGTTGAGCAAAATATCTCACATCCTTTAGTCACTTAGATGTGCTTCTCGGTGAACATGCTTGACGCCCACAGATCCTCAACTGTGATGTTGTTAGGAAATTAAAAACAAGACGTGATCACTGTGACAAAGCCATACAAAAGTTACAACTAAAAGGGAGAGTTAAAGAAAACAAAAACCTATAAATGCCCCAAAAAGAAAAAGTTGTTTAATGGAAGATATACCTTTGCCTTTTGCCTGTCTCAATGCTAGATTTTCAGTAAAAGGTTGCAGATAGGCTAAGCATACACTAAAAGTGATACTCTAATGTTTAGGTTTTTTTAAAATCTGATTCCTATGTTAATTAAGTGGATCTTTAATAAAGCTAATTTGTTCATAAATATAAATAGTCATTGACAGGAGCCTTGTGAAAAATCTAATGAAATCTGGGACTATGTAAGAATCAGATTGCAATGGAGGAATATAAGAGTATTTATCCCTGCCTCCCTCCATGGTCCTCTCTCCCATATCTTCACCAATCCTTCCCACTCTCTCCCACCCTCCTGCCTGTCTGCTTCTATGATGCAAAGGTTCCCTCTGGCTTATCTACTCTTGTGTTCAGGTCTCTGTGGCATACAAAGTTGCCTTCTTTGAGCCACACCATTAATGGGGTATTTTCCTTCACTCATGCAGCTTTAGTCCCAAGGTTTCCACTGTATGTTCTTATCGCTCTTGAGTTCCTCAATAGTCTATGGGGCCAAGTTGGTATGTGAGTCATTATGCAGGTCTGCTACGGACAAGTCTCACTCTAGTGAGTTCTTAGATGTAGCAGTCCTGACTTGAGTGGAATGTCTTGTCCAACGGTGGATCTTCCCATCCTTAGGTTCTTAAGTCTCACTGCCCCCTCCTCTTCGAGGTTCCCAAAGCCTCAGGATGGGGAGAGAGAGCCTTAGGTTGGCCTGATTCTGTGTGGCCTTGCTGAGTGGCTGGTACTCTGCATTCTGAAGGTTATTGCTGTCCATGTCATTGCTTTTCCACTGCCCTAGGCTGCATCCTTTCAGGGTGTGAGATCCTCTACCTTGTGTAGAAGAAGACTTCTAAACTGAATGTTAAGTATTCTTCCAGTCTATGGATATAATAACAGCTATTTATAGAGCAGTTTAGTATACTGTCTTCCTACCTACAGGCTCATTGGCTGTTTTTCCCTATTGATTTATTTCCTTTCCTTTTTAAGTTCTGCTCCTTTTTAATTCTTCTGCACAGGGGTCTAACTGGGGGTAATATTTAAAATATTTAAAAACAGTCATTGTAGAAAATATAGACCTATCTGTGTGTCTATTTTGGAGCCAGTACCAGGCTATTTTTATAACTATGGATTTGTAATATAGACTAAGGTTCGTTATAGTAATACCTCCAGCAGTGTTTTTGTTACTCAGGATTGTCTTTGCTATCCTGGGTCTTTTGTGCCTCCATATGAATTTTGAGATTGTTTGGTCAACTTCTTTAAAGAATTGCTTTGGGATTTTAATTGGTATAGCATTGAATCTGTATATTGCCTTTGGTAGGATGGTCATTTTTATAATGTTGATTCTGCCAATCCAGGAACATGGGAGGTCTTTCCACCTTCTGGTGTCTTCTGCAATTTCTTTCTTTAGGGTTTTAAAGTTTTCATTGTAAAGGTCTTTTACCTCCTTGGTTAGGTTTATACCAAGGTATTTCATTGTTTTAGGGGCTATAGTAAATGGGATTGTTTCTCTAAAGGCTTTTTCACTTCTTTCATTCTGGGCATATAGGAAGGCCTCTGATTTTTGCACATTTATTTTGTATCCTGCCACCCTGCTGAACTTCTCACTAAGGGAGTATGAACTCACCAGAAGGGGAGGGCATATAGTCCGGCAGATTAAAAAGTAACCATTTTGCAAATGGGTGATTGACCCCTCCCATTGCCAAATGCCATATGACCCTGCGATCCCACTTTTAGGTATAAGTATTACATCTACCCTTGAGTGTGCTCTTATAATAAGACTCCAGTTTAACAGCTTTTTGTCTCTGGCCAGGAGTGACATACAGTGCCCATCACAATGGAGTGAAGGGCATTACAGGAGCAACAAAAACTGCAAAAGAAAATCAACAAACCACTATCCAGAACTTCAGAGACTCTATATCAACCACCTAGAACTAGGCCAGACTAATCTCTCCCCATCCTGAAGCTCAGGGACATTTGCGGAAGAGGGGGCGGTAAGAGTGTAAGAGCAAAAGGATGGGAGGAGCAATGATTTGCAAGATACTCCACACAAGTTAGGGCCGAAGCAATATAATTGGACATTGGATGCCTGGCGCAATGTCCAACACACTATTGACCTCACAAAGTCTAGCATCTGCTAAAGGCACCAAGATCCTTGGAGGCAAGGGATTGACAGCCACAGTAGTGTTCCTATGCTTAAGGGGAACACAGGAAAGGGTTCAGAGAAAGGCCACTGGGTCCTTGTACGTCATCAGAGAGGAGGGCCCAGAAGAGTCAGGCATGCACAAAAAAGGACTCTGAGAATTGGGGCGGGAGGCACGGGGGGGGGGGGTGAGGGGAGGGGGAGTAGGGGATTCGGGGGGGAGGAAGAGGGAGGGAGGGAACTGGTATACCTATTAAGTTTGTATGAGCTGAAAATAATAATAAAAAATGTATTATAAAAAAACAAAACAAAAAAAAATAAAAAAAGAAAGAAAATATAGACCTATCATTCAGACCCATGCTATAAATTCTCAGCATTTCTTATGTTCAAATGAGGAAGACAAACTGCCAAACCAATCTCTAGCTATTCCCTAGAAAATAAGAAAAAGGCATGGTCTAAACAATGATTTTCACACTAATTATGTTCACCTGAAAATTACATACATAAATATTCTCTCAGGCTTCATCTCTTTGCCCCATTTCTCGTTTCTACGTTAATTCTTTGTATCTTTAGCCATTTTAGGGGGATGGGTAATGACTGAAGACAGAAGAAACAGCCATTATAGTTATCGTTGCATTCTATTACTTCTCTATTAGTTATATTTATTGGTGATCTCTTATTTTGTTCATGTAAATGTAGGGAGATTTGAGATCTGTGCAAAAAAACACATAATATAGCAAGCTTATTGGTTTGCATAATATAGCAAGCTTATTGGGTTGATACTGTTTAGTAGTAATAATGCAGATATATTTTTCCTAACTAAAGTCTCTTCTGTGTACCTAAGCAACAGGTACACACTCACTCATAATATGATAGGCGAGTATTCAAAGCAAATGAAAATATCTAGACAAATAGCTATAAACTCTCCATGTAAAATACTGTCACATGTCTGGAATAACTCTTGATTTTATATCTGAGAAGAGAATACTACTGAACAATTTTCAGTCACTTGGAAGAATTCCAAATACAAAATGTTTAAAATTATTGAGGGAATGAATCAAAGCAAGCATGAGACTCTATTGTCTGGACAGCCTTCCTGGTGTTCTGTGGACCTCTGATGCAGTCCTGATTCACTCAGTTCCCCTTCCTGGTTCAAAACTGAAGATGTATAAGAGAAACCAGATGATCTCTAAATGCTTTCTTTGTCTTAAAATTTGTGAAAAACAATTCCATGATAAAACATTGTTGTATCATTTTGGGAAAAAAAACCCTACGATCATTGGAGAAAGTGAGAATATACCAAGAAGTAGAACAAAAATTTAAAACTTTACCACCCAAAGACAAATACTTGGAGTTTAGCACTTAGCATTGTTAAAAACATCATTTTATCCTTTTCTATCATGATATAACTGTTTTCTACAAGAACCGGAAAAGTGCCATTTGTACATTATCGTGGGCTCCTTAAAATATAAATGTGATGAGCACATTTTACGACAGTTATTAATGCTATACTTTTATGATGTCCCTGTTCAAACCATGATGCATACATTTTAATACATAAAATAACTCTCTGAGGTAGTGCTGTTGTATTAATTTTACTGATGAGAAAACAAAGAATAATGAAGTGAAAGTAGCATTTCCCAAGTGCCGTGGCTGGTGGCTGGTGGGATTGAATTCTGCCCAGAGAACCTGATTTTGACTTCTCCTCTCTTATTTCCCAATATGTGTTTGAATAAGGATGATGTGAGCCCTACATAGTGCTGGGACAAAGGAATGGCAAGCATCAAAGCCTCGTGGAACAGTCAAGTGCTCAGTAGGGGCATGTGATAGTTAGATATAAGTGTCAACTTGACAAATGAGGTTTGTGAAGAATCATTAGCCAAGGTTCATCCTGAGCAAGTCTGCAGGAAAGTATCTAACTGATGTGGAAAGACCAAGTCTGCAGTAGGTAGGAACATTCCCTGTCAGGTGGATGAGATGAAGGAAGCTGGTTCAATAGGTTGGCATCCTTCAGTACACTTGGACAGACAATTCTGAGAACACAATATGGCTGAGTCTCTCAATATTGGTATGAGCTCTTCTGCCAGGTTGGATTAAGAACTGTAACCAGACAATTGCAGTAGCAAATAAAGCCCCTTTGCTTCCATGAACCGTTTAGCCCTGATTTTATCAGCCACATGCAGAGGAACTACAAGCATGGTAAGAATGGTAAGGGGCACCACATTTGATTCCTACCAGCACATGAATCAGGGCCCATCACAACCTTTTGGACTAGAAACAGTGAGTCCAGAACTGTTCACTTGCAACTCCAAAGAAATGACCAAATAATAGAGAAACCTAGTTCTTCTGTCCACCTCCATTCACGGAGAGGGAAAGGAAGGACCAGCAATGGCAGCTAGTTTGGTTCAGCCTTGAACTTCCAATGCTTTACTTACTATATTTCCAAGGCAGGAGGATGTGAAATTCTAAGTGCACTTCGACTAAAAATGACTGTGTCAAGTCTACACTTTGAATTGCTCAGCCTACCACAGTCACACCATACCTGATCTTGTGCAGTGATAATGGCATGGGTTTTGCTCTCCCAGAACAGACTTTAATAAGGATGTCATTTTAATTTCACAATCTCGTCTCGATTTATATTTCCCTCTCCTCTCACCTTCAGACAAGGACTAATTAAATAACCTGTTTTGGGCTTATCAATAGAGCCCCAGCATCCATTTTACATAGTCTAGTCAAAATGAGAAAGATCTTATGAGTTTTCAACATGAAGCGCTCAAGGAAATTAAGAATGAAGGGGTAATAACCGCAGAAGAATGAGATCTTTGGTGTGCTAATTTTATGATAACATTTTCTAATATAAAGCTTTTGTCATTCAGATGAAGATAGATTAGACAAGTGGAAAATAATCTGAAAGCCAAGCAAAGGAAAAGTTTTTGCCCACTTAAGGTGTGCATGATGATTTTGGACTTTCTGTGTTCCTAAATTTTTGATCCTAGTTCCATGTGATATTTGTCTTTAGTTACGTCTTATTGCATCTTGGTCAATATTTCATCATACCTTTAACTTGGCATCTGTCGAACAGATATTTTGGCATACTTGTGTTTTAGGTAGAAGCCAGCAGGATGTACTGATAAATGATCTCTTCCAAATGTCACTGACTTATGTCGCTCTAGATGATAATGTTACTTATGACAGTGCTTGTATCTTGCCTGTTTTTTTTCTTTTCTTTTCTTTTAAACAGGATCTCATGTAGATCAGTCTGGTTCGACTTCACTATAAAATTGAAGATGATGTTGTACTTCTGACCCTCTTGTCTCAAGCTCCTAGGAGCTAGGACTATAGGTATATGCTATTATGCAATACTAGAAATTAAACTCAAGGTTTCCTATATGCTAAACAAGCAGTCTCCCAACTAAGCAACATTCCTAGACCAACTTGCCTACTTCTTAAACTCATGAATGCTTGGTTTTGTGCATTATAATGCATCTTAATCCAGCATAATAATTTCACATTTATCATGCTGCCTCACATCTAGACTAGGGTTATAGCTTGATTGTTATGTGTGTAGGGCCAGGATGGCAACTGGCTAGGAAATATGGATATTTCACGTGACTGATTGCATACAAAAATGGAACAAATTAAAAAAAAAACTAGAAAACTAAATAGTTCTTGTTTCCAGGGGAGAAATATGGTCTCTGGTTTTGCAAATAACATATAAGACACAATCCTCGTTTCCTCCTTTGCAAATCTTTGGAGTCAAACCATTTCAAATAATACTCTTGGGAAACCTATGTGTCATTCTTGATTCCCGCCTGTTGTCTTCCATATCCATTGCCTTGGTAAGTTCTGACACTTTTCCCTGTATACTATACCTTGAGTCTGCTTGTCTTTCTCTACAGTTCTTCTTTGCTCCAGCCATTCCCAATGGAATTCCTGCAACAGCATTCTGACTGTATGGAGGGTTCTACTCTTACTGTTTACAAGTTTATTTTCCAAAGAGCAACTGATTAATCTCTCTAAAAACATTAATTACTCTCTGGCACATGCACTGATAAGGACTTCTCTTACCAGAAACAGAATTTAGTTTTTGAGGCTGCCCATTGGCCTCTTTCAATGTTAAGCCAACCTTTATACTACTCTCTTTATTTTAACCATAGTCACGTGGCTTTGTCCCCAGAGCATGTGAAGGTCATTCCTCTCTCCCCCATGTCCTGGGACCTTTGAATGTAGTTCCAGCTCAGTCAGGAATGCTCATCCATTCACCTTCTCAGGACTGATTTCTTATTCCAACCCCAGCTCCTGTGTCCCTTCCAGAAAAGATGTGTAATACAGACCTCTCAACAATAGATGGTTTCCCACCCTTTGAACCTCTGTTTGATCATACTGCTTTAGGTGTGAGTCTATGGAACAGTCTGATCACAGTTTTTGCATATCTTGGTAACTTTCCTTGCATTGTATTACCCAGGAGAACATAAACAACATTAGAGTATGGCCTGCTTCTGTTTATTCAAACACAGAAACATAGCTGTCACACAGAAAGCAGTAAATTAATCTATGTTAAATGGTCGAAGTGACTAAAAATGAATTATCTGCTCTAAAATTCAAAAGTGAATGTGTATTTTAGTTTCAGTGCATATTGTTGCAACACAATACTTGATTCAGAGTTAGGGGAGAAAATGGTTGATTGGCTCATGATTCCAGGTGACGGTTTACCGTGGCAAGAGAATCCCAGCAGCAGGCAGTGGAAATTGATCACATCACATTCAAGAGTCCAAGAAATGGACCAATGTTGTGTGCTTGCTTGGCTGCTTCCTTGCTTATTTCCTGCTAGTTCTGTCCATCTTTATATCATTTGCCCCCTCTGCCTAGGATGGGTCCTGCCCACGCTGGACCGGGTCTTCCTACATCAAGACAGTCCCCAACAGGCATGCTCAGGGGCCAGCCTTAATTTACAAAGCATCTCTCAAGCCTAGAGAGATGTTGATAATACATCTTTAATAAGACTCCACTGTCTCGCAGATTGTAGACCTGAATAAGTTGTGACATATACTTTAAAGAAGCTGATGGCCAGAGTGACACTGAGGACCTTGTGGTGTGACAAAGGGTAGAGTTCTTTGAAGTGATAGCAATGTACTTGGCTGGATTGACAGAGAAGTTACTTGATGCAGAATGGGTGGGAACAGGTGACATGTAAAGTTGGCTTTTGGGAAAACCCGTATTTTTGACAAAATGGAAAAGATTAGTGCATATCAGTTACCTGAGAGATAGTATGGGATTGAAACAATGAAGAACATTTCAGAAAAAAGAACACCATATATAAAACAACACAACCTACAAACCCTAGTGGGTACAGGCACACTGCCGTAATGCAGATGTTGGTGTAGTCCATGCTGCTAGGCCATTTAGTAACTAAAGAAAGTTCATCTATTTTGTGAAAATATTCTTATAGCGGATGGGGAATTAGAACTTCTGTCTCAAATCTAGAGGTTATTTAGAAAATTTAAGACTACTTCTGGACTTTGAACACTAAATCACACAGAATTGATTAATGAGCTAATTGTTCAACCTTTCACTTCATTCTGCCTGTGTATACTATTTAAGTAGCAGAGAACAGGAAATAGATTCCTTTGTTATTTACATGCACCTAAATCCACATTCCTTTCCTGTTGAGATTAGCAATTTGATTTCTAATTAGTTTTCCAAAATGGATTCATGGGTTTATTTCTTATACAAATGGAAAAAAGTACAGGTACCAAATATAGCAAGCAATAAACATTTTTTAATTTAAAGCTTCATGTGCCAATAATGAAATATCTTTCCACATGCTGCCCGTGATTCCACACAACAGAAATAACAAATCTACTAATACAACTTACCATCATTTCTCAGTATAAGTGGTGTGGGTGGCCCGAGAACCTTGTGGTTTGTCACTGTATTGGTAACCACACAGGTGTAATTTCCAACATCTGATTTTTCCACCTTGGCAATGTACAGATTCCCAGTCTCTTGAGAAACGAAGCGGCGATTGTCCTGATATGAAGGGTATTCATTGAAGATCCAGGCATAGCTCAACTCTGAAAGAAAAAGAAATATTATAACAAGTATACCCTATATACACATCCTGAGCACAGAATTTGGATTGTTGCTTGAAGGCTGCCTCTTTCACCCCATAAAATACAAATGGGGAATAATCATGGTCATTAAGAATATATGCCAGTCTGACTGTTTACAATAGCAAAGTCATGGAATCAACCCAAATGTCCAACAGTTGACGAGTGGATAAGAAAAATGTACATCTATGCAATGGAGTACTACTCAGCCATCAAAAATGATGAATTAATGGAATTTGTCAGGAAATGGATGGGATTAGAAACAATTATATTGAGTGAAGTATCCCAGACACAGAGAATTAAGTGCCGCATGTACTCCCTAATAGGTGGCTTCTAGTATGAAACCCACTTAGAGACACTCAAAGATAAATCTCTGTAATAACTATAGTAATTTGCTAAGATTATGAACAGGAGGGATGGGGAAGGAGGGCCACACCAGTAACGAGAGAGGGGACCATGTTACAGCGAGAAAATAGGGCTCCATCCAAGGACTGTAAGTAAATAATGAGACATCTGATTAAATTCACAGACTTTCCTTCCTGATTATTTACAACTGATGGGGTATGATTTTACCAGAAGAAGAGGGCGTATAGTCTGGCAGATAGAAAGTAACCATTTCGCAGATGGGTGATTGACCCCTCCCTCACCGCAGTTTCCTACTTTTATTACATCTACCTTTGAATATACTCTTATAACAAGACTCTAATTTAACAGGTTTTTATCTCTGGCCAGGGGGTTATATCCAATACCCATCAGGGTGGAGCCAAGGGCATTGCAGGAGCAGCAAAACGGAAAAAAAATCAACAAACTATAATCCAGATCATCAGAGACTGTATATCAATCACCAGGAACTAGGCCAGCCTAATCTCTCCCTATCCTGAAGCTCAGGGAAATTTGCGGAAGAGGGGGTGGTAAGATTGTGAGAGTACAAGGATGGGAGGAGCAATGATATGCAAGATACTCCACACAAGTTAGGGCCGAAGCAATCATATTTGGACTTTACATGCCCTGCACAATGTCTAACACACTATTGACCTCACGAAGTCTAGCATTTGCTAAAGGCACTAGGATCCTGGGAGGCAAGGGATTGACAGCCACAGTAGTGTTCCTATGCTTAAGGAGAACACAGGAAAGCGTTCAGGGAAATGCCAGTGGGTCCTTGTACATCATCGGAGAGGAGGACCCAGAGGAGAGTTTGGCATGCACATTAAAGGATGCTCTGGGGATGGGAGGGGGAGGCACTGGGGGATGGGGAAGAAAGGGGGAGGGGAGGGGGGCACAGGGGGATAGGGGTTGGAGGGAAGAGGGGACCACTGTATCTGTTAAGTTTGTATAAGTAGAAATAAAACAAAATTTATAGAAGTGCAAACCATAAAAAAAAGAATATATGCCAGTCTGGACAATAAGGTTTAATTGAGAGAGGACCAATCTTCTATGTCACGGGACTAAGCACATGCATTGCACACTGTAACACACACTGAGCTACTTCTCATATGAATGACCTTGGAAGTCCATTATTCAGACATAGTAATGTGGGAAGCCGCTCTAGAAAGTGATACTGGTGAAATTCTAAATGTATGAAGTGTCCTTGACCAATGGAAGAAAGGCTATTTACTTGAGTTTTGTAAGCTGACACTAATTGCTGTAAAAGGTATTATTGTTGTTTAATCCTCCAGCGAGTCCCTATGGTAATTGACCCCTACCACTGCTTGTATAACAGAAGCCATGTTTCATTTAATAATCCTTTGTTGACATACAATGGAAGGGCCATACAGACTGCTTTCTCTTTATCCTAGAATTATAGCATTTCCTCATGTATTATTTTAGAGAGACATAATTATGTTTATATGAGAAATGCTAATCACTTTATTTATGCATGTGTGTGTAATTAGAGGTAACCCCATGCTGATGACAAGAGGATACTCAGCAGAAACAAACACTGCTTCCCAGCAAGCTGGTTACTTTCCCCAGAAATGAAAATCTGGGGGTCAAACAGCCCTAAGAATAGGTCCAAAGGAAGCACAAACTAGCATGGACTGTGCATTCATTACTTTTCTGAGTGCTGTGACCAAATATCTGACATAAAACAACTTAACGAAAAGAAAGGTTTATTTCAGTTTATGGTTCGAGGGACTGCAGTGCACCACAGCAGAGAATGCAACATTTACTGTCAAGAAGCAACATGTATGGTGGTGTTTGGTTCACCTTCTCCTTTTGCAGGCTAGGATTGCAGTCAATGGAAGGCTGCCAACTACTTTTAGGCTAGGTCTTCCCTCCTGTATTCACCTAATTGAAACAATCCCTCACAGACATGCTCAGAAGCGTCTCCTCAGTAATTCTAGAGCCCACCAAGTCCATAGTCAATATTAGCTATCACAGATCCTTCCAGCAAGAACAGGAGACTTTAAAAATAAGAAGATTGACATTCTACTATGTACTCTGCACCCTATGGAGTTTTAGGCAGACGTAGCAATCATTCCTAAGAACAATGGAGACACTCCCTATCCCCTAATTAGCTATAAGAGAATTTTAAGTAGAAATCAACATCTCCAAAGTCACGAGGTAGAAGTTAGAAAGTAATGTACCAGCACAATATTAATCAACTCACACTTCTCCGAGAGAGTTGTAATCAACTACATGGAACTGTAAATTATTTTTTCCCTAAAGGTATTTTTCAAAACTGTTACAGAGTAGGAGCTGGCTGTGAGATGCTCTGAATTCTGTGGGAGGAATTTAGCAAGGAGGAAGTGGATAGTAGAAGACAGACAACTGCTTTGGTATTTTCTAATTGGAGAGAGAGTATTCAGAAGATTAGCCCAGCAAAGTTTAAACATTTGTTACACGAGGAAAGCCAATTAAAGTCTCCCACTTCCAGCTTCTTAACCCATAGAAGAATGGAAATGAATTAAAATGGGAGAAAGACATTGTGGCAGTTCATAGAAAACTACTAAAATCTCTGAGTGCAAAAAAAAAAAATTCTCTGAAGGGCTTTAGAGAGTTTAGTCAGGATTGATGTACTTTACCAGCTTAATCATTACAGAAGAACATTTATTGTATTACTATTTTAGCTAATACACTAAGTAATGAGTTTCATTATGAGACATTCATATATAAACATCTTCACATTTCACTCCTAGTCATCTTTCTGACCAGGACCCTCCCTCAATCTGCCTGTCCTTTTCACTGAATGAATTCAGTACCTGGAGGTACATCTCGAAAATTAAAGTACTTTCATAGCACGCATGGGCCCAGGTTCAATGCCCTAGTAGTAGATCAACCAGACATGGCTGTGCGTGCATGAGGATCAATAATGCAGGCTCACTGACTACATGTGGATTCCAGGCCAATCTGGCATACAAGAGGCTGAGCCTTAAGAAACGTATATTCAGTTAGCAGTTATTTTATGTGAATAAGTTAACGTCTTCAGTCCACATTAACAGGGACTTTGGGGCCTTGAAGCTTTCCTAGGAGTAACACACACCTATGAGCATAGGCTGAGGAAGTTCTGACACTGTAGTCTTTCAATAGAGCTCCTTGTTCACTAGGCTATTCTTACTCCCCCCCATACTCTCCCTCCCATTTAAAAGTTCTAAAGATTACAAGACTTAAGGAAGCACTTTAATCCAGTGAAACAGACTCTTAACCTTTTCTTTTCAAGACTGGCAAAAGATTCATTAGCATGCCCATGTCTTTGAAGGTTTTTAGAGAAGGTTTTGTTACCTTTTTGTTATTACTTGTTATTTTTGTTATTAGTATACCTTTTGTTATTTGACCATGCAATTACTGCCCCTGCACCACCACATACTACACACAAAGCACACAGACACAGACACACGGACACACACACACACACACACACACACATACATATATATATATATATATATATATATATATCACTGTAGTACATTAGTACATGCAAATTTTATGGTCTTACGCATCCATTAAAATAAATGCAATAAAAAAGAATGAAAATCAAATGCAAATAGCAGAAACAGAAAAACAAAAGCACAACGACACATGAGTCTGGAGATACTGATCTCCACTGAATGTGATCTTCAGATTTTCCTCAAGGTGCCCACCAGACTGCGCATATCTAGGGATCAATATACTCAATAATAACACTTGCTCATGTTCTGCCATGTGACTAAGAGTGAGCAATTTATCATAGTATCTTATTTTCTTATTTATTTATTTTGATACTAGGGACTGAAGCTAGGGCTTTGTGTGTGCACATAGCCCTTGACTTATATCTTCAGCAGGTTTTTATTTTACTTTGACATAGTGATGGTCTCCATCAGGCTTTGAAGTTGTGACCCTCTTTCCCTAGCCTCCTGAGCAGGTGCGTTGCAGGTCTGTGCCACAGTGTCTTTTCTGTCATGGCAGTTGGCCCAGTCACTCTCCGAGTCAAATTTGCCTTCTGGCTTGACTCCAAGATTGCCATGAACTCCAGTGTAGCTTGCTAATACACAGCATGGGGAAAGAAAAAATATTATTAAGTTGAAAAAAGATAAAGTGAATGGACATGCATTGAAGGAAAGAAAGGAGAGAAGAGAGAGAGGAAGGGAGGAGAGGAGAGAGGAAGGGTGAGGAGAGGAGGGGAAAGGAGGGGAGGGGAGGGGAGGGGAGGGAGAATAAAATGTTAACCTTGTAATGCTTTTGCTGAATTGTAATAGCATGGCACAATGGCCAAACTGTCAAAAAAGTAACACATCACAGTTGCTCAAAAGAATGCTATGCAAGGGGAACTCTCCTACATTGCTGGTGAGTGGGAATGCAGGCTCATACAGCCACTCTGGCGAGCCGTCTGGAGATTCTTAAAGAAATTAAAGATTGAAATGCCATATGACCCTGCTATTCCACTTTTGGGAATAATCCCCCATACAGCAGAGGTTCACCTCGATAGCACAAGCACGACCATGTTCATAGCAGCACTGTTTACAATAGCAAAGTCATGGAATCAACCCAAATGTCCAACAGTTGACGAGTGGATAAGGAAACTGTGGTACATCTATACAATGGAGTACTACTCAGCCATCAAAAATGATGAATTACTGGAATTTGCCGGGAAATGGATGTCATTAGAAACAATTATATTAAGTGAAGTATCCCAGACCCAGAAAATTAAGCACCGTATGTACTCCCTAATAGGTGGCTCCTAGTACCAAACCTACCCAGCCCACCTAGAGACAGTAATTCCAGGATTATGAACAGGAGGGATGGGGTAGGAAGGCCACACCAGAAACAAGGAGAGAAGGGACCATGTTACAGCAGAGAAAATAGGCCTCCATCAAGGACTCAAATAAGTAATGAGACATATGATTAAGTTCACAGACTTTTGTTCCTGATCATTTACTACTGAGGGGGTATGATCTCACCAGAAGAGGAGGGCATATAGTCTGGCAGATAAAAAGTAACCATTGTGCAAATTGGTGATAGACCCCTCCCTCACTGTGGTTTCCCACTTTTATTACATCTACCTTTGAATGTGCTTTATCACAAGACTCTAGTTTAACAGCTTTTTGTCTCTGGCCAGGGGGTAACATACAGTGCCCACCAGGATGGAGTGAAGGGCATTGCAGGAGCAACAAAACTGCAAAAGAAAACCAACAAACCACAGTCCAGAACTTCAGAGACTCTATATCAACCACCTAGAACTAGGCCAGCTTAATCTCTCCCTATCCTGAAGCTCAGGGAAATTTGCGGAAGAGGGGGCGGTAAGAGTGTAAGAGCAAAAGGATGGGAGGAGCAATGATA
Source organism: Typhlomys cinereus (assembly GCA_023101885.1). Classification (NCBI taxonomy): domain Eukaryota; kingdom Metazoa; phylum Chordata; class Mammalia; order Rodentia; family Platacanthomyidae; genus Typhlomys; species Typhlomys cinereus. The sequence continues at coordinate 397,802 of JALPQD010000183.1, read as the reverse complement.
TGTAAGATACTCCATACAAGTTAGGGCTGAAGCAATCATAATTGGACTTTACATGCCCTGCGCATTGTTCAACACACTATTGACCCCACAAAGTCTAGCATCTGCTAAAGGCACCAAGATCTTGGAGGCAAGGATTGGCAGCCACAGTAGTGTTCCTATACTAAGGGGAACACGGGAAAGTGTTTAGGGAAAGGCCACTGGGTCCTTGTACGTCATCGGAGAGGAGGGCCGAGAGGAAAATCAGGCATGCACAAGAAAGGACTCTCTGGGAATTGGAGCGGGAGGCACTGGGGGATGGGAAGGGAGGGAGGTGGGGAGGAGGAGCAGGGGGTATGGGGGGAGGAGGAGGGAGGGAGGGAACTGGTGTACCCATTAAGTTTGTATGAGCTGAAATAATAATAAAAATGTATTAAAAAATTTAAAAAAAAAGGGGGCTGAAGAGGTGGCTCAGAGGTTAAGCCTCTGCCTTGCAGGCGGAAGGTCCTGAGTTCGGATCCCAGATCTCACGTATAGACGCCAGGCGGAAGCGGGGGCGGCCTGCGTTTCTGGTCCTGGTAGGGCGGAGCCTGTGAATCTCGGGGCTGAGTAAACAAGGAGGAGGTGGAAGCGTCCATAGTAATTCACGAATTCGCCTGTGGGTCTACACACACACACACACACACACACACACACACACACATATATACACACACACACATATATACACACACACACATACACACACACACAATTGAATAAATAAAAAAAAATTAAAAAAAAAAGAATGCTATGCATTGGGAAACTGGTTCAGTGGACAGAGTGCCCTGTGCTAGGAAATTGGCTCAGTGAGTAAAGCATATGCTACATTTCAGATTCCCAGTTACTCACACAAAAGCCAGACCAGGCAACCCCAGCATTGGAGAGTGGACACAGGTGGATCTTAGAGACGCTCTGGCATACAATGTGTCAAAGTGGTGAGTATTAGGTTCAGTGAGAGACCCTGTCTCAAGTGCTGGAGAAGCAATAAAAAAATCCATATGTCAATCTCCTGCCTCCACATATATGTGCACATATGCATAATAACACACACATAAAAGAATATCCATGAAAACCATGACGTTTGATGATACATGGACAGAACTGGATATCACTATGTTAAGATAAAGAAGTCAGACATAGAAAGATGGATAGCACACAATTTTGTTCATGTTTGGAATTAATAATTAAATCTATGTGATATGCATGTTTTGTGTGTGCATGTGTATATGTGTGTGTATGTGTGTAAGTGTGATTGTGTGTGGGGGACATGAAATAGAAAGAGGACTATGAGAAGGGAGGAAAATATCTGGAGAAGAGGTAGTGGAGAGAAAAGCAGGTTTGGAATATATAAAACATGAAATTAGAAGTGGGAATAATTTGGAGGCAGAGAGAGGGGACCAGAAAGAGGGAAAACAGAGAAGGGCAGTGGGTAGCAAACACTTGAAGAAATTTGAGGGTACACGTTTGCTTATTAGTTCACATCTCCCCTTCTCTCAGTTCTGATGAGTCCTGAAGGGCAAAGGTCAGCAGAAATGTCTCCTAAGGTGAGCTGGTAAAACAACCATGAACTGCATGCTGAGCCCTTGAAAGGACAAATCTCCAACCCAGACACTAACTTAATTTCCTTCATAGCAAATATCGACACCTAACACGTTACATTTTTATTTGGACATAGTACCAAAGCCACAAGGCGGAGTGGAAAAATATAATCTAATAACAGCACAGCATTAGAGCAGGCAAATGCATCACATCTCTAAAAAGCACAGACAGATCATATGTCCTGTAGCCCCTCTTTGACGATCTTCTGAGGCCTTGCAAGGGTCAAGAGGGATATCAGACGCCAGGTAGATGACGACCCAGTATGTTATCATTCTCTTCCCCACTAGGAAACAACTCATGGAGTTTGAAAGTGAAGGATGTTATTGCTACATCACTCTGCAGCCATACAGATTTCCCCAAAGAACCCATATCTATTTTTTTAATCAGAGCAAAACATTAATCCATTGAATTATATGAAATGCTATCAACATTCAAAAAAAAAAATAAAGCCAAGTAAACAAAACAAAATAAATTCTCAAGTGCTGCACCAAACAGAAAAATGTATCCCACTCAAGTTTCCTTGGGGACTTCCATGCAATATTTATACTTACTCCAACTTGACAGATTTCTTTTGATAAGTCTTCACACACTAATTGCTCTGGAAGTGACAGACAGTTTCTGTCCCATTGGCAATTTGTAACAAGTGAGTAAACAGACTCTTGGAATGCGATATATTAAATAGATTGTAAAATGTTTGATGCTCAACTGAAAATATGGAGACCGTCATAATGTGATACTAATCAAGGCAGAAGGGCTGAGCAAGGATTTTGAGTCTATAGCATCCATAACTATTGGAAATTAACTTTAAGTCTTCACTCGATGATTTTTTTTTATACATATCTGCAGACCAAGAGCAAAGGATGCTTGACTGTTATTCCTGGTAAAGAAACCAATCAAGTGATTTTCAAATGCAGATGTTCACTGAACAAACCTGCCTCACAGATGGATGCTTGTACCTTTCTGGAGATACAACATCCTTTAGAACATTGAGTTCTATGCCAGCAGTAGTAAAGATGTCAGTTATCAAATGTGAAAAGTCCCTATTTCAACCCCTTCACTCTATAGACCCAGAAACTGAGAGGAATATGAGCTTATATTTGGTTCACAGCACAGAAGGGAATGTGGGGCTGACTTGGTGCATGAAAGTGCTAGTTTTGTTAGGGAGCCATATGTTCTTCTACGAATTCATTTCAAAACTAGAATTCATCAAGTTTCCTTATCTGTAAATGAGGGAGTAGGGTAAGACCACCCCTCCATTTCATCTAGCATTAAAATTCTGCAAATTTATGCCATCAAATCCAATATCTCATTGGATAAAGAAAGAAAGCAAGATTCTAGAAAAATCCAGTAACTTGCTAAGAATCCCATTCTAGTTATGTTATCATAGCTGTGCTCAAATTCACTGAAGAAAACAATTTATGGGAGCAAGAGTTTATTCTGTTTATTATGGCTTACATTTCCAGGGGATACTTTCATGCAATGAAATTAGTTTGGGCTTTTGACTTTTTTTATGAACATGTTTTTTCTTTGGCACTTACATCTATGAATACTATGAATTTATGTCTTCTTCAAGCCTTACAATCCAATCCCATCTCCCTCCTTTCCCACTGCATGCTCTCTGTTTCCTGACCAGTGTTCCACCTACTCTTCTGTTCTTGTCACTGGAGCAGACTGCAGTGCTGGCAAGCACCCAGAGGTATGTAGGTGTCAGGGATGGGATCAACTAACACTAAGATGAAGGGAGAGATGGCTTAACAACAAGGGAGGATCCCTGGATTTGCATCTAGAGACATGGACTGAGTTTAGCTTTGGTGAACACCAACTGTGAAGGACTTTTTTTTTTTTAATTCAATTGTGTGTGTGTGTGCGCGCGCATATGTATGTGTATGTATGTATGTATGTATGTGTATGTATATAGGACCACGGATGAATTCGGGAACCACCTCCACCTCCTCCTTGTTTACTCTGCCCAGGGATTCACAGGCTCCACCCTACCAGGACCAGAAACGCAGGCTGCCCCTGCTTCCGCCTGGCGTCTATACATGGAGTCTAGGATCCGAACTCAGGACCTTCCACCTGCAAGGCAGAGGCTTAACTCCTGAGCCACCTCTCCAGCCCCCTGTGAAGGACTTTTTAATTCTTGTCTTCCATTTGAAAAGCAGGACAATAAAAGGAATAACTGTCCTTCCACAACCCAGAAGTGAAGGGGTCAGTAGATGACAGTAATATAAACTTTTTAATATTCAAGTGATAGTCCATTTCCCTTCCATTTTGCAAAAGAAGTAAGCTTATCGTTTTTGAATTGGGGAAAGGAAAACTTTATAAATTATATATATATATATATATATATATATATATATATATAATTGAAAAATATGCAGTCTCTGTCCAAAAAAAAACTGGGTCAGAAACCCCATAGACTAATGAACAGTAGTAATTAAACATGTTTAATGCATCTATTGGTTCATTTAATTAAACATATTGTACAGCTAGCAAAGAAGTCCAAAAAGTGTGCTATATGACATATTTATATGCTACCCCCAAAGAACCTTCCAGGTGGCCTCTGATTATAATGACATACTTAATAACAAATATAATGTATTATATGTTCTGTGGTTCAGTGAAGGATGCTTGAGGAAATAAAAGTCAAGGAGGAGACAGAGAATTCTGTCAGGGTAGAGAGAGAACAGATATTGTATCTTTATTAATTAAAAGACACACCTATGGATCCTTAACAGCAATGAAACGGCATGATGCTTTTCAGCACAAGTCACTGAAACCCTGGCTTTCACTGACAGGACCCCTTATTACGAAAACACTGGGCTCCATAGAATTTGGTTCAGAATGGTCTCAGATTCGAGCAGGACTGTTTGTCATAACTTGTTAGTGCTGAGTAGACTGGGGCAGGTTAGACACTTATCTGTCACTTGGACCACAACTTGCCATTCCCGTGTGCCTGACATGTAATTGACTCTGCCAGACACATTTGGAAGTTACCTCCCAACAACTCATCTTGACAATAGAAAGTCAAACCTGTTTACCACCTTCCCGGATATGGGTTGAGCATATTCCTTATTTGCAAACTGCATGTGTGGCATCATCCCAAACCCAAAACTTTGGGGGGCAAAGACATGATGTCACAAACAGAAAATTGCAGAAGAAACAATGTTTCACTCATCAGATCATCTATATAAAAGACTTCTGGGGCATGGGAATTAAGATATGCTTGAAAATATAAATGAACTTCCTGTTTCCTCTTGCTGCCTGATCCTGAAGCTATCCTTGAATGTGTGTGCAAATACTGCTGATTGGGAAAGAATCTGACACATCCCTGGTCCCAAGCAATTTGGATAAAGAGCACTCAACCTGCACTGACTCCAGAGGAATACATCCAGAGGCAGAGATTAGATAAGGCTCAGTGCTGAGCCTCACCCAGCCTTGTGGCAAGTATTTCTAAAAATAAGCCTCTGACAAAGGGGCTACTGGATTCATACAGTGGGATTCTTAGTGCCTGCTACTTAACTCATTCAGATGCAGCACTGGAGTGTGGGAAAAGAGATGCGGAAATAGCTATTTACTGGAACATACGGTCTTTGGAAATGACTTACAAATTTTCCAAATTTGTGCATTACTTGTTTTCTTGTCACTGGGAAAACTGAACGTTTTTCTTAGGGTAAAGATTTTCATCAAAAATTTGTGCATGAAACTCAAGGAACTTAACTTGGAAGCAATTTAATACATTGATTTGATAGTAAGTCAGATATGGGTATATGGGGGAACAGGGTGTAAGATTCACATGTATTTTAAAGGCAATGGAAATGGTTTCAACTAAATCTTGCACTTATAGCTGACTGCCTCAGGATAGACCCCCCAGGAGGTAGATTCTGACTCTCTTTTGCTCTTACAAATATACCTGTGAAAAAAGTTCAAGCTATATATATATATTTGCAGCTACGAAACTGTGCATTCTTTGAGCAATGAATACATAGGCATTTCAGACAGGAAAGTGTCGTTTTAGCTTAGCATGCTTGGGTTCTCCAGCAGAGGTACAAAGTGACTATGTAATGGATGCATGTGTCTCTTTATAATTTCTCACCATTTTAAAGACAGTGAAAATCAACTAGATGTTTATATAGTGAACTTTTCCAGAAACCTAAACACAGCTATTAGAGATCAATCTTCAAGGGCATCTGGAGTGGGTATCACAGTGTCTGTTATCCACAGGGGTCCTCAAGGTTGACTCAGCTCCAGAATCCCTGGAAGGACTTTTCCAACACAGAAGACTGGATTTCCAAATATGACAATGATGATGAGGATGGTATGGATGATGTGGGGCATGAAGAACACACTTGAAAAGAATATTGCTTTGGAAGACTTGGAATTCCTGGGCCTTTTCACTGTATCAGAGAAGCCCCTGGCAGAGATGAGCTGTGGCCTCAGCTGAGTGTCACTGCACAGTCTCCCATTTGCCAGTCTGCACCACAGTTTGTGTTTACTGCAGGCCTCTAAGGGCTTCTGGGCAGCTGAGTGTTTAACCCAGTCAAAGAAGCAAAGACAAAGAAATGGACTTGACCTTTCACTAGGTATTTTTGCTAGCATGAAAATGACATTAGCCAATACCAAATACAGATGGATATGTATTTTCCAATGCCATTCCAGTACTAATAAAAATTCTTCCTTTTTTTATTTTAAGGATACATACTAGAATACATATCGAAGTGACTTAACTTTTATGGTATGGATAGAAATTGAAAAGGATAATAAAAAATTAAATTTAAAGGCAGCATTAAAGCAAAGAAAGAAAACACAGACATAATTTAGTCTGACATTTTTGATGGGACGAAAATGAGTTTGGTATCAGAACTATGATAAGCTAACATCCAAGCTTTGCTTCACTGTGATAAACGGTGGTCATCCAGAATGCTCAGCACCATAAAACCAATACAATTGGTGCATTTTTTAGTAGATTTAGATTGACAGGTGGAAGCATAGCTAATAAGGAATAAGGTGTTGCTTTTAGCTATTTGTGATAAATTTGGTATTTTATTTTATGTTTAATTTGGTATTAATAAATCAAAGATAGCTTCCTATTTTATAGTGTGCTGATGTTTTGGAAGTAGTCATCTCTTGTAGCACGTATACTCTGTATACTCTCTGAGAGAGCCAAGTGCAAAATACTTCAAATAATGTAGAAATCACATATTAGTTACAGAGACAGATACCCAGTCACACTTTAAGAATCAATACTAGCCTTTCTCCACTGGTGGGAGAAAAAAAAAAGATGATCTGATAAGTTTCTTACTCAACAATTCATAGAATTTCGGCTATGGCTCAGATCTCTCTAGGATACCTAGCCCTCTGCACCCACTCCTGGGGGGAAAAATGATTCTAAGAAGCCTCCAAGTAGTATGGATTTTAGTTGGTGAAGCTTGTTTACCTGCCTAACTCTCCATTCCCTAACACTGGCCTGAGAATATCCTGCTGTTTTGCAAACTTCAGGCCACACCCCCAAAGCATTGCCAGATTAACCCTCACATTTGAGTCCCTCCCTCTGGTCTAATCAAATTGTACATGAGCCAACTGCCTCTCGGCTGCTGAAGAAAGTACACCAAACTGGTTTTCACATCTGTGCATAGGAAACCTCAACATCGTACATCTTAGTTTTCTGTGTTCTCCTCGGTGCAAATCCACACTGTGGGAGAGTGTCTGTGAGGCTTGACTCTGGGAAACTCTAGGGAGACAGAGGGTCAGCCCAGGTTAATTTATTCATGGATGCACCATTTTCCTCTCAAAGGTTCACTTTCAGATGCAAAGGTAAGGCATAGTGGGAGGGCTGTGCCTTTTGCATCTTGGCTTTAAGCACAGGGTTGTGTTTGTTTTCAGCTTTCCCTATGAAGCTGTCTTTTCAGAAAGATCGGTGATGCTAAGCAGAGCTGCTCAAAGTAGAAAAATAGTCACTGATTTCCAAGGAGGCTCTTCCGTCTCCCTTCTCAGCTTGTCCATACTCTCCTCATCGTCTTCTGATCTGAATCACCAATTTAGGCACAGAGCTGCTATGGAGTATAAAACAAATATGGCTTCCCTACATACCAGACAGATTTCTGGCTTTTTTTTTCCTGCCTGAAACCAACTAACATATCATTTTACTTATCAAAATTTTGTTTTTTTTTTATGTATCTGGGTGACTCGGATACTCACTCCTTCTCCATCTAGCAGACTTGAATGCTACCTACAGAAAAGTACACATATGGCAGGAAAGCATCTGCGTTGCTTGCATCCGTCCCATTCAGTAATCAGCTCAGTAAACAGCAGTTGAAATGAGCTGGACTTTGAAAGTCACAAGTTTCGTGGAGCGGTGCTATCCTTACTGAACTCTAGGCTGAAGGTGTTTGTGAGAGAGAAGTTATCTCTAAATAAGAGGGGACAATGTTTGCATTTACTGTCCATGGTGAAACAAAATCACTGAGATCAGAGGAAGGCAAAGCATCTGTAATACCAGGAGCTATAAATTTTAAATTAGAATATCAATACTGTTTCTTAAAATAAATCTGTGTTCTTCCTTTTCCTCCCATATCTGAGATGTCAGAGTCTGCCAAAAAAAAAAAAAAAACAAAACAAACAAACAAACAAACAAAAAACCCAGAAAGAAAGGTGTGTACCATGCAAAGGGAATGAGTGAGTGGAACTCAGTATACGTCAATGAAGCCAGCCCATACAACTAATTTAATTCCTTGAGTTACCAAATAGCATTAGTGTTATCTGGCCAGATACCATCCATCCAAAGTGGTCAGCAAGTCCTGAACTGAGAAGTTTCAATGCACAGAGAGGATAAAACCAGATCTGGTGAATAACATTTCCTCTCTACCTATAATTATTTATCTGAAAGAGGTTGGCATGGACACATGCCCTTACCAACATACTTGTATGGAGACCAGAGGGCAACTTCTCCGTCTGCACATGGGCACTGGGGAATAAACTCAGGTTTCCAGGTTTGCAGTTACCGCCTCTTGACCTGCTGAGTCATTTTGTGAGCCCTTCCCTCTGCTTGTAAATAAGATCACTCAACAAAAACACCCCAGAAAAGCCACAGATTTTTTTTTACATTCCCATAATGCTTTTTATTTCCAGAGCTGGGATTTGTGTGCAGGTCTTGTGCGTGGCAGAAAGGTCTCTGACAGTGTGCTGAGTATGGCTAACTGAGCAAGTTTTCAAGTCATCCCTTCAACTCCCACACAAGTCACCAATACACAGCCTTTTTATTGGATGACCAAACAACTTCACAGCCTCAATTAAAGATGCAATCTACAATTCAGATAAGTGGCATTCAAATTCTAAGCATGAGTGAGCCATTAGCCAATTTTCCTAAGAAAATACCAGCTTTCATTATAATACCCTAATCCCCTGCGTGTTGTCAATACTTTGGGTAAATTAATAAAAAGCACTTAACTTTGAGAATCAATCTCTGCCTTCCTTCTTAAGCAATAGACTGTATTTATTAATTTATTAACACAAATTTGATATTCATTGATTGACATGCTGAGGTTCTACTGTAAGGTGCCAGTATAATACTAGAGCTCTCAGCTATACGGTGTGGTTTGCCATTGAAAGCAACTTTTCCTCCCTGATATTTCTTTTTCTTTTGGTCCTGGGGATCAAATCCAAGGTGTTACTCACACTCTGAATGCTCAATAACTAAGCTATACCATCCCAGCACACAGCTTTCTCCTTTCTCGCAATGCTTCTTCAGCTGGTTCCTATGGCAACTGATCTCCATTCCTCCAAGGCCAATGGCAAGGATGAAGATGAGTTAAGAGGAAGACCAATCAGATGGCCATATCTCCCAAGACTGTGACTGGTGCAATCAGGATCATACGAGTTAACCTATCAGAGACTGCAAAATTCTAAGTTCGCCAGAGAGAGACTTTTGTCTCGTTTGATTTATACTTAAGGCTGTGGGTCAAGTGCCTTTCCCATGTCTAAGGAATTTGGGCAAGGTTGAGAGTTTGTCAAAAGCCTCAGAGCTGATGGGAAAAGGGGCACTTACTAAAATTCTTCAGGAAAATAAGCTTCAAAGAAATTTCATTTTCATGTCACTTTCTTTATGTCAATCATTAAAATATAAATCCCCCAATGCCAGGTTCCCTGTGATTAAGAGCTTGTAAATCACTGTAAAGCCATGACATTTCTTTTTCTCTTCGGAGATATTAAGCTACCTTTCTATAGTTAATAGTTACATCTTTTTTTTAAATTTATTTTTCTGCTCATACAAATGTAATAGGTACCCCTGTCCCCTCCCTCCCTCCACCCCTCCCTGGATCTCCCTCTCCCTCCCCCCTTTCCCCTTCCTTTCTCCCCTCCCTCCCTTTCTCCCAGTGCCCCCTCCCCCCATCTCTGAAGGATCCTTTAATGTATATATCAAATTTTCCTCTGGGTCCTCCTCTCTTATAAGGTGTAAGGACTCAGTGGCATTTCCTAGAACTCTTTCTTGTGTTCCCCTTAAGTATAGGAACACTATTGAATAGTCACATCTTTTTATTGTTTTTTCTTTATTATTTCTATTATGTCCCTGCAAGATGTCCTTTGTGAAGTATTTGCCCACAGCCAAGCTATCTACACATTGCTACTTAAGACTGTCCATCTGCATGTCAGCGACCCCCTAAAGTCTAATATAATCACAAGCAGTAGGATCCTTAGAGGCAAGGGATTAACAGTCATAATAGAGTTCCCATACTAATGGAGAGCCCAAGAAAGGACTCTGGGCTATGCCACTGAGTCCTTACCCCTCACTAGGGTGGAGGACTCAGAGTGAAGTTTGGCAATCACACAAAAAGATGCTCCAGGTGATGGGAGTGAGGAAGGGGGAGGCACTGGGAGAAGGGGAGGAAGGAAGAGTGGTGAAAAGAAAGGGAAAAGGAGGGGAGAGTGCAAGGGGGAATGGGGAGGGGTGGAGGAAGGGATAAGACAGGGTACCTATTGAGCTTGTATGATTGGGAAAAAAAATAAAATGTGGGAGAAAAAAAGAAGAGCTGACCACTTACAGTGGTAGATTCAAGCCCTTATAAGTTCTTGAGAGCAATAAAACAAGAAAAGTGTCAAAACATGAAAAAATTGAGAAGAAAAATAATATGTAGTGATCATAGCGCTTTATCTGGCATGCAAATTAAACCATGATTTGTTTTGTGTTTTAAAGAATGAACTTAATTTTAGTTGACTATAAATTGTCAGCTACTTATTCTGGGACTTGCAGTCAGCCCCAATGGGTCCTAGAGCTATGCTCTATCATCACTCTGTGAACATGACAACTTACTTTACTTCTTTATAAGACTCAGTCTTCTCATCTGAAAATGGAAATAATAACACTTCACTCATTGTGTGGATCAAGTGCGTTGCTATAAGCAAAGGGGATAATTACATCTAGCCCAGTATGTGAAACATGCTGAACATTTATTGATTCCTATTACTGACAAGGCAAAATGATGAACAGAACCACTTGGTCAACTCCACACTCACTTCAGTATATTTTAAAAATCAGTTTTAAAATCACATAGTTATATTAATGAACAGAACTTAGAGTTAAAGCTAAAAAACCACACACTACATGGTTATCTTAAAACAGCACTTTACTTTTTCAAAATTACTGTCTGTTGTGTTAATTCACTTGATTTATGTCTGTGGGCTTATACTATGTGCTTTCACAGTAGGAAAATGAGGAATGAAAAGAAAAAGTGACCAATTAAAACTTAACATTAAGAAATCTTTTGACAACTAGTATAATGTTTATTTTGCTACTACCCAGAAACAGTAAAAATCATCAACAAAATGAATATGCTCTCTCACTCTATAAACAGATACTGAAGGAAACAAAGGTGTGGGGATCAACTGCACTGTACCACATAATAAAAAGGGGTACATTTTGGAACTCATTTGGAGTCCATACTTTGCATACTATAGCTAGAAACTCTTGAGAGAAAAAAAAGTGCCATCCAAAAGATTCCTTTGTCAGAAGTTAGGAAAGGTGCCTATAACAATTATCTCCCTGCCTCCCTGCCTCCCTGCCTCCCTGCCTCCCTGCCTCCTGTCTTCCCTCCCATCTTCTCTCACTTCCTTCTTCTCTTCCATCTTCTCTACTTCCTTCCTTCCTCCCTTCTCTCCTTCCCTCCTTCCCTCCCTCTTTCACTCATTCCCCCCTTCCCTTCTTCTCTCTCCTTCCCTCCTTCCCTCCTTCTTTCACTCATTCCTCGTCTTCCCTTCCTCCCCTCTCCCTCCCATCTTCCCTACCTCTCATCTTCCTTTCCTTCCATTAGTGGTCAAAGCAGCACTACATCCCACTACCCTAGAGTTTTCCCCACTGACTTTCCTCATAGAGCATTTGCAAAGTAAGTAGTGGAGAAGATACCTTCTATCCGATTCGACAATCCTTGCCAATCATGTAATCTCACAAAGCCTTAATTTTCTCACGGGCGAAGAAGGGATAATGTCCCCTCACTTTGTATTCTTGATGGCCAAATGAGACCACGTGTGTGAAAACGAGTTGTAAACAATCAAACACTGAGCCAAGGTGAGAAATCATTACTGGGCAGGGACTGAAAATGGATTTCCACTTGAGGATGGAGCTCTGTCTAATTGGTATCGGCTGTCTGGAACGCTGGCTAAGGTTCTGGGGATGGATGTGCTGGAACTCAGAGGGAAAACGAGCCGTCATTGATCTGTGTTCAGTCCACGGGGACAAGAGTGGGTATCATCATGCATGTGAAGACCACTGCAGGCGCTGCCTCTCGGTAGATGTGTCAGGGCTACACAAGGGGAAGTTGAACCATGATCACACTCATACTTTATCACCTCTTCGCTCTGGCAGAATTGTGTACAGTGGACACTGCTTTACAAAGTTCATCATGCTGTCACAAGGACAAAATGCAATCCTCAGTGTACCTCTTAGGAAGCTGCAAACATCCGGTAGAGACAGATGAAGATTATTCCGGGCTGAAAAAAATTATATACGCAGCCATTTCTTACCAAATTGAAAATGCTTCTTTTATGTGGATGAAAAGGAAAGTTAATTATCCTTCTATAATGGAGGCAAAACAATAGGAAACTAATGTTCTTCACCACATGCTTGTGAAGATACTGTTTAGCTACCTTCGATTTCTAGCCTTTTGTCCGTCACTTTAAATTGGCTGTTTGACAGATGTTCAATAATTGACACAGCTTATCTGCGCCTCTCAGGCTCCTTTCCTACTCAACTGCCAGCATTTACAGTTACCATGGAAACCGTAAACATTAATGATATTCCGACATGCCAAGGGGATTTAAACACTTTCTTAAAAGTCCCCTTGGGAAATTAAAAAAAAATCTGTCCACCTTAGGCAACATGAAAATATTATATGATGCATATTCCCTACTTATTATTCTTATTGGTGCTGAAAACATAAATCTATTTCTATAGTCATGCCTAAGTAATGATTTTCCGTCCCATCTGATTAAAAAGAGAAGTTTCTGAAGATTGAGAAATTCAGTTTTCTCCAATGTAAAATGTATCTCGATAAATGATAAATAAGAAAAAGAAAAGCGGGAGATGCTGAAAGCAACCACGGAATTCCCACAGTACTGAGCGCCATTCCTAGCTCAAGCCTCTCTGACAAAAAACCCTTGGCATGCTAGAGCAACCGAGAATGGCCATGTCTGCCTTCACCACGGAGCCACCTTGAACTGGAAGGAACAAAGCATGTACAGGTGACACTTGTGTGCAAGGAAACACTCGTCTGACTTGTTACTTGTAAACTGCAAGTAACTGGAAAGAACATTGCAATGTTTGGAGCTAGTTCAAGTGGACAGCCCAGAGGCCAGTTCTAGGAAGTTCCTATGTTCTCCTTCCCTGTGGCTGTGTATGTGGTTGGGAACCAACTGCTAACATTAACAAATTAACACCGAATGCTTATGGCTTCTTTTGAAAAACCCTAAGGCCAGGAAACATTTGAACCTGAATTTCTTAAAGAGATAGCTGTTCTGAGATGATCACCAGCCAGTCAGCTTAAATAGAGTTATCTCCATCACCTAATTAATTACATGCTTCCCTGCATGATCCGGGAGAGAGCAGTTAGTGATCTTTGGGGGACGGAAGGGGTTGGATCCTTTTCCTAAATTACATGCATGCAACCTCTAAAACCAATCCTAACTTCCAGCCATCTCAACAATTTGAACCCTTGACCTTGAATGAAGGAGGACCATTGATTGATGTCTGTGTTCCCCTCTGGTGAACAAATGCGGGGAACACCTCTCCGCCTCCATCACTGACTGTTGAACCCCAGAAATCTGAATGACTGACGAGGACAAAATGAAACGGAAAGTAAGAGTCCAGAGAAGCTGCCAAAATCTTATTTTCTCCACGTCTAGGTATTTCTCCTTCTTACTTTGAATTGTGTTGTTCAATTAGAATTCTGAGTACAGTTCAGTGCTTCTTAAATGAAGTTCAACTGTTGTGTGTCAGCATTATCCATCTCCTGAATATTCTATTTATTTAATTATTTTTTGCCTGAGTGTCTGTGTGTGTATCAGAGGGTAGTGTGCACACTTGTGGAGGTGACTTTGGGAATCACCCTGGATTGAGTTACCACTTTGCTTTGCTCTGGAGTTTCCCAAGCTCCATTTTTCAGGTTGCTGCTATTTCTGTCTGGCATTTTCATGTGGGATCCAGGATCTGAACATAGGATTTTCTGGTTACGAGGCAGAGGTTTAAACCCTGAGCCATCTCTCTACCCCAGAATAGAGATTATAACCCCAAACTGAAGTTGTATATCCATTAAGTTTAGTTTTTTAATTAATTAATTAATTAAATTAATGTGTGCTTCTTTAGTAAGCACTCTTATTCACTAGGCCTTCTCCTGAGCCCCAACATGATCTTGGGATGCATAATACATATATCTTTCACCTTAAAATAAGATTTCGGGGATGGAATCTTAGATGTCGATTATTAATTAACTCATTTCATGTGTCTGAGGGGAGAATGTGCAACATGGTTCACGTGCGGAGGTTAGAAGACAGGAAAACTCTCTTTTCAATACATAGAGTTCGGGGATTGAACTCAGGCTGTGAGGCCTGGTAGCAAGTGCCTTCACCTGTTGAACCATCTCGTCAGTCCCATTAGGTCTAGTTTTTAATCACTTCATCCAATAAATACTTAGTGTGACCCTAGTTTGTGCCACAAGTGAATGCAGAAAGAAATAACCATTGGGATATCGTTACAGGAAAATCAGGTCTCAAAAATTTTGCTTGTGTATCCAGCTGAGTAGATGAGTAGAGAGAGAGAGACAGTGTGTGTGTGTGTGTGTGTGTGTGTGTGTGTGTGTGGCATATGTACTCATGTGTGCCCCCAGGTGTGTACAGGGAGGCCAAAGGAGGGCATTGAGTATCTTGCTCTATAATTCTCTGCTTATTCCTGAGACACGTCTCTCACTGAATTTGGAACTGGACTGGTGGTGAGCAATCCCCAGAGATCCTCAAGTCTCTAAGCCCCCTGCCCCCAGTACTGGCAGTACAGGCATACCAGGCCATGCCCATTGTTGATATAGGCACTATGGATTTGAACCTGGGTCTAACGCTTATGTAGCAAGCCTTCTTCTGAGTCCCAACAGAATAGCTCTTGTGATTCATGACACGTACTTTTTCCACCTTAAAATAAGATTTTGGGGATGGGGTCTTAGATGTTGATAAACCTCAACAAGATGGACACATTTGTATGCAGTTCTTAATTTCTTGCCTACAGCCACCCCTGCTAACACCACACGAATTGTCCCCAGGAAACACTGTTCTCCCTAATATTCTGATACTTCATGGGTGAGAATGATTTCCATCTGGCTCCAGGAATGGACCCCTGGCCTACATCAGCCAGATCAGCATTTCTATCTGATGCTACCTTTGTCTCTTTCATTCACCATAGCTGGCTCAGGGGTAGACACATGAAGCAAGCTGGCACAGGGAAGACCATCTGGAAGCAATCTGTTCCCACTGGTTGCCACACACAGAGCCAGTGTGAGGAGAACAAAACTAACGGATGGATAGAGAGATGCTGGACACTGACCCAAATCCAGCTGCATCTAAAGAGAATTTGATGCTGATACATTCCCATGTTTTATTTTTTGTTGCATAAGTGTGTATACATGTGTGTGTGGGTATGTGTACAGGAGGGCACTTGAGTGTGTGTACCTGTGGAGGCCCAAGAGTGACGTCTGGAATTATCCTTGATTGCTCTTCCATCTTATTGTATTGCTCTGACATTTCCCAAGCTCTGCGTTCCAGAGTCAAAATTACAGGGCTGTACCATATCCACCCTATATATTTTATGTGGGATTTGGGGATCAGAATTCAGGTCCTTTTGCTTGTGGGGAAAGGCTTTAGCCATCTCTCCAAGCCCAATTCTCACTTTTTAGAAGTTTGACTTTAATGTTGTCACTTCCATACCAAACAAAGCTCCTAATTAGCAGAACAATTAGAGGACAGTCAGAATCCTGAAAGTTACAGAATCTATCAAGCATCCAATGGCCAGCTATATAGAAAATTCTGAACTGTGCTCTCGCCACCTTCTGAAACCAATTTTAAAAAGTCATTGCCCAGTGTGTCCTGAGTCAGTCCTGCTTCTGCACTAACACATTGCTGGCCTTCTACTTTAATTGTTCTTTGTCTGACTCTACCCAGCCTCTTTTATGTTGGAAATCCTGGTATGGGAAAATCTACGCTAAGATTCTAGAAACAATGCCACGGTTGCTTGATGTGGCACATAGCAGGGTGAAACTGAGAAAGGCCCCTGAACTTTCTGGATCTATGTGGTCATCCGGTGCACCCTAGTTAGAGAAGGGGAATGGACGTGCCCATCAGGTGACATTTCCTAAGGGTATCTTTAAAGGCATGCTGTCTGGTGCATTACCCTATTAGGGGATAGGGTAAAAGGTACAGGGAGGAGGGTCCTTCTTGGTGAAAACTCTCAGGATAGTTCTCTGTATTCCCTAGACTGGGATGTGGGACTTTGAGCTGCACAGGCTGGTACAAAGGCCAGTAGGTCCCCAGCAGCGTGGGAGCATCCAGGAAGACGTGTGGCCACATGGGAGCTGGGGCTCAGAGCTGTAGGGAGTTATTCTCAGTCAGCCTCAGAAACACAAAGCAATCACCACCTGACAAGTTCATGTTAGCGCCAGGGACAAGATACCTATAATTTTAGCATTCCCACAGCCTTTCGGATCACAAATTGCTAGGCGAACATTGATGAGCCAACCCTCTTTCATACTGACTGACCCCAGTACACTTGCTCTGCTTGTGACAGGCTTCTCAACTTTTTGTTTGTATCTTGCCCTTCGTAGGCTTCTTCAGCAAGACGTGGCAAGCAAGGATTGAGCTGGATTCACAGACACCTACTAAGCAGGATTGGCAGTCACCATATGCCCTTGATCGACCTCTAAGGGGTACATGGTGGGGTCATCTTAGCAATCCAAGAAGCTGCCACGTCTACATTTTTTTTTCAACACTCACCGTTTGTCTCCTAAGTCAGATGAAGCGCTAAGAGAACAAGAAAATGTTTCAGAGCAGAGAATGGATGCCACATGGTCAGCTCAGAGAAGAAGAATGGAACAAATAAAAAGACAAGGTGTGAGCATGAATTTGTGGAGCAGAAGTTTAAAATGTGTATTTGGGGCCAGTGAGATGGCTCAGTGGCGAGGCACCTACTCTCATTCTGGCGACCTGAGTTCAATTTCCAGGAGCCCACAAGGTTTATTTTCTTTCTCTCTCTCTCTCAACCAAATAATTTTAAAAATGTTGATTCTTTAAAAAAAAAGTGTGTACTTTAGAATCCTGACAGTGTGAAGACAGACACAACGGAAATCAATACATGTGGGAGATGACAGGTCGAAAGAACTGCACAGGCTTCTACATTAGGGGATTTTGACACAGGTTAGTGTTAAAAAACCAGATGTACTTTTCAAGTTTATTTCATCAGAAAAATTCTCCAATGCACACCTTAAGGAATCAACCTTAAGTTGATTCTTGGAGATAAAAAATTGGAATCTCTGTTATCATAAAGATTTAGATGCCGTTCATTTTATACACTTTTGGCTCTTGTGTGTTGAGAGGCATTTTTGAAAAAGGCATGTTATGAAACATTTAAATACATAAAGATAAAGATAAAAAGATTTAAAAGTTTAGGAGTATAGATCTTAAGAGGCACTGTGGCATTTTAAGACTTGACCAAAGCAAGGTTTAGCTCTGCAAACAGGTCAGCTTCGTCCCTTGCTCCCTGTAAGCCTCTGTTATAACATGGGGATAATGATTAGACTTTTCTCTCAAGATTCCTCCTGCTTCCACAGCTGTTTCCAAAATAATGAAATTGCAGTTCCTTTCTAAGCCTTTCCAAAAAAAAAATACAAACAAATAAAAACTACCACTGTGATCCCCAGACTTCTAGGATCACCAGAGTCGGGCGGCATATTGAAAAAGTTGCTGGAAGTTGACAGTCATAAAGAAAAGCAATGTTCCATCTTGACCATTGTTTTCATTCAAATCAATTCACTTGGAATTATCTACAGTCTGTACATTGATTGTTTATGAGGTTATTTAGTATTATCCAATTAGATTTAGGATTTGCCAATGTTTTCATATAAAAACAGTGTGCCTCTTGACATTTACCTGTTTATTTTTGGTTCTGTTTAAAAAACTATTTGAGAGAGATGAGAGATAGAGATAGAGATAGATAGATAGATAGATAGATAGATAGATAGATAGATAGAGAGAGAGAGAGAGAGAGAGAGAGAGAGAAAAGCCCTCGTGTATGCCATGGTATATGGCTGGATGCCAGAGAATAACTTTCATAAGTCAGCTCTCTATCCACCATATGGACTTTCAAGAATCTAACTCAGGTCACTAGATTGGCAAGCGTGCATCTTACTACCAAAAGCCAATTCACGGGTTCCTCCCTATTTATTTTTAATATCACCAAAATGGGCCTGAGTTGTTATTTTCACAGAAACTCCGCTCATCACACACTGTCAACTCTCATTCACAGTGTAACTTTCCTTTAAAAAAAGTGTAAAAAGATCTGGATACAGAACCATCTTACAGGATGATTTAAACTGTTTTCCTTAAAAATACACTCCTCACCCAACACATCCTTATTTTTTTTAAATTTATCTTATTGGCTTGTTTTTCTAGGGTCTTATTTCTACATAGCTTTGGTGGGAATGCCAAATCTTTAAATGTGAGTTTTCATAGCATTAGTTTAGATAATATCGAAATCCCACAATGATCATCATAGCAGGCAGTATGGGCTTGAGAATAAGAAAAACTGAACCCCGGGCAGCATAATGTTAACAGCTAGAGCTGAGGGGTTGAGATGCTCTTGTGAGCAGCCTGCCAGCCACAAACCATTAGCTCCCACAGGCAACCCTCAGGGCAGCCCAGAGGAATGAGAGCCTCTATTTACCCAGAAGGTAGGCGGATAGAGCCAGATGTTTCTTTCAAACTAACTTCATTCTCCTTTATTGCCTCTTCAGCAGACTCATTAGACCACTAACTAGAAGTCCACGCACAGGCTCCCCCTAGCGGCATTCTGAGATGATTTATATCTAGAGGTATCCCCACTGGGTTTTACAGGTATGAAAGCAGATCAAAGACAAGTAGAGATAGGAAAGAAGATTCCTGCAGCAGGAAGTTACAGATCCATGTTGGTAATTGATGGCTGATCTGTGAAAACTTGTTCAGCGACGACAAGCCCTGAGCAATCCTGTGGCAGATGATCTAACTGATGGGGGAAGATCCAGCCCAGGGTGAGTGGGACCATTGGCTGGGGAAGTGAAGAAGATGGAGTGAGCTGGTCCTTACTCGGGCATAGTGGAAAGTAACACGTATGCTACCCTCTCAGCAATTCCTGTGGATAAAGTGTGGCCAGTGCCTTGAGCTCTTGATGTTGGTACGAACTCTCCAGCCATGCTGATGGATGCAACTTAAAATCATAAGTGGAATAAACTCCTTTGCTTCCCTAAATTGCTTGGGTCATGTGTCGAACAGTGAACTTTGAATTCTTCCATGGTCATGCCCTGTGATGTTGCTTTTGATTATCGATGTGATAGAATTTAGAATCACCATGTCCTCTCCTTTCAGGGAATGTGTAAAAGTATGATTCTGGAAAGGTTTAAAGGAGCAGGAACGACCACCCTGACACTAAACGTTGCCATTCAGTGGATTCAGGTCCTGGACTGAATAAAAAGGTAGATGCAAGCAAGGAACCAACACTCGTGTCTCGGCCCTTGACTGCGTGCCATGTGATCTTACACTCCTGCGACCGCCCCTTACCCTCAGATTGTAAGTCAAAACAAACCTTTCCTTTCTGAAGTTGCTTCCAAGAGGTATTTCACAACACCAATGACAAAAGTATCCACACACAGACTCAACTGCATGGCATAAGGGATAAATAGGTCAAATCTCAGTAGGCGCAACCAGCAGCACACCCCCCTTAGATACACCCCCACTCCTCAGGGTGCAGCAGATCTTCCACCTGGATGTTGCATCTTAAGTCTACAGCCCAATATATCTACAGTGACTTCAACATGAAACACTGCAGTTACAACCATGAAAGTTCTCTGAAAGGAGCTTTCTGTCAAATGGTGATAAACATGAGTAAGAAAACAAAAGGGCTGCAGCTTTCAGCTTCTAAGATGTCTGCAGTGACTTAGCTTCCTCCAGCTTTGGCCAACCAGCCATGCCACCTCTGCTTTGAGAGACTGTGCCTTCCCTCTGGAACCGTAAGTTGAATAAATCTCCCTTTCTCCCTAAAGTTGATTGACTTTGAGTGCTCTCTCACAGCAATAGTTAAGAGTAACCGTTACAGAAATTGGTACCGGGTAGTGGGATTTTACTGTGAGATTAAGAACAGCTAGTACAACAATGTGAAGTTGTTTGTGAAGCTGAGAGAAGTTGGTACCCAGAAGTATGGCCAATGCTGATGTGACTAGTGTGCCTTTGGAACTATTTGTTGGGAGAAATATGGAGAACTTTGGGACTTTGTGCTGGGAAAGTCTTTGCATCTGGGCGAGGGGGCCAAATGGGCCTTTCTCATGAGAGCTCCGAGGAAAGCAATGCTGTGAGAGATGCAGGCAGTGGAAGCCCAGCTTGTGATGGTCCAGAGGGGAACAGAGATTGTGTTTGCAACTGGACGAGTAACACATGGAGCCATGTGTTGGCCAAGAGTTTAGTGAACTTTTGCCCTCGTCCTGAAAGTTTGCCTGAAATTAAGCTGGAGTGCTTGGCAGAGGAAATTTCAAAGCAATGTAGTCTTGACAATGTGATATGGCTACTTTTTAGTTGTCTTCAGAGTTATGAAAAAGAGCAAATAATCAGGCAGGAAGAAGCAAAAACTGTAAGATCCAATGATGAAAAATACAATGGCAAACTTAAAGAGTTGAACCAGGAAAAAGCAGAGAACAAAATGGCTGTTGAAGAGATTAGCTCCATTTGTAAATCAAAGCCTGCTCTTAATTTGAATAATAGGAGAGCCCCTAGCTTGAGGGCAAGATCCTCAGGGAAGTCTCCCACTCATAAGAATGCAAATCCTTTCAGAAGACTGGAGCTAAAGGGTGGAATTCCAAAACAAGAGTTGGTTTCTCTTACAAAGCAACTGCCCAGGAGTGAAAGAGATGGTCAACATAGAGAAGCAGAATCAGCTGTGATTCAAGGGGGCCAGTCTTGGCAAAGTTGTCCACGTGGTTCTGGTTTTAGAGGCATCAGTGATGCAAGAGGGAGGAGATCATGGAGTCCTCCTCCAAGATTTCAAAAATTGGCAGAATCCAGGCATCATGAGGCAAGAAGCCTGCAGTTTAGAGGCCCAAGAAGGGCAGTTTGTGCTGTGGAGCTAAAGCCTGGTTTGCCATTGCGAAGTAAAGATGTTAGAGATTCCAGACACAATGTGGGACACCTGCCAAGGAGAACTGTATACCCTGGGAGGAGCCAGCTCAAGAGAGCAACGTATTCTATGGGCAGCTGCATTGGAGGGGTAGAACCAAAGCCCTTTGGAATTGAGATGATTTCAACAAGAGGTTCACCTGTTAGACTCAGAGCTACAAGATTTGGAGTTTGTCCTGCTGGTTTTCGGTCTTGTTATGACCAATCTTTCCTGGATATGCCCCCATTCCTTCCTTTTGGAATGGGAATGTTTATTCTGTGTCATTGTATGTTAGAAGTATATAACTTGTATTTTGATTTTACAGGAGACTTTGGACTTTTGGGACTACCATTGTAGTGTATAAAGACTTTTAAAGTTGGACTGAATATGGTTTATATAATGAGATGGCAATAAGCCTGTGGGGGCCAGGGTTAGAGTGTCATGGTTTGAAATGTGTCCCCCACAGTCTCATGTGTTTGGCAAGGTCATGGCACCTTGGGAGGTGGAGCCTTGCTGGAGGAAGGCAGTCACAAGGGGTGGGCCTTGAGGTGGATTAGTCCCATCCTACCTCCAGAAGTCAGCTTTTTGCTGCAAGCAGTCTGCAGCTCTCAGCTTCCAAGATGTCTGCGGTGACTTAGCCTCCTCCAGCTTTGCCAACCAGTCATGCTACCTCTGCTTTAATAAAACAAAAGGAACAGGGGAGATAAAGAATGAGGATGAGAACTGTTTGATAAATACCAGGGATGGGGTGAAACGAGCAAAGATCTGTACAGAGTGGGCCCCAGGCAATCAGCACAAGGTTCCTTTGCTATAAAGGCTTGGGTTAGCATCTTTAGGAAGCAGCATGCTTCGGAAGAGAATACCAGAGAAGGTTGCAGCCAGGGTCAATTGATGAATATTGTCCCAGGTGAGCACCTTCCTTTTTTGTTTTGAGGGAAGGCTAGTGACTTGAGCTTACTTGCCCTTGCAATAGTCACCGAACTCCTGTGATCACAAGAGACTTAGATAACGGGATGTGACTGGGGTGAAGGTGGGAAGAGCAGTAAGAAGCAGTGGGATAACCAGGCTGTGCCTGTCGAGAGCAGAGTTCCTAACTGGGTGAGAGGGGGCAGAATGAAGTAGGCAGGGCTCATCTTAGAGAGAGGCCCGACAAGATTTAAAGCTGGGGCTCTAGGAAGGGAGTACAGGTACCCTTACCCTTGTCTTGCCACCTATGAAAAGACATTCACACGAATTGTTCAGCTTATTATAACATCCATTTTCTGTTCTCTTTTCATATATCCTTGCCACGATGGCACGCCACCCCACCCCACCATGCTTCCATATTTCTCACTGCTAGTAATTTGCCCACCTGAACTCCCTCCCACTTCCCTGTCCTTTTGCCTGGACAGCCCACTGAGTTTCATCTGGACCGCCCACACTAAACCGTATCTGATGCTTGCCAGATCATAGTGGATCTATCATTGGTGCACCAACGAGGACAGGATTCCCCTGTCACCCTGGTTTGAACTATAAACTACAGACTCTTAAAGAAGCTTCCTCAAGATGGCTTCATCAGTGTTTGGTAAGGACACAGTAAATGTTGAATTTTCAACCTCTTCTCATTAGTAAACTTTCTCTTAGAAAAGGATGAATGGTGTGGAATAGCCAGTCAGGGGGGATATACACATGGACTTCTGAATACTTGGTAAAGATTGTAAATGCGAGGTTACCTTGGACCCTGCCTTAATATAATAATAATAATAATAATAATAATAATAATAATAATAATAATAAACAAATAATGTGGAAGGGAAATAGCTTCTGTTTTTTTATTTGTTTGTTGTTGAATATTAAGTTCCCTCTGTTTTAAAAGCACATTATTTCAAAGTGACATCATTAATCCTTTAAGACCTATCATGTAATACTAGTCAAGTTCTTCTGGAATATAAAAGATCTGGTGCCCAAAGACTAGAGCATGATGGACCATTTCCTTGGGAAAAAGTTCAACTGTAGTGGTCAAGAGAGGAAGAAGGGATTCCTTCTGCCTGCTACCAGGAGTGAGACAGTTTTAATATCTGTGTCACAGTCACATCAACCTAGTTCCCTCTACTCTTTGTGGAGTATGTCTTTTACTGCATAGCAAAGAACCCCTGACCTACAAAATATGAAAAGATTTCTTCACAAAGGGGGTGTAGACAAGAACCTTAGGCCACTCATTAGATGCTGTCATTTGGAGCCACACGGGTAATTGCAAAGTTCATTTAGACATGGTTGGCTTAGTCTCTATACAGCTACGGATGAAATTATAGCAGATAGGAGAAAATGAAAGTCATACTAGCGATCTTCTACGAATGAGTTCTATTTTTGTATTTCATTTAGGGGGGTGCACAGGGTATGTTCGGCATTCAGTTTTCTCTTTCTATTATGGGGCTGTAAGGCTGAAACTCAGAGCACCAGGCTTGTGAGCAGGGGTCTCTCTGACCCCTTAGGTAAGTGAGCTCCATAAGAACAGAGTTCTCATTTCTGTACTACCTTTTCCAGGTGTTGGTAGGCTAGAAGCATAAGGCTATGAGCGTCATTAGAGGATGCAATGGTGCCATAATATGAAAGAACTTTCCAGACTATTATCTGTGTAACTCTGTTCACTGTGTTAGCATCCTGTGCTATGAAAAACCGAGTTAAAGTTTAGAACGCACTCAGAGGTAGCAAGCATCTGACTCTACTTCTCTGGACAAAGCAAATGTGTCAGTGGATGGTTGGTTTAACTGCAATTTGACAAGATTTAGAATCACCTAGATGAGCTCTAAAGCAGGCCTGTGAGGGATTAGTTTGTGGTTGGGGGTGCCTACAAAGGATTACAATGATTAGATTAATTTCATGGGAAGGTCCACCTTAACCCTGGGCTGGGGTTCTGGATGGGATTAAAAAGGAGAAAGTAATGTGAACACCAGCATTCCTCACTCTGGGCTTCCTGGCAAGATGTCCGCTGCCTCCATCTCCTGTGGCCTGGATTTCCTGCTAGAACGGGCTGTGCCCTTGAGCTGTGGGCCAGAATTAACCCATTCTTCTGTTAGGGTATTTTGTCATAACCTAAATCCTGTCTGGGTAAGCATTCGCTCCCTTAATATCTTTGTTTGGAAAGCCAATCCAATTGGTATCAATCATTTATGGCTTTGAAAGAGCTGGTAGTGCTGTTTGGTTTTCTTTGGGAAGAGAGAGAAAAGAAAGTGTGAAGAAAATCAGGCTCCTTGCCACTGAGCACATACACAGGAAGGATTGTTTCTTAAGCAACTAGGGAAAAATGTATGATAATCATAGAAATAGCTTTTCAGTTGACCTTGTGCATGCTTTTTTATTTTACTGAAAGAGATTACAGTAGTAGATAACAGGCCTTGTATTTTCTGCTCCAGTACTCTTTTGCATTCTACTATTTTCGTTTACAAAATTCAAACTATATTCTACAAACCTGGGCTGGGAGTTTTTCTAAAAAGAAACACAGAAAGATAGCAAGACTTGAGGGAAATGAAAAGACAAACTAAAAATGCCAACCAAAGATCTGTGCTTACCATAGGACAGCTGTGGGTAAAGTCTCCAACCTTCTCTTTCTGTAGGAATCAAGGTACCTTGGGCCACCTTTCCTGCTTTGGCAGAATGTTAGCGCTGTTTGCAGGGCATGTAAGAGTAAAATGACCACTGATGGGTAAGCTGTGCCTGTCTGAATGGAAGACAGCGAACTCGGAGGGTCTGGTGAGAACGCCTCCCCAGGGCTTCCTCAGCATGGAAACGTTTGCCGTGAGAGAAGCTTTAGTAGCCATCCTATGAAAGTGTTGCAAGGATCTTTTGGGATATAGAAGGTTCTGCACATTTCTTTAAGAATCTGAGTTCTATGTTCTTGAGAATGACACACAGAAAAAGAGAAAATAAAAAGAAATAGTCCCTGTGTCTCATGTAGGATGACTGGGGGATGCTGAGGATCACAAAGGCCTAGACTATTCCCCTGCTATGCACTAGCCTGAGTTCTACTCCTAAATTCCAGTGAGTCGCATGCCAGGCATAGCCAGGGTAGGGAAGTCAGTTCAACAGTCTAGTTGAACCCTTGAGTGCAGGGCAATCACAGTATATTGTCCTTTTCCTTTTTATTCTTTTTTCTTTTTGTATGCATGTGTGTGTGTGGGAATCACCCTGTATTGTACTAACTCCTCTTTGCTTTGCTCTGAGGAAGTACAAGATATTGCCACTTCTGCCTGGCATTTTTACATGGGATCTGGGATCCAAACCTGGACCTTCTGCTTGCAAGGCAGAGGCTTAACCCCTGAGCCATCTCTTCAGCCCCCATGATATCCTTTTTCTGATGAGTTGTGCGTGCTCACCAACACTCAAAATTCTTCATCACCCCCTCACCCAATCTGGCTTGCTTCAGTTTAATAGCAGGGTGGTCCCTGAAAATTTTAGGTCTATTCAAGATTCTGAGTCAGATAGCTTTACAGATAGCATGTTAAGAGTGACAGCAAATCTCAATAGTTAGGAACATTGGAAATACAAGCATTCACCTACCTATAAAGAATCCAACCAGTTCCTCTTTAGATTACCTGTCTATTAATCTGTCAGTCTCTCTCTTTTCTCTCCCTGTTTCTTTCTTTCTAATTCATGTGAAAACCTGTAACTTGACCTGATATCCTTTCATTTTTTCCTCTGCAGCCCCAGGCCTCCCTAGTTTTTACGCATATCACCTTATACACATTGTTAACAAATCATCCTACTTGAATCGTGAAAGTAGTTACTTTTGATTTACTTCAGAGAATTTCTTTAAACCATTCATTGGAAAATTGATGTTGTCAACATAGTTATCATGTCTTAAGACAATTCCTTTATAGATTCAAAAAGAAAGAATGTTTTCAAAATAATTGGGCTGTATATCCAAAGATCTATCATATCAGTTAGCAATCCATATCTTAAAAACTTAGGGTGGGTTAGTGCATATGTGAGGCTATTATGTACACACACACACACACACACACACACACACACACACACACACGCACGCACACACACACATATATATAAAAGTTTTAACTGTTTATGGACTGTTACTGAGTTAGGAAAGAAGGCCATTAGTGTGATTCTTGTCACTCTGCCTTTTCAGAGATGTCATTTAAGAGACCAATCTTCCTGCCTTAGTTGTGAACCCCCTATGAGCTACAGATGCCAGACGCCCCTTCTTTGGCTGTCTCTTCGATGACAGCCCAGTGGCACATGAAAGGAGACGCCTTGGTACAGGGGAGGAAATTCACCGGCTCACGGCGGCTCAGGTCCATTACTAATGGAGAAAGTCACGGAGCAGTGAATGCGCAGTGTCAGCCTTTCCAACTTCCATCCAGTCCCCTTGGGAAGCAGCGCTGACAGATGTGTTGAAGTCACAGCTACAAGCAGAGCAGACAGTCAGCAGGGGATCATTAGTTGCTTCAAGATCTGGGGCTCTGGGGTGATTAAGAGGTACCAGCTTACAAGAGTCATGCATACATTACCCATCCCAGGGTCGACACCCAATCTGCTTCTTAATTTTTCTTTTCCCGCAAAACCTAGGGTCTTGAAAAGGAAAATATATTCTACCGGCCTGTCAACAGAAACTCTTAAAACTTTAATATTTTCATATCTTGACCTATGAAAGTCAACTGATGGTTCAATTCATTTATCTTGTGATGCTTTCCAGCTTCTGTTGCAATAAGAATGTGGATCAGAAACTCCCTTCAGTTATTCATGGCTCTGTTGAAAGACATTCTCTTTTAAAGCCTGGATTAAGAGGGATTCATTTTACTCTTGCCTAGCTCCATCCTTTAGCAAGCTTATTCATACTCAACATTCGCCAGAGCCACAGGGAGCTTATGCACTTTAAGCTCAATGGGTCTACTTGGGGATCCAAACTGGAGAGCCCACATGTGTTTAATCGGGGTGCGCCTTCCGTGTGGCTTTCTCAGTGAAGCGGCTCATCATAGCACACTGACAGCATAGCATTCTCTGCCTGACTCAAGCAAGCTGAGCCCAAGCCTCTGGATGGAAAGAAAACACTTGATCCTACACTGTTCAACAGAAACCCTTAAAACTTTAATGTTTTTATATCTTGGCCCATGAAAGTCAAGTGATGGTTCAATTCATTTATCTTGTGATGTTTTCTTGGGCTTTCTAGAATGTCTGCACATCATGAAAAGCTTGTGTTAATTGTATTTTCTGTTGCTGAGGTTGTTTGCTGTTTACATGGGCTTTGGTTGGAAGTGAAATGAGGTGGTCATCTAGTAAAAAGCAGATATGAAATGGTATCTGCTATAAGCTCAAACAAAATATATTTTACATCGGTTACTTGCAGACTTTGGACTAGTGAACTGTATGTGTGTGTGTGTGTGTGTGCATGTACAGTATGTGTGTTGCACACACGTGGTGTATTCTCACATGTGTACATGTATGTGCACCCATGTATGCTAATGAAGAGGCCAAAGGAAGATGTTGACTGTCCTGTTCAATGACTCTCTGTCTCGCTCTCTTGAGACAGGGTCTCTCACTGAACCCAAAGCTAGACTGGCAGCCAACTTGATCCAGAGACTATCCTGTCTCTGCTCATCTCTCCCAGAGTTGGGGGTCTCACATGTATGTGTGACCACTGTTGTTTTTTCTTTTTCCATGGGTTCTGGAGATTTGAACTCAGGTCTTCGTGATTGTACAGCAACCATTCTTACCCACTGAGTCATCTCTGTAGCCCCCTCATCCTTTCTTACCGTTCTGCTGGTTGACTTACACGGACAAACATCACTTTTCCCATCTAAGCATGGAACTGAAAATAGCTACGTCAACCTGAATTTAAAGTTTTCTAACCTAGAAATGAACTAGTCCTCTTAGCATAATGCATTCCCTCCTACACCCAAGCAATTCTGTTAACTAGGCTACAGTGCCACTGGGGAGTAGGGGTGTTTATACGTAGATATTTTTTCTTCATTCTACACAGAAAGTCAAGTTGTCTGAGCATTGCTGATCACCGACTGAACACACATCACTGCACACTTGCCCTAGCAACCCATGAGTACCTGCCACGGGGGAGATTCAGAATAGCCCCAGGCAACAGCAAAGAGGATTGCTGCCAATCCACGCCTTTTCAGTGATACCCATCTAGCAAGCAAGGACAGCTATTTTAACTTGGGTATCCAGAGTGATTTTTCAAATGAAAAAATGATGAATAAAAGAGCTAAGTGGTTTGCAGCATATCTGTGCACTCTGGAAATGTCTCTACAGAACATAAACATCTACCGATCCTCCAACACTAGCACCAAATGATCATTTTTTTTTGAGACAGAAAAGGAATTATTAATTTAAAGCTATGTTTGCCTGGCAGATTAGAGATTACTAAATTCAACCATGCTCTTTAAAAAGAAATTTTGAATGAAAAAGTTCTGGGATGCACAGATAGCAAAGTAGAAGTTGTGATACTATAAAGCCTCATGGATTTATTATCTGATTGACAACAAGCATTTCTTCATTGTGTTAGCTTATGCCCATGAGTAAGAACACTGTTGGCTTGTTGAGCAAGTTACATAATTACCATCCTACCTTTCATAATATTTGACTAATAATATATGGTTGTCTTATGGTTATAATCTGGGGGTGATGGCAGGGATCTCAGCAAACACTTTTTTGAGGGGGTCTAGGGGAGCTTCTTTTGAGTTACGAGTAGTTTTCAGACTTTCCTCTCATTTATTTTATTTATTTTCTGGGGGTGGTTTATGTAGGTTGTTGTAAGGGATATGTTACCAAAGGAAGTAGCTTTATTTATTGCTCTGCCATCGTGGGTCCCCCACCTCTACATGTGATTCCAAGGCCTTCCCCAGTCACTGCGACTGCCTGGTAGACCCCTTCTGGCAATCAGATGAAGCTTGCCCTCAGGTTCTTCCTTCAGATCTCTCCATCTACACTGAGCACAGTCTTTCTTAGACATCTTGGACGCTTTCAGTTTGGCCCATCGTTGCTGGCTTCATATCATCGGGGGTCGGAGATGTTTCGCAGCTATGGTCTGCTCACTAGAGTGTGAACCTTCTGAGGGTTAAGACATCTACTTGAGGCCTCTGAACCCTTTGCTCACACACTTTGCCATACCATAGCTTCTGCCTGAACAGTGGGGCCCTCAAGAGGAATTCGGGACATATTTGTGTCTCAACACCCCTTGTGCCTTTCATTCTTGAGGTTAGCAGCAGCTAAATGACAGCAGCAGTGTACACGCATATTCTGAAGAGGCTGTCCATGAACTCCCGAGGACAGTTCTAGTTCCCTAAACAATGAGTCAGGGGTTTTCTTCTTTTCCCTTTCTGAGATGGATCAGAGGGCAAGATGAGCTCATATATGGAAAGTAATGTAAATATTTACAGATGTTTATAAACTGGTCGTGCTGCTGCTGAATAAAACTGACTTAATTGTACCATGACAAAACCAAGTCCTGGACTATACAAGAGGACGGAACCAGTCACAGTAGAATTATACATGCAATAGGAAAAAATGTGTACAAACAGGTCTCAGTGATAAAGTACCTTACCTGAAATGAGAAGAAGGACCTAGGTTCAATCCCAAATGCCCCACATATGCAATGATAAGGCAAGTCTCACTATGGTATTTACATTTATTCACTATTTATTCACTTTCTTACCTTTATTTATCTGGCCAAACAAATACATTAGAAATGTTCTCTTGTATCTCTCAGTTTTTAGCTTTATCTTTTTTGAATCTGTTTTCTGGTGTTTAAAATAATATAAATAGGAAATTTGCATGGTGGCTTCTGTTTCCAAAATTTTATTCTTACCCAACTAAAGGTTTTAATATAATGTTTTCACACTTGAATAACACTCTCAACTATTTCCCATTTCTGGTTACAATCTGTTGTTAGCATTAGATATATTTTATTCCATCATCTTCTGTTTGGATGATACACACATTTTTAACACTGTGGTTAGTATGCTTAATAGGGATATTGAACTACCAAAATATCTTGCCACAGGTATATATTGTTATGGCTAAAATTTTCCTGTATATTGTATGCTTTTTCATGTATTTCTTTTTTATTCATCTTTAGTTGTGTCTCTGATTAGATCTCTATCCTTTATGATATGGGGGCTGTGCATGCTAGGTAGGGGCTCTACCACTGAGCTACATCTTCGGTTCACTACTTACCTAAGTGTCTCTGAGAGAGACAGTTGTTTATTTTCCACCCTAGTCTTGAGTCTTATGTTCTCTAATTATTAAAATAAGGAGTAAACTACTGTCTCCAAAAAAGGAACAAGTTCAGTATGTCTAGTGCACAAAGGTTGATAAACTACATTGGTATGGTAAGTAGGTGGCATTAAATAATGGAATGGAATGTTCCCTGGAATGTATGTCTTTATCAATTACATTGATTGCACATAAATTGGAACTTGACTCCCTCATTTCCATATTTATGAAGCTTTCTGATCATTATGCTTTCATTTGAATTCTGTATTAAAAACTTATCTACTTAGTCATGCTTATCACTAATTCAATTTTCTGTAATGTTCATTTGACTTTTTACTGTGTCTGCATTGCAGACTTGAATTTTTTCTGATCTCTGTCAGCTCCTTTTAGCTCTCATCCTGTACTGCAGGCAGCTTTTATGTCCACATCTTTGATTCATAAAATCCATGTGCTTTTTTTCTTTTCTTAAGTGTATGGGCGTGTGGCGTTTATTTGTGTGTCTCACATATGTGTGTGTGTGGGTGCAGGTATGGGCCTGAGACTGATGTCAGAAATCATCCTGTATCACTATTCACCTTAATCATTGAAGTGGGTCTTTAATGGAACCCAGTGTGAAGTGGGTGTGTCCTTTTATTTCTTCTAACTGTTTTCTTGCTGATCAATTTGCTCGACAGAATCCTCTGCATCTGCCTTCTGGGGCTTAAAGTGCTTCTTAGGGTTCTAATCAGCCCACCACACCACCACCGAGGATGCAAGTGGGCTCTGGGGGTTGCTTCCTCTTGCTTCCGGTTAAGAACTTCAGCCACTGAGTCATCTCCCTGGGCTTGTTTTTTTTTTTTTTTTAATTTTTGCTCTTGGTTGGAAATAAAGCAGGGACAAATCCTCTAATTTTCTTGTATTTTCTGGTGGTGTCACTTTCACATGTATCTATTTTGTGTTCTTCTGGCATTAGACATCGTTTCACGTTTGCCTCCTCCTCTAGCCTTTTATCACTGAACATTTCCCTAAATCACCATGATGAAATAGAGTCTTTCTTTTGTTTTCTTTTCTCCCTTTTTCCTTTCTCTCTTCCTCCCTTCCTTTTCCTTCCTCCCTTCCTTCTCCTTCCTCCCTTCCTTTCTTCCTCCCTTCCTTTCTTTCTTTCTTTCTTTCTTTCTTTCTTTCTTTCTTTCTTTCTTTCTTTCTTTCTTTCTTTCTTCTCTCTTTTTCTTTTTTCTGTTTCTTTGTTTCTTTGTTTCTTCGTTTCTTTCTTCTTTTTTTCTTTCTCTTTCTTTCTTTCTTTCTTTCTTTCTTTCTTTCTTCTTTCTTTCTTTCTTTCTTTCTTTCTTTCTTTCTTTCTTTTTTCCTCTCCTCCCTTCCTCCCCTCCCTCCCTCCCTTTCTTTCTTCTTTCCTTCCTTTACTGCTTATCAACACAGGTTTTGGTTCTCCACAGGTCTTTGGTTCACCACCCAAAAGTGGGTGTGTCCTTTTATTTCTTCTAACTGATGACATGGGAATACCAAATCCCCATCCAAGATGTTAAGTTAGAGGCAACTTGACAGCCACTTTGTGTTTCTGACTTCTTATGGCCTGGTTATCACTGATTGGGTGTCAGACTCTGTGAAGCCAACAGAAAAGCTAACAGGCTCCTCAGAGTGAAGAGTAACAATGTTGCAGTTTCTCTGCATGTTGTCCTTAAATTCATGGACCAAATGGCTTAAGGAAAAAAGGGTTTTACTCTGGCTAACTGTCCAGTTACAGCGCCTTGTCCAGGAGAGGTCCCTTGTCAACACTAAGGGCAGGGAGCGGGCCACAGCACATCCGGAGGACTGCTGAGAGGCCCAGTCCTCCTTTGTCAGGTCACATGTCTGGCCAGGCACATCGACATTCCTAACCAGCTTCCTCCACCTTATTCACTTGCCCAGGCTCGGGGCCAGGCCTTCCATTCCACTGGACAATCTCCTGCAGGCTCCCTCTGGGCCTAGCTCAACTACTAAGTCATTACAGATGTGTCCAGAGTTCACATCATCAAGTTGACACCTGCATCTGACTATGCCACACACCTCCCCCTGCATCCATGCCACACACCTCCCCCTGCATCCATGCCACACACCTCCTCCTGCATCTATGCCACACACCTCCCCCTGCATCTGCATTCAGCACAACATGTCATCCTCTTGGAACAGCAGCCTTGCCCCAGACTTGTTCTTTGCTCCTTTCCCTTCTACTATCTTATCCTTCATCTTAAACTCCAAAAATGCTTTCACAGGGAGCATTCTCTATCACTTAAGTATACATCTTATTTCCCATGGTCACTGAACCTGTCTCCCTCCCCCTCCCTCCAACAACCAAGATCACGTGTCTCAGATGGTTCGATTCCTCTCCCACATCAGAAGGCAATTACTCATTCCTGCCTCTCCTACGTGTCTGTGCCTGACAGGTTCTGCTATGGCCTTGTTTCTTAAGTCTTTGCACCCTTGAACTTCGAACTTTACATTTGAAAGGAATTTTAGCTTGCAAATAGAATGATTAAACTATTAAGGTAGCCAGGCAAATGAGAAAAAAAGGCATCCAAGTGACTTTTATTTAGGAACTGATCCACAGATAAGTCAATACCTGCTTGCTCTGTAGCAAGTACAACCCATGAAAGGTAGAATTGTCTCTCAATGAGTTAGTCTTTGCATTTAGAACTCTTTATAGTTTCAAAAACCTAACCCATCCTTTGGTGAAATTTTAAGAACTGGGCTTCAAGCATTCACATCGGAATTATCTAGTATTTCCTATGTACTGCCTGGAGGAAGAGTTGGTTTGAAGGAATGAGCAACTGTATACATTACAAATTCCTTCTCAAGGTAGAGACTATGTGGGTATTTCTGAAATGTCACATCTACAGCCAGCTCTCTTTCCAGCTGTGCAAGCCGTATGGATTTATGGGTTCCTGTGGAGTATTGTTATGACACAACTCCTTTCCAGGGGTTGATTTCCACAGGGAAGATCATGATAATGTGTTAATCTGCATCCAGCTGATGTGAGAAAAGTGCGGTGTGTTACAGCTTGAGGAAGCACCAGTTTTCTAGGCTCAGTAGGAAATAAATGCCTGTTGTTTTATGAATAGTAGGCATCTACCTGCGATGATCTCATGTTCATTCTCCCAATAAGATCATTCTCCCTTTAAGACTTGACATTTCTTTTAACTCAGAATGCCGGTCAAGCTGTTCTCTTTGGAAGGCCATTGCACTCCATTTGGAATCTTGCATTTGCTCTCCATTCTACATATGTGGAGTCCTAAGTGTATAGGGCAAACTCAAGTCAGGGATTGATATGAAAAGGTTTCAGACAGGTAGAATAGCACTTCCATAAACCTTGCACTTGGAAGTCTGCAGCAGGAAGACTGATTCAGCTCAGGCTGCAAAGTGAGACCTTGTTCCAAAGATTGTTGATACATGTGATTTGTCCTTGATGAATTTGCAGCCATTTAACTGAATAACTTTTCTTTTCTTCTGACACTATACCAAATGAGAAGATTTAATCCCACCCTTGGACAAGTACCACCAAGCACCGTGATTCATTGCTTTGTGTATGGCAGGAAAAGTCACTTGTTCCGAAGAATAGCTTCAAATTTTAGCCTTCAATTTTAGTAAGATTAAATGTTATTATTAAATTTTAATAATCTTCTCTACAAATGTCTGAAAACAATGCAAGTACATTAAAAAGAAGTAGAAAAAATTGAACCTCTTAGGATTCATGCTAAGGAAAATGCCACAATGACACATTTCCATGAACGCTAACTAAAATACGAGGAGAGAAATAGCAAATAGATCTGCTTTCTCCTTATGTCTCAGATTTATAGGGTTGTGATCTCTGACCATGGATACATTTCTGAGTCTAAGACTTCTGAGCATCTGCACAGACTGTGATTTTCAGGGCTCAGCCAGCATGTCTTCACGGTCCACCCTGCATTGTTACAGGGTTTAATTCTATGTGGCATCATGATGTATACACCTAACTTCCTTATTGCACGCATATCCACAGAAGTGTTCATTTCCTTTCTCCAGCTGAAAAGAGCGGTGTCATGGGGCATGTTTCCAGCAAGCACCATGACGAGGACCGTCCCCACACACCCTGTGATGATTGTTATTTAAGAGATGCCCAGCAAGCTTCGTGTAACAGCAAGGCCAGTGCCAATCGTCTGTTGTGTGCTGGCTGGTGCATCCTGGAGGGCCCTCTGCTGAGTGTACAATGTGCTTACACATCTCTCACCACTCATGTCTCAGCGAGCACCGTGTGCCCAAACAATACCATCTCTCTCGCCGCTTCGTGGGGCGAGAAGCTACAGGAGCAACTCTCTATGCTGTAGGGCTTTATAACATGATCAGTTTTTTTTTGATTGGTTACCCAGACTATGGACCAGATTTCACTTTCCAAATCCCATTTCATCTAGCATTAATGTACCTGATGCTTCCTCTAACTGATCAACGGGCCTCAAGTTCTGGAGATAATGTCCTTGATTTGGGGGGACAGATAAGTTTTAAAAAGAAATCAGACATGTCTAACTTGATCTTAAATCCCTGTATCTACAAAACACCTCTACAGTGCTTATAACATAGAATATCTTCAAGGACAGAAGTCAGATAATTGACCATTGTTAATTAAGTAGAATCGTTGCTCTTTGCCTAGTGAAATCCATGGAAACATTTGCACAAAACAAAGAAGGGACAGAAGAAACTGAAAAAATGGTTTTCTGAAATTTATTTCTGCAATTTTTCAAACAAAATGATTCTCTTAGGCCACTGAACAAAACTATATTGAGTTAACTGCTATTGATTAAATTAGATGAGTTTGTTTCTAAGTGCAATAATTGCCCACACAGCTGAAACCCTTTCTTACTAGAATGAGGAGAAAAATCAGAGTAGAAACTATGCAGCCACTACTTTTAGTGAACCCTTTTTAGAAACCAAGACAGCAGGTTAATGGAAGAAATTGCAGGCTCAGCTCTCTAAGGTTTAGAATTATTTTATGATCAGAGGAAAACCTGTTACTTGAATAAACATATTTTTTTGGAACCGTGTATATACAGTTGTTGATTCAGAGGCATTCGAAAATACTGCCATGAAGCTTTCAAGTTGTTTGAAAAAGAGTTGATGGGAAAATGCAAAGGCTGACAGTGGCCTCATGGAATGCTCTTTGCTAGCTTCATAGGTAGCTGCCAGCAGTCCTTGTAGGCATCTCACCTCCTTGGGGAGAAAGAAGTGATTTTTCTAGACATGCAAGACTTCAAATCCTCCCCTTTGCTCCTTTTGCTGATTATTTTTGTGAGGCATTTGCTCTCATGGCTGAAAGAATAGGATTTTGCATATGGTAAGGACATATCTTCCCAGTTACATATCCTCCTAAATATGAAACACTCAACCATGCCATTTGGGCCAAATAATTTATGTAACAATTGCTCCATGATCAACGTGATTCTTTGTGTGCGTGTATGTGTGTGTGTGTGTGTGTGTGTGTGTGTGTGTGTGTGTACGTGTATGCATGCATGCACACTAGAGAGCACTTGTATGTGTGCCTATGGAGACCCAAGGGTGACATCTGGAATCAACCTGGCTTTACCCTCCTGGGCTAGAATTCCAGGCCATTTTCACTCAGCATGTTTAAATGGGATCTGGGGATCTGAACACAGGTTCTGTGCTTGCGAGGGAAAGGCTTCAATCCCTGAGCCATCTCCCCAGCCCAATGTGGATTGTTGTTGCCGCCACTGTTCTGCTCTGTGGGAGGCTTAGTGAAAGCAAAAGCACGCCCCTTTGCAAAAATCTCACAGTACCCTATGCTGATCAAATCACTAATGTTCAATAGTAACTTTTGACTGGCAATGCAGGAACAAAAGAAAAGGAATTGCTGGCTGATTACATTACGGATAAAAGAGTCCAGGTTCATGTCTTTCAAAACAACATGGCCAATGCAAAGAGGTTCAAACATTTCCCTAAGAATCTTCTATATCAGATTTCAAAAGATTCATTAATATCTCTGATGTTATATCTCCCTTATGTTCCTATGCTAAGTTATCACTAAAGGCTTACTATTCCTCGTGGAACTGAATTACATGTCTACTTAAGGTTTCTTGGCTAAGAAACAGAAATAGGAGTAAGATAGGTACATTACACAGTGACTACATTGTAAACCGTGGTCTACTCAAGTTTGGCTGACCTCTTGTATCCTGAAGTATGGTACAGTAGCAATATTTCACTGCTACCCCAGGGTTCTGGGCCCATAAGACATGAGCCCATTTTTTTGCCTCAGTGATGAAAGACCAACTCTGGATCATTCATCTTCAATGACATCTCTCTTGACTTACTGGACACCTGTGGCTTTTAAATTATTTGCAGCAAATAAGGCATTTCTCATAACAGTCACTTCTTAAATGACGTAAAAGATACTCCTGGTGGTCAAACAACTAAGTCTTATGATTTTAAGGACAAAATGATCATGTCATTTATATGTTCTTAAAACTGTAATGTTATTTGAATATATTCCCTTATTACACACTTACATGCACACACACACACAAACAGAGGCAGAATGAGACAATGTAAGTGGAATGTGGAACCTTTTGGTATTCCCACTTATGTACGTATTTTACTAGGACTCTGTTATGTCCACAAGGAGAACATAACATTCTGAGAGATAGTACAGTTTTCATGACAATCATATGATTGCTGACTACATAAACATTTAAAGCTCTCATATTCTGCTTATGGAAGATAATATTCGAAATTATTTAAAACATTTTTAGTATTTAAAATGCCTCTGGAGTAGTAGAGGGCTTGGCTTGCATGAACAAGGAGAACCTTGATCAGTTCACAGTAGCTAAGATACACAAAACACATCTTGGCTACTCCCATATTCCCATAATGCCCTGCTTCTCCTAAGGAAAGACAATGGAATCCAGCTACATATTATATACAATAAACAGATGATAGGAACATAAGTAATGATCTTGAGTA
Source organism: Typhlomys cinereus (assembly GCA_023101885.1). Taxonomy (NCBI): domain Eukaryota; kingdom Metazoa; phylum Chordata; class Mammalia; order Rodentia; family Platacanthomyidae; genus Typhlomys; species Typhlomys cinereus. The sequence continues at coordinate 360,070 of JALPQD010000183.1, read as the reverse complement.
TACCTGGAGTGAAGGCTATTACAGAGTTTACTTCAACTGCCACTGTGAGTTTTCAAAAGCAGCTTTCAAGTGTCAAAAGAATGGCTAAGTCAGCATTTTAAGGAAGTCACAACAGAGCGTGACCACTTTACGTTAATAATAGATGTAAGCACCCACTGAAGTCTGAAACTCAAGTACCTATGAAACAGTTGCTACATGAAGGCAAGTCAAGATTCACACATATCTGAAGACAAGCAGGTCACAAGTTTAACTCTGATTTCATGCTTACGCAAGTCAAAATCACCAAGCAAAGCTTGATTACTAAAGCTGCATGTGCAACTGTTCAGATTGCTGTCACATTTAGTGCACCTTTTTTATCCTCCTAATGCGTTTGTGGGGTTTGTTGGACAAAGACACAGTCCATTCTGTTGGCTTAGCACCATATGAGAACTTGTCAGCAGTGTTCAGAGTGCAGAAATGGGGAAGAAGCTGGAGGCCAAAATGTCATGGACAAACAGAAAAGGAAACCATCTGGAAGTAGTGGGATGCTTTCTCAGGAGTGAGACTGCTTGTCTAAATCACAGGGCATGAAATCTGAAATCCAACCAGGCTGATGTCAGTGTCTGATTTGATACCAATGTTCAAATCAGTAACTAGCTATCAGAGGTATTGGCAGCACTTTTCCAAAAGACATCATCTATTCCAGTATGGATGTCTTCTAGATTATTCTGAGCTTAGAGGATGTTAAATGTTAGCACAGTAAGATTAGCTTTGGCTCAGTGATATGCCAGCATAGTTTGGGCTAAGTACGTAACTGGATGAGTCTGATCCTGAAGGTGATGTTATATCTTGGTGCTGAAAGCTTATATATATAATAAGAAGTTTGGGGTGTAAGTGTATATATGTGTATGTGTGGGCACAGCTACATGAACACATGTTTATACATGCATATAAGGCTTAAAGTTGGTATCAAGAATTATCCTCAATTATTCTTTTGAACCTGGGTGTCTGATTAAATTCAGAGCATGTCAATAAAGTTAATGTAGCTAGCTAGGCTTCTCTGGGGGTTCACAGACTCCACCTTCCAGGGCTGGAATTTTAGGTGAGTCACCATGCCTGTCCATTCTTTGACATGTATCTGGGGATCCAAACTCAAATCCTTTAACCCTGAGTCATCTCCCTAGGCCAAAAGACAGATTTTTATCATTCACAGTGGAAAAAAAAATGGGTTGAGATTTGGTTGAGGATATACTTTCCCATCTAAAGTTATAAAGACCTAGCAAGCAATCACACAGGTTTGGGAGAGACAATGGACCGAGATCTACAGTGGGGAGGTAGGGCACTTGACTCCAGTATGGATGTCTTCTAGATTATTCTGAGCTTAGAGGATGCTAAATGTTAGCACAGTAAGATCAGTTTTGGCTCAGTGATGTGCCAGCACAGTTTGGGCTGAGTACGTAACTGGATGAGTCTGATCCTGAAGGTGATATTATATCTTGGTGCTGAAAGCTGAGGCGTGGGAAGGTAGAAACAGCAGTCAGATGTGGAAATGGGGCTCAGAAAAATTACATAATTGGCCCAAGATCACATCGCAGGGTAAAAGGCAGGAGTTGGGCCTGCCACACGGGTGTCCTACTTTCACATTTTTATCTCTGTCCTTTAGTGAATACAAAATAGCCCATCTGAAATAGCCTGCACTGTGGGAAGGCATGGCTGCTTCTGTCAGGACTCTCATTATAATCCTCATGCATATGTCCAGACCAAAGGAATTTTATGGAGTCCTAGAGAAGATTGTGAAAAGAGATTTCTCCAGGCCAGGTCTGACTTGATTTTGTAGTGTAGGGAGGCCAGTTTTCCAGCCTGACTATATATTTCAAAACTTTAAAATCTACCATCCATGCCAGAAAGGATTCTAAATCCAAAGAATCTGGCTGTGTGGTTTGCAATACTTTTATTTATATTACATTGTCTCTTGATGACAGTAATACTCTAATAAGTATTTCAAAGATCAAAAATGAGGAGATTGCCTGAAGGTCTACAGTGGTCCGTACCAGGTTCAAGAATTACACCTTTTATTTTAAAATCTCCTTGTGTGTGTGCACGCTTGTGTGTGGTGCGTGCACACATGGGTGCTTGCTCACAAGTGAGTGCATTCGTGCAGGCTGAGGTTGCTGCTTAATGTCTTTCTCTAGCATCCTCTAGCTTACTTTTTAGAAACAGGGTCTCTCCTTGAACATGGAGCTGCCACTTAGGCTAGACTGGGATCAGCCTGTCTCCATGTCCCTGGGTTTTCTTTTTTTTCCCTTTTTTTTTAAAGGAAGAAAGGGAGATTTATTCATCTTATGGTTCCAGAGAGAAGAGAGTCTTTCATGGCAAAAGTGACATGGCTGCCAGCAGAAGCTGAAAATAGGCTAAGTCACCTTCATCCCAGAGGCTAAGAGCTGCAAGTTTGCCTGCTCAAGAGCAGAGCTCTCCTGGAAGCAGGGTGGAGTGAATGCCAAGGCCCAATGCCTGTGACTGCCTTCCTCCAGCAAGTTTCACCTCCTGACGGTGCCATGACCTTTCCACACACAAGTCTGTGGTTTGGAAACCAGGGCACTAGTCCCTGGGTTTTCTGATGCATGCTGCTGCATCCAGCTTTTACCATGGCTTCCAGGTATTGAATCTCAGGTCCTTCAGCTTGTACAGCAAATATGCTTGCCTGTCTCTCAGCCCTTAATCTCTTTCTCACCTAACAAACAGTATTCTTGCTTGGGTCATGTAGAAGCAAAGTGCCCCCCCCAGTACCACTGGGATTGGGCTGGATTTGCAGAAGGTAATGAAAGTGGGTAGAACATAAATCTCAAAACGACACAGGTGGGGACCACCTACAGAGTCAGATTATCCTTGGGAAACTGTTGGCCACCTATGACCTTGATGGATGACCCTAACTAAAGCTACTCTCCACCAATGGCGAGGGAGGTGAGGGGTATGTGCGATGTGCAGTTTGGGGCTTCTCAAACTTCAAGATGCCTGTGAACAGTGGTAAATACTATTCAGAGCAAGATCTAGGTCAGTCGGCCCTGTGTGGAAGCTTGAGAGTCTGACTTTCTTATAAATTCTCAAGACAGGCTGCTGCTGCTGTTCTTGAGATGTGCGGAAGTTGGTGACATTGAAAAGAACTCAAATACTCCTGGGAGAAAGAAAAGATTGTGGGTTTCAATGATGAAAACTCTGGCAATTTAAGTATAGCAGAAGGAATAATCTCAGTGTCTCAATTCTCTTCCTATTTAACAAAGGGCTTGACTGAAGGTCACAAATGCATGGTGCCAAATGACACTGGAGGTAGCAGAGTGAATATTCTAGAACTCAATAATTTCTGTTTCTAATATAAAGAGCACAGGGCAGAGGCCCTCAAACTGACTTCAATTTTTTAAAGTCTGTGTCAATAAGTAATGGTGAAAATTTATTTAATCTCATTATACTTGATATCTATATTCACATGATATATATACATATACAGTATACTCGTATATATAAATTCATATGTATAGATATACATATCAAGAGATGACTTAGGTGTACATAGAGTGAATGACAGAGCACTGGAAATGCATGCTTTTATGAATAGATTAACTGCTGCTCATTGCTATGTTACCCTAAGAAGGTCTGACAGCACATGGCTTTTGGAAGAGGACATGCAGCATCTCTTACTGTGGATTTCCTGCCATTACCAAGCGCCCCACTGATGCAATAAAAGGCTGACTCATTTCCTTCCCTCTGTGGGATCTGTTACAACTGCAACTGGGATACCATATGCTGGGTTTAAAACGCTCAGTAGGTCCAGCAGCTCATGGAGACCAGGCCAGCTTTTAGTGGGGCTCAACCTAGAAAAGAAGCAACAAGCAAATCTCTGCTGTATAGCTGGTGTCCATCAGAGGCTTCCGAGTGAATGCGAACATGTCACCAGGCGATCGTGGACTGTACTGGGCGAGACTGGCAGGCGCCCGACATGTGGGCTCACACCCTCCAAGCACCTTTGTTGTTGCCTTGAGTATTTCCTTGCTGTGCTTGTCTTGCTCACGATGTTACTGCACACGTGGTCGCTAATAGAGCCCATAATGAGAATCTTTATTTCCTCATCTATTGCCATCACGATTGTCAGGAATGTCAGCACAGCTCAGGGAAGTGGATTTCAGAGCTGTCGACGGCTGCCAGTGGAGATGAGCATATTCCAGTTGATGTCTACGGAATCTTTTAGCAAGTTTCTCTATGGGAAAGGGGAAAGAATTGGGCGCTGCATCCTTGGGCAGCACAGCCTTAGTTCATGGCGTTCTGATTTCTGAGACTGTCAATGGAGGACATCTTAAAAAATACACCTCCGAGGTTAATTGTTATAGTTGTCACCATGTTCTGAAAGTTAATGCTGTGACATTATTCTGCAGACGAAATCAGCAAATTTCCCCATTTCTGTGTTGATCACCTTTCTGACTTAGAATAGTAGTAGACTGAATGATTTTTACCTGAGTCAAAACACATGTCTATGGTTTAATGGCTTCCTTCTGGAAAGGACAAGGCTTTCAATAATGCAAATAAAATGATGAGGATGTTGATTAGCCTTCATTGAGTTATAATTATACAATGATACAACTAAAGGGGATATCAGAGATTTCTTTTAATTTCTACCCTTACTAGATAGGGAGAGTAAGGCATAGAGATATCAAAATATTTGCCCGATCTTAAATAATGATTTGAATCGGAGCCAGGAAAAAACCTCCAAATTTAGTGTTTCTGATACTCCTTGGAAGGAGAAAAGAGATCTTAAAGAATAAGAATATTTCTAAAAGCACGAACCTCAGAAATCCAATTTGGAGCCTGTGCACATCCTCACAAGCTAGAAATCCTAACAATTCCACATCCTTGACCTAGCTTTGAGTGGTCCCTGCCTTTTCTACTGCCTTCACAGGCAGTGGGTTTGAAATGAAAGCCTTTCAGCTTTTCTGATAAAAGTTACTTTCCGCTGGAAATATTAACTGGGACATCAGATTGGAATGGAAGTTAAGGAGCTGGAGAGAGTTTAGTCAGCGATGTGCTCACCAAACAAGCATAAGGACCTGTGCTCGATCCTCAGGACATGCATGGTGGTGTGCACCTGTAATCCCAACACTGGGGAGATAGAGACAGAGGATTCAGGATTCACAGGGCTTCATGGTGAGTCAGCTTACCCCACTCAGTGAGCTCCAGACCAATGAAAGCCCCTGTGTCTAAAGAACAGGTGAATGACATTAGAGAACTCACATGCTAGTCCGACCTCTGATTTCCTTGTGTGTGCATGTGCGCACGCGCGCGCATGCACACATATGCGTACAAAGGAAGTTACAATTTTTGAATACAGGGAGAAAACTAAAAGGGTGATTTCCCAAATAGTAAGTTTTAAAGTTTTGCTGTTTTGATCACGAACACCAAATAGAAAAATCAATGTAATTATGATAGCAAATATCAAACCAATATAGTCCTAATTACCAAGAGTGGAGCTTCTCAATCTTGTCATCTGAAACCTTTGTGCTGCTGTAATAAGCATGACTGCTTATCAAGCCTCTGCACTTCTCTTGCCTGCTGTCCTTGGTCTTTAAAGAGAGACTGCAAATGAGCTACATAACATCTCTCCATATTTTGCATCAGTAACACAATTATGATATTTCTCAGGGCAGGAGGTGTCTGCACAAATACTTGATTTCTTTTCAGTGTCTTTTGCCTCTGGGTGTGATTAACCGGAATGCCATGTGAACTGTTTTCCCTTTGTTCTGTTGGTTATTTTAGAAAATTAGCGAGGGAGGAGCAGTCAGAAGCAGTAGAGGTCAGGGAATCTATACGTGGTACCCCCAAAAGTGGGCCAACCTTGTGTTTCTGAGCCTTTAGTCTGTGGGATTTGACAACTCTGGTCAGTTAGTATCAGAATGGAAGCCAATCACTGGCTAGCCAGCTGGGCTCCAGAGAATCAGAGAACCTGCTGTTGGTATGGGGGTGAGAAGAACCCATACATCTTCGATGTTAGAAATGTCATGAGTGGAACAGTTCATCAGTAGCTACCTAAAATGAAGCAATACTAACTTCTTTTTCCCTTGGCAGTTTGTAACAAGAGCTGGTAGTGTTAGCTTCACTGCCTTAGCCAAACAACAGGGTTCTGATTTTCACCTGACTCAGGAACCTTCCCTTGAGCCAGACACAGGTGGAGCAGTGGGGTCCAACATTTGCCAGATGTAATATTTTCTTTTCCTAATTATGGGAGGCTTTCACAACACCCCTCCCTCTACATGGGGGGGACTCTGGGAATCTCATTAATGACACTGTCCCCTCAGCTGATGAAAGAGGGAGAACATGCAGCAAGGAAAATACCAGCTTGTGACATTGTGCCTCTGTGGGCACATTTGTGCATACCTCCAGAATGCGGTGGTGGGCCACACAGGAGCACCATACCCTGCCCTCGACGCACTGATACTGTGCTTCTTGTTCTGGTCTTAAAGTTTTCCAGATCTGTTGGGAGACATGAAGGAACACACACTTAAGCTTTATGGTGCTAGGATATCACGGGACATGACCACTATTTCAAAAGAAAGGAGTTTTTCTGGAAACATCCCCCATACTGCCAGGGCAACTCTGCTTAGCCGAGACTGACCGTGCTTTATATTGTTCCTCGCTCCTGGATTCAATGGCTAGGCTGCCCAGTCAAATGGCCATTTGACAAAAATAAAATGAGATGCAATTTGTAATTGGGTTCCTCAGCACGCCCGTCCCGTGCCATGTTCTGTCAGTGGCCGCCACCGTGGCAGTCACACATGGAACACTTTCATCTATTCCAAAATTTCTAGTGGCATCAGCAAAGAACCTGAGATTTAAAGATGATGTGACTTCTTCAAGATCTCTTTGTGGTTAAATCTCATTATAGTAATGCAAAATCTTGCTACTTCAAGTGTCCTCGGGTCTGTTCATTTCCAAAATTTTTCTAACATGCACAGTCTCTCCTCCCCTTCCTTCCCTTCACATCCCTTCTTCTTTTTCTTTCTCCTCTTTGTCTTTTACCTCTCTCTCTCTCTCATTTTGAGAGATAGGGTCCCCTTTTATGTACCCCAAATTGATCTCAAAATCACCATCTACCTAGGCTATATATAGTCTTTCAGGTACTGAAATTATGGTGATCTCTATTTTTAAACATATATGTGTTTATATATACATATATTATAAACATATTATAAATAGAAAATTTACATACAAATTATGAAATCTTACATACTCTTAAAGTACATACTTGAGACCTACTGGTTTATCATTTTTTGGAATGAATTTACATTTCCTTGAGGAGATTATCCATTTAGAGAGGTGAGACATTTATAACTCCAAAGGTCACAGTTTAACCAATATGAAGTTGAAAATAAAAATGGACTAATATACAAATAGAGGTGGTAAAGTGACAAGTCTTGTTCCACAAAACATTTCTTTTTCCTACCTTCCCAATTTACATCCTCTTATAATATATACAGGAAGTATTATTTCTTCCTTTTCCTGTCTAAAACATTTAATGTAGTGGTCCCCTTTTGGATCTGATGATTGTTCTGACTCAAGCATATCATGTGGGGCTGCAAGCCATGGGGTGGCACTCACTACGGTACAGTGGTATAGGTTTCTTTCTCCATACTGACCATATATCTTATGATATATATCATAAGATGATTAGCTTATGACAGAAGCAACAATAGCATCACAATGATATGTGTTAAGTATCATTACTTTCCCCACTTTACAGATTGGAAAGGAAAGACACTGTGGAATCTGCTAATGGTGGGAATGCTAGTGAGTGGCAAAATCCCATAGACATGCGTAGCCTTTCCACAGTGGTAAACTGGCATGTTCACATCCAATTTAATTAGCTTCAGGAAGAGCTCAGGATACTTAAAAGTTGTCCCCAATCATGTCTTCATAAGACTTTTCTGGAATTTAATCTTATGCCTGGTTTTATTTCTTTTTATTAATTAAATGTTTGGCTGCATTAGCTTCATCAGATTCTCAACTTAGAATGCAAATACTGAGAACAGTGTCCTTGTGTTTTACTGGCTCAAGATCTCAGAGGTCAACACTGACACAGCGCCTAATCACAGCCCTCCAAGACCACCAGAGTCAAGGGGTGAGACAGGCATGAAAGACATACACAAGGACAGTTCCAAATAGCATTGCAACATATAATGCATTTATGATGATAGGCACATTTTTTTCTAATTCAATAGATACTAAGTAATGGGTGCAGGGACATGACATTTCCTTCTCTTTGGAACTGTTCTTCAGATTGAATTAGGGCAGAGATTAAAGAAAAAAAAAGCTTTCTTTTTGAATTAATATTTTTAACCATTATCCCTGAAAGCTGTTGAATTGGTATGATCACTTCTGCCTACAGACTCTTACTGTAAGTCTTCTGAGTTTTTTGAACAATTATCCCATCCAATTTCCAGGGCCATACAAGAAGTTAAGAACTGATAGCTAATAGCGATCCAGAGCAATTTATGCAAAAGAACTATAACTCATGAGAAAAGTGATAAGAAATGGAAAAGACACTTTAAAAAAGTATGTCACTAGCTTTTAACTGTCCTGCTTGAGTTTCAAGAGCTGGATCAAGACTGTCCCTTTTTATATTGTGATTTTATTCAGTTTTACAATAGTTGAGCATTCGAAGTATATCATATTCATTTGGTATTTGAGGAGACATTTAGAAATAACTTGCTGGTGGTTAACAAGTAAGTATTCCAGATGGTAGGCTTTACCTACACTGTACACAGTGAAGGAAAAGATTGTAGTTGAATAGATCTATTATTTGAAAATGACCTATGATTCTTATTAGTGATGATGACCTTGGGAAAGCCTTAATTGAATCATATATAAATTAAGAACACATGTGTTTTTTTAAATTAAGAATCACAGTGAAGTTTTAAAGTAAAGATACTGAAAACAAAACGAAACACACAGTCAAGGACACGACCTTCCACACAACAAAAGTAGCTCAGTACAAGTTTCTGGCCACTAAGCCATTCAAGGATCCAGTGGGAAGTCATACCCCAAACATCCCACTCACTGTATTTCTGGGTGTGTTAGGGGTGGTGAGGTTGTGTGAGTGTGTGTGACTGTGTGTAGAAGAGGTACTTGAATGTGTGCATACCTGTGGAGGCCCAAGGGTGACTTTGGTAATCATCCTGGATTGTTCTACCTTTCTATTGCTTTACTCTGGGATTTTCCAGACTCTACTTTCCAGGGCTACAGGTACAGGAGTCTGTTCTCTCCTACTTGCCCAAGGGTTCCAAGACTCAAACTCAGATGTGAGGTTTCCATGCCATGGTAAAACTGCCAGCTGAGTCACCTCACGGAGCACATAGATTCCATTTACAAAGCTGTTCCAAGTTGCAAACGCATGCAGAGTGGCTGCAGATGTTAGCAAGAGAAATGATCTTTCCTGATGTAATACTCTATACTAACATCAGCTACTAGCATGATAATTCAAGGAACATGTGAATGAGCAATGTTTTCATGCTTATATATTCTTGGGCAAGCTTTTTACTAGCAACATTTATAACATGCTTATAAAATGTAAATTGCACACTGTATATCATAAATATAAAGTTGACATTATACATACAATAGAGTCTCAAAAGCTTTGATATTAAGCAATGGTCAGCAGCAGCAAACAGGAAATGAGAGGATATTATGGAGTACCTACTATCTCACAAATAGCAAGAACAGCACTTGCAAGTCATACTTAGCTCATACCATGTGCTAAGCACTTTTCTTTTTCAGTTTCCTCTAACTCCACGATAGCTCAGATTCCCCTTCCATAGGTAATACAGCAAAGCTCAGCTTTTCGGCATGTTTTTCATGAACAAGGAAATTCTCAAGCACAACACAAAGTCATGCCTTTCTCTTTGTAGTCACTGTAGCAACAGAACTTAGAGTCTCCCTAGTAATTCAGAGAAGCCCAGAGTCAAAGGGGGTTCCAACTAGTCATGTGACATCCCAGAGACTAAAAGTGTGTGCATGAATTTCTCTTCCTTTGCACACATAGTATGATGAGTGGGTATGTAGTTCCCAGATCTCCCATTCCGTGGTTTTCCAGTATAATGAGAATTGTATGTGGGGATTTTAAATATTCAATACACAAAATGAAAGTAATCAGAAACAATGCTGCCTTGTTAGAGAGTAGGCTGAACTATTCATGAGAGCTAGTCCCTCCAACTCGTGAAGTTGGTTTTGGTTAATATAGGGGTGGTTGAATACATGAAATATTGTATAGCAAAGAATTATTATCCATGGGCTGTGGTTTCTGAAAATAGCCTGTTTATCTATCTTTATATATGGCCCATTTGTTAATGATTTAATTTGTCAACATTTTCCATAATTTTTTTATGTAAGGAATGAACAATTTTGTGGAGATGTGCTTTTATACTATATTTTTCCCTCCAAGTAACTCTCCTTTATTCTCTCATGTAATATAATATCCATATTTATTTTTTAATCAATTTAGAAAATAAGTTGTAATATTTTGAGTGTATTAGCTCACCAAGAGCACAGGAATGATTAAGCTGTTAAATTCCTGGAGGGGTGAAACTGCCCAAAGGTCTTAAACCTGCAATGTATAATCGATAATAAAAAGACTCAACACAGGAAAGTATTTGGAACTTAGATCCCCTAGTAAATCAGAGAGTAAGGAAGAAAAATATCTACATATTTCCCATTGGAAAGTTATTAAATGTTGAGAGCAGGCTAAAATAATACAGCTTACTATAAATACTTGGATATAGTCCAGAGCAAATAAAACCAAGAGGGCTTAAGAAATTTTTTGAGAAGTAATAACACTGCATAAGAATACTGAACAAGAAAAAGCAATTTACTTAGGCCACTATTAAGGGACCATCCAGGACGAGATGCAAGCTGGAACCTCCCAGAAGAGGGTATAAAAAGGTGAGGTAGAAAATGTCCAGGAAAGGTTAATGAGATAGCAATACACACTATGATTTAATATAAGCCCATAGAGAAAAGGGAGAAAAAGAATAATGAGAAATGATATAGTAAACCATAGATATAACATTTTTATATTACTATGTTATATAAAGATTAAGAAAGTAGAAATCTACCTATTTCCTTGATGTGAATAGACCTGAATTCCTTTAACATGGAAGAAGTTGCCTGTACTGTACTCTGTGGTACTGTTTCTTCCAATTTTGAAATCAGTAGTCAATAAGGAATCATTATCAACTTTGCTACATGGTCAAGCAATGCATTGGTTATGAATATAATTTCCATAATGGTGATTTTACCATTTGTAAAAATAAAGAGTGTAACTCCAAAAATCAATTATTATGCACCATACCTTAAAAAATATTTTATTTGCTGTGTGTGTGTGTGTGTGTGTGTGTGTGTGTGTGTGTGTGTGTGTGTCAGAAGGCACTATGTGTCCCTGTAGAAGGCAAAGAGTGACTTTAGGAATCATCCAGGATTGCTTTTACCTCCTTCTTGCTTTGCCTTGGGATTTCCCAGGCTCCGTCCACCAGGGCCAGAAGTGCAGGCCACTGCCATTTCCCCCTGGCATTTTTACGTGGGACCTGGGATACGAATTCAGGACCTTTTGCTTGTGAGTCAGAGTCTTAACCACTGAGCTATCTCTCCAGTCCCAATGCAGCATTATTTTTGAGAGAGAGAGAGAGAGAGAGAGAGAGAGAACCAGAGGACATTTGAGTGAGTGCATCTGTAGACACTCAAGGTTAACACTGGGAATCATTCTGGACTGGCCCTCCACCTCTTGCTTTACTCTGGGATTTCTCAGGTTCTGCTTGCCAGGTCCACAATTACAGGCCACTGCCGTAGACATCCTGCATGTTTTTGGGGATCTGCGGGATCTGAACTCAGGTTCTTTTACATGTGAGACAAAGGCTTTAACCCCTGAGCCATCTCTTCGCTCTATGCAGCTTCTTTTCAATTATGCCTTGACTGTTTTCCATTTGCTGCCTATGTATGTGGAAATGTAGATACACATACGCACGTGTCTCTGACCTATACTCAGAATAAATTTGATTTCGCCAAACCTCTTGATACATCTTGACATTCTTTCTGCTCACAAGGAAAGAAGAAACCATTAGCGAGAGTGGCATGGCTGGGTGGATTTCCCTGTGTAAATTCATAGCAAGAGGCAGAACTGTTTACCAGCTTAGCACACTGGTACTGAAGTCAGGACTAGGATACCAGATTGGCGCTCTTACTCCATAGTTGTAGGATGTGGGTGAATCCCTTAATTCCCTTGAATTCCAGTTTCTTCACGTCACATCAGGACAATTTACATCTCACAGATTAAAATGATTCATGGAAAGCCTCAGCTCACAGCCTGGTCCAGGGTTACTAGTGTATAAATGTGAACATTGTCATGAAAATTTGGAGTATACAGGAAATTCTATAAAAAGTGACTCACTGGGACAAAGTGGGTGAATCCCAACTTGTATCCAAGTAACAGCATGTCCAGGTTAAACTTACTGACAGAATGCGCGCAAGAGCACGTGCACGCACGCACACACACACACACACACACATACACGCACACGCACACACACATGCAACATACTGACAATAATTAAAGTACTTTTGCTACTTTTCAAATCAAGATACCTTAGCCAGGTATCTTATCCTTTGTAACGCATGGACTGCATTTTAAAAAATTTTTTATTTTGAGGTTGGAGAGATGGTTCTGGAGTTAAACCTCTGTCTTGCAAGCAGAAGGATCTGAGTTGGATCCCAGAAGGACCTGAGTCCACGTAAAAACACCAGGTGGAAATGGAAGAGGCATGTACTTATAGCCCTGGAAGGCAGAGCCTAGGAAACTCCAGAGCAAAGCAATACAGGATGATTCCTAAAGTCACCTTTAGACCTCCAAAGATACATACCATGCCCTCTGATACACACACACACACATATATACAACACACACACACATATATATACAACACACACACATAAAGTATTCATTAATCATTATCTAATCAACTTTGTGTGTTTGTGTTCATATATGCATCATTAGTATGTGTATGTGTGTGTGGGGGGGCATGCATGTGTGGCAGCAGGCACGTGGAAGTCAGAGGACAATTTGTGGAGCCAGTTTTCTCTTTTTCTTCTGGGCTCTAAGAAGCAAATTCCAGTCCTTAGGCTTACAAGACAAGCCCTAGAGTAGATTGTTTAGATGATTTCCAAATAATTACCCACGCTGTGGCTTCAGACAATTCCCTGTTCTAAGACAGCCTGTGTTGCTTTTTAATGTGAAGGTGAAAAATATATTCATAAATCAGGAAAACTGATACTTGCTTTCCTTTTCCAGCGTATATAAAATATCATATATTCTTTTCTTTTTGAGACAGATTTTTTTCATATAGCCCAGGCTGATCTTGAACTCAGTATATAGAGTATAAAATTCAATTTACAAATGACTCATTCACAGCAATGGCTTCTGACCTTGTTCTATCATAATTCCAGGGCTGTTGCTGAGAACATCACTGGGAAACTCTTCATAACTTCTTTAAAGGGAACATGCTCCCTGGAGTCCTGCCAGGGGTTGATTTCTTTAACTGTGTGAGCTTTTTTCTTTCTGTTGCCCAGTTTGGCTATGCCAGATGAAACTCTGTAACTTTGGAATTGTAGAAATATCACTTCAGACTGTATCTTTTAAAGTAATTCTTTGCCAGTAGTCATTCTCAGTAAAGAATGATTTAACTCAATGTGGTAGCTACTCCTGAACAAGTCAGGAAGAACAGTATGGGTACACAGAACAGGATTGTTGAGCAGCAGAAAGGTGAATGGAGGAAATATTAATCTGTGAGGTGGTCAGAGGGAACAGGAAGAGCTGAGAAACTTCAAGAATGAGCGATGACTAGAAACCTAGGATGAAGTATGTGAAGACAAAGTCGCCTCCAAATAGGAGGTGAGTATCCTTGATGTCTCACGTACCATCTACACAATTACTGTGCTATTCTTAGATTCCAGGAACAAAACTCAGGAAGAACTAAAAATTTCTAAATCAATTATCACACATAAAGGTCGATTCTGTGCACAATCCTGGCAACTCCGTCACTTTTACAAGTATTAGCTGCTCAGAAGAATATGAGACCAGTTTGATCTAGATCCCAAAGACAACAAAAAAATCTCTCATTTTCTTTCTTTTTTTTTATACTGTTTGAACCTATATAACGGCTAGTCTCACAGGGGAAGAGAACACCGGAATAGGTTAGACTTTCTTGCTGTAGCAAGCTCAAATTGTGTCAGATAGCTTTGATCATCTGCCACAGAGTGTTGCTTGCAAACAATCTCTCATTTTCTGATATTTATGCATTTGACCATCATGACGAGTCTGAAACATAGTTCTATAACTAAACTCATTTAACAACATGACCAGTGAGCATCTGAGGTCACAGATGCAGTTGACTGGACGGGGTAGGACTGGAATCCAGAAATCTAACGACATACAAATAGCGAAAATAAAACCATGCCGTTACTGTCTGATTGACCCTTCCAGACACTCATGACTTCTCGCCCCACGACTACTACTTTCTTGGCTTTACAAGAAAATGAAGTTTGCTTCGCTGCCCTTTTCTCCACAAGTGTGTGACTTTCTGGGTAGCTATTTTTATCTCTCATTTTGGTTCTCTCTTTCCCTCCTTTCTTTGACATACTCTAGTTTATCTAGACCTTTGCGCTATTTAAGAAGCCAGAGAACAACTTAATTTAAAATGTCAGAGCTGCCCTGTGTATCCCTGAAAGGTGTGCCTACCTGGCCAGTGGGGTTTCTGCGCTGAGCGGGGTCCAGCATCACAAATCATGTTGCGCTCCTTGGGAGCCAGGTGCTCTGAAACACCAGCTATGATTATCAGCATTTTTCTCCTCAGGAGCTCAGCTCTCATTGCACATCACTCCGACTTGGCATTGTTAATGGCCGGGGAGCTGCATTTTCTAACTTGGGTTTCGTGGGACGCACAACTTAAGAGTTTGCAGGACGGAATTTTAAAGCAAAGCATGGAGCCGTCACAGCTTTGCCAGACTCATTGTATGTATCTCCATCCTTATTCTTTGCTGCATTTCCTCTTTGTCATTGACAGGGGTGATAACCACGTCTTGCATTCCATTCTTCAACAGCCTTAGGGTGACAGGGACTCAGGACCTTTGAACATGCCAATTCTTTTTCTCAGAATGCTCTTTCTCCATTTGGGAGCATATTGTCCTTGGTCTCCAGAGGCTGAGTAAGCCACAGATTCCCTCCCCAGAGCATTCTTTCCTACTTATCCGAAGTGGACTACTGCTGGGCTCCATGTAAATGATCATACTGCCTGTCATGGTTTGAACGCAGATTAGATTGTCCCCATAGGCTCATGTGCTTGAATCCTCGGCTGATGCTAATGCTTAGGAAGGTGGTGGCAACTTTAGGAGGGGGAGCCTCGCCGGAGGAAGACAGGTTACAGAAGGTAGACCCTGAGGTTTTGTGGCCCTGGTCCTCCCAGGTTGCTCTTGTTCTCTCTGCCTACACCATGACAACATAACGCGAACCAGCCTCCAACTTCTGTTCCAAGCCACACTTGCTGCCATAAGATTCCTAACTTTTGGGCTACATCCCCTCTGGAGCCCCAAGTCAAATACATCTCCCCTCAAGTTGTGTTGAGTGCTGCCTCACAGCAGCAGAAAGGAATGGAGATGAAACACAGCTTCTTTAGTCCATCTTCACACAGTCATTGGGATCCTATGGCCTGCAATGGCTTCATTCATTTGCATGTTTTCTGGCTTATTTTCTTCTGTGCCTTCCTAAAGGCAAGCTCAGAGATGAAAGGACTCTGGGCAGTCTCTGACAGGACACTGTAAGTCTTTAGAGTAACACCCTGAAATTGTCTGAATGACCAGATCATGAGGATTGGTTAGCAACATTACCTCCGTCTCCTGGTTTCACCTGCAGAGCTAGTTGGTGCTTGGTCGGACGGGCTGGACTGGTGCACATTTCTTACTTTTTTCTACATGGTACACGGCTTTCCACAAAAGACCTTTTAGTGTTCCCTTGTCAGAATGGTATTAGAAGATTATAAGGAAAGGTCTTTCTCACCAAAGGATCTAGGTATCTCACCTACCTCTGTTCAAGTGCAACTCAGTAGCACACTAAGATAGGGATGCATTTAGCATATGCAATGGTACCTGCTGCTCAGCAAAAGAAATGCTCTCCTCTCCCCTCCCCTCCTGCACCCCTCACCACAACAATGGTAAAAACATGAATCTACACCCCAGGAGAGAGAAACTGCAGGGCCTAATATGAACCCTTCTCTTAGCTGCTAGTCTATGGTACTTCAAGCAATTGTCCATTCTTTGTCTAGAGAGATCTATAATGGTCACAGGATGAACTTCATACTTTATTTTGAGATAGTGCTTTGTAGCCTTTCTTTCCTTGCTGAAAAGAAAAAATCCACAAGTTACAATTCATGGGACCAGTCTTATTAGGAATGGACAACACTAGAAGGAAAGCAGAAAAGTCACGCATCAAAAGACTATCATAAAGGCAGTAGCCTATAAGAAAAACCTTGGGAATCTATTACGAATGGAGATATAAAGGCCACAGATCATGATCAAACCCAAGAGACTACAAATCTACCAGCCAGACAATGGATTTTTGAGAAACATTGCTTCAAAGTGGACAGAATCTCTTTATCTTCAGCTTTTTTCCATCCCGTCGCTTGTTGCTAACCTTTCAGAGGTTACAAGCCCAGGCAATGAACTCACTGTCGAATTTGCTTAGCACTTAAGGGCTGTGTGTATGTGATGTCTCAGGTCAGAGGTTCAAGCCTCTGCTCATCAATAAAACCAGATAGACGTTTATGGAGCTAAACGTTCTGTTCTTTTAACTTCCATCTTGAAATGTGTTTCCTACAAGTGGTACAGGTAGAAACTTAACTGCTCAATGCTTAAAAGAAAGAGACATTATTAGAACTTCTTGGCACTCATGCTCTGCAGAAAAGTTGTGCTTTCGAAGAAAACAGAAGAATCCTTACAACATTCAGTTCCTTCAGCATTCAGTTTTTTTTGGGGGGGTTAGAACCAATAACCAATAACCAATGATGATTCATAAATTTAAAAAAAATGCCAGTTACACTTAGATGCATAGTCCCAATGCTTAGAGACATCGGGTGTGGGTTGCTATATAGTTATTCTGGGAAAAGCAGAAGCTAAGAAAAGTAATGTTGACTATAATAAATCTCTTCAGACACTGGTACTGAAAGAGTTGTACACAGATTAAAAAACTTTTTTAAGGGCATGAAAACAAGGTGGTGCACATACGTGCAGCTCCCAGATGAGGAGCAGCTGTTATTTATGTTGAATTTAAGTTGCTTCGGGAACTTCCACCATATATTTTTATCTCATTTAATTACAGTTTTGAAAATAAAACCGTCATCAACTAAGCATGCAAGTGATGTGAATTCATCATCTGTTTACATTTTGCTCTGGGCACCATTTTACATTTTCATTTCCACAAAGAGGAATTAGAGATAAAGCTGCAGCATGATAGACCTCCTAATTGTTAGAAAGGCCATCGCTCATGCCCTTAACTCTTAAATATACAGTAGATAGGATGGAGGAGAAAGGTGGGTAGGGAAGAAGGAAGGAAAGATGGAGAGAAGGGAAGAAAAGAAGGGAGGGAGGGAGACATTGAGGTTCCCTTGACTTCTCTTTATTTCTTCTGTAGGCTCTCTGGCTGGGGCCAGGAACCCAATTATCACAAATCCCCCAGTGAACATGGGATGCAACAGAGTTGCATTAATTTTATAAACACATGGAGACCTTCCTTCATAAGAGAGAAGTCTATAGAAATGACCAAAATGTGTTTAGACTTTGCAGACAAACAGCAACCAGTTCCTAAAGAGATGAGAGTTTAGATGGTTGTATAGATAGGGTAGTAAATTCCAGGGGTTCTGGAGGACAGGACTGGGGAGATGACTCATTTGGTAAAGTGTTTGCCACGCAGCTATGAGGGCCTAATTTTGTTGCTCAGCACCTAAAAAGCCAGGCGATGCAGCACCTGTCTGTAATCCAAGTCCTGGGAAAGTGGAGACAGGCGGATCTCATGGGGAGCTGGCAGTCAAGTCCAATTGGTGAGCTTTCCATTTACTAAGAGACCCTGCCTCAAGAAAAAACGTGGCGAGTGAGTGAGGAAGACATCTGTCATGGTTTGAACGTGAGCCACAGGCTCATGCATTTGAATCCTTAGCTGGTGTTAATGTTTGGGGCAGGTGCGGCACCTTCAAGTGGGGGAGCCTTGCTGGAGGAAGGCAAGTCACAGGGGGCAGGCCTTGAAGCTTGGTGCTGTGGCCCTGTTTCCTCCTTTGCTTTGGCTTGCTCTACGTTCCCGATGTCCATGGCGACCTGAACAAGCCTCCTGCTTCTGCCCCTAGCCGAGCCTTCTGCCATGTGTTTCCTTACCAATGGGCCATTAACTCTGGAACAGTAAGCCAAATAAATACCCATTTCTCCCTTTCTGCTGAGTGTGAGTGTTGTCTCCCAGAAAAGAGAAGCAACTGCAGCATCCCCTATCGCACAATGACACAGACACATAGGGTGGAGGGATAAAGGAAAGACAAGACTGACCTCACAGCTTCCTTTTCCTGCTTACTGAAGCCCCAGCTGTCAGTCACTCGTCCCCATAGCCAGCATCTCACCTTGGTCTGCAAAGGGCATCCTTCCCAGTAGAATCTTTAAAATTTGCTCATGTAGAAAAATAAAGACCAAATGACTTTTTCCTAAAGTTAACAGTTTCTAAAATGGTCTCATAATGAAATAATCAATATCCTGTTTGGGCATATTTTGAGATGGTATATCTTCTTCAATGTGGATTGGTAAGGACTCATTCATTACCTCTAATATCTTACTATCAGCCCTTATTAATCATGCTAGCCACTGCTTTAGTTACTGGGGATAAGTCATTAACAAATTAAACCAAACACTCTTTTCTCAAAGAGACACATGCACTTAGACAACAACCACAAGAAATAGCTTAAAAGTTTTGATGGCGACACATGACTATAAGAAAACAAGGAAGGTAAGTGTTATAGACAGTGTTGGTAAGAAACTTTAAAAGTGAAACAAGCAGGAAAGTGGAACCCTTTCACTTCCCATCCCACTTCTATGTGTGGGAGGATAAATCATTCTCTCCTGCCAACTCAGCCCTTGTCCCCCACGGAGGCAGCCAAGTAGGGCACAAAATCCTGCCAAGGGACGCAGCAGTCTCTGTTGGGCTTTGTAGCGTGTAATTCATAACCGACGATGAAGTCATCTCGGTTCATGGAACACCTGAGGAAACTAATAAGTATTTTCAGCCTACATTTAAAAGTTTAAAATGGTTTTCCAAAGAAACAAAAACAAACTTCTAGAAGACAAGGGGACAAGAAGGGAGGTGAGCGCACTGGTTTCCTACATGAAGACGCCATATAAGGCCAAAGTTTGAGATTTGGGAAGATGTGGCAATCAACTGTGCAGTCCACTCTCCTCTGCTTGCCCTCTCTTCCTCTCTGCCCATCTCTAATATTGTTCATGATTCCATGCCATGCTAGATGCTACACAGGAAGGCAAATTAAACATGACTCCAAGGATTTTGTAGCCTAGATTGTCAGCTACAGTTGAACACATTATCGCAAAGTATAAAGGAACAACAGTCACTTCTCTCTGCTATTTATACATTCTACATTCATGAATTGAATCTATTATGGATTGAAAACTCAGGGCAAAAAATATCCTCTATACTGAACAAGTGTGCATTTTTCTCTCCATGAATTCGACTCAACACAATATAATAGCTGGTGACATGATGTTTGCTTTGTAGGAGGTATTACAACTAATGCAGAGATGATTTATAAGATACAAGAGAAAGTGTGCAGGTTACGTGAACAAAACACCATTTGTGTAAGAGTTGAGCACTGGCTGATTTACTCTCAGAAGGAGTTTTGGGATTGTTCCCTAAGACATTGGTGGGTAAGTGTAGTCCATGTTGTGTAGCGTCAGGAAGGGCCACCCACTTAGAACCTGGTCCTTTTGCAGAGAGCTGGGTCATCCCATCAACAGTCCAAATGCGCAGACCCTGGACCCAGAAGTGAGACTTCAGATTTGACTCTAGCTTTCTAGCAGCAAGCTGGCTGATTTCTCTTACTTTAGTTCTGATGAACTGGTTCTTTTCTGTGCCCATCGGCTCTGTTCACTGTCCCATTTACGGTCCCGCAGGTCAGTGAAGAGAACATATATGTGGCCAAGTCCAAACTGTGACTGGATAGGAAGACTTCAGCACTAACCGAGCTCAGAGTGGTTATTGAAGCTCAGAACTCAATACTGAGACCCCTGCTGTGCTGGCTTTGAGATGAGCTCACATCTAGCTACTGTCTTATGCTACAACTCTGAGTTCACGTCTATCATCACTCCCATCCTTAAGACACACTTCTGCAGCCATTTCCTATCCTGGTTTGGTTTGTGTCTGCTAGTCTCTGGTTTGAAACTTTTCTACTGGAGTTTTCAAGAACCTGAGACTCAACTGGACTCCCACAGCTCCTCTGAAGTAAGAACCTTTGCTGCCCCTGCCTCACTGTGGACATAAATTTCCACACACATTTTAGAAGTTTATGGATGCAATACCATCAGCATGTCAAATGATAGAAATAGGATCAAATGTCTGCAAAATATGCATGTCTACTTGAGTGAGCGGCCATTCAACTATGCCTAGGAGGAGACGTCCTAGGACGCAAGAGCTAAAAACAAGGATTGCACTCTTTTTGTCTGGTTAGAAGTCTGATAGTTAACAGTCAATAGGGATGCAAAAATAGTGAGTCTTTGGAGAAAGAATTCATTGAAAGCTTTCCATATGATAGACACTGTTCTATAGACACTGTTCTACATACATGTTTTTCAGCATTTATTCACTTGATCTTCTCAACGACATCATGAGGCAGGTCGTACTATGGTACGATCCTCTTTATATATGAGGAAACAGTCTATAAAATGAGTTCACCCTGGTAATAAATGTGAATAACAGAATTCTCACACGGGATGCTGTACGGGTTTACCTGGCCTGACATCTTCCCTTATTTTCAGTTTTCACTTGGATGATATAGCGATACAAAAAAGAACATGTCCAAAGCTTCATGTGGAGAGCTGGGGGGATGATTAAAGCATTTGCCTCACAAGCAAAAGAACTTTGGAAGGTGGAGCCTGAGAAACACAGAGCAATAAGCAGGTAGAGCAATCCAGGGAGGACTTCCAATGCCATACACAGTGCTCTTTTCTACACACACACACACACACACACACACACACACACACACACACACACACACACACACACGTTCATGTAGAGCTTAAAGAACTGATACCCTTGCTACCCAGACACCATGCTGCCAGTTACTTTGAAATCCTGTATTAATTCTTCCTGATTTCATTCCTTGCTCCCAACTACTTTGATAATCTTTCTGTGTTCTTTGCATGTGGTATAACATATGTGCACGCAGCACATATATTCTAAAGCAATCTGCTGTTTAGTCTTAAAAGCTATTTGTGCTTCATGAAAGTAGAATTATCACCTAGAATTCCTCTTCTCTCATTTCACATCTTATTCTTTGTTAATTTTGTCTATAAATGGTAACTCCTGTTTTCTAATGTGCCTATTAATAGTCCTTTCAATCGTTTATAAAATCACTCCCACACTGTGCAGACAATGCCAGCTTATGTCCTTGCTCAAGTCCTCTAATGGGTTTTATGTTTTGTTTACTGTCTCATCGGCATGATTTCTACACTGGAGTCACATCTTCTCCTTTACTTACAGCTTTACAAATATCTTCTGATGTCAGGCTACTTGTCTACCACTCTTCCTTGTATTTGATGGATGACGTCCTATGAACACATTAATCTTTTCTCATGATTGACATTCTTAGTTTCTTATTTAAGAAAATCCTTTCTAATCCCAAAGCCATAAAATATTCCCCTCTGTTTTTTTCTAAAGTTATTAGAGTTTTGTTGTGCTTACTTTAGTCAAAGTCATGACTGTAATACATGCCATGCTCATAGGTCAGCTTGCTATTGGTGGTAGTTATGTTCTATAAAGCTTCATCAAGGGGTTGCAAAGATGGCTCAGGGGTTAAGTCTTTGCTATACAAGCAAAGGACCTTAGCTCAGATCTCAAATTCCACATAAAAATGCCAGGCAGAAATGGCAGTAGCCTGCACTTCTGGACCTGGAAGGTAGAGCTTGGAAAACTCCAGAAAAAAACAGTAAGGAGACAGAGTAATCCAGCACGATTCCCGAGTCACACTTTGACCTCCACATGCACACATAGTATCCTCTGATAAACACACACTCCACTAACACACACATATACCCACTTACACACAAACCTGTACATGCAAAAAAAAAATGCCAAGGGAAACAGTGTTATGATGCTGGGACTCACCTATCCCAACATTTTTATCAACTGATCAATATGCAATCTTGTTTTAAGTGTGCTTCTTGTTCAATTATGAGGGCATTATGAGGACATCTTCACATATGTAGATTTATGAGTGTTGCACTTCTGGCCAATAGCACTATAACTCTTATCAAATACAAGCATTTGCTTTCTAGGACAAAACTCTCTTGGCTTGTGACCACTAGACAACACTTCAGCACTATTGCTTTGGGTGATGTCAAACAACAAAATCAACCACCACAAGCATCCTAATGCAAAAGGGATGCCATTCAATAACTTGCAGAAAGGACACTTGGGTACAGTGTAAGAGCTGAAGCAAGAAGTTGGATTGTCACCTTGCTTGTTCTCATCTGGGCAAAGGAGTATCTGGTGACTCGAACAGCCTGCTTTTCTGTGAGTATCCACAGACAAGGACTCTGAGAACTGATGTAGTGTCACAAATGAATGGGAGGCCAGCAAGCTCGGGAATGGCACCCTGGAGATATCCCATGAAAGTCACTGTGACATACCTAGTGCCTCATTCAGGGCCTAAGCATAGATAAAACCAGATATCACTTGATCTGCAGTTCATGCTTTAGGTAAAATGATTACTCAGAATGAGATGATGATGATAATGGTGGCAATAACAATAACGGTAATAATGCATTTTGTAGAACTAGTAATTATAAGGAGCAGCAACCACACCAAGGACGAAATGCTTCCTCTTGTTTATATGCCACTTATTTCAAAAAAGTAAGAAGAACCTAGATTTTCAGTGACAGTATCTCATCTGACTATGAAAACATCTCCTTGAAGTAGAAAGACCCCGAGAACAGTATTAAATCTAGTGTACATAGGGTTTGAAATGAAGCAAGTCAGAGATTTTCTTGAAATTAGATCTCTGTTAAGTAAAAGCAAA
The DNA here is from genome assembly GCA_023101885.1 of Typhlomys cinereus. Lineage (NCBI taxonomy): Eukaryota > Metazoa > Chordata > Mammalia > Rodentia > Platacanthomyidae > Typhlomys > Typhlomys cinereus. Next base: position 336,680 of record JALPQD010000183.1, on the reverse strand, counting down.
ATTGGGGATAAGAATCTGAAGCAACTACTTTCGGTGGCACTTAGAAGCTTCTTCAGGGTGCAAATGAAACCTCACATGTCTTAGGCATTCAGAACCTAACTCAATGCTCTGAAGAGCTGGATGGGCTACAAAACTTTACTCTTAACCATGATGATGATGAAAGCTAGAACACAGTGGTGTGAAGAACAGAACTGTGTAGTTTTAGAAAGGGTTCTTTGCCAACTTGTCATGAAACTTTACTTTTCTCCCTTGAAGAATGTCTTTAGCAGTTTCGCTAAAATTCATAATAATGAAAGTTATCTTATGAAATTGACATTCTATGCCTAGAGCGATATGTGAGGCTGGAAAGATTCACCAACCTAGTTCAACTGTGTGATTAATATTGCTTTTCCTGATTAGTGTTAATTGGAATATTTTAATTGATGCAATGTTCTACTGCCTTTGCAGCTTGACTGAGCTGAAGTGCAGAGAACAATTTTTCAATAATGAAAGCTAACAAAATGCTGATGGCACTAACTTCTACATGGACACACAGTGATAAGCAAGATGTCACAAATTCATCAAACTAGAAAATGGGATGAAAATCAAGCTCATTCATTCCATTCTCTTAACACATGTTTATGGTGCCTGCTTTAGGGTCTTGGGATAATGAGCAAAGCATTGGCTTTGTGGAACGTATTCTTGCCTTTGTGGAACGTATGTGAGAGGCAGTGGCAGTATGCTAGCAGGTAATATGGCTAGGGAAGTGGGGCAGGATTAAGAGGGCATGGAAGAAATGGGAGAAGGAAGGAATCCTATGATATTGAAAACTAGACTCATTGAGTCAAAACAAGAAGGTCACATACTTGAGCAAAGACTCAGAGAGGTGAGATGTTTATCTAAGTCAATTAGAGAGAAATTATTGCACATGATAAAAGGCAGGATTCTCCACACATATGAACAGCTTCAAACAGTTCAGTTTGTCTAGAGAGAAACATGAGAGAGATAAAGAAGTTATGATATGGAGACAGGGATTAATCAGGAAGAGGGGTGGCAGCTGTGCTGTGCCTTGCGGATTCCTGAAAAATCTCTGGCTTTCTCTGTCTCTGAATGGATGCACGAACCACTGGAGTTGCGTGCACATACCTCATGGTTTGACTTATGACTTGGTGTTTATTCATCTCAATCTCTTCAGCTAGAATGATTGGCCCTTATACTCCTGGGAGAGTGTTAAGGAATGAAATGGACAAAGAAATTAAGCTATAGTCCCTGCCCTGAAAGACTTCCCATCTTGTAGGGAGATATGAACAACTTCCAAATGTTAAACAGTTAACAATGAGAGCTTTAGCAGGCCTGTCAAAAAAAATGGTGTGCAATTTTTAAAGAATAAAACTATTTTTTTTTCACTGCATGAGAAAGGAAAACAACAACAGAAAACACAGTATGTAGCCCTGGCGTGCAAAATTTAGATTTCAAGGAAAGCAAAGAGAGCAAGAAGAATAGAGGTGGGGTACAATATCTCAATGATCAAGTGACACAAAAAGTGTGCGGGGTGATCATCAAAACGGCCACAGTCTCAGGTTTTAGGCGGCAAGGAGTCAGAGTGATCCTAGACCTTTCCTTTCTTTGCACAGACTAATATACTATAAAGAAATGACTTAAAATTTCTTATTGTTCAGTTGCAAACAGTCAAATACTATCTTGATCTCTTAGACACACAATGCATATGGCAAGACCAATTCTACTGCACAGAGACCCACTTCAGCTCAACACTTCCTAAACTCCTTTGACGACTGCACACTTTTAAGCAGTCTTTAGTAATAATATTCTGTAAAACCAGAGTCCATCAGTTTGGATACTATTCCTACAAGCAGCAATGGAAACAGTAGGGACTAGCGTATGGCATGGAGTGAGGTACTGGACTATATAATACGTGCTCTTTGGAAGTTGTTTAAGAAATGTGTGAATTCAGGACAATTATATTGGGACTTTTACAACAGAATGAAACCAAAAACTTAATGCAAATTTAGTTGCTACCCTTTCCTTAATCTCTCTTCAAAAAATTAAGAACATAGAATTTTATGTAAGGACTTAAGTAATTAACATTTCTTCTGATAAGTCTCAAGTGAAAAAGCTGAAACACAATGTGCACTGGTAATACGTATTCATCTTTATTCAGAACATTGGTACTAGCCTAAATTAGATTTCATTGAATTAATGTAGCTGTGAGAAAACTTGCAAGTATATTTAGCTTGTGTATTAAGTATGGATTTTATTTTTAGATTCCAGCCTTTCATTTCATTTTTTTCTCAGAGAAATAAGGGCACATTAAAAACCATATCATAGAATTGAAAGAGATACTGAGAAGTGAATTTAATCAAGTGGTATTTTTAGGTTAGAACATTCCAAAGGATTCTACTTGACTTGTGTTAACAAACTTAGTCTTGAAAGAAAGAAGAAAGAAAGAAAGAAAGAAAGAAAGAAAGAAAGAAAGAAAGAAAGAAAGAAGGAAGGAAGGAGGAAAGAAAGAGAAAGAGAAAGAAAGAAAGAAAGAAAAAGAAAGAAATAAAGAAAGAAAGAAAGAAATTGTATGTAAGTGGAGTTTTTCAATTTTTTTTACATTTTGATTTAAAAAAACCTGTATATATTCTTTTGAAGAGTATTTCTCCACAATTCTTCTTTCAGAAGATCTATAATATTGAAGGAAAGTGAAAAACAGAAGTGTCTAATTTCATCTTGTTCTAAAATTAAGTATGTAACATAAGTGAGTGTGCTTGTATTTGATTGAAAAGACTATAACAAAGAAAAACTTTGCTTCTTAACTGTGTCAGGAAAGTGCCCACCAACAACTTTACAAATCTCCCATTTTTCTTCCCAGCTGTTTCTGTGATTAAAGAAAACAGAGGCAATTTACAAATGTCTGAAAAAGGATGTTTACATTTTCTGCAATCATGAACACATAAAAATTAGGTGTAATAAAAAGATCGCTTACTCACAATCAAATTTGCCATAATTCTGATTAGCTTTTGCGTTGATCACATTTACCTTTTATGGATACAAGACAAATTTGAATCCAGAAATAACCCATCTGTTACTCTAAATTAAGACAACCAGGCATGAAAGAAGATGTTTCTCATCGACCTCACAGAAAAGGTTAGTGAGTGCATCCTATTCCTAGGATGCCATAGAACTTGAGAAAAGGAGGTTTTAGAAACCTACCAAACCAAATAACACAAGATGACCACTGTTCCATTTGGAGAAAAGGAATACAAATTAGAGAACAAAGTGAATGGAATGTTCTGCCTTGCCACAGAGCTTGGAGAGAAGGCACAGAAGTTTGAGCTAATGCTATCAGGTAAGGTAGAAATCTTTAAACACCCTTGTCATTGGATTATAAAGACCCTCAGCATAGGGCAAAGAGTATCCCAGCTTTTTTTGGAGGATGAAGACCAAGGTATTGGCATGCCAGGCCCAATTTTTATACTATACATGTCTACTTGGGATTATTTGTGCTCAATTACCATAGCTTCTAAATGATTATGTTTTTTAAGACCATTCAAATTTTGCCATAAACTTGAGAATGTAACAGACAGAATGAAACTGTCAGATATCACTCAGGAGTTTTCTAAACCATGGGTAGAAAATTACAACATTTCAAATTCTTGTTACAGAAGCACCACAAGAGTTACATTTGTGTTTTATGTCTGGCCACCCATACTGATTAAATTTGTAAGAATTCAAGTAGATGACAAAAAGCAGAAAAAAGAAATTAATTTAATATGGCCATATTAGAGAGAGCATATCTAAAGTCCAAGGGAAGAGACCAGTGTAAATAGAAAACAGAAGAGAGGAATCACAAAGCAGAGCTGCTGTGGATGTGGTTCCACCTATTATCCTGCAAGCTTATCAGGATTCCATGAAATTTCATTTGAGAGACAGACTCCTTTAGCTAGTACCTCTTGGCTCCCAGCTTGAGATTCCTGGGGGAGTTTCAAATCTCAGGGTCCATTCTTTTGATATCGGTCCCAACAGTCAGAACAGTGGGGAGAAAGTTAGGTGTCATTTCCCTGATTTCCAGCCCCACTGGGATAGATTCAAGGAATTCAGATACTGTATATATCCACTGATCTGTGATATGTGTTGAGGAGTGAGTCACATCAGATATACATTATCAAAGGCAAACTAGATGAAATACAGTGGTCCACACAAGTGAAAAGACTTCAAAATAGGAATTATTTTGACAGGGGAGATGAAGGGGAAAAGAAAGAGGAGATGGGATCAGGGATTAAGGGACAAACATTTCATAACTTGGCTATATTCATGTATGCAACGCTGAAATAATTAGGAAAAAAATCCCAATTACCCTGACCTTCAGGCATGAGGGCTACTCTTTCATCCAAAAACAGCTCTCAAGAGCTTTCTCATTCCTTCCACAAATAAAGAGTCCATAAGAAACAGTGGTCTGTGAACCAGAATGTAGCCTTCCCCGAAGGCCAATTATCCTAACATGTTGATCTAGAGGTTCACAGGCTTCACAGCAATCAGAAATGTATCTTTGCTGTCTTCAAGTCAATCATTCATTCTAATGCAGCCTCCTAAACTAGGTTTTCAAAATATTCAGGAGAACCATTTATTTCTGCCCTCAAAAGAGGCAGAAATCATAAGCTGTCGTCTTCCCACTCCAAGGACCTTGTTTGAGACAGAGTTGCAGTTAGAAACTGGGGTGACACTTTAGCTTCTTTCCTGCTCTATTAATTTATGCTAATCTAATAGCTAATGAAAAGTTTGCTTGGAAAAATCTTGCTTCGTTATAAACAAGGAAGGGATCCACTTGCCATGTTTAAGTGACAATATAGCATTTGGGCTATGACATGCAATGTAGCATTCAAGATTTCCAGATGTCCTGCAGAATGCAAGGTGTATGAACCATTCATCATTGCTGCCTCCTGAGTATCCTCCCCCAGTGACATTGGGGATGTTCATGGGGCTGTGTGCTGAAAGTCAATGCTTTTCTACTGACATGTCAAGTACTAGACACTGTGTGCAGTTAAAACTTTAAAAACACATGTAATTAACTTTGAGGTTCAGAATCTGTGAAATGTGACACATTTACCATTATTTATTCTAAATCATTAAAATAGGTGAATGGGTCAGAGAAATATACCTAGAAGAAATGGTAGATGTATTCATAAAGGCACTAGGATCCTTGGAGGCTAGGGATTGACAGCCGCAGTAGTGTTCTGTGCTTAAGGGGAACACAGGAAAGGATTTTGGGAAATGCCGCTGGGTCCTTGCACCTCATCGGAGAGGAGGATCCAGAGAAGAGTTTGGCATGCACAGGATGGGTGAGGGAGGCATTGGGGGATGGGGAGGGGGGAGGAGAGGGAAGAGGAGGAGGGTAGAAAGGGTGGAAGGAGGGAGGGGACCGGTATATCTGTTAAGTTTGTATAAGCGGAAATAAAAAACCAACAAATAAATAAAGCACTGTTAAATGTTGTTATGCATTAAGTATTATATCAATAACCAAAATATGATTATGTGGAAGCTCAGACATCATTCCTAGGATATGCAAATCAGAAACAAAACCAACAAATTCTCTCTCAAATAGCAATGATACAGAAATTCAAATAATCATCCTTTTGAATTATTGTGGTTTTGATTTCCTTTGATAAAACTGGCATCATGTCTGATTCATGAAGTTTGTCATCAATAATTAAAGAAGTCAAACCTAGTAAAAACCCAAGATGGAAATAACCTATGGTTATAGGTAAACACAAGAAAGCAGAGCAGTTCATTGCAAGCAGTTCTAGTAGAGATCTGAAGCTTACTTTTGGCCTCTTTTGACAGGGTCTTGTAGGTTAATAATAGAGATTAATAGTCTTGATGAATAGATAAGATGATTAGCCAGCCTTCTCATAGCTTTGGAGAAAAAAGTCAGGCATAGTTGGAATTGAGAGTCACAGTGTGACCTCTATTTCCAACATGAAAGCCCATTTCCATTTAGGATGAAGCTAATTGTGAAGTTATTTTTTTTTATTTGAACTCTAGTGTCGTGTTTATAGCATTTTATACAAGGTTAGCTTTCTTCATTTCATCGCCTGTAATGTGGAAATAATTCAGCAACTGAACTCGATGCTCCTCGGCAAACATAATGAGAACAATAATACTTCCCCAAGGAGGGTACATGTCTCAGGTCATTGGAGCAAAGATGTCCCTATCTTTTATGAAAGCTAAGTGCTGCCCTGCAAATCTTTTCTTGCCAAGGGAAAGTTTCCACAAATACTGGCAATGCCGAATGTATGTTCTGAAAGTCGGTCACACATAGGTACTTTAATTTTAGGGAATATTTTTGTTATTGCATATATTTTTAAAAACAAGAGTTTAAAGTAAGGGCCAATCAATCCATCTGTTTGTTTGTTTCTCACTCCTTCTCTTGGGAGAAAAGACACTGAGGTCATAAAAATTTCCTTCCAATACTAGAAATGAATATTAAGTTATTGAAATTGGCTATGACAGGTATCTTTTAGCAAAATGGTTTCCATAGCTGATTTTCCTAAGGACGTCTGCAGTTAGTAGAATAATGGTCACCAAATCTGAATGCATTTCTTAATTCCTTGGCCTTGTACAATTTTGTTCTTGCTTAAAGAACTCACAGCCAGAATTAAAGCATATTTAGTAGCAAACCAAAGGATTCATTCATCTATCTATTTTAAACACTTAAACATCCCCTGCTAAGCTAAGGGTAATTTTAATATTAAAGCAAAGGAAAATATTTGTTAGGCTAGGAGAAATGAAGATTGTGAAATGATCTATCTTTGAAATAAAGAAAATCTTATGTTTAGCCATTATCAATACAGATGGCTAGAAGAAATTCCTGTTATTTGCTTCAGACATTCCAACACTTCTCACAGTAAAAAATGTCCACATTAAGGTCTGTTAGCAAAGTACAAAGGTCATGTGGAAAAAAAAAAACAGAAGTCAGGCATAAAAAGCTGAGCCATGACTCTGCAAGTTGACATATCTATATCCCCTCTTTGGGATCTATGTGTAGAAATTTATATGGAAAAGGGACATTAGTGCATATATTAAAGGACCAGTTCATTCTGGGGCATCTGAGCAGGACATACTAATGACAAGTGTCTTCTGAGAGTGAAATAGATGGTATTGAACAGCCACACAGAGGAGAGGGCATAAAAAAACAGACAGGAGTTGAAATGAAGTAGTCACAGACTGGGAATACTTTGGCAGTCGCTGGAAGCTAGAAAGGACATGATTTCTTCCTAAAAACTACTTGTAGAGAATGCATTCCTACTCAGCCATGGACATCTAGCTTCTGGAACCAACATACTTAAGTTCTTACCACAGCTTAAGAAATAAGCATACCAGGTTTCAATTATTCTGCTTCAAGAACAGTTGCTCATTTGTCTAGACTTCAGTTTCTTAGTTTTTTGAAAGTATTTTCTAACTGTTTGATAAAAATAAATAATGAGAAAACCCCACAAAAGATTGTTTTATAATCATCCTGTGATTTACATAGTAAAACACATTTTAATAACCCATAGAGAGTGAATGGCTAATTCTCGAGGAAATGGAGTCTTCATGAACTCAATTCTTGGTCTCTCTTCTCCACTTTCATCTTTCAGGGCATAATATGCTTAAGACACTTGGGTCATATTGGTGATAGGGTCTATAGGCTAGAAGGAAAGGCAACTACTAAATACGCAGCTGTATGTGTCTAATCTCGTGGAAACCTAACCTAAAAAAAGTAGTACTAATGAACGATAGTATATGTCAATTATTATTCAATACCTAACAAGTTTGTATGTATCACTTCCATAAAAATGAGTTCACCTTTCTGGTAACAGAAGCGAGCCAAAGAAATAAAATGGGGATGATCAGAAATGACAGCTCATTATTGGTCAACTGTGAATCACTCTCACAGAGAACAGACAAGTCTGTGGTATGAAACTTGTTCAGTTAAAGCCATTGAATTCATCTATACAAGACTCATAGAAAGTAAGTTATTTTCCTAGACTTATGACTTAGTGGCTGGCTTGGCTGATGTGTTAAGCAAAATGCTCTCAAGCAGAACACTTCGCTGTAAGCTTGGCAGCTGGGGTTGAGGCACATGGAGCCCATCTGCCCACTTAGGGCTTTACTGTGCTGTGCTTCACTGGTTCTGTTGCCCTACCTTGAGAGGAGGTTGGGAAATGACTATCCCTGAAGATTTGGCAGAAAAAAAAAATAGAAGCATCCGTCTGAGAGGGCTGGGTCATTTACCTGACGGAAGGCATGAGGTCGCCCTGATTATCTCTAGAGATCTATTATGGCTGGATGCTTCTCCTCATCAGTTCACAGTAATAATGAGTGGGTGTTGTGATAATAAACACAATTCTACATTCCCCTTGGGTCAAATATTTAATCCTTGTACCTTGGCCATGACTAATCCCTTTAGATGGTCCCAAATATTGAAGAGGAAGCCCAGCCACAGTGAAGGAGAAATAACTTTTACAAGGTAATAATCTAATCAGCACAGTTTGGACTTAATTTTTGGCACTTACTATGTGACTCCAGATAAATTACTTAATTTGACTTAACCTTGGCTTTCTCATTTTTAAAAGAAATAATGATTTTTGCTTCTTGTATGTATGAAGAGCTTATGCTTGAAAATTGTGCAAGTTGGCATTGGGCAAATACAAACCACTACAAAGCAATTGCTGTTATTATTATAATAGTTATTATCATCGACTGCTTCTTCTCAAAGGAAACAAGCTACAAGGTTGGGTTAAAAACATGGAGACTTACTTCTGTATTTTTGCAAATGACTCTCAATTTTTCCAGGTGTTTTCTAGCTTAATTACATTGTTATTTACCTCTCTACTGGTGTTGTTGGGTGTTTCCATTGGAAAAACAATTGATCCCAGTTCTCCCACTGGGGGAACAAGGTTGGGGCTGACGTCTCAGGCAGAGCAAAGTAATAATGAGTACGTGCTATGATAATAAACACAATTCTACATTCCCCTTGGGTCAGATATTTAATCCTTGTACCTTGGTCATGAGTTTAGTAATTAATATTAATTTATAGATGAGGAAACAAATTCAGAGTAAAGAACCTGCCAAGAGATGTTTAGCTATTTATTACAGGCAAAACTGAACTCTATACAATCCTGCTGGAGCCCAGGACGGAATGTACTATGCCTCCTCTGACTGGTCAGGCAAACCCCTAGGAACACTGTGTCTATGCCAAGGACACTGCATGGATGCTGCACCAGTTGTGATGAAAGTTGTCTGACCACAGAGTGGGAAAAAACTTAACCTCATAAAGGAAAAAAAAAAAAAGACAGAGCTAATAGTAATGCTTCCCTACTTCTTTATTCTCAGAAGGCCAGGAAGCATCCCTTTATCAATGCCCATGTCACTCAGGGTCATGTATATTTAAAAGGGAAGGATTCTTGCATTCTTTCAGCAAATACAGCACCTTTTACTCCTTTTGGCCCTGGGGAAGACAGCTAGGCTGCAGAGCCACCTGGAGGGCTGAGGAATTCCAACTAGTGCCTCTGGTTACTGAGTTTAACAGTGTTTCCATCTTGAAGTGAGCATGCCAAGACTGCTTGTAGAACCTTTGAGGGCCGATGGTTTCTGTTTCATCCTTTACAATAAATTTTTAAAAAAATTAATTTTTTTATTTATTCAATTGTGCGTGTGTGCACGTGTATGTGTGTGTGTGTGTGTGTGTGTGTGTGTGTGTGTGTAGAACCACGGACGAATTCGGGAACCACCATGGACGCCTCCACCTCCTCCTTGTTTACTCTGCCCAGGGATTCCCAGGCTCCGCCCTACCAGGACCAGAAATGCAGGCCGCCCCACTTCCGCCTGCCATCTATAGGATCTAGGGGTCTAGGATCGGAACTCAGGACCTTCCACCTGCAAGGCAGAGGCTTAACCCCTGAGCCACCTCTCCAGGTCCCTAGAATAAATTTTACACAGGATTGTAATTTATTTAGAAAAGAATTCAACAAACTAGAATTAATTCTCTCCAAGGCTGCAGAAGTAAGAGCAATGGATCATGCTAAAGGTTCTGATTCCAGAGACATTTTTGCCTGTATTATGAAGCTCTGGTTGATTCCGAATGTCTTCACTGGATAAGGACGTTGTGAGTGAATACCTGTGACATTTGAGAGATCAATCATTCATGCACTCATATCTCATTTTTATCATTTTGCTATGGGGTCACACACAGTCCATCAGTCTGTATTCCATGGGGTTAAATATTCTTAACTATCTCAGAGGGTGAAATGAGTGCCTGCGAGGAAAATGTGAGGCCACAGGACATAGAAGAGAGTTCATGTTTTAAAAAAATCCATTTCCCCATGCATGCCTCTACCACTTCTCCATCCCCAGGTGCCCACTTGAACTTTTGCAGTTTGGTGCACTTGCATCTCATGGCCCCAGACCAGATTTAGAAACTGGGCTGAGCTTGAAAGGGAAAAATATGAGCTCGTCTCTCACCAATCAATTTCGCTGCCGGTGATGTGAACTTCATTAGGGATGCTGGCCAATGTCCTGAGGGAGGAGAAATCTCACCTCAATCTTCCCTGAGGTAGTAGGCAGGCAGATGTCAAGATGGTTTAGAATTAGAAACAGAGGCTCTGGGAGCACCAGGCATAGATAGACATCTGGACCCCACCCATGTGGTGTGAGATAAATGTATCCCCACTGTAAGGAGCATGCAGGGAGAATGGAAAGAATCCTGCTGGGTTTTTCTTTTTGGAATGTCAATACTGCCCTAACAGTGGAAGAAGTCACCAATATCTTCCTGAGAAACAGGATCTTTCCAGATCTTCCTTCTGGTTTCGGGGCAAAATGGAAAGAAATGAACTCCAAGGATGGAATGGTGGAGCTTCGACATCAGACTGAGAAGGAACTGATAGGAATCTAGTTCAACTGACATAACAAGGAATAAGCATTGGAAAGACTGTGCTTATTATTACTTCAAATCGATAATTAGAAATATTACTGTATGGTCTAGGGTGATGGCTCTGTGGGTAACAGAGTTTGCAGTGCAAGCACAAGACCCCAAATTCAGATCTCTAGTACCCAGGTAAAAACTGGACAGAGATATGGCTGTGCCTCTTATGTTAGTGTTAAGAGACAGAGAATCATAAACCCAATGGCAATATCAGGGTTCTGGTCCTATCAGCATCAGGGAGATGAACCTAACATCAGAAATGTGTGTTGCTGAGACCAGACACAATAATCTAGTAGAATCATGGAGGATGTGCAGCTAATGCCAACACCCATTTCACCAACAAGAAGAACAGATTCAGAGGAAGTAAATGGCTGAATTTCATGGAGTCTGATTATAGATCCACCACTGAGTCACTATGGAATCCCTACTTCACTCTATTATGTTATGGCAAGTGGGCCCAGGGTCCATGAACACTGCTGGTTTTAGAGCAGTGGGGAACTCCTCCTTCACAAGAACCTAAGCCTCCCCAACTTGCTCCTTGGGAGGAAATTTACTCTGGTCTGATCAATTGCCTTTTTCAATAACCCTCCTTTTAATTCCCATTTGTATAAAACATCTGATTTTTGATTTTCTTGAACTACCTTAGAATTCTTCTTATGCTTCTTAACTGGTGAGTTCAAACTGTACATTCATTTTACAGCATGCGCCTAGCTATTTCTGATACAACTTTTCTATGTAATAGTATCGAGAAAATCCTCCATGTACAAAATAGGATCGTTTGAATGAATTCCTGAGGGGACTCATTGCATTTAGGGTTGATATTTTATTTTTTGGCTCCAAGACGGATGTTAGATTTTACTTTCCCGGAAAACTGCCCTCACTGACCTCTGATGGGGTTCATTGCTCAGTTTAGCTGCACTTCAGGGGGCAAAAAAAAAAGAAAAAAAAATCTAACAATTGTTAAATACTGGAAGCCACAAGCAGAAAGCATTTTTTTTTTTTTTTGAGGTTATGCCATTCTTGGCTTTTGAAAGCTCTATTTTTTTTTCCTGAACATGATTAAAGATCTTGAAAAAGGTAAAGATGCATCTTGATAATTTCCGATACTGTTCATTATTTCAGGCAAACAGGAGGTTGTGGTGAGGCCTGAGAACCACTTCTGTCTCTTAGATCTAAACTCTAATACCCACATGAGCAGCAGGGCAGCAAAAGAAATGGCAGGGACTATTCAGTACAGCCTCGCTACTCAGAAAAGCTTTCCTTACCAGTTACTCCAAGTTCCTTCTATTCTCAGCTAGAATGAAACCAGTTGTATTTCTGCTATAACGCAATGATATCTTATGGTACAGTAAAATAATTCTTTCCTGTCTTCAAACCGGTACACCCACATGCAGAAGAAAGAGAATGTGAAATTCATGAATGAGGCTAAGAGTAGTGATACGGAATCCTTAAATAGGGAGAGTTTTAGGCAGCGTAGATAACTTGTGATATCATCACCTGGCAAACAGAGCTATGACTTTCTTTCAATAACACTCATCACCAAAGTTCTGCTCCTTCTTGGTGGATGTAGTGTGGGCTATCTCTTCACGGCCTGGCCACTATGTTCTTCGAGAAAATGCTCCTGGGTTCTCTAGGGTGCAGGTCATATCTCCCAGGGTACTGTCTTAATTTTGACACTTTATAGCAGGTTGAGTCCATGGAAATAACTTATTTTAATTAGGTCACACATATTAATGCTATACCATGCCTACAAGGGATCCTAATACTAACCAAATTATTGGACCTTTGTCATTCTGTACAAAAGAATAATAAAGAGAGTCGTTGAGGGAAGCCCTTCTCTTACACATGGGTGAAGACCACCACAGACAGAAAACCTTCAGCCTATTTTGTTCCTATATCCATAGCAGATGCACAAACTGTTTTAGCAGTAATTTACCCATTCCCTTGTGGAAGGTTTACATTTGATAAATGTTGCCCTGTGAAATGGATACAAAACCCAGAAATGTCCTAGACTGAACACCAAAACATTTGGTCATCCTTTGAAAGACATTTTTCTAAGGGAAATGTGTGGCCTGAGGTGTAAAGCACTTAATTTCCAGATTGATACTTCTTCAGATCAACTCAGTGCTCATGCCAACACATCTCTCTACCTTAGAGACCACATGAATGTTTTTACAGACATCAGAGTATGCCACGTGCCACCACTTCTTACCTGGTGGGTTTCTAGCAAAGACCATCATCCATCCCTCCACAGCTGTCTCCTCATCTAACATGGAGGTGACTGCGTGTTTTCTGTACAGTACTTCCTAGATAGTATATGAGGACATGCTTCACAGGCTGAAACAAAGGGAAGATCTGGAGTCTGGATGTGATTGGCCCAGAACAGTAATTACATCACTTCCATTTTTATTTTATTTTTGTGCGCATGCACAAAAATGTGTGGTGTGTGTGTGTGTGTGTGTGTGTGTGTGTGTGTGTGGAGTGTATGGGCCTACAGAGGTCCAAGAGTGACTTGGGGAATCACCCTGGATTGCCGTTACCTCCTCTTTGCTTTGCTCTGGAGTTTCCCAGGCTCCATCAGGGCCAGAAATACAAGCCACCACTATTTCCTCCTGACATTTAACTTGGGATCTGGGATCCGAACTCAGGGCCTTCTGCTTGTGAGGCAGAAGCTTAATCCCTGAGCTATCTCTCCAGCCTTATGTCTTGCTTTTCCGAACACTGAAAAGCAATAAGGCAGAACACACAGCTAAGGCTCTACTCAATATTCACTTGTCTCTATAATCCTTCTATCTGTTCCCCTGTTCTACATACACAGAGGATGATCCATACATAGGCAACAGCTTCAAACTCCCTATGGGATATTAAAAAATATTAGTTGCTATTATTTCAATTTCTAAAATGTCTACGCATAAAAACTTCAGCAGACATTGTGAGCAAAGTAACCAATTTGTACAATCTGAACTCTAAAATTGTGATATAATAGTCTGTTCTCTAATAAATATACACCCAGAGACCAGAAAGGGCTATAGTTAATAAGAAAAAGTATATTGACCTTTCTTGGCAGATTATGCAGAGCAACTATATTACAAACACTGTCATTTGAACAAGCAGCAAGAAATCACAATGTAAGCCAGGAAAAGAACAAATTCATCATGAACACTCACTAAATGTCAAACTAGTGGATTAGGAGAAGCCTCAATTACTTCACAGTGATCAAATAGTTATTCCTAAATGCCAAGACTAGATTTTTTTCTAAGTCGCAACTTCTGTCCAGTCTTAGGTTGGAGTACTTGCATGAGACCTGAAATTTATTTGAGACTTTTCTGTGCCCTAAAAACCCTACAGCAGTAAAATAGCAAGTTTCATTTTATCCAAGGGAGTTTTTATTTATCAAGTGTAATAGCCCAATCATGCTGAGAAAAAAAAGTTACAATTAGTTTCTAATTCTTTCACTCAGTTCTGAATTCATGCTCTCTCTCTCTCTCTCTCTCTTTTTTTTTTTCAATTCCCAGCTTGCCTCCCATGCTGCCCCAGTGAAAATATTCTGGAAGCAAAAGACAACACCAGTATGCAAGCAGCAGACATGATGCATCAGTCAGGAAGTCATTATAACAATAATGGGACCTTGTGGTCCTTCTTTATGATGCAACATCTCTATGTTCCTGGCCTCCTAAGTTTTAAAGTTAGGGAAATGGACAGACGGTGTTCTGTAAGACTGCTCACACAGTTAAGTAAAATGCCGGGTGAAGGCAGGACACATAAGAACACTAGGACGATTTCAAGACACTCTTCAGCCCTAAGCTTGGATCCTCTTTACAGCCCTTGCTGGGAATCTAGTTGCTTTTCCTCACCACGAACCTCTGGGACACATGCCCTCTTTTTCTCTACTTTATTGTGCAACGCAGGGCAGAGGGGCAGAGAAAAGCAGTAAAGCTCCCAGAAGACATTCAAAGTGAAGTGTTGCTGGCTTTTGGTCCCTAAAAGAAGTCATGACACCTGTCTCCCGCCCAGCCAGCAGTGTGTCATAACATCTTAGAGAAACAGCCAGAAGGTTGGGACTTTCACTACCCCTTTGTCAGACAGCAGGAAGGGCTCTTTGTAAGCTGTCTGTTCCTTTCCATCAAAAGCGAAGAACACAATAAGAAGGTGGGAATCCATTGTAGGTATGTATTTTCAACTCTTTTATTGCCACTAGGAAACCATTTAGTAAAAAGACACTCTGTGGAAGGCAGACTAAAGGGGTTAATATGGTGTTCTGAAGCTTACTCCTCACGCACCCCAACGTCTCCAGCTTAAATCAGATTTACAGTAGGCTGCTAGTGCCTCATCCCACCTCATTGTTAATGTTTTATACATTAAATTTGTTAATGATGATAATCAAGAAGGCGGCAGAGCGTCTTCCATATATTTTCAAAACAACAAATGAAGGTTACTAAGAATAAAAAGCATAAGCGATGTTTACAGAACTCAGCATTTGGAGTCTGTGAAAAGAAGTTTTAAAACTCCTTTCTTCCTGGTTCAGGTTTGGGCAGCTGTCCTGTGTAGAGGCCTTAGGACACAATGTTTCCTTTTCTTCTGAGGCCAGGCATTTTCTGTACACTTTCATTTTTCCTTTTCCTACTCTTTGGAAACTTTAGCAAGATCACATCTAATTTGACCCTGACTGTCTCAGTGTTCCTAGCATTCTCTAAACTACTTCATTCATATTTAAATGCAGCTCAAAGTATTTGACTTCACTTGGGCTTGGCACTGCAAAAAAAAAAAAAAAAGTAATTACAATGGACAAAGAATCACATCATCTAAGATTTACAATGCAGGGACTCCGAAGGAGACCATTTCCCTATAACACATGGCATTGTAACTTTCCTCCTCTGGGAATGAAAGACTATTACGGACTTGACAGTAGCAATTATTTCATCCATGAAAGCCGGGGTTTTCAGGGCATAAGCATGCTGAGGGCGTGACAAGAAGGACCCAAAGTTTGTTCCCACAAAGCCAGAAAGAAACCTTAGCTGAGTGAAGTCAACAGAGCACAACTGCACTTTCCAGGGACATCGGTGCGCTGAAAGGTGGAGCAGCGCGGGAGGAGCTCAATGCCAGCCATGGTCGCCAGAATGTTGGATTCTCTTCCAGATTCGAATCCAGATGGCTTCTTTTGGAAGAAACTACTGTTTTGTGGTTTCTTTGAAAATTTTTTCATTGCATATGTTATGGTACAGGGATGAGCAACTGCTCTTTCATTGGGTTTAAGACCAGCTTTTCAGCAGGGAACATGTGCCTGCATGGTAAATCAAGTCAAGTACCTGTGAAAGGGAAGGCCAGATGTTCTATTGGGAACAAGTTACTGAGTTTTAACCATAAGTAAACTGACAGAAAATTGTCATCTAGACTCTTATCATTATATCCACAGAATAGTGAAGCTCGCAGGAGTGGGCCAAGAAGCATCTTTTTGCAGTGGAAGGCATTCAATGCAGAGAACCACAACTAGTCGAAGCGCAGAAATTAAGTGACTATGGAGTATTCAGTTCTACACAGATCATCAAAATATCCCTTCCCCCTCAAAGGCTCAGGGAGCTGTGTAGAAAATGGGTGGTAAGAGTGTGGAATGTAAGTGTAGGGAGGGGAGGCGCTTCCACAGTCTTTTCTGATTATGACAGGGCTTTTGCCCTCTAGAACTTGAAGTGATGTCCACCTCCTTAGGACCTACATAGTAGTTTGTCTATCAATATTGTACTATGGATGAGAAAGAAACCTAAGAGACTTTTAAAGGTTAATATCAGACAGGAGAAAAGGCACTTCTTTACTCAACAATTTAACCATTGATAAGTCATCCATACCCCAGCAAGAACTAGGATGTACAGACATCCTAGATGAAACTCAGTGGGTCACACTATGAAGTGGGACAGGAGAGAGGATGGGATTGGGTAGTAAGGGGTAAAACACATAAATTCATTATGCCTATGCATGAAAGTGTCAAGGAATAAAAATAATTTTAAAAAGCAGCACAATATTGATTGTACTTGACACTATTTACATAAGAACAAATTCACAGAAGCATCACTGTATGAGAAGCATATGACACTACACACACACACACACACACACACACACACACACACACACACATACACACACACGATTTTATCTGTCTATATAAAATCCAAGAACCACAAATGAAAGAAAGCACATTCTTCTTTCTGAAACTTGCTTCATTCCCTGCCTTTTCCCATCTCCAAGTGCATCCATTTTGTTACAACTGGCATAATTTCATTTTCCATGTGGCTGAAAAAAGCAAACCATTGTACATATACCACATCTTTATCCATTCCTCTGCTATTGGACCCCTAGACAGGTTCCATGCTTTGGATATTATTGTGCAATAAACAGCGATGGGCAAGAATCTCTGTGAGAAGTAAGCTTGGAATCCTGGGGGCAGTAATTACCTAAGAGTGGCAGAGCTGAGTTATAGGATACAGCTAATTTTAGATTTTTAAGAGACTTCCATGCTAATTTCTGCAAAGGCTAGACTGGTAATGTGTTTCCACTTGCAATGTAAACAGATTATATTCTGTCCACACCCTTTTGTGCAGGACAGAGTGCATTTTGTCAAAGGAAGAGAACAGCCTATGAAATGTGAAAAAATTGTGCTTAACTATATTTCTGAAAGAGAATTAATATTTAGAGAATAAAAAACTTTAAACAGGAAAAATGAAATAACACAATCGAAAATTGGTTCATGGAATGGACAGTTCTCAAAAGATGAAATACAATGGCCAATAAATTATGAAAAAAATTTCCTCTCAGAGAAATATAAACTAAAACAACCTTCATTCATATTTCATCTTCCTTCACAGAATGTCACCCATTAGCAAATCTAGTAAGAGGAAATGCTTTTTGTTTGTCTGCTTAAAAATACCCCTTCTTATGCAGAAACCAAGTTCAAACTGGTTGAAAGACAACATGCGTATGCTGATTGAGTTGACGGAACATTCAGAGTTTGGGGAAATTAAAATTTTTATTTTTTTAATAAAGGAGATTGAAAGTCAGTGAACTAATTTCACATAGATTAACAGGCATAAATATTCATATAGTCAGGTACAAAACATCTAATACTGGGAAAATTTAAAATATCTTGAGTGGTTTTCTGTCAACATGTGAGTCTCACCATGGGAATGTACACACTGTGTAGCTTTATCTAACTTCCTTATGAAGCATCTATTTGCTCAAAGCATAAGTTAGGTGCATATGTTAGCATTTGCTCTTTGCTTAGTGGTGGCTATCATAGTTGGTAATATTAGACCTTCCTCTTCATTTTGACCATTTAAATCAGTGAGTACATATTCTTAAAGTAATTCTGGTAAGATAGCTGTTCAAAGAAAGAAAGAAGCTCACCAGTTTTTCTCATCAGCATCTGATTTTTTATATGGTGTACTGGAAGCTAATTTGTATTAATTTAAAGTCAAAACTCCCTTTAGAACATTGGCCCTTGGAGAGGCTCACAAGGCCTGACCCCAGCTGAGAAGCTAGAGGCACTAGAATAGAAGGCTGTGAGGGAAAGAGACTCACTGTATGTTATTCTTTGGGGCTGGGGCCACTTACAGGTTATCATGGTGGGTGGCTGACCTTGTTCCCATGGGATGCTGGAAGCACTGATGGGTCATAGTGGATTATTAGGGAAAAATACACTTGAAAACATGATATAAATATGGGGACTGGAGAGACAGCACAGGGGTTCAGACTCTTTCTGGCAAGCAGAAGGTCCTGAGTTTAGATCCCAGGTCCCATGTGAAAATGCAAGGCAGAAACTATGTTGGTCTGTATAACTGGCCCAGGTGGGTGGCCTGGGAAATCCAAAGCTAAGCAAGGAGGTAGAATAAATCCAGGGATGAGTCCTGAAGTCACCCTTGATCCTCCACAGGGACATATAGTGCCCTTTGATACACACATGCGCACACACACGCACACGATTTTTTTAAAGATATAAATGTGGGACAGTGAAGCATGTTGGGGGTTTTAAAGGGAGTGTGTTATTGATATAATCACAGTACATTGTATGCATACATGAAACTGTCAAAGAGCAACTGAAAATATTGAAAAGGAAAGATCTCTCCATATAAAGAGTTACCTATAAAACAAATAATCAACCAAATGTGTATGACAATACATCTTTCAAAGGTATTATCCGTTTCTTCTTCATTATTACACATTATTATTGCCATTTCTCAGCAAGAAACACTGAATTCTTGAAGAAATTAAATACGTAGCACATACAGTCCCTGGTAATGTGGGACAGAGCCACTATGTGAACTCTAACACAGTCCTCATTGAAGTTTCTCTTCATTCAGCGTGATGATTTATAAAAATAGTCATATAGGTTCTTGATTCATAACCGACTGCTTGCAAAGTAAATCTTTAAGCATGTGTGTTGGTTTCAAGTCATTCTAACATGGTGGTATCAATAAACTCCTACTCCAACTTTGACCCCCTCCCAATAGAAATAATATGATCAAGTCCCATTTCTGAAAATGCTTTTCTTGTCACTTATATTTAAAGCAATCATTTTATTGACCGTTGAACCATCTGAAGGAAGAAAATGCTACGGGGCATGAAGGGGCTAACAGAGGAAAGGATATGAACTGCAATTAGAATTTGTTTCTTAGCAACTAATAGTAAAAGTTATAAAGTTGATTCTAACACATCTATAAGAGGCAATATTACAGCACTGGGAATATTGCGACAGTCCTTAACAGCATAATGTTCTGAGTAATTTGCCTTTGCTACAATCATAAGATAAATTATTTTGAATCTGCTTGGTCAAAGCCCTAAAGAATTCTCATTAAAATTCAGCCATTATTGTCTGTGTTGCTTTCTTCCCCTCTCTTCCCCGTAGTACTGAGCCCACAGCATTGGCTACTCCGTGCATTATATAAGCTAAAAAGAATCAGCATGACAAACAGATTTCTTTAATAACAAGGAGAAAGCTGTTCATCATTGTAAGAGCTGCATTTCCTGTGTGAAACAGCACTGATTAAATGTAGTCATGGTAAGAGTAAATTAAAATTTTTACCATGGGGATGATGAGCACAATAGAGATCTTAAAGAGCCTGTGCTCTGTAAACCGAGGAAAACTAAGGAATCTGAGGCCTTTTGTCTCAGAGCTTAGGAGATTTTCAGGTGTCAACTATCTATAAAGCATTGGTGGCTCACATTTTACGTACTCAATTTTAGTTTGTTAAATCTATAAGAATACAATAGTATGAGTCAACTTTAAGTATCTTTAAAAGCAATTGCATTATGGTTTTCTCTTACCTATATCTGAAATATGGATGGCATTAATGAAATACTTCTGGGATGGTTATTTCTTGCAACAGACAAGTGTCTATGGCAGCAACCAGTAATTTTGGTCCTGGAAGGTAGAGTCTAGAAACCCCAGAGCAAAGAAAGGAGGTAGAGCAATGCAGTGTGATTCCTGATGTCATCCTTGGGATTCACAGAAACGCACACTGAAGTGTCATCTTGTATACACACACACACATACATTCACACATGCACACACACACGCACACACATGCACACACATACACACACACACACACACACGAGTGTATCAGGAAACAACTATTGTCCAATGAAACCACAAAGATATAGTAGTATTCTTCAAAAGAGTATTAATAATCTTTGAATGAGGAGACTTTTTAAAGATCTTTTATAGTAAAAAGAAAAGATGAAATATTTGGTTAGTCATATTTGGATCCATGTTGATCATAATGTAAAGGACCTGTATAAAATTTGAGTGAAAATCTACACATTGAATGGCCTGTTTTGGGATGACATGGATAGATAATACCCAAACAAACCCTGTTCATGACACCTGTTTCCCATAAAATGCTGTGTGGTGTCAATAGCGTAGCTGAGAACACTCTCCAAGTCACTTGTGAGGAAGGACAGTTTACAGTTACTCGGGCATCGTTTTTCCTGTTCTTTGCTGGTACCAGAGAAAGCGTGGCATACCTGTCCTGCGTAGCTGAAGAAACTCTATATTCACACAAATGCATGTGCAGCTGCAATTCTGGCTTAGAGATGCTCATGGTGAGATGAATACCTCCAATCATTCCCTCCAATATTTCTTTACCAAATAAAGGATAACGCAACCAATCTTTGGCAAAGCTGAGACAGTCCATGCTTCCAGAGCAGAGGAATGGTTGGTCTATGGTTGAATGCAGATTGCTATAGAATTCTGGGATTCTAACAAAAATAATAGGAAGTGGCATAAATTGTCCCACTGAGCATCTGCTGCAAGTTCTAGAGTCTAGACAGTTAATGAAAACAAATAGGTGGCACTAAACAAACATCTTGGAGCCAAATGCTCTTGTGGCATAACATCATGCATTGCTTCCAAATCTCCTCAACCAGTTGTTACGCTTTAAACTTGTCCAGCAGAAGCATGCAGAGATACTAGTCTGAAGCATGCTCTAGTCTTCTTCCTCTACATACTGCCTTATAGGACCACCAACTAGGACAGCAGTCAATACCTTGTAACACTTTCTGAAACTCAAAACACACAAGTACAAGCTGCTTTCTAAATATTCAAAGAATTAATGAAATGTGCTCATGTTTAGTTAATTCTTATAGAAGAAATGGACCTTTCTCTGTGATTTGCCCAAGAGACAATGAATGATTGATTACTTAGGAGATAGAAGACATAAAGAAGATAGCTTAGCATTAGAATTCCTTGTAGAGAGAAGGGAGAATTGCTCAGAAAGGCGGGGAAATCAGAATGCAGAAGGCATAGTAGTGCCTTTTCTGTGCTAATACTAGTCTTCACCAAAACTCTACTATGTGTGTGAGCACTCAGGCACATGTCCACATAAACATACCTTCCTACACAAACCCACAGGAAGTACTCAGAGGAGGTAAAAGTTAATTTTCATGTAGTATTTTGAGACTCAGTGACATCTAATGCCACAGACTGCTCAGGAAGCGGATGCCGTAAGGAAACTGTGGTCCAGCTTCATTGTGGTAAGTCAGTTAGTTTTTCAGATTGCACATGAACATGTGTGTTACAGAAAGCATCCATGGAATGCTGGATTCCCTTGCTTTGTCTTTCTTTTGAGATAGCACGTTTACTCTGAGGCGCATGCTGGCATGGAACTCACCATGTAGCGCCGGCTAGCCTTGAACTGTCGACAATCCTCCCGTCTCTACCTCTCCTGAATTATTTGCCTGATCTCCTTATAAGCACTGAGTATAAAACAAAACTTAAAACAGTTAATATGGACTGAATAAGAATTATTCATTTCGTTTTCATTGACTGAAAGTTGTACTCACTTTAAACTTGTCCAGTACTACTGTTGAATAAAACTTGCTTTATTGTAACAGTTTTTAAAAAAACGTAAAATAGCCTTAAATATGGATGTTTAACCTAAGAAACTAATGAAAATTTCTGTCGACTTGAGAAAAAAAAAGGTAAGGCAAATTCTTTGGACTTTAGTTCCTTCAACAATGTGCTTCCTATCTTTCTTCCTACCTCTCCACTTTCCACTCACTCTGAGGTTGCTGTGTCTGGATACTGATCTAGCTATTGTATAATGTTACTTTTATAAAACCAAATTATACTTTGCCAGATCCAACAGGCACTCTTTGTTAGTATTGCTTTGCCTGGTTTCTCTATTGCCTCGCGCAGATCTAACTGCTTTTCTCACGCTTTCCAATCTTCTCTTCCTGTTCCCTCTTGGTCTCTTTTGATGTATCTTTCAATGTTAACATCGTGGGACCCAGATCTATTGCTTCTTCTTTGGAGGAGTGAAATGATATAAGCTTGTGATTTTTTAGCTTCGAGCTTTGTGCTCATGTTCAGTTGCTGTACACCTTGTCCTTGTGTACTTGTATATCAATATAACTGTCACCCATGTAGGAGACTAACCTACAGATGAGGTAACTTTACATCCTAGCTTTCAGCTCACCACCCCTCCAAGTCTTTTCCTTACTTTTTTGGTAAATTTGGAACACTCATTAGCAATATCAAATTATAAAAGATTGGGGCTCACTCACCGCCTCCTTCTTCTTCTCACTCTCGTGCCATGAGGCCATGCCATAGTCTGTCCCCTCCTAGCCATAGGCTCATGGCGGCTCTCCCTGCTCTATGCTCACCCACCTTAAGGGTATGGCTTCCTCCTTGCCCCTTGGATCAAGCATCCAAGAGTACCTTCCTTCTTCTCTCATTTTCAATAAACTCCCTGGTTGTACCTCCTAACATGTTCTGGTTTCAATCTTCAGCTCCAGACACAATAAGCTCAAAGAAGAAATCTTGGGAAATTATTAGTGAAGGTCTCTTTCATAGCCATGAGGTATAAGGACGAATAACACAACATGATATGTTTTAAGTCGATCTGTCATCATTCTTTCTCTATGCCTAACCTGCTTCTAACATGGGCCACTGATGTATGTCATCCAAGACCTCAGATTGGAGGACAGTCAGCATGCTCTCCCCACCCTAACCTTCATCAAACCATCCCCCAGCCTAAAAATTTCATTGCATCTTTATTTTTGAAAGATGTGACCTCTAATTCTACCATCCTAATATTTGGACAGTCTCTTCATTCTTTGCGTGGCATGTCAGAAATTCTCCTTAACTGTCAGCACATTCCAAAGCAAGGTCCCAGCAATCAATTTCGCATACGTAATCCCTTGCATGGGACACTCTAGCATCATCACCACTGAAAGATTAACTTGACCTCATTAGCATGTCAAACCAGTCCTTCCAGGACCTAACTTTTAAACCTTTAAACTTTTTCCACCTCTTCACCTCCTGTATGTTCTTCCTATTTGACATCCATGGTGTGTTTCTGTATCTCCTGTAAAAACCAAGAAAATGTAGGCCCTCTGTTTTGGTTGCCAGCTCTCCTGGCCTCTTCAACTAGCAGCCATCTGTCAAGATTTGGCTCAGGTGTCATCACTCTGGGGGAGCTCTCTGTGTGCCCAAGAATGGCTTATGTGTCACTTTCATAACCTGCTGTGCACAATGCTGCCTATTCATTTACCATGTAGTCATCAGAACGAGTACCTCACGCAGTCCTCTTCGATGCAAGTGCATGCTCCTTCTTACAGATTTTTAGTCCCAGACATTTCTGAAGACTTTTCTATATCTTTTTCAACTTAATCAAATAGGTCTTACTTTTATAATTGGAAGAAAAATGCATATTTGGTCTCTGTTGATTCCTATGCAAACCAATGATACTGAAAACATTGACCTCATTCAAGTAAAAAAAAATTGGCATACAGAGAGGCAAAGTATTTGCCCAGAGGCCACCCAATAGGTGGGCTGTATAAAAGAGAAGAGGCGACATTGCAAAACAGTGTGCACAATTGTGTCTACTCTGCAGCTCTGTGGTTAGATCTCCACTGCACTAGAGATGGTAGATCCACCCAGATTAGTTTTATTTCTTAGTTTCAGTTCTTGTCAGCTTTACAGAGAAAGAATACCTTTCCATGCTTCCTGGCACTTAATAATATCTATTTTTCATAGATCATGAATGAAACTCCATACTGTTTTCTTTATTGCATACAATTTGGTTCCATTCTACCAGAAAGATTACATGACTGTCTACAGTTCAGGAATGCATAATTTAACCCTTAGCTTGAAGGAATTTCATTATTTTATTCTTGCCTCCAGCAAGATGCTACCACTGAGCTACCACCCCAAGCCACCTTTAAGGAATTTTGAAGTGCACTCTAATAATCATTTACCTTTTGCCATTAAGTGCTACCTTTGGAAACCTACTTCTGTGGTGATATGTGAAGCTCCCCAAGGCTCCTTCCACTTCAGAGCACTTGAAGACAAACAAGGCTATGGACACTACTGACACATGAACATTTTCCAACATGAGTGTGACTAGCCTGTATTTCTAGCCATTGCCTCCCACATTGAGTGTACTTCACTAAACTGTGCCTTGGATGGTAACAGAAGTCTTCCAAATACCTTATCACGCAGTGAGTGCAGTTTTTCAGCTCTAGCTATTCCTACTGAGTCAGTTTTCACCTAACCACTCCTGCGAACCTTTTGCTGAGATGTTTCCTTTCTAAGCCCAGTCTGCTGACCAGGTCTAATCCTGGAGACTTTCTGTAGTTGGTTATTTCCCTTAATCCTTCTGAAGTAGTAGACTGAGGATGTTGTCCTTAAAAAAAGAGGGGCTGAAGTGACATTGTTCTTCAAAATCTGCCTTTTCTTGGGCAGGGCCAGAATAAAAAGCTTCCACTTCTGCAATGGAAGAAAAAGATGAGTTTCAGTTTCAGGATAGAAAGGAATGTGTGCATAAGCAATATAGCTTTATTCTAGGTAGCTGCCACCAAAGCTAGATGAAAAGACATGGAGGGAAGCTTCCTTTTTGTCCTTCAGGAATGGGACATGTTGCCCTAACCAGGGTGGTGAGACCCAGCATAGATTCAGGGGCCTGTACTGTGTCTCTAGGGATGCCTTAAGGTTGTCATGATTCCTAGTGAGTGTGTGTGTGTGTGTGCACACATGCTTTACTGCTGCTTTGGGTCTGGCTGGTGCAGACCTGACTCTGAGGATTATTGTGAGGACTTAAGCAGCATGTAGAAGACTTTTTGCTTGATTGCCCAGTTATTGGCTGAATTTGGTTTCTAAAACACTGGTAGATAAACTTTTTGGGGTCCCATGAGATGGCTCAGTGGATAAAGGCATTCACTATCAAGCTTGACGAGCTGAGATTGGCCAAAGATAGGGCTGAGTCCCGCAAGTTGTCTTCTGACATCACCATGTGCCCTGTGACACGTATGTATTCATACATTGACAGACACATAATATATACATTTATTATACATATATATATATACATATATAATATAAAGTTTTGGATTTTTATGTAGCTGTTAGTCCCCTCCCCCCGGGAATCAAACCATGTGCTTTAAGCATTCTAGGCCAGCACACCACCGTGGATTTAAAACTCTAGCCCTAGCAATAGGAATTTTAGAGAAGACGATAGTGTATGAAACCAACATGGAGGTTTACAAGTACTAATGCTTAAAACTAGCACTATTATAACCATCATCTACCATCCATTTATAAAATACAAATTTCTCAGCATAAAAATAAAAAGCAGAACCATAAAAATAAGAGGAGAATTGTACCAATAAGAGAAAAATTATCCTTCTATTTGTTATACTCCACCTTATGAAAACTGGAATATATGGTTTTCAGGCATTTTTCTGTAGAATGATGAGAATTTCATCACAGGATTTAGCTAGTGTTGAAGTATCTTACACACCCCCAAATCCCTAGAAAATTCACAATGATGACCATATATAAGACCTATTCTTTGGCTCAGAAGGGAATCCCTTTCAGGTAAAAAACGGTCCTACAATATAATGAATAGATGCTAGTATTAAAGTCCGTATTGTGAGTCATAGATTTGATGAACCTGAGCAAAATGAGTTCCCATCTCTCTGATGGACTTCCTTCATCTGTAAAATGGGGAAAATCATAATGAAATGTTAAGTCATATGTCATGGGTTTTTGTAAAGAGCAGAAAGATGGAATAGTCATTAAATGCTTTCTACACAGCAAAACAGTACAACCAATTTACATATGGGCTATATTTGAGACATAACAGTGATTGAAGGGAATATCACAGAGATTGTGATGCAGTGGACAGAGAGGACCAAGGTCCGTGCTGTAAACAGAGGGCTCATTCCCCAAGCTTGAGTGTCCTCACAAAGAAGCTATGAAAGATGACAGGAAATCTTCGGGCCTTTGGAGGATGAGCTCCCATAATCCTCCACACCATGTCAGAGGCTCTGTATAGCTGACTGAACAGGATGGTCAATACCACACTGATTGTCATTTACCTACAAACAAAATTTCATCTAAAATGCACTAATTCATGGCTCACTAATTTAATAATGAGCCAATGAGCTAGATAACCTACCTGCTAAGAGTGGCAATGTGGATTTTGGTTGCTGTATTAATTATTCAAGACAAGAGTTCCTGCTTAACCTTCAGAACAAGCTTAAAATGTGCTGTTATACATGAATGAGAAGGTTAAGGGGAAGATGTTTACAATATGACTATAATTTATATTCCTGAATTCCCCATTAATTTTATTAGCATTGAGGCCACCTGGTCATATGAAGGATACATTTGTAATACTTAATTTCCATCAGGAAATGGCAATGACACTCAAAGCTGTAAATTCAAAACCTCCACGATGTAATAGATTTGTTCATCTGTAAGTGCCACTCAATTCAATGTAATATTTATATGCAGAGGCTTTCTCTCTTTGCCATTCCATTGACAAACAGCAATGAACATCATAAACCCTCTATGTGAATGTATTTAAAATTATTTCTTGTAACTACTTAAAGAGAATGTATATTCTCGTTAAGTATATAATCCATATATACCTTATATATTATATTTCTGTGTGTGTGTGAGAGAGAGAGAGAGAGAGAAGAGAGAGAGAAAAAGAGAGAGAGAGAGAGAGAGAGAATAGAAGGTAGCCACATGCTATCTATGGATCAGTGAATTAGTTTCTGGGCTTTTGAAAAAGGGAGCTCTATTTTTTGTCACCATGGAACTCCCAGTTAAAACCAGCTCTAACCAATGCAGATTCAGAGCATAGAGAAGCATGGGGCAGGAGCAAGGCACTGCCTGCAGTGCATCTTTGAAACCAGTGTGCATCTCTTAAGCAGGAACACATGGTCAGTGGGCCTTGCACTTCCCACCTGGAAGAATCCCAAGTATTCCTTATCATTTCTGCTGCATGTTAATGGGACAACTCAATGAAAAATAGGAAACACAGCAGCAGAGAACCCTTTTCTAAATTTCTCTTCAGAAACCATAGTTGAGAGAAACCATGCATCGGTCTTAACAACTAATCACATGACAGAGCTCAGTAAGAGCAGAGGACATGGGCACTGGGATATGGCTATAAATTTCTAATCAGCCAACTACAGACAGCAAAGGAAATAAAGTTTTGGAAGACCTCCCTATCCATCCTTCTGCATTAATAGCTTTTCTGAAATGAAATTATATTCAACCTTGGTTCCGAGTTCATTTTGCATTCATATTTCAAGGGGAAAAAATTCAAGGTTTACTAATTCCCATTGTGACCCTGGCTTAGATTTAGAGTTAGTTCCTCACCTTATTCAATACAATTGTGATAAATGTAAAACTCTGAAGTTTTAATGGAAATGCTAGTCAACAAGCAGACTGTGGATAAAATTAAAAGCTGTAATCATCGGAGATGGAAGTGCAACTCTCATCAAAAAAGGACAGCCACTGGAGAAAAATACTAAGTTATTCAGAATAACACAGATAATAGTGCTTGAATTTGGAAGAAAAAAAATCCCAAGTAAACCCTGGTATGACTCTGAACTACTACTGATTTAGAATAAGAGGTGCAAAGAATGCTTTATCAGGAAAGAAAAAAAAACAGATTGGAGAAATCTAAGGATAGGTAATAAAGTTCTTGAAGTTTTTGACCTTCTCAGTGCCCAAATATCCAAATATCTCTGTGTGGGTTTGAGGTTGCCCGCAGAAGGCAGACACACAGCTGCCCTGTCGGCATGTACTGCAGTTGGTGATTGTCCCTTCCTTGGGTGATGACTTAGTGAACGCTCGTCTCTCCGATTAGCATGTGGATTACATAGAAAGAGGAACCAGGTCTGCTCCTGGTCTGCTTCTCTGCAGAGATGAGTAGATGATGCACAGTCGTCCCTCCACTCCTGTGCTCCGCTCTCTCTGTACACTGCTGGCCTCTACCAACCTTACACAACTCTCCCTCTGCATTCGTCGGCTTCTTATTAACTGTGTCCTGCATCTTTCTGGCATGGAGCACAGTGGAGGGAACCTGATCAATCTTCCCCTTCCACGCCGAACGTAAACATCATGTTTTCTAGTTCAATGATGTATTTCTCATTTCCAGTACAATGCAACCTACCTAACTGATATTCATTAATGCTTATTGGAAGGAGGATAAGCCAAAGGAGATAAATCTCTCATGTGAGTACCCATGACTCAAATTTTTATAAACCTTCATCTGAATGATGTGCTCCTTTATTTTTTCAAATTGAACTTAAGTTTTTCAAATATATACAGGAATGACTAAGTTCCTCATGGTACGGACAACTAATTCATGGTCGTTACTGCATTAAAATATCTGTTTCCCTCCTTCTGCAGGCTTGTTTAGGGTTCGCTTCCTCTGCCCCATCTGCCTGTACTGAGTACTGACCAACAACAGACAGATTCAGGAGGTGTGGGGTGGGAGGAAAGTATCCAGTCAAGGGGAGACTGCTAGGGTCCAAGAGACATTCCCAAGACAGGATCATCCAAAATACTCTGGCACAATATGAATGGGGGACATGAATAGGCAAGGCAGATTGTGGCTAGGAGAAGAGGGACACAGAAAGACAGAGGGGAAAACAATCAGAATGTATCATATACACGTGTGAAATGGTCCAAGAGCAAGTTCTAGCAATATAGAGGGAAATGTTTTGACAACTGATAATTAGTTTGCACCTGTACTGAACATATGCAGACTTATTTTTCTTGTCTTTCAGTGGATAATGCTACCGTGTAACAGCTGCCTGCATAAGTCGAACATGGTATTAGCTGTCACAGGTAAAGACAAGATAGTATGAAGTATATGTGAAGCTATATGCCAGTTTACATGCAAATATCATACCATTATAGGCCCAAAACTTGAACAGTCACCAATTTTGGTATCTGGGTCTATTCAGGGGTCCTGAAACTAATTTACTATGGAAAGGAGGAGAGAGAAGGCGTATGAGGATTGGGGATACCCAACCTGCATGGAATCATTGCCATAATAAAGATTCCTGGGTAAAAATGTCCTTATATCTAGGAAAACCCACCAAGGTCCTTCTAATTATGCAGATGAACATCATTACCCTTCACAGTTCATGGCAAAGTTAGAAATGGAGATGTGCTGGTCAATGTTAAAAGGTCCTTTTGCATACTTAATAGCTCTCCTAGTACGTTGGTGTCCTGGATAAAGATTTCTCCTCTGTGTATATTTGGCTGTATCTGGTATGTAAAATAGTGTCTGCTCTTTAGAAAGCAGAAGCAGCCTCGGTTAGGCAAGGGTTTGCTGAAAATAGAATTCAGACCCTGAAGAAAAAAGAAAAGAGGACCAAAAAGTGTTCTACCTTCAATTTGAGGAAGCGGTAGATGGGACCGTCAAGGCCCACTGTAGTTTGGATCTCAAAACTCCCCATATAATCGTGCTTCAAAAGCTTTGTCCCCAGACTGTGGGCCGTTGGGAGGAAGTTGTTAGGCAATGAGAAGGAGAAGTTGGGATGTCAAGATGGGCTCTTGAAAGGCATACAGGCATTCAAGCTCTTTCTGAACATTCCCTCGCTTTAATTCTGGCCTTCATAAGACGGACAGGTCTCTGTAGGTGCTCTTGCTAGGATGTGCCACCATAGACCCAAAGGAACGGGTACAATGACCATGAGTGACAGCTTAGAAACAGTGGGCAAAAACAATCCTTATTTCTTTATGGGTGTTATATCACCTATCTCATTACAGTGACAGGAAACTCAACAGTAGCAGGGTAGATGAACTCGCCACCATGATGCAGGCAGAAGTTCGCATTACCTCTGGGCCGCCACCAGAAAGAAGTGCTGCCCGCAGTCAGGGCAGCACTTCCAACTTTAGGTATCGGAACCAAGAAAGTCCCTCCCAGGGGGCAGCATGACAGCTCAGGAGGTAGGGGGACTGCTTACCACCTGGTGGTGTGAGTTTGATACTTGGAAATCCACATGGTGGAAGGAGAGAACTGACTCCTGAAAGCTGTCCCCCAATCTTCACCAGTGCCCCAAGGCAAACAAATGCATTCTGTGCATTCTCTCTCTCTCTCTCTCAAATGAGTAAAATACTTTTTGAAAAAAACAGTAAGAAAATCCCTCATGAATGGGGCAGACATAAGAGAAGGCTCCACTGTAAGCACATACGTATGAAATTGTCAAAACTAAAGAAAGCAAAAGAAAAATTAAAATCCATTTTGTTACCCCCACCCCATCATCTCTACTACTTCCAGGACCTCTTAAAGAAGGTTTTTATGATATGAATAATAGAAATTTGATGAAGCCAAGCGAACAGACTGCTCAGTGCACGAGAAGGCATTCCATTTAGGAGGGGGAGAGGGAAAGCAGGTGTTGTGAGGAAAATGAACAAATCTGAAATGCAAATGATAGAAAACAATGCAAGTGGTGGAAGCAAATTAATACTCGAATTGTAATTAGCTTGTAGCCCAAATACATATTTCAGAGATAAATTGCTGACCTGCAATGCCACCATTGAAGGTCTAGTGGCTAGTCAAGAATTTATTCGTGGATGAACTCCCTAACAGAATAATTTAGTTCTTGGAAAACACACACACACACACACACACACACACACACACACACACACACACACACCTTTTTTGATGATGCTTTTAAATTTGAGGTTTAACCTCTGAACCTTAAAGCATGCTTTGAATGCATGCTAAAGGGATGACTGTGTATTGTAGCTGGGAAATAAAAACTAGCGTGTGTGGTGCATAAAACACATGTCAGCCAGGAGGTAAGTGGCTCGTTTGTGTTAGAGCCCACTCAGGGAAAGGTGGACAGCAGACGCTAACCCTGGCAGCACAGGGGTTGTCCAGGGTTAGAGATGTCACAGGACGACCGATCACAGTGCCATTGAGGCCACAGAGGAATGGTTACAGCGACAGGTAGGTCAGACACTCAAAATGCGATAATAGTCGTTGCCAAAGGGGTCAGTTCAGAGAGAGTGACCTAGAAACGGGGAAGAAATCCAGAGAGAGACACTCAGGGCTCACGACCTCCTCTGAATCACTTCAAATTATCGCCCCATGGACAGAGGGCCAAGCCTTTCCCACGCCAGAGAATGAAACATGCCAGGGAAAGAGAAAGGTTACTTTTTGAATTTCTGCAGTGACCACTGTCATTATCTGGTCAAATTGTACTATGTAAAGTTCAAAGCCTTATTATGCGCTCTAGCGTGGCACAAAACTCACACGGATAATTCCCTGTTCACAGGGCCTCTCACCTTACTAACTCCTCACAAAAGCACCATGGTTTGTGCAGCCACCAACACTGCTTTTAGTTTAGTTTTTTTTTTTTTTTTTTCCCCTGAGTGGTCAGAAACCTGTGTGAATGTTGCTTTGTAGCTTTTCTAGCACCACTATGAATAAGTCAGCAAACATGGTGGCTTAGGACAGAAATTTTTCCTTCTACATTGGGAGGCTAGAAGTCCAAAATTGAAGGCATAAACAGAACCATACCCATTCCAAAGACTTGACGGGGAAATTGTTTGCTTCTTCCACACCCTGGGGGCTGCCAGAGATCACTGGCTTCCACGCTTCTGCGGATGCCTCACGATGTATCTCCACATGTCTTCTCTTTGGTCTCTTATGGGGTCACTTGCTATTGGGTTCAAAAATCCTGGACCACCTCATCTACAAATATTTCATTTAATTACAGCTGGGAAGATCGCCTTCTCCACCTCACCCCCTAAAAAGCCCCTCACATTCACGATTCTAAATAGCTGTATCTTTGGTGTTTACTGCCTTAGTCATCTGGGGTCGTTAAAACAATACCATAGACTGGGTGGCTGCTTTAGAACAACAAAATGTTATTTCTCATAGTTTGGGAAGGTGGGAGATTCAGGGCCAGGGAGCCAGGGTGCCAATCTGGGTGCCTGGTGAGGGGGCTTTCCATTGCATCTTCATGTGGTAAGGATGCTCTCTGGAATGTGGCTGCTCAAATTACTTTGGGGAGTTCAGGTTTCCATGTAGGAATTTCAGAGGGAAAGCAAGCATCTGACCTACAGCAGCTAGCATTCAGCCTCCTGAAGGTGCCGGCCAGACTGCAGACGAACCTTAAATAAATATGTGCATGTGTTACACACAGAACCACAAACTCTCAACTAAAAGCTGCTGAAGAGCAATGGTCAGTCACATGGTGAGAGAGAGGCTGGTACTCAGTTCCATTCACAGCCTGTCCGCTCCATTCCCCAGAGACATCTGCCAGCAAAAACCACAGTGTTTAAAAATCAAACTTGAAAACTAATTTTAAAATTATTTAAATGTATTATGTACAGACTGCATTACCAGTTCACAATAATGAACCAAAGAGAACCTTTTAGTAAATTCTCTACTTCTCATAATAGAGTGAATTTTTAAGTAGACATGGGTTTTTCTAACACACACACACTCACACACACACACCTTGGCTCTTATTCCCCACTGTTGATTGCTGTCTTCTGTCTTCCTTTCCTGCTCTTGCTATATTCCCCTTTTGCCCTGAGACTCTGTTCTTTGGGATTTTGGTCATGCAGATTCTGTTACCTTCTCTTGCTCTCTTCTCTTACCTCCACAGAGATGAAAAGGTACCGTTTTAATCTCATTGTTTCTTTTGTTGCTCTTGTGTGCTTCTCCGTGTGCACGTACATATGTGGCTGATGAGTGTACAGATATGCAGACAGGCATGGGCCTCTGCCTATATGTAGAGGATAAACAACAACCTTCAAGTGTCACTCTTTGCTTTCCACTTGGTTCAATACCAAATCTCCTCACTGACACCTCAACTAAGCTGGCTGGCGGAAGTTTCTAGTGGTTCTTGGTCTCCATTTCCCATTTCTTGTAGGTCTATAAAGATTATGGATGCTTACACAATTGCTTAGCATATATACATAGATCTGGGGATCTGAACTCTAGTTCTCATGCTTACATGGTAACTGTTTTACCAACTGACCCACCTATTCAACCCTAATTTCTCTGTTGCTTAAAAGACATCACTAATCAAGCTATGGACACTTATTGGTAAACAGTTTTCTTATATTTTATATTCTTAGAAAACTCCTGAATTTTTTTATTTATTCAATTGTGCATGTGTGCATGTGTGTGTATGTATGTGTGTGTGTGTGTGTGTGTGTGTGTGTGTATGTGTGTGTAGAACCACGGGCGAATTCAGGAACCACCATGGACCAACTTCACCTCCTCCTTGTTTACTCTGCCCCGCTATTCATAGGCTCCATCCTACTAGGACCAGAAACGCAGGCTGCCCCTGCTTCCTAGGATCTGAACTCAGGACCTTCCGCCTGCAAGGCAGAGGCTTAACCCCTGAGCCACCTCTCCAGCCCCAAAACTCCTGAATTTTTAACCCTTCTATATTTAACTGAGTGTCTTGAGGTAATCTATTTTCTATCATTAAGATTTAAAAATGCAACTGTTATACATCTAAAAGATAATATGCCTAATATAGTAATTATAATTCACCAGTATCTGTTCATTACAATACATTCTTAAGGTTCACATTATAAGTTTTCAACAGATACCTGCTGTCACCATTAATGTTTCTAGCAATATACTCAATGGCAGAAACTATTAGTTAAAAGCATTATTTCAGAAATGTAGCAAGTTTTGAGTTATTGAAGATCCACAGTTGCATTGACAATTTCAGTTTTGACTCCCAAATATTCTCTGAGTTGATTAACTTGTAATTGATCTAAATATTCACAGATTATTTACCCAAACAGTCATCTATCAACATTTTATTGCTCAGAAACAAAAGGTTGCCTCTTTGAGCAGCTTTACTAATTAAAAATTAGTCAAGCCAGCCACAAATTTGGCCATCTATCAAACTACAAGTTCTGATCGACTGCCATTTTACACTTTGGCTACAAAGGAGAAGCTAAATATTAAAAAAAATTAGGACAATGAATATTTCAAGATTACAGAAATTTCCAATAATAATCAGGAACTAAAACAAGATAGAAAACATCCTCAGTATAAATACAACATGCCTTTCTTCCTTAATTCTTTTCTATCATGAACATCAAAAAACTTGCTATACCATTCTTTCCACAAACAGACATTAAAAATTACCTTTTCAATCAGTACATTTAATGGATTGCTGTACATCTATTTGGGACTTTCACTATATAAATAATTTTCACCGACATTAACTGATAAAGATGACAGAGATTAACAAGAGAGTGGATATTTCTCTTTGTGTGTATGTCCATGTTTATGAAGGAGTGCATGGGCACACGCATGTGATTCGTACATGTGCACACAGAGACCAAAGATCAACCTTGATTATCACTTCAGGATCTTCCACCTTGGCCTTTGAGACATGGTTTCTCACTGCCCTGGAGCACTCTTAAGTATGGTAGGCTGCTGACCACTGAGCCTTAGGGATTCCACCCTCTTCACCTCCCCAGGGCTGAGACGACAAGCCCATGTGCTTGGTTTCACGTGTGTTTCAGGGATTAAGCTCATATTCTCAAATTTTCATGGAGAACACTTTACTGCTTGAGCCATCTCTTCAACTCCATCTTTGCCTTCTCTTCATGGTGCTAGGGATTGCACCCACGGCTCTACACATGCCAGGCCAGTACTCTACTACTGCTGCCGTGACTCTTATCTGTTGCTGTGTGAGACACTGAGGCCCAAAGTCAAGCAGCTTAAGGGAGAGAGGGAGATTTCTTCAGCTTCCAGTGCCGGAGGGGAGATACAGTCTTTCATGGCGGAAGTGGCATGGCTGGCTCGTAGAAGCTGTAAGTGGACTAAGCCACATCTTTCAAAAAGACTGAGAGTTGCAAGATTGCCTATTGGCAGGGCAGAGTATATTCAGATGTAGAGTGGGACTAATCCACCTCAAGGCCCACCCTTTGTGACTGCTTTCCACCCATGAGGCTCCATCTCCTAGGGTACCATGACCTTCCCAAACACATGTGTCTGTGAAGGACAAATTTCAAACTATGACAACTACTAAGCTACACTTGCATCTTAGGTTGATTTGCTCACACAAATGAGTGTTTGATGGGATAGAAAGGTCAACCTGGATGGTCTGAACATAACTCCTTTCCTTTATTCCCTCTATTTTTTATCTTCTTTTTTTAAATGATATCTCTTCTAGCATCTTCCTCCCAACACAAAGTCAAGATAGCCAAATGGCAGATATAAAAGAAGCATCAAAGTATTTCCTTTCCCACCCCATGCCAGGTATCAAGAGAGATGAGCAAAGCCCAGAAAATACCCATTGCTTCCTGTAGATTAGCACGACTGTGGCCCTTGGCCAAGACAGAGTCAGGCTCCTGACAGCAGACAGGTAACTAGATTTTGTTAAACAAGTTAATTTACCAGAAGCGATTTGGAACTACTTATGTATGAATTATAGCCACTTCACAACTTGAGATGATGAATAGCTTATGTCCTTTTTTCTCCTGAAGATCTGAACTGTTACGAACAGCTGAACATCCAGGAAGAAGCCCCGAATGATGTTTATGAAACAATCAGTTTGATGTGTAAAGATCTGATGCTATTAGGTATTCTCCTGGAAGCTTTTAATAACCATCTGCATTTAAAGTACATCGTTTTCATATGTGGAGGAGAAATGACAAGGGAGTAAGAAACTTATAACAATATGTCATTTTCTGCTTGGGGAGAGCAGTTTACCAACCCACAGTTATTTACCATAAAGTATCAATATTCAGATGGTTTTATAGCCTACTTGAAGTAAATTGGAAATTTGTCTCTTAACTTTTCAAGCAGAAATATTGTTATTAATTATTCTCATTATACAACCTGAAACCAATTATATTGAAGTTAACCATAAATATATGCATAATTATGGTATACATTAAGTTTTTTATTTTGCAGCAAATCAAATAGTATAATGTCACCAAGAACATCTATACCTAATCATTTTTAGAAAAACTTTACATATGTACTGCAGTAATTGTTGTAAATGCAATGGAAAATCCAGGTTTATATCTATGAAGGAAACATATTATCAAGCAACCAAATCTATGCTTTGAACAAAAACTGCATTAGGAGAATGCAATTTTCAGTGACACAGTATATGCAAACAACACATCATTGGCAGATGTTTGGGAGTCCAATGCCAGTACCTTCTTCCACTTTTGCGTCCTTGGAAGTTCTATCAACCACTAATCCACAGGGTCTTAAACTGTAAGACCAACTTCCTATCTTTGCCTCCTTGGGTTATACTGAGAACTAATTGCAACAATGCTTTACAATTGCTTTGCATAATATCCACCATAGAGTAGTAAAATATAATAATGGCTAATATACATGAGTAAGCTTTACTAAACAGGGACTTAGGAACTTTATCAGCATTAGCTTACCTGATCTCACAGTAAAGGAGGTACAGTAATTAACCTTCATTTCCTGATCAAGGAAACTGTGGCTGGGAGAAGAAGCCCACCCCAGATCCCAGGCATAAGAAGGAACTGATGCAACTTAGACCCATCTGTCTTTGTACTGTGTTTTTACCAGCTATACCTGCTCTCTTAAAAAAAAAAACAGCCAATCGAAACAAGCACAGTGGTCCATGTCTGTAATTCCAGCACCGGGGAGGTAGAGACAGGATGATTAGAATTCCATCTAAATGTAACGTAATAGTTCAGCTTCTTGTGACAGCATTCTCTTTCTCTCAATCTCTATTTCCTTTTCTCTCCTTTTTCTCTCTCCCTCTCTCCTTCTCTCCCTCCATTCTTTCCTTCCTGAGGAAGGTTCAATGCATGTTATCTTGGCTGGCCTGGAACTTACTATATAGTCCAGACAGTCTTCTTCTTTTTTTTTTTTAATTATTATTATTATTATTATTTATTTAACTGTGTGTATGTGCCCGCGCGCGTGTGTGTTTATGTGTGTGTGTTTATGTGTGTGTGTGTATGTGTATGTGTGTGTCTGTGTATGTGTAGAACCACGGACGAATTCGCAAACCACCATGGACGCCTCCACCTCCTTCTGCCCTGGGATTCACAGGCTCCGCCCTACCAGGACCAGAAGCGCAGGCCGCCCCCGCTTCTGTCTGGCGTCTATACGTGGGATCTGGGATCCGAACTTGGGACCTTCCACCTGCAAGGTGGAGGCTTAAACCCTGAGCCACCTCTCTAGTCCCAGACAGTCTTCTTATTCGCAGTTCTTTTGCCTCTGTCTCCTGAGTGTTGGGATTATAGGCATGTGCCCACCATGGCTAGCTAGCCCGACTTCTTTTTAGTAACAAGTTGTATCTTTTGTACATATACATATACAGAGTAGGGACTGCCCATTCTTGTTCCTTTCATTAAAAGACATTTTTCAATATATTGCTAGCATAGGATGTTCCTTTGGGGTTGCTTCCCACAGTCTTTGGGTTTGTTATTAAGCAGTGCTGGACATACAGCCCCAAGCCTTGTGCAAGTACTTGTGCAAGTACTCTTAACAATGCGCAATGAGCCACACCTATATTCTCCCATCTATTTGTTTTAAATACTTGTGTCATATGTCCAAAACAAATTTCTTCATTGTGTGATTGTATAACGATTCTCCAGAAAATATGGACTCAGGTGCCTAGCTGGAGAAGGCACGACAACTTGGAGATAGAGCTATGCCACTTCTGTTTTGTACAAACATGCAGACTCTGGGAACATGTCTGCATTACACTGAGCTCAAATTCCCTCCACTCTCAGCCTCATCTTCTGACCCAATTGATTAGGGATGAAGGAAAAAAACATTCATTGTGCCTTTCCCCGGGAGGACAGGATGGAATGGATGAAGGCTGAAGAGTCACTGTGGAGATGTTCATGAACATTCCTCTGAATCTATTCCTGCTCTCAGCTCAGAGTCCTTGTGCTGGTATGTTTGATATTTGAGGTTTCTCATGCATCAGCACCAACTTGATGCAAATCATAGCCTCTCACCTAACATATTTACGCTTATCTGGAATTAAGGCATTTTTGCAGTTACTCTGCATGTTGCTAATGATAAATTCATGACCACACAGTTTAGGGGAGCAAGAGGTTCCATTCTTGCTCACCATTCTGTTACAGTTCATAATGTAGCTTGAAGGAGAATTCATACTAATACTAGGAGGAGCTGAGGGGACTGGCCACACTGTATCCACAGAAATTGCTCAGAGATGGGCAAACGTCACTTGCTATATTACAAGGCTGCTCAAGAATACACAGTATACCAAAGTACTGAAATAAGACCCTCCATCTCATCTGCCTGCCCAGGGGATGGTTCTGGACACTATGGGCCAGTGCTGGAATCCCAATGAGCTATTGCTCAGTCTTAAACATGTAAGTGTTCAACAAGATGTCCTGTTTCAGTGCAGCTCAAATACCTATGGAAAACCACAGTGTGCAGAAAGTCAGAGTTCTTGTCTTCGTAGATTGCCCTGGTTCCAAGACAAGGTTAAACCTTCAACTAACAGAGTGGAAAGATCAGGAAATGTTTCAAAGAAGCCTGAGAAAACACAGGGAGTCACTATAAAAAGGCAGTTTCTGAGAAGCTGGGTGCATTTGCTTTGCTATCCTCTAACTAGTCATAGAACTGGAAACTAAAGTTGTTCTTTTCTGAAAAGTTCCCACAGTCTTGTGTCTCTGTCCATTGCCTCTCCCATCCAGGACCTTCATGCTGTTATTGTCTCTCTGTCCAGAACAGGCTAGGTCTGCCCACATCAATTCAAAACTCTCCTTGCAGATCTGTACAAGCCCCACAGAACTCTATTAGAAAATCCAGAAACTCAGAGGTCCCACTAATGCCTTCCATGGGCAAACCTCATATCTAATTCCTCTTTTGTATTCATTCAAAGACTATTATTTTGACTTTATTAGGTGCCCGGTGCAAAATTAGTCATTCAGGTTTCATAGCCCTGGGTGAAGTTGAAAAGATAAAGGGCAGAGAAATAAATAGGGAGTTAAATGGCAGCTAGGGAGGTGATAGCTGATGACTGGTACCACGGGCAGCTGAAAAACAAATATAACTTCAAATTTTATTATAAAAATCAACATTCATGAGAGTGTCTGAACCTAATGAAGGTAACTATGCTGTTTGTGTTACAAAGACAAGTGTCTGTTCTAAAGACACTACTTGATAAATTCAGAGGCAGAACCCGTCTTGGAGGGATCATCTCTAGTGATTTAGCAACTTTGCCTAGGAGAATTAATTCAGTTAAAAATGCTAAATGTTAATTTGGGACATTAACAAATTCTGTAACCAAAAATAGCAGGAGAGTGTCTTTTAATTATCTATAAAGTAGGAATAATATTATTGACTTTTTATGTAGCTATATCCTAAGGAAAACAAAGTATATATATGAGTTTAAAAATTGTGACTTGCATAAAAGGTAAAAGGACCCTTTTCTCATGAATCAAGGTACCATAAAGTAGAAATGAACTGTTTTGAACTAGGAACTAAAGGCTGGATGTCCTCTGCTCTACAACTTATTAGCTGGGAAATGACAAAGAATAACTCCAACTCTTACTTTCACTTTAAAGTGGTTGAAGCTAGGGAGCCTATCAAATCTCTTTCAGCAATTAAGAACAAATCACGCAATCCAATGTGAAGCTGTAAATATCCTCACTTGCAGAGGGTAGGGCTTTTTGTGGTCCAAAAGCAACTTTGCTTCCTCAGTGATTATTAAAATGCTTGGGGTAAAAGAAATTTGTAATGTTGAGAAGATGACATTGCCTCATTCAACTTACTCACAGATAAAACACATTGTATTTTATATACCTGAAAATAATTACTGAATTCAGGCAACATCTTTTGAAAATTTTCTTTGGTTTGAGATGGTAGGGAAAATATCTAGCAAGCACAGATGGATGCTTAAGTTCTCAAGTTCAGAAAATGACTAGAATCTAATGGGTGTGCATTTATGAAAACATACCATTACTCAGTCAGCTTTATAGCATTGTGTTGTATTACTGAAAGAGCAATTAAAAAAGGGACTCATTTATTCACACAAATAAACTGCTACAAATTCTGGAGATGGGGGACAGAGAAAACGATCTCATTTCTTTCAGGGTGTGTGTGTGTGTGTGTGTGTGTGTGTGTGTGTGTGTGTGTATATATATATATATATATATATATATAAAATCAGAACAAGAAAAATAAACTGGAAAAAATAAGCAAAATCACTCCAGATTTTATTAGATCTTAGTAAAAGATAAAGAGGAGATTGTGATATGGAAGTTGGGGGTTTTAGAATGGGATGCAAGTCAGAGGAAATAAAATAAACGATAGCAATTTCTTGGATGTTAGGTAGAAGTTTCAGAAACTATCTCTTAGCAGCTACATGGAGGATTATAAAAAGTGAATTACTGGAAAGATTGGGAGAAACATGTAATGTAGGGCAAGGACATGAAAACATCAACGTCCTGTTGTAAAACAAACATTTGTCTATCTTTTTAGACATTAAGACCCCAGTAACGAAGTTGAAACAATTTATGCTTAACAAAATTGAGTAAGTTCACACTTAACAAAATTACTCTGCCTGTTTTCATGATGACCAGTTAAAGAAAGGTTCCAAGATGAAAAGATGAGTGGCCACGATAGATGCTGAAAACACAGTGCAACTTGATTTCACCAAACATTCCCATTGCCGCAAAGATATGTAGGAGATATGGAAGTCTGGTGATAGAATGGTTGGCTCTGCATGAGGCTAGCTGAACAAGAGCATAGGCATGATGCTGACATAAAAGCCAGACCTAATCTTAGGACAAGTTCTCCACATGTTCTGCATGGGCTACACTGTACTCAATTGCTTTTACCCACTCATTACTTGAGTGGAAATGTCCTGATCCAGTGTTCTGTTGATACTGAACTAGAAGGACAATCAATCAGTCCAGTGAACAGATTACACTTAAGGTAACTTTAGATGTGACATAACAAAGAGCTACTGCTGAGAAGAGGTATTGAACAGAGGAAAGGATTATATTATCAGTTTAGAAGAATAAAACGAGATGGTGGGACAGCCACGTATTAGAAGAAACTCATGAAAACTCCATTCTCAAACGTCCATGAACTAATGTTCAAAAGAAGGTTATAGTATGAGATGAGTGTATTTGTAAATACACAGTCAGAGGGAGCAGCATTAATTGGAACAGAGGTTCCCAGCATAGACACAATGGTTCCTCATGTCTGGACACATGCACAGAACTGTGTACCCTTGTGTATGGCCACAATTAAAAAATGAATGAACGAAATCAGTATGTGGTCAAGAAGACTAGGAAGTGAGTGTTGG
The DNA here is from genome assembly GCA_023101885.1 of Typhlomys cinereus. Lineage (NCBI taxonomy): Eukaryota > Metazoa > Chordata > Mammalia > Rodentia > Platacanthomyidae > Typhlomys > Typhlomys cinereus. The sequence goes on along the minus strand of JALPQD010000183.1, from coordinate 294,637 downwards.
AAGAAAAAAATATCTATGGGACATGATACATGCCTTCCATATTTGAAGTCTAAGTAGCTTTATTTTGTAAGAACTAAGAATGATGAGAATGTATCTATTACTTGACTTAATTATAAGAAAGGAATTTGTTGTACCATCGAGCATCTGCCCCAGGATTCTTTGTGATAAACAGGTGGCAATGCTCCTAGGAGGCTTTTATAAGCTGATTTTCAGCAAAGGTTTTGAAAGGGAGTGCACACAGTTGCTTGTGTCACTGATTTTTTTTTAATTCAATTGTGGTTGTGTGTGTGTGCATGTGCGTGTGCGTGTGCATGTGTGTGTGTGTGTGTGTGTGTGTATGTGTGTAGAACCACAGGTGAATTTGGGAACCACCATGGACCGCCTCCACCTTCTCCTTGTTTACTCTGCTCCAGGACTCACAGGCTCCGCCCTACCAGGAGCAGAAATGCAGGCCGCCCCCTGCTTCCACCCAGCGTCTATACGTGGGGTCTAGGATCTGAACTCAGGACCTTCCGCCTGCAAGGCAGAGGCTTAACCCCTGAGCCACCTCTCCAGACCCTTATGTCACTGATTTTATAGATCAAGCAAAATGGATTCCAATCTTTGGACACCCACCAGAAGGGGAGTAGAGAGCCATGTCTTTGGGGTAACACATTCTATTTAAATAATTCTTATTGAATATGAAATTCTGTTTTCAGATGTTTCTGATAATAAAAATACCTACATTTTTTAAAACCTTATTTACTTAGTGTGTGGGTGGGTAGGTGGGTAGGTATGTGGGTGTGTTTGTATATCCCTATGGAGGACCCAGGATGACTTCAAGAATCATCCTGGATTGTTTCTAGCTCCTTTTTACTTTGTTCTGGGATTTCACAGGCTCTGCCTGCCAGAGCTGGAAGCATGGGCCCCAGTTATTTTTTTACACGGGACCTGGGATCCAAACTCAGGATCTTCTGCTTGCAAGGCAGAGTTTTAAACCCTGAGCCATCTCTCCAGTCCCCAAATGCCTACATTTTACAAAAGTAAAGCTCTGAGGGTTGGTAAGTTACTTTTCAAAGTAGGTTAAACAACTGATAGACTGGAAATAAACATCCACGTCCATTTTAGTGCTGTGGTTGCTACTGTTCATCAAAATTTGCTGAGAAATCCAAATACCAAGGAATCATGAGACTGATTGAATAATGAGATTTTTCCCTAGTCTTATCATCCATGATTCTGTAAGTGTGAGTAGAATGAATCTAAAATGTCTCATTCATCATTACTAAAGGTAAGTGCAGATGTTAGCTTGCATTAAAACAAGAGTTGTAAGCAGTCTAGTTCCATAGCACATAATTAGAAATATCATCCTCTTGTATACCCAAGAGTACTGAAGAAGGAATGAGAGACATTTACAAGCAATATAAATGCAATCCCTCATATACAAAATTCCTTGAAAACTCATTTCTTGATTAATAAAATGCCATCAAACAGCAATAAGAGATTAAGTGCTGAATATTAGGTAAATTTGATATTCAGTTTCCAGAGAGGATTTTGTTAATGAGAATACTATACAATGTTACCACCAATAGGCTTAGTAATTACAAAAACATTGACATTAACACACTACTGTAGAAGCTGGGATTTGACACAAAGAAATATATAATCACGTGCAAACACATAAGCCTTTGTAGCTCTAGCTGAGTATCAATCCTCATGGTGTCCATATTCAAATATCTACTCACTACTCTTGCTGTGGATTTCTGTTTCTGACTTATTATTTCTATATCCCATTTTCCTTTGCATCTCCAAGGACTTTTGCTAAGTGGCAGTCTTTAAAAGCAGTAATTTGTTTTGTAGTGCTCTAAGGTGGAGATATAAAAAGTGAAAAATAGTCTATTCCCACTTTTTATTATTATTATTATAGTTTTTTTCTATTTGTTTTCTACCATATAAAAGTGAGGAATCATAGAATTAACTGATTAATTGACTGCTGTGCCCCCCACTCCCAATTCTCAGCCTTATAATTAAATAGTTCTTCATTAACTACTGTGTTACTATTGGAATCACAACTGCCTTTTCATAAACATTTTAGCTAAATTTTGTGTTTGTGGCTTGTGGCATCCATATATTCATCATGTATAAAGTTTAGTACGCTTCTGTGAATTCATAACGATTTAAAGAGTTGTGTAACCAAATTATCACATAAGGTAATGATTTATCTTTAGGACAGTAGAATCATACCTTTCCCACTCATATGTGCAGTGAAGTCTATGCGTAAGATAATTTCCAAATATGAACAAAGCATGAGTAATATGAAAAAATTGAAACCTGTTTAGAACCTGTTTTAAAAGCTTATACATGCAATGGTACACAAATTCACAGAAACGTGCAGCATGATGTAATTGCTACTTACACGCAAACTGAAGCTTTGCTTCTTGGCTTATGATTGTTCCAAATGAGTTTGTTGCTACGCACCGATACGTTCCAGCATCTTGGGTTTTATTGGGGTTACTGATTAACAAGCTGCCTTCAACAATGCTATAGCGGAAATCCATCCCAATGTCGACATCCGTTCCGTTTAATTTCCACCTACAGTACAATGAGATGAAGCCTTGTCTTATTAATCAATATTTGCAAATTGTCTAGAGTTCATAAAAACTATGAACAGCATCAAAAAAACCATTGTAAACCTTCAGAAGTGCAGTTCAAAAAATATTAAAAATGCTCTACTTAGGCATGGTGATTCTTATGTGCTTATGGAGACAGAGAGAGCCTGTGCTTTATGGTAAGCAATAATAATGAAACATCAACACTATTTAGAATGCCAAATGTACTCCAATTTCTGTAGGATGGGGCAGATTTTTCCCTAGCACCTTGGGTAAGTTTCCATCAATAGGACTCCTCATTAAAAGTCCTTCTTGTGACCTGCAGTTATTATTGAGATAGGACTACACAGATGACAGAATACACCATTCTTAGGCAGACTGGTGAGTAGGTGGTAAAATCACAATAGAGCTGCTTTCATTCGATCTTAATAGGACTGAAGTGGCTGGCTGCAGAGCAGAGAAACTCTATTGATCCGGAGCTGCTTTGGGGACCAAACTTGCCTGACCATGGATCAATCTGAAGATCTCTTTAGCCACTGGTCCTAAAAATGTCAATCAACTGCCCCAGTGAACTGCAGATCAGGCTATTAAGTAAGACTGTTTTCTTGTCATTCTATTTATTTACTTGGGTCACCTATGAATTTGACTGTAACAATGAGTACAATAAATTGGTTTTAGGAGACTCATTTCAGTGAGAAGATCTACGTTCTTGTTTTCAGAATCAGTAACATTCCAAAAAGTGAGCACTTATTCTGGCCAAATCACCTTTCAAGAAATCATGTGACTACTTCCGAACTTCTGAACTGATATGATTCTATGAATATCTTTTTTATTTTACCTTCTCCCAACCTCATAAAGCCTACTGAGGGTATCAGGTAATAAAATGAGCACACAAGAAGCTTGTGAATAGTTCATGAAATAATCTCATAACAACAATCATGATGACATATCAAAACACAAGGAGATTTGGGGACAAAGCAAATAGATCCAAATCCATGAAATAAGTAAAAAATAAGAAACATTTGCTTTATTTCCTTAAAATAGTGAGTCTAAATAGATACAGCTATGTGCTTGCACGTTCACTGTGCATTGTTACTATCTTCGTTTTATTTTGACACTATATTTAATATTTAAAGCAGTATAATAAATCAATAAACTCTCATACTCCCACATGTTAATGAAAACAACATTTTTACAACATAATTAAAGGTCTCTTGTTTATTGTCCCCAGCCCTTTAGCATTTAGGGGCACTAGAGTTGTGAGTGAAAAAAGTAAAAGAATTTAAATCAAAAAAGACTTTCAAAATTTGGAGTATTTAACACCAATGAAGGCGACTATACAGAGAAATAAACCTTACTTATAAGACTCTCATACTTCAAGATGAATGTGTGTGTGTGTGTGTTTGTGTGTGTGTGTGTATGTGTGTATGTATGTGTGTGTAAGGGTGTTACTGAAACAGGCTCTCACGTGCACAGGCTTGCATCAAGTTTGCTACGCAGTTGAGGATAACCTTGAGCTCCTAATCCTCCTGCCTCTACCTCCCAAATGCCTGGCATCATGGACCACAATCAGCAGCAAAGTTCATCTAAAGGACACCTCTTCCAATGAAGACCTCCAGCACATAGTCCTGGTCGACTGAAGCGAGGTTTACTGAGCTGTTCTGCAGAAATCTTCCTATTTCTTCCTTTAAAGATTCTGCTTTCAGCTAAGATAAGCTGCCTAAATCACTTCAGCAATCTCACATCTACCCATCTTGGACGTCACCCTCTGGCTGTGCTCAGCCAACACTTGTTGAATTGAATTTAATGGACTTGAAATCTTACTTCTCCGGGCGAGATTTGAGCTCTGAGCATATACACAATTTATAAGCCATTCCAGCCACCCCTTCCTCCCTCCCAGCCCAGCAGCAGGTGTTTATTCACATCTGTGTCTTGGAAATGTAAAAATCCTGAACAGGAGGGCTGGGAAGAGTGGTCTGGAAACTCCGAATAGGACTCAAGGCTCTTTATATGTTTGTTTGTAAGAAGTTGGATATTAGAAACTGACAATGTTTTTAGCCTCCGCAGTAATTCTCCCTGCGCTCTGACACAGACAAGAAAGTAATAAGCAATAAAGAGAGCGGCCGGGTTCTATTTCAGCAGTGCTGTGCGCGCATGAATCTCTACAAGTGACTGCCTGCCCCAGACATTTGTTTTTAGTCAGCTGATCACGTCTTGGCCATAACTCTCACTTCAAATGATAGTGGCGCAATTTAATATGACAAATCGAGGAACTCAAAGAGGAAATTGCAATGTAATGTGAGCTGCAAGTAGAGTGTGGAATTCGGAAGAGTGAGTCTTTTTTTGGAAGAGTGGCTATGGGAATAATGACGCCTCAGGAAGGTTTGTCTGCACTACTCCTGTCAAACGAAATGTTGTGCACAGAGTCAGTTCATCTACTTTATTGCCTGCTTTCACATGCAAACAGCCAAGGGAGGGGGATGATTTAGAAAAGAAAAGTGCTTCCTGAGCTTCCGGGGCTGTATTCTAAAGCACCACACAGAGTCTTGGCCACACAAGTCAGTGTTCATTTCCACTGAACGTGGATTGCTCTAGATTCCTTATCTGATTGCCTAGTGAAACACACTGGAGTCACAATTTACTTTCTATGGTGGCAGCATCTTTTTAAGTATTGTTCATAGAGAGACAACACTCATTTGGAGCCAATAAGAGATTGTTCCCAGGGGGCAAGACAAATGGGCAGCTCAGAAGCTGATTTCTGAATTACTTGGGAGAATATAGCTCAACTTCCTCCAAAGAACAGGGCTGTCTGTACACAGGCAGACATTGCCACTGAAATGCCCCTCGGGGCACAAAGCAGTCGGTGCGATTGGCTGCAGCCAAATCTTTTTTTTTTTTTTTTCCTTTAAGCGGTCTGAACTTGGCACTAGGCAGGGGCAGGACCTTTCCAACTTGGAATTTGTGCTCTGAAGACTCGATTGAACACAGACTTCACAGCCAACACACTTCCAACCTAGGACTTGAAGGCTTCTGTCTGGAAATGGATGCTGGGAGAAATAAGTAATGCCACCTGTCCTTTGGGAACTTTGATGCCAAGGAAGTTGGCATGAGTCAAAGCTTCTTAAATTTTTCTAGGTCAGGGTCAATCTTTTTGAAATCCAGGGGGCAGGAAACAGTGAAAAGATTGAGCTTGGGGAATACATGCAAAGGAAAGAGGTCAGTTGGGGCATCCAGGGGAAAAACCCAATGCCAAACAGCCTCACGGAGCTCACATTGGAGTTTCTTCTACTTCCTTTACCCCGGAGTCAACCTGAAGATGTCAAATTTCATCAGGACTTTGATCTCTTCATTCATTCATTCTCTTACTCTTTCCTTCCACTATAGCATGTTTGAAAACTCCAAAGCCCAGAATGCTATTATGTAGTAAGGAAACTGCTAGAACGTAAAAGCAAGCAGAACACACTCTCTGGGACGGCTATGCATGTGATTACAAGTTCCTTCCATGCTCTCTTTAAAGCCATCACAGGTTTTTGTTTCATAGCTTGTTATAAACAGCAAGGCAAGCCCCTGTGTCTAGAAATACAATGCTACACAAGCGATGTTAATTAAAGGTCACAGTTTGAGGAGAAACAAAGCAGCCATGTGCCAAATTCTGCTACAAAACTTGTTTTCATTTATGGTTAACATCTGAACTTCCACTTGGCTATGCAATCAAACCAGGATCAGCTAACTCAGCATTTATGTATCTAAGATCCTTTGCTGCTTGTCTTTGTTTTGACTACATAATGCATTTACAAATCATTAATTTAGTCTTGAGTTTACTGCATCATTGAAAGAATGGCTATGCATTCTGCTCTCTTTAGGAGAATGTGGAGATTACAAAGCCATCTTAGAATAATTATTAACGGTGTTCTTTCACATTCAAAAATATCCTGTGTTAGACGATAAATTACATGCTTAATTACAGGGCCTACTCTAATTAGCTGAACTTTCTTCCTTTATCTTTCTGCGAAGACCATGTGGCCTGTCACAAAGAGTTAAATATATCCTTTTCTTTGAAATATTCATTGATATTTTCAGTCTCCCATCCCAAAGTAGGCGTTTTATTTGTTTGTTTCTTCTCAGCAGTATGCTATGCAATGTGGATGTCTTCACATACACTGAAATCATAGCACTCAGGTTACTTCCACAGCTAGGCAGAACCACATATCATAGGAGCAGTACATGTTTTTCTACACAATCAAAATTCCAATGCAATTCCTCACAGAAACCATCTGAGCTATATCCTGGCTCAAAAAGCAAGAAGGAAGAATCTATTCATTCCTTTTTTTTTCCTGTTAGTACTAATGAGTGAACCTAGGGCCTTGTAGAAGCTAGACAAATACTGTACCACTAAGCATATCTATTGCAAGACCTCTCTTGCAGTCATTTTCAGATACATAATGAATTATTGTCATCTCATTGTGCTTTTGAAACCGAAGTGATTCTTGTTGTCTACCTGTGTTGTGGTACTTGTTTGCCTCTCTGTCCTCTCTCCTTCCTTCTTCTTCTTATCTTCTGATCATTGTTCTTCTGTTTATTTATAAGACCAGCACTTTAGCTTCCACCCACCAGTAAGCAGGTGTAGTATTTGTCTATGTCTGCATTATATCACTTGACTTAGTATTCTCCAGTTCTAGCTACATTATAGAGGTGAAAAGAATTTCATTCATTTTACAACTAAATAATTTTCCATTGTATATATGTTACAATTCCTTTTCCCTTTTTTTTTTTTTTTTTTTTAAAGCTTTGGACTACTTTTATCATACAAATAGCCAAAAATATCATAGAAAAAGAAACAAAATAAAAAATAGACCAAAGAAAGTAGGGTCCCATATTTGGAGCACAAACCTAAAACAGCTCAAGTGGATGTTCATTACGTCTCTGCTCAAGTGAAAATTCTGTCATATAAGCCTGCATATCCCCATATTTAATGGATATCTTGGCTCCATATGCAATTCCAAGAGGCAGTCATTTCTCCAACTTTTGGAGGCATCTGCTCCTTATCTTCCAGCATCGAGTGTGACTCTCTGGTCTCTGGCTTGCCCTCCCCAGGGTGCCCAGGTCTGCTAATCTCACCCTGAGCTCAGGATGCATCTCTTAGCACTGTAGGTCTGCAGATCTGGGACTGTGCTGATAGCCTGGGGGGCTCTGCCTATCTAAGAATTTGCGCTTTTGTGATAGTTAATCTTGGGTGTCAACTTGACCACACCTGGCATTAACTAAAATCCACCTGAAGAGATTATCAGGATCAATACATTTACAATACAAAGGCCAGCCCTAGATCCCTTTGGAACCTCCCAAGAGCTCTTTGGAACCTCCCAGTAGTGGACCAGAGACTGAGAAGAGAGACTCTCCAGGAATCGTCTAGCCTTCAGCTGTCACAGATGGAAGTGACTTAGCCTGACTCCAGTTTAGGCCAGCCAGCCATGCTATATCTCCCCTCTGAAACCCTAAAATGAATAAATCTCCCTTTCTCCCTTAAGTGGATTGATTTGAGTGCTCTTTCACAGCAACAGTCATGAGTAACCATTACACCTTTGTTTCTGAGAAACCACCTCCCTTTCTAGAGTACCTGTTGGGGAGATCTTAGACTGCTCAGACTGACCCTCTGAAGGTCCTCACTTCCTGGCAGCACCTTGTCACTCTACTTCCTAGGAGACTTTCTTGCTTTATGTTTGCTCAGCTCATTTCTCAAATGTTCATGTTTCCTGCTGTTAATATAGATCTTAGCTGATTCAACATTTTAGCTATTGTGTTTACTGTTACAGTATACACACATGGATCATAGACATATTGTTCATATACTGATTTAATTGGAAGCATATAGTTATTATGGAAGAGTGAAGTATTTCTAGTTTCTAGTTTTGTGAGGGACCTTCCTACACTTATCCGTAACAGCTGTACTGATCTGCATTCCTGATAATATATCACTGTTCGCTTTCTCTGCATCTTCAAAAGCATCTCTAACTTTTTGCCATGATTCGTTTTCCTCTTCTGCTACCTGTAAGTCTGACAGTTGAAGCCTCAACATATTGAAGATTCTACTTTCTCTCCTTTCTTGTTGCCCTGCAGTGGTCAATTGCCGGTTAAATCATTATCTCCTCTATACTATGATCCTGGCTATTTTTATGATCATCTCTTTGACTGGTGTTCTCCGGTGGCCTCACAATATTAGTTGAGATCTCATTTTTATTTATACTGCTTGAAACATACTACGCTTCTGAAAGCTGCACTTTGCAAATTTTATGTCATTTTGGAAATGCTAGTTTTCTCTGTTTATTGTGTCCGCTCCTTCTTTCCTGCTTTTCATTCTGGAACTCAAGACTGACTAACACTCTTCTTTCCTCCTCCCCTCCCCCAAGTTCCCCTTCCTGTTTTATCCCCTTTCTGACCATGTGGTTGTTGTTGTTGCCTTTGCATGATTTTTTTAGACCTGTCATCCAATTTATTAATTCGTCTTGTCAACAAATTGTTAAGACTACCACTCAGATTCATTGATTAGTGACACTTTATTGTCTTGTATGAAGACAAGCTGAAGTTTTTTTCATCTTGACTCTGAACATGTAAACCCCATATTTGCAGCTTATTCTGAAATAGGTCCTCCTGTTACATTCTCCTATGGCTTGAGCTACACTTGTCTTAAAACCCTGTTTCTTGTGAGAACCTGAAAACCGAACCGCAGACCATAGAGTCTGTCAAAGTGTCAAGTATCCTTAGTGCTTATCTTACTTCCTTAAGTTTTCAGTCCACTCACATTTGATTCCATCTACCTCCTACTTTGCTGTCAGTGTATTGGTACAATTTGAAGTACCATAACAAAACCCAGAAAACACATCAAATGTATTATTAGGAAATGTTAACACTTTCAATGGGAATGTCATTCAAAAACATCCATTTTTTAGTGCTGACAGAAATAGAAAGTGGCTGCTACTCTTTCGTGAAATAGTCATCTACTTCAGTTCCTCAGGATATCTTAAAATTGCCTCCGTGAGTACTCTGGAAGTATGTGCCAATTTTAATGACATAACCCACATGCATGGAATCAGGTGTGGTGGAGTCAACAGACCTGATGTGAGGCTTAGGATTCCCTTTCACTTCACAGCTGAGCTTCACCTTTCTCTCCTCAGAATCCAAGGGGAACATGACATGACTTGGCTCTTGAATGAAAACTGGCCCGTGTAGTGTGTAGTCATCTGAAACGAGACAAGGAAATGTTGAAAATGAAGACCTTCTTTCAAACAGGAGTAACCGGGCAACAACAATACCCAGAAAAGAAAGAAACTAAGAAACAACAGTGAACCCCGAGATTCAGTGTCATCTAACAAGCTGATTTTCCCGTTGACAATTAGACTGCAGGTCCTATTTCCTGATGATCACTCACTTTCCTCACAGCTTCCACACACAGGCTGCCTGGCACCTCCCTTCTTTCTTCTCAGTCTGATTCATCCGCTTTGCCTGCCTTTTCTTTCCTTCACATTCTGTGCCTTCTACATTCACTTTGTGGTATTGTCATTGGAAAGACTATGTAATGTCACAGAGTTAACTAATTTCTTGCTATGTAATGAAAGAATGTAAGTGGAAAAATAGCAATGATTTTTAAAAATTATGTTAGGAAGGAACATCTCTATATTGCACACATATCAATTTCTATCATCTACCTATCATCTATCTATCTATCATCATCCATCTTTCTACCTATCATTTATATATGTAAACTATCTGACACTGAAGATTATCTTATTGCATGTATATTCATCTCTATCATCTGTCTATTTCTATCTCTATCTATCTACCTATCCTCTATCTAATCTATCTAGTTCTGACAAAAAATTATTTTACTGCACATTTATGAATCTATCTAGTTCTGACACTCAAACTCATTGCATGCATATCTATATCATCTAACTAATATATACATATATATTAGAACTATATATACACATAGTGTACATAATATATATACATGTATATTAGAACTATATATATATCTAGTTCTGACACTCAAAATTATCTTACCACATATATATCTTTATCTATCTGTATACCATCTACTATCTACTATCTACCTGTCTGTCAGTCTGTCTAATCTATTTATCTATTTCTGACACTCAGAATTAACTATGGTATTTTACCCACATTGCATTAAGGAAGGATCCATGCATGGTCTGTTCTGCATCACACAGTTGGTACTGCATGTAACTTGGCCACGCTCAACTGGAATACAGCAGGTTCTGTGGTCTGAACCTATGGATGATGATCTATAGTGTTCAGCCACAGCAAATCACTGCATTTTCAAATGCTTTTTCTTAGAAGAGATACTGGATGCATCAGAGTTATCTTGTCATGGAATGAGAACCAAGTTCAAAGACGAGAATCATTTGTAACACCTATTTTTAAGTAGCTGCATGACACAAGTTTCTAGAATATATACATAGAAATATGGTTTGAAATGTACTTGTTACCTACGCTGAAACAGTCTGATTGTAAAATGCCTTCCACAGCCTAATGTATTCTGACACTTGGCACCCAGATGGGGGCGCTGTTTGGAAAGCTTGTGGAACCTTCCAGAGGAGGAGTTTTGAGGGAGGAAGTAAAGGACTGTGGGCAGGTCCCGAAACTTTCTAGCTCCACCTGACACCCATTTTACTCTGCACTTCCAAAAGTCCAGGCAATGTAACCTGCAGCTAGCTTCAGCCATCTTGCCTTCTGTGCCATGATAACAGTGGAAGCCAAAATAAAACTTTCCTTTCTTAATCTGCTTATCGCTTGGTCTTTGGTCATGGCAACAAGGAAATTTAGGGACACACGTGCATTTAAAGTGATTTTGATTCTCAAAATGATATAGAAACATTTTTCTTTCCCCTAGGTTTCACAGAATTTTGCCTTTTTTTTTTTGCCACACAATTTTAAAAGTTTATTTCCCCACAGACTGCTGTTTTTTTCCTATTAAGGGCATCCAAACTGTTCTTTTCCCATCTTTGCAATGTGAGATTCTTATTTATTTATTTATTTATTTATTTTTAAATTTTGTGTGTGTGTGTGTGTGTGTGTGTGTGTGTGTGTGTGTGAAGGAACTGTGTGTCCCTGTGAAGGATCAAAGGTGACTTCAGGAATCATCTTGGATTTCTTCTACTTCCTTGTGGTTTCTGGGATTTCTCAGGTTCTGCCCATCAGGAGCATAAGTGTGGGCTGCTTTCATTTCCACCTGGTGGGTTTTTTTTTTTTTTTTTTTTTTTTTTTTTTTTTCTGTTTGCAAAACAGCCTTAATCCTTGAGCCATCTCTCCAGTCCTGCAATGTGAGATTCTTGAGACAATGACTTTATCTTCCCCACCTTGGTGTCTCCTGATAATGCACAAAGTGATGTGAATCCTTTTTTTTTTTTAAAAATGCTACCAATTAGATTATTTAGGTATGTATTCAGTTACATTATTTAGGTATTGCCTGAGAAGTACAGACAGCACCAATACCCCAGAGGTGAAGGGATAAGTACTATCAGCTTCAGTTAACAGTCCATTTACCCCTTCATGATTATCTTAAAGGTTGTGAACTGCCACCACTAGCCTGGGAAAGCCTTTAAGCCAGTCTTTTTCTTGATGGCTGATAATATGAGACCAAATTTGCTCAGGTAAGTTGGAACAGATAGAAATGAATCAAAATGGTTTGTGATCAGGTGCAGTCTTGCAAAATCATTTATTTTATGACTTTTAACACAGATTTAAAAGCCACACAGCTGGGCTAAGTAAGATTGCTCAGTAGTTAGAGCTTTTGGCCTCGCAAACCAAAGGAGCTGAGTTAGGATCCCCAGAGCCCATGTAAAAGATGGTGGTAGATATATGGTGGCCCTAGAGGCAGGGCCTAGAAAACCCCAAAGCAAAGCAATAAGGAGGTAGGAAAAAATCCAGAATGACATCCTTGTGCTTCCACAGACACACACACTCAAGAGCTCTCTTGTACACAAACACATACACATGCAAGGTATAGACTCACAGACACACAGACATACACACACACACACTCACAACTTTCCAGGATGATGAGGAAAGAAGAAAAATTAATCAGTAAGGGTAATTTAACAGAATTTTATTTTATTACAGAGTAATGAGAACTACCCATAACTATGGATTTGGTGTCATACCTTGGTTTTCATGGATAAGGATTCATTGTCTTATTTACTTCTAACTCCAGGATATCTAGAAAATCACACCTATCTATGCCTCAATTTTGTCATCTACAAAATGATGAGACAGGACTAGATCAGTCATTTTATACCAGATAAAAATGGAAAAGCAAGAGGAATTCTTCCCGTCAAACACTCAGCATATCCATGACATATGCATTTGCAATGTTATTAATTATGTCCTCTCACTGTCTTTTCTCCAAACTCTGTATCTAAAATCTCAAGTCAGTGAGAAACTTAAAGAATAGGATTAACAAATAAATAAATAAATAAAAGCCCAGAATAGAAGCATAGGAGAATACAGCTTTAAATTATGGTGGGGTAAAGCCATCTATTTCACATGAAAGATATTGACATTTCAGATTTCCAACAATTGCACTGATATTTTCAAAACAAATTCAGATGGCTGGTTAAGGGTCAGCTCCTTCCAATGGTGAAGAATTTAGTAAATTTTGCAACATCTATTTCCATGAAAAGCGTTTTTGATCAAGTTCACTAGTATAGCAGCAAGTTTGGTAGAGTTTTCTCTAAGAGACGAGTATTTCCATTGTGGTCCCCAATTCCTAAATTATGTGTGTATATATAATATCAATCATCTCAATTCATTGGAGCTCCCTGATTTGAATTTTATACAAAAATATACAGTCTATTACTAGTAATTCCAAACAAGAATAAAACACAATACTGATTACCCAGGATGCAGCTGGGAGGCTGAGGATTAGCATCTGTACTGTTTCTCATGCAGTCAGGCCATATTTAAATAACAAAAAGGGTATTTTTTTCTGTGTACTTTGTAATAAGAATTGATAATAATGATGCTGCATATCCTCTATAAATACCATATTCTATCTAAAGTTTGATTTTTTCTTGGTTAACTGTGCTCACTGCCTGGAAATTCACATTAGCATAAAAGGGACTGTGTTACAGTTTCCTCCTAAGGACATTCACTTCTCTTCATGCTTGAATTGTTTGGTTTCACGAAGATGGAGGGAGAGATTTTAGCCACTTTGGCTGTCCAGGTGTATAAAGCAGATACCCTAGCCTTTAGCCCTTCAGACCAGGGTTACCAACATTCTTTTGGGACAGAAGAGTTGTTTTATTTCACCCAAACTGCAAGGTGCCTGATTCAGTGAAACGAAAAAACTTGAGATGTGTTCTCTTAGAAAGCAATGTTTGCTCTAAACATATGAAGCACAAAGTGACCTTCTGGATGTCTTGGAAGCACATGCCAAAATATGTATATTTTGCCATTTTTAAAACTCAGGACCTAAAAGCTCATCCTTAACTTTATTATGACAATGTTACCAGAAAACTCAAAATGGTTTTCTCTCTAAATAAGTAAGGGATATTTCAGGAAAGAACAGAGGGCTGAAATGTGTCCAAGTTGACTATGACACCTCATTCTAATCAGGCCATGCTTGTTTTCCTAAATCCCAGGAGGAATGACAGCATCAGAGTAACCTGCCTTTCACAAACTGGGTCCACCCTCTCACTCTAGTGATCGTTAAAACTGTGTCCACCTTCACCCTCTGGGTGATTGTAAATTCAAATTCAGAGTTTGGAGTTAAAATGGAAGCTCTTCTGTTCCCACGCCTTCATCTCCCAAGAACAGAACATTAGGAAATGCTGGCTTTAGAATTTAGATGGGCATTTGACTGAGAAATCTAGAGAGGTCATCTTAGCACAAACCTGCCCTCATACATGAAAGGAAATCATCTGAAAATAGAAAACCATAAAAGTGTTCTACACAAAGAACATAAGTAACTAGTGGAACCTGCCTGTATTCCCAGTAACCTGGAGACCGAGACAGAAGGATTGCAAGTTCAAGGGAACTATGGGGTTACATAGTAAAATCGAACACAGTCTGGCGTACATAGTAAGACTTGAGTTAAAAAAAAAATAAAAAGAAACATTAGAAACTGAAAAGAAAAATCACTGGATTTGTCAGAAGTTGGACATAGAAAGCAGTTCTTTCCTAGAGTACTCTTACCAAAACTCTAAAGTTTAGTGTGAACCCTTCTGAGGAAAGTAATGAAAAGCAGATCCTCGGGGGTATTGGAGGTCACTGACCTACAGGCAGGCTTCTCCTCATCAAGATGCACAACATTCCTGTTATGACCAGTTATTGATTTATAGGTAAAGAAGCTCTTTTTATTTCAATGCCAAGATACTAGGATGAACATTTGTATTCCTGGATTCGCCTGAAGGAATAAAAGTTAGACCAAATACTCATTGCCATGTATATATCAGCAGGACGAATTCATATTAAAGGTCTCTTGGGGAATGGGGAAGCCATGCTTTATGAATCTCTCTAGAAGCAAAGCTGAGAGGGAGAAGAATGAGATGCTAAGATTGAAACCGCCCAATTACAACCTTGAAGACTTAGACCATTGATGCAAAAACTTATCTTAGGGGGTAGGGATACAGTGGCAGTTGTATTATTGGCACATCAAAATCTGGGCTCTCTACCTCTGGGACAGAGAATCACACCACTTGCTCCTACCATAGTTCATTGCATTTGAGAAAATTTCCGTTGCATTGGAACAATGCTCACAAACATTCTAGATATGGTCAAAGGGATATAGAGGCTCCTTTGTGAAAAAGCACCAAGTCTTCACACGACTCCTCAGATGTCGACAGATGACTCAAGCATGAGCAAAATCAGGAAAGGAGCCTGCCATCCCTAGCAACATTGCATAGCTACCTCCTTTGTCACCATAAACTTTTGAGCCTACAGTCCGATTCCTATTCAGCTCTGTGCATAGACACTTGAATCACTTGGGTGTCTATCTAAAAACTTAAAATTATAGAGCTAATTAGCCCCAAATTTATCCTACCCTCTCCCTCACCCTAATCAACACTGGAGACATCAGAGTGATCATGATAGCTCCAAGAATCCAGGAAGAGTGAGACTCTCGGGTAGTTCGGATTCCCAGGATGGAGAAATTGCCTCATGCTGAGAACTAAGCAGAAGCAACTTCATCATGATGGGGGAACTGAACTGTCCCTGGAAGCAGCAGGCCCTTGCTGCGACTACACTGAGATAAGGAGCCACCACACCCTGGTTTGGCCATGTCTGCTTGTGCACACTTCTTGCCTTTCACAGGGTCCGTCGTCTATGTAATATAAACATTAATGTCTAGTAGCATCCTGAACACACGGCTTAGGAGTCTGGCTCCTGCTCCCGATATGGAACCACACTGAAAAATAAGCATCTTTCTTGTCTCACCCTCCTCTGTGTCCCTGGACTGTACTGGTGGCAGGAGGCAGGCTTGGCCTTGTGCCCTTGTGCCCTTTTCACCCTCCCTCTTCTTCCCCCAGGCCTCTGGGCTAGGACTACTTCAGTAGCCACACCGCTGACTCTCCTGGACTCCTTTCTGACTCAACTGCATCTCTGTGAAGAGAAGGGAGGATGTCCGTTTGCAGAGATGCCTCTTGCATGCTTCAACGAGAGTCTGGGAATCCCTTGGCATTTTTTTGGGGGGGGGGTGAAAAAGAGACTTTCAGGATGAGAAAGTTATTGAAGTGAAAGGTCAGCCCAGGATTGCATGTACACTAACCCTTATGCCCCTTCGTTCATCAAATATTGAAAATTAGTAGAGAACATCGCTCTCAGCTGGGACTTTCAAATTCCCTTTCCTATTTGATCTTTTTTTCTCCTCAAACTCTAGTCTTTTCAGAAAGAAGGCAAAATCAATAGTTTGTCAACTAGTTTCTTCTCCCAATTTCCCTTAAGCATCTCAGAAATAAAACACAGTGTTTGGCGCTAATATAAAATTTCAGGTTCCTCAAAGAAATGCATAGAACCACAGAAAATTTGATTATAAATTTTTTAATTATATGCATACTTTCCAGCTAAACATATACTGTATTATGGTAACAAGCATAGTTTCTTTTTGCTGGAATAATACACTCTTAAAAAAAAAAACTAATAAAAAGGCACTACTTGGCAAGTTGTGCACTTGGCATAAGTCATTTGCAGTTTAGAGTTGTTTTTTTCTTCTTCAAGCTAATCTGGTGCATTTCTGCATATCCCTGGGCTTCCTTTCTTTGCAAACTCTCTGCTTGCCATGAAGCCACACAGAGGAGCTGGGCAAGGGATCTGGATGAGTGAGGCTTTCTAAGGGGAAGCAGAGAAAATACAATTCTCTCATGTGGGGGTTACATACAGGTAGCAACACAGAGACTCAGTGCACCAGCACTAGGTAGACAGAAAACAAATCTGGATTTCAGTGGAAGATCATCAAAAGATAAGATGCATACAGCAGGAGGACATAGGGGCAGAGGGCCTAGGAATCACTCGCCGAGGCTGACTGTAGTGAGTTTGGTTTCACAGGGCGTTCTATGAACATTGCTACTGAACAGCTGAGTCAGAAGGAAAGGTGCTGAGACTACTCAGGAGGCAGGTGTAATGTGGGGAAATGGAGGAAAATGACACACGAAGCTGTATCTTAAAGACAATAATTTCTTGCAGTTCGGTGGACAAACTCCCATGTCAATATTGCCTTTGTGATGGGAATGCATGTGCTGGAGAGATGGCTCAGGGGTTAAGCCTCTGCCTTACAAGTAGAAGGATCTGAATTCAGATCCCAGATCTCATGTAAATACAAGTGGAAATGGCAGTGGTCTGCATTTCTGACCCTGGAGGGCAGAGTCTGGAAAACCCCAATGTCATCTTTGGGCCTCCAGAGACACACACAGTGCCCTCTGATACTCCCTCCCCTACCCCCACACACATGCCAAAAAAGGGGGGTAGACACACTCCTACTTTTGAATCCTTTCTGGATCTCCACCTAGACTTTAATTATTAGAGTTCAGAAAGTAAGTGATGATTTTTGTGCTGTCTGAAGCTCACAAACTAGTGCTTCAAAGTGGACTGCAAACAACTTTCTGTTTCACACCAGGATGAGATTCCAGGGATGAGACACCACACTGTGGATTTCACTTCCTTGTGTTAGATCATTCTGCAGTTTCCCCAGGAGATGGAGCACCTTTCTCCTGCCCGACTCTAAGACAATGGACAATTCCACTAGATACATGTCCATGCAAGGCAAACTCAGGGGCTGAACTCTGCTGAGAAAGAAGGGTGTGGGAATACTGTGGTTCCATCTGAAGAAACTCAAACCTCAGGTTCAGTTCTGCTGCTGTACAGATCCTGGGTGTGACAGGTCCTTAATCCAATGACAGATAGGAAACTGATGCCACAGTGGTCCAGAATTAAGGACTGTGATATCAGTCTTCCTCTGATATGTCACCTGCCTGATTTAAACACCTGGGTCTTGGGAGAAAAAGACTTAAGTGGCAACCATCTCAATTTGAAAGCAGACTCTAGGACACTTACGGAGGAACACGTGGGCGTCAGTAGAAGCTTAGAGCAGGAGACGGAAAATTGCAAGAGTGCTGAACTGAGTGGTATCTGGGTCACATCTGGAGGGCAGGTAGATGTTGAAGCATGCATGCCCGTGATGCTGGGTCTATATCCTGTATTCTGTGTGGCCTTCAAGGAACAAAAGCTATGAGCACTTTGTCCGAGTGTGTGTGTGTGTGTGTGTGTGTGTGTTTTCAATTATAAGGCAAAGTCATCAGGGAAAGAAATGGGCATTTCTGCTATGCTGACTTGTTTAGACTCCCAAAGTCTTGACCATATTTTACTTTCTCTTTCCCTCCATTCACATAGAAATGAAACCCCCACTGGGAAAACCATTCCTCATTCTGCCATCTCAATGTGCCAAGAAGGGCACACAAGATGGTGAACCTTTGTGAAAAATCATATAAATTTTGGCTCCAAAAAAATCTCTGCTAGGTCAGCAGGATCTCTATAAATGCAAATTACTCAGAAAACATGTAGATAAAAATCTCAAGAAATTCAAACGTGGGAGAAACACCTGAATGGTGATTTTCCTGAGTGAGAATTCCTTCACAATAGAATCACTGTAGAAATAGTGACTGGAAAGCATTACAAATATGACTAGTTGTTGCTAGCATTTATTCAATAAATAGCCAGGGCTGTTCAAGGGGTCTTAGATTAAACTAGTCAGCACACAGCATTTACATCAAGTAGCCTGTTTGGCTGTGCTGCTGAATAAGACAGGAGTAAAACAAATATTAGAAGAGACAGGCATGTCTGCTTACAGAATAGAATGTTTCTTTTATTCTCCCCTCCTTTTTGTTGTTAACCACCTCAAATAAGCATTTTAAACAGGATGAAGAGAAATCTAATGATGGCTGGCATATGTTCGAAGGTACGAAGTGAAGGACAATCCAAATAGACAGTGAATTCTCATACTGTATCTTTGTTTTCTAGTTAAGAAAACAATGTTGCTGCTACCATAGACCTGTCACATATAATAATATTGTACATAATGCAGATCTTAGAAATCATGGTGAGGTGTATTTGGAGAGAGGTGTGGGTAGATAAGAGTGTTTTTTTTTTCTTAGAGGACAGTCCCTTTGTGCAGGGATCTGCAAGGGTAGATCAGACAGTCAAGGACTCCATCAGCACACCCCACTGTGACTCTGATCCCACACCTCCACACACTCCAGGAATAATGGGTTAACCACTCCTTCAAAAATAAGTCAAGGGTGAGTCTGATGGCAAGCCCCAGTTCTGACGAGAAAGGCACACTTTCGACAAATACAAAAAAAAAAAAATGCTGTGACTCATTTGGAGGCAAAAACTGACCTGAACTGATGTGAGGCTATTTATAGCCCGGGTGTGAATATTCATGTGCTCTGCTGCAGAATTAGAGATGCGTTTGATTATAGAGTGTTGACCCGGACTCAGCTGGAAGGTTATGTAACGCTGGGCATGCTTTGTGGGTCATTTTTCTCTTTCTAAAATGAGAAAAATTCTTAATTCTCAAACATGTCTGACCCAAATAACTTCCGATTAGAGTGTTGGGACCCATATTTAGTGTGCAGACTCCCAACACTGCCTAGAGGGACATAACAGTGTGTGAAGGTGACGCTCTCCAGAACATATGGAGTGCTTGTTCTAGAGGGATGGAGAGACAACGACCTACTATATTTTTAACTAGCAGATTTAAGCACCATATGTACTCCCTAATAGGTGGCTCCTAGTACCAAACCCACCCAGCCCACCTAGAGACAGTAATTCCAAGGATTATGAACAGGAGGGATAGGGTAGGAGGGCCACACCAGAAACAAGGAGAGAAGGGACCATGTTACAGCAGAGAAAATAGGCCTCCATCAAGGACCCAAATAAGTAATTAGACATCTGATTAAGTTCACAGACTTTTGTTCCTGATCATCTACTACTGAGGGGGTATGATCTCACCAGAAGAGGAGGGCATATAGTCTGGCAGATAAAAAGTAACCATTGTGCAAACTGGTGATAGACCCCTCCCTCACTGCGGTTTCCCACTTTTATTACATCTACCTTTGAATGTGCTTTTATCACAAGACTCTAGTTTAACAGCTTTTTGTCTCTGGCCAGGAGGTAACATACAATGCCCACCAGAATGGAGTGAAGGGCATTGCAGGAGCAGCAAAACTGCAAAAGAAAATCAACAAACCTCAGTCAAGAACTTCAGAGACTCTATATCAACCACCTAGAACTAGGCCAGCTTAATCTCTCCCCATCCTGAAGCTCAGGGAAATTTGCAGAAGAGGGGGCGGTAAGAGTGTAAGAGCAAAAGGATGGGAGGAGCAATGATATGTAAGATACTCCATACAAGTTAGGGCTGAAGCAATCATAATTGGACTTTACATGCCCTGCGCATTGTCCAACACACTGTTGACCTCACAAAGTCTAGCATCTGCTAAAGGCACCAAGATCCTTGGAGGCAAGGGATTGGCAGCCACAGCAGTGTTCCTATACCTAAGGGGAACACGGGAAAGGGTTCAGGGAAAGGCCACTGGGTCCTTGTACGTCATCAGAGAGGAGGGCCCAGAGGAAAATCAGGCATGCACAAGAAAGGACTCTCTGGGAATTGGGGCAGGAGGCACTGGGGGATGTGAAGGGAGGGGGGTGGGGATGGGGAACAGGGGGTATGGGGGGAGGAGGAGGGAGGGAGGGAACTAGTGTACCTATTAAGTTTGTATGAGCTGAAATAATAATAAAAAATGTATTAATAAAAAAAAAAGAAATTTCAGGTTTCCAGAAAACTGTATCAAGAATGCAGACAGGGCCCAAAGACCCTCTTGCCTTACATATAGGTTCTTTGATGATTACCATCTTGCAATAGTGCAGTGCATTTATTAGAATTGATGAGGCAATTTAAGTTACATTAGGGTTCATTCTTAGTGTTGCTTGTCTTATGCTTTTGACAAATGCATTATGATACATATGTAGTCATAATGAGATTCTTTCCTGATAGTCCTCTGGTGTCTACTGCAGCTAACATTCGATTTATTTTGAAATATCTTACTATACCCTCACGAGAAGAAAATTATTAGTAAAGAAGTATAAAGTTGTTATCAGGTCTCAGATTTATTCATTTATGAGGGATATAACTATTTCTCTGGACATCTATGTTTTTGGATCCAATATATACTACTCCTTAATATAAGAGCATGGAACTCTTTTTTCATTGGTGAATAAGTCCCTCGACTTTCGGTCTACTCCCTAAACCTCAGGTATTTGAGTAGACTAGAGTCCTATATCCAAGCCAGGAAAAACATCAGGTAACTGGGGCCCAGTTGATTAACACTCCATGGTTTCAAGCCATGCAACCAGGTTTGGGTCCTGACATTCTATAGCCATTAATCTTCTGAAATCATTGAGGCAAATCTCCTTTTCAGTACAAGATGTGGATAGTGTCTGGAGCTTTCTAAAGCCTTCACATGAAGAAACTCAACAAAGAGAAGAAATCAAAACTTAATCAAAACTTAAGCACCGTTGTGAATGGGGACAGACTGGGTTGAAATGACAAGGTTTGAGCTCAGCAAGAAGCTTTATCAAGACATGCAAGACAAGAGATGGACTGTTGGTCATAAAAAATATCCAGGTTAAGGGCTGGAGAGGTGGCTCAGGGGTTAAGCCTCCGCCTTGCAGGTGGAAGGTCCTGAGTTCGGATCCCAGATCCCACGTATAGATGCCAAGCGGAAGCGGGGACGGCCTGCGCTTCTGGTCCTGGTAGGGCGGAACCTGTGAATCCCGGGGCAGAAGGAGGTGGAGGTGTCCATGGCGGTTCGCGAATTCGTCCGTGGTTCTACACACACACACACACACACACACACGTGTGCGCGCACGCACATACACACGCACATGCACACAATTGAATAATAATAATAATAAAAAAAATCTTAAAAAAATTAAAACAGCTAATTCTTAAAAAAAAAAAAAGACATGCAAGCTTATTGAGGTGTTTGCGTGAACAAATTTGAGTTGCAGTTCTTATCTGCAACTAAGAATATTTTAGTGGCCCCTCTTTGTGGAAGACTCCGCTGACTCAGCAAGTCCATACTCATGCCTCTAGCCTCCTTTATCTTCTTACTATTTTCTTTGGACAGTTTTCCAAATTCTGTGTGTGTGTGTACTATAGAGCGCTACAGGAGAATGACTGGGTTTGTATCTTAACCTGGATTTTTTTTTAATTTTTTTTATTATTTATTCAACTGTGCGCATGTGCGTGTGTATGTGCGTGTGTGTGTGTATGTCTGTGTGTGTGTGTCTGTCTGTGTATGTGTAGAACCATGGATGAATTCGTGAACCACCATGGACGCCTCCACCTCCTGCCCTGGGGATTCACAGGCTCCGCCCTACCAGGACCAGAAGCGCAGGCCACCCCCCGCTTCCGCCTGGCGTCTATGCGTGGGATCTGGGATCCGAACTCAGGACCTTCCTCCTGCAAGGCAGAGGCTTAACCCCTGAGCCACCTCTCCAGCCCTTAACCTGGATATTTTTTATGACCAACAGTCCATCTCTTGTCACTGTGCTCCCTAGAACTAAGCTTCTTCTGGTATTTTTGAATATGCATGGCAAAACTTGTCAAGATGTGTTTTCCCCATCTTATTTACTACAAGACACCATTTTCTGCTGCAAAGTACAATCTCATGCCAATCCATTATTATACTGGTAGCCATACATCTAGTCTTTTGAAAATGTGTTTAGCCTGAAACAGTGGTGCTGTTTTAAATATGTTTTGTGTGTTCTTTGTCTTCCAAGACAATCTCCTAGCAGAGTTGGCTAAGTTACTGACAGGCTACAGGCACCTGCTTATGAGTCTGATGACCGGAACTCAATCCCAGGATCCTATGAGGAAAGAGCAAACCAACTCCTTGAGTTGTCCTCTGACCTCCACATGTGTAGCATGACACATGTTCACCCACACTCATGCATACATACATATGCATGACAAATAAAGATGGAAATATTAAAAAAGGAACTCTCCCAGGGAATCAGTGAAAATTGAAGAATTCACAACCTACATGTATGAACATGCTGTAATTAAACTGTTATGTGTGCATGCTATTTTAAAAATTGTAGATCCTCCCCACAACATGTATAACTCTGTCCAAAATTCTGATAGATTTGGGAATGGGATGCAGCCGTACAAATTAGAATCATGCTCCTGAACTTACTCAGCTGTGAGTGATCTATAACTATAAGCTATCATTTCTATTCTTTATTCATTTTCCTTTATCAATTTTTTGATTTGGGCTTTGGTTATATTGTCTGGTCCGGCCTTAAATTCCTGGGCTCCAGCAATCTTCCCATTTTAAACTTCTAAGTAGCTGCGATTACAGATACTTGTCCCTGCACCTGTTCGTGAGCCCCTGTTTAAGTAGGGCAGAGCAGGGAAATTCAACAACTATATCGCACTGTTTTAAAGTACCACCTGGCTGTCAACACTGATGCTGCAAGAAGACAGTGTGTGTACCTGTCTTCTCTGCCCTGAAAAGGCAGAGTGACCCTCATTCTCATACTCACAGGGATATATCTTTTCCATAAAGATGGTGATGCAAATTATTTACAAGGTTTGTTCTGATGACTTCTGATGTGCTTGTTACCAATAGTGTGCGTGTATGTGTGTGCGAATGTGATTCAAATATCACAATCCAGAGTTGTCCAAGCTGCTGGGTGACTGGCTGCACCTCCAGACCCCTCCCTGGCTGCTTTGCCAAGCTTCCCAAGAGCCAACACATCCTCCTTCTTAACCAAACAAATGAACCAGCACCACGTTAGAGTTACCTTTTGTGCTCCCAGTCACAACCTCACACCTTCTTGCAGACCATCTGCTTTCAACCCTTCTGCGGTGAACTTCTCAGTGACTCCCTGTGTTTCCCACGGCCTTCCCTGACATTGAATCAGCAAACACAGTGTGCCTGAAGGCAGAGTGTTCATGCTACACGTCCTGTGACTCCTTGACTAATATTCATGAGCCTCCACACCTGTCTCATTGGCAGCTAAAGTACCCGCACCTCTTTTTCTGTACACGTTTCAGGTTTTTAATTTGGCACACAGTGCGCACATCCATCAGTATACCAGGAATCGTGCAAGAGAGTGATCTGGGAACTGTTTAAGCCAAACTCTGACAACATATTTCTAACAGGAAGGATCTGCTAACTCTGAATTTAATATGCTTCCCTTTCTGGTATCTAATTATTTTGCATAGTGTTTTTTAGGAGACAGAGGAGCTGTCATAATATCCAGGGTGAATTTGGGAAGGAGAAGAAAATTGGCAATGAAATTCATGGCAGACAACAGGCTTTGACTATGGGAAGCCTATATGGGACAACGGTATCTGAATTTAAAGTTGGTTAGCAAACCCAAACTGGGCTTTTCTTCCATATTCCTCACTAACAAAAGCAGAACATTTTGCTAAAAATGGATAAACAGACACACAATTATTCAACATAGAATGAGGTGTTCTCTGTGTTAGGAAAAGGATCACTTATATTTGACTTTCCCTTCTTTAAAAGAAATCGGGCTCCTGTGTGCTCTGGCTCAGAAGAGGGACTATCACAGCTGGCCCTGACTGAGCGCTCAGAGAGTCCGGGCTCTGTGTCAGCAAAAGTGCCTCCGTGGTCCTGCGGTGCATAATCGGTCTCACCTTGCATTTCACGGCAACAGCAGAAAGGCCTGCGGATAGGCCGCCCTAGCTCAGAGCAAGAATGAGAATGTGGTTTCTTCCAGGCCAGGGCTGTTATGGTTTGAATGTCTTTCCCCACAGTCCATGTGCTGAAACATCACCCTTAAATTGATGTGCTCATGGTGTTTAGTGGGATCTTTGAGGACTAGATGAGGTCAGGCCAGAAAGTGCCCCGTGACAGCGTTGGTTGTTTTATACAAAAAGAAAAGAAATCTGTGGTGTCCAAGAACATAACTCCTGTGTCACCTCATGACACAGCACAGAGCCTGATACCTTGCTCATAGATAGCCCGGCCATAAACATCCCTCTTCTTTTTAAACTGTGTACTTGGTAACAATGTTAGTGCCAACAGAAACTTTGTACTAACAGCAGTGCAAAACACCACCTATGCCAGGCGTTCATCTTTGTAGCATAGGGTGGCGAGGAGCTAACTGAGAAGCACAGAAGTGCCTTACCTGATGCTGGACCTCCAAATACCCCGACCAAATACTACCCCTGCATATGCTTTCTGCTCTCCATAAGTTACATAGTTTCCAGTATTTTTTAAAGTTGTGCAAACAGGAAAAGACACTGATTAAAAATCGTATCTTTAAATGTGACTTCCAATTTTTTATCCAAGCTCATTTTTAGGAGGCAAATCAAAGGTTTTCAGAGATTAACTTATTTGCCCAAAGTCACAGACTGCTCAGTGATAGTGTCCTAACCAGAATTCTGCTCCTCTGATTACAAGCTTAACACTACTTTAACTTCTCTCTAGCTTGTTGTTTGGCTTCCAACAGAATCATTTCTTTTTACCCTGAAACACAGCAGAAAGAATGACAAAGTTATCTCTAGGAAGGGACATAATAGGCCAGGGGAGAAGATCCAGCAATGCCTTTGCCTCTTAAACAAAAGACCAGAGTTCAGATTCCCAGGTTCCGAGTTTAAAATTTCAGGAAGATATGGCAGTGGTCTATAATTATAGTGCTGCAAGGTGGAGCCTGGGAAAATCTAGAGCAAAACAATAAGGAAGTAGAACAATCCAGGATGATTCCCAGTGTCACTCTTGGGCCTTTCAGGGCATGCACACTCAAGTGCCCTCTTGTATCACACACACAAAAAATGGAGATATTATATTTTGTCAGTATTTGTCTTGAGACTTTGGATCCCATGGAGATATATGAAAGACTATATATCCTTCCAACACAGGGCAAAATGAATAAATATGATTTATCACATACCATATTTGCTGCTAATTATTTCAAATTAAAAAGGTTGTTTAAAAAAAAAAAAAAGGTTGTTCATTTTCCCGCATTGATTGCATTAGGATACAGAGAAGGTATTCTGTCCAAAATTATCCTCCATAGAATGATATAAAAGAGGGATTTATAGCCTTTTCAAATGACAAGCATAACATTTGCAACTAATTATCAGGCATTGTGCTTTTTCTAAGTCAGTTTGTCATAAGGTACTGTGGCATGCACAGTGATTTAGGCAAACACAACACAAAACCCCTTCATGTGAAGGGGTATATGGCAGCAGAGCACACCTTTGACCTAACTCACAGGCTTGTCAAAAGCGAGAGAAATGTTTTCTTAGTTTGCTTCAGATGTGCCAAGAGCATGCCTATGGAGTTGGTAGGACCTCTGAATGTGTGGTCTTCTTTTCACTATCAGGCCCTGGCTTGCAAGAGGTGACCCCCAGAGCAAGAAGGTGCACATGACCTTCTCTGTCTTCTAAGCATCCGTCTGACCGAACCACAAGCCAACGGAGCCGAGACATGGCTGACAGGGGATAATGGAGTAGCACCTTCAATTCCTTGGGCAGGAATCTACTGAACATCCACCATGTACTAGACTATCTTCAAGACCCTGGAGTCAATCAGCACACGGTCCTCAGAGCTCATAGGGCAGACAGAGAGGGTGGACTTTAAGTCACTGATGCAATGGTGAGTTCTGGGTGGGAAAATAGGTCAAGAAAGGGAAGATAGACTCCAGAGAAAGTGCTGTAAGTCTACAAGATGGCTTCGTTTATTGGGACCTCTACAACTGAATACCATAACCTAAGCAAACAGAAGAAAGAGCTCTGGAGAATGGAGCATCTGTGATGAAAACTGTAGGTCTGATGGTGAGTGGGTACTTGCTGCAAGAACATCACTTAGCAAGTTTCTCATACAGTGGACAAGACAAGTTCTCTGTGTCTTTTAAAAATCTACCTTCATTCCAAAAGATCTAAGGCTGTTACCCAGGCACAAACATTCTGCCCACAGTGTTTCAGGTCTGGCCCTCACAGTTCATGTTCTTCTCAATGCAACATCTTCTGATATTCCCTAAGACTTTAACAAGTTCCAGAGGAACTCCAAAGTCTAAAGTGAGAACATCTAAATATCATGCTAACTGAAAGCAAGAGTCTTAAGGTCTCAATACTGTTGAGGAAAATTCTTCTTTGGCCGATTGTCTGTGAAATCAAATAGGCTATTTCCTTTAAAAATGCATGGGTAGGAAAAGAGCAGAGAAAGTCACATTTCAAAACGGAGAAAGTTAAAGGGAGTTAAGTCCTGAGGAAGTCTAAACACTTAGGGCTCAGGAGCAACCATCTTGGCCAAGCGTTACATGCTTGGGGGAACTGAAGGTCACCCTTGGCTCTGTAGCAATTTCAAGGTCATTCTGGACTCCATGAGACTCAATCTCAAGAAATCCAAAGAAGAAGCTGAGGAGATGTCTCCGCTGGTGAAGTGGGGACCCAGGTTTAGACCTGCAGAGACCATGTAAAGCTTGGTGTGGTTGGAGGCATTTGTGATCTCAGTGCTTGTCATGGTTTGAAATGTGTCCCCCACAGCCTTATGTGTTGGGAAGGTCATGGCACCTTTGAGAGGTGAGCCTTGCTGGAGAATGGAGGTCACAGGGGTGGACCTCGAGGTGGATGAGTACCTCCTACTTCCTGGAGAAGTCTGTTTTGCAGCAAGCAGTCTGGCGGCTCTCAGTCTCCAGGATGTTTGCAGTGACCTAGGCCTCCTCCAGCTTCTTCCAGCAGCCATACTGCATCCTTCATGAAAGACTGTATCTCCCCTTTGGAACCATAAGCTGAATAAATCTCCCCTTCTCCTTTAAGTTGCTTGACTTTGGGTATTCTCTCACAGCAACAGATAAGAGTAACTAGTACAGTGTTCCCACAGGGAGGTGGGAGAATCTCCAGACATTCAAGGGCCAACTGACCTGGCTTATGCAGAAGTGAACATGAGACCCTGCTTTAAATGATGTGGGAAATCAACACTCGAGTTTGTCCTCTGACCTTCAAACACTCTGAGCACATGTGTATACATACATGGACCCATCACACTCACACACACACATAATACACATATATGCAATTTTTTTTTAAAGTTAACCATCTTTAAGCTAGCCCTCTCTTCTTGGATTTTACCATAAGCACTTAAGTGAACCCAGCTCATGCCTTCAATATATTACTCAGAAACTTCTGCCAAATTCCCAGTTTCATAGAACAATGAACATGAACACAATCCAGTCAAGGCCTTTTCACTATTATAGCAAGAATAGTTTTCCCATCATTGTCTTATAACATCCTCATTTCCCACCCATATGAAAACAGTAAGTTCATATTTCAATCGGCAATCTATGAACTTAGTGTTCTCTGAGAAAACTGAAACTTTTTCTATCCATCTTCTCTTCTGTCCTAAGCCCTCCTCAACATCAGCCTATTCATGGTGATAAAGAATTCCTTTATCAGGCTTCTAAAAGTTCATGTACCTGCAACCTAATATTCAACTGTTGGCCTAAAGCATAGTCATATTATTAGTTATTTACTTTCAGGGGAAAATAGAGGTTGAATGTGGTTCATTGTGTTTGCTAAGTAAGTATTTGATCACTGTTGTACATCCCCAGTTCTTGTGGTGGTGTTTTCTTAAGCAAGACACCAGTTCCACTGTGCTGTCTTAGTTTGCACAGGCCCCTCTAACAAAATACCCATGAACCAGGGCTTATAAAGAACAAAAATTAATTTCTCACTGTTTTGGAGACCAAGGTGTGCAAGACTAATGAATTGGTAAATTTGCTATTTGGTGAGGAATCATTTCCTGATTTATGGAGGATAACTTTCTTCTGTGTCCTTACATAGAGGGACCTGCCAGCTTTCTCTTTAACAAGGACAGTAATCCTATCTGAGAAGGTGCTGGTTTTCATTACTTAACCCTGCTGGAAGTCCCTTCTAACACCATCACCCTGGGGGTTAGGATTGCAGCATGTGAATTATGGGGAGGGAGCATAACAAGCATTAGTGTGTCAGCAAGCAGAGTTGGAGGTAAAACTCTTTCTCAGAATGTTGAATGTGTCATCCGACGTGGGGATGAGCAGATGCACTGTGGAGATGTCCGGGAGATCAGTATGCAGACAAAAACAATGGTGATTGTGAGTGCCAGAGGCAGTGGGAGAGGTTCAGCATACTTATCATGAACATCCCCCTGCCACATATGTGCCTTGAGTCCCATATGTCAGACGAGTCCCACGAGAGATCAGCAGCAATGATAGCAGCATTTCATCACTTATCAGTGCTCAGCATGACCACATGCTTGGCACAGGCCCAAGTGGCATAGGCTAAAGAAAGAAATCTTCTATATCGTAACTTTACAGAAAAGTAAACATGGCCTGAAATAATCCACTTGATGAAGTCATGGTAACCATAGCACTATGCTCTCTAGTCCTCTCTCCTTCTCTCTCTCTCTGTCTGTCTCTGTCTTTCCTCTATGTCTGTCTCTCTCTTGCATCTCCCCCATCTGTCTCTGCTGGCTGTCTTTCCAGTCTATGTTTCTCCTTTCTGTCCCCTGCCCCTCTCTGTGTGTATGTATGTATGTATGTATGTATGTGTGTGTGTGTATATATATATATATATGCAGTAGAATTAGAGAAACGATTCTGTATCATTTTTTCTAAGCACGATAGAACACCATCTGCAAGTTATTTCTAGTTTCAGCGTTGGTCAAAAAACATGAATCCCATACCAGAGTGCCTGGGCTCAAGTTTCTTCTCTACTTCATGTGAAATTGGGCAGGCTACTTTGATGTGCTTCCTTGTTTCCTGCTTTGTGAAATGGAACCTACTTTGTGGATTCAGGATTGTGCTAAATGCTTTGGTATAGTTAAAGTGCTTAGAATACTACCTGGCATTTGATGCCTCCTACACACCCAAGGCAGTACCAGTTGTTTGCCTCTCTCATGACTGATATCGACTGGGGAGATTATCAGGGCAGGAAAGTGACAGGGCATTTCTTATAGTTTGGAGGCATGTCCAGCCTTTTGATTTCTCTGGACCACACTGGGCAAAACACATGTATGGATCATACACTGACTCAATGTTACTTTAGTAGGCCAGAGGCCATGCCTGTCCCTTGGCGATGGCTAGCACAGTGAGAAGGTTTCCACTGCAAGCCATCAGAACATTAAATGTTTTGCTTCTGCACAAGTTAAAAAAGAAAAGTCAGTGCAGTTTTTACCACTGTCCCCTTGCCTCTTAAAATGGTGACTGGTTTTGGCCTAGAAAAACTCAGGTGTGAGTTCCAGCCAACCTATTCTAAGAAAGAATGACTGAGATTCAACATTTAGACTCAGAATGCTTGAGACAATTAAAAATAACTACTCTCAGACACAGCTGAAAAGAAAGTGAGGGACCTGAGCCCATTTATCCGGAAACAAAAGGAGTACAAATCCCTTTGATTGGTTTTCTGTTGTTGATGTTATAACATTTTTATCTTATTGATATTAAAAAAGAGCAGCGTGATGTGTCTCATAGATAGACCGTAACTCCATTTTTTTTGGTAGGCAACAGACTCTTCTCGTAATAAAACTTTCTCCTGCCCTAGAAGAATCCTGTACACTACAATATAGCCATAGTATGATAACATAGACATTCCCCAATGCCTGACACATTGACTATGATGATGAGGACTGTTATGTACTCCTAGTGAACCACATTTCCTCCTCTGAATACTGGCCTTGTCCCCTGCCAGTCTTCGCCCAGTCTGTATTCTGTCAGGATGCTGGTTGTCATGAGTCACATGCTGCCAGTCAGCAAACTGCTGGTCCTGTAAGTAGAGCATCCCTATCCTCAAGCAAGTCACCATAGCCTAGAAATTCCTGAATGCTTCCTGCTTAGTGTGCATTGGCTTCATGCAGCTGGTGAGGCCCATTCACTTGCAGGGTGGCACTCAATCAAAGTCATGGTGTAAAGACCAATCATCATTCTATGACAGACTTTGGGTTAGATGTCTTTACTCACATGCAGACTCATGGAGGTGTTCTGAGCCCTTGCGTGAGGAGCTGAGTGTAGCTATCATGATTAATAGATTGGGTGTATTAAGGGCATTTTTGACCGACAGTATTTTTTACTTGAAATGGTTCATCAGGAGAATCTCCTCCTAACACGAGAAACATAGACATTTTAAGTGTCTATTGCTTATAATTTCTTCATAGATATGAAAGTGAGTTAATGTGGCCACTGTTTCCAAGCTTATATCATTCCTGTTGTCACATGGTTGACATGTGATCATTCTCTAATGAGTAAACAAAACCATGTGACCACCAGTACAAGTCGGCACAAAGTCCCAGGGCTGAACACTAAATATCCTGAATGTCCCTTATGTGTTATTTATAACAGAATTTGATGTTTCTGGAAGATCATCAAGACATAGTTTACCCCATTAACAAAGTCAATCTGTGAGTTTGCTATGAAATTAAATTTTCATTCTACAAATGAAAATAGAATCCTGTCTTTAAGAACATTTTCTAACATTGAATCATCTAATAGTGAATTACTCCTCATTGATTCAGATGCTTATCAAATGAGTATCCTTTCTGTTTGACATGCTAAACATATAGCAATATACAGACAAGATAACTACCTTCATTGACATGTCCTTTGAAACAGTGATAGCTACCAAGAAACTAAAAAAATAAAAAATAAAAGTGGTATGGCTGGCAAAGATAGTATTGTACTTAGGAGTTCTTAATCTTGCCTTTTTAATTAGAAGGCATACTAATAAAATGTGATGAGAAGTCAAATTTTTACATAAAATTTCATAGGTTTCAGAGATATCTACCAACCATTTAGATTTCAGGTTCAAAAATCGTTGATCCAACATAGTCTAATCCTTTTTCTCATATATGGGTGCTTATCTTCACTTTTAAAAAAATAAGGTGAAATGCTTGATTTATTGTAGGAAATTTAAGAAACATATGTGTCTTTTGATTTCTTTCACAGACTTGAAAATTTCAAAATTGAAAATAAGAATTTTAATGTAACAACAGAAGAAAATTAGTAACAAAAAGGAAATTTGATTTGTTTGTTACTAATAACAAAAGATGTCAAACAAAACAACTCTCCTTTACTAATCCAATCTTTAAGAAATTAGGTAAAAAAAAAACACTGGATACTATGTTAGAAGTCACTGTCCACGAGAGAGTGGAATACAAATATTTGTTTTGGGGTAATGACTATTCTCAAATGAGAAGGAATTGCTGATTACTAAACCTTGGCTATCTTGACCTGAAAATCATCCTAATGTAGGATTGAGCAACTGTTAGCATTTTCTCAAAAACAATTCATAGCTAGCCCTTTGACAGTAGTTGATACAATTTGACCTTAAATGAAATGACCATCATTTATAATCATTTCACAGGAAATTACTGAAATGTGTGAAGCACTTGACTACCACAGAGAATGCAGTGTGTGGCAATACTGTGCAAATTAAAGGGTCACCAGAAATGGGCAAGGAAATCTACACATGCACAGAAAATATAAATGATGTTATTTTGGTGAGATGAGAAAATCCTAGTGATACTTGGAAGATACACTGGTTAAAAACAATAATTATAGGCAATGTCTGTGAGGCGCTTAACAAGACACAGAATGGAAAACATTCAGAAATTGTGTAATACATAAAGATTTACTATTCACCACATACAAACAATTCTCACAACTTTACCACACCAGCAATTTAATTTTAAAATGTAAAGGACTTGAATAAATGTATCTCCCAAATTACATGTAAATGACCAGACAGCACATAAAAAGATCCTCAGCAGCAACATCAAGATACTAACGGCATGCATAACAATCAAGAAGCTACTTCATATCCAGCATGTTGACTATTAAAAAGCAAACATAAATGAGAGTAAAACCCTCACAAAACTTCCAAAACCCGACTCCTCCCTTAGAGAACAAAATGGGAAAGAAATTGCGGATAATAATTTAATCGAGAATGTTCAAATAGTGCCAATTTTAAAAACTGTGTCTCTTTGAGTTTTAGCATTGACTCATAATGATGCCGGAAAGAAATGCTCGCACTATTGGGGCAAAGACAAGAAAGGAGAGGCCTATGCTTTGTTCTCTTTGCAAGCAGCATCTACCCATTTATGGCCCAACTGTCTTTTTACTTTGTTATCTTCAGCCTGCTTCCTTTAGGAGGTCCTCGTGAACATTAGTTTTTGGCAACTTGGTATGCAAAAGTACTTTTTGGTTTTTTCTTCTTGCATATAGCAAGTAAGAAGAAGTTCTCAGGTACAGACAGATCTACAAACTTGAAGTGCACTATGTCACAGTGTGAGGAAAGCTGACAAGTGACAAGGTCTAACTGTACAGAACTGTACAGATCTAGAGAGCCCCTTATGCTCTCAAACAAAGGAAAAAAGTTTAGTTTTCTAAAGCAATTGTCCAACCAATACTAAGTTATTTGAAAAAAGATGGAATAATTTTTAGATGACAACTAAAGACACTCTGAAATGCATTTTGTACCAAGTCTCAAGAGATAGTTAAAGGTGAGAATGGAACTGGAAGCACATACATTTATTCTTGGCAAAGACTAAGACTGAACTTCAAGAATGACTGTGTGATGGTATAACTGTGTGTTCCATGCTGAATGGAGAGAATGCAAATAGTGCTGAGATACAAACAGTCTAAGGTCATGAGCAAAATCCATCACAGTTTGAGATGTAGTCCTGGCTTCTTGTAGTACTAAGTGATTCAGAAAGGATGCACTACAGGCAGAGGTACGAGATAATGAAACAATAACAACATAAAGTATATTAGATGAATTAAAATAGCAAAGGGAAAATAAAGAAGGAAAAGCAAATGATGGAAAAATGTGTTCAATAAATATGTGTTGGGAGTAGCAGATAGAATGTGGTCAGATATACTATCATGCATTAAGAATGTTAATAGATAAATAACTCTACAAAACACAATTCCAATGCAGAGATCCGAGAGTTCAGTAACCACAGTGGGAAATCTGAAGATCTGGCCATAAACTTGGGAAACAAAGCAAAATAGAAAAGATAAAGCTGTCACAAGTGCCTACAACCCACTGAGCTATGACAAAGCTTTAATAAAGAAATGATACTGTCAGCAGTTTAAAAACTGACAGAGAAAATGAAATTGAAAAAGGAAAATAAAATGGAAATAAAATGCAGAATTGGAAAGGATTAGTTAGAAAATGAAGGATTTTAGAGTTTTTCCTATCACAGGGCTTTTAATATAGGATCAGTTGTTACATTTATGGGAGATGATTATCCTATTGAAACAAATGTCATAAGGTGAAGATGGAAGGAAAATAATCATGAAATGAATGAATAAATATTTAATAGAAAATAAGGTACAGCAGTCTCAGTAACATATGCATAAAAATAAAGAACATGAAATTGCAACCTATTATAGTCATTGGGCAACATAAAAAATTTCTTTGAAGATTCAAGAAAACCACTAACAAAGAGAAAAAATAGATCTGCCTTACACTTCTCAAGAACAACATTTCAATGCTAGACACTGCCTAATCTCTCCCCCTGCTGAAGCTCAGGGAAATTTGCGGAAGAGGGGGCGGTAAGATTGTAAGAGCACAAGGATGGGAGGAGTAACGATATGCAAGATACTCCACACGAGTTAGGGCTGAAGCAATCATAACAGGACTTCGCATGACCTGTGCTATGTCCAACACATTATTGACCCCACAAAGTCTAGTATGGACTAAAGGCACTAGGATCCTTGGAGGCTAGGGACTGACAGTCACAGTAGTGTTCCTAAACTTAAGGAGAACACAGGAAAGGATTGTGGGAAATGCCCCTGGGTCCTTGCACCTCATCGGAGACGAGGACCCAGAGGAGAGTTTGGCATGCACATTAAAGGATGCTCCAGGGATTGGGGGGTGAAGGCACTGGGGGATGGGGAGGGAGAGAAGAGAGGGAGAGGCAGGGGGGTGGGGGGAGGTGGAGGGAGGGAGGGGACAGTGTACCTGTTAAGTTTGTATGAGTGGAAATATTAATAATAAAAAAACTTAAAAAAAAGAGAGTTAGAAGATACTGAAAGGGGAAAAATATGATTCTAGTTTTACGTCCAAGCAAATTCTTAAATGACTATCAAGGAAACATTTGCACCTTTCAATCCAAGTAGAATTCAGAGAATCTGCTACTCTTGGGCCCTTTTGGAAGAGAATTTGAAAGGAGAAATCACAGAGAAAAAGCTGAACGGACTTACAAAGACCAAGGGAGAATGCTGAATCATGAATTGTCAGGGTACACGGAAACAAATCAGAATTAATTATCATACGTACAAGAGGATTAAAGTACCAAACACCTGACAATGACAGCACTGAACTTATCAATACCTAACATAAAACAAGGGAAACCAAAACAGATGTAGTCTATGTGCACAATATCCTGTCTTTTATATTCAAGTGAGCATGGAACACTGAAATGTGTAACATTAAACTAAAGCATTTCAAGAGACTGGAGGAGTGTAGTGAGTAGAATGTATTAACCAATGTAAAAAACCCCAAGTACCATAAAAATAGATTATTAATTTTATTAGATAGCACTAGCACCATAAAGACAGTTACTAACGATAACATTTTCCTAAATTATTAGGAGAAACACTAAGAAAGTCACAACTTACATAGGATATTTCAGAAGAAAATAGAAATAGAGAAAATATCAAAATATGACAATGTTGCAGTTACTTTTCTTTCATTGCTATGAGGCAGTAATCGGATGCAAGCAATTTAGGGGAGAAGGTTATTTGTTTGGCTCGAGAGTCTGTTTATGATGGAAGTCACTGCGGCAGTCAGCAAGGATGAAGGCAGAAGCAAGAGGAAGGCTCAGGCCATCAACAAGCAGAGAGATCAAGAGCTCATTTTTGCTCTTGCTCTCTTGCGTCTCATCTCCAACACTACCCATTTCATGACTTCTTTGCATTGCTCTGTGACAGATGTTAAGGACACCCTACCCCACACGGGGTGTCTTGCCATTTCACACAGTGGCAGAAGCAGGAGATGATTTCATGTCCTCCCATTCTCCTGAGAAGCAAGCCACAGGGGTCTTTTCTCTAAACAGATAGTAAGTCCCTTATTCCTGAGGACTCCTTGAACTCAAAAGAGACAAAAGAGACTGATCTGAACAGGCTGATCTTGTTCAGTTCCTGTCTCGGCTTGTTATCCTAGATCGCACTGCTTGTCTGACCGCATCGTTACACAGCTGTCCAGCTAGAAAACATGGTTCCCCCCTTTTATTTTTTAGGTTTTTATTTATCAAGGTTTTTGTTTTAAACAAAATTTACATTAAATGAATGCTCTTAGTAATTTCTGTGTAATTTTAGGAATTGTCAGTGGTGAACCCTGAAGGAGGAGGGAAATATTTCCATTTCTCTTCTGCCGCATTTAATTGACTTCTATTCCCTTCTAACTGTTAGGCTGCCAAATTTACAGACGTTTGAAAAGTTATTTTGATAGCTATATATTCTAATTGAAATTAATATAGCAACATGATAATTCAGAGGAAACTAATTTTAAAAATCGTATGCAATTTCACCTTCTTAGCTACTTTTGGTATATTTCGTTCATTTTGCTGCAATTCAACTACAGTAATAATTACAATAATAATGGATATGCAATTTTATGTCAAGCTTTTGCACTGATGATATGCATTTTTTGTACTTTACTGTACAGTTTCCACAAACTGCATTTTAATGACTGTATAATTTAGCAAATGTTGAATGATGATTCATCTATCATTAATAGTCAGAGAGATGAACTGTACAATATTCTGATGAACTGTACCATAAATAACATTATTAAAAATCCTTACTGTAATGAAGAGTTGAAAATGGTTTAGTATTCATGTGTTTGAAAAATCTTTGCAATAATCACAACTGAGAACGAAGCTCTACCTGTCCTTTGTTTGTAAAAGGTATTATGTGCTATGAATTTTCTTGCCTTGTCTTTGAACCCTTAGTGCAGAATAAGTTAGAATCCAAGTTATCTTAGTTTCCTTTAGGTTCTAAGATACTTTCACTTATTAGTGATCAGTTGTCCAGCAGGTGAAAGGTCAATGAGAATGAGAGATTATCTTTCCACCATGCCAGTCTTCTCAGATATCAGTGTTTATAACTGAAGACAGAGGTTAATGGATACCCCTTCTCATCTCTAAGTTCTTGCTGTCTTCCTCCATTATTGGCAGATTTCACTAGAACATTTCCCACTGATGTTTTTCCTCTCTCCATTATCTTACAGAAAAGTTGAAGAATCTGGAATACACCATATCCAAAATTTCCTTATAACGCTGTCCCCAAAACAGCTACTGCATTTCTTGTGTTTGCTTTCTTATATTTGAAATTATATTTCTTCATATTGGAAAAATAAAATCAAAGCTCACAGTTCTTCTTGAAAAAAATTCAAGGTCTCTTATATCTCAAAAGCTGACTTTAATATGAGGTGTGAAATGGTTGGAATTTCATAAGTACGGATGGCTTTGGGTGAGCCATGCTTCTCCTTATTCCTGAATAGGGGCTAGTCTGCTTGCGGCTATCTGACCTGGTCCTAACAGTTACCTGGGTTTATAACCTTCTTGTTTGACTAAGGAATTGTTACAAATTGACAATGATTGACAGCCAATGCTTGAAATAGTCCATTCAGAAAACGTAGGATCTCTTCTTTGGGCTGATTGGCCTTCACATGAATTCAGCTCCCAATTGCCCCTGTTTTGCACCCTGCCATTTTATTGATTTAAAGTACGCAGTGCCTGCTGGGTAAAGCTGACTTCTGTGCACTGAAGCTTGGGGTGAAGCACATTTTCATGCTGTACATTAAAAAGGGGGAATGATTGGCCTTCTTTAGGAAGGAACAACTTCCAGCGGTGCGTCTAGAAAGTCTTTGCCACAAGCAAATGGTAAAATAGAGCTGTTCTGTGTGTACTCTACACGGCTACTCACAAAGCATCTTCCCTTGAAGCCAACTTGATGGGATTATTCAACAGATGTAGAACTGGCCTCAATTAGATAGAAGAAATGGAGCATTTAATTAATTTGAGGCAAACCCACGGGTGGCCAGGAAAATAAAATCATATCTAAAATTAGTTGAAGACAACCACAAGACTGGATGCTTTCTCCATATTGAAAAGCAAATGCAATTGACACCTTTTAACATTTGTCTTTTTTCCATCTAGCAACACAAAAAAATTAATTTCCTTAGTCAAACCAAGAAAACAAAAGAGCAGGTTACAACTACACAGGGCTTTCAGGAAGAGGAAATTGCAGTAGTTACAGAAACAAGAGATTCTGGGTGCAGCTGTCACTATTAAAATACAACAAAAGCCAGAATAAAATTGCCACAACAATATACAATTAAAATTATTCCTGTTTTCCTTCTTCCTCTCCAACTACTTTTTGTGCCTAGCCAAGATATGCAATCTGCAAGCTGTCTTCCTCAGATATTTTTCAGAATGGATCTCTTTAAATAATGTGTTCTCTGGAGTTTTCTGAGGGTTATACAACTATCAAATCAAATCAAAATCATGTTCATATGCTACTCACTAGACACCAAAATTCATTACATGAAAACTTAGATGTACCAAAACACAAGGTATTGTGTGTGTGTGTGTGTGTGTGTGTGTGTGTGTGTGTGTGTGTGTGTGTCAGAGGGCACTGTGTGTCCCTGTAGAAGATCAGGGTGACTTTTGGAAATCATCCTGGGTTGTTTCTACTTCTTTTCTTGCTTCACTTTGAGATTTCATAGGCTCCACCCACCAAGATCACAAATGAAGGCCTCTGTCATTTCTGCCTGGTGGTTTTTTTTCTCTTTTTTATTATTTATTTTTCTAGTTTTACAAGCATATTGAGTACTTATTCCTGCTTTCCTCTATCCTCCCTTCCACCCATCCTCTCTCTTCCCTTCCTCATTCCATACCACTCTCTCCTACTCTCCTGCTATATGTTTCTATGGACCCCAGGAATCCCTCTGGTTTGGTTATTCTTTTTTTTTTTTTTTAATTTTTCTGTTTTACATGGGACCTGGGATCTGAACTCAGGTCCATCTATGAGACAGAGTCTTAACCTATTAGCATCTTTCCAGACCCAACACAAGACATTTTTTTTTCTAGTGAATTTTGTCTTTACTAACTGTGCTTCTAGTGATAGAATACTCTCAAATATTTAGTTATGCTAATCACCTACATTTATTTGTTTGCTTATTTATTTATTTGTGTTTGGTGTGCAGTGCTGGTACTTAAACTCAGGGCTCACACATGCTAGACATGTACTTTACCAATGAGTTACATTATAGCCCTTATTCACTTTTTAATCAGTGTCTTATCTAGTAGAAAGCTTATAGTATCTACGAAGTAGCCTATAACACGTCAGCAAAGGGGGGGGGTTCACTTACAAGTGATATTTGGGAAATATGCCTTGTGACACTTCAATAATTAAGTATTTGAATACATTTTAAAAATTTCATTTGTTATACAGGAAGGGAAGGAAGGTGAAAGGCATGGAGTGGTGAGAAGTGAGAAAGGGAAGGATAAAGAGAGAGAAAGAAGGAGAAAGGAGGAGAAAGAGGGAGATAGGGAGAGAAAGGGGAAAAGGGGAAAGAAAAGGGAAGAGGAAATAGGGAGGAGAGGGACTTAGAGGGGAAAAGGGGAGAGCAAGAAGGGAGAGAGTGAGGGAGAGAGAAAGAAAGCAAGAAAGAAAGCAAGCAAGCAAGAAAGAAAAAGAAAGAAAGAAAAAAGAAAGAAAGAAAGAAAGAAAGAAAGAAAGAAAGAAAGAAAGAAAGAAAGAAAGAAAGAAAGAAAGAAAGAAAGGGGAAGGAAGGAAGGAAGAAGGAAGGAAGAAGAAGGAAGATGATAGATGATAGATAGATAGATAGATAGATAGATAGATAGATAGATAGATAGATAGATAGATAGGTAGAGAGAGAGGAGAGACATGCCATAGCAAACAAGTAGAAGTCAGAAAGAAGACAACTTTCAGAAATCAGTTCTCTCCTTCCACTAAGATATGGACTTCCAGGGATCCAAATCGAAATCAGGTCACCAGGTTTGTGAGCAAGTGAACACTGATCTACCTCTCACTCCTCTGAAAGCACTTTGCTAAAAAAAAAAAAAATCAGTTATCTGATGCTAGAGAAGTGAACAGAAAGCTGGAGTGAAGTCCCACACCCTGGGGAGCTCTTCAAAAACCCCTGAAGTGCATGCTGCACCCTAACCAATCAACTCATGGCCATAAACTAGGAGTGGGTCCCAAAACATCATTAGTTTTTAAGACTCCCTGGTCGGTTTTAATGTATAGCTAAGGGTGAGAGTCGTACCGCTGTGAGGGTCAATCTGGTCCATTTCAAGATTTTTCTGTTGGACTCTTGGAGATGTCTCGGTGGTGACATGCTTGATTATATTTATCTGAGTTGGATTCCTGGAGTTCATGCAATAGGGGAAAACTGAGCTCTGAAAACTGACCCCTGACCTCCACATATATACCACAGCACTCTCCCAATAAATAAATAAATACATGCATAAATAAATTCATAAATAAATACATAAATAATAGGTAGATAATTAAGTATTTAAATAAGTAAAAAACAGATAAAAATGAAAAATAAACCAAAATCGCAATTTTTCTTTTGCTGTAATTTTTTTTGAAAAAGGGTTTCCCTTCCTGTCTCTCTTACTTCTTTCTATACAGCCTGGATGTCTTTAAATTCTCAGTCACCCTCTTGCCTCAGTATCCCAAGTCCTGGGATTATATGTGTGAGACACCATACCTGCCTGGCTCCATTTCAAGATTTAAGAAACAAACCATAATTACGAATGTATTCTGTATTCTAAATAACTGTCTTTCTTTACCAAATAAAATTTAGCTTTCACCTGTTGTAAATAAGATAAACATTTTGACTGTGTTGACATTAATTGTTAAAGCTGTCACGGTGATGATCTGGCTTAAAATTCAGTTTTCAGATGATCAGGACAGATTCACTAGGGGTGGGAAGCTAGCTCAGGGGCATCTCGATGCTATCTTTTATCTTGAAGACACAAGTAATAACAGAGAGTAAAACATGAAAGCATATTTCTTCAATACGGTTTCATGTAGGAAACTCTCAATGCATGTCTGGATTTCCACTTAGTAATTCTGCTGCTAGACCATCTTATAGAGAAGACTGGAATGTTATCTATGTTTGGAGGCAGTATACTTCCAGTTAGCAAATCATCCATGAACAATGTTTCTCCTTATATAGCCACACTACTTTTTCTAAAAGTAAATAATAATGAAGTATTGTCTGATTGAATGTGCATCAAGCTGATTTCACTAAGAAGAATGGTATGTGTTAACCAGAGGACATGCAAACATAAATGTAATATCCACCAGAGTCATTGAGTTCTTCATTATTCCATCAAGTACATTTTTATGAATGGTCTACAATAGCCATTTACCTACTCTATCAGATTACTAGATGTCTAACCTCTTCCAATATGCATGAGAACTTCCCATGAAGTGACTTTTCAAGCTTGTGCACATGAATACTTTCTGTGCAATTTAGATTTAACATCTGATGAACATGGTGCTCTATGCACATTGATCCTATTATCATTCACACTGTCTTTAGTATGCATTTGAGATAGGTAAGGAAAATGTACATTAATATTCCGAAGGGAAGACAGTCTCCTTTAAGATTTTAAATAGTCATTAGCCATAGCTAATTTCAATCAAATACATTATACTTTAAACATCTTTTAATAGCTCTTGTTCCATTTCTCTTTAAGTGTTCTTGCCTTGTAAAAATGTGAGCCCCTTAATGCAGGATGAAGTCAGTTTGAAAATCCACATCTAAACCCATA
Organism: Typhlomys cinereus; assembly: GCA_023101885.1. Classification (NCBI taxonomy): domain Eukaryota; kingdom Metazoa; phylum Chordata; class Mammalia; order Rodentia; family Platacanthomyidae; genus Typhlomys; species Typhlomys cinereus. The sequence goes on along the minus strand of JALPQD010000183.1, from coordinate 252,648 downwards.
TTTTAAACCTTAAGACCCATGGCCACACATGATCTAAGATCCAAACAGGGGCCAGCTGTTCATGCTTCCTGAAGTGCTAACAATGCTCAACCCTGGAACACAGAACCCATGTGTACTTAACTACCCAGGAAGCCTGACTCCTGCTTGCTACTCACTGATACGGGATCTCCATGGAGAAGGGGTTCTCAATATTGTCAGAGAGACATTCTGCATTCGTGAAAACACAGGCACGAATCATCTTGCAGAACAAAAGTGTTTTCTGGCTCAGGAGTTCAGATTGTGAGCACTCCATGGGCCTGTGGCAAGGCAAGGAGTGCATCCTGGAATGAATATCATGGTTTGAATGTGAGCTGCTCTTCACAGGCTCACACTGTTTGCATTCTTAACTGTTGTTAATGTTTGGGAAGGTTGTGGCGCTTTTAGGCAGTACAGAAGGTGAGAAGGAGCAGCCAGGGGTCACCCTATCTCCTTCCCGGGGACATCTCCAGTGATCTACTTGTTGAAGGCTCCACAGTTTTCTAACAGTACCAAAGACCCTGACCAAACCTTCCACATATGGAGATTTGGGCAACTTTGAATGTCTGCTTTTCAGAGTCAGCACCTGTAACTCAGCAACTGTAGAACCTTGCATCCTGGATGGGCGGTCTACTCTTTCTTCAGAATCAGAAGATTCCGTGGGAACAGGGACAGCACACTAGGTTGTTGAAAGTCCTCTAGATGATTCTGAAGCCAGTGAAGGAAGATCTGTTTTCTGTCCCAATCCAAAAGACGTTCTCCCAAGAGGACCCACCTTTCTCAGACTGCGGAGCACCGCTGATTGCATCCACTTCAGCCGTACTCTAGAGATTACTTCTGATATAATTGCAAAATTGATTTTGCTTTTAGGTTGTTACCCTGTTTTCTGTCTCTTGCTTATCATTATTCACTGGAAGGTGCTCTTGAAGAAGCACTATGCTAAAGGAAGTGTAAAAGAAGATCTTCCACTTGAAGAAAGGTGGGTTGTTCACTCTCATCTCTTCTCTTTCCAATAAGCATGTGGAAAATTTTCCAAATCAAGGTTTCCTTCTTAGTGCTTTCTTTGCATTTATGTTGATATATTCAAATAGTAATTGTAGTATAAGACAAATCTTTCTAAATTATTTTGGCTAATAAACAAATAAAATGCTATGATTTTGTATAAAGTTTGATGTGCTGTTATTGTCAGTTTACAAATAACTGTTACTATTGTTATTACAATTGTTTTCTTTCATTAGATTTTTACTTAAGCATAATAACTTTTCATGGTTTCATTTTGATTTTGATTTTTTGTGTACATATGTATGGAATATGTGTGTGTGTGGAGGGGTGTTTGCATATAGAGATCATGGGTGGGTGTATATATAGCATTTGAGTGTATGTGACGGTGACAGCCCAAGGGTATCTTCTGAAATCTTCTTGATCATTCTTATACATTCTTGTGAGCCTGAGTCTCTTATTATAGCCACAGCATACTACTGGGGCTAGTCTAACTAGCTAGCTTGCTCTGGGATTCCTAGGCTCCACCTTTCAGAGCTAGAATTACAGGAAGTCTGCCATGTCCATCAAACATCTTTACACAGGATCTGGGAATCCAAACTCAGGTCTTTCAGCTTGCAAGCAAAAGCTTTAACCACCAAGTCACCTCCCCAGCCCTGATTTTCAATTTCTTGTTTCTTGAAACTGTGTTTATATACAGGGGATCTTACAGAATTTCTGACATGCTAAAATTTATTGAAGATCTTGTTGCATGGTAAAGCATCTATAATTAAGAACCATTACAATCATGTCACAACCAGCAAGTTACGTCTTCTTTGAAATATTAATCCTAAAATACAAGAACAAAAATGCCCTCTAACTAAATGTACACCTTGTAAAAAATCAAAGAAGATAATGAGTATGAGGGCTATAAACAAATTAGAAAATATGAGATGCATTTCCCATTATATGGGAGCTGCTATATTTAGAAATGCAGAAACATTGACCCTCCAGATCATATATTCCTAATTCATTTAACTGTTCAAGCTGAGTTCCATACCAGGTCATACATTAGGCATAATGATGGGAAGTACAAATGCAAAATCACTTCTGTTCCCAAAGGGACTCTTGTTTAATGGAGAACGGAATCACACAAAGGATATGATATAAGAGACATGTATAGTAATCTTAAGCACATCACTACATCTTCCTTTGCCTCAGTTTTTCATGAGGTCAGAAATTAATGAGATATTATAGGAAGGGTCCTTAGAATACTAACTATCTCATTCCACTTAAAAACTACAAAAATTACTGCAAGAACGTTCCCCTGGGTAGAAAGAATGGCCATTCCAGGCAATACGGTTGGGGTTTGCAGGTGGAGTCTATTCTACTACATTTCCTTTGGAAAGGCAGGCAGGAGATGCTGCATGTGATACAACTGCAGCAGAAATCCCTAACAGCTTCACAAAGTCTTAATGTGGTCATTTTATAAAACTGGAAAGCCCTCTTTCTTGTTATTAGCTATCTTTCTAAACAGAACACATGCATTGAAATAAGTGCATAAATAAGTGCACGTGTGTGGTGTGTATATTCACACTTATATACACATGTACACACGTGTTCACAGGCATGCACATATACACATTTATACACACTTGTATCCACACATATCCATTGCACATGATTTTAGCCTCCAGCCCACATTAATCATGCAACTCTTTATATAAAGACTACTTTTTCTTTATGGAAAGAACTCACCTGAACGTTATGGTGGAACATTTGAAATCCCAGGATAAATCCTACCATAATTCTCACACCTCAACACAGGGCTACTGCTATGCCCAGGCTGTGCTGAATGTTGCTTAATTATGTGTATGCCAGAGGGCAGGGGTGGAGGACAACTTTTGAGGACTTGTGGGAGGAACACAGTTAAGTCTTACTAGGTTTGGCATAAAGTTTAGGATTCATTGTCAAATTTTAGGGTCAGAACTCAAAAATCAGTTGTTAGTTTATGTACTTTCATTGTTGATTTGATTTGTTCTTTCCCAGATATATGCCTCCCAGATATATTCCTATAGAGTACACATGATTTTTCTTCTCCTGGATCTGTTTGGTATCATTTCCTCTTCACTTATTGGTACTAGCACAGAAGGCTATAGATCAAGGTATATGTATATTCCTCTGCTAGCAAAGGGGTTGATCAATGAACATTATTCAAATCAAGTCAGTCAGACATTGAGCTATTGTGAAAGAAATTGTGAAAAGCAACACGGAGACTGAAAAACAACAAAGATCGGAGTCCATTCTGTTCTATTGATCATGTCTTTTCTGATTTCTTTCACCAGTCGTCATTAATCTGAAATCTTCAAAGTTTCTGAGAGCAACTGCTAACTTTTCAATAAAATTTTTCTCTGTTTAAATTATCCAGAGTCAGCTGCTACTGCTCATATCTTAACTCTTAACTCTTGTAACTAACCAAGAAATTATGAAAGCAACCATGACAGAGGGATTTGACAGTCAAGGCTGAAATTCAGAGTGTTTGTGACTTTCCAAGTAACGTAATCACCCTAAGGATCCCAGTAATCTCATCTGTCAACCTGTAGGAGGGGGGATGGAACCACTCAGTCTTAATGCTATCCCACGTCTGTTGCAATCCCTCAGCTGCCCTTTCTCTGCCTCCAACACTGCTCTGGCACAAATCATTTACAAAAGCACTAGAAGAAAAGATGCACAATGGATCTCTAGAACATTCTGACCAGAAACTCATGGTACTCTTGGCTGAGACTGAAAGAAATCCTTGTCTCTTCATTAATGGCACTCAAGATTTCTAGCTGTGCTATCCTCAGTCTGCTTTTCCTCTCATTTTTGCCTTATCTCCTACAGCACACCGTAAGTTTCTAAAAGGAACCATCTATGTCTGATTTAACTCACAGAGCTAGCTACCAGACCACTGACAATAATCATTCTCTGCTCCATGCAAACCAGATGAATTTCTCAAGAGTGGGCTTTACCTAACCATATCCACTCATAAATGCTGAATGTATGGAGCTACTATAAAGGTCCCCCAAGTGAAGCCTAGGAAGAAGGTGTCATATACCTTCATAAGCAGTAGAGAATGAGTATCAAATATGACTCATTTCCTAGTAGTTCCATTTTATGACAGATAAAGACGATCACAGATAAAGATAACATAGCACACCATAAAGTTTCATTTAATGCAGTGACAAATCAGTAAGGGAAGCTTTTTCTCTATAAAATAATGAGAAGTGTAGGTATAGAAGAGGGGGACATTCCTTGCCTAGCATACAAGATCCAGGACCTAAAGAACAATGAAAAATGTAAGTAGAAATAAAAACAAAAATCAGAGCCCCTGTGTCTGTACACAATTCCATGTGACCCACATTCCAACTAGTTTGGACATGATGTACCAATGCTGGACCAACACACACACACACACACACACACACACACACACACACTCACACACACACACTCAAAAACCAAAACAACACATTCATTCAGGTCTGTAGGTAAGAATCATTCTTATTACACTGTATTATTAGATTCTGTGACAGAAATTGTTTGCTAAATGGAACTTCTTCCATTTCCATCGAAATTTATGGTCAATTTGAGGGAGGTTTAATTGAATAGCTTGCGCTGCAGGGAAAACTAATAACTAAACCAAAGCGAACTCCTGGAACTGATCCATATAGATGATAAAATCCTTTTTCTCTCCTTTTCTCCGAGTGAATTTGTTTTAACTATATCTCAGTGAATCAGATGACAAGCTAATTTCAAACCAACTTATAAATGAATATTCCTACAGGGGCAGAAATATATCAAAAGTAGTTTCTCCTCTCATTCCACGATTCTAAAAACGGAGACAAAATAAATACAGAAAAAAGTCAAAGAGCCTGTAAACTTGAACTATTTTTATTTTTGAGAAAGGGTCTCACTGCTTCCACTATCCAAGTGCTGGGATTATGGAGTAAACCTCGACAACCAGATTTAAAATTTTTCAGCGCATGATGAATGCTGCTGAATTTCCCATTTTCTTATACTTCATTACCTTATTAGTCACTGGTCACTAAAGGATACTATTCACACACACGAGAGAGCCTAGAATTCTTTCCACCTCTGCTAGTAATGATATATCAGAGTTCTAGAAGGGACTAGAATTAGAAGGATACTCTTAGGTCACTGTTTACTTTCTCTAGAATGAAGCGATGTCAATTCTATATTATTCCATTCCATTGTTTCAAAGTCAGTCTCCTTAGGGCTTTGTGGTTTTAAGGGCAACCCACATGTATGCCTTGTGGCTAATCACTTTCCGTGGTCAACACAGGGATTCTAACAGAACTCTGCTCAGAGCCGAGACCTAGACGGCATGTCATCTCATCTGGTGGCTGCAATGGCTTTATAGGAAGCATTGAATGCTGCACAGATTCACCCAATGGTGATGTTCTGAATCAGAGCCCGAATTTCAGCTACAGAACACCAGCCACATTTCACGTCACAATAACTGGCATATTACTATTGAAGAACTAGGCTCATGAAGCCAAGACCTGTCTCTATTCACATCGTCAGTCAACAAATGTGACTTAGTCCGAGCCCACCTCTTTTCAAGAGGCCATATTGCTCAGCTAACTCAAGTCACAGATTTCTCACTTCCATTTAAAAGCTGGCTGAAATCCAATAAGGGGGAGTGCCTGACACTCACCTGAAGCAGCCTGAACTAGGAACCAACCCCATCATCATGGGCGCGCACATACACTTTGGAGTGACCAGAGAAGGGATTCTAAGAACAACTGGGTTATTTTTTTCAAATGTCAGTTCCAAATAAATATCCCCCCAAAAAAATCAACCAAAAAGTCTTAGGTGCAAATCCATTCTCAGTTTATACCTGACTTTTATGAGTTCAAGTGAGCTGCACTTGAAAATGTCAGGCAGAATTCTTTTATGAAGTTGCACATGACTTTGGGGGCATGGATCTAGTCTGAAGTGGTATTTGACAATCTAGATACAACATTCAGAAAGGAGCTGAGCAGAGAACTGTCGAGTGCAAGGAAATAGGGTGCCAGGTGTGAAGCTATTGTTAAAAACCTGCCAGAAATGTCTCCCAGCAGATTAACAATGATGGACTTTTTTCCTGCTCCAAACCCCTCCCAACACATCTTCGCTCTGGGTAACCTGAAGTTCTAACCTAGAAGGTATGTTAGAGGCAGTAAGACTGAAAAAAAAATCACCATTGAATTCTCCCAAACCTCCCCCAACTGCAAAGTTAGATTCTTGATCCAGCTGTGCTAATGTGATTAGCCTGTGGTACCCAGGTGTTTGGTCAGATAGCCTAAGTAAATATTGCTATGAGACCCTTTTATGTGATTGTCATTTACATAAGAGAATAAGACAGGTTTGCTTTAACATACTGGGGAGAACATTCCAAATAGTCTTTGGATTCAAGACAGCTACCCCAGCTCTTCTCTGAGGCTCCATTCTGCCTGGTAGAATTCATGTTTGAAACACCCGATAAATCACATGAGAAAAGTCCTTTAATATTGCTTCCCATTCTTTTTTCTATTAATACTTCCAACTGGCTCAGTGGCTCTGGAATGCCATGACTCATATAATGAGCAACAGAAAACTCAACGTAAAAAGTTTTGAAGAAGAAAAGCAACAACTGTCCGACATTCACTGCAAAGCCCAAGAATCATTGTTACTTGTTGCTTATATTATCAAAGAGGCTCCCCATTTTGGTCACCATTATATTTACTGGCAATTTGGGATTATATATTGTCATGTCTACTACTGCAACAAGTAACCACTTCCTTTTATGTAGATTCAGTAACAGTAGAGATATGGCTGAGGGCTATGAAGCTGGAATGCTGTATGTAATTGTAACATAGAACAAAGCTGTTACAGTTCACCTGCATGGTTGCTGATAAAATCACCATCAAATGGCTTAAGGAAACAGAGAGCATGCACCACCACCAGTTCCCTCGGAACTGGTCACACTATATTCATGTAATGACTGAGAGAGGGACGATTCTTACTTGCCAGACCAGAAGATTGGCCAAGTACACAGAAGGATGCCAACTTTCTCAAACAGTTCTTTCCATTTTATTCACCTGCCAAGGATTAGTCCCACCCACTATGGGCTGGACCTTTCCCATCAACTAGAGTCTCTTGCAGGTTCACTCTGTGCTTACCTTAATTACTAATTTTCCACAAATATGTCGAGAGCTCAAACCCTAAACCATCAAGCTGACAATTGCATCTAAATATGACAAATACTTTAAGGGATCCCTCTCTTCATTTAAGGGAAAGAGAACAGGAGAGGGTCAGCTCTCCAGAGGAAATTAAAATGTTATTGCGCAAGCAGAAAAATGGCCATTGCAAAGATAGAGAAGATAGATAATCTCTCACAGTCCCGACAAGTAGCTCGTACTCAACAGGCTATGCTTCTATGAATGTACATATTCATCTTCTTAATTGTACTATAAAAATCTTGAAAAGACAATATCTTAATCTATATATATTCCCTGTAATAACTAGTACTATAAGTTTTAAATTTTTCATGCTCCTTAACACAAATGTAGGTGCAAAAGTTCAAGTGCTCCTCACAGATCATGCAGAATGAAATTTACAAGTGCCTTATAAAGCTCAGTGAATAAGAGACTTTTTTGAATAAGCAATGCTATCTGCTTATTCACAAATATTTGAAGATTTCTGGAAATAGCAAGCAGAATGTTTGGGAAAGTAATGGTGTCTTTAAGAAGCAGAGTGTTGCTGGAGGAAGCACGGCCCTAGAGCAGGCTCCACATCCTCTCCTTGCTCTCTCTGCCTCCTGAAAACTGCTGTGATCTGCCTTCCTCTTGCTCCAGCTGCCAAGCCTTCCACTGTGCGTTCTCCTTCGTAATACATGTTGCCTACTCTAGAATCCTAAGCCTAAATGATAAACTTTTTTTTTTTTTTTAAGTTGCCTGTGTTGGAGTATTTTCTCACAACAACAGAAGAATCACTGCAACTGTTTCCAAAAAGACAAATGATTCACAACACACAACTGTTCTATAAAGGACACAAACCTTTGCCTTTAATGACAACAACATCAAAAGAATCAAACAGGCATGAAGGTATGGAAAGCAACGGAACAACTTCAGATAATTGAAACAACTTAATATAGATCTAAAAGTACGGTGCTCTAGCACATTGTGCTGCTATGACAGAATTCATGGGATGGAATAATGTGCAGTTTAAAAAATAGAATTTTCTCTCAGTTCTGGAGGCTGAAAAGCCTGAAGTCCAGTCATTGGCATGGTCAGTGGATGACCCTTGAAGGCCTTATTTTCTTTGCTTCTAAGATGGCACTTTGCTTTGCAGCATTGAGAAAGGAGGAGCGCTGTGTTCTCACAGACTGGACAACACAGATAACAAATGTTCTCTGAAGTATTCATACCATAGCAATGCCCTTTATGACATATGAAACATTCTTGTAGAAATTATTTATTTTAATACTCTAGGTCATTACCACTATGAATTCTGGTTCGTTAAGGATATCTTTTTAAAAATCTCTCATGAAGTAGAAATGATGGTTAAAAGTTTTGAAGCTAGGATAGCATCCCAGCTTCCAAGAGAATAATTGTGACAAAAGTGTTAGAATAAATTCACATTTTCAAGTGCATATATCCACAAACACAAACACTCAGATAGACCTCCCCATTGCAGTCTTCTGAAATTCTCTAGGTAACTTTCATTCTTCAAAGACAACTATAGAGTCTATACCTGCTGATGCTACACAGATTTCTTACCTCCGTACCTTAATTTCCAGTTATCTTTCCTCTTCCGGCCAATATATGACTATCATTTCAAACTCGATTCTGGTAACATTTCATCTATTACAAGATTTTCTAAAATGCAGGCTGGATTAAGTGATCTTTCTGGGAGCTCTTACAATACCTGATGCTTATCTCTGACATAATCTACATTATTATATTTAAATAAATCCAACCAAATAAATAAATCCTTCCCCGCTATTCATATGCATTGGGAAATTTACTGTTTCTTTTATAGTCCTACCTTGGACCTCTTCATCTCCTACCCATCAGTATCTACACGGGCCCTTCTTATAGACTGAGGACGGTATCAAAGTGACATAAAATATTCAAGAAAGCAGAAGTAGTACGAGGAGACCATTGCCTTTGGAAGCATCACTTTTAGTTTTACATACTTGATCTGAGGAAGATCACGTTTCATCGGTTGGGCACCTGATGTGAATCTTCAGCACTGAGAAGCCGTCTGCATAACAGCAGCTGACTTATTACTACATAGACTTAACAAAAGTTCAGGAATTAGACTGTGACCGAGGTGTCCAAAGGCAGAACCAGAGATAGCTGTAAAACCCATGAGGCAGCGCAAAACTCAGAGGACAGCAGAATTTCTCCATAATTGGTGCTCTCTGCAGGAAGGGGGATTATATTCTTTAACTAACAAGTCCTCATATATGATTTAAAAGTTCAAACACACAATGGTAGCACTTTGAGACTGTTGTAAGATTTTACTGCCCTGGCAGTAGCCACATTAGAAAAGCGATGAATCTTGCCAGCGGCTGGAACAGAGAGGTGTCGCACGCATCAGTTACATCAGTGTTCTCTCTCTGGAACTAACCATTTATCTCATAGGAAGGCGTTCCCTTACAATCTTTTTAATTTAAAAACAAACTGTGGTTTAAATGAAAAATGCCTGCGGGGCCCATCGGCTCATGTTTGGACATTTCTATCCCAGCAGGTGGTGCTGTGTGGGAGGGTGCAGAATCTTTAGGAAATAGGTCTAGGCAAGGCAGCCTGGCCTAATTCCTGTCTCTTTTTCTCTATCTCATGCCTGCCAATTCACTGTGAGCTGGCCTCCTAAGTCTGTTGTCATGCATTCTCATCATGGTGGACTCTATCCCCCTCATTAACAATTCTATTTATTAATAATTATAATTAATTAATATTAATAATTAACATCGGTAAGTCTAATTAATAAATTCCTAAATTGCTTTGGTTAGAGTATTTTGGAGCAGAGACTGAAGAGGAACCAATACACAAATTTTCTACCTATAAGACACTGTATATTGTATGAGGGAAATGTTAAATAAAGTAACAGTTGCTGAAAGATTCACTTTTGAAACAAAACATGACCTGGATTTATATTAAATATAACTAGTGTAGTACAGTGCAGACATCACACTAGCATTATTGTGCTAATAGGTACGTTCGATATTTGTTCAATTTCTGACTTCTAAGAGCACAAAGATACACAGAACACAGTACCTTGGGGGAAATCTCCAAGTGAGCTCCTCACTTCGTGCTAATCATAGTGTCACATTGTTAGTCACAATACAGCAGAGAGGGCATATTTAATTTTATGTCAGGGAAATGGTAGCAGGGGGTTTGGGGAGTGTCTGACAGGACAGCCTTTGATGGAGAAGGGGAAGAGATGACAGATGGGATTTTGAAAGGTCGCTTAAGAAGTCAGAGTTGTAAGGAGGATGGGAACTGTCAGGAGAGCACAGTATAAGAAAAATGAGACAAATGGAGCTACAGGGTGGGGACAATCTTCCCAGAAGATGTAAGTAAGGGGTGGAGTAGTAGGAAGTCAAAGGAGGACTGCTTGACCTCAGAGGTCACAGGAAACACGGGGAGCTTGGAGAATTTCCTTGCGTTAAGTTGGACTCTGGCAAGTAATGTGAAGAGAGAGGATTGGAAACACCCTGGTGGTACTCAGAGACCTCGAGCTTTGCAGTGAACGCTGTGACCTGATTCCCACTTTGCTTGAGAACTGAGGCCATGCTCCTTAGGGTCCTCCAGTTTACAGAGTCTCAGGGACAGAACGGGATGTATTCTCAAAATACATTCCATTCCTTGGAGCAGCTTTTCTTATTGTTGTTTTCTCCTGATTAGCTATCTAGACTTAGGCTGAATTCTCCTCTAAAACCATTTGGAAGGGACCAGATGGATCAACAGACACTCCTAGGCGCCTCTGTAGCTCCACCATCTGCATTACTAAAAACACATCAAGAAACCATCGGCTCTTGTGCCCGTGTGATTGTAGAAGACAGGGATTGTGTCTACTCAGGTTTTGTTGCGGTGGCATCTAGCTTGGGTCTGGCATTGTTTTTTTTCCATAGGAAACTTTATTTATAAAAAGAAGCAGACCAATATCTTATCTTCTAGGTTTAACCAAGTTCTCGCTGAAGATTTGCCAGCTGTCTCAGCTATGGCGTGCTGCTTCATACAGCCCCGCAGGACACTGATCTACAGAGAGACACCCTTCTGCCAGGCATGGACTATAGCCCCAAGTATCTAGCAAGAACAAGAGGTGGAAACATGCTTGAATGCAATATAATGGGGACATATTCAGCTCATAGACATGAAAAGACCATTGTCATTCTCATTAAGATAGAGAAAATCATTCCTGCCACAGGTGAGCAGGCACTGTAGTGTCGCTAAGATATTCAAAAGAAAACCAAGACAAAATCATTCATAAACTCATGCTAAGGCAAGTCTTCCTAGGATTAATCCATGAATTCAACTGATATTTTCTCCTGGCTTTAGGGGCTCCAAGGAATCCCTTATGCAATTAATCTGTCTTGATATTTGTTTTCAAACCACTCAAACTGGGAGGGTCAGAAAGAACCATTCTCAGATAGCTTCCTGGAGCTTAATACATCTTAGAGTTTTGTTTACATAGTGATGTGTACTTCTCAAATATCAATAAAGGGATGGGGGACTTATGAGCTTCTCTTCTTCTTGCCCCAGGAGAAGTGGGAATACAATGCACAATATGGCATGTGAGTTTGCAGGGGCTCTGGGGATTAGAACTCAGATCCTCACGTTTGTACAACAAGCATGTACAAGGGATGTGCCCACTGAGCCACCTTCCCAGTCTGTGTTCTTAATAATGGCTTTTGAAAATAGCAACTTAGGGTTAGTTTTGCACAAGAGTACTTTCCTTCCTTGGCAGAGTTCCCATAAGATTAAAAAAAAAAAAAGGAATGGTGTTTGCATGTGTCAGTGTGTGTGCGACCAAAGAATATTTACAGAGAAAGTTTCTCATGCTAGATTGTCACAGGATATTTTAGGCAGAGAGATAAACAGCAACAGACCACAGAGAGATAAATTTAATCCCAAATTTCCTGTCATAATAGAAAGAGAAGAAAAGGGGGAAACCAGAAGAGATACAAGTATTCCAAAACAAGTAATAAAACCAGCTTCACTCTCTCCAGCTCTGATCCTTCAGGCCTAAAATATACACTGAACTTCATCAGTGAGCAAGAAAGGAGACTGTCAGGAAAGGCAAATTACCAGCATGTCCTCAGGGAGTAAGTGGGTGGTCATGGGAAAGTATTAGGTACTGTTGATTTTGCTGGATTTCCCAGGAGGAGAACATCAAACTCTCTTAGATGCAAAAGCTACTTCTTGCCAACTTTTCCTCTTGCTATTTGCAGAAATACTTAGCCAAGGGATCACATCTTCAAATATTTGTGAATAAGCAGATAGCATTGCTAGTTGCCTGTGAGAAGCATAATTCTTCTCTTGGGTCTCAGTGTGCCACTTAGCTTTAATTTAAGAATCTGAGCTTAAATTTGTGCAATGTGTAATCACCTGGGTTGCATACTGCTGCCGAACAATAACTCTGGTACAGGGTGTGAACACACCTCCTACCTGCACAGCCCGCACATAAGCAAAAACAAACATCCCTCATCTCTAGCAGGTAGGTATCCACTTGTCTAAGATGCTGACGCATACCAGCGTGCTAATCCACAAAGGTCAAAAATACCTTTCAACTGGAAGCAGCACATGTTCAATTAGAAACAAGTAGGGGAGGAAAGCTCTAATAAACTGTTTATTTTAACTTGCATATTTTCACAGCACCAGGAAAGTGCATCTCACCCTCTGTTGTTTGTGAGGCAATTTGTTATTTAAGAATGCATATGCTTTAACTCATGCATAGGTGCTACTGTTGCTGGTAGCTATGTTAATTCATGCCTTTCTCCTGGGGCTATGGATTCAGGTAAATAGCATGATGTAAGATCACAATGAGATCCTAGGAACTATGGCTTCTTTTATGTTTTATGTTCTTCAGTTCCTCCCTTTGTGGGTACCATATTGGGGAAAAAATGCCATTTTGGTTTCTTCCACCCTAGAAATTAGAACATGTCATCTTCAGATTGGGGACTCATGGACTACCAATACAAAATGCCCACAGGCACAACTGAAATTTCCTCTCCTCTTTCTACTTTTTTCCTATCATCCTTCAGTTTTCTCTCTCTCCCACTTCTGCTCCATCTCTCCTTCAGCATCATTATCTTAACTTTACCTTCTGCAAATGGCAGAAGTCGCATGGAGAATTATGCCTCTTGATGCCTCAGTTTCTGTTCAGTTTTGCCCATGAATTCATGACCAAACAACTCCAGGGGAAAAGGGGTTTTATTCTTGCTAAAGGTTCTGGTTACAGCTCATAGTCCAAGTTGGCAGGAGAGGTCTTACCAACACCAAGAACTCAGGGAACTGGCCCGGCCCTTTCCACAGAATTGTTTAGTGTCAAACGTCCTCTCTTGCTTCCCATAGTATGTCAACTTACTGAACCAGCTGCCCAGGGGATGGTCCCACCTACTATGGGCTGAGTCTTTTTCTTTTTCCTAGTTTTACAAGCATATTGTGAAACTCTCCTTATCCCTGCTTCTCTCCTTCCACCTTCCCTCCATCTTCCTCCCATCTATCTCCTCCCCTTCATTAATCCATCCCAATCCATCCCACTCCCTTCCTCTCTTCTGCCTGTCTCCTTCTATGGACCCCAGGATTCCTTCTGGCTTGTCTACTTTTACGGGGGTTCAGGCCTCTGTGGCATACTAAAGTTGCCTCTCTTCAGGATACCCCACTGATAGGGGCATTTCCCTTCACTCATCCAGGTCTAGTCCCCAGGGTTTCCACTGTATATTCTTAGCTCTCTTGAGTACCTCCATAGTCTATGGGGGCATGTTGGTATGTCAGACATTCTGCAGGTCTGGTAAGGACAAGTCTCACTGCAGTGGGTTCCTGGATGCAGCAACCCTGCCTAGAATAGAGTGTCTTGTCCAGACCTTCCCATCTTTAGTTTATTACAATCTTACCACACCCTCTTCCATGAGGTTCCTTAAGTCTTAGGATGTGAGTGAGTAGGTTGGCCTGATTCTGAGTGAGCATTGCCAGGCACCAGTGCTTTGCATTATGGCTGGTTGTTTGGCCTGGTTCTTTCTATACTCGTTAAATGGTGTCCTGCAGGACTGCTCAGGGCTTGCCTTAACTATCAATTCTTCACAAAAATGCTCAAAGGCTCATTGGTCTGTGTTCAAGTTGACACCTTTGTCTAACTGGCACTGGGTTATTACACCATTGAGGAAAGTATGGGAGATCTTCCAAGCTTTGTAAGGAATATTATGGGTATTGGTGTGGCAGGAGAATAAGACTGGAGGAGAGAGAGCAGAGACCTCCAGATTCACATGTGAAAGATGCCAGTTGGCAGAAAGACTGGTAACTTTGCTGAACAGCCAGGGCCAAGTGCAACGCCAGCATGCCGTCCTCACCTATCCTGTGATCTCCAGAACTTTCCTGACCCACAGCTTTTGAGGCCCTGGGGCCAAGTTCCATTCTTGGGAGTGCCCTTGTCTTTGTTACTAAACTGTATTTATGTCCACTGCTATCCGTGTGTCTCTGTTCCCATTCCTTGTTCCCCAATACATGAACCGAGAACCTCAGCAAGTGCATGCTGGACTCAAGTCCCTGCTGACAACTATGGAGTAGTTGAAACATCTTGAAATACCATTGCCGAGGCATTTAAGGAGTAGATCTGTGGAAGTTCTTGGGGGAACACCTCAAAGACATGACATCCCATTCTCAAAGAGTTCAAACCAAGCCATTACATATTAACATGCACGCTAATGGACAGCATAAAGATCAAACCAACTATGGTTTCAAAATAGGGGCCCACAGTGCAGGCCCTGGAGGTGAAAGTGATGATTTGTAGTGGAGCTGCTGGTCACCTGTTCTCCAGGGTGGGGCTGAGCCAGACAGGGCTGGGTTGGAAAGGCTGAAAAAGGTGAATAAAAATTGAAGGTCATGCTGGTCACCAGGTGAACAAGCATGAAGCACTTCCAGAGACTCTGTCTATTGCAGTTCCTCTGAATGCTACTGATAAAGGTGCAGCCCGACAACTTAAGGGAGCAAAAGGTTTGATTTTGCCCTTGGACTCTGGCTAAAGTTCACAGTCCAGCTTGTCAGAAAGAGTTCATACCAACATTAGGAGCAGAGGGAACTGGTCTTCCATAGCCACAGGAATCACTGAGACAGGGGCGGACCGCCTCACTTGCCAGACTTTGAGTCTGTCAAAGTATCCCCTTACTGATGCAGTTCTCTCTAATTTATCTACCCTCTCAGGGAATGGTCCCACTGGGGACTGAGTCTTCCTATGTCAATTAGTCAATTAGAAAATCTTGTGCAAGCTTGCTCAGGGCCTTCCGTAACTACCAATTCCTCACACATGTACCTGGGGCTCAGCCAGCCCTCGCCTGTCAAACTGATACCCATGTGTCACTGGCACACTGTAACAAAATGAACAGAATAAAAATGAGAGCTAGAGATATCACTCAGCATTCTGCCTGCCTGGCATGCATGAGGCCCTAGGTTCAGTGGCTAACAGTGTTAAAAAAATCATCAAAAAAGAAAGACTGGACAGTAAGCATTTAAAGTTCACATGACAGGGTCTTGCTTCAGCTAGTCAACCATGCAACTCATGAATTAAAATGATCATAAGCAACATGAAAAGGAATACAGGGCCTCACTTCCAATAGAACTTTATCAATAAATACTGAAATTTAAATTTCATAATTTCAGAGTATTATGAAATATTAATACTTTATCTTTTGGATTTTTTTTAACTAAAATCATTCTTAGCCCATGGTTTACAAAAATAAGTAACTGTCAAGATTTGTCCCTCAAGTTCTGGTCTTCTGGTCCTTGTTTTAGAATGACTCACAGCTAAGATTTGCTACTGAATGCTAGATACCAAGTTTTCCCTGCCAACGTAGAGGATCCTATGTTACCAGTAGCCGTGATCTTGCTCCTGGACTGAATATCCACGATCTTCCTAAATTTTGCTGCTAGTACCTTTATTCTACTTATGGTTGGAGAGTCAAATAGCTCACCCCAGGTTACAGGGTTAGTTTGGGGATGTTTGTCTGCATTCTTTCAAAGATCAAACCTTGGGTCTTCCCTCCCCAAGTGGAGCTGTGCATTGAAGAAAGATGATGCCAAAAGTAGATTGAAGCTTTTCTTACGACCTGTCCTAGGGAATGCACTTTAGCTGAAAAGGCAGCTGTAGACAATATGCAGAAGCTGTCAGGCACACACACTGCTTGTGCAGTCTGGGGAAATCTTTCACCCCCAATAGCTCATCTAAGAAATTGGAGATCGTAAAGGAGAGGGGTGAATCTACTCATGTGTGTGAATCTTATAGGCTGGTATGACTCTTCAAGATTAACATTTATGTTTCCTCCTGAGTAACAAAATAGCAAATACTGAGAGGACTTGACTTTACTTCTTAAGTATAATGGTATGAGCAAGCACACCACACACACATGCACACACACACACATGCACACGCACATGCACACACACACACTTTTATTTTTATAGGCTATGGCTGACTTTTCATTAAGAGGACTAAAATGATCGGTAAAAATACTTATATGCATGCTGGAGGTTTGAAAAGAGACATGATCACCCTCTGTCCCTATGGATCCCTGAATAGGAGAGTGGAGGCAGTGTGAACAGGGTCCAGGGCAGTGCATTAGCAAAGCGGGCTTCCTACATTCTCTCTTCAGCCCATCCCAGAGTGGTTCGGAGAGTTCACTCTAATCTGACCATCTGAGCCTTTGCTCTGGTCCACATTTATGCCTCTCTCCTACCCTCTCTCCTCTCCAGAGCTGGAAATGTCTGTACAAAGAGAATAGTTTCTAGCAAAATGAGGCAAAAGGGTCCCAGAGAAAAGAATAACAAAGAACAGCAAGATTTCTCCAGATGGGGAGGGAGAACATCTAGCATCATCGCATCACTGGCCACTGTAGCCTGTCTGGGGAGGAGCTGTCTGAGATCCTGGTGCTGATCAGCAATGATTCTTTTTACTAGCAGCCAGTGAGCTGCCATAATCCAAGGAGCGGGACATGTGAATGGCAAATCCCATAGAAAATCAGGGGCAACTTTAATCAGAATTTAGATATCCTTCCTGATTTCCTGCTGGGTGGGTCCTAATAAATAGATACGCAACTTGCTCTTTTAAACTTGTGGACAAATGAACAGAATATGGGACTCGGAACTATGTTGCATCAAAGGAAATAAACAAAGCTTCCCCAAGCTGTTCTTCCTGCTACTGTCTGTACGGTTCAGCACTCCCCAGAGGGTTGAATTTCCAGTCTTAATTCTGCATGATTTTCTGTGCAGCTCTCAGGAGCACTGGACCTTGTCTTGGCCTGCTCTTAGATCATGACCCCCTGATTGCCAGCTATTATGATACTCTTGGTGCTTCTTTCTCACTAGTTCGTAGGCCTTAGAAATGGTTACTTCATTTGGCCTGGGCTTAGAGAACAGCCCTATACGTTTCTATACAGACCTGCAGAGGAAGCAAAGACTTAGTTATAATTGACACTTGCTAGGGCCGTGTATGCTTTCTGTTAAGATTTCAGCTACTTACTATTAATGTGTGGAACTATACATATTATCACTGATATAACTAAGGGTTAATTCCGCTGAATGGTTCCTAGATACAAAGCTCCTTTCACTCATCAGCTGTTTTAATAAATATGGGCTTGAGTTAAGGGCCTTGTTTAAAACAAGAATTGCACATTGCTTCAGGGTAAATATCCCTGTACTTCCACCAATAATAGGGAACTGTGTGCATATGATATATTTCTCTTTGTATGCATACACACATTCACAATTATTTTAATTCCATGTATTTGGGGTGATAAAATACAGCTTGGGTAATCAGTAATTGGCTGGTGCACAGCCTGGCACCTCTCATACCCTTTGCACCAAATAATCCCTTTGATTCTGGGGTGGAGGGTGGCACCTGTGGACCCTTCAATTTGGTTGGATGGCATACTGTGCTGGGGAAAAAATAAGCAATGTGACCCAAAGGAAAAAATACTGAAGAAAGAGCTATTTCTCTCAATAGGTAGAAATAAGCAGATTATTTTTAAAAAGGCATTATTCAAATCACAACCCGCCATGCCTTCCAGATGTCCATATGCTGTGCTTTCTTATTTTAATGAAGTATGGAAATAGCTACAAGGTTATTTTGTTTCTGCTTAGTACTGACCCTGGTTCAGATAGAAACACAAGACATTCCTGTTTAGGTGGACTTGCACATGTTTCAGAATGATTCACAACAGCTAAAGATTTCAAAGTGCAGGAACGGCCATGTGACCTGACTGTCACCCAGGGCCAGAACACTGGCTTATCACCAACTCTAAGTCAGCAGGTCTACCTCTTGGCACCTCTTCATGTCTGGATTAAATGGTTCATGAAGAAAGCAAAAACAAGGTGTCTTCTTCCAGCAACATTTGATAGTTTACATGTCTCCAGCACACCGATCAAAAGGTCTATAGAGAAACTCTACTCTTTTGGAGCCAGGCTGTGATGATATGTGCCTGTAATGCCAGTATTTGGGAGGTAGAAGCAATGGGATTGTGAATTTGAGGTCAATCTAACTTACAGAGTGAAATACTGTCAGAAAGAAAGAGGGTGACAGGGAGGCTGGAGGGTGGGGGGGACTCCCCTACAACACTTTAAATCATCATCCGATTGTGAAATATTGCCTGTCCCACACAGAAAGAAATGAAATCAAAGAAAGAGATAATAAATAAATAAATCACTATTAGTCATCAGTTATTAATTTTTTAGAAGATAGCCTTGCATGCAAATAGGTAAAGTACACTAGAACCAAGTGTCAGTCTCTAGAGAAGCAAAGAGCGTGCACTCTGTCTACTGAAGGAACAATCTCTCTGATTGAAGTCTTTGCTATAGGAATATAAATTTACTCTTTGCATAGCATTTAGAGTAGACAGGACTCCAGACCTTTTAAATCTTTATTAATTGCAATGAAAACTTTAAAATAGGAGTAAACTTAATATTGTATAATATTGTATAGGAAACAAGATTCCCAAACCATAAACAGAAATAGATCACAGTGCATTCCACAACACATAAAGACAGAAATCCAAAGGGATCCTACTCTATCCAAAAACCCAACCAAATCCACAGTTCCCAACTGTGAGGATCACGCCCCCACACAAACCTTCTAACACAGTAGACAGAATTCATCACCCAACTATGCACAATATCACCTTTGGCATTTAGACTTTCTTTTTTGTCAGATCTGACATTTAAATTACTGAACTCTGTATAAGCATATTGCCAAGTTAAAAAAAAAGTCATGATTACCAGATTAAGGCCATGCCTTACCTGAACTTCATCAATACATTTAGTCTAAGGACTCCTATATCTAAATCTAGCTTGGCTTTCACGCCTAAACCTCAGGTCGCAATTTTCCCAGCTTTCTGGGCATCTCTACTTGTGCACTATAAAGTTTAAGTGGCACCAATTTCAGCAATCTTGGTATTTTCCCATAGCTTGCAGAAATTCAACTGTGGGTAAGATGAAACTGTGCAGACACTGGTGTAACCCAAAGTGCTTGCCAGGGAAGTCCATGAAATGAGACCATACTGCAGAGGACGCCCCAGAATTTTCATGCAGTTATAGAACAGATTCCATAGAGCTGCAGGATCAGGTTTAGGTAAAACAGCAGGAGGAAGAGAAGGCATGTGCGTGGGAAGTGAAAGGAAAACCATCAAAGGATGCAGAACTTGTAGGAGGTGGTGGGAGGAGTGGGTAACATGATCGTGATAGGTGTCTTCAATATCTGTTCTGTGTCCTGTTCTCTCCTAAGCACTGGACTGAACATCCAGTTCCTCCCAGGGACCATAACAAAGACTGGATAGACCAAAGACAGTAATTTGTGACAGATCTAAGGCATTCCTTATTATCAGGCTGCATGCATCCTTCATACTGTGAGCTCACCTATTTAGGTAATAAATGTACTTTCAAGTTAAGAGGCCCCCCTTTTTTTCAGTAATAGGAATCGCACACTGCTCCAAAGGGAAAAGGAACTGATTTTTATGCTTCTATGCAGCATGTAGCTCTCTGAACAGATATTTGAATGTGTTGTTACTTTAATTCCATACATTTGAGGCTTTAAATACAGCTTTGCTAACTAGTAATTAGGTGGTCCCATTTCTTCAAACAAACAAACAAATCAGGTGAATTTTTTTATTCAAATTTTTCTCCTGCCTGAAACCACAGTATCACATTGCTAACAGAGGCTATGCATGGGAACAGCAGAACACAATTGTGAACAGCCCAGTGTGCTCACACAAACTGCCATCCCCTGACTCAAGTTTCTTTAACTCCATTGTGATAGGATTTCAATGACAAAGGGATCAAACAGATGGAAAACAAGGTTTGAATATAGCAAGACAGAAGAACCACTCCATGCTGCAGCCAAAGAAAAATTAAGAAAATATCAATAACGACAACAATAAAAATCAGAACCAAAAGGCAGTCAAGTTCTTTAAAATATAAATCAATATTTGCATAATTGTGAAAATTGTCAGACTTCTTTTGGAAGTATCCTTCGATTTTTTTTGTTAAGTCTTCTGTCAGTATTAGACTCAAATAAAGCTGCACTTCATGACACAGTACAGCCTCTTATATAACAGAATTTTTTTTAAGTAAGGACATTAGGGAAGAAGTTGACAGATTTCAATGGTTTCACAGGGCATTAGACATATTGTTGCATTTTAAAGTGCTTTGGAGTTTTTTTTTTTTTTCAGATAGGAACTCAGCATGCACTTTCAGGGTGGGGGAAGGTCTTAATTCACAATCCTTTGGTTCAGCCTCTTTCCTGGGTGCTGAGATTAAGAATAGGAATCTCGGGGCTGGAGAGGTGGCTCAGGGGTTAAGCCTCTGCCTTGCAAGCGGAAGGTCCTGAGTTCGATCCTAAATCCCATGTATAGACGCTGGGCAGAAGCAGGGGTGGCCTGCATTTCTGGTCCTGGTAGGGCGGAGCCTGTGAATCCCAGGGTAGAGTAAACAAGGAGGAGGTGGAGGCGTCCATGGTGGTTCCCGAATTTGTCCGTGGTGCTACACATGCACAATTGAATAAATAATAATAAAAAATTTAAAAAAGTGGTCTTTCCTTATAAAAAAAAGAATAGGAATCTCTGTGCCAGATTTCTTCAACATCAATGGTCTTTTGCATGTCATTGCAAATTGAGGGGAAGAAAAAGCAGATTAGGATACTTCAAGTATTCCCTTCTTCCACTTTTCTAGATTTTAAGGATGAAGGAACTTCTTTTCCATTCTTCGGTTCTACAATAAAAGCTGGCATGAGTTTTTTTTTTTCTAAATAAGTGGATACCCACCAGTGAACCATTTGCTCCCTGGCATGTGCCCATGCACTACGTAAAGAAGACATCCTAGCCACACTGGATCACACTGCTAAGGAAACAAGGGTGACAGAAGTGTTGGGATTTTTTTTTTCTTCCCTATGAACAGAACCTAATAAAGACGTTTCATAGTAAGGTCATTTTCAGGGAAAAGACTAGATAGTAGATAATGTAATTAAAACAGATTAACCTCACTGGTATGCGCTTATCAATGACCAGTGCTAATGCCAAGTGAAGAAAGAGCTGATCACTGAATGAATTTTATTTTTACTTCACAAGAATGTATGGTTAATCGTTCTGTGCCACAAGTTCAGACAAGTGTAAGTTATTATTCTAATCCCAGAACGAGGCACCTGCCTGACTAATCAGACTCTGAAATATATTCTTTTCTCTGTCCTTCCTGACTAATCTTGTGGGAATATCCCTTGTCTTTCCCACAACATTTTAACCTTCACTGTGACATGTTCATACAGATAAAAATCTCAACTGAATAATGGATTTCTTGAAAAAATATTTTATTGATGATTAAAGAAGGAAAAGACTGAAAAATACATTAAGAAATTAAAAGTATTTGAGGATAAATATTCACAAAAACCCAAAAAATAGAAAAAAGTACATTAGTATTATTAGCTGCAATTTTGCTCCAAATTATGTTTATGCTTTATTTTAAAATTTCCACAGAGATGTTTATAGAACTTCAGTGGACCTTTTTGTTGATTGTTTTGTTCTTGTTTGCTTTACCTTGCAAATATTGCAAATTTAAAACAAAAAGTACTGCAAATATTCATTTGAAGGACATCAAGATATTTCCTTTCAGAATATACGTGTTTTTTAGTGTTTATTTTTGCTTTTGAAATTATTGTATGTACTCATTTAATCAACAATTTTTTACATAGTCAGATATAGATTAGTGTTTTAAATGCCAAGGAGAAATAGGTGAATGTATGTCATGATTTGAAATGTGTCCTCCCACAGTCTCATGTGTTTGGGAAGTTCATGGCACCTTTGAGAGGTGGAGTCTTGCTGGAGGAAGGCCATCACAGGGAGTGGGTCTTGAGGTGGATTAGTTCTACCCTATTTCTGGAGAGGTCTGCTTTGCAGCAAGGAACCTTACTGCTCTTAGCTTTGCGGATGGATGTGGTTTAGCTTGTTTCCAGCTTCTGGCAACAAGCCATGCCATATTTGCCATGAAAAACTGTGTCTCCCTTTTGGAACCGTAAGATGAATAAATCTCCCTTTCTCCCTTAAATTGCATCCAATAGACATATGTTCCAGTGGGTTCGAACCCTATTCCTGGTACCAATTTCTCTCAACTTCAAAACATTTCATGTTGCTCTTAATCTCAAGGTGCTCTTAATCTCACAGCAATACCTCACTGCTGGTATCAATTTCTGTATTAGTTACTCTTGTATTGCTGTGAGACAACACCCAAAGTTTTTTTTTATTTATTAATATATTTTTATTATTATTTCAGCTCATACAAACTTAATAGGTACACCAGTTCCCTCCCTCCCTCCTCCTCCCCCTGTACCCTCTGCTCCTCCTCCCCACCCCCCTCCCTTCCCATCCCCCAGTGCCTCCCGCCCCAATTCCCAGAGAGTCCTTTCTTGTGCATGCCTGATTTTCCTCTGGGCCCTCCTCTCTGATGACATACAAGGACCCAGTGGCCTTTCCCTGAACCCTTTCCCGTGTTCCCCTTAGGTATAGGAACACTGCTGTGGCTGCCAATCCCTTGCCTCCAAAGATCTTGATGCCTTTAGCAGATGCTAGACTTTGTGGGGTCAATAGTGTGTTGGAGAATGCACAGGGCATGTAAAATCCAATTATGATTGCTTCAGCCCTAACTTGTATGGAGTATCTTACATATCATTGCTTCTCCCATCCTTTTGCTCTTACACTCTTACCGCCCCCTCTTCCGCAAATTTCCCTGAGCTTCAGAATGGGGAGAGATTAAGCTGGCCTAGTTCTAGGTGGTTGATATAGAGTCTCTGAAGTTCTGGATTGACAACACCCAAAGTCAAGCAACTTAATGACTTAGTCAGAGACTAAGAAGGGTTATGGCTAGATGGGGGAAAGTATGTACTAGGGAAGATGGCTATTCCATCTTTACTCCAGCTAGTAAAGTGCCATTAACTGTAACCCAGATGGGAATTATTAAGTCATACCCAACACAGAAGGACATAAGGGCAGGAGGGAGACAGATGGGAAAGAAGACAGTTTGCAGTGGGGAAAATTAGGGTTTGGGGACTGGGCAATGAAAGGTGAAATGACACAGATGCACATACAAATACATAAAAGAACAGAAATAAAATTTTAAAAATGTTGCAGGATCCTCCTGTGTTTCCCTCACTCATGGCTCAAGACTGATGATAAGTGCTCTGCTTTGCCTGGCTTTGATGTGGGTGCTGTGATCCAAACTCAGGTCTCAATGCTTGCAAGACAAATACTTTACTCACTGAGTCATCTCCACAGGCCCCATATGTCAAGCCATCATACACGCACCAGGAAAGTAGGAAGGAAAATCTGCCCCTTGGGGCCATCTCAACTGCAAATGTATCTCAAATTCATTTATCCACTTTGCACAATTCCCCTTTTCGGTTCTCGGCAGCTGGGAGGGAATCCTTTGTCTCCATGTTCCCTGGGCCGTCCAGGATTCTCAGCCTCAACTCTGCAGTCAGCTGGCCTTTCTATTGCTCAATGGGATTCATTCATCTTCCTGTCTCCTTGAAGCCTCACAGAATGACTGGCTTTCAAATACCTCATTCAGAGCCAGGGCTAATGGATGTTAATGGTTTTTCTTGGTATTTAAATTTTAAATGGGGATTCCTATAGGTGCAATGGAATCCAAAGGAATAAATGTTTAATAGTGTGGACTGCAGGAGAATTGTGAAGACATTTGAGAGTCAATGATTTCCTCTACAGAACCCTCATTCAATCAAAGCCCTCTAATTAGGTAGGCATCCTATAAATGATGTGTAAGCATTATTTATTTCAAAAACAAGGGAGCTCAAATTTGTGTGTGCCTAAGAATTATCTCAGGGAATTCTGACACATGGAGACACATCCCCAAGCATTCTGTTTTAGGAGACTTAAAGCAAAGGTTAGAAATCCATATTCCAAGCAAAGCAAGGCAGGTGACATCACCTAAAGCAACTGATCCTAAGGGCACTAAGAAAATACCTGCCATTCTAAAAGGAACTGGAACATACTGTCAAGTCTTAAAATACAAGTCTGGCCAACTCACATGGATCTCCCTGTTTTTAGGTTTTCTCATATATCACAATACTACAAGCTTCCCCAGGAGCTTACAAAAATAAAGACTAATGCTACACCATGACTATTCTTGTTATCAAGACCTGTTAATAATGCAAAAGCCCTGAACTGTGTACATCGTGTGAGGCACTGATCTGTGTTTACATTAATTGATTTGTTTAATCATCAATGTGCCAACATGTATTGGGAAGGATCAACTGAACTGTATTCAAGAATAAGCATGACATTATATTCCTGGCATAAAAAATTAATATCAGCTCACATCATCAAAATGCTGGTAAAGTTGCTGAGATTGCCATTCTCTCTCTCTCTCTTTCTCTCTCTCTCTCTCTCTTTCTCTCTCTCTCTCTCTCTCTCTCTCTCTCTCTCTCTCTCTCTCTCTCTCTCTCTCTTCCCTTCCCTCCCTCTCTGGATAGAGAGAAAAGAAAGAGAGATTTGTTATGAATCTTATCAATCTTCTCTTGCTTATTTCTTTCTAGCCTGCACCTTCACTTTACTTTTTACTTTTCTGCACAATCTCTTTTTGCCATTTTCCTTTTCTATTTGAAAATAACTGCACCCAAGTTTGCTGAAAAGCACTGTCTTTTGATTCCAATTTTTTTTTTATAAAGAGTTTGACACTCTGGGAGCTGGACATGCTATAAAAATAATAGTGGTGGATTGTTTTGACTCACAGGGAATCAGAGGAGAGAAAATGCCCCTACCCAGGAAAGTGACAAGACAGACCTCAATCCTCCTGAATAATGGGGTCCGTGATTGGTGAGGACTGCCCTGGCATCTCCTTTGGTTTCATGGAGTGCCAGCTGCATACTTGGGAGTGGCAGAGTAAGGAAGACTTCCTTGTGAAGGTTAAGAGCAAAATTTGTTGTTGCTAAAGGCCACTCTCTGAAATGAAACCGTTAAGATTGTGCACTTTGGTCAAATTAAGTGAAAACTAACAATGGTTAAGAGGTGGGTCCCGAGGATGGAGCCATGATATAAAATGACACAGGACACAACTTTTAGCAGTTAGAAATTTGACCCTCTCACCTTGCCATCTGTATTTCCTGGGGTTTCATAGAAACCCAGTTCCCATTTTCTGAGCACACTTTATACCTCAATCCTCAGTGGTTTTGTTCATTTGAAACTGTCCTTCCTTGCTTCTGACCCACAGGACCTCTAAATTCTAACTATTCACTAAAGTACAGGTACTATGCCTGATGAATGTGGACTAGCTAGGAGAAAATTCACATATTCAACTTAATACAATATATTCTCCTTGCGGAACTTGGCAGAAACCTATCACTTGATTAAAGAGATTTATTGCCTCCTCACAAAAAGCTAGTAACTACTACTGTCTATAGTTGGGTCTAGGTACTGATTTTAATACTTGACCTACGGTCATCTACAATTGTATTAGGCCACATTATAGATACCCAGGGACACGTGCCTTGCACAGGCATAGCTGAACATGCCTGGTAGATCATGAGTTTTGTAAAATGTTCTTAACACTTCCAGTACACAGGTAGAGAAAGAGTCATAGCTAGAATTCCCTGAAACTTAGTATCCACAGCTTGGCTCAACTGATTGCTCCAAAAATCATGAACATGTCCTGGTCAAGGAGAGGATCTTATTTATCCTAAGCATCTCTGTGTGTATGTGGACCTCAGAGACTTACATTCCTCAGGTTGAACCTCATTATTCAGCAACGTTTATTACTGGCTTTGCCCATGGTATGGGAGTCATGGACATTTTTCAGATGATTAAAAGTCAAAAGGAAATACACCCCCCCACACACACACACATGATCAGTGTAAGAACTCCAATTCTCTTGTTTGCTGTTCCACTAAAAATAGGAGAATGCATTCACTTTCTAGTTATTATGAGAAAAGCATTCTTGTTTTTTTCCAACATAACAATACAATAATTCTTTTTAAAATTTTTTTGTATTATTTATTATTTATTCAATTGTGCGTGTATGCATGTGTGCGTGCGTGTGTATGTATGTGTGTGTGTGTAGAACCACAGACGAATTCGGGAACCACCATGGACGCCTCCACCTCCTCCTTGTTTACTCTGCCCCAGGATTCACAGGCTCCGCCCTACCAGGACCAGAAACGCAGGCCGCCCTCTGTGGCATCTATATGTGGGGTCTAGGATGTGAACTCAGGACCTTCCACCTGCAAGGCAGAGGCTTAACTCCTGAGCCACCTCTCCAGCCCCAACAATACAATACTTCTTATCAGTTAAGTAATTAAATAAGGGACTGGAGAGGTGTCTCATGGGTTAAGCCTCTGCCTTGCAGGTGGAAGGTCCTGAGTTCACATCCTAGATCCCATGTATAGACGCCGGGCTGAAGCAGGGGTGGCCTGTACTTCTGGTCCTGGTACGACGGAGCCTGTGAATCCCCGGGTAGAGTAAACAAGGAGGAGGCGGTCCATGGTGGTTCCCGAATTCGTCCGTGGTTCTACACATGCATACACGCACACACACACATACCCGTGCACAATTGAATAAAAAAAATTTAAAAAATCTTAAAAAAAAGTAATTAAATAAAAAATTTCATCATGAAGCTAATCTGTGGCAACAAGGTTGAAAATGATAACCCTTCAAATATGTTTATATAATCATCTGTCACTGAAAAATAATACTAGAAAAATATTTTACACATATATGCTATGTAGCTATGTACATAAATGTATACCCACACAAATGAATACAGAATAAACACATATAGATAAATAGCTCATCACATATGAGGAAAGACAACCTATGTCTTCAGACTTCCATAGTGGGACTGAAAAGGGGTTAATAAGTAAAGGCAAGCAGTTCTTCTTTTTGCTTTTAGTTTCTCTAGTCACATAAGTTCTGTGGTCTCTCTACCCTCATCACCAATTTTGTAGTCACTCCTCACCTCACTTCTGTGACAAGTGAGTGCAGAAACCATGAGCTTTTGTATCTCTGGGGATGGCTACAACACAGCAAAGCAATTAACAACTGCAAGACAACACTAAGCAAATTCTAGGCTATTACTCAACAAGCTAATCACTGCTCTTAATATTTAAGCTGTGCTTTTGGCAATACAATGGATCTTGGGGATAACTAAAGCTGCTTTAGAGCATTGATATTATGCATATGTTTTTGTCTCCTCAGAAGGACATGAAATGCTTGGGTACAGGGCTTCTTTCTTCTATTCACTTGATTACTTATCTTCCATTCACATTAGGCTCTAAGAATACTTTAAAGAAAAAGCTTCATTTTTCAACTTTCATTTCCTGAAAATTTCCTTTATGTATGTTCTATCATGGCCACCAGATATATATTATATCTTTTATCTTTTATCTTTCTTTGTTTATCATGAAAGTAATGTATCCACTACAGAAAAATACAGAAAACAGAACAATATACACAGTGCAAACCCATCACACAAATGTAATTGATGTTGGCAAATCAGTGTTTTGCTGTTATTTGCTTTTTTCTGCTGGGTATATTTTTGCACTTGCAGACATAGCAGTGTAGAACAAGAGGAACAAATGCTAGACGAAAGCTTGCTGAGCACGTCACCGCTCTGAGCGTGAATGCACTGCCACACGCAAAGCAAAACGATCCAGTCTTATGTTCGGAGTTTCACTGTATTTATGGACACTGCATTTCAAGCATCTCTCTGTACTATTCTGAAGAAAATATTTCTACTATCCTGTAGAAAATCTATAAATCATTCAATCGTTGACCTGTAATTATTTGTTGAGGCTGATAACATTTGTGTGCATAAGCCTGGTAATTAACAGATCCTAAAAAAAAGAAATACTAGGGGCTGGAGAGGTGGCTCAGGGGTTAAGCCTCTGCCTTGCAGGTGGAAGGTCCTGAGTTCGGATCCTAGACCCCACATATAGACGCCGGGCGGAAGCAGGGGCGTCCTGCATTTCCGGTCCTGGTAGGGCGGAGCCTGTGAATCCCGGGGCACAGTAAACAAGGAGGAGGGGGAGGCGTCCATGGTGGTTCCCGAATTTGTCCGTGGTTCTACACACACTTACATACATACATACATACATGCATACACACACGCGCACACATGCATACACGCACAATTGAATAAATAATAAAAAAAATTTAAAAAAAGAAATACTGAGTCTTCTAGTACCTATTGCCAAATTGCTTTCTGATTCACCCATTTGTAGTTATGATACAAGTGTGGGGACATCTTTCACTATGTCCTTGCCAGTCCTGGATAATATCATGGTCCCAATCTTCCACAATGTGAAAATATCACATTGTTTATGCTTCTGACCATTGCTCATATAGTTACATTCTTCCAAGCATGCAGTTACCTTATTTCTCTATTTGTGTTTACCTTCCATGAAGCAGATTTAAAATAGGCTCCATAATTTTTGAAATAACGTTGAGTTGAGTGATAAAGGTGTATCACTTCCTATATTATAGTTTCTAGTTTCTTATTCATGTGTTTCTTTTGTACTGTATTGCAGATTTTTGAAGACATAGATTAGCATTTACTCATCATACTTTTCTCTCAGAAGCAAGAAATATAGTGGCACCAAACATAATGGACATTTAATACTTACAATAGCCTAAACAACTTGCAGGTTTTTTAAAAAAATTATTTTTCTACCCTAATAGTTACTTCAACTCTATTCTGTATCAAAAACAAGTTAAGCAAGTGACAAGTGAACGATAAGTAACATTGGAAATGATCTCTGCCCGCTAAGAAACTTCATTGAATAAGGAAACAAATATTCAATCTATAAATAACTTGTTATAATAAGGCCATTGATGTGAAGAATTTAGCAATGTAGTCATGGAAGGCTTTTCTAATATGCAACACTGCATATAAGGTCAGAACTTATCCTAGAATGTAAAACACTGTAGGAGAGGAAAGTAAAAAATTCCTTTCCTGATCTGGCCACTGAATGACTCTTTGCCTCCAATCAGTGGCCACCTCACAATGACCTCTCATAGGAAAGCTGGAAAGTCCATCCCAGTGAATAGCCAAGGGGGCTGTCACAGAGCATTTTTACCTTGGCCATTCTTTTCAGGATTGAATTTTATCTATAATCATCACATTTCCTTGTCTCTTTGAGACTTCACACAATACAGGCTGAGCAGAGTGTATCTGCTCACTCTCTTTTATCAACTGGGGGAAAAATGCTTCCTAACTCTCTGACAGCCCAGTCTCTGTTCTAGTCAGCATGAGCTGCCACCTTGCAGACACTAAACAAATCAATATGCCCTACCACCAACAGCCGAAGGATTTAAGGTATTCCAATAATTAAGCAACAATGTGTGTGTGTGTGTGCAGAAAAGGCAATATCCCAAACAATTAAGTGTTAAATTTAATTAATTACCTCTAAAATAAAATGACACATAAACTTTGCAATTAAGAATAATTCTTAATTAAAGAATATTTGACAGATAGGCAGGAAAGAGGCACAGGATGGAGAATGGCTGATTAACGGGGAATTAAGTACCTCATTGAAGATATTTGAAAGCTCTTTTGTGTGTTCATTCAATTTTCATGGCATTCAATGGACCAAAATTCGAAACACAAAGAGGGCATTTTAATGAAGCAATTGTGCACTTTCCCAGCGAAATGTAAAACTTGTGTCTTTACAGTTAAAATGACAGCTGCATTTTTACCACCTTGATCATCCACGGAAGGAAAAGGAACCAACTGGCTGAGGGTTGCCATCACATCTGTTCCCCCTTTTTTTTAACTTTATTTATTTTGCATGTGTGTGTACCTGTGTGTGTGTGTGTGTGTGTGTGTGTGTGTGTGTGTGTGTGTGTGTGTGTTGTGTATTAGGGGGGCACTGTATGTTCCTGTGCAGGACCAAGGGTGACTTTGGGAATCATTCTGGATTGCTTCTGCCTCTTTTTTACTTCGCTCTGGGATTTCCCAGGCTCTACCCTCCAGAGCCTAAAGTGTAGGCTGACTGCTATCATTTCTGCCTGGTGTTTTTTACCTGGGATCTGGGATCTGAACTTAGGACCTTCTGCTTGTCAGGCAGAGTCTTAATCGTTAAGCCATCTCTCTAGCCCCATATCGGTTCACTTTCTAAGGAATGAGTGTTAACATAACCATATAACGTAACAGAGGGAATCGTCCTTACAGCAGGGAACTAACCCTAGAAAGATTATTTGCAAGTACGATCTTCTAGGCTATGAATAGTTCTTGTGGTTTAGGCTACAAGTATGATACATTTCCCTAGTTCCACCACTATCACCTCAGAAAAGAGGTCAAATGCAAGTGAAAACAGACAATATAATGGGGGGACACCACCTTGGTTTGGGTCTTAATAAGCAATTACCTAAGAGCCAAAAGTCAACTATGTCTAAAATAGTACATAAAATTTGCACTGAAAGAGAAGTTAAAGGTAGTATTTTAAGGACAACCTAAGTGTTAATGTGACCAATTGTAAAAAGATCATGCTTCTTTCTCAACACTTTAGAAAAAGATTTTTTTTTTCAGAAAGCTATCCTTTTCTCAGCTGTGAAATACTCAAAAAACCCACAGGAAGTTCTTTAACAGTAAAAAAAAAAAATCACTTCTCCCCCCAACATAGGATTAAAATAATAATTACTGTAGCACAAATAAAACTAGGCATAGTAAGATAACAATTGTACTGTGCAATAGGCTTTTAAGAAAAAAAAGGTACCCTGTTGCTTTTCTATGTTTGAATCCTTAATAGAAATATGGCGATTTATTTAGCAAACAACTCTAGCAGGCCTTGGAGAAAAGTACATGTGTCTGTCTCTCTGAGGTTATTATAAATACTAAAGGGATTTAGTGACAGCTGATATTCAAGTCCTCTGCTAACCAACTGATTAAAGGCTTTCCATTTCCATAATGTGAAACACTCAGTCCTTTATTGCAAATTCTACAGTTTCGCAGTTTTTGGATTTACACATAAAGATGCATCGTGGGAAACCTGCTAGTTTTTCTTTTCCTACCATCCACGCCTTTTTTGCTCCAAGCTGAAGAACCAGCTATTTTAAAAGTTCACTTTGATTTCACCGTGAGTCCAGGGTCTGCCTGCTGCCACCACCATCTGCTGGAAGCTTGAATTCAACTGTTTAAAATGCCTGAAACAAAACCTCACCATGCGCCATGCCTTCCCGTGATGTTCGGCCTCTCTTCATGAAGTCAAAGTCGCTTCCAGACATCCTCAGGATTTTGTGAACAGAAGCCAGTCAAAATTAAGCTCGTGTGTGGGTGATGCATTTTGTGGGATTACAACTTGTTTTTCTCTTACAATTTCGGCTCGACCAACAGGACATTCATCTTCTTCATGTTAAAATCATGTTATTAGTACATATTAAAATCCATGTGTTAATTCTGCAATTGCTAACACCTGCTACTACAGGAGACATAGCAGATTTCTGTATCTGATGCTTCGGGTTTAACTTAGACATTTGTTTCAGAACCTCTCTGTTACCTTTTGTCTCTGATTGGCTCCTTCAGGAGAATGGGGTTTGTTTAGACAGGTACCCCAAGGCCACACAAACATCTTCTAAATGAGGATAAACACCAAAATGGTTTAAGAATTCTGCTCTGGATGGTATCTATGTTCCCATCATGCTTATTTAATGTGTCATATTTATGCCTGTAAAGTTTCTGGCAAAGTTGAAAACCCTGTAAAGACTCTGAAGAACGTTTTTCCCCCCAACAAATAAATGTATTTTATTTCAAGTAAAATTTATTTTTTTAAATTATTTATTATTTATTCAATTGTGCATGTATGTGTGTACGCATGTGTGTGTATGTATGTGTGTGTGTGTAGAACCACGGACGAATTTGGGAACCACCATGGATGCCTCCACCTCCTCCTTGTTCACTCTGCCCCGGGATTCAGAAGCTCCGCCCTGCCAGGACCAGAAACGCAGGCAGCCCCCGATTCCGCCTGGCGTCTATAGATGGGGTCTAGAATCCGAACTCAGGATCTTCCACCTGCAAGGCAGAGGCTTAACCCCTGAGCCACCTCTTCAGCCCTCAAGTAAAATTTAAAAAGCACATATTTCCTTTTTTTACTGTCATGGTTAAGCACAGGTGTCAACTCGACTGTTGAGGGTTTGAGCTTTGGGCACATTTGTGGAGAATTAGTGGCTGAGTTGAGCCCAGAGCAAACCTGCAGGAGATTGTCTAGCTGATGGGGAAGGCTCAGCCCATGGTGGGTGGGATTAGGCCCTGGAATAAATCACAGAGAACTGGTTGAGAGAGTTGGCATCCTTCTGTTCACTTGGCCAGACATGCTGGTCTGGTAAGTAAGGATTGTCTGTCTCTCAGCCAGTATGTAGTGATGGTGTGGCCAGTTCCCTTGGCCCCGGTGTTGGTGCATGCTCTCCCGTCAAGATGGACTGAAAACTGTAACCGGCTGTCGTAAGAAAGTAGACTCCTTGTTCCCTTAAGCTATGTGATGGTGAACTGCAACACTTCCCTTTCCATTTCTGCTTCAGTGATAGTTCCATACAGCTGGGTCTCATCCCCTAGATGGTGTAGGTACAATTGATCCTGCTCTAAAGGGGCTATTCACTATTGTATCATTAGGTGTTTGGTGCTCACCATCTGACCGTAAGTGAACCATGAACATGTAAGACAGAGGGATAAAATTGTAAGAATGATAATTGTTTGAGTAATAATTATCCTATGTGTCATTTTTAAAGGGGACTTGAGAGTAAATTTTATGAGTTTCAATCTTGACCATTCTTCACGAGTGAACGACTCTAAGTCTCTGTGTTTTCCTTGGTTAGATAGTGGTAAATCTGGATCTTAGAGTTCAAGGAATGAACATGATGCTCAGTTAGCAGACTGCTTACAAAGATGTAGATTCTCAGAATGACTCGTTTTTTTCATTGTTCATATAATTTATTTATTTATTTTTAGTGTGTGTTTGTCTCCGTGTGCTTGTGTATATCAGAGGGGGTACTATGTGGTTGTAGAGGCCCAGGGAATCACTCTGGATTGCTCTACCTCCTATTTATTTTGCTCTGGAGTTTCCCAGGTTCAACTTTCCAGGTTTGACAGTATACCATTTCCTCCTGGCAATTTTATATGGCATCCAGGCTCCGAACTCAGGACCTTCAGCTTGTGAGGCCGGGGCTTAACCCCTGAGCCATTTCTCTGGCCCTCAGAATTACTCTTGACCCAGTCCTTCACTATGTATTCATGAAGCATGGCCAATATGACAGGCATGATTCTGTTGGGACAGAAATATTTTTTCTTACCTCAGGAAATTTCCCTTCTTAGAAATATAAAAACAGGGGGTGGAGAGGTGGCTCAGGGGTTAAGCCTCTGCCTTGCAGGCGGAAGGTCCTGAGTTCGGATTCTAGACCCCATGTATAGATGCCTGGCAGAAGCCTGCGTTTCTGGTCCTGGTAGGGCGGAGCCTGTGAATCCCGGGGCAGAGTGAACAAGGAGGAGATGGAGGCGTCCATGGTGGTTCCCGAATTTGTCCGTGGTTCTACACACACACACACACACATACACACACACACACACACACATACATGCACACATGCACAATTGAATAAGTAATAAAATAATTTTAAAAAAGCTTTCAAAACTAAGCTTTAAAAAAAAGAAATATAAGAACAACACACAACATTGGGAATAAAGAAATCTTTAATAGCAACAGGTCTATGATAGAAACACAAGAAAGGAATTGGGTACATCTTGGCTGGCTCCAGTTTGGGGTATTTTATGAAATCAAACAGCATCTTGCTGAGAAACTGACAGTTCAGTGAGAAATGATCCTTGGCATGGGGCTCAGCATGTAAGAGAATGACTGTGAATTCTGAGAAAAGAGAAAGAACCAAAGGCGTGTGTTCTGGGAATATGTCTAGAATGGAGAGTTTGAGAGAATGGAAGGCCCTGAGGTAGGAGTGGCAGGTGGGGCCTGAACAGCTAGGAAGGATCCGCTTCCAAACAAGGTGATAGCTCTTGAGGAAGACACCAGAAAGAGATTGTCCTTTGATCTTGACAGGTACATACATGTGCGTGTGCACACACACACACACACACACGTATACATACTGGCATACATACATGCACACATGCATACAGATGTGTACACACGTATGTACACACACTGACGTGCACATACTCATATGCATATATGTACATACATACACATACATATATACACACATGCATACACATACACATATGCACACATATACAGATATATGTGTGTGTGTGTATATATATATATACATATACACACACATACACACACAAACTGGGATGAGAAATTCTGACCTTTGGAATCAGTTTTTGCATAAAAAGATACTTTCATTGGGCATATGTGGACTCTGTGGGGTATTTCAATTATTTATTCTTATATAACACACTACTCCAAAGCTGAATAGTTAAAGCACTAAATCTTTTCTCTGTCCTGGTAAGGTCATTTGCTATGTTGTTAGTGAACATCGGTAGGGAAGGCTGATGGTCTGAAACCACCTGACTCAAAGGTGTGGCAGTGGACTGGATGCTTGCAACCTGAAGGTTCACTCTTTCTATTTGTTTCATTCCATGGGTCTTCCCTCAAGGGTCCCCAGCTGATCCCTGCCTCAGTAATCACAAGGGAACCCCTCAAGAGGACAAAAGTCTGAACCCCAAGTCTTCTTAATGCCAAGCCACAAGGTGTTACTTTACTCTGAAAAGTCTTCACACTTGGAGCCCAGGCTGAAAGGCAGGCAAAAATAATCAAAGAAGGTGCAAGGTCACATTGCAAGGGACATGCACACTGGTATGGGAGGAGTTAGTGATCCTCCTTTTAATCTGTTTTAGCAAACGTTATCTAGTTCATGCAGATAAGAGTAGTGCTGGTTTAGACCTAAAATTTATGTAATGGCAAAAATGAGAACATTGTCCACACTACACTACCTTAATGCTTTTTACCTTCACTGCTTCTGAAATAAAGTGCATAGAGATAGAGATATTACCTGGTTATTTAAAACAGTTATTTAAACCCAGACAGTCTGGCCAGATTGCATTTTTTTCCCCATCAAAATGGTCTTTCTTTTCTCACTTTTGACAGGAGAAGAAAAGAGACAAATTTTTGCAAGATAATATGGCTACCATAAAAGAAGTTCCCTTGTACTTTGGAAACATTCTTATTAGACTGAATATCTACTGCTATAGTATTCTGTGAATATCTACTGCTGTAGCACCCAAGTTTTTTGCAGTAACCTATTTCTATGATGTTTTAGCAGAGTAGATGGGAAGCTGCTGGCCAACAAGGACTAGGTCTAACTACCTGTGTCACCTCCAGGTTTTCCAGAGCAGGTACTGGCTCCCAGACTTGACACAACTATTGACTTTATACATTCAAGCACTGAAAAACTAATTAGGGGTGGGGTTTTTTTGTTTGGTTTTGTTTTATTTTTGTCTTGAGAAATGAAAAGATTTAGATTTTTGAAATTTCCTTTAGAGAATGTTGCCTCGAGGAATATTCTTTTAGAAGAAAAAGATAACAGAAATTAAATGCATCAGCAATGTTTTATTTGAAAAAAAAACATTGACAATAAAAAGAGAGTATTTATTCTTTATTTCCAAGAAAGAAAAATGGGGTTCCCTGAAAAGAGTTCATTTCCTCACTACTATTTCAAAAATCATATTTTAAACTTATGATGAGCTATTTAAATATTTTATTTATTTATTTTATGTGTGTGTGTGTGTGTGTGTGTGTGTGTGTGTGTGTGTGTATGTATGTATGTATGTATCAGAGGGCACTGTGCGACCCTGTGGAGTACCAAGAGTGACTTCAGGAATCATCTTGGATTGCTTCATCTCCTTCTTGCTTCCCTTGGGATCGCCTAGACTCCACCCACCAGTGTTGGAAGCATGGGCTCCCATTGTTTCTGCCTGGTGTTTTTATATGGGACCTTGGATCTGAACTCAGGACCTTCTGTTCGTGAGACAGAGTCTTAATCCCTGAGCCAGTTCTCCAGCCCATTATGAACTATTTATAAAATAATAAGCAATGGCTCTGGAGCTTAAGCTATTCTACATAAACAATACATCGCATGTAACATTCAGCTCCAAGGACAGGAGACCAGGTTTTCAACTTCCATCAAAAGCTTGTAAACCTAATAAAGAAATCTGTAGGAGAAGAAGAATCCTGGTTTCAATTTCAATTTCCTAGAAAATTCATGATATACAGTCCTGTAAAGTAGCTCACTGTTGCCTTAGATGCATGACCAGAACAGGTGAGCATATATGCTGTATAGACATCTCTAAAGGCCCTGAGTTTGGTAATTACAGCTGTTCCCCAACAACTTCAAAGCACATTGATCTATATAGACACTGTATTTCACCAGGAGAGGTGAAGAATAAAGGCAATAGTAGGACTGATCCTCCGAAAAGGCAGATGAAACACAGATTCAACTGATGCCCCAAGGCCTCCCTTCCAAGCACAGTTCAGTGTTAACAATTTTAGGATGTGGACAGACACAGGTTCATAATATCTTATTTCCCCCAGCTCATACTTAAGGTATCCAGCAAGAAACAGGAATGTGAAAAGTCCTATCAGTTATCCCCAGGAGGAATGTTATGCAGACAGCTTCATTCTCTATCACCAGAAGTACCTTGTCCCCTAGAGGGACAAGAGACAGGTTAAGGTTTGTATCACAAGGACTTCTCTTATCAGAAACATCCTTCAACTCATTTTTTTTTAATTTCATGTTCTCCCAACCAACCAGGAAGTAAAACATCACCAACTTGTATGAAAGAGACTCAAGCTTGCTTCAGAAATGCCAGCTTTGATTTCTCAATGCCAACCTCTAGAGACATTGATTCTGGGTTCCTGTTCACTCTTTTATCACTATGTGTGATGTGTGATCATGTTGCGCGTTCTACGGGGGCTATGGATAATTCTGTACTTTATTCTGACTTTATTCTGAGCTTGACGATGAATTTAAAATTTTAAAACACATGAACAGAAAAGGCACTTTGCTTTCTAAACTACTAAAGCACACGAAAAACATCTTGAAAAGATCAACTAATATAACTTCAAAGATGCAATTGCCACACAGATTTTAAAAAAGTAGAACTTGAACACTGCTCAGTTACCAACAACTAGTTCACAGGCATGATGCAAGACTGTCTGAATCAATGTTGGCAACGCCAACAGATCTGATAGTTCTTTTGAAACAAAAGGCCTGTAAAAAAGGGTGTCCCACATCATGGGCCCCTTGGGGAACTGGGGATAAACACAAAATAATTACATCCCTGGAGATGAAAAACAGCTAGTTGTCCCCCTGAGACAGCCCTTGTTTTGAAGTTAGAATGAAGAATGGGTGTTATTGATATTTCAAAAGGAAATCTCTCCAGAAACAGGCTGCAATAAAAAAAACTTGACATGGAGATTAAAAAGATAGTTAAATATTAATGAAGCCAAACCCCCTTACAAATCAAATGCTGAGGAAAGGAGACATTTCTCTTCCAGTGAAAGTTAGTTTCACTCATCACGTTCTACCACTTTACAACAACAAATCTGTTTGTGCATACTAAGCATCACGTTTTGAATAACATGAACCTGACCTTTGCAAAGCAAGCTGGTTACTAAATAATGTATAACTGTGATATTTCTGTAGTTCCAAGAAAACCTGGAGAGTATCTTGGATGAGAATTTAAATGGAGTAAGACAAATGTTTCCCTCTGATAAGTTTTGTCTGGGTTCACTTAGGGTTACAGACACAGGTGAATATCAGGGCTAGTTGGATGGTCAGTGAACTAGCTTAGATAATAGGAGGTTACAAGTCACTGTGAGTGGCACTAGCTTCCAAGAAAATTTTATTAAAATTGATGTTAAACATACTTTACTATGAAACAAAACATGGCTAGCTGACTTATCTTAGAACTCAATGCTAATTTGTAGAAAAAAACTGTACACTACTTAGAAATTCGGCCAATGGCAAGTTAAAGAGTAATACACATCTAATTAAAATGCAAGCATAATTAACTTGAATTCCAGACAAAAAATTTATACAAATCATTGAATTTTCCTTCCAGAAGGTTCTTAGAACATGTCTTATTTCCTTTATCCAAAAATTTACCCTGCCATCATTCGTTTTCCTCAAATGACATATACATCCATTTATAATTCACAATCTGCTTCAACTATGTAAAATCATATTACAGTGGATTTTTGACAGATCCGCAATCATGCAATTACCTACCTATTACTACGTATATTTTAGAGTATCACTATCATTCATTGTAAAATGTTGTATCTATAGCATTCATTCCCTTTGCTCCTCTCTTTGATTTCCATTTCAGTAGATCTTTCTGTTCTGGGTGTGTAAAGCAAGTGGAATCATCTACATCATGTTTGGAATCAGTATAACTATGCTTAGTATGATCTTTTCAAAGTTCATCCAAACTGTGTTACAAACCCCTCACCACTCATTTCTACTGTTTAGTAATAATATTTTCCAGAGTCAGAAATGAGGGACATTTGGATTGTTTCCTCCCTTCTGCTTTGGAACTCTTTGTTTCTTTGATTTTTCTTGCTAGCATTGTAGGCTCTTCTTTAAAACTAAACCAACCAATCAGCACAAATTCTTCTTCATACTACATTCTGCTCGTGATTGTGTGTTAGTCTCCCTTTTATTTGTCTTGTTTCTGAGATTACATTTGCTCCATGAAGTGTAAGGAAGTTTCCAGTCTCATCAGCTTCAAATCTCAACATCTTGGGGAAGTTCCCTGCACTGTAGATTCAATATGGGTCCCTCATACTTACTATCTTCTCTTCTGTAGTAGTTCATCTTGGTTGTCAATTTGATTGAATCTAGGATTAGCTAACAGATTAGCCATGAAACCATTTGACAAGATATCTGGATTAAGGTATTTGAAACATAATGACCCACCCTAAGTTTGGGTGGCACCTGATAAAAGGATGTGCAAGAAATGCTCCCTCCCTCTTGCCTTGTGCTGGCAGCTAGTCTTTCCTTCTGCCACTGTTCTTCACTGACATCAGAACCCAGCTTCTTCTACCCTCCAACATGACTTAAGTCCACAGACTCTCCAGGAACCCTCCAGCCTGCAGCAGAGGATGGGGACTGCTGAGATATTCAGCTCCTGAATTGAGCAGCTACAGGACACCATTGCTGGACTACATACACCTTCTCTTATAAGCCAATATAATAAAATTTCCTTGCTATACATATTCTATCCATTGCTTCCACACTTTCTCTTGCTCTTAGTTAATTCAGCTGATATCTAACTACTTGGATGTACCCAGGAGATATCTCTGACTTTTTCACCTTATTCACTTTCTATACCCAATGGTAGCCACAAACCAGTCTTAGTCCACCTACCATTGTTTCTTGATTCTACCCCTCACCTTATGACATTGGTTACTCCCTTATATTATCAATTGCACCTTATCTATGACATTAGCTACTGAACTGTTTCTATATTCAACTTCAACAGATTTTTAAATGCAGCAATCCTTTACCATCATTAAAAACATAAAATCCAAGTTTCTTTGCATTGCTGAGCAAGTCCCAATTATCATGGATCTTTGTTTCTCTAACCTGTCCTCCTCCTTTCTGTACCAGGTTCTGCACCCCAGCTCTGTTAAGTTTGCTGTCACATTTATTTATTACAGGAATGATCAAAACTTCTATACTTTGGTGAGCATCACCAAGATGCTGTATGTCCTCCCCTGAAATATTTCATTGCAGCCCATTCCCCATGAGTATCTTGGAAACAAATGCTCCACAGAGCATATCTAAGCAAAAGCTGACCTTGATGTATATTTATTGCAAAAGTCTTCCACAGAAACCATGAATATATGTGTGATTTCAGCACTAGATGATGAGTCAGAGTTGAATACACAGGGGTGGTGAGTCCCTGGAGTATTTGTGCAAGAGGATGCCTCCCTCAGCCTGCACTTCTTGGGAATGCTTTTCTGCTATGGACACATATTCAGAAAAAGAGCTGAGAAGTGATGATGAGTCAAATGATGCTTAATAGACTTCTTCTGGTGTTTTACACTCAAATACAATTGAGAGATTGCAATATGAAGATCAGCTAAAGAAAACTAGTTTAAATTGGTATGAAAGACCAATTTCATGCCATATGGTAGTCTCCTCAACTATACAATCAAATGTGAATTCCTATACAATACTTTGTGTAGGAAATGTTCCAGAAACCATCTGTAGTTATCAGTAGGGAAAGCGCTGGAGATAACCTTCAGTGAGACATCTTATCTCTCTGATCTTTCTTTCTGGTCTTTCTCCCAAATCCCAAGATGGGGTTGAATGCTGCGTTACTCCTAGTTTTCCTTGGATATGCTGGGATTCAGTCTTAGTTTCAGTCTTATTTCTCTTATTCTGTTTTTTTCCCCCCAAATTGTAATCATGTGTTTTCTCACTTTAAAGATGTAAAACCTAGATGACTAGTCCTGGAAGAGGCATACAGATGTGATTCCCCCAAATGACAGTTCAAGGTTTCTTCAGTTTCACCTTGGAATTTCAAATGACCTCAGGGGCTTAATTTACCTTGTTAATCTGTTGGGGTCTACAGTTTAAATTGTTCAGGTATATCAATTATGGAAGGATTAGGACAGGCTGAAGCAGAACTAGTCTACCAGATAATACTGCTCTAGATTCTTAAAAGCACATAAAATTTATCCAGAGTAAAGTGTCCTGGCTATCTATGGTGAACACATGCTGTTTATTTTATGTAGTGTGCACTTTATCTCCACGCACAGGAAATACTTGTTTGATGTCTAAGTAGGACTAAATCTACCGCCTCCAATATTAGTACATCTTTCCTAAACAAGTCCTCGTAGACTTACAACTCTATTTCTTTGCTTAAAAAATGTTTTGAGTGTATGACTGCTATTTTGTTATCATTTATATACTATCTCTTAGACCTTGGAAAGTCTGTAAGTGTTGACTTTACAATGTTCAAGATGTTGCGCTCTTTCAACTAAGCTGGGGTCACTCCCTATAGACTGTTCACAGCTAGAGCAGCCTGGAAAGAAATGCAAATGTCTCTGGCCAAGAAAAAAAAAAAAAGAGAGAGAGATATTTGCCAAAGCCCAGTGACTGCATCAAACTGTCAGGCTATTTTAAAAGCCAATAAACGACAAACAGAAATAGCATTTCGCACACGAGCAATAGCTTAGAAAATGAAGCTGTTCAGACTATGCTGGACCAGAGTTCCAGGCTTGTGCATCAGAACCAAAGTAGCATTCTGAGAAATGGCACATGCTGCCATTTTTGATACAATGCATCTCCAAATGATTATCCATGGAGGATGAACTTACACATCTAAGAAAAGCTATTACATACAAAAAATAACAAATCTATATTGCATATTATGAGAAACAGTAGAGGATATAAAAGAAGCCATTGTGAAGGAGCAATGTGAATAATTATAGAAAAGATGCTCTAGTTTGTTCATCATTCAGGAGGTTGAGAAGAACCTCATTGCAGATTGAGGTGACAAGATTCTACAGCCTTTTCCACTGTACCCACATTGTTGTGATCCTTCACGGTTCATGTGCTTGGATTCCCAGCTGATGCTAATGTTTTTAGGAGGTGGAGCCTTGTGTGAGGAAGGCAGGCAGGCCATAGTGTGCAGGTTTTGGTGACTGC
The DNA here is from genome assembly GCA_023101885.1 of Typhlomys cinereus. NCBI lineage: Eukaryota > Metazoa > Chordata > Mammalia > Rodentia > Platacanthomyidae > Typhlomys > Typhlomys cinereus. Next base: position 210,200 of record JALPQD010000183.1, on the reverse strand, counting down.
GCTCTGCTTCTTTGGTTTACTCTTGCACTTTGCCTGCTTGTTCCTCTGCTTCCACGGTGGCTACAATGACCTGAACCTGTGCGTCCAGTTTTTGCCACCCGCCATGCCATGTCTTTTCTGACATAATGGATTATATCTCCTCTGGGACAGTAAACCAAAAAAAATCTCTCTCTTTTTTCCCTGTAAATTATGTCTCACAGCAGCAGAAAGAAAAATAACTGTGACAGTAAATGGTACCAAGAAGTGGAGTGCTGTTGTGAAATTGAGAATTTTCGTACCTGAAAGTGAAGTTTTGTCATGAAATTTAGGGAATTGGTACTGCGAAGCATGTTGCTGTGAAGTGACTATTGTGCCTTTGGCACTTTTTTGGATGGCAGAAATGTGCGGAACTTTGGAACTTTCTGCTAGAAAAGCCATTGAATTTTGGAGACAGAGCTTAAAGAGTTATTCTTATGAGAGTTTGGAAGAGAATAATACTATAAGAGATGTGGACAGTCGAAGTCCAGCTTATGATGGTTCAGAGAAGAATAAAGACAGTACTGGGGACTGGACTAGGAGCGAGTACAATGATTCCTCAGCAGATGGTTTGGCCAGGTTTTGTTCTTGACCTGAAAGACTGCCTAAAGTTACAGTATTTGGTAGAGGAAATTTTGAAACATTTTAGCCTTTAAAGTATGACATGTGAAGTGGAGAAATGGCTCAGGGGTTAAATTTCTGCCTTGTTTTACTGGGTCCTGAATTCAGATCTCAGATCCCATGAAAAAATGCCAGGTGGAAATGGCAATGGCCTATATTTCTGGCCCTAGAAAGCAGAGCTTAGGAAACTCCAGAGCAAAAGTAAAAAGGAGATAGAACAATCCAAAGTGATGCTGGAAGTTACCATTGGGCCTTCACAGGCACACATAGTGCCCTTTGATACACACAGACACATACATGTGCGTGTGTGCACATGTGCAAAAGTAAAATAAAAACAGAAAGTGTGTCATGACTGCTTTTTAGTGCTCTTGTTCATACTTACACTGAAAAAGAGCACTAAGTAGGCAGAAATAAATACTGGTAAGTTTGGTGAAGAAAAATGCAAATGTAAACTTAACAGAATTGTGAACCAAAAGACTTTAACCATAAAATGGTGGTTATTGTTAAGAGATTAGCTCCATTAGTGAGCCAAAATCAGCTCTTCAATCAGACAATAGCAATTGCCACTCTCTGAGGGCCACCTCAAGGAAGGCTCCCATTCACAAGAATGGAAATTCTTTTGAAAGGAAAGAACCAAATGTCAGAGTTCCTATTGCTCCAAGGAAATAGCTTAGGGGAGATTCTTCCTAGTGTTTGCACAAAGAACCTGTGATCCAAGGGAACCAATCTCCAACACAAGGTTATAGCAGGACTTAGCAATGTCATCCCCATGGTAGGCATTTTGGAGGCATTAAAGATGCAAGAGGAGGTCATGGATTCTTTCTCCATGGTTTCAGAGAACAGCTAAAGCAAGACAGTGTGTGGCATAATCAGAAAACTCACAAAGAGGTCCAGGAAGGGCATTAAATGCTCTGTAGTTAAATCCTGAACTGTTTTTGAGATGTGAAGATATTAGAGATGCCAGAGCCAATGCGAGACATCTACCAGGGAGAGATATACACCACAGGCAGAAGCAACCCAAGAGAGATGTATGTTGCAGGTAGCTGTGTTAGAGGGTAGAAATGAAGCTCTTCCAGAACTGTGATTTTATTGGGAGGCTCATATGCTGTATTTGGAGCTACAGGATTTGAAGTTTTCCCTCTTAGCTTCTGGTCTTGCCATGGACTGATCTTTCCTGGATGTTCCTCATTTCTCCTGTTTGGAATGGAAATGTTTACTCTTTGCCATTGGATGGTGGAAGTATGTAACTTTATTTTTGGTTTTACAAGAGGTTTTGGAGTTTTGGAGTGCATTGAAACTTCTATAATCTATGAGGACTTTTTAAAAAAAATTAGACTGAATGTGGTTTGCATTATGATGTAGCTATGAGCCTGTGAGAGCCAGTGGATATAATGTCATGATCTGAACTTGAGTCATCTTTCACAGGTTTATGTAAGCTCATGTTAATGATTGGGGAGATCCTGGAACCTCTAGAAGGTGGAATTTTGCTGGAAGAAGGCAAGCCATGAGGTATGGGGCTTCCAGTTAGAATAGTTCTGCCCTGCTTCTTTCTGAAGTTTGTCTGTTGCTTAGTGTACTTCTGTGATGATGGCTGTGACCTGAACTGGTTCCAGCTTCTGCAACCTAACATGTCTTTAACACTGTAATAGACTATATCTCCCTTTTGAAACCATAAGTCAAATATATCACTCCTTTCTCCTTTAGGCAAGTTGTGTAAGTATTGTCTTATGGCAGCAGAAAAAAGATTATTATTCAACACGTGAAGAAGAATAACATGTCAGAAGAGAAAAGCTTGTGAGTATAACTGAGAGGTTCTTGGTAATATTACTATATTTCAAATCCAAATACAATTATCGGGACTTGAAATGTTAGCTCTATGTCTCTCTGCACAATGCAAGCTACTGTCAATCAGGTATTGATTCTGATGCATTAATGTACATGCATGCGCTCATGGAGAGAAGGTAAGTTCTGCTACTAAAAAGGCTGGAGATTAAGAGGGAGTAAAGTAAAATGTGGGGTAGTCATGTTATTGCTTCAAGTCTCAATTGCTTTCAATAAACCTGAATAAGACCACTCATATTCCAGATTATGTGTTAAAATTAAACACACTATATTCTGAAGTAATCTATAAGAAATAAAGATTGATATCAATGGTTCATGATTTTGGAAACAATGAGATAATACAAATTGCATTACTGTACATACATGGAGAAGACTTTGTATATCTTTGCATAGGACCCACTGAAATACCTTACTTCTCTTAGCTTTACATCTCTTCCTTTGTACAACGAGGACATCTTCTGAACTACCTGCCTTCTTATCCATGTGACTTGGTCAATATTAAATCAGAGAATACCTGCATATTACTTAGCATAGTATCTACTTTGTCATTAACATGGCATATCTATTATTGATATTGCTCCTCTGATCCTTTCTATGGGCAATTTTCATGACTACAGTTAGATTGAGCTAGAGTATGTCACTGTTATTTTACTCTTTGATAGACTGTATAGTATGGGTGATCTTTGCTGTTTTACCGCACAGCCCCTCCCCTAAAATTAATCAAGTCACTGGTCAAGAGAGTAAGGTATTTCCTTTCTTAAAGTCTTACTGTTGCTGTGTCAGAACTTTTGCATTAGAAACCAGCCACTGCGGCATGCCATTTTGAACATCGCTCCTATTCTAAATACACACATCTGATGCATGAATCACCCGTCTGAGAAACTGCACATATGTGTCCCATGCTAACCAAAAAAGTAGGTTTATAGAGTGCATATTTAGAAATAAAAAAAAAGGCTAATTTACTTCCGGTGTTCCCTGTAGTCCCATCTTGTTTTCATGCAGCTGATCCAAATTTCAATTCACAAAAGCAAAACCTCCTTAGAACCAAAATAAATACTAATCTTAAATTCAATGTACCCTGACAGCAAATAAGTTTGCTGTGCTTACTTCAGCATGAATAAAAAGCCCGCAAGGAGACTCCTACATAAGAGTATGTTTACAAGTTCCATTACCCACTGGAGAGATTGATGTAATAAACCTATAATAAAAAGTCTCATGCTATAGATTTCTCTAATGTTTCTTATCAAACAGCTCATATTATCTTGGCTTGTGTATTCAACTTAAAATCGGTTTTTCAATAAGTACCTCAAAGGTAGAGGTCATTTTCACTTAGCTTTCTGACATGCAGGAATGTTTGCAAACAGTTTTTCCCCAAAAATTGGAAAATATATTTTTCTCGTTGAGTACTTCATGACGTTAACCTACACATTTACTTTCAGTCTTCCAGAACCTTCTAAACTGTAACAGTTTATTATCCCATTACGTAATTTAGTTTCATGATCAGGTATGTGTGGGACTATTCCAGACCACATCAAACCACTACCATCATCTTAAACCTTTTGTATTATGTATAGGTGTCTCATGGAGCTTGCCCATTTGAACTTGAAAGGATTTGACCAGAACTCCCAATAAACCAGTTTCCTGAACTCTGAGGCAAACCATTGAGATGAATCTTTCTATTCCAGGAAAATGACCATAACTGGAAAACTGCAAGTAGACTACTTGAATGGATGTATACTTGTGCTTGTATGTCACCAGGGAGTTCCAGTTTCTACTCAGTTATTCACATGTATTTAAAGAGGACTGAATGCAAACTTAAAACATTAACTGACTGAAATCTCCCTTCCTATTTATCCTTTAATCCTTTATCCTATTAATCTCCCTTTATCCTATTAATCTCCATTTATCCTATTAATCAGTCTTATGCATCCACTCACTAATTTATTTGACAAATGGTTAGCCTATACCATATTTTAGGCACTAGCATTTGGGATTCAGATGGAAAATAGATATAATTTTTGGCTTCATAATTTAATTAATTGTAAGAAAACCATTGACATGGCCTAAAACAAATCATTGATTCCAGTTGTTGAAACAGGCTTTACAGCCAGATCTGCACAGGAGATCTAATGATGTTTCTGGGCAATCCAACCTACCTTTAGATCAATTACTTTTAACATGGGTTAATGCAGAGTATCTGGACTATGATCCCTAGGTTGCTTTAGTAGCCATTTATTTGATCTTAACTTATTTATAATTTGCAATGCATTTTGTTTCTTAAAACAATATATATGTGCTTGCCTATTATCATGAACTCCAATGAGAACACACCGGACACTGTTTATCCCTTAATTTCTACTCTAATTACTGCTGAAATTCCATGGAATGCATGGTTTTATTTTTCAAAATTATTATTATTATTATTATTATTATGAAATACCATCACATGGCCTTCTGTAGTCTTGGAAATCCATTTTATTTTGAGGACTGCCCCACTTATCAGAAAACCAATCCAATATCCAGGGCTAGAATTTTCATTGTTTGGTAATATTTGGTTACTGGCACAATAAAGTCAGCATCCTCTTCCTTGAGATAGGCTTTCAAGTGTTAGAAGTAACAACCCAAGGGAATATTCAGAAAGCCAAAGTCAATGAATCTCAGTTCTGCAGAAATTTGTATATTTACTTCATGAACCAATTTGGCAAGATGAGTCATTACACTTCTTGACGTCAACATATTCATATTCTACCATTTGAATACCTTTAAGGAAATCCCCTAAATTTAACAGCACTATAGAATCCTTTTTTCTGTATAATAGGGGTATCTGGTATATGCATTTGGTATCCCAGCTTGTATAACAAAGGATCTGTTCTGGTAAAGTCTCTTTTGGGCATGACCAATCCCTGGGAAGTACCCTAAGAAACAAGTGGGGGAGAGAAGAAAGAGAAAGAAGGGAAGAGATAGCACTGCAATTGCATTAAACCAAAAGTAAGACCCTTAATACAACTTTCATGAGAACAGCAGAGAAATGTTCATGATCAATCTCATTCTGACAGAGGTGAAGGGCTCAGAGAACCTCAGAGACAGCCTGTCATTAAAAATGGTAAAAATAGAAAGATTGGCACATGCATTGAATGACGAAAGAGAGCACAAAAATTCTTCAACAGGCAAGATTTCATCTGTAGCTACAGCTGTGAATCTCACAAGAATAATATCCCTGATGTCTCTTCAGAGTTAATGACTCCAGAGGCAACATCACGAGGTTCTTACGAAGATGCTGTGCCGTGTGAGGACAGGAGAAATCAAGTGAAAAGCATTTCTGAGTTCTTTGAAATATCAGGATATATATAAACTGTACTATGTGACTTTTCATAGTGACCATGTGTGATTTTCTACCTTGGATGGACCAAGTAAGAATTTCTCCTGAAACAGTAGTGAGGAGAATATTTTTCTTTTCTTTTCTTTTCTTTTCTTTCTTTTTTTCTTTTCTTTCTTTTTTTTCTTTTCTCTTTTTCTCTTCTCTTTTTTCTTCTCTTTTTTCTTCCTTTTCTTTTTTTGGACATACATCATTTCCATTCATTCATTCATTCATTCATTCATTCATTTATAGTTTTACAAGCATACTGAGTACTTATCCCTAACTTCCCTCTATCTCCCCTTACCTCCTATCAAGAATAAATTTCTTTAAAATTTATTTACTGAGTGAGTTGCTACTTGTCTTCACAAAGCTGAGTTCTGAAATGCTGGATGGACTTAAATGTCAGTGGGCAAAGTCCTTCTTAACTGGAGTGTTAAGACCCAGCTGTATGAGGTAAATAGTGAGAAGAAAAGAAATTCTTATGAGCATAACCTACCAAGAAGTCCTGCAAATGCTTCTCCTTATGAAGCTAAATCCAGTTCCTTGTGCTTTCCAGATTTAGAAAAACTCCAAAAAAAAAATCACATGTAAACCTACCTTACATTCTCCAAACTTTTTGGAAAGGATATTTTGGATTCTGAGGGAACTTACTCTTGACAGTTAAGAAAGAAATGACATACTATGTTGGACCCCAAAGGATTATTTTGTATACTATTTGCTTTGGAGCAAGGGAAGAAGAGAGAGAGAGTTCATCCATCCCTGAAGAGACACCAGTTGTTTCAAAAAGGAAAGGAGGCATTGTGTAAATTAGACAATACAAATTCTTCTGCATGTTCATTTCATCTACCACGGGCAACCAAACCAAAACAAAACACAACAAAGCAACCAACCCCAGTTGCTTTTTTCCAGTTACTGACTACATTCCCAATCTTCTTGCTTTCCAGCTTTGAGCTGGCCCTTTGGAACCACTTATAACTGAAGAACACGCCAACTAAAAATTCACCCTAGATGTGATGCGGAGGATCTGGTCGCTTGCTCCTTAGGAAGAACAAAAGTGTAGTTCGTTCACCTTCTGTCCGTAATGGACACATCACTTCCAACTACTCACTGAAGAGAAATACAAAACAAAAAGGAAAGAACACTCTTTTCTGTCTTGTTTCAATCTTAAAACATAGAAGTAAAAAGATCAGACTAAGAGAGGTTGACAGGGTAGAGTAGGAGAAAGAGAAATTTCTCAGATTAGAAACGCCAGGCTTCTATGAGTGAGAGGAAGAAGGCTGAGAGACTGAGTGCCAGGAAGCTTGAAAACGATTCCTTGATACTGGGAATCATCCCTAATTGTTCTTCCATTGTATTGCTGTGAGCCTGGATCTTCAATTGCGAGGACTAGTCTGTCTAGCCAGTTTGCTCTGGGGATTCCCAGGCTTTGCCATCCAGGGCTAGAATTATAGGTGGGCAGCCATGTCTTCCTGGCATTTAACATTATTACATAGGATCTGGAGATCAAGACTTGCGTCCTTTTGCTTCTGAGGTAAAAGCCTTAATCTCTGGCACAAACTGAAATGAACTTGTGTACATGTGCACACATGTATATATAACCTATATATGTATATGTTTTATATATATATATATATGCATGCAAAAGAAAAAAAAAGAAATTTATTCCTTGATACCTTTATTACCATCTTGTAAATGTGGTAGGTTATTTTTCTTTATGAGCTTCCTTTTCTTAATCTGACAATTATTTTAAGATATTTTCCAATAGGCTAAGATCTATAGAAAACAGGTCAGTTACACATTAGCTGACATATATTAGCAAATGAATAATTATTTAAAAAATTACTACTTAAAATATAATTTCAAGCACATGTATTGAGCCTCAAAGCAGTATGCTGAAATATAATTTAATAATTGAAATAATTAAAGTCTTCATTTTTCAGTGATTTATAGTTTTAAAAAAGCTTACATGTATTACCTCACTAAAGTTTTAAATCTCCTCTTTGAAACATTACAGAAAGCTGATTTATGACCCATAGAAGAAAATTAGCTTCATTAATTTACAGTCACTATTCATTTTCAACCGAAAAAAAAAAGTTTTGCCCAGCACGAACACCAACATTTACTGTTACTTGGCTCTGAAATGGTTTCTATAAATAGAGAGATTAATGGTTGCCAGAAACGAAATTAAACTTCAAGGGGCAAGGGTTTACTAGAAATATTCAGAGGGATAAACCATAAATCATCAAGAAATTTCCACAGGAGAAGACTCAAAAGGTTTTAAACAATGAGTAAAGTAAGATGGTAGTTAAGTATGCTGTTTTGGGAGAATGCTGTATGCATTTATCTGCCCAACTCTTAATGTACATTCTTAAATAAGGATTGTTAATATAGATCAACAGACCCATGTGAATAGGAATTAAGTCTTATTGAAATAAATTTTCAGTAGCTAGTACAGAGGTGCTTCCTAAATACTTGTTTTGTGGATGAATACTTAATGAGATTTAATTTTTCTGTCCTGCTCTCAACTTTTTGTTGGCTTGAATTATACTACTCAGAAGAAGGAAGTTAAATGGGACCATTTCCAGAAATGAGCAATGCATTGGTGCTCGTATGTAGTTTCCATAGGAATTCAATAGAAACCTGTAACTAACAACCTAGGAAGTTAGCCTTGGAGAAGAAATTTAGTTTAGAGAGAAAGAAGAGTTCATTCAAAAGAGGACCCCCAGAATGAAGATACAGACTACTGGAGGGAGGGTACAGAGAAATCCGGGAGTTCGAAGGGAAGACTGGATTCTGCTTTACAAAGACTGAGAGGCGTGAAGGTAGAACTGTGAACTGATTATGGTGTTCACTCTCAGGTGTTTATCCTGGCTGATCCTCCACATCTTGAAAGATTAACGGAAGAATGACCCAGGATAGTTTTCTTCAATTTACAAGCTTGATCTTCAAATATCTATTCATAAAAAAATACTAACATACTTGCTTTCCAAAGAACAGAAGTTCTGTTCCTTCTTGGTAGGACTAGAAGTAAAGGATTTGTCCTTGAGAACACTCCAGTTTAGTCCATTCCAGCCCTTTACAATTTTTCTCTGGCTGCTCATACTCTCCAATTAACATACTCATGGACTGGTAAAGATTTGCAAATCCGTACCCTTTTTCAAAGGTACACGTAATAAAGCAAGGGAAGTTATCATTTTTTAAGGGGTAGTTTAAGCAAAGTGGCATTCCCACCAAAGAAAGAGAAAAGGATGATGATGAGGAGGAGGAAGAGCAAGAACAGAGGTCAAAGAGCAGCAATATCTCCTTAGCTTTGCTCTGTAGTTGCAATGCTGGATGATGCCCAGGGAAGCAAAATAGTAAGACATAATAAGTAGAGTTGCACATTGTAGTTTCTTTAAGATCTATAGGAAAAAAAAAAACCTGGTGTCTAATTGTGAATTCATTGACTTAACCAAAAGGTTAATGTCTTTCTTAAAGTGACCACTGAAGTCATTGACTATTAATAACTATAAATTAACAATGGTCATAAAATAGAAAATGGAATTGAGACTGCCTTTTCAGTATCAAAGACAGATGGGATCTTTATGATGATTTAGAACTTGCTTAATTATTTTCCTTCTGCTGGCTTAGCTTACTTCTGTCTGTGAGAATGTGTGTTTCCTTTCAAAGTAAAAGAGGCCTCACAGGGGCAGCATGACTTGCCAGAGTTACACAATTCATGTGTACCTTTGGTCTAAGGAACAGACATGACTGAGAATCGAGACTCTTAGGCCATGAATTTATAACATTTTCCCATATATGTCTGAAATCCATATATTGGGCGGGGGAGGTGTAGAACAACCAAAGCATGGCTTTAAAAGTCTGGCTTTGGTCACAGAAAATGGGCAGTAATATTGCTGCAAGCCATGTGGAAATAGCTATGTTTACATTTTTGCTAGCAGTTCCGAACTCAGAGCTTTAGGACATCTCTATATAAAATAGTTCGATATGATTGAAATATGATCCCTAATTCCAAATTTGCATACTAGAACACAACATGCATATCTTCAGAATTTGACTGTGTGAGCCAGAGAGATTCTCCTTAGGCAGCAGGGGAAGGTCCATGGTGGACTGTAAGCTCCATTCATACCACATGAGACCTCCCACCTTGCGGGTTGTGATTGCCACTCTCCATCCCCCATATTCAGGACACAGCTTCTGCTTGATAATCACTCCCCTGCTAACCATTGGCACTTGCAACAGGCACCATTCTTAGTGTTTATCTGACTCCAGTGCCAGGGGTAGGGGGGTGAGGGGTGTGAGTGAGGTGTCAAGGTCAAAGCTGATCCTGGACACACTTCCTGGGCTGAGGAAAGGTCCCGAAAATCACCTCCAGACCTTGCCCCCTTAAGCCCGCCCACCAACCCTGAGGGTATAAAACCTGCTATTCCCTTTTTCCAGCTCTCTTTTTTTCTTTTCTTTTCTTTTCTCTTTCTTTTTCTTCTCCCTCTTCCTACGATTGGCCAGGCAATTCTGGAACTCCATTAAACTTCCATCCAGTTTGTGGAATCATGTGTTTTTGAGGTAAATACCTTACATTTCTACCTTACAATAAGGTATGCAGATTTTTACTAGCTTAGGCCTTAATGCATTAAAACACAGGAGTCCTGATAAAGATTATCTCAGTTTCCCTCCAGTTTCCACCATGACGGCCTCCTAGGCAAAGCAACAGGGAATTGCTCCTTCCTTTCATCCTTCCTGCTCTCCACAGCTCTATCTCACTTTTGTTTAATAAATCTACATTCACTCTACTTGCTTTTTCATTGTGTTTTCTTATTCTCTGTGGACATGAGACAATGAATTCAGAAGCTACTGGCTTGGTGACTTTGGTGGATGATGACTGTCAGGAAATCTAGATGGTAATTTACACGTACCAGAAATTCATAAAGGCCTTCACACCTGAGAACTCATCATTTGAGGCAGAACCTATGAAGAACCTGAAATGAAACCTTGGGGTGGATGCTACGCATTCTCACTGGTGTCTTCATAAGAGCGAAATTTAGATAGAGTCAGAGGATAGGTCCTGTGAGGACACAGTGAGCAATGGCCAACTGCTTGCCACAAAGAGAAACCTCACAAGGAACTTTCATAAGAAAAGTTGCACACCTTGAACGTGGGACTTGCAGCTTCTTGAACTGTGAGAAAATAAGTATCTGTTGTTTAAACCACTAAGTCTATGCTACTTCATTGTGACTGATTTAGCAAGCAAAACACCTACTAATAGATAATATCATGTGCTGTCTCACTTTTTTTTTAAGACAACAAAGACAGATGGGCTGGGGGTGTAGTTCAGTTAGCAGAACTCTTGCCTAACATGCAGGTCTCCCAGCTTTACTAAAGCTGGGTGCACTTGGCCACACCTATAATCCTAGTACATAAGAAGTCAACACAGAAGGATGAAAAGTTCAAGGTTACCATTGTCTACCCAGGGACTTACAGGCTAGCCTGGGCTGTGTCTAAAAACAAAACAAAACAAAGAGACAAAGACAAAAACAATGATAGTTCTGGGTAACTTTTACTGAGTACTTACTATGAACTCTGAAAACAGACCAAACACTTAACATATAGTGACCATTCTAACTTGGATCACGGTTCTGAGAACTAGGCATACTTGACTATTCCCAGTGAGCAGATAAAGAAACTGAGCTGCAAAGAGAAAATAAGTAACGTGTGCATAGAACTCAGCCAATTATTTGAATGAGGGTCTAGGTAAAAATAAATCTCCATTAATAAACACTCATTAATACAATATTAAAGTCTTATACAATGAATATTCATTTTCATGCTGTTCATGAACACGTTATAATTGAGTATAGCCAGATTAAAAAAACAGTCATTTCTCAATATTTAGAGGGAGTTTGTTCAAGAGTCCCTAATCCTAAAGCACCAAAAATCTGAGGATCCCCAAATTGATTACAAAAATGGAGGAAGTATTTGTATATGATCTAATTATATCCTATTGTTGATCTGAATTCATATCTGGATTCCTAACAATAACTTACACAAAATAAATGGAAGTTACTTTGTTGTTTAGGAACTAATCACAAAAGTCTATAGATGTTCAGTACAGACTTTTTTCTGCTTCATATATTAAATGTATGGCATTCATACATGTGAATGTATGCTTAAATGTATGTGAGCTCATATGTATGCACTGTATGTGTGTGTGTGTGTGTATGCGTGCATGTGCATGTGGAGGTCTCATCTTCATATTAGGAATCATTCTTGATTACTTTCCACCTTACACTTGAGGCAGCGTCTCTCAATCAAATCCAGAACTCATGAAGAAACCTGATCTTAATAGCCAACTTGTTCTAGGGATCTGTAGTCTTCATGTTTTACTACTTGAATTAGATGTAGGTTAAATTCCAATTAGCATTCATATGTGTTCTGACAATCCAAACTCTGGTCCTTTTGCCTATGTGACCAGTGCCTTAACTACTGAGCCATCTCTTCAAAACTTTTTGTTAATATTTTGATCCATGTTTGGTTGAATTTATAGATATGAAACCTACAGACACAGTCTGTTGACCTTACATTTTTATGTTCTGCTACTGAAAATCACAGTAACTCTATCTAGGTGGAGCACCATTGTTACACAACAACGTCTACCTAGAATAGCAAATAAGTCCTCACATATTGGAATATCTGTGCCAAGCTTCTATATTCTGCTTATAATTTCATGATAATAAACTGCAGTAAGTGAAATATCACAACTACAGAATTAGTTAGCATAGTAGAACTCACTCAGGAAGAAGCTTTATTTCTGGACACATGTGTGTCTCTTTTAACATGCTTTGAGTTGTGAAAAGTGGTCGAAGATTGGAACCTGCTCTATCCTTGATGCCAATAGTATTGCATAATAACCAAAAGTGGATTTTTGGCATCCATTACCCCATTCACCATGAGCAAAGAATAAAAGTCAATTATTTATGTATTTTGGCTAAGGGCATTTTTAAATAAAGTATTTTGCATATTCCCAGTAGATTTTGTGAAGAATGCTGGGGACCAATTTTTAAATGGAACATCTTGAACAAATTACAGCAAAGGAAAATCTGAGGCCTTGATAATTTAAGTGTTATTTTTACTACTAATGTGAATTCAACCCTAGCAAATTAAAACAGGAAGAATTAATTGGATATGCAAATGAGATTATTCAGTATATAAATCTAATTACATACCAATTTGCTTTAACAGCATGAAAAAAGAATAAATTGTTCTATGTAAATTGATTGTCTTAAATAACCACCTGTATCCCCACCAAAATAAAGAAAAAGATTTTCCTGGAATAGCAATATTGTAAGGTAGATGTCTTAGCTAATAACATAATGTTCCTCACAGATCCTGCCACTAGCTTCTCTTTACAATGAGATTTGCTTATGTTCCTGATACATAATAAGGCATTACAATGTTTCTGGAACATGCAGAAAAAAATGTCAGAGGTTGATTTTTCCCCCCCAAGAGCACAATAGATTGGTAAGACATGTTGATTTCTGAAATACTAATGCTTTCATACAGACTGAACTTGAAGTCTGAGCAATTTTCATGTCTAAAAAATAAGAAAGAAAAATGGGTAAAGTGTGCCAGCCTTCGCTAATTTGGCTGTGGCTCTCGAATCTACTTAATCAAATGCTTTCAGTACAATCAAGCAAGCCCTCCTAACACCCATCTTTAAAATTATTTTCTTTGCCACTTAGTTTAGGAAAATAGTTTTGAATACTTAACTGGCAAAGGAGGCATTAATTCATGAAGACTGTATCTCAGGAGGAAGCAGACAAACAGGACATATTTGCAAAATACAAGATGAGAGGTTAGCTGCCTTCTTGCCACCCTTGGGCAAAGTCATTGCATTTATCCCTTCTATCCCAAGATACAAAGTAGTACTAACCTTCATCCAAACATATCTTCTGCCAGTATCCTCATCATTGACCACAATTAGATTTTATCTGTTTCCAATGAGTGTGAGCAAAAGAATCCAAAATATCTAATGTCCTGACGTCTGTAATCCATCCTTAGACAGACCATGGAAAAGTGTGGTGACTCAAACCATGGATTCATCTTGAAAACTGAATTTCTCCATGGTCTTGGCCTCTCAGGATTGGGTAGTGACATTTATAACAAAGAGGATGGATGAAATGCTCATTGGCATGGAGAAAAAAAGAGGCAGACCAACCCGTACATGGTTGATACAATCTCTCTGCTTCCTTTGCATTCTTTCTTGGATGAGACTTAGGAAAGGTTCAAAAAGGACTTGTAATTTGAAAGTAATAGAAAACAGAATCCATTCAGCTTGTAGTAATGGTAACTGTGACCCAGGCAAAACTCTTCTCCTACTTTATTATGAGAACAAGTGCTGTTGAACTACGTTTCAATCTCTCAGGAGAGAAAATCAGCAGTGACAGTTGGTACTGTTGTTAGTAGCATCTCTGATACAGTTCTCTTCCTTTAGGGAGATCATTAGATTTTACCTTCAGGGGGGTTCATATCTGTTTTTGCCTTCCTTGGTATGAAAGATCGCAAAAGAAGAAGAACACAACAGCAGACATCCTAGTTCTGTGTTCTGCTCTTAGGCCATCCATGGTAATTAGACTAGGAGAAGAACCAACATTGGTGATAGTGCCTCGGGATGCATTCTGCCATCAACTTCTGGCAGCCTGTGCTCTTAATCTCAGTGGAATGGAAGGCACAATTGGTGTGCATCAGACACCAGGAGAAACTAGGTTTATATATGAGGAAAGGCAAGTAAATGAAAGAAGGCAATTGGTTCCCAGGAAACATCCTTAAGACAGTGCATAACTTGGTCACCTGCATACAGGATGTGTGTGACCTCATACAGACTTTGGAACCCCTTTGAAAAGGAGGCTAAAGCAGTCACCCGACCTCTAGCTACCTTTGTACAATAATAGCTTCTGCCAGACCAAAATGGAAACAGGTTCCTTTTCACTTTCCTTCCTAGATCTTACCATGATCTGAAATAGTGTCGCTTATCTATTTACACATACACTCTCTGTCTTTTCTAGATTACAGCTGAGCCAGAATACCTGGTTTGTGATTTTTTTTCTACTTTCATGTCCTTATCCATCCTAGAAGCTGTAAAAGTACCTAGAAACTTAGAAGATTGATATGCACACAAATTAGATTATATAACATAGTTCTTTAGCAGTTGCCTGTAAGCAAAGAACTGTAAAGTCTCTTAAAGAAGGATGAGTAGTAGATGGTGAAGAAAAGTCTTCATGGAGATGGAAGTTCCATTTGCAGTGTTGAAATTGCCCCAGTGATAGGTGTTGCAGTTCCTTGACCAGATTAATGTTATGTCGCCTCACAAGTGTCCTGTAAGATGCATTCTGTTGCTACCATCAATGTGTAGAGGGTAATACTGAATGGTGAAGTAGTAAGGTTGCTTCACCAAACCATACAGCCTATCGCTGAAGTTTGAATTGGAACCCAAGCCTTTGGAACCAACTAGATCTGCTGGGTCACAAAATGTAGGCCAATAGCTCATGGAGTTGGTTGAGGAAGGAATAGGAGGAAGGAAGGGAGAAAGACAGTAAAAATACAAATCTCTATCTTTGATCTTTGGAGACAAACATGTGCTCACTGAGCCAAAGAAAGCAATACAGAGGTGAGGATTCACTCGTTAAATGAATTTATTAAATTCATGCTAGAGGATGAATTGTTTCAGGCATATGACACCAAAGACAAACTAGATGATGCACAGTGGGCCACACAAGTGATAAGACTTAAAAATAGGAGGAAGTCTAGCAGGAGAGATGAAGAATTTTGCAACAAAAAGAGAAGGGGGGATGATCGTGGATTAAGAAACAATTAGAAAAGTTCCATATATTAGATTTTACCATGGTATGAACACAAGATATGCACACTCACCATGGTATGAACCTACACAGGAAATGCACACTCATGCCTGTGTCAAAGTAGGCATGGATAGGATTAATCTGGAAGTCAGGGCAACAAGGAGAAACAATACACTTTACATAATCTCTGTGGCTCATTTGAGGAATGAGAACCTTTTCATTCCCCAAATTGTTATGAAATATTTTGAGATCCACCCAAAGTTAAGGTGTGAAAGAAGAACAGATAGAATTAAATGTATTCCTTCTAAGTGAATATGACTTGCAATCTGACAGGCTTTAAAAGTCCCATCTGTCAATAGAGACTATGAGAGAATCTGAGTTTCTAAGCAATTTTCCTGGTTGGCGTTAGATAAGTCACAGAAAACCAGAACAGAACAAAGCTTTTAAAACTTCACCACTGAAATACTGAAATCATCCCCCATCCCAAGGCTCAGGGGACATTTTGGAAGAGGGTGCTATAAGAATGCAAACGTCTGAGGATGGGGAAGGGTGCTGCTCATGATAGGGATGCCACATAGGGAACTCACTGAAGCCATCTACTTCCAGAAGACTCCACAAAACTGGGTCTATCAATGCTGCATCTCCCTGAGAGATGACTGAAAGTAAACACCAGACTGGAGAAGGAGAGCTGCTTCCTCAGTGTTTTGCCCACTGATAGGTCACCCTTGCCCAAGCAAGTGCTAAGGCATAATAGATGAAACCCTCAGGACCACATTCACAGGAATACATGGAAGTAGGAGGAAGATGGGTTGGAAAGGGAAAGCAGTGCTATGGAAAAGCAGAAGGGAAGGGATTGGGTAGGGAGGAGTGAAAAGGACATAAATTCACTGTATTCATGAATGAAAATATCAAAGAATAAAAAAAGATAGTCATCTATATAAAACCAAATTGCACTGAGCTACAGAGCTCTGGAATTATGTGGGGCTATATAAAGTTATCATGTAAGGAAATAATCAGGGCAGTTGACTGAAGAGGGTACACAAGCACACCAATTGAGAAGAGAACCAGTCCTAACATTTACATTCACAGTGCCCTGGGTGCTTGTCACTAAGGTTGATGAATCTGTCATGCTCTAGTACAGAATTTATTTGTACTTATTTGCTTAGGTCAAGAATGTTTTTATGAATTTGCTTTTTGAATTTAGCATAAAAAAACTATGTGCTTAAATGCAAAAGCTGAAGTCTGCATGGTTTAAGTTTACCTACTTTAATGTTTCTGAAAAAAAAGATTCTTGAGCAGTATCTCCTTCTTGATAACATCAACAGAACATATAAAATATATTTATAGATGAATTAACTAGAGTTTTAAGTATATGCCAGAATACCTACTGAAATGAAGAGAATGATTTGGCAGGGGCCAAGTTCCTGACAGTACTTAATTTCATACATCACTAAATATGATGAATTAAAATACATATACTTGAAGTTGTGGATCATTTTAATATTGTGGGGATTAATGAAGACACTGAATCTTAATAAGCAATTTGGCAGGATCCTTCTTTGCTGCCTGCTAGCACATAATGGGGAAATCAAGGAACACCTTCATGAATATCCTCCAGTTCCACTTGCTTCCTACTAATCATCTTTATTTTCTTCTCCTCCTATCACTGTCCAGCATTCTAAAGATGCCACTTCCCATCACAGGCAGAAATGGCATAACAGACATGCACACATGTAGAAAGAGGTGTAATGAGCACATGTATCTGAGCAATAACTATAGTGTCAGAAAGGCCTTTTGGTTTCCAGCATCAATAAGTGATAAATGAATGGTCAGTCCTTCAGGAGTGGAAAATGTGATCAAGAACTGAACGGTAATATGAATATTTTTGAGCAAAAAACTCTCCAGTATTTTTTTCTTTTCTTATTTCCATATGTATGTATATGTGTATCTTCTTGTGTATGAGTACACACACACGTGTACATATATGTATATATACATGTGTGCATAGGCTTGAGACCACTAACAGATAATCATCCTTTATTTGATTTTTCACCTGCTGCTTTTGCAACACTGTTTCTAATCAAACCCCCCTCCCCCCCTCAACAATACCGTTCTGTAGCTAGCTATCTTGATGTGGGGATTCCCAATCTCTGCTTTCCAAGGGTTAAATTACAGACAGGCATCAACACCCACCTAACATTTTCCATTAGATCTAGGGTTCCACACTCAGAGTTTTTTGCTTGAGCAATAAGAATCTTAACTGCTGAACCATATCCCCAGATTTTCCTAACTTATGCGTGAATGCATATAGGAAGTATCTGTGACAGTTACATGTGTATATACGTATGGTATAAATATGTGTGCATACAAAATGCATTTATAAGTGCACACATAGGATAAGCACCTAAGTTGAGTTTGCACACTTAACAATGTAGACATTATTCTGGGACAGTGCAGAACTGTCTTTGTATCTAGCAATCTGTGTTGTAGTCATTGCTTAATTTTATAGGTGTTCTCAGTTAAGATGCACCATTAACTGGTCCTCTTTGACTTGCATCAGGTAGCTGCTAAATTTTTACTTATTTACTCTCCTGGGCGCTTTAGTATTCCAACCAACCATTTCCTGATTAGCTATTTCCTGACACACGTAATTCTCTATAGAAACTGTGCACTTCCACTCATAGAAAAGCCTCACTCCTTTTCTGCTAACCCATGAAAGATCTCACAGCATCTCTGAGTATAGGTAATGTTTCCTCAAAGTGCCACACTGTAAGTATAGCTTTTGATAAGTTGTTGGACAGTAGTGTCCAAGTATAATTTGTTAGTGTTTTCATTTGTGATTCAATTTAAACTTCCCAACTTGTCATACTTTACTATCATGCAATTAATTTCCTAGCACTGCCATATGAGAATTTGGAGAGCTTGCATGCAAAGAAAGCAAAGTCAGATGTTTCTCTACTTCATTTGTAATCCCTTAGCCCCCAGCTACATCCCCCTTCAGCCAGACAAAACCAGATTTTGTTTTACATGTAAATGTTGATGATTTTCACTGTGAGTACTTATGGTTCAATGAATTCAATTAACTAAATTCTTTAAAAACCAAGTGTGTATTATGTGTCTTTTTGACAATTCTAGTTCTAGCAAGAAGAGGGGGTGGAAGTCAGATAGCTGAGTTTTTCCTTAAGCTATTACATAAAAAAAAATGTGTCCTAACAACCTGTCTATTCAGTGGCACATTCAATCATTTGGCTTTATCTGCACAAAGCCTGATAAGCAGTGAGATTTTTCTTTTCCTTTTTCTATTTCAGCCTAGCATAGAAAGCACAGCAGCAATGCACTCCCCACTCAACAGAACACAAGTGTATTAATCTTTTCCAAAATTAATCCATTTCAGAAAAAAAGTAGAATTCACTCCATTCATTCTCACATCCATCCATCCATCTACTTGGGAAACATGCATTGGGGGCTTTGTTCTGTGCTAAGAGCTACTGTCAGTGAACAGAACATAGATCCCTGCCCTTGGAGGGATTGTGAACAAATATGATAAATGAATAAAAATATGGCATATTATCACCTTATCAAGTCACAGGCGAAAGGATGCATGGATAGGGTGGGAGTTAGTTCTCCTAAGATATAACTCTGTCGATTTGATGATTGAAAGCTGAGCATGGGGCATATCTTTGAAGATTTCATAGTTAAGGCAAGTCTTGAATAAGCCTGCAGGAGATTGTCTGATACCCTTGGAAAACCCATCCCACTGAGGTTAAGATCATTGTTTGGGGAGATGGAAAAATATGGGACACTGTTTCAGCAGCTGACATACTTTGGCCAACTCATGATCTGGTAAATGATGTTTGCCCCTCTCCCAACAGTCCTGTGGATATGGAATGGCCAATCCCCTCAGCTTCTGGTGTTGGTATGAACTCTCTTGCCAAACTGTACTAAGAATTATTAACAATCATAAATAAGAATATAAGGTGTTGCTCCCCTAAGTCATTTGATTGTGAATTCCTTGGCAGCCTGCAGGCAAATTGCAACAGAGGTGCAATAAGGAACACAGTGTGTGGGACAGGCTTCGCCACACCGCATATTGAGCTAAGGGAAGACTAGACATTAGCAGAGAAGAACAGGGCAAAACAGAGAAGGCAGGAACAAGGCACACTAACAGACACTTAAATAGGAGAATAATGTACTCTGCTCCTTAATGGAATTGTACTTATAGTTGTGTCAAACATACTGGTGCCAACAAAGCAGAGAGACCAGGTCAGCAGACTGCAAGGACCAAAACAGAGACTGAGGACAATATGTGAGTGACTATGACAGAACAGCAATATGTGCCCTAGCTAGAATAGCAGATAAACCAGGGTGAAGTTGAGGAGGATTCTCACCACATTTTAGATACAAAGCTGTAGATGAGCTGAAACACATGAAAGAAAAGCAACAAAAAACTGAATGAAAGAGGAATCTAAGGTTTGGGTTTATGTGATAGAAAGGATGCACCGTTGTCTGAAGATGAGGACTGTACTGGAGACACAGGTGTGTAGGAGAAGTAAGGAGTTGAGACTAACATGCCAGTCTGAAATGCTGTTATGGTTTGAGTGTGAGTTTCCCCCAGACTCATATGTTTGCATTGTTCAGTGCTGTTAATGCTTGGGAAGGATTATGGCACCTTCAGGAGATGGAGCCTTGCTGGAGGAATGCATGTCACTGGGGACGGGCATTAATGTCTGGTCAGATGGTCCAGCCCTCCTTCCTCTCACACATTGTTCTTATTCTCTCTGCCTTCTTTGATGGTCATGACCTGTACCTGCTGCTTCTGCTACCACTCATGCTTGTTCTATTCTGCCATGATGAACTGTTATCTGCCTTCTTGTAGCAGTTAGACTGCATGGTTGCTGATAAAATCATGACAAAGCTTAAAAGAATAAGGAGTTTATTATCTGTTATGATAGTTTGGTTACAATTCCTTTTATCCATCTTGCCAGGAGAGTTCACAATACCTCCACGGGTCATGGAAACTGGTCACATCATATTCACATAATGCTGAGAAAGGGACAATTCTTACTTGCCAGACCAGCATGTTTAGTCAAGTATACAAAAGGATGCCAACTTTCTCAACCAGCTTCCTCCATCTTATTCACCTGCCCTGGGACTAGTCCCACCCACCCTGGGCTGCCTTCCCCATCAACTAGACAATCTCCTGCAGGTTCATTCTGAGCCTAACTCAACTACTAATTCTTTACAAAGGTGCCCAGAGCTCAAACCATCAATGGCCAGGTTGACAGCTCTGGAACCAAGAGCCAAATAAATCTCTCTTTATCCCTAAAGTTATGTCATAGTGTCATCTCACACCAGAAAGAAAAATAACTGTGACAGATGCCATTGACATTGGGCTAAACAATTTCATCAGTTATATTTGTCTTCATATGTGAAATTCACTATGAAATGGTCTTGGATCTGTGAATACAGTCAGGATGATCAATAAGTACTAGGTTTAGTGTATAATACTGTGATCTCTCTTTTGGGCATCCAGTCCTAAGAAATAAATTCAGCACTTTGGAGAAATCCCTGTGCACCATGCAACATACACCTATTAACAAGACATGCAAATGCCTATAGTATCCATATACATAAAGGAACTTTGGTGAAGACTGTCTTGGAATAGTATTTAAATAGAAAAAGAGCGGTACTTCATTATTAGTCACCACATGGGTAACTCTTGGAGGGTAGTGTGTGAAGTGAAATATAATAGACACAGAAAGGAAAAAAGAACATTGTGTATCATTGTGTCCTCATCTTCAGACAATGGTGCATCATTGTGTGTAGAACATTTCAAATACGTTTAATACTGAGGCCAAGGACTAAGCAGTGGCCAACAATGACAAGGGAAAGTTGAAGAACTAGGGAGAGCAAAGAGTTTCTTTTGCATTTCCTATATGCGTTGCGTGTGGTTGTTTTGCCCTGACTACCCTCTTGCTGGTCCCTTCCTCCCACCAATAGCTCCCACTTCTGCTTTTATATCAGAAAGAGTCCACTACCATCTCCCTTCCCTTGCTTCCTTTCAAGGCCTCTTCTCTTGTCTCCCCCTTTGTACTACATAGGAACCTTTTATTGCTGTGGGTGCTAAGCAAGGACGGCAGAAGCTCGAGTCTTGTTTGAAAGCAAGACTCAAAACAGATTGTGCTCATGGTCAAAAAACGCACACAGTACAGAGATAGTCAAGATCTCACCGAGTAATTCATGGATCAGAAGCCAGAGGAGTAAACACTAATATAGAGGAATGGAGGGATTTGCTTCCGTAAGGTCAAAGTTAAGCAGAGCAAGGGGGAGAACAATTCCACCATCAGTTCAACTCCTACAAGGTTTGTGGTGCTGAGATTTGCCGTTCATACTCATCCCTGATTAAAAACCCATCATTTATCTACCTGGAGGCAGAATTTATAGATGA
Organism: Typhlomys cinereus; assembly: GCA_023101885.1. NCBI lineage: Eukaryota > Metazoa > Chordata > Mammalia > Rodentia > Platacanthomyidae > Typhlomys > Typhlomys cinereus. Next base: position 188,065 of record JALPQD010000183.1, on the reverse strand, counting down.
AAGAAAGAGCAATTTGCCCAAGGTCACAGAGTCTAAAATTGCAATGGATTTTGATTCTCCATATGACTTCCACATGTGGCCAGTGTTACACAAAGCATTAGACTAAGCATCAGGAGGTGCATCTTCTGCAACTGGGGACTAAGAAGTTAGGGAAGACATCTAAGGAGGGCAGGCATGGGGATGAATGCCAGGTCTAGTGGCAACCAGAGGTCAGGAAGGCAATAGATCATTACACACCTGGGGAAAACTTTAGCCAAGAATACAAACAAATCATCAAGAATCAGATATTTGTAAGAGGCTATTGTACAGGCTGGGAATACGCAGGAGTAAGAACATGGTTCCCAAGAGATCTCAGAGCAAAGAGGGCTGCAAAACTTAGTGTTCTTCCCTGTGGAGACAGTGAATGAACCCAGGGTGATAAACGGGGTCCTTGCAACACAAAACTGAAGGATAATTTATTTCAGAGGATATAAGTTAATTAAATGTTTTTAAATTTTGAGGGGAATGGAAATTTACATTTACAGCTGATTAAACCTGATTCAGAAAGTTATATCTATTTATACACATACATGTATGAATGTATATTAATGTATGCATGCACACAGAGGGGAGTACTACTATATCTAAACCAACCAAATTTGAAACAGTTAATTCTGTTTTGTTCTTCAGAAGCAACTGGATTTAAATGTCATAGAAAATAGCTTCCATAAAATGTGATGCTTCAGAAAAACCTGCACTTGTGATTCTGTTAGGATTTTATAAGCTGTGTGGATTCCATTGTTGATCTGAGGAGAGGGAGTCATTATAGTGTGATATATGGATATTAGTTTAGGTTTGGAAGCTTGGATACTGTCCAATAACCAAATGCATTAAGAAGGGCTTTTATTTATTCTCTAAACCACTTCATTCCCAGCTTAGCTCAGGAAATGTAGGAATAAAAGTCCTGGTTTTTATTTTATTTGAGGTGAGTTGATCTCTTCCAGGCTTGAGGGTCTTACATGTCTATAAAGTGATTGTGCAGTCCTAAAAGGCTATAAATATTCTATGTGGAGCCTGATTTAAATAAACACACCACATGCTCTGGAACAAAAAGGACAGAGAAGAGAGGATGGGATGTTCCTGATGCCTGATGAAGGGAGGCCCTGAGAAAACAAAGGATGAGCTTGCAAACCCCTTTCCCCTGTTGGGTGGCATAGCTCCTGCCATGACTGAAAGCTCTAGAATGTTCTCAACATAACCTAAAGAAGGTGAGCAGGAGAAGAGGGCAGAAGAAGCTGGTGGGACCTTGTAGAACAAGTACTTCTGTGGCCATACTAAAGTCACCCCTCGTGCAAACTTACAAAAATAATTGAAGGGAAAAGTGGGAAAAGACAGGGTCTAGTTACTGTATTTTGAAAGAGCCACTATACATTCCATTCGAGGAGCAGATTATATGGATTCATTAAAGTCTATGCTAATGTTCACAGTGTACCCTTTTTCTTTCATAAAATCTTGGTCTGCAGAGATTTTTAAAATGAATGCCAGGCAGGAGGAGGAGGGTTTCTTCATGATTTACCCACTGATAAAGTCAGCCATGTCCCAGCAAACACTCAGACACTTGCCATTAGAGGATTCTGGAGCTGAAAAACAATGGGTCACATTTGCAAAAAGACATGATAGTAGGAAGGAGGCTGGCTGGAAAGGAGAGAACATGAAGAGAAGCAGGAGCGGGGATAGGGTTGGTAGTAAGTGTTGAAAACCCATGAATACACTACATTATGTATGAAAGTGTCAAAAGAATGAAAATAATGGCTAAAATTGTCAATGAGGTGTGAAATTTAGAAAAACTTAAAAGAAAATATTTTGATAATAAATTTAAACTAATCTAGTCCACTTTGTCAAGTTAGTAAAAATAGAATGAGTAATTTACAAAAAGCTCAATTTTCTTCTAATAATTCTGAAGGATGGGACACACCTAAGATCTCAGACTCACATATAGCAAGGGGCTGTGGCTCTGCCATCCTACAGTGTAAGGGAAAGACAGCATGTGTGGCTTATGCTCATGTCCTAGAGAAAAGAGGCAGATGACTCATGTTTCTGGGACAACCACACTCACTCCTGTTAAAATGACACTAATCAGTTTATGATAGAAGGACTCATATTTTATCACAAGATATCTGCTGGCAATACTGGAAGTTCAAATTTTCACCATGTGAATGTTCTAAGACATATTCAAACACAACACCCATTTGCTTTTTATCTATCTATCTATCTGTCTGTCTGTCTGTCTGTCTACTAATTTATTAGTTTATTTATTTTACATTTTAGCTTTTTTTTGAAGATTGGAAGATTGACTCTACAAATTCAACAGATTGTTTGCAAAGCAATGTAGAGAGGAAAGAATTTTAACAGCTGTCTAAGGTGACAGACTTGAGTAAGTGTGTGGAGGGTGAATAGGTTTAGCTTAAATGTAATAGAGCAACAGGGTTCCCTGGGAAAACAATACAAAGCAACAACAGACAGAGAAACAAACATGATCCAGGAACATCTAAAAATTCCCTCTTGATTAGTGCAGAGTGCTGTATCTTCAGACTTGTATTGCTTTACTTTATAAAGTGAATAACTGAATGGAGTATTTTTTCTTAAAGAGTAAACCTTAACTCCAATTCTATTTTTTAGATACATATCTCCTAAGTTTAATAAGACTATATATAGATAAAAATGTATACCTCTAACATCCTACACAAATGTTCCACTGAATATATTCTGAAATCACATTTTCTCAGGAAGTACTGCTTAATTTATAATAATCACTCCATTATAGAAAAAGACACGTTTTGCTACTTAAGGAAATGTTTTTCAAGAGCACGATTTTCCAGCATTGAGTCTTTAAGCAGTGTTTGCATTACTGACTAGATCCAGAAGAATAACATGTAAGAGAATATGCTACAGAATGAATGATAATATATTTATATATACAGGCTAATACATTTTTCATTTAACTACTGAGTGGAAGCTAATACATTTGTGTAGTGAAACTAATACATTTTTCATTACTTAAATGCATACTAGACGATTCCTGACTTACTAATGAATTTACATGAGACCCTACAAGGAACTCAAAAACAATCTGAATCATTTCCCAAACACCATGTTCATCTGCTCATGAAAAACAATGATTGTAAGGGACAGGAAACCATCTGTAGAAAGTGGAGCAGTATTTCTTTAGCTAGCATATCAACAAATAGCAAAAGGTACTGCAACTTTAAGTAGAAAAATTCATGTATCTACCATAATACTTTTCTCTGAGAATCTCCTTTTTTTCTTTCAATTCCTAACAAGTGACAGGACAGATACTTTGGCCCTCTTCTTCCTCATAAGTAGGTAGATTTTGAAGTCAAATGAAAAGATCCACTGGCTTTCTGAATTAACCCCACACCAGAAAGGTCATGAATACAATGATTTTGGTTTTGTAAAAACTTTCATAGGTCTACTGTGGCTACTGAGAGGACCTTCTGGTTATAGCCCCTTAGAAGATTATATTATGATCATTAATAAATTCATCATGAGAGGCCTAGAGAAAAATCTCCTCCTAGTTAATCATGCACTGAATGTCACAAAAACAAACCCTCTAGTCACGATCAGATTTCTGTGTATAATCTAGAGAAACCAATGTGCTTGTTGATTGAATATCCATTAAGCTGAAGTCCTCGATTTTAAAATCAGACAATATACCAACATGCCTGTGTATGAGTTGGAGTCTTAAGACTGAAAGGAACTGTTAAGGGTTATGGAAAGTCATGAGAGTTTATCCATGTAGGAAACTTATTGGAGGAGTCCAGTGTCTAGTGAGCAGACAAAAGTGCTAATTATTCTTCACTCTTCCTTCTGGAGAGGGTCACGCCCCCTTGCATACCATGTGATCATCCTAGAGAGGTGTACTCCGGGGTCAGTCTTGGTGGATGGCAGGTAATGCTCAGAGAAATGGATTCCTAGGTTCAAAGGATTGTGATTTCACTATCATTCATCATTCTCTGGACAGAAGAGACAATAATATTTTAAAAAAATAAACGTGAAGCTAGAACCAGATGTTCTACAATATTAAATCAAGTAAATTTATTACCTTCCTTTTTCACCTTCATCAACACCTGTTGTTTTTTGAGTACAGAGATAGTGAATGGTGTGTGTGCTTTTTAATCTGGGTTCTGGCAGTCAATGGTGGAGTGACATTGAGCTGTGTATTTCTCTCTATTTCACTCTCATTAACCCCAAAATACAAAGAGGGATGAAGAATATAGATAGAGTGTGCAATGCAAGAAGATCAGAGAATCTGGCTGATACATAGCCAGAAATAAAGAACTATGAGATCTTCACATCATTATCATATATAGTGCAAGGTTGGGCAATATTGGAGAAATTGACTCATATACATTAAGTCAGACTTTAGGAGCTCTTGCATAGTTCTGCTCAGATACTTTGTGCCACAGGGAGCATGAGAAGGGAGATGATAGGCTGTCCTATCTGCCTGTGTCTCACTGCTATTTGGAGCATGATGCTCTTGTAGGAAGGGGTTTATTTCCTACATAATATGACCATTAAAGAGGGAAATGCACTTCACTTAATGCTCAAGTGAAAAACAGCAATTCGTGTTCATGTTCTAGGGAAATTCATAAATGGTAAATTTACTGCAAGACACTGTGTCTGTCTCCAGCATGGCCCCTAACTAGGAGCTTCTGAACATAACCTAGTATCTGCACTGTTTGGGAGGACATTCAGCTCAGAAGGAGATACTGCCATAGGGCATAGTTCAGTGTATTTGACACATACCAAAGTTATTAAGCAGTGAATAACACACTGGCTCAGGTCTTGATGGGATTATAAGTAACAGGACAAGGCAAGTACAAAACAGCCAAAGAAAGCAATGCTTTCTAAACCAGCAAAGACATTAGATTCTTATACACTGAGCTTAAATTTTACTTCAGACATCTACCTTAACTTCAGTTTCTCAACTGGAAAGTCAAAAGTTATTTATATATGGAGCTTTTAGTACACTGCCTGGTACATTAACGAAGTTGTGACCATCTACACATGAAAGCTGGTATAGAAGGAGGTGATGATGAATGAACTCATCCCCTATGCTAAATGGCATGAGGATGACTGGACTCTCCCACAGTATGCAGTAACTCTTAGGTGGAATTTTGTTTTCACTAAGCAGTATTATTTCTAATCTCAAATCTGTTCTTCCTTCTTATTGTATATCTGGACATCCAAGACTATTTTTGGAGGCACAATTTGTAAGGTTCACCAATCCTTAAAGCATTCTGGGAACTACATATTGCTACTTTTTAAAAAAATATTTATTATTTAATGTGTGTGTGTGTGTGTGTGTGTGTGTGTGTGTGTTTGTGTGTGTATCAGAGAGCACTGTGTGTCCCTGTGGAAGAACAAGGGTGACTTCAGGAATCATCCTGGATTGTTTCTGCCTCCTTTTTGTTTTGCTCTGAGATTTCCCAGGCTCCACCCACCAGGGCTGGAGGTATAGACCACCACCATTTTTGGCTGGCATTTTGTTTTTTTTTGTTTTTACATGGGACCTGGTATTTAAACTGAGAACCTTCTGCTTGCAAGGCAGAGTCTTAACCCCTGAGTCATCTCTCCAGCTCCTGCATATCATATTGTTATTATATAATGAATGAAGTCTTTCAAAACTATTCATTATTGCAACTCAACACATAGTAAAACTCTTAACCTTAGGCTCACTGGCCCCAACCCCACTCAAGCTAATTTCCTAGCCTAGTAGCCTTAGTTTCCCAGCCATCAGAAATAACACAAGTGGAAATAAAGCATGGAGTATTGCATCAGAGCTTTAATCTTAGCAAACACAGACAAGGGAGAGTTAAGAAGCTGAACTGTAACGTTACTGCTCCCATTTCAGTCAACATGAATGAGATCTAATGGGAGTACAAAGGAAACCTTCTACAGCTTGGTTAGCTGTTAATAAATAACTGGAACGTGGATCAATGGAAGAAAAATGTTACATTTAAGTGAACTTAATAATTGCTTAATCAAGTACATGCAGTTAATAAGTCTTCTTAAATCTGAGCACCTGTATAATATAGTCAACTAATATATTTTATCATATAGCTGCCTATCATTTCAAACTTATACCTATACATATATGTTAAATAACTTTGAAACAAATTCTAACAAGTATCTTTAAAATAAAAAAAAAGTAAAGTGGCATATCATAAGTTCACACCGGAAAGATGCTCAGCAAATATTCTCAAAATCTAAAAAGGTGTAAAGTGTTACAACATTAAATTTACACTTGTGAATAAAAGGATAATGTACATATTATGCACATACCTACATACATTTACATATATACATATATTTGTATAAATATATACATATTTGTACATATATAAATAAGTATATAAATAATTTCTTAAAAAGTTATTCTCACAAAGTGGACAAAAATGAGTTCAAAATACTTGAAAGAAGGGAAATTAGTTAAAAATTCTTTGTGTTCCTAACTGATTAAATGTATAGCATATATACATTATATATATACATATCCATAAACTCTTAAATATATTAATTTATTTCAAATTTTCATTGAAAATTGAGAAAAATTAGCATATTACTATAGTTTCTCAGCATTATTGACTTACATATAGCAAGGAATAGGTATTTTGTGGTTATCAATCAAAGTGATTAATATACTGCAGGAATAAGTTCTTCCTTGAAATACTTTTAAAGTTTTAATAATTTGGATTTATAGATAATAAATATTCTAGGCACAAAGCTTTCCTTAGCTCTTTTGCAATATCAGAATTCTGCCATATCATGTGAATGTGGATATATACAGACAAATACATATAGATACATTGCCCTACAACATTATTCATTAAAACAAATAGATTAATTGGAAGGGAAGGGGAATGGAATGGAGATTAAAATGGGTAAATATCAGTATATTCATGTATAAAACACTAAAAGAATAAAAAAATAAAAAATCCAGACAGGAGACAGATTTTGTTGGAGATCTTAATTTTCTTTTTTTTTGTTAAAGAGAAAACATAATTACATTGCATCAGAAACATCCCTGAAGGAAAAGAAAAAAGAGTCCCAAGAACAGGATGGATAGGGGAATGTTCATATATTTATAGCTGTCATGTGAGTAAACCTTGAGTGTCTTAGCTTTTCTAACCAGTTATATGTCAATCCTTTACAGATAAAAAAATTAAAAAAACAAATGAACAAAAAGCAAATGCCATTAGATCTGAACTATATCAAATATTCTAGAATTAAGCTGGTCCAGGTATAACATAAGTTAGTGGCATGTTCTTGTGAACCTTAGAAACCTTGAAGAGAAATTATGAGCTACAATTTTACAGTATGATTCTTAAATTTTCTTATTAAAATGATAAGCTTAACTTGTCTAGGTGTTACAGGAATGACCAGGTCAAGAGTCTATGTTAGAATTTAGATGCTGTATGATTCTACACCATCAGCCACCACAGAATGCCATAGACTGGGAGGATTAGGAGAAACTTTCCCCTTGGAGTTCTAAAGCTGTGTCTCAGGTGTTGGTAGCTCTGAATTCTGGTGAGGGTCCTCTCCTTGGTGCACACAAAACCTGCCTTCTCTCTGAGTATCTATATTCTAAGAATGGGTTCAGCATACACTCCATGACCTCATTTCATTTAAATACCTTCTTATTACTGGCCACATCTCCAAATACATTCACACTGGTGTCTCAGACTCAAATGTGGTAGGAATTAATTTTGAATACATAATGGATAATATTTCAAATAATTTTTAATCAAAATGTGCATAATTGCCTCAAATTAATTAGTTTTAAGTATATATTGCCACTGTAGCTGGATTTTTTACCCCAACAGTAACACATATTAGATACCTAATTCATAAAGCTTTCCCCAGAAAAAAGTTATTCCATTATATTAAAACATTTTTTATTTTAATATCTACATTCAAATTTAATAATCTGGAACTTAAAAATGCCTTTAAATACCTTTTACATAACATATAAGTTTTCTGGTTATGTCTCATTCTAAATTATCACAAGACTAAACTTTCTTTAATAATGAAGTTAGCACTGTAGACAAATCAGGCATAGAACCATAGGATGTTCAACTGATTTTTTAAGATTTTTTTTTTGAAGATTCTGATCTGATTTCTTTCCAATTTGGGAGCAGAGAGAGCTTTATTCTCATTTCACTGGCACTGATAAAGGCAAAGAGGGAGGAAAAATTCCACTTCATCATTGCGTACTGATGGCAATCAGAGAAATTTGGAAATCTTCCCTCAATAGTCACTTAGATTGGCACAAAGGTACATCAGATATCCATTGCATTATATCCAGAGTGGAAAATATTCTCATGAATCAAGTCTTTAAAGATCAGAGCAAAGTTGGTCTCAGAAGCCATTTCTCTTACCCTTGCAAAATGCCAAGTACAGCATAAAAGGCAGAAAACTTGATAACTGGCATTTTATGAATATAGAATAAAAACGAACTCAATAGATTCAATTAAAATCTGTATCTCGCTATCTGGTATGTTAATGAATCTTAACATTCATCATGAACTTATGTTAGATAGTTAACTGTGATCCATTTGTGAAAATGAAAAGAAAAATAAATACAGTTAATAGGCTATTATTCATACCAATAACAAAACCTTTTGGTAAACAGTCAACAGCTACATGAGGTCGGTGTCCATTGCAGAAAGATTAAATACGTTTGAGAAAATGTGAGTGCTTAATGAAATTGTGGATTAAAAATAAATGTATTTGCAAGAACGAATCCACAGAAGAGAAACTTAGTTGAAAAACTTTCTGCTTGACAGAAAGCACAGTTGGAAGGCACTATTGAAAATGCCATGAAAAATCCCACACTCCCCATGGAGACACATGTGTACAGTTTCTGCCCTCATGACAGCAGAACAATTCATTCCAGTTGCCGGGGGCTTGGTTTTACATTCTAGGAAACTCCCCAACTGCATCCAATGAGGGTGGGTGCATATGCCAATGCCTCCCTGTAGCAAGTTCAGATGAATAGAGGATGGAGCACAAGCCAGATGATGTCAAGAGATAAGCAAAATGGGGAGGATGACCAAGTGTAGACCATGGACATAATTGCTAAGTTTTTAACATGAAATACAGGCATAATACTATACATTGACTTTGAATCCAATCTCAGTGCCATAGTAATTATGAAAACTGTTATCCATATTCTTAAGCTCAGCTGTATTGTGTCCTTGCAACAACTTTTATATCTCAAGAATAAGGTTCATTTTAAAACAAAACCACCTTAGGCAAATTAGAGGTGAATGCCACTGATCTGTAATGCCACTAGCTTGTATTAGCTAGAGATTCTGCTTAAATGTTCTGGGTTTTAATCATAGCCATGGATGAACTACATAAAAGTAAACACTTCAAAGTCAAAACAACGCTTTGCTCTTGGATCACACCCTTTTTTAAATTTAATATATTTTTATTATTTCAGCTCATACAAACTTAATAGGTACACCAGTTCCCACCCTCCCTCCTCCTCCCCCCAAACCCCCTGCTCCCCCTCCCCTCACTCCTTCCTCCCCATCCCCCAGTGCCTCCCGCCCCATCCCCCAGTGCCTCCTGCCCCAATTCCCAGAGAGTCCTTTCTTGTGCATGCCTGATATTCCTCTGGGCCCTCCTCTCCGATGACATACAAGGACCCAGTGGCATTTCCCTGAACCCTTTCCCGTGTTCCCTTAAGCATAGGAACACTACTGTGGCTGCCAATCCCTTGCCTCCAAGGATCTTGGTGCCTTTAGCAGATGCTAGACTTTGTGAGGTCAATAGTGTGTTGGACATTGTGCAGGGCATGCAAAGTCCCATTATGATTGCTTCGACCCTAACTTGTGTGGAGTATCTTGCAAATCATTGCTCCTCCCATTCTTTTGCTCTTACACTCTTACTGCCCCCTCTTCCGCAAATGTCCCTGAGCTTCAGGATGGGGAGAGATTAGTCTGGCCTAGTTCTAGGTGGTTGATATAGAGTCTCTAAAGTTCTGGATTGTGGTTTGTTGATTTTCTTTTGCAGTTTTGCTGCTCCTGCAATGCCCTTCACTCCTTCCATTAAGGGGTTTATTTGACTTAATAGCTTTTAGGAAAAATAGATTGTAGGATTTTTCTTAAGCAAGAAACAATACAATTGTAAAGAAAAATAGCATGAAGTTCATAATATTTAGAGTTAGGGATTTTTGCTCTTTTAAAGACTACAAATAAGAATAGAAGAGGACCAAGAGGAAAGTAAGGTCATGTATATGCTATACCAATAGAAAGTGCTGACAAAAGGTATGTCCAGAATTCACAATACTTCTCTAAATGAAGAAGAATGTGAACTATGTTAAGAAAGATGTGAAATAAGTTCAGTAGGCATTTTTTCTGAAGATAACTAGATAATCAATAAAAAATTAAAAATGAAAAATACAATTTAACATCATGTTTAGATACCATCCCAAGCTCAACAAAGAGACAGACATCCCAAGGCTGACAGTATGAAGTATGAACAAAATTGTGAAAGAACTGGAAGAGTCGGTCACATCAAATCAAAAGTCAAAAAGAACAACCTTTGGAGAAACAGGTTAATACTGTGTGGCAACGGAGGATAAAAATGCTGCAAAACCCAGTGATGTTACTTTTTTAATTTTTCATTCACGTGTGTATGGGGTGTGTATTTGAATGTGTACGGGTGTGCATAAGCACACAATAGAAGAGCTCTTGAATGTGTAAGTCTAAGGATAATATCAGGAATCATCCTGGTTTATTCTTCCACCTTCTTTCTTGCTCTGGAGATTTCCAGACCAGACTCCATATTCTAGGGCCACACCACTATGGTATCTTATCTGCCTGACATTTTTTATATGGGACCTGAAGATCCAAACTCAGATTCCTTTGCTTGTGAAGCAATTGGTTTAACTCCTGAACCATCTCCCCACTTCCAATAATGCTACTTCTTCATGAAGTACTATGGGAGAAAAACATAACAATGTTAATGGCAATGGTGATTGGGAATAGCCACAAAAACGAGGCTACTGTTGTAAGTGGATAACAGACTGGACCATGTTCATTAAAGGAAAAATAACAGACAAATAACTCAAACATCAGATTTAGATGTGGCAGCCTGGGTTGTTCTCAGGAACTCAAGCTAAGAGAAGCATATCAAGTCTCTAGGGTACTCCATTTTCTGGAAGTGCTTGGAACAACACGGTAACAGTGAGGGATGGAGGAATAAATGACACTCAGAATGACAGTGTCCTTTGAGGGGAAGAAACAGCACTGGATTCTAAAAAAAAAATCTAGAAATTTCAGAGTTAATGGTAACAATGCCTTGCTTCAGCTGTCATATTGTTCTTTCTTTTCATTTTATATGAGTCTTATATGTGCTCATGTATTGGTGAAATGCTTAGAAAAATAATTTTGAGTAAGAATGTGGGGTGATTAGGAAAGATTCTACTAATTCAGTTCGGTACCAGGATATTCCAGAACACAGAAATCTCCTTATGTGGCATCCTGGGATATGTGTGTGTGTGTGTGTGTGTGTGTGTGTGTGTGTGTGTGTGTGTGTGTATGTGTGTGTGTATGTATGTATGTGCGTGTGTGCATGCGCCTCAGGGACCCTACTTACTTAGTTTCTAGAGGATAATGACAATGGTGATCACAATTATGATGCTTATGGAAAACAATACAAGCAGTTATATATTCAGCACTTGCAAGGTGTAAGTCTTTTAGTATTCTAATCAAATGACCCTACAAAGTTCACCTGGAACTAGACCAGACAAGTCTCTCTCATTATAAAGCTAAAGGAACCTTGCAGAAGAAGGGGCAGCAAGACTGTAAGAGCCTAAAGATAGGGATGTCCACTGATGGATAAGATACTCCACTCGAGATAGGGCTGTGGCAGCCAGAAACTCGCTGCAATAAGATTTGATCTTACATATCCTGTACAATGGCTAACATGTCAACAAGCCCCCACAGATTAGCAAGGATCTCAGGGGAGATGGCTTCAGGCAGTATGATCTTTAGAGGCAAGGGGTTAGACAGAAAGAGCGGAGTTCCCATATTAGTGGGTGGTCCAAGAAGGGACCCCAAGCTATGCCACAGAGCCCTGAACTCCAACTAGAGTAGATAATTCAGAGAGAACTTTGGAGCCCATATAATCTGATGGATGGGAGGGTGGGAGGGAGCAAGATACCAAGAGAAGGAAGGAGGAGGGTAGAAGGGAGAGAGAGAGAGAAAAGGGGGAGAGAGGGAAGGATGGGGGACAGAAGGGGAAGAAAGGGGGGGCAAGGATACCTACCCATTAAGCTTATACAACTAGGTAAAAAAATAAAATTATTTCAAAAATATTTAATTCATTTACTGCACACCATGTAGGATTGCTACTATCATTATTACTCCCACTTTTTAGCTAAGGAAACTGATGCCCAGAGAGGAAGACAAGCACCCTTTGTCATGCAGGTAACTGAAGATCTGGTTAACTAACGAAGACTTTGTTAACATTGCAATTTGGAAATCCTAATCCCAGGACCCCAGAATTCAATCCTAATGAAAGTTCATCTACACAAGCCAAGAGAAAGAATGTTGGGCCTGCACTGATTACATTGCAATGCGTGCCTTCATGCTGATGTGCACACAGTAAGGTCTGCTCAGGAGAAGGTAAGCGGTTATTGCCCACATTGTTTTTCATTCATGGGTAATACTGACATCCTGACTTCTATGTCGTGTACTGCGATAAATTATCAAGGCAAGATGGCTTTTTTCCTCAAGCAAATCCTAAAATATTAAATTCCTAAAACATCGTTTCTCACATTAAGAATGGGAGGTTGTTTTTGTAAATTGTTCCTAAGATAATTTTAGTAGTCTAGTGAAACCTATGAAGAGGTTTACAGTATAATAGCTCTAATGAATTAAAAATGTAGAATCACAAAGGAAGGAATTTATATGAAAGTATGATGATGAAAATATTTCAAATTTTATGACACTGTTATTTATGTGTTCTAGGCTAGAGGTAGGCCACACTGTTGGGGAAACTGTCTAGAATATGTAAGGTTTGGAACTAATCTCAGGCATTATGATACTATTTTTCTATTGGTGAGCAGTATAATAAATCCTAAAATTTCAAAAACAGATCATGAATAATAAATCTGAAATGCTTGTGAATAACTTCAATACACGAAACGTGTCCTCCATAGTCTCATGTGTTTGGGAAAGTCATGGCACTTTTGAGAGATGGAACCTTATTAGAGGATGGTGGTCACAAGGGGGTGGGCTTTGAGGTGGATTAGTCCCCCCAACCTCCAAGAGAAGTCTCTGCTTTTGTAGCAAGCAGTCTTGCTGCTCTCAGCCTTGCAGAGGGGAGTGACTTAGCCTGCCTCCAGCTTGGTCCACCAGCCATGTTATGTCCGCCATGAAAGACTGTATCTCCTCTCTGGAACTGCAAGCTGAATAAATCTCCCCTTTTCCCTTAAGTTGTTTGACTTTGGGTGTTCTCTTACAGCAACAGAAAAGAGTAATTACAATTCTGTTTTTATTGTCTGATTTGTAGTCAAATGACCTGCTGAATTTCAGTTTGTGGTTGATAAGCATGGAGGGGTTAGTATTTGTTTTCTTATCAGCCAACCTCCTTAAGGCAGCCTAATGTGCTACACACATTACAGTGAATCTGCTAATTTACCACCTTGTGAGTGATCCTGTTAAGTCAGGGGACGTAGCTCTCTCTTTCTTCCCTGTTTCAATCCTGCTGGCACGGATGCTGTGGTTCTTCCCTCTGTGTTCCCAAGCCCTCGATGTATCCAAGCTACTGTGCCACTGCCATCATTTCTAGGCTTATTCTTTCACCAGGGAAAACGGTCTCCCGATTCATCATTCATACCAGGCAGCCCTCTCTCGCAATATATAAGTTTGACAAAAGGCAGAGCACTTTGGGAACTAGCATTCATCATGCTTGTTTGCACAAACCTGATTTATGTTTACCTATCCCCTGACCTCCCTGTACCTCTGTCTGCCTAGAATCTAGGCAGATACTCCACAGGAACAGCTAAATATCATCCTGAAGCCTTGGGTAAAACTGCCATGTGCTAGGAGAAGGATTAATAGCACCTGCACCAGAATATCTGTGCGGTGATCCATAAAACTCAGAAATGACTGCCGAGCTTCAGGACAAGGAGTTAAAATGACAAAAATATATGGACCATGAATGGGCAAAACAAGAGTACAGACAATCAGAAAGGAAAACCAGAGCGGGAGAGCATAAATAGAAATAAAAGAGAACGAGCCTCCTATAAAGGAGCCTGTGAGAAGTCAGCGTTCAGTGTTCACTAGCACAACAGAGAATCCATTTTGAGTAAGTGAAGATGAAGGGGTTTTTGTCACGTTTCAATGAGCAGAGGCAGTGCCGTAATGCTCTGCACTGCTTATGAAGGTGTAAGTGAATCTGCCCTCCCCAACCAACGTGGCTCTCTTATTTTATTCATTCCTAGGCAGCGAACTACTTGAGAGCTACTGGCAGCAAAAAACATCAGAATACTAAGTGTTTACCCAGAATCCACACTGGCTGAAAGAGAAAAACAGCCATGTGTCTAGTCACTTGCACCTGGCCCCTGTCCACGTAAGACTGCCTAATTCTTAAGGGTTCTGGCATGGAGTTAGAGCATACCAGCCTCAACTCTACATCAGCTGTGAATCAGCTGTGAATCTGGTATGAAATTTTGGCTTCTCTGCTCTTCTGTTGATCCACATTAAGTGGATAGATGAACACCTGTCTCTATAGGATTACTTAAGAAGGTGAAGATGAAGCATATGGCCCAGTGTGCACTAAAGCATTCAACCACTAATAATGTTGTCCAAGATGACCCACGTGCTCTGAATATGCCATCTACCACCTGTACTTCCAAATACATCCTTTCTACTTGGTACGCTTCCTCACTCTTAGAAACCTTCTCCTAGGTAAAGAAGTAACGAAGACTCATCCCACTATCACTAATCATACCAACTTCAATTTCCTTCAAGGAAAGATGAAAGTTGAAGTTGTGCATCCCCTTTAATTCCATTCCAGGTCAACAGTTCTGTCACCTTCAGAGATGGGGAGCTGACCTCAGCAAGTCTTGTTCCAACATCTGTAAGATTGACATTCAACTCTGTTGCTTTCCTGCTATTTTCTACAGGCATCATGCCTGTGTCGTGCAATGTGGCACGAGTGTGGGAGGGGCATCTCCTCCCTAGAAACAGGGCTTTTAGATAGTGAAGCCTTAAAGAGAAGATTCCAGGTAGGGTAACAACACACCAGCTCCCCTGCTACCCAGACCTTGAGAGACCCACTCTAACTGTGGACTTCTTATGTAAATGTCCTTTCTAAACACACACCCTAGCCCAAAATGCAAAGAAGAGTGAGTTTTTGCCCAGTGTGATCATGTCAACCAATGTGGAAACCACTTTCTCCTAACCTAACACCGCACACTCTCTATATCTCTGAGGGGAACTATGAGGAACATTTTTTGTTGTGTAATTGACGCTTGCCTTCAGACCTCACCATGCTGTCTGTGCTAGGCTTTTTTGCCTGAAGGATGATCTAGACCTATTCCTCTTTTGAGCTACATCTTTTCCCAACCTGGTGGTTTGCTTCAGTCTTGTATCTAGCCACGGTATCCTGGCCAAATGAAGTCTATCATTTTGTCCAATAGCTTTCAATTGGATTCCCATTTGGAAGACACTCTACCTACCAAAAGTTAATAAATAAAAGCTTCCTCCAACTGTCCCTTTGACTATAGAACACACAATAAAAAGGATTCTGTAAAAGCAAACCAAATGTTAATGCTGGCCAAGGGAGAACAATAGAGATAGGCATGTTTAACGATAGAGAACAGATGGAAATCAAACTGCCACATAGTCCATCAAACAACAGACTCCCTTCCTGTGAATCCCCTGTATCTAAACACCCAGCCCAGCTTCATTTCTGCATATCAGAGCCAGAGCCCTTTATACCAGCAACATGAGAACACATGGCCTGATGTTGAACTGTGTAGGGCACACAAAAGATAGCCAAGAGATATAACTCTTCTGAGACAGTGATTCTCATTTGGAAATAAATTCATTTTGTTCTTTTGGCCACATATGCTGAATAATTTTTTTTTGCTTGTGTAGGTGTGGGTTTGTATGTGTGTCTGTGTGTGTATATGTGTACATACAGCATTTACTCTGTGTGCCTGTGAAAGAGCAGGGCGAATCATCCTGGATAACTCTACCTTCTTATTGCTTTGCTCTGGGGTTTCCCAGGCTCTGTCTTCCAGGGACGAAAGTGCAGGCTAACTGCCATTCTGCTAGGCATTCATTGTTACATGGGATCTGGGGATTAAATTCAAGTTCTTTGTTTGTGGGGCAATGACTTAAACCCTGAGTCCTGTCTCCAGCCCAGTACTTGAATAACTTTAAATTTGTGTGAAAGCAGAATATCATACTGAAAAAAGTGCTAATCAAAAATTTTCAAATTAAAACCATATTGATGTTCTGTAATTCTCTGTCCATGGGGTTCACTGCATCATACTTCACTTATTTCAAGTTTTGGAAAATATAGGTTAAAAACTTCTCCAGATGTTGTCTCAGGAACTTAAGAACTGAGATGGGTAGTGACAGTCAGAATTAAAATTCTGCTGATGAATGGGCTGGAGAGGTGGCTCAGGGGTTAAGCCTCTGCCTTGCAGGCAGAAGGTCCTGAGTTCAGATCCCAGATCCCACGTATAAACGCCAGGCGGAAGTGGGGGCGGCCTGCGCTTCTGGTCCTGGTAGGGCGGAGCCTGTGAATCCCAGGGCAGAGTAAACAAGAAGGAGGTGGAGGCGTCCATGGTGGTTCCCGAATTCGTCTGTGGTTCTACACACACACAGACACACACACACACACACACACGCACGCGCACATACATATGCACACACGCGCACAATTGAATAAATAAAAAAAATTAAAAAAAATAATTCTAAAATTCTGCTGATGAGGATAAGCAGGATGGAGCACTCCATTCTAGAAGTGCTTAGGTACATGCAGCTAGTTGCCATGGTTCATGTTACACTTACATCCATTAGTGGTGTGCTGTTGGTAAGGACGGGGCGAGAGGAGAGCTGCTGATATTTATGGAGACTTTTATGAGCCCAACAACCTGCCAAGATTTTCTTAGTTTTCTCATTCCTCCAAACAACCTTACCAGGTTCATGTTAGTTTTCATTCTTTTATAAAGCATGACATAAAGATGTGGTGAGATCTACTCATGTATCTAACCTCATATGTGCTTCTTAGAAGTACATGTAAAAATTGGAGTCATTTTTATTTAATATTTGAAGTTTTACTCTTTTAAAATGTTACAGTCTCTGAGTATTGGAAGGGTGATTTAGAAACCCCATTTAAGGCCAAACACTTTGCAGTTATTTATTCTATACTTTGACCAGTTGTTTATCTCTTAACCATTATTCACTGGAGAAAGAAATTTATCCAATAACAACTGAGAGCTATGCTAATACCTGAGGCCAAAGTCAAGAGTTTAGAAGGCACTTTGATATCATAGGTGCCTCTGCTGCCCAAGGATCAGGGAACATCCAGGAACACAGGGAAGAGACAGTGTAAGAGCCAGAGGCTGGGGAGAAAGGCTGAGAAAAGTGTCTCCTGGATGTGGCCAACCATCCCACACACTGCAGTGGCGGCTCCCTGCATAAGTACTGGGGCTTCAGTATTTCATCAGGGACATATGAAAAGCTCATGGCATCTGTCATACGCACAGGTGTCAACCTGACAGTTGAGAGTTTAAGCTCTGGGCATATTTGTAGAGAATTAATCATTGAATTAAGAGTGAACCTGCAGGAGATTGTCTAATTGTTAGGGAAGACCCAGTCCATGGTGGGTGGGGCTAGTCTCCAGGCAGGCGAATGAAATGGAGGGAACTGTTTGAGAATGTAGGCATCCCTTGGTGTTCTTGGCCAGACATGCTGGGCTGGTAAGGAAGGCTCGTCCTTCTCTCAGCCATTTCGTGAATATGGTGTGGCCAGTTCCCTTGGCTCCTGCTGTTGGTGTGGACACCCCTGCCAAGCTAGACAGGTACCTGCAACCAGACTACTGCACAAGAAAATAAAATCCCTTGTTCCCTTAAGCTGTTTTGTCATGATTTTATCAGCAGCAATGTAGGTGAACTGCCGCAGGGTACAACCTGCCCTATGTGACTACTGACAGCTAAAGCTGGCTGGAGGAAAAGGTGTTACTTTTCTCAGTGGTATAGCCACTGGTAAGTTGTTCAACTACCTGTACATGAAGTTCGACACATGCTTGGGGAGGCAACACTTTCTAATCTCAGAAGCAGATAAAGGCCTGTATACAGACAAGGACTTCTTAAGAAGAAAAGTTTTTAGAGGGAGAAGCAGGGGTGAGACAGAATAATTTGGGATGAAACTTGCTAATGTTCACTGCACACACACAAACACACACACACACACACACATATATATATATATATACACATATGTATAATATATATAACTGACAATTAAAAATAAAAAAATAGTTACCTTTTGTTCAAAATTCAGGAAATAAAGAACAGGGAAAACTAATGCCTAACCAACGTAAGTATTGAACAGAGACATTATGGAGCTAAAATACTGTTTTGCAATAGAGGGATAAGGCTACTGCAGTTTCAAGATCTACATATCTCTGTGTAAATTAGGTTTTCAAACTCTCTGATATCCTATTTATTCCACTCACAAAACATTTTTGAGTAAATAAGGTCCTTACTTAAATCCAAGCAATTATAAAGGATTAAACTACTGGTAGCAATATTTATTTTATACACCTGAATATTTCATGAGTAGAACAAAAATATGGGGTTGATAGTTATTCTTGCATGCTTTTAAACTCAGATTTCCCTTGTATCCTTAGGAAGTAAACACTATGTAAGATTAAAAACAATATACTTTATCATACAAGCAGCTTGGCTAAAGTTACGGTAAGTGAGACATAAAATATGACTATATAGAATGGATCTTCCCTGGTTTCATTGGTCCATTATTATTCTTAATATAACCCAATACAACATCAATTTCCACACTCCCTGTAGACTGGGGCAACTATGTCCCTACATGAGCATACAATTGCGGAGTTATTTTTATGGATGCTGGTGATAGGAAAGAAATATCAGGAAGAAAGACAGAGACATTACCAAATCTCTATCTCAGGAAAGAGAGAATTCACATTATTGTGGGCATTGTTCAGAACAACCACAACACAGCAAACTCGCAGCAACATTTGTGGACTCGAAGATGCATGCACTCATACAGTTGCTTGTCTGTGGTGTGTTATTAATGTGTCTGATCAATGCAAAAAATATGCCATGGAAAGAGTCCCTGTTCCTTCATGTTCTTGATCAAGGAGAATAAAAAGCATTGTCTTCAAGGATGTGAAAAACGCCTAAGCCGCATAACTTGCCTCCTGACCGTCAACAACAGCCTGGCTTTACCATCCTCCCAGTACTTAACTAAAGAGTTCTACTCATAGACATCACCCTACAAACCACCACAGTTACTCTACAAGTCTTTAAAGACTATTCCAGTGAATGGAAACAGAAAAGAGAGGTATAAACAGATGCTATAAATGCTTTCCTAACAGATGAAAAATAGCATGTTTTACAAAAAAAAATTCTTTGATACTTTTTTGAATAAATACAGTATTACTCCCAATGTAATTGTTCTGTTGAGTTGATGCCTTAAAGTCAATATATATAGAGAGAGTTATAAGTAGCAGCCTGAAGTTGATGTAGTAGGCACAGTGTGGCTGACAGAAAGAGCCCAATTGCAGAACTTCACTTTTCACCTTTGATATTCGTGCCAGCTCTCTATGGAATCATTAGTTTTATTTTTTTCTTTATATTGTACTACCAAGTTAAATTTAATACAAGCTACTGAGAAAGCAGGGGGCACCCTGAATGATACTAAAGATTCAGACATAGAAACACAGTGTCCCCGTGTATGAAACTGGCAAACTGTGAAGAGATAATTAAGGGAAGAGGAACTCCAGGCAATGGACAAGTTGCCATCTTGTTAACAGAAGTACATAGAGAGGCCACATGTCAATCAAGAACAGACTGCCTGTTTTAAAGATAACTGGTTAGTTATCTTTGTAACTGTAAAGTTAGTACTCATTTCCTGATTTTCTACAAATATCTGTTGGAAGAGCTATTTTTAAAATTTATTTGTATTCTCTTAGAGTTTCACACACGGATGCAGTGAATTTGTTTCATTTTTTTTTCCCCTTATTACCTAATCCTATCTCCTTCCTTTCTCCATGACAAACCGTCTTTTCCAGTCTCCCTCTTACTTTCAAGTTTTTGCATGTACCCACTCACTGGGTTTCATCTGGGTTGCCCTTGATAGCAAGTGACTAAGCACTTGCTGGAGCATGAATCACATATCCATGGTATACTACTGAGGACAGCGGCTCTCTTTCTCCCTCATCTACCTTTATCTACCAGTATTCTCTTAGGGAAGTACAGGGCCTCTAGAGATCTTTCCCCTTTATGGCAGAATGTTGACAGGTCCAATCTCATGCAGGACATGTGGACGTACACATGGCTACCGCAGAGTTCGGGGATGCAAGAGTCCTTGATCATGCTTGGCCACACTCCTGCCTTTCATCTTTCAGGCTTTTATGTTCTTACTGGCCCCTCTTCTACAATGTTCCCTGAGCTATGGGGTGCGAGTGATAGATGTACTGTTTATGGTAAAGCATCCAAAATTACTTGTATTCTATACTTTGGCCAATTGTGATTCTCTATTTTAAATAAATACCTTCACTGCAAAAAAGAAACCTCTATGTTGAGTACTGAGCACTCATGTAATCTACTGGTATAATAATAAAGGTTTAGAAGATAGTTTGATATATAGTATTTTTAGTTAAACTTCAATAGTTTGTTTTATGGGCTATCATGTCCTCCCCTTTCATAGACTATAGGTCTGGCTTATGGTACCAGGAATGTGTTCCTTGAAAAACAGGCCTTAAATCCCATCAGAAAACAGTTGATTATCCACTTAACATTCACGCCACTACAGCACTGATGGTCACTTCTTCCTAGGGAAATTGTTACTGCAGCTTAAGGCTTTCACTGTGTGATGAGTCTGCTGATTGTTCTTCTGCTCAGAAACTTACTTAGTACTTTCCAGACCTATGAAAGCTGGCCAGTAAGGCAGAAGCTTCTAGACCACTTCCAGCTTTTTGTTTCCCTGCCTTCTGATTAACATGTGTAATGTATTCAGGAATAGACTTTTACTGTCAATTTCTAGATGGCGATCAACAACAATGACTAAAGCCTACATTATTTTGGGTGCCTTTGAGATGTCTCTGACCAATAGCTTATTTGGAGGTATCATATACTTAGTACTATGAATTTTGTTTAATTGCCTGCCTGTTCTTTCTGTTAGGAGTAACTTTTATTTGTGTGAATGTGTGTATGTCTGCGTATGTGTGTATGTGTTTTATATTTTTGGTTATCATACAAGGAAATGGACTTTATTAGGACTTCTTACATTTTATTTTGTTCTTATTGGTCTCTCTCTCATCCTCCCTCAGTGTTCTCACCAACCTCCATTCCCTTTTATCTTCTACACTTCTCAAAATCTTTCCCCCATATTCATGTCATCCCCTATAGAAAAATTTTGACCAAATTCTGGATATTAGATAGAATATATTTTTCTGAGTCTGACTTACCTGAAACAACTCTGAGGTAATTAGCCAAAGATGTCAACTTGACAGTTGAAGGCTAAGTCTTTGGACACTTGTAAACAGAATTATTTAGTTAACTTAGGCCCTTAGCAAGGCTGTGAGATATTATCTAACTGATGTGGGAGGACCCAGCCATTAGTATGTGGGGTTAATCTCTGGGCAGGTAGAAAAAACAGAGAGAGCTGATTCAGTATTTTTAGCATACAGGTGTGGTGACAGCCAAGAAAATGTCTCTCTCAGAAATCCCTGTGGATATGCACTGACCAGTTGCCTCCGTTCCTGAGTCTGTAATGAGCTCTCCTGCTATGCCGATGATTTGCAATAAAAATTCACAAGCAAGAAAATACTCCTAGATCCCCTAAGTTTCCTAGGGTCCTATATTCATGTCATTAGCATGAACAAAGACTGCAACGAAGTCCAACAATTAAACAAGAAAACAAAAATTATCCAAGCAATAATTGTGCTAAAGAGTTAAATAGACTGTTCTTAAGGGAAGAAATCCAAATAACCAATGAATATCTGAAAAGGCTCATAATGTCACTGACTTCAGGAAAATCCAAAGAAAAAGAGATTTGAGATTCTGTCTCACCATAGTCAAAATGATTACCATAGAGAAAACAAAGGATAATAAATACTGGCAAGAATGCGAGGAAAGAGGACGCTTACACACAGCTGTGGGGCTGAAAACTGGTGCAATAGCTATGGTATTCAGTATGGAGTTTCCTCAAAAACTAAACATGATCATGGGAAGCAACTCTGCCACTCTTGGACACAAGGGATTTATAGTTTATACACTAGAGAAATATTGGCATAGCCATGTTCACTGCTGTCTTGTTCACAACTGTCAAGATAGTGAACCAGTTTAGATGCCCACCATGAAAGGGTAAACAAAATTCCAATTTGGTTTTATTCATTTGGTTGAGAAATTGCATGGTTTTCCATGGGGCCAATTATATTATGGTGAAAGACTTATTGATGTATGAGCAATACCATTAATAATGTTATCTACTTGGAGACATGGATTAAGTAAGACCAACGCTTTGAAGTTCACCTTCTTCATTATTATAGGTCTTCCACTTCCTATGTGTGGATAGTTTTAGAAAATTAATTTCAAGGTGCTCCAGTTTCCTAGTTTGTGAAATGGAGACAACTATTCCTCTAAACATTGTAAAAATTAAACATTTGTATGTAGTTGTATGTGCACATATGTTTACTTATATGGTCTATATGTGTGTGTGTTTCGAGCACAATATAAACACTACCATAAGCACTATACTTCCTGTATATACACACACAAACATAAATATATACACATGTAAGAGCATGTGTATATGAAGCACATATACACATAAGTATATATGGACAGTGTGAGAAGGTGCTGAGAATAATTCCTGGCACACAGAAATTTCTGGTTATCATTAAGCTTATTATTTTTATTTCCATTCAGCAAAATACCGTTTCTGTTTTGAGATTTTCCTATTGGATATGTCTAATGTTCAATATGATGCACATTTTTTCATAGATCCAATTTTCAAAAACAAATGCTTTCCCAGCTCCCAAGAAAATTTTTGAAAATGGTTTCATTTTGCACAGAGATTATAAAAATTATCATTATCTTTGAGAGATCTCTGTATTCCCTGGTTTAACCTCAAGGGAATTACCACCAAAAATAAAAAGAATGGTCCCAGCAATTAAAGTCTTAATTTTTTTTTGCCAAATAATGTAATTACAGAGGAATTTATGGTGTTTAAATGTTATTTAAGGACTAGATTAATCCTAATCCTTGGTTCATCCTGTCTTTGAATCCTGTTTTTGATGGAGTTTTAGCAGATGTGAGAAAACATTTTAGGAGTGGAAGAAAAGCCACACATCAATCCTCTTACCCACCATCCCTAAAGGCTATGCACAATTCGTTTTTTCCATCATGGGGAAATCTGCTCAAACTTTAAAGTGTCATTTCCTCTTATTAGATCATAGAGGTCAGTGTACACAACTCTTTATGTGTACTTAAATCCATTAACACTTACACTTTAATAATTTCATGGTATATAAATTATGTACTTCACTGAGTTAATTTAGATGCACTAATTTATTGCTTAGGGAGGGAGTGAAGTAGTTCATGCATTTCCTTCTGTTGTCTTAATCCAAGAGAACTCTCAATGGTTTAGATAAGAAGAGGGCTTTCGAAAGTGCAAAGCGATTTAAGACACAGAAATCCTTTCACCTATCCAAAATAGATAGGGGCTTTAGACTTGTGCAGATGTTAAAATGATCTGGGGGATTTTAGGCACAAACAGATTAAGAGTTCTTCATACCATCGCTGACACCTGCAGGGTTTAATTAAGCTGAAAGTCACTGACTTCTGCTCAAATTGCTGACTGGTGGCTTGTTAATTAGTTGTTTTTTTTTCATTGATTAGAAACTTATCCTATACCTGTTACACATGGTTGTAATGCTTGCCTTGTTCCTGGGCTTAATTAATACGATATAGACTATTTAACAATTGTGTCCTTGTTTGACATATGAAACAAAAGCAGAGAAAGTTATTGCTCAGCTCCAAATGATGACGTGAACATACAGTTTTCAAAGCAAGCCAAAAGGGATAACACTTTTGCCTTTTAGGGAAAATTTGATGTAATGAGGCATCGCTTCTTGTCAAGAACAATCAATTAATTCCTCAGCATTTGTTCTGTCAACAAAATTTCAGGACAAATGTTTCAATAAATAATTGGTCATCAATTTTCAGTTATCCAAACAATCCTTTAGAATGCACCATGGAATTAATTAAAATGATGTCGGCACGTCTCTGCTTTTGTATATGAAAATGATTCCCTGCTCTGGTCTGCACTCTTTTCCTGGCATCCCAGACTGCTACACTGGATAATTCTCTTGGCATCTCGCCACAAGGTTATCTGACAGGCATCCTGACCTTAATAAGACAGCAATGGAATCTTGAGTATTTCATGACTTCTCTCCTGCACACCAACTTCTGATTTATCACAAAAAAGAATTCCCTCATCTAGTCTTTAGGCAAAAGATTATGCAAAAGCTTACCCTTGATAATCATTTTTGCATTTCCTCATTCCCAGCATTCCATCTTCAAAGTATTCTAAATTAACTGTGTGCATGTGTAGGCAGGTTCATGTTTGCATGTGTGCTGCTTTTGTATAGGTAACATGCGTGCACATGTATGTAGAGGCCAGAGTTTGATGTTGATATTGAGTGTCTTAGTGGTTCTTTACCTTAGTTTTTCAGACAGGGTCTCTCATTGAGCTAAGCTCACTGATTCAGTTAGACTGTCCTGCACACCATGAGGATCCTCTTATCTCTGGGCTCACTGGTGCACATTAGAATGCCTAGCTTGAGAACCTAGGTGCTGGGGATCCAAACTCAGCAAGCACCTTACTACGGAGTCATTTCCCTAACCCCCAAATCTATATTTTTAAACATATTTCACTTCTACCACTTTGGTCTTCCTTTCCTTACCTCTCTTCCTCTTCTGAAAAATAGTCAAGCTCTGCTTTTCTCGTTTGCCTACTGTACTTCCCCAATCTCATCCAGTGCATGATTCCGCCAATGTCTTGAGAAGAAATTCTTCAGAGACTTCCAACTGTTCTTGGAGTCAACACCAACCTTTTTGATGTGGGGGATTTCTAACCAGGTTTTTGTGTTCCAGAGCAGAAGATTAAAGCCAAACACATGTAGAGGATTAAGGCAAGATTTATTAAGAAAAAAAAAAAAGAATTGTGGACATGGAATCACAGGGGTCAGGGGTATTTATAGGATTAGGCAGGCCTGGGAAAAGTAGCATTTCCTTATTGGTTAGTTTTAGCTTCTTTAAACCTGAGGGGGGCTTTTGGTCTCCCCTATGCCTGATTGATCTGTTCATATTGAGGCTAAACTCTTGAATAAGACTCCTTTGAGGAGCTTAACTTATCTTCATTTGAGGAACTCTATTCCATGCCCTTTCATAAACAGGGAATTGGGGGAAGTTGTTGACCTTATCTCTGTGGTGAATAGGAGCCAGTGGCTGTCTGGCAGGGTGAGTCCCTTAAGAATAATCTCAGCTGCCGGGGTGACCTTCAAGGACCTTCCCAGCCTGGTCTAAAACTCTGCTCTAAAACTGCCTAGGAAAATCTATTCTAGCTAATAGAAACTATTGTCTCTCTCACTTCCACTGTGGATTAAACAGTACTATACAATCTAGGCTTTCTACAATTTCTCCCCCTTCCTGTGAGCCATACTTAGATCTTATTCCCACTTGCGAGTCTGTCATCAGCTCTTTTCCAATGGTGGGAATATTGTTCCTTGGCATTTGGAATTCCATGCTAGCTGATATCTCTTCTTTCTGATGTTGGTATCTATTTTATCTCTTCCTAGAAATTTTAACTTCAGACTGCTTTCTCAGAGAAGATACCTGGACACTTGAATATGTCACTTACATTTTTTTCTCTTTTTAAAATTGCTTCAGTTGAGGACATTCAATAAACTAGTAATTCTTATGTGTCAGGAACTTTTCACAATGCCCACATGTATAGTCAATATGCATGCACATATGTTTATATCAAGTATGTATATATATATATGCATGTGTATATAATACTTAGAATGCACACACGCAAACATACACAGTCTTTGTGTATATATACATGTGCATCCGATTTCTACAACTGT
Source organism: Typhlomys cinereus (assembly GCA_023101885.1). Taxonomy (NCBI): domain Eukaryota; kingdom Metazoa; phylum Chordata; class Mammalia; order Rodentia; family Platacanthomyidae; genus Typhlomys; species Typhlomys cinereus. The sequence continues at coordinate 161,605 of JALPQD010000183.1, read as the reverse complement.
TTGGAGTAGTATATATCTTATTTCTTGCCTTAATAATTATTCTCTTTGCAAAGCTAGAATGGTGGTGTACACTCATAAAATACCAATTATTATTTTAGGGCTATCTAGATGGATGGATAGATATAGTTAGGTTTGTTCAACACAAAGTAGAAACAAAATCAGTCAATAAATATTTAAGTTGATGAAATTTATGTAGCAGCCAATTATACTTAAAATACACTTAAATGTATAGTTTTCATGGTTGACAGCTTAGTGGCAGACCATTTACCTAAAAGGAGTGAATCCCAGTTCATGTTCTAATAATACAATAAAATAATCACAAATGGTGATAATACTAATGTGAGATTTGTCTTATGTATGGATAAGATTGTAGCTCTAATTATACAACAAAAATTCAAGTCAAGATGGCTTTATTGTAAGACCTGACAATGTCCTCAAAGAATATACATGATCGTATATACACTATGGTACAAGTAATCCAGATTGTACATGATATAAAGTGTTACTTAACATAATAATGAGCATTTCAGAACCTATGTAAACACTCCTGACTCCCCCCTTTCCTCCTTTCTCATGGAATTCAAAGTTTTCCCCTGGTGAACTTTCAACCCAGGGAAGATGATCCATCTGCAATCCAGAAATTGAATCAAGGTTGATCAAGGAAAACCCTCCTGTGGCCATTCTCCTTGTGGGTGATACAATTATTGCTCCAGGAAATGAAGAGTACAACTAGGGGAACTTCTGAAAAGGAATTATGACATCCAGAAATAAGAGAAGATATAATCCCATGAAGTTTTCCTGTGGGCTTTGAACTAGACAGCTTTGTTGAGATCCCTTAAGTTCTCTTGAGTTCTTAGGATCATTAGCAACCTAATAATATAAGATAAACGCAAGGTCACTGGAGGTGTCTTAACATTACTGATCAGAACGCAATGCCTTGGTTGCCATTGGAAAAGTCTACTTTGCAGCATTTGTGTTCAGAGCATGACAATTAAATGTTCCCTTCCAGTCACATGTGCAGGAAAATAAGCTGTAGGGAGCAGTCAGGTGGTTCTCTTTTGTGTCAAGGTTTCCCATGCTAGATTTCTAGGAAACAGGGAGAAACCATTCATGTTATAAACCACAGCAACCCCTTCTCATATGTCAATCTAGTGCAGTTAAACTTCACAAAATTAAATGTCTCTTCACTGGCACACTCTATTTTCACCACTCTTAAGGACACTGTGATCACTTGACTTTATTTTTTTTAATTAATTCTTTCTTTTTTTAAATATTTATTTATTTTTTCCATTCATACAAGCTTGATAGGTACCTCATTCCCCTCCCTTCCTCCACCCCTCCCTGGATCCCCTTGCTCCCTCCCCCTTTTCCCCTTCCTTCTCCCCTTCCTTACTCCCATTGTCCTCCCCTCCCCCATCCCTAGAGCATCTTTTATTGTGCATGTCAAACTTCCCTCTGGGTTCTACTCTCTGAGGATGTATAAGGACTGGGTAGCATTGCCTAGGGCACTTTTTTGTGTTCCCCTTTAATTTGGGAACACCATTGTGGCTGTTAACCCCTTGCCTCTAAGGATCCTCGTGCCTGTGATGCATGCTAGACTTTGGGGGGGGGGTCAATGATATGTTGGTCAATGGGCAGGTCATGCAAAGTCCTATTATGATTACTTCAGCCCTAACTTGTGTGGAGTATCTTGCATGTTGTAACTCCTCCCCATCTTTAGGCTCTTATAATCTTACCGCCCCCTTTTCTGCGAATTTCCCTGAGCTAAAGCTCAGGAGAAATTAGGGGAGAGATTAGGCTGGTCTTGTTCCAGGTGGTTGATATAGAGTCTCTGATGTTCTGAATTGTGGTTTGTTGATTATTTTTTTCAGTTTTGCTGCTCCTGCACCGCCCTTAGCTCCATCCTGATGGGTATTAGATGTCACCCCTCACTTGACTTTATTTTCATGGATAAGACACAGAGATGTGGCTTATCACATTATGTCTCTAATTCAAAGAATCAAAATGACTTTTATCTGTATCAACTCATGGGTCAAAAGCTTTATGTTTTTCACTGAATACCTCAGCAGCAACAACATTCCCCAACTTGTAAAATTTAAAATTAATGCTCTCTATATTGTAAATTTTAATGTTGTCTAGGGCTATTTAATTTTATGTATTTTTATTATTATTATTATTATTATTATTATTATTATTATTATTGTGTGTGTGTGTGTGTGTGTGTGTGTGTGTGTGTAACAGAGGGCACTATGTGTGTGCCTCTGGAAGCTAAAAAGTGACTTTGGGAATCACACTGGTTATTCTATCTCTTCTCTGCTTTGCTACAGAGTTCTCAGAGTCTGTCTTCCAGGGCAGGAAATGCAGTCTAGCTCCATTTCCTCCAGGCTTGGTACATGGCATTTGGAATCCAAACTCAGGCCCTTCTGCTTGTCAGGCAGAGGCTTAGCCACTGAACCATCTCTTCAACCCTTACTTTGGACTAAATAGCATGAATCTTCACAGATATCACTTTATAATACTTCACTTTCTATATGCGTAAGTAAAATAGGATAACACTATTTCATCTTGCCATATTATCATTGTATTCAAAAGACAGACCTGATATCAAAATGTAGTTAATTGCTCCTGTCTGTATAAGAAATCCTGTAATGGTCTATTTTATGTCAAAAAGACAAAACATGTAAGTTTCCTCACTAACATCTAGTCTACAAATAGGTAGTTCCTTAGAAAAGTCCTTACCTTTATCTCCCTGTTTTCCTTTTTTGCCACACTCAGTTTTGCTCCTGGACACAAAGTCATTAATGTATAAGGATCTTCCTGATTAAAAAAATAGAATCAAGCAGGCTTTGTGGGCTACTTTAATTTCACTTCCTGCCAATTAATTGGTTGTGAGTGAAGTCCCAACCATGTGGATACCCAGTAGTACAGGGAAGAAGGTGAAGAATAGATTAGGAACCAGTGACAGTGCTATCCTTTGAGGTACAGGGAGGAACAGCATTTAACTTGGTTTTCTCCCAAATGGGCCTCCTGTATTTCAGCAGGATGTTCTTGCTGCTGGCAGGATCAGGCTAAACCCTGCATCTGTAAGAATCACTGCTTCGATGCAGGAGCTGAGTACTTCAGCACAGAGCCCTTGGGGTCTCCTATCTGCTTCTGGAGCCAGGGTGGGCAAAGTGTTATTTTTGCTGGTTGATCACCTTTCTTGTCTTTACTCATGCCTCATGGCCATCATATCTTGTCTCTCATGACAAGAGAGACATTCAAATCACTTTATTAAGGGAAGATTAAAATACCCAAATTCTCATATATCTCATATATATATCTTTTGTTTACCATGGAATGAGTTTGGAGATAAGTTTATACTCCAAAACCACCATTATTATCTATAGCATGATCACTACATCATCTCTCAAAACGCCTCCCTGTTTGCTTTAATAATTATGAAAAGAACTCTATCAGTAAAATTTTAAGAATATCATTGTCATAGATAAGCACAGGTGTCCACTTGACTGTTGAGGTTTTTAGCTCTGGGCATAGTTGTAGAGAGTTGATGGTTGAGTTAAGCCCAGAGCAAACCTGAAGGATATTGTCTAGCTGCTGGGGAAGACCCAGCCCATGGTGGGTGGAACTAGGCCCTGGATAAATCACAGAGAGCTGTTGAGAGAGTTGGCATCCTTCTGTATACTTGGCCAGACATGCCGGTCTGGTACAAGTAAGGATCGTCCATCTCTCAGCCATTACGTGGTGATGATGTGGCCAGTTCCCTCGGCCTTGGTGTTAGTGTGAGCTCTCCTGTCAAGTGGGACTATGAACTGTAACCGGAAAATTGTAAGAAAGAATAAACTCCTTGTTCCCTTGAGTTGTTTGATGGTCATTTATCAGCAACCATGCAGGTGAACTATAACAGTAACATACTATTTATTATTCACTATAAGTTCTTCCCTACAACTCTTAGATCTATTCATCTGTACAACTCAAATTTGTGTTTTGACAATCTGATTCCCTCTTAACTGAGTCCTGAAAATTATCATCCTACTCTTTGTGTCTGTGCTTCTGACCAGTTCATATTCATCATGTAAGTTTTCCCTGGGTTTTATCCTCCCTCGTGAGAGTAGGACCAGGCTCTCTTGTTCACACTCACCAAAAATCTCCAGCAAAGAGCCTAGTTCAGATGGGTGCTCAGGATATAGTTAAGTAAATAAATAAATAAGTCACTTAAAAATGATGAACGGAAGGATGCACACTTTAAGATAGGCTTCTCACTCCCAAGACTAAAAACAGACTCCACTTCATCCCTGACACAGATGATACCTTTTTTTTTCTTTTTCTTTTTTTATTTATTCAATTGTGCGTGTGTGCATATGTATGTGTGCGCGCGTCTGTGTGTGTGTAGAACCACGGACGAATTCGCGAACCACCATGGGCGCCTCCACCTCCTCCGCCCCGGGATTCACAGGCTCCGCCCTACCAGGGCCAGAAGCGCAGGCCGCCCCCGCTTCCGCCTGGCGTCTATACGTGGGATCTGGGATCCGAACTCAGGACCTTCCGCCTGCAAGGCGGAGGCTTAACCCCTGAGCCACCTCTCCAGCCTAGATGATACCTTTTTAAAGTCATAGATCCTATGAGAAATTGGGCCCACAGAATACTTTGGATTTTGTAAGTTTGAGAATGATTGTTTTTGCAATTATTCCAAGTATGTTACAGCACAACAGTGGTTAAGGGTTCAAGGTAGGTTGTTTCCAACCAGTGCAATGCAGCTGTGTCTTAAAAACTTGCTTACAGCATCTACAATAAGTGGATAGTAGCAACTTTACTGAAAATAACTTTGGTGAGGAAAAATTATGTTCAGTTGTCTTAACAAATCAATGCAAATATAAGCACCCATTTTAAGTCAAATGACTCATTACACCATGTATATAATAAGGTATCTTTCCCAAGATAATAGTAGAAAACTGTGTCAATTTTTTTATTTTTTTGGAAACAGCAAAGCCCACTATATTCTCAGAAAAGGTACTCCACTAATATCCCCATAGGCTGCTATCATGCTTGGATGCACATTCATAACTCTGAACATGCTGACATTAGTGTTCTAAGATACCTAGTAGGTTGTTCAGAAAATAAAACACTGATGAGAATAAAGCGAACCATCTTTCCAGACTCTTCTCCACTGAAGACTCACAGCTACGAGAAGGAACTGCACATTCACAGCACATTGATCCACCCCACAAAGGCAAAATGCATAAACATAAAGATTTTAATCTATGAAAACTTGACATGACTTTCCCAAGGGCTGAAACTAGAGTCAGTGGGGATACCTGCAAAAAGGTAAGCACAGCACTCAAGCATAAACTCAAAGCAGGGCCTCCCCGAAGAAACGCAGGAACCGAAGGACTGAATGAATCATTCTGCAATGCCTCACGTGTAATAACAACTTAAAAGCAGATGTCTCTTTCGAAAATCAAACTGTAGAAACTTCATCAGACTGCAGACCAACATAGAGAAAAGCAGATTTCCCCCAAGTCCAATGGAACGAAAATGATCCTCTACTTGGCGTCAGCCCTAACTGGCTCAGCAGCTGAATACAGCAAATCTGCACAGGAACTACCTGGCATGTGCCACTCTGCATTAGGTTAAAAATTTAAAGAGGGATTTATGTTTCTTGTCTTTTCATCTATAATCTGCTTCAGAGTTACTACCAAATATATGCACACTGATTAGAAAATAATATGCAGTTCAGATGCAGGGTTACATGCCTGTAGTTTTGACTATTTAGGAGGCTAAGAATCCTAAGAGGGTTACTTGAGTCCAGGAGTTTGAGGGCAGTTCATGCAGTACAGTGAAATACAATATCAAGCTATATATTTGTAGGCATATGTGTACACACATATTATGCTTATTATATGACAGATGATACTCTAGATTGCTAAAGCAGCATAGAGACTAAAACCAGCCTTCTAAATGTGTATATTTCATAGAAGGAAAAAGACAATAAGCAAGAAAATTCATAGTACCGCAGATACCATTAGGTACTATGATGAAAAATCATGGCGAGTGGCCAGACATAGGGCACACATCTGTAATTCCTGCCATCAGGGGGTTCAGGCAGGAGGATTGAAAGTTCAAGGTCAGTCAGAGGAGGAGAGCAAGTTCAAGTCCAGACTGGACTAATGTAGCGACACTTTGTCTTCTAAAAATAAATTATGGAAATAAACAATCTGAGAGATGTATTTCCAGAACTTGGACTTCTACATTTATGCCTTGTATAAACACTTCAGTCAGTTGTAGACATGCATGTGCATCCCCCATGTGCCAGCCAGTGTGCTAGAAACAGGCACAGAGGAATAAAGACATCATTCTGAACTTCAAAGGGACAAAGGGGGAAAATCCAGTAATAACTACTTTGTTTGATCCATCAAGCTTGAAATTAAAGTAAAAAAATACAATTTTAGATGTGTGAAATCAGTGGTGACCTATTTATTTAAAGAAACAAAATGCTACTACATAAAACCATGCTAATTTAATAGTACTACTGATAGCACAGGAGATAATTCACTTAAGAATTTGGAAATAACGGCTATTCTAGATCATGTGCTCATTTTAAGGTAGTTTAGGGTTAGCTAACATGCAAATAATATGTTTTGTAATACATAATCTTTCAAATATCAAAAAAAAATTTCTTTTTTCAGTTTTTCAATGAGTTTTAATTTCTGCTAATAATATCCCTGTGTGAGTTATGGCCCAAGAAACAGTGAGTAAGTTTATTAATATCTTCTTTAATAAAATAAACATCCTAATGAGAACATAACTGACTCATACTATTGTTTTATATTCAGCAGATGAAGTAATAACCAACCAGTATGTTTCTAGAATCTTCTAAGTCCTCAGAGGAAGACCCTTCCTTATATAAAGTGGCTACTTAGGTCTGTCCTTTTCGAAGACACAGAAATGAAGGAAAACTCATGTGTAGTTCATAACATTTATGTGAATGTTTTAGAGACAGATATTTAGCATACTGTTTTTGAGAAGTAGCTAAATCTATAAGGATGTCTATCTAAGGTCTTCCATTGTGCATCCACAGTGCATCTAATTCCCACTGCTGGAACAAAATGTCTTATCCTCAGTACTTGCTCAATAGTAAGGATAAGCTGCAGGTTGGGAAGGTCAATGTTGAGGTACCTGCAGTTTTTGAGCATAACTTGTGAAGACCTAGGGTCTGTTTCTAGGATTGCTTGGGACACTGCCTGGACATGGCGGTGGTGGCCAAAGGATTTAGGAGATGGCGACTTCCAGTTCTTTCATAAGGTATAAGGCCACACTAGTGATTTGTGTTCCAAAAGGCTACAGCTTTCAATCACCCAGCAAGGAGGATTCAACTTCGGCACACATTTTGAAGAGGATACACTCTAACGTTGGTGTTAAATCTGAGCACACGAAGTCCTGCTCTAGATCACTGAGAAACTTCAGTAGAAAAATCAGCATTTGCACACAGTGGCTCAATGTGACTTGAAAGAATTATTATCAGTGGGTTTCATAAAACTTCTGGTGTTGGTTGTCTTACCTCAAGAGATGGGGAAAGATGAAGCAATCCCCAGACTTCATAACTGGAACAAATATCAGGGAATGGGGCATCAGATGTCGCAATTTTCCTTTCTGTTGCTTCCATTCTTACTAGTGGGTTCTTTTTCAGGGACTAACATTCACACTACTCAATTCAAATGGTGAGTGGGCTGCCTTGAGCTCACAGCACAAATGTTGATCAGATGCTAACTGAAAATCTGCACTGTTATCTTATACAGAAAGGCGACTAAAAAAACACTTTAGAAGTCACCACACTTAAGTTATTTCAGTCCTCTGACCAGATTTTATAATGGAGTCTTGTGATCTTATTAGAAAGTCAGTTTGCACACTGAAAGTTAAGCATCACATCCAAAAACATCGTGCTATCATTTATGAGAATAAAAGATTGCATCACGCTAGTAGGATATGGAGCCAACTAAACACCACAGGTGTGATCAAGACAGGACTTGTGGTTTTCATGTAATCCCAGTGTATAGTTTGTAGGAAGTCTACAACTGTACAGCAGTATCCCTCACATCTTATCCCATCAACACATATGCATTGACACACTCAGAGTTACTTTTGGCCTTGCAGGCATGAACACTCCCTGAACAGGTGTGTGACCTTTTCTCTTACATTGTATTCTTGCTGTACTTTTTCTAAGTTAACATAGTCATGCGTGAAGCTTTGCATGCAGACTATTTAGCATAATAATGTGCTGTGCAGGTCTTTAGTCTAAGATTAGTGATTTCTTAGTGATGCATGTGTCAATATCATAGAATGTTCTTAGCACTCTTTGATACAGCTTACTGTATCATAGGCCTTGAAAAACACTGGGGCTATATTATTTATTTCTCTATGTATATATGTGTATGAAGCTGTGTTAGTGGACAACACTGGGGATGTCCTCTTGGCTTCCATTTCGCTTCTAAGGCCTCTTTTCTACTACTATGAAGCCTAATCCAAGCTAGTTCACCTAAGTCTTTACTCTCCCTCTCTTGTCTCTCCATAGAAGTGTTGTGCACATAATGCATACTTTCACATTTGACATTTTATGTGGGCTCTGGGGATCAAATCCAGGTTACCATGTGGCTACTATCCTTGCATGGCAAATGCTTTCTATCCATTTAATCAACTATGCAACCCCAAGTTTTGAAGTTTGTAAATCAGGAATAAAATAGCATTTTTTGTATACTTTTGAAGATTCCTGTTTTTATGTACCATTACATTTTGTTATTCTTACTGAAATGGGTGAGTCTAGTTCAGCTGCCTTATTAGATAGACTTCTATCCCATGAATACAGAGATTATGCATTCGCTTTCCAATGGAGAGTTGGACTTCCTCTATCACTTTGCTGTTACAACTACTGCTTTGGCACACACCCCGGTGGGTGTTACAAACATGTACACATGCAGTTTCTAAGGCATCATCTTTACTGCAGAATAGAAACTGTGTACCTGACTTTATAGCACTGCTTTTTATGCTCTACAGTTTGCCTATTACAATTTACATTCTGTTTCTTATTTTTATGAAACTTTCCATCAAACCTAGATAAAGACTAAAAGAAACAAGTTTGGAGGGATAGGAGGGCCATTAATTACATCTATAATCCTTTATCCAACAAGAGAGATAGAGATATAATGAAAAAGAAGCTTAAGTGTTTTGAAAACCTGAAAGTGAGAGATTGTGGATGTCGCATACAGGGAGCCTAGGCATAAGGAGGAAGAGTGCCACACCTTAAAGTCACGAGTCAGAGCCTAGAAGAGATGAGGGCATCGTTTTTTCACCAAAGACAGAAACAGGGATGAAGCAAAGGAAAAAGCAAGGCCTCGTTCCCTAACGTCCATTTAAATGGTAAGTGTGCATTAAATCTTCATAAAAACCTTCATAGAAATGCACCATATGTTTGCAAAGATACAGAGCTCATAATGGGGAAATCATAGCTATTTTAGAAATCAGTGTTGGGCTATTCACTAAGGATACTGACAAGTTAGCAGCTGTGGTAGTGTAGATGGACAGATATTTATTTCACTTTTAAAATAAAACTAGCATCAATTTGTTGTGCAGAGATAAGGAAGGAATGTGGAAATTGTCGATGCACATGTTTTTTGAAAGTAGATTTAATGTCAGACCCATTTAAAATCCACTTTAAACTCACCAGTCAGTAGAAATACATTTTAAAATGATAAATCTCATTTTTTTCTGCCTAAAATCTTACAATTCCTTTTATTGTCAACGAATCATGATAATGTAAAATCCTTCCTTAATCTTTGCATCTTTCTTTTTCCTAGAAATTTTACTTATTATTACTAGAGAGACAGAGGGGGAAAGAATTAGATAGAAGGGACAGGGAGGGAGAAAAGGAAGGTGTGTGTGCGTGTGTGTGTGTGTGTGTGTGTGAGAGAGAGAGAGAGAGAGAGAGAGAGAGAGAGAGAGAGAGAGAGATACAGAGGGAAGGAGACAGAGAGCAGGAGCTTGTGATAAGAGACATGTAACTGACACTGGACACATATGGAGGTCAGAGAATAAGTCTCAGAAGTTAGCTCTCTTTCCACCACATGGATCAAACTCAAGGCACTTGGCTGTGTCTAAGCACCTTTTCCTGCTCGACCATCTGGCCAGTCCTTTCCTTAGTCAGTCTTTGCATCCCAGTTTGATCAAACTCCTAGTGACATCCTCATGACTACGAGCCACTTGGTCCCCAAACTCACGCCCAAAGTGCAAGGGCATGTTTCCTTTGACTACCCAAGCCTTCCAACTTTGGTTTGCCTGGATAGCTCTCCCATCAGTCTCTTCCTTGGTGGCTCTGTGTCACACAGGGCTGTGTGACCTGATTTCACTCTCCTATGTGACTGTTCATATCGCTCCTGCATGCATGTCTGAAAAGTTCTTCTAGGACTAACTTCTATGTGTTTTACTATTAATGAGGGTTTTTGTTGTTGTTGTTTGTTCATTTCCTAATTGTTTATCACATGTCTCCTTCAGTTGGAACTAAATCACACTACTGGCATCTCAAAAAGAAAACTTCATTTCTGTAATGGTCCTAGCAACTGAGGGGATGATCTGAGTGTAGCAAATCTAACCTTAAAATGAACATTGGAAATATCTGGAAGACTGTGGCATATCATGAACTAAAAGTGAAGCCTTTTCTTCACAGACAATATTTTTTTAAATTATTGTTTAAAATTATTTTCAGGCTCTGTGTATGAGGTACAAATGAAATATCAGTAAGTGTCATATTTACAAGTGCTATTCACAAGATACCTCATATGCAAATATTTCCTAGCCCCTCCCCTAAAAACTTTAAAACATTTGTTTTTTAATTTTATTGTGTGTGTGTGTGTGTGTGTGTGTGTGTGTGTATGCTCCATCTTCAAAACACATTTGGAAACTAACACATCTAACATCTTTCTTCACCGTGTCATCCAAAACATCATCTTACGTGATTGTCACAGCAGCTTGTCCAGCTGTGGCTTGTCTCCATCATGGCTTCTCTGCAGCTTATTCTCCAGGGAGTAGTCACAGAAATGTTAAGCCATGTTATGAAAACTCTCTGCTTCAAGTCCAGCGATGCTAAACACTTCACTCAGAAAGTCACTCCCCTGCTGGATGGACTCCATGCTACTGGCTGCTGTCCATGAACCCCACTTTGTGAAGCTGCCACCCTAGCAAAGTGATCATTTCGTAAAGACCACACCTCCAGTCTTTACTGCCCCGTTTCCCTAAAAATTCCAGGAAAGTCTTTAGTAAGGGCTGAGACTGGAAAAGACTGCAACCCCACCTGGGCTCTCTCTGCTGCTCTCCTCTCTCTCTACCCACCAGACTGTCATGGCCTATCTCTCTCTGTCTGTCTCTCTGTCCTCTCTGAACTTAACTATCTTTTCTGTTCCAAAGCTCTTGTACCTTAAGACTCAATGGTAGATCCCTTGGCCACCAGGCCTCCAATTCTAGATAAACTCTTAAGCTTCTCTCCCTTGTGTCAGTTTCTCTGCATTCATGGGCCTCTGTGGCACTTGGTCAGAGTGGTTCTCAGTTCCTTCTCCCCAGTGACCTAACACTGTCCACTTGGCTATCTCTCTGATGGTTCCTATCTCCTACCACTTGCCATACTCAGAGAGGACGGGAAATCTCTGCTCTTCAAAATGCTCAGTGTTGCAGTTCACCTGCATGGTTGCTGATAAATGACCATCAAACAGCTTAAGGGACCAAGGGGCTTATTTTCTCTTATGATTACTGGTTATAGTTTTTAGTCCAGCTTGATGGGAGAGCACACAACAACTCCAGGGCTGAGGGAATTGGCCACACCATCACCACATAATGGCTGAGAGAGGGATGATCCTCTTTAGCCAGACGAGCATATCTGGCCAAGTATGCTGAAGGATGCTAACTCTCTCAACCAGCATATTCATCTCTTCAAGGCCTAGTCCCACCCACCATAGGCTGGGCCTTCCCCATCAGCTAGACAATTTCCTGTAGGTTTGCTCTGGGCTTAACCCAACCACTAATTCTCCACAAATGTGCCCAGAGCTCAAACCCTCAACAGTCAAGTTGACACCTGTGCCTAACTATGACATTCAGCTTCACTGTAATGCCATGTAAGTACATTTTAGAGATTTCTTGGCAAAAAATGAAGGCAAAACCAAACCAAACCCAGAAACTATTCTCTCGCCCTCTCTCTTTTATTTCTCTCTACTACCACTGAGCCACGCACCCTTATCCTCATGAAAAAAATTCTTTAAACAATGGACATGTAAGTTGTTCATCACTAGTTTCAGAATTATATATTTCAAAAGTAGTATCTTATCTCTTTTACTAATCCACTCACTTTATTTACCTATTCCATTTTAGTCAGACATGTAAATCACTGGAAAAACTGAATTACTTTCTGATGGATTTTGTTTTTGTAGAAGAAAGATTTATTTGATGGTCTATTGTCTCACAACAAAATTTTTATAACTTGGCACTGGCATAATGCTGTTCAAGATTTCTAATGACTTTCCTGAACGATGACATCTCAAAATGTCTTCTGAATCAGAAGAGAGCATTTCCTGTTGTATGCCTTCAGCATTAAGAAACATTCAGTGGGGCTGGAGAGGTGGCTCAGGGGTTAAGCCTCTGCCTTGCAGGCGGAAGGTCCTGAGTTCGGATCCTAGACCCCACGTATAGATGCCAGGCGGAAGCAGGGACAGCCTGCGTTTCTAGCCCTGGTAGGGCGGAGCCTGTGAATCCCTGGACAGAGTAAACAAGAAGGAGGTGGAGGCGTCCATGGTGGTTCCCCAATTTGCCCGTGGTTCTACACACACACATACACACATACACACATACAATCGCACCGCACACATACACAATTGAATAAATAATAAAAAAAAAATTTAAAAAAGAAACATTCAGCATCTCAAATTTTGTTTAGTTCCATATTTTGTACATGGCAGACAGTCGATAAGCCTAAATATTGGTTGACCCTAAATATCACCTTCCATTGACAAACAAATGCCAATACTTTTATCCTGTCCAAACTTAAAAATAAAATCCTGATTATTCTTTTCAGGGAAGAAAACAGAGACAGAGGAAAATGGGAGGTTTCCAGAATCCTTGTTAATAACAGGCTGCAATCAAGTAATTGAAGGAAAAAAATCTCCTTCCTTATGCATGCTTATTAATCTACCTAATCCACTGTGAGTTGAACTTGGAGATAGCTCATTTGGCTGCCTCAATATGGTAGGAAATACTGGGATGCACATATACTGAAAGCAAGAGTGACTTTCTCCAACAGCGGACTTGACAAAGAACCTTTGGTAGCCACTTGTCCTCGCTCAGGCAGGGAACCTGCGCTTTGCTTTACTTTGTTGCTTTGTGTATTCCTTACACAGAATGCTCACCATTACTGGGCTGTATGTGACCTCTATTCCTAAGTATTTCATACACTAAATATGGGGGGACTGGGGAGATGGTTGTGGAGGACTGGAAAGATGGTTCAGGGGTTAAGACACTGTCTTGCAACCAGAAGGACTTCTGTCCAAATACAAGATCCTGTGTAGAAATGCCAGAGGGAAATGACTATGGCCTGCATTTCCAAACCCTAGGAAACCTCAGAGTGAAGCAAAAGAGATAGAAGCAATCCAGGATGACTCCTGAAGTCACCCTTGAGCTCCCACAAGCACACACAGCTTCCTCTGATACACGCACACACCACCACCCCCACGTGCATGCGCAAAAATAAGTAAAATTAAAAAATTAAAAAATAAAACAGGTTTGGGATTTGGAGTACAATCACAAGATCAAACTTCTAATATTTTATCAACCGAGGAAGAGGCAGTGGCAGATCTCAAGAGAAACGAATTTCCAGCTCTTACTAATAACTCCCCGAAGCTTCAGGCAATGCAGAACGTCATCTAATTCATACCAAATGCTTCTTCCTTCATGTAATTCCCTCAGGATCTTGATCTGTGCTAGAGAATTGACAATAACACACTCCCTAATGCAATAATGAATAATGCTGATGTAATTTCACCCAAGGAATCGTTTTCCTTGAGTGACTGTTTATCTAGAGATTCCCAACTGTGACAAACTTTAAGCCTTGGAAATTTGATGAGCGCTGTTTAATCACTGAAGCCAAAACTCACTGGTGTGAGCACAGTGGGGAGGTGAGCAGAGCCCTCAGGTGACCTCTAACCCTGAACTAGAACATTACCCAGGAGGCTGGTTATTCGCCATAAGCTCTGGGGTTCCAAACCAGGTTTACATAAGCAAAAGGAATGGACACAAAGGTCCCACAATAAAAGGTCCACACACTTGGATCCCATTAGGAATGCAGCCCAAGGAATTGAAGATAAAGCACTAAATGATGGTAGACTCCACATCAAGACATCTTGGCTTTGAAGAATGTGTTTGCACACATACGAGTGAGGTTACACCTCCATGTGTGTAGAAGCCCAAGGTAAACCTGGTGCTTCCCTTAGTTGCTCTCCCCTATGTTTAACTCCAAAGTCAAGGAAGTGGGTCTTTATTCCCCACTCATGTCTATGTGTGGATTCATTTATGTAAATATCATGGCTTAACATGCATAAACAAACAGACCAGCTGGCTGAACTGATTTGTATGGCTTTAGCTGTTCATATGTGTTTGTTGCTTGTTCTTAACTTTACTGAATTTTAATTAAAACTGCATAAGTTCCTCATATAATTTTTTAAGTTACAGACATACAAAAAACAAAGAAGAGTATTGGCTTCATCACAATTCAAATATCATATCAAACAAACACATGGATGTATGTATATTCATTCTACATTCAGTTCTACATAGAGCATCACATTCTCTGAATTCTTCTCTGCATAGGAACATCAAATTCACATGGGTACCTTAACATTCTAATAATGCTTTGTGATTGGAATACTGTGATCGGCAGCCAGAATTTTCTCTCACATTCTTTCTTTCCTCTCTTCTAATACATCTTTTCTCCCTTTAAAATAAGCCAGAAACCTCTGGTGTAACAAGGGGAACGTGACTCGGGGTGTGTTATATTTCTTGTGGTTATGGAGTGTGGGGTTGTTCACCGTTCTTAGCCCTGCTGACCGGACCCAGCCACAAGGCTACCGGGCTGCTCAATGATACAGCAAGTAAAAATTAAAATCAGAGGAGCAATCATGTTTGATGTTGGG
This sequence comes from Typhlomys cinereus, assembly GCA_023101885.1. Taxonomy (NCBI): domain Eukaryota; kingdom Metazoa; phylum Chordata; class Mammalia; order Rodentia; family Platacanthomyidae; genus Typhlomys; species Typhlomys cinereus. The sequence continues at coordinate 146,390 of JALPQD010000183.1, read as the reverse complement.
AGTCACTGAAAGATGCCAGGAGAGAGGGATAAGATGCTACCAGGCTTGAAGCGCCTGAATTGAATTTCAAGTGTGCTGCCAACCTCCACACAGCCCCCAAAAGAAAGGCCAGAGAAGAGAATTGCAGAAATCAATTCTGGAGGCAACCATTGCATGAATAAAACTTTCAAAGGCTTTTCTGGTTGGAGACTGAAGGATGCGAAAAAGTTCATTAAATGGGACAAGAGCGTCTGACAGCTGTAATATTTCCTTTGCTCCTCCTGAGGGGGGAGGTTTGCTCTCGACACATGGAAGTCACAGGATTAGATGAGGGCACTGGAGGCTGCGTAAGACACGGCCAATGCTGTCAAGTCATTCACGGACGCTGCAGGTATGACAAATCCTGAATCTTCTCATCCATGGCCCCTTGTTGATATCCGTGTGACACTGGAGTGCTCTGCTTAGGTTGTAAGTTCTCTCATCTGGCTCTTTCCTGGCTGTGCAGTGGGGCTTCTCAGATGCAAACTTGCATGCCTTCCAGGTGCTGATTCACATTTGCACCTTTCCAGGGGGAGTAGCAGCTGGGCCGCAGCCACCGAGAGAGTTACAAGAGTCCCTCTGCCTGTCAATGCCGAGGGCCAGCAACATGATGACTCACAAGAAGCAGGACAGAGGTGCCTTTGCATTTTGATGAAGGTTTGTTTTCTTTTCTCAAGTTTTCTCATTCAAGTGTTACTTGGCAAAGATCCTTTAGAACTCCTAAAACTCTTTATCAAGTGTCATGCTGGGCAGAGAAGACATAGTCCTGGCTGAAAAAGAGATGCTGTCCCTTGCTTAGCAATCCAATGTTCCAGATCAATTCTCACACTGTATTGGTATTACTGTATTTCCAGGCTGTAAGAATAGCACAGAGGAAGACTGGCAGCATAGCACTTGCTACAAAAGAACACAGGTTACCTCATAGCTACAGGGGCTGTGACTGCCTGCATAGCTTGGGAGGCCACTTGTAAACTTGGTTGGGGTCACAGGTATTGAGGTTCTTGTCCCAAGCGGTTCCCTGATTCATGACATGTGATATTATGAAATGTGCAGTTACATTTATGGGACTCTTATAGACTCAGAGAAATTGGCTGATATGACAATGGTGGATAACATCATCTTAAAGAAAGCAGAAAACAGCAGCAGCAATTTAACTTAGAACCCACATAAGCACTTAAAGGGATGCATGAAAAGTATTTAGTAAACTGTATAAAATTGGAGACAATTATGAAGGAGCTGATGAAAATCTGTCAATAACAGGGACAGACATTCAAAGAGTTTATTGTCACTATCAAGAAATGCATTATTCTCACTAATGTATATCTCAGTCACATCCAGGGCCCTGTATTTATTCCTGAATAGAGACTGGTTACATTCTTAATGTGATAAATACCACTTCTATAAAAAGATTAGGACTTTCCCAATTATAGTCCGAACTCAATAGCTTCTACTATTACATTGAGATCAAGGGACAAAAACATGCAGAATGTATCATGCTTGTCTTTGAAAATGAATATGGAAAAATATAGATGTGAATATATATGCATATGCTATGATAGGAAGGAACAGACACTTCCTCTGCTGGTGTATTGGAAAAGAACTCTATGGGATGGGGAGGTGGATAAGCAGCTGAAGTCCTTGCTGTGAAAGCAAAAGGACATGAATGTGGATTTCTAGATCGTACCTGAAATGTTGGGCAGATGTGGTGACTTGCCTGTAATTTCAGCCTCAAAACAAGGAGCCTGAGAGTTCTCAGGGCAACCTAGTCAGACTAGCCCTGTAAGTAAGCTCTGGGTTTAGTTAGACAATCTCAAAAGAACAGGATGAGAAAGTAATCAGAAGTGATTTTCATTATCAATCTTGGGCCTCTAATGCCCACCAGCATACATATGCAAATACACACACATACACACACACACACACACACACACACACACACACACCCCATTTTTTTTAAAAGAAAGAACTCTATAAGATCCATTTTCTTGTACCCTAGTTAACAAGATTCTACAGGGAAATACTTTACCAGAGTATCTAGTTGTAAAAACAAACTTTATGTTTCTAAGCAATCAATAGAAAATTTTATACTACATGCATAGAACTGGCTTAAAAATTCTTCATCAACAATAAAACAGTTTTGTAAGACTTTACTAAGAAAATTTAGCTGTCCTATACAATGAGAGACCAAGAGTCAAAAACCATGTGAACAAAGTGATGCGTTATGTTCTCAAAAGAGTCATTTGCCTGTACATTTTTTTAAATTATATGCCAATATATTTTCAGGAAATCCAATTTACATGCCATACCCAAACAAGTCAAAGGCCTCAAGGAACTACATTTTTGAAATACACAAATATTCAGTCTGGCTGGAAATACCTACTTATGCAAAAGTAAAGAACTTTTTTTCAGAGTTATAGTAGTTCATCAAAATACATGACTTTCTATAAATACAGGCATCACTATTTGGAACTGATTGGGACCTCACAGGAAAGAAACTGTGTGTATTTACTTTAGGTAATGATAGTAAGATTGACCTGAAGCTTATTTCTCTTCCTTATTTTACTAAAATGTTCTCAGGCACTATTAGATATAAAACATTGAGCCCAGAAGTCCATAAACTAAGTATATCCAACCAGGTATTCTAATCGCTTAAATATTTTCAGAATCCCTAGGTCTAAGCTACGGTCTAAGCTGTAGCATCCTTGTGGAACCTGTATATGTATATCCATAATATGTTCTTTTCCCTCTGCCCTCCCCTCCCCTACCCTCCTCTGCCCTCCCCTCCCCTCTTTTATACAGAAACATACAAAACAAACAAATACCTCCCAAACCACATATTATCATCAAACAGAATCTTGTTATCTTATGGATAGAAAGATGAAATTCTGCCCTAGTTATCAGAATGTTCCTAAATCCAAGTTCTTACCACAATTCCTTGTTAAGTAGGATGACCATGAGAAGCTCTCATATAACCCTTAGTTTTCTCATCTGTTTAGCAAACATGTTCCCCAAGGAGCCAGCTAAGCTGTAAAGATCCAGTGAGGAAGACATGTTGTGCAGAGGCGCCATCACATTGTGAGCACAAAGCAAAGGACAGTTCTTACTACAGTTGAATTCTTGAATGTATATGGCTCATTTGTTGATTATAGCAGACAACCACTAAAATATAAAAACAGGAGTTGGCCAATAATTTCATATCAGATACACAAAAGAGATGTTCCAAAAATGTTTAGAAGATGTATAGACCAAATATATATTCTTTTTCTATTTTTTATGTTTCAAGTGTGTAATAAGCATGTAACATAACCTCAAAGAACTTACAGTGGATGTGGCTATGTAGTCTGGGGAAGAGAGACATTTCTTTATGATATCAAACTCACACACTTGTATTCTGATACTGTTTCTTTAACAGTTACTGGATTACCACTGCTCAATAGGAGAAATATGCAAAGGTAAATGTGCACAAAGCCCCTAGTTTTTTATATACATCAAACCTACTTCCTAACATCTGCTTGAAAATTTTGGATTATGGGAATCTTTAAAATTTCTTTGCTGCCAGGTGTAGCCTGTCACTATAGAGGATGGCTACACCAACTGCCTCTTTAATTTTAGCAAAATTGAATTATATATTTTGAATTACACTTGTATTTTACCAATACTTTCTCTGTTGGAAAGGACATAAGAATGAGCACTGATGTGCTTCTTTATCCATCAGTTTCATATTAATCTTGTTGACACCAAGCACACACAGTGGAAAGGTAGAACTAGGAAAAACCTTCAGTGACTGACTCTCAGATTGACTGCAATAAAACCGAGACATATGGCACTTGACACTCTATCTTTGTCATCTTCTTTACATGACAGCCAGCTTGGGACCTTGTTATTCTGTGTTTGTGACTTAGAAGTGTCTGCCTCATTCTCTCTTTGCTTTGCTTCAGAGAGCTCTTCTTTCTGAACCAGCACTACCTATTCATTCTTCAAATCTATGTATCCCTGAAGCATCTCCCAACATTCCCAGCTATCTCAAAAGTACCTGAATACATGACCTTTTTTTAAAGGACTTTTGTTAGCTCCAAATACAGTTAACTGTCCATCTATTGAAAGCATTTGTTGAACATTGGTACAGTCCCAGGCAATGTAATTGAGAAAATGGGGCAGGGACCCTAAAGACAAGTTTTCTCTTTGCTGAGAGTCATCTCCAACATTTGCAAATGAATAGATACATTCTGGAATGAGAGATATTAACCTAATTATTTACAAGAAGTATTGTGATAGTCTAGGCAGAATTTTTAGCTTATAAAGTCACAGAGAATGGTCTTTTCAAATTAATAATTTATGCTTAAAATATTTATTTTTAAACTAGAAGGTAAAATTGAATTTATTTTGTTTATAAATTTGTACAACAGGATGCCTGAATATACATATTACTGTCAAATCTAGTCAATTAGTGCACATGATACTTAACAAAGGTTATTTCTGAGGAGACAATACTTATGACCTACCTAAATAGCCTTTATCATGAACAAATTCATCAAGTAAATTAGGCTGTGATTATTAGAGGTAAGGATGATATGGAAGTACATTCTTTTGGAAGGTGATATGTTCCTTATTTTTATTATGACAGTGATTTCAAAGTTGCTTAAAAATGCAAAAATTTCTCAGTATTTTCATAAGGTGAATGCTATTTAAATATTTTTCATACAACAAATAGAGATTGATACTTTTTTGAAAGAAGACAATGTTAGGATCCACACCTTTGAGTTACGAGAAATTTTTCCGATAGAGAGGCATTCATGTAGAAATGGAAAGACTAGACTCAGAGACAGAAAGCTAAGTAAGAGGAGGAAAGACTGTTCTAGATAAGGTTAGTGGCAAACGGGAAGGTGGAAAGAGACAGGCACTTTATACTAAGAAATATTATTAATGAAAGGAGAGAAGAAAATTCCATGTAAGCCAGGAACAGTTTTGCAAGAGATAAAGGTAGAAAATAAAGTTAGAGATACATCATGGAGAATAGTGTAGGCCACAGGTTGTCATTAATTATTATTCCATGTTTAATAATAAGCTATTTAAACTTCAGTAAAGTGATAGGATAGATTTATGCCTATAAATGCTCATGTGTCCCTCTGAACAAAAATGGTATAAAAGTGGACCAGGCTGGAAGAAGATTAAGAAGGAAGATAACCAGTCTTAAAATGCTCCTTTTCATTCTGGTAAAATCATTATAACTTGTCCATGTTTGGAAGTGAATGAAGTGGGTCATGGTATCATACAATTTACAACGAAAAGCCTTTGATAAACCTTCCCTAGAGTATGAGTGGGATATAGTGACGTCATTGGAATTGAATGCTACATAAACAGTTCTGTGGGAAGAACCAGTGTCCATGTCAGGGGGGGGTCTTCATATAACCCATGTCACAAGGGGCAGAGGCCTCCAGCTAATGGCCAGGGTCAGCACACAGGCTGCACATGTGATTGAATCAACCTGAATTACATGTATGTGACTGAAAGCTTGAGATTTTCAGGTAATAGACTGGATTAGCAGCCGCCTCTTTAGGACTGGGCGAAGGACAAGGTTTGAATAAAGAATGTGCTCTACGAGATGTGTCCAACCTCTTGACATTACAATGAAATGTAATTCCAAATTCACTCCAGAGAATCACACTAAATTACTGAATAGGGAGGTGGAAGAGGGGAGAGAAGAGGAACAGGAGGAAGAGAAGGAGGAAGAATAAGAGGAGGAGGAAGAGAAAAGGAAAGAGGAGGAGGAAGAGGAGGAAGAAGAGTTGTTTATAGGATTCAGTTGTAGTACAAATGGTAAAGCACTTGCCTTACCTTAAAGTGCTTCAGTTTAGTATTCAAAATCTAAGTTGAACAACATTCAGACATAGTGGCTTGCTTTTAATGCTAGCATGCAGAGGTAAAGACAGGTGGATCCCTGGAACATGCTGGCCAAGCAGCCCAAGCTGTTACATAGCAAGTCTCAGGCCACTGAAAAGACTCTGTGTCAAAACACAATGGGAAATGGAAACAAGGAGTCACACCAAAGATTGTCTCTGGCCTTCATGGACAAATGTATACACACATGCATCCATAAACACATATGCCCCTGCACACATATGTCCACATAAAACACTTTTGGAAAGAATTGCTGTCCACATGGTGAGCTACAGGTTGGACATGTCTGTCTAATTCTGATGGGATTGATAGCTGATGAGCACAGAAGTAAGTTGTGGTGAGCTCTGGAAGTCTCCTTGGAGGAGCAGTCAGCAGCAGCTGTCGCATGAGTCTGGCTACACAAACTGCTCACAACTGGCCAGAATAAGCAGGCAGAAGAATGGTGAGGAGCAGAGAGACAGCCTGGGCCACAGAGACGTGAGATGTGATTGGATGCCGGAGATGCCATGGGTAGACATGGCTGGAGGACTGCTCACCACCGAGACTGTGGAACAGATGTGGCACGGGACAGGAAAACTGAGATCCCCTAAGACACATTGGGAGTGGATAGCCCCCAAAGTGTGGTAAACTTGATGTAGTCTCTCAAATGGGTACATTTATTCATAGATAAGAACTCAGGGGCATAATAGTTAAAAAAAAAAGCCAAGATCTGCCTGAGGAAAAAAACACCAAAGGGCAGAGGGCAATCCCAAGCACACGCGCCTTCCACACTTGCTCAGAGCTTCTCATGGAAGACATCCCAATTCTACCACAGATGTAATTGGTAGGAACGAGAGAAGCATCTCAGACTATGGAATTCTTGTGAAAAGCGAGTTCCACAGAGCTATTAGCAAAAAGGACCCAGAGAATTGACCCCCCCATGAAGGGCTGGGTCTTCCCTCATTAAATAGACAGCCTCATTCCAGCTTACTTAGGGCTTGCCCTAGATACCAATTTTTCACAGATGAGCTTAAAGCCTCAGCCTTCAATTATAAAGTTGATAATTGTATCTAACTATAAAATCGTCCTTAACCAATAGAGAAATTGAAAATAAAACTGCTTTGAAATTGTATTTCAGTCAGAGTCATTATCATTGAGAACACTCGTAGCAATAAATGCTGGCAAAGATGCAGAGGGAGATGAACTTCTATTCCATGCTGGTGGGAATTTAATCTGGTGTCGCCACTATAGAAATCAATCTAGAGATTTCTTTAAATTAAAAATAGAATGAAATAAAAAACCTGAAAACAGACCTAGATATGATTCAATGGTACCATTTCTGGGCAAACACCTGACGTATTTTGGATCAACAATTCACATAGCTACTTGTATTTTCATGTTTATTGCAGAATGAGTTAGGATAGCTAAGAAATGGAGCCAGTTTAGATGTCCAGTATTAAATGAATACAGGAAATCTAGCACATACCTACCCATATCTCTTTCACAATGAGAAAAAGGAAATCATGATATTTGCTCAACAGTAGATGGAAATGAATATTATGATAATCAAATAAGTCAAATTGAGAAAGACAAATATTTTGCTTCTTTCTTTTGTAGAACTTAGATTTGTGTTTTTATATATGTGTATGTGTGCATGTGTGTGGTAAAGGGATTGTCATGGATAAGGGAAAAAGAGTTCTCAAGGACAGGAGCTAATATACAGATGGGAGAATCATGGAAAGAGAAAGGGGATGGACCACTGGGGAAAGGGGACCAGAAAGAGAAAAGAGTTTATGGAAGCCAGAAAGGCAGAGAAATGGATAAGAACCAACTATGTATGAAAATGCCTTAATGAAACCTCTTGTTTTGTATGCTAATTTAAAAATGTATAAAGATACTTTGAGGAGTGAAAAGAAAGGACATGAGAGAGAGAGAGAGAGAGAGAGAGAGAGAGAGAGAGAGAGAGAGAATGAATGTCCTAGTTCTAGTGCATTCTTTAAGCTCTATAGCCCCAAATGACTCTTGACTGAAATATTTTAGGGTTACCTGAAACAGAACCACCAGCTAAGCTGGACCCCAACTTCTCATGTAAAATCCTTGTATGGGATAAAGGAAATCACACTGAAACAAAGGAAAGAACATCGAGAATGATCCATGTGTTTCTTTAATGCTTCCCAGATTCTGACATTACATGCTTCACACTGGACTGCTGCTAACAACAGTAGATGGATAAAAACAGGCACAAGACTGTGCTGTTAACAGATCAGTGAACAAAAAGACACTACAAAGAATGTTAAAAAAAAGTCAGGCAATGAAACCAAGGAAACTTAAAAATTGTGCCTTGAAGAGCCAAGCGGACTTCCCTAAGTGTCTAGTACTGATGCAAATACTCAGCACTCTGTCAAAACACGATGTGCTTAAAAGGCCTCAAGTCATAACAACATTATATGCCAGGCTGTTGCTGCTCCAAGGCTCCACTTCAGACTTTACATCCAGCTTCTCCAAATTACTTACAGGATGTTTTGGATCAAAGGAGGAAATTCTTCAGACGGGTGACACTCTGGCTGCCTGGTAACATCATGAAGTTAATCATAAAGGCAACAATATCGTTACATGTCTTGGCACCTGAATGATTAATACCAAACCTCATAGAGCACACAAGGCCAAGAAATGTAAGCATCATTTTATATATAAAAATAATTCAGGAAGCAAAAGCGATCCCATATGAAAATGTTATCAGCTGTTGTCACTACCAGGATGAATTTGACCTGTCATGTTTGGGAAATTACCACATCTGATTTCTGCACCTAGAAGATATCTCTTCTCTACGTTGATTTCCTTAAATTAGTGAGGCACCACACTGGTGTGTCAGATAAAAGGTAGAGATCACACAGAAATGAGCACTGAGTCATACTACTCACTTAAGAATTACCCAGTCATCCTTCATTTGTAACTTTGGAGTTCTGGTTAAACCAGTGAATTAAAGGGAAATTCACACTATATCATGTTTTCAAACTCTCCCTGCTGTACATCAGTCTTATTTTTGTCTTGTTTTGGTTCAGTAGATGTTTTGACCTAGGACAAGACAGATTGTGATGACTGCATTGTATATGATTCAGTGTGTATGTGTGTGTGTGTATATATATATAGTGTGTATGTATATGCATGCATGAATAAGAACCAAGAATATGTTCAAGGCTATAATGATATCTATTACTGTATACATATATATCCTACACACACACACACACACACACACACACACACACACACACACACACAGAGTACTATGATGAAGCTGCTTTCGGTAAAAAATATAAGGGAGCTCATTTTAAGAATGAAACAAGGAATAATACAGAGAGTTCATGGAATGGTCCAAAATAGAAACATACAGATTTTGGGTAATCAGACTTAGAAACATCAGTTGGTCATAACTCCATAGCTTTATATAGAGATAATCTGATATCTTAACTAATGGACTGATTTGACAGATTAAAAGCAGAGAAAACTCTATAACTTTATTAGCAAATAAGGTCAGAGACTCTTGTAATTTTTATTCCAATAACACAAAAGAAAAATTAAGAATAACCTTTAATACAGATATCTGGTCACTGAACTGAACTTACACTTTTAGTGTGTATATATATATATACATATACACACTATATATATATATAGTGTGTATATGTATATGCATGCATGAATAAGAACCAAGAATATGTTCAAGGCTATAATGATATCTATTACTGTATACATATATATCCTACACACACACACACACACACACACACACACACACACACACACAGTACTATGATGAAGCTTTTATCCACCCATCCATCCACCCATCTACCCACCCATCCATCCACCCATCCATCCACCCACCCTTACACCCACCCTTACACCCATCCATCCATCCATCCATCCATCCATCCATCCATCCATCCATGTTGTTTCCATCTTTCTCTCCATTCCCCCATCTTTCCTATGCATTCGTGTGTGCTGCACATGTACTTGTTTGCATGTGTGAGGGTACATGTCTGTGTGCAGTTATGAGTGTACATGTGTGCCTGCTCAGTGTTGGCCTGGTGCTGGTCAGGAATGGCTCTCAATCACTCTTCCACCTTACTGCTGTGAACTGAGGTCATTAATTAAACCCAGAACATGGTATTATGGCCAGTTTGGATAGCCAACTTGCTCTGGGGATTCCCAGACTCCATCTTCTGGGGCTGGATTTCAGGAAAACTGCCACACCCATCTGCCATTCAACATGGGATCTGAGGATCCAATTCTGATCCTTTTGCCTGCATGAAAAGAGTCACTGAGTTATCTCTGATTTCTTTAGTCCTTTTTATCAATGTACTGGACTGCAGATAGAGTTTAAATAATAGCAAGTCCTTCTACAATTATCAAATGTAATAGATAACCTCATTTCTCTTCTCTTACCTTAAATTCAACAGTAGAAAAAGTATCTGGAATAGGGAAAAGCAAGAAATCTGGTGGCTCAAACTTGGTTACACATAGTTAGATAAATATTACATTACAACCCAAATTCAGTGTAAATTTCACAGCATGGGGGAAAACATTCTTAAAGAGGGTATCCAAAAAACTCCATATTGGAGAGGAAAAAAAAAAGAAAGGGAGAAGGAGATTCATTTTTCACTAGACAATTTCTGTTTTGCAAAGATTGCTTGTGTGTAAATCACATTCACCTGTCTTATCAGTATTTCATAACTTCTCAGCAAAATTCTACAGAGAGCATAGTGTCAGGTTCTGGCAAAATCAGTTGACCCTGGCAAATATTGCTGTATTTCATTATTTACCCTTTTGCTCAAAGAAGATAGGAATCTATTTTGGGTTTGCCTTCTCTCCTTTGCATTATCATAATTCCCATGAGTTGGAGGAGGCACAATATATTTTCCCCCTATGAGCCAGATTCTGTTAGAGTTTCATACTCTCCCTTAAAGAAACAGAGAACAGAGCACAGACAAAGAATAAGCCATATATGAACATGCTAGTCTGGTGAATTTTAAACAAATACATTAAAACTTTACTCATTTCAACACAGAGGGAGGTGAACAGTTGGAGCTCGAAGGTATGTTTAAAGACAATTTCATTAGCTTTAAATCTGTATCCTAAGCCAAGATATAATTAGACCCAGGAAGCCAAGGAGAATAGGAAGGAGGGAGAAAGAACATAACTGAGTAGGTCAGGGGGAGAGATAATGAATATTACAGCAGGGGGTGGAGAGAAAAACAAGCAACAATTCAAAGTGAGATAAAATGCTGGGAGTCAGGGGAGGGCTGTCTCTCTGGAGGGAAGGCAAAAACCTCCATATTGCAGTCAGCTCCATTCAACAAATAAAATAAGCAAAGGAGGAAACATCTACCCAGCTATCATCTGATTTCCTCCACAATCAGGCAGCAAATCACGAACTGGGGTGGAGGAAGCAGATGATGGGCAAAGCAAGCAGGCATTAAAAATATGCTCAACCATCTGTGGAACCACACCCAGCCCTGAGAATATAATGAACTAACAGCAATAGCTATCAGTTTGGTTTGCTTTGCCCTTTCCATTAAAGAAAATCTTGCCAGTGATGAGAGCTAGTTGTCATATGCTCTCTTATTAGCCAGCATCATACCGGGCAAAAGGTTAGCTTTGCGCACTCACGACTGTACCAATCACACTAATGTTTCATAGGACTATGGTCAATTGCAGCTGCTATTGGCCAGGAAACAGTAGGTCAAAGACACATGGTGCATTACTTTCTTTTTTGTTTTTTTGTCACAAAAATGCCCCACAAAAAACACATAAAATTCATTGTGCAGCAAAGTTTTAGGGTGGAGTCTATCATGGTGAGGTAGGCATGATAACAGAAGCTTGCCGTGACTGGTCACATTGTGTCTACAACCAACAGCTGATGGTGATGAATGCTCGCGTTCACTCGCTTCCCTGGTGATTCTTCCCGTGGAAGTGTTGCCCACGTGGTGTGTCTCCCTGAGTAAATTTTCTCTTGAAACTCTCTCATAGTCATGCCCAGATTCTGATCTTGTGGGTGATCTAAATTCTGTCCATTTCAAAAATAAGGGAGAAGTAGGCCACTTAATACAAGTGAGCTACCCCATCTCTGGAATGCGGATGGCAAAAGTCACAATAGGAGGACTACTCTAAGCACAATTTAGACTATATAATTATATAAAGTACATAAAGTGCCCAAAATGTAAGGAAGATGATGGTGTTGGTGGCTTCTATCATCACTGATACAAATAACATTATCTGTAAAATGATCTGAATACATATTCACAGTTAATTACAAAGTGTTAAATCCATGATAAGTATTTTCCTTTACTTCTGAAATTCTCTAATTTAAATTTCGGCATACTGTCTAATAGACTGAGTAAAAGCTTAGGAAAGATAGCATTCGTGTCTATCTGTGTGAATACGCACACTTATGGGGGATACACAAGATGCAGGCTAATCATGAGCCTAACATACTTTTTTCTGAGGTTAGAGATTGACCCCAAATCCTCAGGCATGTGAAGAAAACACACTTCCAAATAATGACATCCCAGTACTGAGAATGAAATTAAGTCACAACAGCCACCAGGTTTATTTTCTTTGTCCTTCTCTCAAAGGAAAAGCTAGCAAGTGCTAGATAGTCATGACTCCACTCCTTGATCACTCTGACTTTCCTGTCTGGTTTTACCCAAGATAGAAAGGTTAAAAGGTATACCTGATTAAAACTATCACTTTTCGTTCCTCTCTAATATTGCTGATTTCTGTACTGTTAACTATATAATTTATGACCCACTAAAGGTAAAGCAAACAGAAGTGTTTTGCTAACAAGTGCCAAGAATATATAACATTACATTATTATATAACATAAAGCAAAATGTCATATTATCATGTGATATATTTACTAATATTTCTTCATAAGAGAAATATGTGGTACGCATTTATCATGGCTACATATGAGAATTTTAAAAAGTAACACATTTGGCATGTTGTCAAATTATAATATGCATTCATTTTGTAATAAATTGCTACATATTATGCAACAATTTTATTTTTAGTAATACATGGTTACACTTACTTAGTTAATATGTAGTTAAGTTCTGATCATAGGCTCATGTCTGAATATAGCTAAGATAAATTTATACACCTAGAACTAAATAACTGCCAGAAGCTCACACACTTAACAATGAGACTCAGCACTTCTTTTCAACCTAGACTCATATGAGTCCTAGAGTCATTATTCTCTGTTGAAAGCAATACTGAACCGAGAGCTTATATGGCTCAGTGAGAAAACTTTTCAGGATTTCCTATTTAAACCCTGCAGAATATATGAGTTTGAAACAAATTGTTTCATCTTACAAGATTATAAATCCCTAGGTCTATAGTCAACCTTCTCAACATCTATCACAGTACCTATTTAACAAGCACCTCATAAAATATTACAAAGTAAATGAATAAACTAAAAAATTAATGTATAAATTTTTCCAAGCAATACATAGCTATCAACAGAGAAAGTAATCTCTTTTTCAAATATTTCTTGTTGCTATATTAAAAAAATGATAGAACATTCTTAGTTAAGTTTCCTGAGGCCACTATGTAAAAAGGAGTTAACAAAGGCAATCAATTTGAGCTTTTGAAAGTTGAGCGCTGGGGATATGACTCAGAAGGTAAAATCTTCATTGTACAAGTGTAGGGATCTGAGTTAAATCCCTAGAACCCATGAAAAGCTGGACACTGTAGCATACAATTATTATCATAGTGTTCCTACAGCAAGATGTGGGGGAAGAGTCAGGAAAATCCTAAAGCCTTGGGGGTCATTATCCAATCATATACAGAAGCAAAACAAGAACCCTGTCTCAAGCAAAGATGAAGATGAAGATGAAAGACCAAGGCTGCCCTTTGTCCTCCGCATGCTGACCATAGCACACAGTACACACGTACACAGACATGCACACATGTACACAGGCTTTATGCATGTGAAAATAAAAAACAATGACAAAATTATATGCTTAATCATATAACAAACAAGACAGAAATTATGAATTCCGTATTAGAAAAATAATTATTGCTACTTTGATACAAGTAAACATACATATTACTAACATTTGATCTTTGCTCTGACATCACTTTGCCATCTTTTTTTTTTCTGAAGATTTTTCATCTTCCCAAAGAGAGAGCAGGATTATAATATGAGCAAAAACTGTGACAATCTGTGAATCTCTTGACTGTCGAAGCAACATTTTTGGGTTGCCATGTCAACCATTGGCCAAATCCTCACATTGCCTTAGAAAGTGGAGTAAAGCTTTCTTCTGCTTCAAGTTTTCCCTGACTTGTTTGACATTTGGCACAACTCCAACAAGAAAAAAGCACTTTCCCTTGTGCTCATTGCCCTGTGTTACAAATGCCACTTGCAGGGAAGTAAAGTGGTGAAAATCAGGAGTTTATATTGGCTTCGTTCCATTTTACATTAAGTATCAAAAGCAACATATGTCTGGCAGTACTTGTGACTTCCATGTGCATCTGACATCATGCTTTTTTTCTGATGTTCTTTCTCCATGACATTACCTTCTCTTTGTGCATTAAAAATATCTTTGAACAAATTACCTTGGGAAGAATTTTGCCTATGGTCTGTGATTCATGTGTGCTGCATTTTCAGTAACGGCTTCTTACTGACAGTTTTTTGGAGAGCAACAAAGAGCACTGGCAAAAGCCTATAATGTTTGGGAGTCTTTGAGAACTTTCTGACCAACACTTTACCAGGAAGTGTGACATTCCTATTACTTCTAGTATAACTTTGTCACTGGGTTCTAAGTTGATCAGTTCAAGGCTTTTTCCCCCATTTTCCTCATTCTATTTATCAACTACAACTGGTCTGAGAACTTCCTCCTTGCTGGATAGCTTATACAATACCAAGGAATACTGTAGAAGCTACTAGGAGAGAGAGAGAGAGAGTCACAGACCCCATCAACTCATAAGGTCTGCAAGTTGCAATAAAAATCACCATAGCAATAGGTGACCACCAGTGTAATAGTGGTAGGAGTATCAAGGAGATAACCAGCAGCTTTCTGAATGAACTCAAGACCTGCTTGTCAGAATGGAACACATTCCTGTTACTGTTAACTAGAACAAAGACCTAAAAAAAAGGAAGAAAATAGAAACAGCCAATGAATCTATAGATAGGAAGACAGTACACCAAACTGCTCTATAAATAGCTGCTATTATACCATGATTTGATGAACACTTAACACTCAGCCTAGAAGTCTTCTTCTACAACAGAGCTAGAGATCTCAACACTCTGACAGGATGCAGCCTAGGGCAGTAGAAAAGCAGTGAAGTGGACAGCAATGGCCAGCCATAATACACAGTGCCTGAAATCCAGCAATGCTCACCCAGAATCAGAACAACATAATCTCTCCCTTTCCTAAGGCTTTGGGAACCATGTGGAAGAGAAGGCGGCAAGAATTTTAAGAATCTAAGAATGGGAAGGTTCACCATTCGACACAATGTTCCATTCAAGACAGGACTGCTGCATCTAAGAACTTGCTGCAGTGAAATTTGTCCTTACCAGATCTGCATAATGACTAACATAACAACATGCCTCCATAGACTATGGAGGAACTCACTGCAGTGAGACTTGTCCTTATCAGACCTGCAGAATATCTGACATACCAACATGCCCCCACAGACTATGGAGGTACTCAAGAGAGGTAAGAACATATAGTGGAAACCTTGGGGACTAAAGCTGGATGAGTGAAGGGAAATGCCCCTATCAGTGGAGTGGCCCAAAGGAGGCAACTTGGTATGCCATAGAGGCCTGAACCTCCACAAGAACAGACAAGCCAGAGGGAACCCTGGGATCTATGGAAGGAGAGAGGCAGGAGGATGGGAGAGAGTGGGATGGATTGAGGAAGGGAAGGGAAGGGGATGGGAAGGAAGGAGGATGTGAGAAAGCAGGAATAAATATTCAATATACTTGTAAAACAAAAAAAAGAAATAATAATTAAAAAATTAGCTTGGGAAATAACTATCAGATGTGGTCAATGGCAGATTTTTCTTTAGATTTTGGCTACCAGAGGAGAATAGTAGATAGATGGATTAGAAAAACTATCCGGCATGTTAAGAATACAAATCAGGAATCGGGAGAGGAGAGATTGATAGCAAGTGAAGTTTATGCATGTCCTCCAAGATTACTCTGGTGATAATTAGTCTCAATTGTTATCTTGACCCAAGATAGCCTCCCCAGGAGAAGGGATTCTGGGCGGCATGTGGGGGATTATGCTGATTACTTTAAATAATGTGGGAAGACTAGACTTGCTACCTTGATGTCCCTACCGTAATGGACTATGTCCTTCAATTGTGAGTCAAACTACCACCTTTCTCTTGGGTATGCATATTGTGCACGTGTGTGTGTCTGTTTTGTGTGTGAGTGCGTGTGGGCATCTGTATATGAGGGCACTTCAGTGTGTATGCCTGTAGATGTTCAAAGGTGACATCAATAATCATCCTGGATTGCTCTTCTACCTTATTGCTTTGCTCTGGGGATTTCCCAGGTTCCACCTTCCAAGGTCAGAAATACAAGCTGCTATGTCCATCATTTTCTTCTTTTTTAAAATATGTATAATAAGATTCATTATGACATTTTCATACATGTATATAATGCATGTTGATCATATTTGGGGTCCTATTATCCTCTCTTTTCCCTTCTACTCCTATCCATCATTTTTATGTGGGATCTGGGGATTCAAACTCAGGTCCTTTTGCTTGTGAGGCAAAGGCTTTAACCTCTGAGCCATCTCCCTATCTCTATTGTATCTAAATTGCTTTTGTCTACTCATCTTATCCCAGCATCAACCAAATTAAGTTAGATGCTCTCCTAGGCTATCCTTTCCCTGGGAATTCTCCCATTGCTTGTTCTTAAGGAGAAATTCATTAAGGAGAAATGACCCCAGAATGCTCACTCTCTGGAAAATGAGCTTCTATCCTTTACTACTGTTGAAGAAGTTGAAGTTCTGGAAGGAAATGAAGGAACTGTGAGATTCTCAAGTGTAGACAAAAGAGTATTGAAGTAGACCATGGGACTGAAGTTTTAAGGCCAGCTCTGAGTGACCGAGAGTGAAAGACTCTCCCAAGAGATAGTAAGACATTAATACATGTGACTGCTTTATTGTCCTGCAGAAGACTAAAATGTTTACTGACTCATAATGCACAGATTATACAATTTGAACTTCCAACATGTACTGTTAATCTCAGAAAGTTGGTAACTTTAGAGGAGCCTCTCTCTAAGGTTATGAAAACAGTAATTTCTAAGGAAAGGAAACCATCTTCAGAGGAACTGTGTGCAAGTTGAGTCAGAACCTCAAGGACACGGTGTTTGAGAATTATATTCATGCTGGGGAGGGCTTTCCAGAGCTGTAGCAACCTTTCGGGCATCCATCCTCCTGGAAGCAACCCCTCAGTCATGGTCCTGTAAAGGAGCCTATCAAACTCACTGGATCACTGAGCTAAACTAGGGAGGAACAATTTCTTTAGTCCACTGTGGGTGCGGTGCCCTCTTGGAGGTGAACAGACATGTTTTCATATAACCTAGGAAAAGTCCTATAACATGTGGGTAATTTGATTTCAGACTTGCAGCCTCAGGAACTGGGACATTGAGAGCTTCCCTTGTTTCCAGTCATGCCGTTGGTTGCAGTCTCCCAGAGCGGCTCTGAGACAGTCACATGTCACGTGGCCAATAACTGCTTGTATCCAGCAAAGGAAGCCTAAATTAAAATATCTGTAGAGAGGACTTCTTTTGAGACATTTTGCTTAAAAAATGAAAACCTTTCAAAATCAGCTGTAATTTGCATCTGAAGAGGTAAGTCTCTTCCTTTGAGTCAGTTATTTCCAGACAAAGGCCATCCTTAAAGGAAGTCTTCCTGATTACATTGAACAAACACAGAACAACCTAGCACTACACTAGGGGTATTGTAGAATATGAAAACATATTCCTTTTTTCTCTCTAAGTGCAGGATTCATGCCTAGTAAAATACATGTTATCATTTACAAAAATGATGGTGATTGCTCTGTTCTACTCAAGGGATGATTTTCTTTTGTCATCTAAATATTCTACAACATATTTCTTTTTCCATTTGTAATTAAGAAATAACATGCCCAACATTTACGTTATCATAATATTGATACATGGCTGAGGGCCCAGTTATACCAACTGGGATTTTGAATCCAAGCTGCCTGTTTTGCCAAGGACGATATTCCCATAACCTGGAGCAGGTCACTGACCCTTGCTATTCTTGTATTTACAAGTGGGATGATGACACTTCCTGTATTGCTTGTCAGTCAAGCAGACAAAGGATGGTTCTTAACCTTTCAACCTTTCAATCCCCTAGAGGACTTGTTAAAAATATAAGTGTTCTTACCTGCAGAAACTCTTATTCTACATGGCCATAATGGCATGCTCCTGAAGTCCCCAAAGTGGGAAGGTTGAAGTGGGAAGACTACAAATTTCAGACCAATCCAAAGTACATAGGTAAGAATGTGAGGACAGTTTGGGAAATTTTTGAGATTGTGCTACCCATCAACCAACTAAGCAACCAATCAGCAACCTTCCTTCCCTAAGGCAACTACTACTACCAAGAGTTTCATATGTTATAGATTTGAGAAAGCATCTACATCTGAAAGAGTCTCCTAAGCAAGGCTGGTGAGATGGCTTAGTGATTAAAGCCTTTACCTCAAAAGAAGAAGGATATAAGTCTGGATTTCCAGACTCCATATACAAAAATGCCAAACAGAGATGGTGGTGGCCTGTAATTCTGACCATGGAAGGCAGGGATTGGGAAACTCCAGAACAGAGTAATAAAGAGGTAGAGCAATCCGGGATGTTTCCTGATATCATCCTTGGTCTCTACAGGAATGTACACTAAAGTGCATTCTTCCATACAATCATTCACACACATGTACACATACACACTCACATACAACAACAACAATAACACACAGAAAGAATCTTAAATTTTCAGAAAATATTAATCTGGTCAACAGATTGCTTTTTTGGGGGGGGGGGAATTCAGGTTTCACTGTACTACAGTGATATGCTCAGTAGGAGCAAACATTGTATTTCAATAGACATCGCAGCCTAAGAGCTCAAAGCCCTGGCCTAGGATCTGAGCAGACACGAGATCTTGTGCTGTCTTGGACTTGTTCTGCCTCTGGTTTCTTAACAAATATGTAATCCCTCATTTATGAAATTAAGATCAAGCCTTCTCCAGAGTGGTGAGGGTGTACACAAGATCCAGCAAGAATCCTTGAGAATATGGTAGAAAGGCCCATAAGTTTCACTATCAGCTGAAGCCATCTCTAATCTTGACTAGTTATAACCAGACTTCTTAGGAAAAACTGTATAGACAGGAACAAGCTAATCAAATGAAAGGAAATGTTATAGCCATATCCCAATATAGCATAGTTCTCCATGCAGGTGAAAGAGTGTGTTATGATCTCAAATTTAGGGATATAAGCAGAGAGCCATGCAGTGGCATCTTCTATCACAATAATATATTATTATTATTCATATATTTCATATTATTTCTTTTTAACATAAAATGCATTCTAGAGTCTTTCATCATTTTGAAGTTTTAATCTTTTTAATGGAATTCTATTATTTTGAAACATACTTTATTCCTGGGAGCCAATGAAAAAATTCCCCAGCCTTTCCCTACTGCTAGGACCCCAGAGAAGCATCTACAATTGATCCTTTCCCATGGCTTTGCTGACTCTAAATGCTCTATCGTGTGCATGAAATGTATGATGCACATTCATTTGCTGCTACTGTTGCTGCTGCTGCTGCTGCTGCTGCTGCTGCTGCTGAAGATGATGATCAGGGTATTCACAGAGACTGATGTATGGTTCATGTGTAATGGAAGATGCCTTCCTCAGTACTCTCCACGCTCACACCCACACATTTGTGTGCACACATACACACACTTAAGTACTCAGTATCTATTTTTGTTAAATCCATTGCATTCTCACTGCGTATAGGAGTTCCCACTGCAAGTCCTTGGGGAAACATATACACTGTAAAGTCTGGTCAACCAGCTTCAATGATTGAAGGGTCATCACCACCATCAGCATTATCTTACCATCATGAACAGAACAATATGTAATTTAAAATGAAGATAGATTCTTAGAGAACAGTATTGGCAGGCCATAGAACATATGTTAAATGATACCACGAGTAAGAAATTCATGCTGCTATTTGCTAAGAATCAGGCACTGCACCAAGCACACAAAGTTCAGAGAGTTTGTTTTAGCATTCCTTCTCTACATAACACACATCCTAGATTCCACCAGTAATCCTTTCTCATGTTTATGCTTAAGCTGTCCAGTCTGGCTGAGCATATCTGATGAATCCATTAATAGCTTTTTCAAAAGGAGTATTTAATTGGCTATTTTAATAAGTTTCTGTTTAAATGTCTGATACTATATATATCTATGCTTATGATGGATATAAAAGCCATTGACATTTTTCCTATTTACCATAATATTATTATTACTGATTGACAGTGTTCCATGTCAAAAATAATTAAATACACGAAAGTACTGTGAAGACACTTTCTAGTTGCTATTTATTATGTTCTGGGACTCCATGTTCCATCCTTCCCATAATTTTTATAAGCAGAGTCATTGATTTTTAATGCAGCTATTCTTAGCGCTTTTCTTTTCCAAGTCTTCTACTGCTTGGGGTTCCTTTCATGGCCACAGTTCTGAGCGAGCACAGGGGGAATAGGAAACTCATGCTCTGGCAGCAGCATGAGAAACGCTCTTGCCAGTCAGTTTCTTAGAAAGAGAAGTAATAAAACAAGAGGTCACAGCAGGAACAGGCTTTGCAGGAAGTACATGAAGACTGGCATTTGCTCAGCTCGGTTTTGATCTTAATTAAACATGTTTCTTTTGCAGGAACAGAACCAACACTGGATTTAATATCTGCCTAGACCTAGAAAAACCTGACTGTGTTCCTTCCTCTTCTCTCTCTACTGAGGAAATCTTGGAAACTGAAATATACCTGGTTGTACTGTGAGATCCTGTGCACTCTCTCATTTAGGTGAGGCTATGGTGAGTTTGGAAGAGAGATTGAGGCTCGAGGGTGAGTTTCTAGTCTTCTGCTTTGTAGTAACATTTTGAATAAGTGGTGGTGTGGGTGCTCATCAAATTCTACCAACAAATACTAGAGACTCCAGCTGAGACTCTCAGGGTCCAGAATAAGCAGAAACTATAGGCAGCCTACTTCTGCCCAAGAGATGAAGCTTTCTGATCATAACAGCACCTCCCCAAAGCCAGCTGAGCATTGTTTCTGTGCACTCCAAAAGCAAGCACTGGCCTCCGATTACCATTTCTTTCCTTTTTGCCTTCAGGCAAAATGGACAATTCTACTCAGGATGATTCCTTGCTTCCCATTTTGTGAGCATTCCCCATGTTCAGAATATATTCTCTATGAATTACACAAGACCTATTCTCGACTTCTTACCCTCAGATGACATTGGAACAGTACGGTTGTTTATTTTTTGTGGGGGAGCAGCAATGTGCCTACTGCTAATGAGGAGGTACTTTCTCAAAAAGGGGTAATTGCCGAAGTTGGTAAACTCTGTCACAGAGACATGAGTAAATTTAGCCTCTCCGAAATGAAGATCATCTGAGAAAGCATCAGGCGAACATTTTTGCACTCATTCACAGAAGCTTTTAAAAAGTCTTCGCATTTCTTGGCATATATGAGCATATGGGCCAGTCATTTTATTCTTTCTTTCAAACCCTGCCAATGTGAACAGAATAAGCAACACATGGCGAAGCATACGAACTGTGTGAAACTTGTATTAGTTGAATAAAATTCCAGACTTAGCTCTCACCCTATCAGCATTCATATCTGCATATCAAGCCCCAGTGTGGATAGAATTACACATTTGCAGGAGTCAAAGGATGGACTTTAGAGACCATCTGTTCCACTCGTTCAAGGTACAGAGGTGTTAATAGAATCATGAGAGGTGAAACGACTTGCCTGACATCTGGTAAATAACACTAATAAATAGGGATGTGAGATAATTTGGTTGGTAAAATGTGCTTGCTGTGCAAGTCTAAGGTCCTGAGTTTGATTCCTGGAACCTACAAAAAGCCAGATGCAGTAGCTCAAATCTGTCATCCCAGTCACGCTATGGTGAGAAGGGAGGTGGAGATGGGATATTGTGGGAGGATGCAGAGCAACAGGAAAAAGCTGGACGCTGCATCAATAAGGTAGAAGGAGAGAACTGAGTCCCAAGCATTATCCTCTAAGTTACACATGCATAGCGTGGCGCACATCCATCACGTGTACACATGTGCATGCATGTGCATGCACACACACAAGAAATGTTATCTAAAAAGAGTAGAAAGAATTTAACTCTGGGGTTTCAAATCTAGATAGCATTTACAGATTTAGTCACATAGAAGATATCCACACAGTTACTTCTGTAATCTGTCATAGCTGTGCTTCCTGCCTGGTTTTTTCCTACTTATTGACATGACCAACAGTAGGTGTCTCTATTCTCTTGACTGGTATATGCATGCTGGTGGCTTGCAGTCTCTTAAAGGAAGGGTCTGAGATTAACTAATTGCCTCAAAGTGATCTCAGGCTGTTCATCTAGAAGACAATCTAAAAACCATAACAAGCAGAAGATGTTGTGGAGAACATATCTCATGCCATCTCATGTCATCTCATGTCATTTCATATCATCTCATCTCAAGGGGAATTCTAAAGTACTATAGAAAGAGTGTCTAAGAATTGACTTTATGGATAACAGGAGAAATATCTATGCACTGTCACACACCATTGGCCGATGACTAAACCCAAGGCCAGGGTTAATGGCTCATAGTTCCCCATGCTTACAATGTAAGAGATAGTCTTGAGGCAGAGAAATACAGGGGAATTCTACCATGGCTTCTGTAGAAATCCCACTGGGTGATAGGAGGCTGTACTAAAAGCACCAGACACAGAATTCCATGGGCAACAATTATTTTAATATTGTAGATATTTAACTTCTCTTAAATTTTAATACTAAATAGAAGAAAATATTAAATCTAGTTTTAAAATATATGTGTTGATTAGACTCATAGGTGGTTCATTTACTGAGATAGCATGAAGATGGTTCCTCTCTCGTCTCGTGTCTCTCTCTCTCTTCTGTCTTTGTATCTTTCCTCTCTGTTTCAGTGACTAGTCAGTATGAAGCATTCATTCAATATATGTTTATTGCCAACCAGACCCACTATGTCTTAAGCATACATGCTGGGGATATAGCATTAACTAAAAGTACAAATACTTGCTCTAATAGCACTAATACTAGCTTATGTAACATCACATCAGCAAAAGAGAATATGCCTCAAATAACCAACATGAGCTCTGGAAAAAATTCAATAAATGGAGAGCTAGAAGCTATGAGTAAAAAGGGACATTATTGTTCTAAGTTTTTTTGACTATTAGGAAAAACATCATCAATTAGGTAACACTGTAGGACAGATCTAAAGGTTAGAGGGCAAATCTTAGGGACAACTTTAGCAGAATGAAGATATTGCAGAAACTCAGAAGTCTAAGCATACTTTTATTTTCGATATATCACAGGAAGACCAAGCATTGAGATAGGGGACAGAAAATTTGGAAGTGAAAGACTAGGAAATATATCCAGCTTACAGAACAGTCTGGGTTCACATTGACCAGAATTTTATCTCTAAAGATGATATGAATCTGACTCACTAACATTGTGATGCTAAAATGATAAAAGCTCATGCATAAAAATCTCAAAGCCCATGAGCTGCAGAGATGGCTCACCTTGCAAGCAGAAGTACATAAGTTTGGATCCCAGATCCCATATAAAAACGCTGGTTGGAAATGACTATGGCCTGCATTTCCAGTCCTAGAAAGTTGAGCCTGGGAAATCCCAGAACAAAACCAAAAGGAGGTAAAGCAATCCAGGATGATTCCTGAACTCATTCTTAGGTCTCCACAGGCACACACTGTGTCTTCCGATACACAAAGACACACACACACACAAATACACACACACACACACACACACAGTGAAACAAGAACAACAAAACAACCTTAAAGCTCTGGGTTCCAGGCAATGCTAGTGCATGGATACATCTGTGGAATGTTCTTTCCAGTCATTACCATTGTATGGTACTATTGTATGGTACTATTGTATGGTACTATTTTATTTTAAAGACTTGTCTCAAGAATGGGGAGATAGCTCAATGGGTAAAAGAGCTTGCTAGGCAAGTGTGATAATCTAAGTTTGGGTTCTTCTGGTGTGCAAGCTAAAAAGCTGAAATTCTATGGAGGCATCTGTAACTCAAATGCTTCTACTGTGAGATGGGAAGTAAAGACAGAATGGATCCAGCCAGACTAGAGGACATAATGCAACTATAGAAACCAGTGACAGACCCTGAATAATCAAGGTAAGAGTTGAGAACTAACCCATGGAAGATGTTTGGCAACTTCCACATATATGTTACAGCAACATGCCACAACATGCATTAAATAAGTAAATAAAAATAATAAAAAGAATGTTTGAGTTATTTCTTAGTTTCCTAGCTCTTTTAGGTATAAGGGTATTGTTACTTCAGTTTTCGGTTAATTTAGGACATGGATAAAGTCAATACTGTAAGATTATATTACTGGTACCTGTATTCTTTAAATAATCATCAGGGACTAAATGTAGTTAATAGGATAAGAGAAAAAGCTATCATTGTACCAAAGATTATTTATCAATGCCTTAAGTATCAAAGCTTATTATGCATCTTTTACAGGATTAACTTGCTTACATATAAAGATTATTTACCTTATTTGAGCCATATGAACAGAAACAGGGACATTTGAAATTTACTAATTAAGACAAACATTACATAAATACATATTTTACTTGCCAAATTCACTAAGAAATGCAAGGCCAAAGAAATATTATAGGGAAATTATGGATGATACACAAAAAGAAAAAAAGAGCAGTTAAAGAAATCTGCTCACTATTCAGAATGTCACATGCTTTGGAAATTAATAAAATCAAAACACATAACAAGAAAATAGAAACATTAATTATTGCTTGACTTTACCTACACTGAAGGAGGCATATGGTGAAGGAAAATAACACATGTAGAACAGTTCACACCAAAAAAGACTCAGACTAACAACCAGCGTACTGGATTCTAGACAAATAACAAAGGTATTTTCTGTACATATGTATAAATTAAAAGCATGTATATAACATGTTTCTGGATGATAACTATAGGATTTTAAAACATAAGAGATTAGTGACATTCTTGATTGTCTACCCTTTAACTTCTTGATATGTATGCAGAAAACATTGGGTTAAACATAGCATTACTGTATATGAAAACTGAGAGATCTATTCACTCATACAGTTTAAAGACAGTCATGGGAAGGGAAAACTAGAGATTGAGATCTTTGGGGTTATGTTGACAGAGAACACCTGATGTGTCCAGTAGGGAAATGTTGCTGGGGCAACGGTGTTTAGGTATGAACACATGAGGAGGATAAATAATAGTCCTAAAGGAGGTACCTAAATACTCACAAACAAGGAAGTTTATTTTGCTGTGTATTTAAATGAGAGGAGAATTGTATAGCTAGAATTTGAGGAAAATGTATTCAATGTTTAAACAAAATACAAAAATTAACTACTAAAAGTAATGAAGTCATAAACCAATGATGATTGACATTCTCAAAAAGCACACTACTGTCTGCTTGAGTCTTAGACCCCTATGCACAGAATTTGCCACCTTTAAGGATTTCTACCTTCTTTGCTAATTAGCAGTATTAACCATTATTAGGATATAAAGGAATAGTAAGTACTTACTTTCTAGGAGTCATGGGAGAATGAAGTGAGACTGAATGTAAATACTCAGAACCTCTCCCTCCATGTAGGAAGTGACATACACATGCTAACAAATCCATTCTTACTTTTGATTTTATAGTGTTTGCAAAGAGCTAGCTCTGTTAATAATAGCTCTAAGAACACATTAGCTGAGTCAGTCTTACTCAACATTCCATTATCTGATGTAGATACTGGGCTGATCCTTTACAGATGCTCAGTCATGTTTGCATGGACTTAAAGGAATGGGGATCCAAAAACTGTATTTGTTCATGTTTTTACACTGAAAATGCCTCCAAGTGTCATTCTTGAACTCATCACTATAAATAACAACACTGATCAACCAGACTCAGTTAAAAAGATCCTGAAAGATGCAAACGCTCCCAATATGGGAAAACATTCCCAGCACAAGCACAAGCACATCAACTCTTTACTTATACATATCAAGAGCTAGGCTGCCATCTTCCAAAACACTGAAAAAGCAGTAAATATCAGGCTTGAACCTTTTGAAGACCTTTTTCTAGTAGTTGGCCGTAAGTATATTTGGAAACCTGTCTTCTTGCTTTCCCAATTCACTAAGCTACAGGTGCACTGACATGTAAAATTAAGAATCAAAAAGATGGAGAGATCAGCAAAGATGGAGCCAGACCTCCCTGAGAAACAACTCCGATGAAGGCAATATTTTAGACTATATTACTTGCTTTATTGGTCAGTAACTCCACTCCATTGATAAGTGGGATGAGCAGAAACAAACAAACAAACAAACAAACAAAAAAAACCTCACAGCTTTCAAACTAAATAATGGCTCCAAAGACTATAAATAGACCCGACTGACAGGTGAAAACATCAGTGTCATCTCTGGGCACATCATAAAAAGAGTCACCCAAAGACCATTGGGTGGGGGCACTGGCCACCATCAGCCAATGCTCATCACGGTAATCTGCACCCGTATGATTTTATCATTGCCGTCTATGGTGAAGGCCCACTTTTGATTTAGGGTGAAATATGGTGACATTTTGAAATCAAAAAAGTTTTGAAATGACACTCTACCTGCAAGGCACAACATGAATGATTGCAGCACCAGCAGTTCCCATGGCAACCACATCTTCAGTTTCGGAGGTCAAAGGAGTTTCAAGTCCAATAACAAGCGAACGGAATTGCTGCTTCTGCTTCTTCGAAGTTTTGTACAATCTTTAATCTGTGGGGGAGAAGAGACATTATAATGAGATTTGGGAATACTTCTCTTTGGAGGTCTTGGAAAACTTGTCTTTACTCAAACATGAATAAAATACCCATGTGGAAAAATATTATCGAAGGAGAAGACAGAAGAGTGCTCATTTATGAGCATAAGTACAAATAAGCCTCCTATTTTCAATCTGTTTGAGATGGAGCCTCATATGTAATCCAGACTAGTTTCAAATTTAGGGTTCTCCAGCTGCATGGCCAACGGGGAAGGGATAGCAACCACCAGTGGTGTTCTGGAGAGACCAAACAGGCCCTAACTGAATGACTCAGCTTCTCCACAGCAGAGTGTGAAGATTGACACATGAGCTCAGTTCTGGACTTGCAGGAAAAACTGTTAATAACATTATATTTTGAAAATTGATTATGTTTTAAAATTTTCAGTATATATATATTAAATCAGTACACACACACACACACACACACACACATAAATTGTACAGTACAGTGCATGACTCAATCAAAGCAGATCTCACACTTGTACTGTACGCCCATGGTCTCGTGAGACAGAATGCTCAAAACACTTCTCATCTGCTCGCCCATGTCCCACGTGGCCGGCAGCCAGCCAGGCACGGGTGCACATACGGATCTCCTTCTGCTCACCAGACACAAGGCCCACCCACAGGGACCAGACACTGTGTCTCTGTTCTGGTATCTCTAGCTTGGGAAGAGACAGTGAGTCAAGATGCTATGTAACTGCAGAATGAGCCATGATTACGGTACGAAGAACCTTTCAGGCTTGATAGGGATTCATCCAGGAGGTAAGCGCCTCTTCGGGTCTGCAAAGAAAAGAGGACTAGACCAACTTCTCCGTTGACCAATTAAAAAAAAAAAAAAAAACAGTGGCTGGGAAGATGGCTCAGGGGTTAAATTCTATGCCTCATAAACAAAAGGTCCTGAGTTCAGATCCCCACATCCCATGTCAGCAGTCTGCAATTCTGGAAGGCAGAGTCTAGGCAACACCAGAGCAAAACAATAGGGAAGTAGAGCAATGCATGGTGATTGTGGATATCAGCCTTAGCACACACTCAAGTGTCCTCTGGTGTACACAAACACACACATTCATGCAAAGGAAAAAAAATAAAACATGACAAACTCCAGTGAGTCAAGAGACACATATTGGGGCTAGAGAGGTGGCTCAGGGGTTAAGCCTCTGCCTTGCAGGCGGAAGGTCATGAGTTTGGATCCTAGACCCACGTATAGACCCCAGGCAGGCTGAAGCGGAGAGTGGCCTGTGCTTCTGGTCCTAGTAGGGCAGAGCCTGTGAATCCCAGGGCAGAGTAAACAAGGAGGAAGTAGAGGTGGTCCATGGTGGTTCCTGAATTCGCCCATGGTTGTACACAAACACACATACATACACACACATGCACACACGCACGCACACATGCACAATTGAATAAATAAAAATGAAAGAGTCACATGTGCTACATTGTCTATACAGTTTCTGCATAAGCTAGTCATGTATTCTTGGGACTCTGGTGTAAACTCTATGAAAATGACACATTATCATACATTACCAGAAACTACCATTATTTTGATCTTAATACTACTTCAGTAATTTAAGGAAATTTGATAATTTTCAAGGCTGGCAGAGATAATGGCATGAGACATGATTTTTCTATGCATATGTGCTTTTGTATGCATGTGGATATATGTGACTGGGGATTTGTGCTTTTATGTGGTTAAGAGTCCTCTCTATCTTCAACCTGAATATAATCTGTGATTGTTCATCTCATTCTCATTTACAAGAAAAACGCTGTGAGCAAAGAGACATAAAACATGGCAAACATGGACTCATCTACTTAGCGAATCAGGGTCTCTTAGCATTCGTTTGCATGGCCTGGCTACTGAAAGGCCTTTATGTTCACCAGAACACAGCAGAAAATAAAGCGTCATCATTAGAGAATTCGCCTCTTCTCCCTAGCCTTTTATACCTGTGTTTCTCATAGAGCCAGACTTAATACGTTGTGAAGACAAAAGGGCCCTCATCTTGTGATCTGCTGACCTGGCTGAAAGTCGCCAGTGTCTCTAATTGGCTATGTTCAAACACTCTCCTAACATGCATGACGATTAGGCCATTTTAGATAAACAGGATGTGCTGATCAATGAAAACTATTAATGTCTTAAGCGAGTGATCAGAGTATTAATAATTAATTTTGCCCCGGTAATGTCATCTCAGATCTCGAGATTGATCTACAATGTTAAGCAGTTTCTCAGAGCAATTAAAACGAGCTTAGGAAATGTATGCAATTACAAGATGGAGATGTAGCCCTGGATAGGATACCATTTACAGGAGAGCTTTGTTGAGAGCTAAGGATGAAGGAATTCAAGAAGCGCATGGGCATTTATTTATATTCAGGTAAGTAACTTTCACCAACAGTAATCAGAAATAATGGCATCCTTGACAGTCACTTTTTCTAGGGGACAGGATGAACCAGGTTTTTCTGAAGGGAGCTGGGGCTTCATGAATCTCATGTGGGACTGGGGTGCTGGATACAAAGTTTTATCTTTTTGGTTTTTCTGCCTGAGCCAGAAAGAAAGGTGCAGGAAGAGCAGAGAGTTATGGTGGCAATAGATCTCCCCTGCAGAGTTGCTTGCTCCTTGCTTTATTGGAAGACAGAGGCAGGAAAGGCCGTATACTCAGCACTAACGCTGACATCTTGCCCAGGACTGACACTCGTAAATCGTGGGAAGGACCCTCATAACGAAGCAGGATTGGGATGCTTTTCTCTGAACAGGAAAGGGATGAATAACAGAATTTCTCAAGATTTTTTTTTGGATCCCTACACAAGGCAAATAAAAAAATTCAATCCTTCAAATACCTCTGATACTTCAGGAGGCTAGAGGATAAAATAGGGATGGAAACAAAACCGCAATCCAGTGTTCCAAGAAGAACCTTACTTTCTAGGATTGCACAGGCTAAGTCCAGTCACACATAAAAACATCCATCTCTCTGTCTGTGTGTCTGTCTACTATCTATATTGCTCTGCATGTTGCCAATAAATTCACAACCAAGTGGTTTAAGTAAACAAGGGGTTTTATTTTGACTTATAATTCTTGGTTCCAGTCTCTTGCCCATCTTGGCAGCAAAGTTCTTGCCAATACCAATAGCCAAGGGAACTGGCCACACCACAGCCACATAATGGCTGAGAGAATGACAATTCTCACTTGCCACATCAGCTTGTTTGGCCAAGTATACAGAACTTTCTTAACCAGCTTCTTATCTTATTCACCTGCCTCAAGACTAGCCCCATTTATCATGGGTTGGGCTTTTTCCATGAATTAAACCATCTTTGTAGACTTGCTTAGAATTTAACTCAAGTGCAACTGAGTCCAGAGTTTGCAAACTGTCAAGTTGAGACTTCTATCTCTCTATCTATCTGTCTTTCTATCATCAGCGGCAATGCTAAATGAAATTGCTGCTGATATTGAAATCCCACCCATTCAATTCAACACCACAGTGTTTATCGTATGCTAAGGATAGCGCTAGGCATCAGGTGTGCACAGGTAATATGATCTCCATGAGCTCACAGTTTACTTGGGAGAGATGCAAATATGCCAGCTGTTATAATTCAGTGCAAAGTGTACAGCAAGTACATTAATCAAAGGGGTCAAGACATCAAAGTCCGGAACTGACCCAGAAGGTGCGTGGGGCAGAGTCTTCCAGAATGACTCTGCTTGAATGAGTCTGGAAGGCTCAATAATGGAGCAAAGTCCTACTAGGCCTGGCTACCAGACGCATCAACGGGCAAAGAGCTGTATTCATAGGCAGCACCATGTTGTGGTCATGTGAGGCCAGAAGAAGTGGAGTCTCCAACTGGGGGGGGTTCTATAAGATAACTGCTAAAATATACCAATTTCATGCTTATCAGAGGGAAGAAAGACCACGACTGTAGGCCCTGAGCATCGGCTCAGTAGCTGTTTTTGTTAGCCACAGCTCATAACCTTCTGAGGTACCTGTCAGAAGGAAGATGAGGGCAGAACGTAAGGCAAAGTCTGCTCCTTGTCAGGCTTTAAAGTAAATTAAAGGTTTCAGACTTGATTCTGGAAGGCCAAGAGAACAATTTACACAAGGAAAGGAGCTAAGCAAAGCTGACTTCTTGCTTTCTGAACCATCCCCAGAAACATCAAATATCTATCTACCCTCTTCGCTCCTCTCTTCTGGTCAACGAGTTACTTACATAACAGATTACGAAGTGCACTTCCAATCTACAGCACATTTGAAGGTGTCAAAACAGCAAGACAGAACAGGAGGAGAATGGATTTGGAATTAAGTACTTTGATTTATTTCCTACTGGATTTGCAATGAATTTGGGGAGAGTTATGCAATCTGTGGGAACAAGCAAACTTTTTCTATAGGTTTGATAAGCATGCCATCAACTTTAATCTTCCTCCCAAGTATGTTCTAAAGGTAAATTGGATTGTTTTGTAAATGGACGGTCTTTATTATAGCTGTCACTCACTTTCAGCTCTTTCTACCTCCTTACATCCTACCACATTGAGTTCTAACTTTCCGAAGGAAGGGTCATTGTTTCCTTCTTTGATATTTAATGGGAATGTAGAGTACTGTATGGTCAGAGAGTAAGTAGTCGCTAAATAGTTAGTATCTGAATGAAGGAAACAAAACATTGCACATCTTTTGTGGACGTACTCTGGGCTTTTGTGTTTACTTCTCATTTAAACCTTCACAGCTGCTCTGGGGTCAGTCAGCACCATCCTTTACAGAATTAAAACTTTGAAAATTAGAATATGAGAGGCTGTGACTTGTCCAAGGACAACATCTAGAAATCAATGCAGCCAGTATTCAAATGTAAGTCTTCATGCTTCGAGTGGCTTGTTTTGCTAAAAGCAGCAAATCTTTCTTGAAAGTAACTTCTGTTTTAAAGTGTGGCAGAACTGGCTGATGGTGAGGCTTTCCTCCCATTTCTGCTTTTCATGTTGTCCTCTGCAAAAGTTGGATGTCGGGAGAATAAAGCATAAAGCAGACATAATCTTCACAGTGCAAAGTCTAGCATGAGTGTCAGAGCTGACCTTTGCCAGCAGGTTCCATTTCACTAGCACTAATTCAGAAATCATATTGGGACAACCTGGCCACAAAGAAGTTCTTATCTCCTGTGAAACTACCACATGAACATTTGTTTTCTTGCTAATTGTTGTTTCACAGTGCTGCCACTCTTAAATCAGGAATTGAAAGGCAGATCATCCACAGTTCCTAATAGCACAGCTGAGCATTCTCCCTCTCTTCAATTAGCTAATGAGGGGTGCTGTCAATCACTGTGGTGGAGAAGCAGTGAACAGAACTGAAAGCAAGAAGGAAGAGAGACTTCCACAAACAGCAATATGCCAGTCACATAGAAGAAAAAACGGCTTACAGTCAATTTTTAATATTCAATCAATCAACAGATATTCACTGAGTGTCAATTATTCAACTAGTGATATAAAAAATTTAGAAAATTACAGGGCAGTGCTTCTATTCACAAGGTATTGTGAACTCAACTGGACAGAAAAGAGGACTAGCTATACAAGTTAACTTATAAATTAAGTATGCCCAATCTTTACATTTTCTGGTTATGATAGCTGGTCTAAAGGTAATGATACTGAAATTTGCATGTCAACTAAGCAAGTTTACTTGAGTTTCTCCTAATATCAGCTTTGTTCTGTACAGTAAGATCCGCTTCTATCACTTTAGTTCTGAAAGGTCTTTTACATACTGTGTGAAAATTATGAACATTTTCTCTTCAAGATATAACATTACTTTTATATTAAATCTTTATACATGAGTACTAAAGGCCCATTTATAAAAGCCAAATAATAATAATCACAGTGTGGTAGGTCAAAAGAGGACTGAATTAAAGTTCAGAATACCTGGCACCAGACTCCGTCTTGCTATTTTATGTCCTGTAATAATTAGATAGGGCTGGGAGAAATTGTTTCTTTGGATTCCGCAAACTCTGAGTGGCATGACTGTCTCAGAGAGACTTGTCTGTTCCCCACAAAGGTAAATGGTGCTGCATCACCCCACTTTGCCATCATTGGAGTTATTCAAAGGTTTTGACAAATTTCTTTATTTTCAGGTCTCTTTTCATAGAAACAGTTTGAGATATATCACTTCTAAATTCTTTGAGATTCTGTGATGGCTGTAATTACAGGAAAATTTATCCCAAGCCAAATACATAGTAAATATCCATACCCTTCATTAAGTAACAGCTTACTTATGGACTGTAAAAATCCTTGTTTATTCTTATGTATAGTAAACTAAGATGCAAACACAGTTCACCAACTCCCAAGCCTCTCAAGGGAAAGGATTCACAAGATGTTTTTTGGTTTTGTAATACATACAATGAATTTTTGCCCTCTACTACCAATTATTAGTCCTTTGGCTCTTTTATTACTTCTGTGTGTGTGTGTGTGTGTGTGTGTGTGTGTGTATGTGTGTGTGTATCAGAGGGGTCTGTGTATCCCTGTGGAGGACCAAGTGTAACTTTGGGAATCATCTTGGATTGCTTCTCCTTCTGACTTCAGTCTGGGATTTCGCATGCTCCACCCATCAGGGCCGGAAGTGTAGGCCTCACTGTTACTGCCTGGCATTTTTATGTGGGAACTGGGATCCAAACTCAGGACCTTCTGCTTAGGAGACAGAGTCTTAACCCCTGAGTCATCTCTCCAGCCCTAGGATTTTATGAATAAAAATCCACCTCACTTACATAATCATTCTCAGTGACAGATATACCTTGCTCTACTGTGCAAATTTAGATATAATCATTTAATCTGGCTGATATTTTTATCTGAGTGTCACAGATTTATTTTAATTACTGCTCCTTCCTTCCTTCCTTCCTTCCTTCCTTCCTTCCTTCCTTCCTTCCTTCCTTCCTTCCTTCCTTCCTTCCTTCCTTCCTTCCTTCCTTCCCTCTTTGTCTCTCTCTCTCCAAATATTTCCTGTACTTCTTCAGTATTTTTTATCCTAGATTCTTTATCTTGTCAATTTTCTAAATATCTTAAATTCATCCTGAACTCTCACAACCATAATTTCTTTTGCTATCTTCAAACATATTTTATAGGATACCATCTTTAAAAAATGTGATTCATTCAGGACCTAAAGACACTAACATTTTAATTCACAATGAAGGTAGACATAGCCTGAAGTTTTGAAAATGTTTAGTTGAAAGGAGAGAAATCCACCTATTTCAGGCTGTCATTGCCTTCGAAATTGTGTGTGTGTGACCTTGTGTTCAGGAAGAACACCCATTAAACCATGGAGGTCTTCATGCCTATCCTCAGGAAAGATGTACAGTATTGCATGCATGGTAAATAAGCAGTGAGAAAGAGGCATGACTCAACTCTTAAATGGTATTGGAAATGTAAAGAGGGAACTTAAATATATATAGTGTTGTTGGAGATACAGCAAATCACAGATATCGGTTACAAAGCATTCACAGAGTGGCTGTTATCTATTTTAGTTTTAGTCACAAAATCTTTATAATAACACCTTAAGGGAGATAATAATACTATTTTCATTTTGTAAATTGAATAAATTGTCCCTGATTAGCCTTATGAACAAAAGAAGCAGGATTTTATTTTGAATTTTTCCCCTCTAAATTTATTGAGGTATAGCTCGGGTAATGACAAAGGTGGTTTGCTACATGTGGTTTGGTGAGATTTCAAAATGTGCACCATGCATAACTCATCTATCTA
This sequence comes from Typhlomys cinereus, assembly GCA_023101885.1. Lineage (NCBI taxonomy): Eukaryota > Metazoa > Chordata > Mammalia > Rodentia > Platacanthomyidae > Typhlomys > Typhlomys cinereus. Next base: position 111,651 of record JALPQD010000183.1, on the reverse strand, counting down.
TCTATCTATCTATCATCTATCTATCCATATATCCATTTATATATAATCTATTTATTGATCTATTATCTCTCATCTATCTTACCTATTATCTCTCATCTATCTTACCTATCATCTATTTATCATCTACCTTCTATCCATCTATCATCTATCTTATATCATTTAAATATCTACCTATCTACAATCTATTTATGTATCTCTTATTGCTCTTCTATCTCACCTCTGTCTCTCTTCTATCCAGCCACTCACCCATCCATCCACCTATCCGTTCATCTATCCACCCATCCACCTATCCATCCATCCACCCACCCACCCCTCCATCCATCCACCCTCCCACCCATCCTCCATCCACCCACCCATCCATCCATCTATCCACCCACCTATCCACCCACTCACCCCTCCATCCATCCATCCTCAATGGCTACATCCTCTTATGAACCTAAGTCCCGAGAAAGAAGCTGCTGCACATGTGAGGCTGATTGACTGATGAGACTCTCAAAGATATGGAGAGGTCTGAATGTTGCAGGTCAAAAGTTAGATTATCTTCAGTTGAATTTAGCCCCCATAAGCTGCATATTACCTATTTCTCTATGTGATCTAACATCTATGTGATTATTAGCAAAACTTTTTTGAATACTCAATCAGACCCCCTGGTTTCAACTAGCTAAAAGTCTAAGAACATCATCAGATAGCATCTTTAGCATATAGCAGAGATTTGTATTGCTTAGATGTAAATTGCCTATCTGATGTTTCCTCCAACATATTTGAAAAGTGTCTTGACTTATGATTTCCTTTGTTTTGTAATCATAAATCCTCAGGAAAAAAAAACAAAACCCTGTTCCTACAGTGAAACACATAAAATTTGGGGCACCCTAAATCTGTGTTCTCAGCTATTTTCCCTAGTATTTGGTTCCAGGGAAAATCACCTTTTTTCCTTTAAGTTGACATCTGTGTGTTTCTTGCATTAACACATTCTTAAAAATTGATGTTTTTCATTGGGATTTTCATCCATTCCTTTGCTACTCTATCTCTCTGCTTCTTTCTCCCAGCTGTGTTCCTCATCTCCTGAAGTTTACATCCTTCCAACTCTAGTTCTTCATTTCATATCACATGGGCTCTATTACTCCCCTACCCCTTTCTCAAAACTTCCCTTTTTCCCCACCCAAGCTCTCACAAAAGTGCACATGTAAAAAACTAAAAGACAGTGTCGTCAGTGTCTTGTGGCTATGCACTGTAATCACTTGGTATATATCCCAGTACCACTGTCACTACAATAACAAGAAGAACCAGAGTGAATCATAGCTCAAGACAGGAAAATACCTGATCTACCTCTTCCCCCTCTCCCTCATGGAAAACAAGCTAATTGCTTATGACACTCTTTCCTGCCTTGCCCAAGGCCAGCCCCAATGTCTTCTCAACATTGCATTTCAAGAAGACCCACCAAAATCAATATGGATTGCAAGTAAAACAAAATACCTTTGCTCCCTTTGTGGTTAAGCTCACTGACTTTAGAATCGCACAAACGAGGTTTTAATCACAGCTTCACCCCTCAGCTGTTGGCGTTGGACAAGTCATTTAACCTCTGAAAAGCTCACTTTTCTCTTCAGTGAAGTAGCAATGAAGGATGCAGAGTTGGTGAAATAAATACAAGAGAAAAAAAAATGCCTGCAAACTGGAAAAGGCCAAGCATGGTTTTGTGTCGGAAAACTTGGCAGGTGGCAGACAGGCAGGGCATGCGAGCACATGGCGTTGTGTGACGTGGATGCAGGAGCCCCTCAAGCTGAAGGAGACATTCTGGAATCTCAGTCTGTACCTTATTGATGAAAGCAAGTAGTACACAGCGCTGACAGCAAGCGGTAGCCAGGCTCTTACACATGCTCTCTGGAGAGAACAGTCACTCTGCAAACACCTCGGCTCCTACCACTGGGGGAAAGATTTCTTAGCAACCATCTCACGTTTGTTTGCCTCCTGCCCACTGGTGTGCTGCACAGTGCCAATTCCGCTAAACTTCCAAATAAATCACTGTTAATGAAGCATGTTGCAATGCAGACAGCAACAGGCACTTTTTAATCACCTAAACTAAAGAAGAGCTAAAGGTAAGCACAAAAACCTCTAATACCTAATACATTAGGTGTCAGATTTAAAGAGGCGAGAACCGTGCGACTTTCAGGCTTTTACTTGCATGTACCTAGTAGGGAAGAAAGGGTCACTTGTACATTTATCATTATGCACAGCTTGTCAACTAACCAGACAGCCAAAGCAGACATCATGTGGCCTAAAAAAGGGCCGATTTCTACTTTATGAAAAACAGAAGTAAGATTTCAAATACAGAACACAGACAATGGAAGTCTATACCAAGAAAGGGGCTAACTCCAATCTTCTCTACTTTGACCTTTTCTTGCAAGTAATAAGTGACTTCTGCTTACTGACATGACACATGATAGAGCAAAAATAATCATAGTTTGCTTCATTGAGATCATTTCATTTTGCTGGGGGTGGAGTAACCAAACACCATATCATTATAATGGTATTGGGACAGTCAATATGGGAATTTAGTGCTAAATAAGAATATATGTTCTCTAGAGATAGACTTTATGTCAAATCTCTATTTCATATCTTGTACATGTATTTTTTTCAGAAAAGCTATTTTCTATCTCTGACATTTTCATTTTTAAGATGGTGAAATCACCACAAACTTCAACTATTTCTAGAGAAATCCATGAGAGAGTGGCTACTGAGGTTTATCTGCACAATGCAAAAGCAACACATTTTTAATATCAGATTTGTCCTATCTAGTGCAAACTAAGTCACTTTCTTATAACTACTGGTGCTCAAAGACAAACTGACAATTTCCTTTGAATCTTCATGTGTCATTCTATGTTGAGCATTCCCATGTATGGAATGGCAGAGACCAAATTAAATCAAAGCATCAAAATCTAAACCAAGCAAAGCGAAACAACACATTATGCCACTGGGTCCTACCTAAAATCAGGATATGACTATGGAAGTGGGGGGGGGGATCAGGAAGAATAACAATTAGCAGGAGTAGAAAAGGAGGCAAGAAAGGGTAGAAAGGGAAGTGAATATGATTCACATTGTGACAAGTACAAGAGAATCATCGTGAAGCATAATTGTATACCTAATTAATATATGTTAGTAGAAAACATTAATAAAGACAATTTCTGTTGAGCAACTAAGACATGTCAGGCACTGGGTATCATCATGATGAAGTAGACAAGTTCTTGCCTTCATAAGCTTTTATTCTAAGTATTCCAGACTTAGAGGGTCCCATTCATCTCTTGCAAAAAATGCATCTCTGTTTGACTATCCCTTGACCCGCTTTTGTTTGTATATTTATTTGTCATTTGAGAAATTCTTATTGAAATTTAGCACACAATAATTTGCTCATCATTGCTCAGAAGTGAAAAGGAACCACTAGCTTGAGCAATAAATATGACAATGCAATAAAAATCTCGAATTTGCTTTTTTGGGGAGTGCATGTCATATATGCTTCATTACTCGAATGTTGTGGACGAATCATCAGATGCTCACAGTGACTTTAGGAGGATGGTATCTAATGATTTCCATTTGTCAGTGAGAAAAGTGGGCTTGAAGATGTGCGTGAGCTAAATGATTTCCTCCATGCCATGTCTCTTTCTTACTTCTGTCCCTGTAAGTGGCCAATTTCCTCTCTGTGTATTCCATCAGGCCACACCACACTGAAGCTCAGCCAAGAAGATAGAGCAAGGATCCAGTAAACCTCGGCAGTGTGTGAAGGCTCTATTACCAGACGCATAGTCCAACTAATGCTATGATTATAGCACCTCCATCCAAAATCACTAATGTGATGAACTTTTCTTTTTTACCTTATCACACAGCAGAAATTATGCATGTGATAGTTTGTAAGAACTTATTTATTGCTCTTATCAATAGTTTGTTCCCTATCAAGTTCACTTATTTAATAAGAAAGAAAGATAACAAGTGCAATAAGTATCATCTTTATTTAACCAGAATGACTTAGGCCAAATTGAGCAAATGCTAACTGGTTCTGAGAAAACCAGGTTTCCAACCTGGACTGTCACACAAAGAACAGATGCCCCTGCAGCTCTGTGTGTGAAATGAACACGCACTGCCAATTTGCTTTTAACCATTCTATTTATGATCTCATTCAACATGCCACAGAGCAGTTGTTTGCAGTTATAAGGCAGCTTTCAGCCAGCAGTTTCCAAGGGACAGTGAAGGACTCGTTCTTCACCAGTTGTAGTGTCTGTCATCAATTTGGATAAGAAACCTGAGGCATAAAAGAATATTACAGGGATACAGAGGTGACCCAGGGGTTAAGACTCTACCTTGCAAACAGAAGAATCTGAATTTGGATCCTAGATCCCATGTAAAAACTCCAGGCAGAAATGATGGTGGCCTCTACTTCTGGCCCTGGAAGTTGGAGCCTGGGTAAACCCAGAACAAAGCAGAAGGTAGGTAGAAGCAGTCCAGGATGATTCCCGAAGTCACCCTTGATCCTCTACAGAGATACAAAGTGCCCCTCTTATACACACACACACACACACACACACACACACACACGAATAAATGAATAAAATTTTTAACAAATGAGCTTATAAAAGAATATTGTGGGGCTTATGCCATATTCAGCAAATCAAGGAGGTATATGTGATTATATTTGAAGCTGATGTCAGGAGATTTATAGTGATTAAACTCAGCTCACCGTCTGAAGCAAGGGGTGGAGGCTGGCCTCACCAGTGGGAACACAAACTGGCCTCCTTGACTCTCAGGTGTGGTGTGCTGAGAGAGACACATGCTCCTCTGTCACTCCTTGCTCAAGATGTCTCATCTAAATATGAGCATGAAGCAACATTAGGCAATTGGTTCTATTCCACTAGACAATTGACCAGTAATCTTCAACATGTGCAAGGTAGTGAAAGGCAAGGAAATTGTCCCACACTGAAGGAGAGGAAAGAGACAAAAAGAAAAAAAAGATAAATGATGACAATCTGGGCTGGACCTTGGACAGAAAACAAAACTTCTAGGAAGGTCTGTTCTCCAGTGGCTTTATTGATGGTGTGACTATTAATACTGCTGTGTACTATCACTTTAAAGGAACTCAAGTGCTGGATGGATGGGAATCTGTCCTATTTCCTTTGCCTGACAGTCAGATGTTTACTCCTGTGTGTTGCTACTGATCCCATTGATTGACACGGTCCTCTTTGAAAGAATTGCACATAAGTCATATCACCATAGATGCCATTCATGATTTGCAGCATCATTTGCACAGAAAGCCCATGGGTGTTACAGGGGTGTTACATGCTGAATCACAGAAAGCAAGACAATCACAGCGAAACTTCTGCTGCACAAGACATGACTAGATTTCTTAGATGCTATCATTACTGTCAATGTTATATCTAATTGTAATTTAATTAAAATTAGCATGTGGGCCAATCAGACTAATGTATGCAAAGAGTCAGATGTGTCATGTTTATCTGAGTGCAGAAAGACAAATAAGTCAAAATTATGTACTTGTCCACAGATGTGATAGTTAATCCTGGGTGTCAACTTGACATACCTGGCATTAACTAAGATCAGCTGAGATCACCTCAAGAGATTATCTGGATGATACAAAGGCCAGCTTTAGATGCCATTCGAATGTCCCAGTAGTGGACCAGATAAAAAGAACCACAAAACAGAAGAGAGACTCTCCAATCTTGTAGCTCTCAGCCTCTTGTATGGGTGTGATGTAGCCTGTCTCCAGCTTTGGCCAGCCATGCTGCCTTCTCCATGAAAGACTGTATCTCCCCTCTGGAACCCTAAGGTGAATAAATTTCCTTTTCTCCCTTAAAGTTGATTGACTTTGGGTGTTCTCTCAGAGCAATAATTAAGTGTAACCATTACAACAGAGCATACAGGCTTCCCACAAGCATCTCAATTATGACCACTGCCATCATTTTTCAGTGAAATTGAATTGCGAATGAAGAATAGAAATATGAAAGCAGGTGTAACAGAAATCCTGGAAGTTTTCAACATCCAACTCTTTCCTTAAACTAGCAGTCTAAAACTGTCACCAGTAGAAACAGTTTCAGAAACTTCAGTTACTTAGAAAAACTTCGGAAACAGTGGATTTACCTACAAAAAAAATTTTTTTCCCCACAAATAGCATTGCGATATGTAAGGACACCCTTTTTTAAAAGCAATGCTATTTCAGAAATTTGACAAAGGGTGAAAGAAAAAAAATCTTAATAATTGAAGTTACATGAGAAAAAGTGAATTCTGTACTATTTTGCAGACACCTGCCTATATAGAGTTTAAGCTTCTGTTTTGCTTCCTGCCAGCCCCTCCCCTCGGCTGTTTCTGAATGGTATTTTAAGAAGGGAAGTTTCCATGAGCTATGTCCTCAAGACATGGTGTTTATGTTTACAAAGCTATAAATAGGGGTGCAGTTTTGTTAGTCCCTCATTTAAATGTGCAGCCTGGTTCTTGGGTACCGCTGTTATAGGGTTAGGAAACTATCTTGAAAAGACAAAGCTAGAGAGGCAACAGAAGAGTGACCTGTATGATAAGATGAGATGTTCTTTCAAGTGCACGCAAGGCAAATTTGTATTAGACAAAAATACTTCGTATGTTCACTGTGTTCCTGGCTTACACGAAGTCCTGGCATAGGACTGTTGGTAACACAGCAGCGTGTGGTGAGAGATGCATGTCACTCTCCAACTCTAGCATTAGCTCCTCCCTTGGGGCTATGCGCTCTCATTTCACACAATGGAGGAAGGAGCTAGAGGAAAGAAAGGCAGGAGACATAGACAGCTTCTCTTGAGCTGATGATCAATGGACTGAAAGGAAGCAGCTCTTTGGTAAACATCCCCAAATTTTGCCTATCTCTTTTAATATATAGTCTTATACTACAACTAGCCAGTGATTTTTTAAAATAAACGTTTAAATTTAAATATTAGAAGCTGCATTTCTAGGCATTCTTCATCACCCCATCTCATATAGACAGAGTATAGTTTACCTTCTTTTGCCTCTCCTCTTTCCTCTCTCCCTCTCTTTCTTCCTTTCTTTTGCCAATATTTTTTACCTCCCCTAAAAACAGTCAACGGAACATTCACCAATCTTTCTTCATTCAGTCACATTTTAAATGCAATGTTAACTACAATATTTAATAGACAAAAACATTGCTACATGTGTTTTGTGATTGTGTGTGCAGGTTTGTGAATGTTTAAAATTGAGTCCCACTTATCAATAAATTATATTTTTCCATAAAAGAAAATCTTCATATCTAATTTATTTTCCAGTAGACTAGACCACATAAAGTAGACATCTGTGACTACATGTATATCATGATACAGTGTATAACATGCTGAAACCCCATGCAATGGTAAGTAAAGAGTAGAGGTATACAAGAACAGGTAAAGTGTGGTCATACACACACATTTTGACACACCTATCACTTCAGCAGTCTTGAAACTGGTCTGAGGCAAGGCTTCTAGATTAATTAATGTAGCCAAGTATAATTATGACAGTTAGCTCCACAACAAGCTATATCCTTCACTTGCACAGTCAGGCTAGCCTCTTGATGCCAATTTCTGGCATAACATAATACATAGTAAAGCCTCCTTTGAACTTTTAAGTTTTATTAGTCACTCTCCAACTCTTCATCAGGGTCTAACATCCTTGATGATGAAAATGTAGGTTGATGTCTATGATTATAAATTGCCGATTGCATTGGAAAATTATGATGTTTGGTTTGTCCTTCTAACCTAGGAAACATGCAGCATGTTGCTTGTATGAAGGAAGGGCATGGAGGAGTGGGTCACCAGCAATAGATTCCCTGGGAAAAGTATATGAGAGCTGAAGAAATGTTCCCAATTTAAGCAACCGAGCTTTCATCCATCAATTATCCACACTACAACTACAGCTAAAGAACAAGCTAAGTAGGATCAAGTCATTCCTCTAAATTCCATCTTTATAATCTTTTACTCATTATTTATTTTTTAAAAGATGATATTTACCTCACAGGTGTGTGTGTCTCTGTGTGTGTGTGTGTGTGTGTGTGTGTGTGTGTATCAGAAGGCTCTATGTGTTCCTATGGAGGCCCAAGCATGACTTGGGATATCATTCTGAATTGCTTCTACCGCCTTACTGCCTTGCTCTGGGGTTTCCGGAGCTTAGTCTGCAGCCACTGACATTCTGCCTGGCATGTTTGTGTAAGATCTGGGATCTGAACTCAAGTTCTACTTTTGAGGCAGAATCTTGACCCTTCATCCATCTCTCCAGCCCTGTCCTTCGTTGAAAAGGCCAGGAAATGACTTTTTCCCTTCAACCCCAACCCCTCACCTCTCCCACACAGCATAAATCCACTGCTGGGCTTGTGCCACATGTTGTGTGGATACGCTTGTTATCCTTTACTCCTTATCTTGTACCTGCTACTCTCCTGTCTTGTTTCAAATTTATAGCTTAGTTGAGCTTTTGTGGGAGTTTCCTCTAACTTCCTGCCAGAAGGGCCGCTTACAGCATCAGGCTTGCCATCTCAAAGATTGACAGAATGTGAGTCAAAGGCCAAATACTTTTTGTGGGATCTGGATACATTGCTAACATGGATGGGATAAAGTTGAAATACAAATCCCAGGTACTAATGGACCACAGTGATAATTGTTCATTTAGTAGATGCTTATACCTCTTTTCAGATGCAAAGGCAAAGACAAGAAGTATCACCAATGCCATGTGGTCAGCGAGGTGAAAAATATTTACAGTGAATTTTGATTGAAAGCCGATCAACACAATTCCTTTATTGTTTCAAATTTTAAAAGATTACTATGGATAGGATGGAATCAAGTGGACCTTAAGTAAGGTTTACAGAATTTCAGCAAATGAAGGCTGCCATTATCAGCATGACTGGAGATTGTCAACATTTCCCTAAGCACTGACTGGACCAGAGTGACTTTTCCAACCTGAAATGAGAATGAATCAAAATGTGCTTAAATCTGTCTGCTTTAAATCCCAATTAAAAATGAATGAACACATTATTTATCCAGAAATTAAATCCTACAAATATAAACACAAGGAATGCTCAGGCTAATGCCTTAAGATACATAATATTAAAAATTCTGGAAATTTTAGTGAAGAGAACTGTAAATTGATCTGATCATTTGAAGAAAATCATACTCTTATTATATGAAATATCAAATATTTCATGTTAAAGATGATTAAATTTTATCATGCAGAATTAGCGCTGAACATGGTTTGTGATGCAAATTGATATAATGAAACATCCATTCATATGCAATATATTAAATATTCAGATGATTTGATTTTGCATTCCAGTTTGGTAGTTAAAAGTAAGTAGATCACTGGAAAGTAGAAATGGGAAACTTTGTAACAAAACAATCATTCTAGATGATTCCTGAAGTCATCTGTGAGCCTCCACAGGCACACAAAGTATCCTCTTCTACAAACACCTACACCTATAACCACACCTACACACACCCCCATATACCCCCACAACCCATGCATGCGCACACACACACACACACACACACATGCACAGAGAGAGAGAGAGAGAGAAAGAAAGGGAGAGAGAGAGAGAGAAAGAGAGAGAGACAACTTTATTTTTAAACATAAAAAGACTTTTTCATTTGTTTCTTCAATTGTTAATACATATAATTATAAAGCCTCAACTCCTGGTTTGGTTCAGGATACATTGTGATTATTTTCTAAGCAACTACTATGGGCCATTTTCATTAACAAATTAACAGAAAACAGTGAAATGTTACTAAATATTGTGCTTAATGGTGGCTTTATAAGATATATATCTGAGAAAATGTTTTCTCTGATCTAGCAGAGCTAAAGGCAAATCCAATTTTCTATGTATTTTCTTTTCCATCTTTTCCAGTTTCTATTTCCAAAAACATATGCCACACACTGCTGCTGCTTTCTGGATATTGTCTTTTGCCCTGTGCACCAGGAACCATCAAAAGTAGACATTTGATCACTTGAAGGAAAAAAGAAATCTGTATGACCTTTGACTACTTTTACAAGCCAAATTTCATTGTAGGATTTCCACAGCTATTTCAAGAGAACTTTCAGTCGAGTTTTACAACAAAGAACACTGTTCCACACTCTTTTTCTTGGGTGGAATGCATAAAATGACATGAATGACTTCAACTCTGTCTGTAGGGGGAAAAGTAAGAAAAACAAAGAAGCCACAATAGGACATCATAAGGGCATACATCTCAGAAGGAGAATGGCTGTATAAAAGTCTTTTAAAAAGATAGGAAACTTCTGAATTGTTTGCTAAACTCAAATATATGCAACATTAAGCCAATGGTGTGGTGATCTTCTCAAAGCCTAGCATCACTGTGAGAGAACATGACAGTTGCACAATGGCTTATTATGTTGCAGGTGGGAAAGTGATTCTCAAGGAGGTGAAATGAATCTTAGAGCACGTGGTGAATGAGTATCAGCAAGAAACTGAACATGTGTACTAAAGAATCTATTCATACTCACAGCACTGCAAACTCCTCCCAAGACCAATTCCAGGCTAGTTGCTGCTCATATTTTCCTCTACATCTCCCAGTGTTCCTGGCATACAAATCTACCTCATTCAATTAAGTTTTGTTATGCAAAGTGTTCCACATGCTGTACTGCCTAAGTACCTTCGTTTTGACAGTTCTCTTTATCCTGTGTCCACTTTAATATGAAATTGCCCCTTTCATTGCCAGCTCACTATTTGCCTTCCAGATGGAATTTTCCAGATACTCATAGATCTAAGTTACCACTTCTACTATGAAAAAACAAAACAATAGCACCCCTTCTGTGTCATTCTTATCAAATTTCAGCTTGTATTATAACCACTCACCAAATTCCTTAGCTAGGTACAAGCACTTTTAGACTATGTAAATAGAGTCTGTGCTTTTTAAAATTTTGCAGTGCTCCATACCAAACCTAATCACTCACTCCTGTGTATCACAGGCACAAAATATATGCTTACTCCAACAAAATTCAGACATACAAGGCTAGAAACCAACAAAAACCTAACATCACTATCTTTCAGAGTATATTTTTTAACTTGATTTTTAAAAAAGTCAAAGCAACTAGGATTGGGGAGTAAGCTCAATGAGGAAAGTACTTGCTGTGAAAGTCTCTGGCCTGTGTCTGGATCTCAGGTGGGCCTATGTCTGGATCTCCAGACCTCACATAAAAGCCAGGCACACTCTGCGCAATTTAGCAGCCTCCAAGTTCAGTGACAATCTCGGTGTCAAAAAATGATAGTGATGGGGCTGGAGAGGTGGCTCAGGGGTTAAGCCTCTGCCTTGCAGGTGGAAGGTCCTGAGTTCGGATCCTAGACCCCATGTATAGACGCAGGGTGGAAGAGGGGATGGCCTGTGTTTCTGGTCCTGGTAGGGCGAAGCCTGTGAATCCTGGGGAAAGTAAACAAGGAGGAGGTGGAGGTGTCCATGGGGGTTCCCGAATTCGTCCGTGGTTCTACACACACACACACACACACACACACACACACACACACGCACACACACACAAACTGAATAAATAAGAAATAATAAAAAAAATAAAAAAAATGATAGTGAGGGTGACTGAAGATGACACTGGAGATGTTGACCTGTGTTCCTCTGCAAACCATACGCACAAAGGCATCTATCAACCCCTCTGATGAATATGCACACATACACACGCACCCCAGAACTGGAATTTGATGAGTTCCCTGGAATAGTTCTTGTTCTCCCACATTCCTAATACTTCCAAATTGGCTTCTGTGAAATACTTCTATGTTCTTGCATCTTATTTTGTTAAGTTGAAAAGAGCATCACAAGCTGTACCCTACTGCTGCTTATGTTGGCATGCTTATTTCAGCATGACTCTGTGGCCTTTGACTCAGTCGCACTTTCCTTAGGGTTCATGCATCCTAACAAGTTCTTTTTCCATTGTCTGTTTAGAAAAATGATCCCTCCCCCTTGATTGGTTAGTCCACTCTTGGTTAGAAAGTATGCAGTTACTTCTCTTTTGATGCTGTGAGAAAATACTCACATTCAAACAGTGTAGTAGAGACAGCTTGGTTAATGGACTAGATATAGTCCATTTATAGCAGGAATTACATAGCTTTTGAAGGTAGAAGTAAAAGACCTATTTAGCTCACCACAGCCTTCAGAAGACAGAGAGAAGCAGAACAGCAGAGGAAACAGTAACTGAAGGTCCATCCTCTGTGACACAGTTTCCTCCAGCCTTACCTCTTCTAAGTGCCACACGCTTTCCAAAATATACCATCTGCCATGGATTCAAACACGTAAGCCTCTTGTGTGTGTATGGGTGACTCATATTCAAACCATGACAAAGGGGAACAATATTGTCATAGTTAGACACAGGTGTCAATTTGACAGTTGAGGGTTTGAGCTCTGGGCACATTTGTAGAGAATTAATAGTTGAGTTTAGCCCAGAGCAAACCTACAAGAGATTGTGTAGCTGATGGGGAAGGCCCAGCCATGGTGTGTGGGACTAGGCTCTGAACAGGTGAATAAAATACTAAGAACTGATTGAGGAAGTCAGCATCTTTGTGTACACTTGGCCAGACATGCTGGTTTGGCAAGTAAGGATTGTCCATCTCTCAGCTGTTAAGTGGTGATGGTCTGGCCAGTTCCCTTGGCCCTGGTATTGGTGCATGCTCTCCTGTCATGCTGGACTGAGAACTGCAACCAGGAATCATAAGAAAGAATAAACCCCCTGTTCCCTTAAGCTGTTTGATAGTCATTTATCAGCAACAATGCAAATGAACTGCAAAAAATATGTTGCTTAAAGTGGATTGATAAATAAAAATTCTAAGACTAAGAATCCGGGCACTCAAATTTCTAAGTTAGTATTTCTTCCTGAATCATCATTTTCAATTAATGGAAAAGATGACACTTTCTAAACATCTTGCTTTTGTTCTCCTCTCCTCAAAGGAGCATTTCAGTTAAAAGCATTCTTTGTTCTTCTAGCTGCCCAGTGTTGAAGACCTTGACTTAGTGCTAATTTGCTGATTCCATGCAATGTCTGAATTCTTCATTTCCCATAATACCTGGCATCTATAACTAATCTGTGACTAATTCTTCCATCGGCATGCCTAAATTGATCTCAGGTGCTTTGGAGACTATGAGTCATATTATATGAACCTACCAAGTTACTTAATAAAGCTTAACCACTATTCTCACTGTATGGAAGGAGTTTACATTTCTTTGTTCTTGCTTCTGTCCTTGGTAGTAGAACATTTGCCGGAATGTGATAACTGGACCAATGCTTTGGGAACCTGCTAATATCCATCTTTCACTGACCTTGGGGGATGGGATAACTCATGGCCATTTCTCTATTTTCTACTCACCTGGACTATCCTATACATCTACTACTCAATCAAGTGCCTGTCTTTTAGTTGGCCAGGTATTTGTATTTTTTCTTAGCACTTCTTTTTGTTTTGCTGACTGCATTGCAAGTTTCTTAAGGACTGGGAAGAGCCCATGTCCTCTATTTTTTTTTTTAGGAGAAATAGCATCATGCTGCCAAAGTGCATTCAAAACTTTTGTTGTTAGTTTCTTTCCTTTAACTTGTTTTTATTTCTAGCAATATTTTATTCAGCTTCTTTGGTAGAATGAAGCTTTTATAAAAAGAGCTTGGTTGGTTATATCAAACTGTTTATAACTACATAAAAGTAATCACTTTCCCATTCTTCTCCAGACTGTGCTAAGGCACCAAGGAATTATACTGGCTGTTCTGAGATAACAATAATAAATGTTGGGAAAAAGTGGAGAGAAAGAAACCAACCATTATAGACAATTGGTGTGACTGCAACATGAACATTCAAAAAGAGAAAAAAGTCTTTCAAAAATTAAAAATAAAATTCCCTTACTATCTACACATCTTGATCCTGAGTGTATAGCTGAAGTTAACTATAAACATTCAAGAGAGGAAAAAACGGCTCTCCAAAAATTAAAAATAGAGCTACTATCTACATATTTCACTCCTGAATATAGAGCTGAAGTTAAATACTCACTTTATATAGACAAAGGATGCATGAACTGTAGAAAGAACATCTGTCTGATTCCTAATATAGCCTGGGGACATTGGTGAATGAGGAAAAGGGAGTTATTTTTACTCTGTCTGCCTCTGAGCCTTCCATGGCTCCTAGAGTTATACCAGGGCAAGAGGGATGGACCTGTTTTGCTGTGGCTCTCCATGATGCCTTCTGAAGCTCAAATCAATGATGCAGTGAGGCTGAAGCACTTCTGATCAGCACATGGTATCCCCAAAGACAGATTCATAGCTAAGTCCTGATTCACTGACACCCCATCTTAGACCTCAAATCCCAGTTGACCCAGGCTTCCATTGGATAAAACTCATCCCACAAAAAGAAACAATTAATTAGACTTTGACTCACATAGATGCCTCTTGAGCAGGCCATATTATTTGTATATTAAGTGGTCTCCCTCTGGGTTTTATTTTCAAAGGTTGGCTGTGACTCTGGAAGCTTTAACTGGATGACTCTGTCTTTGCCAAATGACATTTTCATATGTAACTTCATGTACTTAGTTAGCTTTTCATTACAACTCCAAGTAGCATTGCAATTCTACTCCTTTTGGGTCCAAAACACATTCACCTTTATTTTTCAACCTAACTATATATTTTCTATAACTGACAAAAACACGTCTCCAAGAGCCATTGGAGATAAAAAATAGCTCTTAAGGTTTCCTCTTGGTGTGTACCTTAGTGTGTCTATATGGGCAATCCAAACCTGACCTCTTTGGAAATCAACTTTTGTCTATGTGGGATGGATTCTCTTGCAGCTCTCGGTGTGCACGTCTGTATGCAATGGGTAGAAATGCTTCCTTCTCACCAGGGATGCCACAGAAGCACAATCAAACGTTTTCTAACGTTCCAGCTCTACAGAGAACATCAGATGTCCTTCCTGTATCCTGACCTGCCATCCAGCCCAGGAGATAACGCCACTCACTCCCCAGGACGCCTAACAACAACATTCTGACTTCTTCCATTTGACTTAAGAGGCAATTTTGCCACTTCATTTAGGAGAGGAGAAAAAGTGCCACGGAGCATCTCGGTGATAGCAGGAGCCACATGCTGTGAGTTGATCTTGCCACCCTGAAACTAATCTGGAAATATTGGTACCTTAATCTTCTGCAGCATTAAACCCTCTGGAGCTCTCAATCTGACATTCGGCAAAAATTTTGAACAGCATCAGCTGCTGCCAGCATACTGTTAGGGAGACACACACAATTCAGACCTGTGCTTGGGAAATCACTTTGGTCTTTTTTTTTTTTTTTTGCAGTAGATTTTCTGATACGACTTTATTACTAACAGTTGGTCCTCTAGTTGATCTAATTTTCTCTGTAACATCTCCTGTTCCTCCTCTTTCTTTGCTACTTTGCTTTCTTTGGTACTTACATCACCTCTCCTGACCAACCCTTGTAGCCTGAATCCTTGGACGAGCTGCTTTGCTCCACTAGGATTCTTATTCCATCAAGAGACTAGTGATAGAGACCAGGTAGAATTCACACATACACTTCTAGCATCCTTCACGCCAGGAAATAACCCCACATACTTCATTCTGAAGTTATGCTGATAAAAATGTAAAGACATTGCTAACCTGGTACTAGACGCCAAGCGGCACTACCCTGGACCCCAGATCAGCCAGGCTGACAACTGTAGAGAGGCTGCCTAAGTTTGGTCATGATCTACATGGATAGTTTGAATGACCTACAGGCAGGCTCCCCATGGCTGGTCTAAAACACTTAGCCACATCTGGGAAACATCTTTTACATTCACATCTCAGTTCTACAGATAAATACAAAAGTTGCTGAGGTCCATGGTCCTGCTGAATGTCAAGATGGCGAATCCATACCTTGCTTGTAATTAACAACTAAAGGAGCCTCTATCACAGGACACCAGCACAGACTCCTTCAAGACAACTTTTGGCTGTGACATTCTGAGTACAGCTTGGCATGAACAGTGCCACGTGGCACTGTGCTTGCTCAAGCAGATTGGAGTGACTCTACCCTCTGCTGCTGGCCAATTAATCTTCAACCAAACATCTTGAGGAAGATATGTCAGGCATCTGGAGAAAATTTTTAAGTCACAAATGGAAGGGAAATTTTCAGAAAGAGCAGAGACTCTTAAAATTCCAAAATTTATCTTTGTTCAGATACAGGATAGAGAGAAAGAAGCAATGCTAAATGTTTTGAGATTTCAACCATAGTTATTTTGTCTAAATCTTTCATATGGAAAAGCTTTTCCTTGAACTAAGTTGACAAGCGTGTACTGACAGGATGGGGAGATGGCTCAGAAGTTGGGCTTTACCTCACAAGCAAAAAGACCTGAGTTCAGATTTTCAGAACCCACATAAAAATGCTGGGAGGAAACGGAGGTGGTCTGCAGTTCCATAAGGCAGAGCCTGGGAAAATCCACAGCAAAGCAATATGGAGACAGAATAATCTAGAATGATATCCTATGTCAGCCTTGGGGCTTCACAGGCACATGCACTCAAAATGTCCTCCCTCATACCCCCCACCCCAACAACACATACCAAGTGCACTGAAAATCCTCTGGTGGTTCAAGTCTAATTCCAGCACTGGGAGGAAGAGACAAGAAGAGTCTGGACTACAGGACATGCACGTGAGCAATGCAGCAAGGCTTGCTGTCTCTCCAAGAAAAGTGAACACTAAGATGTTTGTTGAATGTAGGAAAATGATGAATGCATATAATACTATATGGATACATATTATGAATTTGTTCCACTCTCACCTAACTCCTGGGAGAAAAAAAAAAATAAAAGAAATGAGGAGCCAATCTCTACAGTGTCGCATCTCTACAGTCACGATCCGGAACCTCCACAGGCAAATCAGAAGCTGAAGCCTAGTGGCTTCACTGGAGAGATTTCCAAATTCAAAAGAGTTGATACATGCAAAAAATTATCCAGGCCTTCTGGGGCTGGCCCTGAGTGTCAGACAGTCACAGAAAATAAGCAGAAAGGACTTCAGACAACATAATGTCAATCAAAGAATCTCAGAAGATTGAGTTTCATGATCTGCTTTGTGACTGCAGTTTACTAGCTCGACATTTCACACTTAAGCCTATGTTAATGAAACAGTCACTCCATGGCATGACTATCTCTGTCCTTTCCTGTTTTGTCCTTTAAGTCTATTGCCATTTTTTAGTAAAAAAAAAAAAAAAAAACAGAAAAATTAAGTAAGCACAAAGCACAAATAATAACTTCCCTAGACCACATCTTAGATAATTTTTCTTACTGAATGATTTGAGAGCATGATAAATAAATAAAACTATACAGTCATTTCACATTCATCATTCCTTTGTGTCAACGAAACTTCTTAGTGAGCTATTTAATTATTTGTCAACTTTGTTTTGCAAGTAATACGAGGAAAAAAATAGCTAGCACTTTCTCCATAAGAAGCAATGAGACAAACATAGAAAAGTACTAACAAGGTCTCCTTCTCCCTAAGAACAATGAAAGCGAAATTTTAGATCAGACAAAGAAATCTTCTTTGCAAAAAACAGAAAAAAAATTTTTCCTTGTAATTTACTCTCAGTGTTTTTGATGATGAATTTATTAAACTATGTTTATGAAATTAACTACTGAGCATATTTATACTTTGTCCAAAAATTACCCATATTTGGATTTTATTTTTTCCTTTATTTCATCATTACCTTTTCTTTTTAGAACAGGATCTCACTATTCAGTCCAGATGGTTCTAGAAACTACTATGTGCTCCAAGCTGATCTCACACTCACATCCTGCCTCTAGACTCTCTAGATTTGGGATTATAGATGTACACCACCCCATCACATCCAGCCATATTCTGAATTTCTATAGATATATTGCAAAAAACGCTAACACATTTACCAGTTCTCTTAAGAATTGATCTACATAGCAAAAGACAGCATCTAACAGAAGCAGGACAAATAAAAACCTACCACTCCCCACACACACACTCTCTCTTACTGTCTTTCTGCTCTGCAGCTGAACACATTCTTGTCTCCATTCACTGCTGTTTATTTAGTTTCAATGGTGCTCATGAGAGACATGGCTATCCCAGCTGTTTGGAAACTGAAATCAAGGGTGCCAGGCAATATGATGCAACTTCATGCAATCGAAACACTACTGAGTACATTTAAAAATGTAGCCATCACCATACTGGAATTCATCACTAAACAGAAAAAAGAAATATACTCTCAAAAGGTGGAAAAGTTTATTGTAGGACTGATTATTTATGATTGCTTCTGTGGGTGGGTCTTTGCAGTCCCATACTCTCTAATAACCTGTTAGATCAGTGTACACTTGCTAAAAGACACACAGATGATATGGATCAGGCTTCCTCTTGCTATGCCACTTTCATTTTAATGCATTATCTCTATTTGATGGGAGACCATTCTTCCAACAAAACTAAGGAATATTCAAGCGGGGAAGAAGGTTAGCTGTCAAGTTCTCTTCTAGCTCTGAATCTTCAAAGGTTGAATGACTAGGATAATTATAGTATAGGTAGAAACTCCCTGATCAAACACACAAAATGTGCAAAGACTAAGCACATTCTTATCAACGTATGTACGTATGTATGTATGTATGTATGTATGTATCTATCTATATCTATCTATATCTATCTATCTATCTATCTATCTATCTATCTATCTATCTATCTCTATCTATCTAACTATCTAACTATCTATCTATCTATCATCTATCTCTTTTTGCAGGTGAGTCTGTGTGTGCTGTGGAGATCCAATGATGACTTCAGGAATCATCCTCAATTGTTTTTACCTCCTGTTTGCTTTGCTCTGGAGTTTTCCAGCTGCTCTATCTTCCAGGGTGGGAAGTACAGGCCATCACAATTTCCACCTGGCTTTTTTTTTTTTTTACATGGGATTCAGGATCTGAACTCAGGACCTTCTGCTTGAGAGGTAGACGCATAACCCCTGATCTATCTTTCCAGGCCTCAAACGCATTTTTAAAATTTTTGTATTGCATGCCCTCGAGACACCACAAAGAGTAATTCCACCTATGTGCTCATCCAATGGGTCAATGTTTAAATGAAGGAACACTGAAACATTGCATCAAAATTACCCTCAGTTTAGCAAGCATACAACTTACATGAAACATAAGTAAATTTCATTTTTAGACTTATATCCAATTTTCAAATATCTCATATCTCATATGCAAATATTCTAACACAGGTTTCTTCATAACAACACAGGTTTCTCCAAATCTTCTGGCCCTGCCTCATTCTGGGCAACAGATACTCAACTGTATGCAAAGCAGTATTTATTTATGCAAACTGTTTCCACTCTGGCATATCAATTACTAGAAGGAAAAAACAAAACTACTTTAGCTTCAAAATCTACATTGTCTTTGAAGCATGTAGATGTTCTGCACCAAGGAACACAGCCTGGGAATCCAGTTACTTAGAACATTAATTTCTTGTTTTTCTCTCTATTGTGAAAAGGATAAAAAAGGAATCAAGTTCATGAAAACAGAATGCCTCATTGATTTTTGCATCAAGACTATATGGTGAAAGAGAAAAAGTCAAAGACTGCTTTCTAAGTGTAAATAATGTAGACTTCACATAGCAAATGCCTTCAGGGATTTAGTCATAACGCAGTCCTAAGTATTTTAGTTTTCAATATTATTGTCTTAAGTAGAGATGAAAGATGAAAGTAATGAAGTTTTTAAAGTAAGAGGAAAAAGTATGTTTTCCTAAAGATCCGTGTCTGAATGCAAGATCAGATCCCATGAGAAGATTGCAAAAGCAAATCATCATGGGTAAAGAGAAAATAGAGCCATGTGACTGAGCTTACACTTTTGCCTGATAAAGCATATAATAAACTCAGAAAATACAAATCAGGAGCACTAATATCTAGCTTAAGATTGCATTTTATGTCATGATAATGTTCTACACTTCTGGTTTACACCAATATCAAGACTAAATAATGGCCCTCAAATACTCAGTTTCACCATGTTATATGTGAAATGCTATAAACTGTGATCTTTCTTTCTTACATTCTTTCTTAACACTCACAGGTATTGCAATACAAATCCCGAATGTTAAGAAGCTAAACTCAAAATAACTTTAATAATAGGAAGTAGAACTGGGTGAGATAACTCAGCATATACAGGTATTTGCTGTCAAGCCTGATGACCCAAGTTTGAACTTGGGGCCCATGTGGTTAAAGGAAAATACCCATTCCTACAAGCTGTCCTTTGATTTCTCAATTGTGTGATGGAATGTGTTTACCACATCCCAGAATAAATAAATACATTTAATAGTTTTTAAAAACACAATGGGAAGAAGTTGATGAAGTATTGCATGCTAATTCAAAGTATTTCATAAAAGTAATAGTAAGTATGCATGCTTTAAGATATTAAGTAGTGAGCTTATAGGCTGGGTATATTGGCACATGTAAATCATTGCAAGACTGGAGAAGCTGAAGGAGGAATGAATGGAGGTTCAAACCAGCCTCAATTCCACAGTAACCTGAAGGGCAGCTGAAACACCAGTGTCGTGGTGTAGACAGGCAGGTCTTGGGACTTCATGGTCAGCTATTCTAAACAAAATGGCGTATTCCAGACTTAGGGAGAAAGTCTGTCTCAATAAATAAGGCAGAAAGTGATTGAGAAAAATCACAAAAGCTCAGGGGTTAAAGCCTTTGCCTCAAAAATAAAAGGACCTGAGTTCAGACCTCCAGATCCCAGGTTAAAAAGTACCTGGCAGAAATGGTGGCAATCTGCAATTCCTGTCCTGAAAGGCAGAACCTGAGAAACCCCAAAGCAAAGCATTAAGAATGTAAATCAATCTAGGATGATGTCACTCTTGGATTTCCACAGGCAGGCACCCTCAGATGCCTTCTTGTACACACACATACACACACACACACACACACACAACTCTTACATTTTATTTATATATGTTTATTAATATTTGTATTTTTAGAAGTACATCCATATATATAAATATATAAAGGAACATAATTATCACTATAGATTGCAATTGATTTGTTATTCATTTCCATTTTAAAAATTAACCAATTAAAGAGTTTATGTATAATTTAAAATTTAGCAAATGAAGCAGAATTAGTGAAACAAACAACAGAAGGCTGTTTCAAATCTAAACTCAGTAAAACATCAATTTGCAGAATTTTAAGAGGCAAATCAATACATCATGTGTTTGCTAAGGTTATAAATTTTAGCATTAGAAATTATGCCAAAATTGTTAAAAATAAATAAAGGCATATGTATCAACATAAAAACTTCTAGGGCTTGAGATCTGGTTCAGGTGTTAAGACTCTGTCTCACAAGGAGAAGGTCCTGAGTTTGGATCCCAGATTCCATGTAAAAAACTCCAAGCAGAAATAGCAGTAACCTGTACTTATGGCACTGTGAGCAAAGCCTGGGAGATCCCAGAGCGAACCAAAGGAGGAGGCAGAAGCAATCCAGGATGATTCCTCAAGTCACCCTTGGTCCTCCACAGGGTCACACAGTACCCTCTAATGCACACACACATACACACACACACACACACACACACACACACACACACACACACTAAATAAATAAATGAAATATTTTTTAAAAATCTCTAGTGTGATAAGCAAGAATTTTCATAATCTAGAAGCAAGCTATTGATTTTGCAGTTTTGGCTTTAGTTTTCAGGGCTCCTATGACACAGAACACAAACTGTGTAGTAGTCAAATGTCTGGAGACTAGAAGTCTGAGACCAAGGTATGGCAGCAACATGTAGCGCATGAAGGAACTAGGAAACTCTTCCAGAGATAGAACAACTGCAATCTGTGCAGGACAATCTCAGTGGGTGTCCATCTCTGTCCAAATTTCACACTTTTGTGAGGGCTCATAAAACCAGGTGGGGTCTACTCTGTGTATGACATCATCTCACTTAAGTACATCTGTAATAATTCGACTTCTAGCTAAAGTCACTATCCAATGCACGAGTTTAGGGGACACTGTTTCAGATGTAACACTACTTGTTCTATTTGCCAACATTTACAAGAACCTTAACTGAAATGAGTATGCATCATGGGGAAATGTGAGCATGGATGTCTTGATGAAGAGCTGTCCAATTATGATTTCTGTTTCCAAGTGTTCTTGTGAACTCTTCCTGGACTCACACACCTCATGGAGCAGTTACTGGTTAGAGTATCCTATGTCTTGCAAAATGAAGATCCATAGTCCCTGAGAAATGTCTTAGTTGGAATATGTGTGGTAAAAATTTGCACAATATAAGCACCATATTTTTATGCAGAGAGAAATTTGAGGCAAGTCAGAAATTGATAGGCAGATGTGAAGAGTAACAACAAAAATAATTTACAATATTTATTTGTTCTTCTTATTTTGCCTGTTTCTTTGTTTGGATAGGATGTGCATATGACACAGCTTAATATGGCAACTTTCAGGAGCCTACTCTCTCCTTCTACCACCACAAGGGTTTCTGGGATAGAACTCAGGCAAGTATCATTATTCACCAAGTCATCTCACCTAACCCTAAAAGGCATCAAAAGTATGCTGGTGACCAATGGTTTAATTTCAGACACAGATCATAGTATAAGACTGTGAGCACTCTCAACCTTCAAACTCCATTCTGTTATCTCACTTTAGACTCCTCAGTGCCGCCAACTCTATATCTTCCATCCTATGCTGTTCACATCTGTGATTCAAGTAACTGAGTATTTCTGAAACAGCATTCTAGCACTCTGTCCGTGTCAATCGATGCCAACACCAATAAATACAATGTCTAAAAACAAGCAGGCCATGATTGTCTACATCTCGGCTATAAAACAACTCTCCAGTATTTAGAAATACATTACACATTTGCATAAAGTACAGTAATATGCAACAAGGTTCAAGTTACTCAATAAACTTAATTCTAATGGAATTAACTCTACTTAATTAAAATGTGTTCTAGGTCCACTTAAAAGGCATAAGGTCCCTTGTGGTCTACATGGTCTTTTTCCTCATGTTAGAATAGAGATAACAGAGAAGAGAAATGCTGAATAACTGGAAGGTAATATTGATGAGGCATAAGATCCAAAATCTGGACTCAACAGCAATATTCTAAAGGCTTGACCATTCAAAATTGTGTTTTAAAATATCAGCTTGATATCAAATATTGTACTTCTGGGACAGAGAAAGAAGAGAGGCATGTTTGCTGGCCTAGAAAAATATCTTTGATATCTTAAAATGTATTTACTTTATTTTTCAGACTTAAATTCTGTATAGGACTTTGCTATGACCTCAGCCTCCCAAGGCCAAATGTTAATATGATGTGTATTTGAGAACATAAATTTAATATTTTCAGCATGAGACACTGACATTCAGGTCAAGCTCTTCAAAGAAAAACACAGCAGTGAAATAAATAAAATTCATCGCAACTTAAGAAATCAAATATCACCACTAATCATTAGGGAACTGTCAAAGTGATTTTAACTCTGTAAGACTGAATGTATCTAAAAGTGGCAGGACCAGGCTGGAAATATAGAAGAAAGAACTCATCTAAGCAAAACTTCCTTCTAGCTGACCTTCATCAATGTGAAATTACCCATAGATGGAGAAGAGATTTTAAACTATTGCCTCTGAGGTACATGGTGGCAGATGTGGGTCTGAACCGCTTTTCTTTTAGGTCCCAGCAAAGCAACCCTGGGCAGTTCTGTGTAGAACAGGGGGCTTCAAGTCCACCATGTTGCCCTAAGGTCTTTCATCTGCTGCTTGTCCTTGTGACACAGAAATACCTCCTCACTGGTCTTGTTCTGCCCTAACAGCGAGATAGTGGGCTTGGTCTTTGAGGAAGAGTTTTCAAAAAAGCTGTTCCAGGAAAGTGGGGAATCTCTTCAGGCTACCAAGCTGCCAAGAACTCCAAACAGCCTTTTCTTAGATCAGCGGCAAGCGCTCTGAAAGTGTGCCAACAGAAGGAGTATTTTGAGTCAAGGTACTTTCAGAGGGTTTTTAAATTTTTTAAAATTTATTATTTATTCAATTGTCTGTGTATGCGTATGTGTATAGAACCACAGACGAATTCAGGAACCTCCATGGAGGCCTCCACCTCCTCGTTTACTCTGCTCCGGGAATCACAGGCTCTGCCCTACCAGGACCAGAAACGCAGGCCACCCCCGTTTCTGCCCAGCGTCTATATGTGGAGTCTAGGATCCGAACTCAGGACCTTCCGCCTGCAAGGCTGAGCCTTAACCCCTGAGCCATCTCTCCAGCCCCTCAGAGGGTTTCTTAAACATGCTTAGACAAAGACTTTCGCTTCTCATTCAGATATGCAAAAGCAAATTGAAATGACTTCAAATTATAAAACTGTAGGGCTGGAATGATTGCTGCAAAGGGAATCATGGAAACCTGAGTCTGATGGCTAGCATGCATGTCCAAGCCAAGTTTAAAGGCTGGTGTTTATAATTCCAATACAGGGGAGGAAGAGACAGGAGGTTCCTGGAAGTTACTCTACAGCCATTTGGTCCTAACTGGTACATTTTAGGTCACAGTGAGTCTATTTGAACATAAGGGTATCATTGTTGAGGAATGGCATCTGAGATCAACTTCTGTCTTTTACACACACACATACACACACACACACACACACACACACACACACACACAAACACCATACTTCACCATACCAGACCAAACCAAAGCCCAAAGGAATGAGATGTTAAAAGGATTCCTGCTCATATCTAAAAGAAAGAACCAGGGTTTCTTTTCATCGTAATTCTGAGGATAGCGACAGGACACTCTGTGAAAGAAGGTTCAGCCACATTAATCTGTGAACAGGGATGGAAGATAATTTCTAAGTGCAAAGAATTATATGTAGTCACTTCTCAAAGAATTAGACACAAGCAGAGTCTGTGTTTCCGTGGAGGCCTAAGCTTCTATTGAGTTTGTGGGGCAGAAATGAGAACTCGAACATGTTATAATAAATTTACAAAAAGCACAGGAAAATCTGAAATCAAATAAAAAAGAACTCATAATGGAAGCTAAATGTGAAGGACCCTTACAGGAAGTGAGCTCCATTTGGAAACAGAGAGATGGCAGAAATTCTAGCATCTGAATGAATGACAGGAAGGCCTGAGGGAAGGTTTGGAACAGAGAGACAGCAGGCATTCAATGGGAGTGACGATATGCTATCAGAAATACAAGTTTTCTCTTTCTTTCTCCTCAGTTGTATTTTATTTTTCATTACCTAGATAACTTAAATTTATGGGATGCCAATCATACCGATACATGTGTATGCTTGGCATAAACATCAAATATCTCAAGCATTCATCTTTTCTTAGTTGAGGACCAATCACTGTGAACTCATCTAGCTATTTTGCAGCCTATTCCATTGTGTTTTTGGAAGTTCAATATGGACAGACATCTTTGGACAAAAAACTGTCAGAGACATATTCACAAAAATATCTTCCAGAGAATAAATGAGTAGACACTCTGATTTAAAGCAACCCACAAGCAAGAATTGGGAAGGGACTCTAGCAATACCCAGACTTAATTCCTGCTACACAGATAAGGTGTTGTACAGATGAGTAGGTTTTCAGAGCTTACATTATTTTTAAAGATAGAATAGCTGGAATAAAACCCTATCCCCCTGATGCCGTTTCTTATTTAAGAAGATGAGATATTTAAAGGTGTTTCTCAGGAGCACCTAGGCTTGCCCTTATCAAGTTGTAAATATGTATTCAGGAAGAGAAAATAAGCACAAATGAATTTTCTTCATTTAATTTCAAGCCTGGATACTAAAATGCCCTATAAGGGAGATTTCTAGAACAGGGTTCAAAGGGAGGAGAATGAGACCCACCAAGGCTTAAGAGGATATTTGGGTAAAAAAGATCAAACAGGACCAAGACTCTTCATTACCCTCTGTTGTAATACTGGGTATTGCCCACAAGGGGCACAGGATTCACACCAGCAACTAGTGACTATGATGGCCATTCCTCACAGGGTCTGAGCAAGGGCAACAACCCAGAGGGCACTCATAGAAGCTACGAGCAGCCTCGCTTTAAGGAAAGCCAGAGCTGAGTGATGCTCCAGTCTGCCTGCTGCACTTCTCTACAGAGAAGCCAGAGAAGTCCAAGTAGAATGTGTTCACAAAGGAAACCAACCCCAAGAACGTTCTACACGAAAATGTTGGTCTCTGTGGTGGGTGGTGAGGGTGCAGGGTAGGAATCCAGATGATTCTTCTCATACTGTGTGGTTAGTACTTGAGTGAGCCACTCAGACTAGGAGCCTCACCTCTTTGTTTGAAACATCACATTTCCCCACTTCATCCAAATTGAGAGGTAAGCATTCTTACACTCACACCCAAAGCAGAGTACTCCATTTTCTCTGTTGAAATCCAAAGGAACATATATTTTGGCAATAATAGAGTATACAAGCTACAAGAGCTACTTCAACAGAAAAAACCTATTTTCCCAATAAATATTTACAATGAGTTTAGTCTTTTAGTTTTATAAAACTAAATGTGTTGTTAGTATACTCCTTTTCTTCCCCTTACCTACATGTATGAAACAAAAATGCATTGTGTTCATAATCCTACATTTTCATCCCTAGATAACTTTACATGAACACTGTGATTTTTAAAAATAAGGATTTTGGTACAAAAACAATGGTTTGTTTTTGTTAGGATGAATATTCTAGTTAAAAGAAAAAAATGTTCCTTTAATTTCCCATAAAATCTAGGATTATTGTATGAAGTAGAGAGATGGAATTAACTTCTAATTCATTTAATCTTCAAAATATAACCCCTAAAGAGGATATTTAATGATAACAATATTTAAATCAGATATAAAAATATCACTGGTTGAAACTGAAAATGTTCACTGTTTGTTTTGAAGTTAAGTGACTCACAAAACATGACTTCAGTCTCGTTTAGAGTGTCATAACAGGGTTTCCTTCCCTACCCATGTAATTCGCCCTGCTTGTAATGTTTGAATTCAAATAAGGTTGAAAATCTGTATTACAAAATCAAGTGCTAAAGTAAATGCTACCATGTATGACTTGTCTGCTCTCTGTCAGAGATATCAAATGAAGTCCTGTTATGAATAACAGGACAGATTTTCACTTGGGAAGGATTTTGTTAAATCACAAGCATTAAGCTCTCTGAGCATTCATGGCCCTTGATAAGGGAGCAATAATTCCACTCATCAGATTCAGTCTTCTCTTTCAGACAAATATAAAGGGGATCAGGAAAGGTCAGAAAGCTCATTACAAAGTCAGGACAGAATCACTATATTATGTCTAATGGAATAAGTCATGCAATGGCTAAATGTGGAAGTAGACATCCAGAGTGAGTGATTAAGGTCCTCACATCTGTGGACAGAGATGTGAAAGAATAAGGGCAGCATTCTAGGTAGGTAGTGATTAAGTGATATTAGGTTATGGGCAATGTTTTGGATCCCTCAGGATTTACCATCTGCTAGGATGGGTGGACAAAAGAAAAAAACAAGCTGGAGAATGTCCTCCGATTGTTGGTCTCCCTGACTTATCTGCTTAGAGACTCCTGATGAGCTCTGAACAATATGGGGCAAAATATGCCTCCCCCAACCTGCCTGGCCATCTTAGCCCCTCATCTCTCCTCAGTTGTCTAGTCTGGAGTGGTCCATAGCGAAGGGAAGCAACGGCCTGCAGTAAGGCAATGGTACGTGCTCTGTATTGGTCCGCAAAGGAGAGGGTAGAATCTTATGACCTTTTAGTGATCCCAATGGACAAATGAAAACAGATGACCAAGTGAAATTGTATCATCAGATTTTGCTCTTCCTGTAGGCACTGTGTTTCTACCTTTAGCAGTCACTTATCCATGTCTCCATAGACACTCTGATTATTAATCAAAACTTACTTCCACAGGAATCACTGATGAAGATGGCACAGATGCTTGAAAAGTTCTGTCATTTTCACTTAACACACAGATCTGAAGACCATGAAAGCCTTGTCACATGGCTAAAAGCCAAAAGCCAAAGAACTGTATTGTTCACTTTTATTCTAAAAGTTATAGAAGACTCTTTGCAAATTATTCATGTATCAAGGGAGGGAGAGAGAAGAATGTGCCCATATGCTACAGGTTGGAGGACAACTATTGCGAGTTCTCTCTTTTTACCATGTAGGCTCGGACTGAACTCAGTTCCCTATGTTTGTGTGCAGACATCTCTACCTTCTAATTTGCTTCGTCAGGACTTTCTAAGTTATTTTACATGGTTTGAAGTAATTCCTCAGCTAAACCACATTCCTAGAGCCCATGGCATATTCTTTTCGCCAAGTACAAAATCTGTCTGAATCAAGGCTTTTCTAAACGAGGAAGGAAAATGCAAATAGTACCTAGGGATAATGCTAATGCATGGCAACTTAATCATAGGAAAATATGAGGCCGTGACCCAATCAATGTGAGGCCAAGAAAGAAACAGAGCATGTCAGCGAAACAGAGAAGCACACTGACAATCGTTGCGCTTGACCTAGTAAGCTACTCGTGTATTTTGAGTGAATTCTCAGCTAACAGCAATTGGGATGAGAACACAGACAAATGTTCATAGAAGCGCTTTCTGCTGTTCCCAAGTCAGTGCATGGAAGACAAAGTTTCTCACCTCACTGGTAACTACAGAATGCAATGATCTCACTCCCTGGGGAAAATCCTGCGAATGTAGCTCAGCCCTCACAAAAGGGAAATCAAACATGTACAGCACCTTCCTGTCCACTGAGAGTAGCAGATGAAACTAGATCACTGGCTACCTGAGATCCTCCAAAGATGCATCTACTAGTCCATCTACTAGAACATCTAGAAGTCCATCTAGAAGCTCATTGACTAGTTCATCTGCTGCTTGAGATTTAACAAGCCATCATGTTAACTAGACGAGAACCAGGGTTCTCTAGGATTGCAAGACATTCTGGAAACATCTGTTGCTCATGACACTTCACTGTGCTTGTGTGTCATTCCATTTTTATTCTTTCAGTGTTTCATATGCAAATATAGAGCATTTGTAGTATTTTTTAAACCCCAATCTGATTCCTGCCTTTTCCCCTTAAAACGTATATCATTCTAATGTTGGAGTCATCACTACTAATCGGATGTTGCAGTCATCATTAATTACCAAGTTCCTCACAAATGAAGACAGCTGAAATAGCTGAAGAGATAAGGATCATTTAGCTATGCAGTGATCAACTTGTCTGTTTAGGAAGTTACCTCTCTTAAAAGTAATAATGTCTTCTAGCTATTTTGCTATCAATCTGCTGAAGAAACAAGCAATGTACATATTATAAATGATTATATATACACATATCTTTACTAACATAAATTTCCTATTTTATGTGAATATGAAAATCAATAGCTATGATACTCAGTACATGCACACGTTATTATATAGTTATGGTAAATTTAAGTGTTATATTTTTTTTTCCTGACAGAACTGAGGATGGAACCTAGGACCTCAAGCATCCCAGGCAAGTGTTCCACCATTGAACAAGAATCCAGCTCTGATTTTAGTGGTTTTCAAGAAAATAATCAAAGAGCTTTGTTTTTAGATTCTTTTCAAGAGGTGAAAATGCTTGCTCAAGTAGCAGCAAGTATGTGCAGAGTCTTACTATCATGCAAATTATATTTGGTGAGTGGATTAATAACATACTACAATCCCAGAGAAATCAATTTTGATTTCATTGAGACTGAGCTACACATATGTCAAAGCAAGGTTTCATTATTATCTGTGCAGTTCGGTGTTAGCTTAGATGGGAATGATTTGAGTTTTGGTGAACACTGTATTCATTTATAGGTCAAAGCACTGAGTGACTCTTCCTATGGTATAACATGGCTAGCAGTCCTTTTTAAAGGAAGATATCCAACTACTTAGTCAAAATTCATTCTAATAATTGATATATGGATAAGGCCAAGCACCATACCTTTGGGAAAAAGCAAAATATTTCAAAGGCGGCAGATCACAAATGTAAAAATTCAAGAAAGTATGAGTGTGTATGTGTGTGGAGGGGTGAACTTGTGTGTGTTATTATGCACTGTACAGTTTTCTTCAGTCTGACCCTAATATAGTCTTTAGTGATATACCACATAATACATGATGGGAAATCTGCCTCCTTAAGATTTACAGGGGGTAGCCATGGAGCGAGGGAACTATTTCTCTTTGCATATGACACTATGTATGTGTGCTTGCACATCACACTAAAATTAGATTTGATAAAACCTTGTTCAATTTTTCTAAAATATTCACATGTTCATGAACATTTTCCAAAGGCTTAGAAAGCTAATCTTTGATTCTGTATTCAGATCACACATTTGTAAACTCTAATAATATTTAGCAAATTGGGAAACCTTGACCCCTGCAAAAGAAAAATCCAAGACAACGGTAGTGATAGATTCTACATAATGTGAATGACTGTATCTTTGTGTTTGGTCCTCCAGCATAATTCAGTAACATAAATTTACAACAAATGCCTGTCAATAACTTGAACTTAAATGAATACTTCATGCCTGAATTTGGAGAGAATTAAATCAAATTTACTTCACAGCATTCACAAATACTGACACTGAAATTTCTTCAAGTGACTCAAATCTGCTGACAATAAAAATATTCAGTCACTTCATATTTTTTCACTACCTTTTGGAATCAGGTTAAAGAGGATAATTTTATAGCAATATCTCACTGCATTTTTTTCCTTGCAGCCTATTAACATGTTTACATCTTTCCTCTAGCTTATTTTCAGAAGTATAAAGGAAAAAGTAGTCCCCAGGGAATACTTCCATAACATCGAATACACAGGAGTAGTAACCACACACAATCCACGGAGCCTTCCAAGGTACACTCTATGTGGATAATATTCCTGGACCCAGTGCATTAAGGCAGTGGCCTCTCTAATAGATGTGTTATTCCAAGTCTCATCATTCATGTTCAGTGATACACAATGACGCTCTAGTTACAACATAGATACACTCAAAATTTTATCATGTCAAATGGCATTTATAGGCCTGTAGAAATACAAGTCTGATGTCTTTCACATCCTCAGTCCTTGGTTTTCACAGACTGCTTGTTGCAATTTACCCCTAAGTTCCTATCCTGTCTTGCAACTATTTTAAATTATGAAAAGGTGAAATAGGAATAAGTTAGAAGTTTTTTTCTTATGTCCAATCTAAACCAGCCTGTAGATACTCTTAACACAGTTGCATATATCTTGCTCTTAGAAAGAAAAGACACATAATTTCCTTCATGTTTTCAAACAAAATAAAGCTTTAATCTCCACAATGGTATTTTCACTTGTAGGTAAATTAATACTATTGGGATGAACAAGAGAGACTAAAGTGAGCGAACAGTTATTTAGCTTTATAGAGTTTAAAAATGGAGATACATGGATGGGTTCTTGCTTCTGAGAAGAAAAACTTTATAAAACAATTTTTATAAATTTCCATATATTACTTTTAAAATGTACTCTTTCAGAGTTGCTGGAACTTAAATATATAAAGATTAAAAATGCTTTATCTAGAACCAACAAGCTCACATCTGTGTACAGATCTAAACAAAATATAGGCATATTTATCATGAATTTTTTTTATAATAGCCAGGAACACTCTAACAACTAGAATTCCTATTAAATGAAGTATACATAAATAAAATTTGGACTATCAAACAATGTTACTGGGCTTTCAAGAGATCCAGATCATTGACATATGACAACAGAAGTGAAAACAGTGCTAGAAGACAACATGATCCATGAACTCCTGACATGAAATGACCAGAACATGTAAATCTAGAGACAGAAAGTAGATTGACTTATGTCTTGTGTTATAAGAGAATACGGGATAACATAACAGGATTTGTATGTGTGTACGTACACTCATACATGCACGTGTGTGGTGTACATGTGTGTTACGTGAGTGTAGGTGCATGTGTGTGGAGGTTACAGGCAATGTCAAGGGTTTATCTCTATAACTTTACCCCATAATTGCTTTTTATGTTCTCTATGTGTGTGCGCACCAACATACCTGCGTGTGGTGTACATGTTTGTGCTACATGAGTGCAGGTACATGCATATGGAGGTAAAAGACAATGCAAAGGTCTTCCTCTCTCACTCTAACCCATAATTTCTTTTGGATTTTTTGTGTGCATGAGCATGTGCATGCAAAAGAGGACATCTGAGTATACGTCTGCCTGTGCAGGCCCGACAGTGACACCAGAACCATCTTGTATTGCTCTACCTCTTTATTACTCTATTCTAGGGTTTTTCAGTCTCTGTCTTCCACTTATGTCTTCCAGATATGGATCTGTCTGGTATTTTTTATTTTTTTAAATTTTTCCCAGTTTTCCTTGTACGTCATCGGAGAAGAGGACCCAGAGGAGAGTTAGGTATACACAATAAAGGACTCTCTGGGAATTGGGGGGGAGGCACTGGGGGATGGGGAGGGAGGGAAGGGGAAGCAGGAGGTTCGGGGGGAGGAGGAGGGAGGGAGGGAACTGGTCTACCTATTAAGTTTGTATGAGCGGAAATAATAAAAAATGTATTAAATTTTTTTTCCCAGTTTTACATGCATATTGAGTAATTATCCCTGTCCCCTGGTTCCCCCCTCCCTCCCTCCCTTTTTTTTCCCTCCCTCCCCTCTCTTCAACAAGCCATCCTGTTCCCTCCCATCTTTCTCTCTTCTATGGGCCCTATAGTTTTCTCTGGATCATGTGCTGTAGTATGGATTCAGGCCTCTGTGGCAGACCAAGCAGCCCTTCTAATGCCTCCACTGACAGGGCATCCCCTTCATCTGTCTAGCCTAGCCCCTCAGGTTCCCACCTGCATGTAATTATCTCTCCTGAAATCTTTGCCAGTCTATGGAGGCATATTGGTATGTCAGTCTTTATGCAGGTTTGGTAAGAACAAGTATTGCAAGGAGTTCCTGGATGTAGCAGCCCTGCCTTGAATGGGATGCCTTGTCTACCTGGTATTTTTATGTAATATCTGGAGATATGAACTCAGGTCTTTTGGCTTGCCAAGCAAAGGCTTTAAGCTTTCTATCCCAAGCCCTTCTATCATGTTTCTGAGGCGATTTCTCACTCAATCTAGACCTCCTCAGTTTGGCAAAAGCAGCTGACTAACAAGCCCTGGATGGGGGTCATCCTATCTCTGTCTCTCTGTCCCTCTGTTTCAGGAATATGCCACCATGCTTGGCTTTGCATGGGGGCTGAGGATCCACTTTTAGTCACCTTGCTTGGGTTTTCGCATTCTGTCTAAGGAGTCATCTATCCAGTCCAGTTCAGGGATTCTTAAAGGATAATGAACTTAACCCCAGAAGTCATATGATGATGATATTCTCAAAATGCACTAAACACAATCATGTTGAATATGTTTATTGCTGCTATAAAAATCATAATACAATGAAGTTATTTGGAAAAGTATTTGGTTGGAGATTGTGATAGTTAAGCCTGGGTGTCAACTTGACACACAGGGTATTAACTAAGCTGGGCTAAGACCACCTCTGGAAAAGGATCAACTGAGACTACTTGAAAGGATAGTACACGCCCTAGATCCTATCAGAACTCCAAAGCTCTCAAAGGATTCTCCCAATACTGCATCATATAATAAAGAGGCACCAAGGAGAACAGATCCCTTCTTGCAGCTGTGCTAGGAATCGTTCTTCCTTCCGGCCGCCCGGTTCCTTCGACCTTCCAAGACTCCAGGAGTTTTCCAGCCTTCAGCCAGCACCTACTTGACTACCGAACTGAGCAACTAGCTGTTGGCAGCCATCATTGGAACTACCTCGGCTACTGACAGCCTTCGCTGGACTACCTCGGCCATTATCTGTAAGCCAACTCAATAAATTTCCTATATATATATATTCGTTCTGTGAATTCTGTGACTCTAGAGAACCCTAACTAATACAGAGATTTTCTAATTATTAAATTTAAGTTTTTAAACCAATACAAAAAATTGAACAGGTGAAAGAAAAAAATGTGATATTTTGATGTTTATACAGTGTGCAATAGTTAAATTAGTTTGGGCATATCTATGTCCTTATCTATGCTATTTATTTGGCTGAAAACTTAGTATCATTTTGTTGAGCTGTTGGAGCAGCTGTAGGATGCAATTATTCGTAGAGTTACACTGCTGAGCAGCAGTATTCCTCACCTGTCTGTTTCACGAATTCATCATGAACATCTCCTCAACCCTTGTCATCTATGAGCATATTCCTGTGTAAGAGACAATGTGATCTAAATAAAGAAGGATGCTTTGTTTATTTATTGCTAAGAAGATCACTCTAATGAAGATGGAAAGGATCCTGTTGTTTGAACCTCTAGATACCCAGGTATGACCACCTGAGGATTTTGGGTAGGCTGTGACATTTGCTCCCCTCAGAATTTCTCGGCTTCTGTTTATTCTCAGCTGCCATCCTGATGGGAAAAGCTCTTCCGACCGACTGGATTTTATTACAGGAAGTGACCTTTGAGAGTTCAGAGCCAGGGTCAGGTCCCCTCAGCACGAATCTGGACGTGCTGCATGAATCTTCAGCAAAGATCTTTTCATGCTTGTGTCACCCACGACTCTGACACATGTCTCGATGAAGCAGGTTTCATTAAGTTACAGCACTGAAAGCACCTTCATTTGATGGACTCTGCTCCATTCTCTTCCTTCCCATGGCAGCTGTCAGCATGTCACAAATGGAGAAAAGTTTTAAGAGAGAAAATCAAAAGGTCTTCTGCTTTTCCCAAGAGTCATGGCACCAGCAGCAACACGACATACACTGCCATTAGGGGAGCAATCAAAAGTGCAGAATCCAGACAGGGTATACATTAGGAATGCTAGCTCTTGGCTTCCATAAGCCACAGCTTTAAAAGGAAACAAGAAGGGCTGGAGAGATGGCTGAGGGGTTAAGACTGCCTCTTGGATAGAAGGTCCTGATATCTGAACTATAGAAAAAGGCAAGGCAGAAATGGCCTCCAATTCTGGCCTTGGTGGATGGACCTGGGAAATCACAAAGAAACACAAAAAAGAAATAGAAACAACCCAAGATGATTCCTGAAGTTACCCTTGATCTCCACAGGGACACACAGTGCCCTCACACACACACACACACACACACACACACACACACACACACACACACACTAAAGTTTTTTAAAAAGAAACAAACAGCTTTCACAATAATCCAGAATATTACATATGGCGCAGACCTATTTTGTCTGCAGCACACACATTAATTTCTATGATTCTGGGGCAAGCACCTATCCTAGCTACACCATTTAAAATCACTCACTTCACATGCCATTGGATAACTATGCAACAGATATGGGTGTTTGGTCAAGATGCATAGGACCGATGTAGGACAGAAAGCCGAAATTCAGGATCTCCCATGGGAAATTGCAAGGGAGATGCCATGTCTTCACTTGATAGGTGGATTGAATTGTCAGTCTAATACATTTCCTTCTCCAATTAAGTAACAATTTGGTGAGATTGGGATGAGAAGGAATTCCAAGAAAAAGAATGAACTGGTTATAAAATTCATTGAGGGCTGAATAAAGAACTTGAACTTGTGTTTACATTTAACACTCAAAGGCCATTTGCAGAACAAGACTGACGTCACGGGGAATGATATCACGGGTGATGACACCACAGGAGAATCTGGAGCCCCTAGTCATATTGAATCAGAACCCTCCTTGTCACAATTATGTAGGAAGGTCATCCACACTGTCTTTTATTGGTGTGCTCTGAGTTTATTTGGAGACCCAGGATCACAACTGCAAGGTGGAAGAATGATCAAGGATTATTCCCAATATCACATGGCTTTTACAGGCACACATGCACTCATATACATATACCCACACATATATACATATACACATATACATATGCACACACACTCATATGCACACACACAAACATGAATAAAACATGAGAACAAAAAAAAATGAAATATGAGACAAAGCACACTGCAGTCATTGCAATCCAAGGTTTGAACTGTCAGATTTCACATATGAGAACTATACTGTCTTTACATTGATGTCAGGTTGAGAGATACTTTAAATAAATTGATAATTCAGTCTACATCACTTGTTAAAAGTCCCTATACAAAAGGTAACTATCTTGTTATTGTAAAGACCTTTTTACTTTAAAATATTACATTAATCTGACTTACACTGCGACTTTACAAAAGGAGCTGCAGCTCAATGATACATGATTCATCTTCCCATTAATGCTCAGACACATGCCATAAAGGTTACCCAGATAAAACCCAACAAGTCACAGATGCAAAAAAGTCATGAATATCGGAGGGAGACTGGTATGGAAGAAGAACAGTTGTAATGGGAAAAACAGGGGGCATAGGATTAGGAATTAAAGTGTCATTATCATAAATTCACTGTGTTCATGTAGGAAACTAAGAGAATGAAAAGTAAAAAAAAAAGAATTTAGGGGATGGAGAGATGGGTTAAAACTCTGCCTAGCAAACAGAAGAACCTGAATTTGAATCTCAGACCCCATGCCAGGAGGAAATGGTTATGGACTAGACTTTCAACCTTGGAAGGCAGAGCCTGGGAAACCCCAGAGCAAAGCAAAAAGGAAGTAGAGAAATCCAAGATGATTCCTGAAGTCCCCTTTGGGCCTCCTTAGGCAACACAAACATGTATGCATGTAAAAGAGTACTTAGCAAAAGAAGGAAGAATTTAACCACAGAATAAGGTTATAATGAACTGCTACAAGGTTCAGCTACCCATAAATGTTGAAATACCACATTATTTGAATTTTTGCATTAAACATCTGGGGCATGTGCAAAGTCATGTGGAAAATGCTTGCTGTGGGCAAAGTCAGATAGGTGTGTATGCATGTTAACACAGAGTGTTAAAGCAGTGCTCCCTGTCTAGCTTAAGAGCAAAAGCATTTCAAACTACATTGTCCTTCCTAAAATAACAGTTTGCTTTGAAAACCTTCATATTATTAATTGGATGATCACATGTTAGCTTACAAGGAAGCACTTTAGTGTAATTTTCACTAGGTCTTTGAACCCTGTGTTGGCTATGTTAATAAGGATCATGGGGAGTAAGACTCAAGGCTTCTACCTTGGTCACTGAGTATCATAGTTAGATACAGGTGTTAACCTGACAGTTGACGGCTCAAGCTCTGGACACATTTATAGAGAATTAGTAGTTAGGCCCAGAGAGAACCAGCAAGAGATTGTCAAGTTGATAGGGCAGCCCAGCCAGTATTCCCTGGACAGGTGAGTAAGATGGTTGGAGCTGGTTGAGAAACTGGCCATCCTGCTGTATACTTGCCCAATAAGGATCATTCCTTTCTCAGTCACTATCTGGATTTGGTGTAACCAATTCCCTTGGCCCTATTTTGTTATGGGCTTTCCTGCCAAGCTGTTCAAGTGACGTGTAACCAGGAATCATACGAGAAAATTAAAACTCTTTGTTCCCTTTAAGCTGTTTTATCAAGATTTTATCAGCAGCAATAAAAGCAAACTGTGACACTGAACTAAGTGGAATGCCTCTTGATACCCCCAAATTTCTTAATCCTTGCATTTTGTGTGAGTGTGTGTGTGTGTGTGTGTGTGTGTGTGTGTGTGTGTGTGTGTAATACCTCACTGCCCCTTTCCATGCCCAACATACATCCTGCATGCTGGACACGGGACCTGAAAAAAGAGGTGAGGTGTTTATCTATAAAAGGTAAAGACCTTGTACTATGCTTGTAGGTACTATTTGTATTAGAGGTACCTTTTCTATACCCTATGTGTGTTGTATCTTGTGTACAATCATATGTATTGTATACCGTGTTTAATAATTATATATATGTATATATGTCTCCAACTTTGTCTCTTCCTCTCTCTGTACTCTTTCTCCATTTATATTTCTCTTTCTTGCTCTTTCTCATCTCACTCCATGCATCCATATACTATCATGCACTGTGGGGCAATGTTTCACTTAACAGTTTTGAGTGTGTGTGTGGATATATTTCTAACTTAGGTTTGGTAACCACATACTGTAATGTTTTCATGAAGACAAATTGCCTAATGTGTTTTTCAGAACTTATTTCCGTCATTAATTTATACATATCTAATATGTGTACACATTCAGAGATATTAAACATATTTATAGATTTTTCTTTACATGTTATTAGTTTTATGTAAATATAATATATATATTTAATAACTATTCAGAAAGACTGATTGAAGATGTCATTGATTCATTAATATCAGTATTGACTTGCTTTTCAATAGTAGTAAAATTAATGTGTTCAATTAAGAAATAACGTTTAAGGGACATTTGACCTTTAGTCTCCAAATAATACCCACTGTCATGTTGGTTGTTCATTGTTTTCTAGGATCCTTTACAAAAGGTCAGAAGCAACTGTTCTTAGTGATAAGTAACGTGCCTTGGTGCTTCTAAAATAAATGTCACCAAGGCATCAGCATATTTAATCACTCTACAAATGTTAATAAAAACCCACAAAGGTGTCTTCTTCTTGGTACATCCTTCTAACTGACCACTTTGGCTCTTTTTTTTAGAAACTTAGGTCAGTTCCTGAGTTGTCAAAGTGAAGTTAGAAGGGGGGCATAAAGAGCCAATTGACTGGGGGAAAGATATTACAAGGCAGACAGACACTACACATTTTGGCACCAATTTTCTTTTTATACATTGAAATGGAAATTGCCCACTACAATGCTCCTTTGAGCTTAGGTGCTGCAATATTTACTTCTAAATTATTATATTTAATCGTAATAGCACTTTGCAGTTATAAAACATGTTCCAGAAAAGCTCAACATGTTTCCCCAATATTAATTCAACTTTACTTAAGACCATATACTAAGGAGGGATGGCTGTCCCATGACTGGAGAGTCACAAGTCAGTGTCAAAATGCTCAGGTGGATCAGTCAAGTGGATCAGTTAGGTTAGGCAGACAGAAAAACAGCTGAAAATGAGTGAACTGCTGAAATATAAGTGCCAAGTTTTCTTCATGAAAGCAGAGAAAGCAGCCGTTTCAAGATCTGCCTTTGCTTCATGACCTATTCACAAGTGACACTCAAGATACTGTGAGCAGTTGGCTATGGTAGATCCATGTTGCTTGATTTCACAAAAAATGTACAGCCTTGTCCCTACATGTCATATAGCTTCTGCAGGACTGACTGAGATACACAGAGGCATATTCATCTGAAAGAAACAGGCAGGGAAAAACTGAAAACAGAAAAGAGCCATCGAGTCCAATGGAGCCTCTATAACAAACACATCCCTGGCTTTGCTTCCTGGACATACAGCTTATTAAAGGGAATGTTTGTAAGAGTTATCAGATGTTGATGGGTTCTACCCAGTCATTGCATCCTTACCCCTTAGAACAGGGTAAAGAGTCAGGGATCTAATAAAAATCTAACAGTGCATGTAAGTCAGCAACTGTGGAGATCAACAACCTACTGATTCCACTCAGTGCTTAGGAGCATAAGAAAAATGAACAACTTCAATACCACAGCCATCACTGCTGCGGACCATCATCACATACACATTCTACTGTCTACTGAAAGCTGAAAAGAATTTACGATGTGCTCTCCAACTAAAACACATGAAAATGAAGTTATCTTTTGTGTCCCTCAAATGTGATGAAATTACATGATCATATAAAGATTTTTTAATTGCCTATTAATCCCTGGGTACCCAGAAAAAAGCATATGTGAAAAAAATAATGAACCTCTTACTCCATTCAATATTAGAGCTCATGATTAACAATTCCATGAGTTAAAATAAAATAGTAACTATGTTAATAAAACCAGTAGCTGTAAATAGTACAATAAACAATATTATGTGGGTGCTGCCAAATATATTTATTTATTGAATTTTGCATCATTAAATGCCACACTAACAACTGTAAAATATGACTTCAAAAATTTGACCACTATGAACTGACAATTAATGGGATTATATTAGGATATAAAAATGTCTCCTAGGAATCCCAGCATGCTTTGCTGCATTCTCTCTGGATGGTTACTACAAGAACACAGAATAGATTGCTTATGCACTTTTCTCTTTTGGCTGGGGTTCACTTCCTGCTGTGAATCACTGTTTTCCATCTAACCCATGACAAATCATTGAGTGCTTTATAAGAGGCTGGGGAGTATCTGGGAATAGCCTTGACAGGTGTTGTGGTTAGCGATGTTTTGGATTTGTGAAATGTGTTACCACAGGTCTCAGATCCTGTATGGCAGCCACATTTAGTATAGGCTTGGACACACTGTTATGCACAGACCCAGCTGCCTGCCTGTGGACTGACAGGTGTTCTACCTCTCACATTCTTGTTTTCAGTCTGATTTCTTCAGGCCTTTGATTCTGACTCTCAGTAGAATTGTAGCTGTAATACACGTGCACGGAATCTGACAAGCAATCCAAGAAAGGCTCCCTTGGTGAGGAACCTAGATTCCTAGATCTCTGGGAATCCTAGATTCCATTCCAACTCTAAACAATGTGACCAATCAATTATAGGTGGTTCTCTGGGGTCCTCAGGAGATGACCTGAGAGAGTAGCTTGTAGAAAATCTCTGGCCAGACCTAAAATTTTCATGGGTCCTTTTCACATTCCTCTATCAACTAGAGTATGATCCTTTAATACACAGAACATAATGTACAGTGAGGTCATATACAACAAAAATTAGGAAATGCTATTCATTTATACAGAGTGTCTGTATTTCACCCCAATAGGTCAGACCAAAACAAA
Source organism: Typhlomys cinereus (assembly GCA_023101885.1). Classification (NCBI taxonomy): domain Eukaryota; kingdom Metazoa; phylum Chordata; class Mammalia; order Rodentia; family Platacanthomyidae; genus Typhlomys; species Typhlomys cinereus. The sequence continues at coordinate 70,926 of JALPQD010000183.1, read as the reverse complement.
ATGAGTTGGTTTTGCAAAATTGTAAAAGAAAGATTGAAATTTTAAGGACATATAGCTCCTTGAATGGCCCAGTTTTTCCTAACATGACAGTCCGGTTCACACAAGTCAGCATAGTATGGAAGGCCTCACCACTGCAGTGACTTGATAAACCAATGACTTCAGTTGGCAAAAATGGAAAGCTACTTTCTCTAGTAGAATGTTTGATAACTTTAACTGCTACCCAAGAATGTTTATACATGACATAGTACATAGTACATATAAGCATATATGATATCAAACATTCTACTAGAGAAAGTAGCTTTCCATTTTTGCCAACTGAAGTCAACAGTTTACCAAAGCGAGCACTTGGGAGGAATTTTCAGAGCATTATCAAGACACTCTAATGTGTGCCTGTTTTTCAGATTACATTTGAGAATGTCAGTGTGCAAAATCAGGAGTGTTTCTCAAGTGAAATATTTCAGTCTATTGCTTTTCTTGAGCATGTTGAACAGTGCTCACATGTTGTGGAAGTGATTGTTATGAGAGAATTCCATTTTCAACAGTATCATTTTATTATAGTCCTTGAAGACCCACCAAGCATTTGCAAGATCTTCTTTTGGATGTGCACACAGCTGCGAGCTTTGCAATCTCATCCTTAATCATTTAAAAGTAAAATCATTTTTTAAAGCTTTCACATCTCTTTTACGTACTTACATGCCACAAAAGGTGCTTTTAACAAGAGCTATAATACTACAAGAGAGGTTAACTACAGCAATCAACTGAATACCCTAGTGAATTCCTTCAGGGAGAGAGAGAGGAGGAGGGGGGACTCCAGGGAAGGATCATGCCCAGCTAAATTTGTTGCTAGTCCATCTCAACACACTGCCAGAGAACTAGAGGTAAGTCAGAGTCACACACCTTAAATTACCAGATTCACACTTTGTACACAAACATTGTGAGAAGCCAGAGACCACATGTGAATGCATGATTTGTTCTCTCCTGAGAGACAGAGGCTGTTCTCACCCCTGATGTCAGATTCTATGCCTGTGTGAGCAGCTGGACCAATCCGAAAGATGCACAAACCCACGTGAAATCGTAACCAGCGAGAGATCACGCTCTTACAAATGGCTGCGTTTAATTAGCACACTGACTCATGCAGAAGTACATGTCCACTTATCCAACCCTTGGTAGATGTCAGAGTTTCAGGCTTGACAGGATGTTTAGTGAAGGAAAACTAAACTGAAATGCCACAGAAGTCATTCAGCATGGAGGTTTTGTGTTCCTACCCTCCATTAAGGATTTTAAATTTACTTCCTGTGTGGCTTGAAGTTGTTTTCATTAAAACAGTCTCTTGGGAATCAGTGGCCACATATACTCTCCTAGAACCATTTAAGAAAACACATATATCGCTACAGAATTGCCACAAAAACTTGCTGACTGACATCTATCCAAATAGATAGAGAAGTCCTCACACATCAGTCTAGAAATCCTCTACAAAATCAAGGAACTCCAAATCTGGTACACAATCTCTACTTCATTAACAATGATAGTATTTTTAAAGATTTTAGGCCAGCACAGTCAAGAGCTCTGAGCAATCCTTTTTGTCTGTAACCCTTTAATAATACAATTTTTTTTATTATTTGTTCAATTGTGGGTGTGTGCGTGTGTGTATGTATGTGGGTGTATGTGTATGTGTATGTGTAGAACCAAGGGTGAATTCGAGAATTATCATGGACTGTTTCTACCTCTTCTATTTGCTCTGTCCATCAGGACCAGAAACGCAATCTGCATGGCTTCTGCCTGGCGTTTGTACATGGGATCTGGGATCTGAACTCAGAACCCTCTGCTTGCAAGGTAGAGGCTTAGACCCTGAGTCATCTCTCCAGCCCGATCCAAATTTCTTAGACAGGTGTGAGGAACTCAGTGATGTCTATGTCAAGTGTTTTGGAGTCTGTTCCACTGTCCTTAAAATTCAGTATGGTTCTTACTGCCTCGCCAAGTATTTTAGTTGAAGCATGAAGCCACAGCACTTTTGACCACCATATACTGCTTCCTCGGCTACCAGATTTACATTTGTTTTCTGCTTGCAGGGCGCTCAACATTCTATCCAGTGATATAAGGTGATATAAGGTTTCCTTTTGGCAAGCCTGGGGCCATCAGCTTTTCTAAATTCAGTCTCTCCTGGTATAAGGTTTACAGCATCAAATCATTCCCTTCCCCTTAGAACAACAGAGGGAACTTCATGCTAATATGCAAAACTTTAAAACATAGGCAAAGACATCTGAAGTCACAGATGAAATCTAAAACCAGCCCAGAATCTAATTTGCAACTTTGCTTTCTTAACTACACAGTGAAAAAGATGGATAAACCAGTGCCAGTGTTCACTACATGAATTGAACACATCAAATAACCAGAAATAACATTTTAAGACAAACAGCAGTTTCCTGTATCTGGGGCTAAGAGTATAAACAAGGAATGGAGAGACATAGATGATTCAATGTTATCTGATCTGTTACCACTGTTTTTTTTTTTTTATATTTTTGAAGTAGTCCACAACACAGAAGCATTTTTATGCACAACTCTAAAACCCATGGATTTGTTCATGTTACTGAACATGAGGAAATTTATTTTACAGTCTGAATGAACAACATCACATACAGTCTACAACTTCAATAAAGAATCATATTAATATTCAAACCCAAGAGTACTTAGCTGCCAAAAGGAGGTTGTCTAATGGTTAAAAAAAGAGTGGAAAATGGACATTGCAACTAACATATAAAGGCTATACACTTGTGAATGGGAAAAACATCAGTCTATGCAAGCTATTGTCATGTTCAAGGGATAACTTGGTGCACATCGCAAAACACAACATTAAAAAAGAAAATAAATAAGCAGGAATGTGTCAACTGTGTAAGTAGGGCATTAGCATGTAATGATTTTGTGTTTTTCCAGCTATATATCCAATGCAGATTTATTTTTCCTAATAGTAAGAGAGGTATAAGGCTACACTTTTTGTGCTGGAAATACAAATTTTGAATTCATTTAGCTTTTCCTCAGTGTTGAAAGCCATGTTGACAACTAAATGAATTTGATCAGAAACACTAGTGGTGGCTTCCGTATCTCTTCCTCTGTCCACTTTAACTAAGACACTTACCTATGAATAACTAGTTCTGTGATCATGGGAAATGGGTAGCAATCAAATTCTCCATTAAGTACTTCCATCCCTTAAATTTCTTTTTAAAAGTTGCTTATGTGGCTATGTTGTCTGTTTCTTAATGAAGTATTTGATTTTCCATATTGTTTAACAAAATAGTATTTATTGGGGAAAGTAAATTCTTTGGTTGTATTCCCTCATTGAAAATTAAGGTTTTTAATATCTAGCCAACTGAAATAAACTCTCATGCAGAAAAATATAATTTAAAAAATATGCATGATGAGTTTGATACATTAGGATGAATGCTGACCTAGTGCTTTTTATAAGGAATGTAAGATAAACAGAGCCTTAATTTTGAAAATTAATTTGCACATATATACCCAGCCATAACTTCCAGAGTGCTCAGAGCCACTGATATGTAAGGCTAAACAAACGCAAGGCACAGCAGAGCGGTGTACCAGTGTGCTGCATACACTTCAAGGAACTCTGCTAAGAGAAGGCACTTAACCAACAGGTTGCATAAAAAGCAGACAACCACAGTCTTCCTTCCAATGTCCACACTGACTATTGACCAGCCCAGGAAGACAAGCAGCAGAGTTTGTCAATAGGGAAGAGGAACTAGCACAGAAAAGGGGAGGAGGGCAAGGGTAAAGACTGAAGGAAAGAGAGGAGCCAAGAGAGGATGGGGATGTATGTCTATAATCCCTGCCCAAGGAGCGCAGAAGCAGTATGACTTGTGTTTGGTTTAGCCTGACAAAGGTATCCCATTTCATCTGTGCTCCATGCAATTTGAAGGGAGAGTGCCTGAGACCACCTTCTTCTACCTAGAAAGGACCTTGGAGAGGGCATGCCATTTTACATGGGGAGTCTCACGGCAGCTTGTTGGAGGTTCCAGGACAAATAAAACTCAGCCGAGCTCCTACTGTTCTTGAAGGCAGCCCACACAAGTGCATACACTGGCACAGTAAATGCTGATGCCTTGCTGATTTTTACTGTCACCCAAATTATAGGACAATTAAGTTTATTATTTTTTTTTCACTAAACCACATTCCCTGTCTCACTGCAAAGGCACTTTCCAGAACCAACCTCTCTCAGTGTCTGGCCCAGCTTGCCAAGGAATACCAGCTTGTAATTTGACGGCAAAGAGACCCCGCTTCCGAATAATGCTGAGGATGTTCCAAAGTCCTCAAAGTCCTCAGCACAGTGCTCGGAGCTTGGGCCAGCAAAGCTTTCTTTGCTGTTCAGTCTCTCTTTGAAGTCTTTCTATTTTCATATCAGCACATCCAAGGAGCTGAGGGGATCCTATGATAAGTGGCAGCACACACACGATGACACTGTTGAGTGGATACATATCTATGCAAACACACCCAGAGACACACTATCACATGAAATGTGATATCACACCGGCACATGAAATGAGGGACTCATCCATTTGTCCCTTTGATAGTGCCTGATAGTTATGCTGAAAACCAATCAAATCGCCATGGTTTCCAAAGCATCTCTTAGAAGGTACATGTAATATCCATCTGGATTCCCCATCTGTCAACCAGCAAGCCCTAAGCTAGATTTTGGGGCATTCCATTCCTCCCCAACTTATTTTTAAACAGATTAAGTACACACGTGCAAACAACTTCCCAATGTTTAGAACATAATTTAAATCATTTCTAAAGAAGCAGAGTACTCTCTTTGCAGTGACCAGCACCAAAAAATGTGACATCAAAAAATATGTTGTGAAATGTCTAAGTGTTTGAGCAAATCGAATTTGATTATGTGAGGTGAACTTACCTCTGAAGGCAGAAGTTAAATAGAAAAGATAGATGATAGATAAACAGAGGAGATTGATTGACTAAACATAGTATAAGTCAAAAGAACACAGCTTCACCAAATTAAGTAGTCAGAAATCAAACATTGGTTTAACAACACAAACTAGGAGAACCTGAATGACCCTATTTATGCTCCTGCTTTCCCCGTGAAACAAGATCACATCTTGTCAATAAGGATGAACTTGCACTAGTCAGAAAAACATAAGTACTTATTTAAAAATGTAACCCCAGATCCTCAGCACACGCAAAAGTTCAGCTCAAGTCTGGAAGCAAGGGATGAGGTCATTCTTTTGTCTCTGGGAAATGCAACCATGAAGCCCTACTTATGATTATTAGACCCAAGGATACTTACTGTTCTCCAGGGTTCAGAGTTCTCAGACACAGCGGCTCTAGGACCACGACCACAGCTGTTCTGCTGCTGTATGTCATCAGATGCCCAGAGTGGCTTACTGGTGTGTTATCTTTCCCCCCTCCAAATCCTTGGGAACACCTGAGCTCAAGCCCATGACCATCTATTTTGAGCCTTCTCTCTTCCTGTTCCTTTTGACCGAGTCTAATATGAATATACTCTGTGAACACTTTCAAATGTCACAGTCTGGATTTCTGTGTCTTGACAGTGACAGCCCATTCTGGCAAACTGCATTCCCGCTCTACATGGTCTCAGGCTCTGCACCGACAGTGTGGCTCTGCTTTTTCAGGTCCTGCTGACTTTGGAGTCACTTTGGAGTATATGCCTGCACTAGGTTCAAGTGGTTCTATACTTTTATTCAAATTCTATTTTTACATGCATTCAATTGTGCTACTTCCAATCCAGGAATAATAGACTGTTTTGTAAATACCTTATGGATTCTCTCTAAAAAAAACCCCACTCATAATCCCTCTACATAGTATTAACGTTTACTTTCACTGCTGCATTGTTGACTTAAGAACACTATGGAAAGATTATTAACATTATTAAATTCTAATAGCATTCTATGATCAAATACTTTGCATGAGTGGCAGATATTTATCTCACAGACTGCATTCAAGGATCTATAAAAGATAAGTGGACTGATTTGAAAGTGATATACTTTCTTTCACCTTTTAAAATTTCCATTACCTCTTAAAGGCATGCATTCAGAAACATTACTTGATTCACAAACACTTTTATTCTAATTATTGCTACACAGAATGAAAAAAAAGGATTTATAGAGTTTACATCTATAAACATGCCTGAGTTACTACCTCTTCACTCCCCTTTGTTTTGTAAAGTTTCTAAACACTTTAAAGTGAAACTCTCTTTTGCTCAGTTCCAGTAGAAAACAGATGAAAAACTATCATAAAGTCTGGAGTTTCTGAGACCTAAGTCTGTTGACCAGATACATGTGCATGTGAGATGATTTCTATGCATATACATTAGTCTTAATTACAATTTTCTTGCAGTAGCCAGAAGTAGAAAAGGACATAAACACATGCTTTAAACACCCTGGGCACTAAGGATAATATAATCGTGCTCCCAAATTAAAGAACCAGCCAATCATTTTTAACTTTCACAAAAGCGCTCTGAACGGGTCCTCATTTTCCTGGTATGCATCAGTGAGAGAAAACCTGGCTGAAATAGCAAACTCTGAGCAGACAACACTCTCTGTCTTCCCAATTTGACTCTGGAGGGGAAAGGCGGGGGAGGCAAAGCCTGGTACTTACAGCCTGCAAAGTAAAACGCCCCAGCTTCGCTTTACATGCTACAGCGAACCAAGCAGAGGTTTGGGCTCTCAGCGCGTCTCTGCTTCCACTACTCTGATCATCCACGCAGAACAGGCCCTTATGGATTGCTCAGGCAGCTGGGAGATAATGGGACCATATTCTCAGCTGGGACTGGAGCCGCGGAGATGCGGCTCTGTGCCGCGCGGTGCATGGCTCTCTGCCAGCATTAATCAACGAGGACCCAGCTCCGGTGGCTGTATTCCCCAAAGGATCCACATAATTAGTGCATGCATCAAAGCCGCTCACAGAGGGAAAGGGAGAATCACATACTTCGCAAAGCGGGTCTCCTCACATTGAATCTGATTAGGAAATCAAGGTGGTTCTTAGATCCAGTGTGCTCCACCTCTCAGAAATGCACAGCTGTCTGCAGATTTCAGGGGCGGGGTGGAGAGTAAGGCTTCCTTCCCAGCGGGCAATTTATGTAATTCCTCAACTACAGAATATAATTGAGCTGCTTGTTAGGGGCATATGGTGGGTTTACCCTAAGATTGGGTTTGCCCGTTTCCCCTCTCTTAGCGTCTCCCAGGACGACTGCAGGCTGCAGAGTTACTTCCACTATGGGTTTGATGACCTATGTGGAGTGTCGCTTTTGGGTGGTTTCCTCTGGGAAATTGGTGGGATTAAAGTTGTCCTCTGTGGGCATGTTTTACATCTCTTAAAAAAATGTGATCTTCACCCTGCACCAGAAATACAGGTCACTCAAAACAGATGATTCAGCCTGGCTCTCCTGTCACCTAGTGTTCTGAAAGAAGGCGCTGTTGTAGACTCTGGTGGTTAAAGTGTAAGAAATCTTCTGTGCTCCCAAATACATGGTAGTGCAGTCAGGTTTTACACACTGGAGGGCTATGGACTGGCTTACATTGGCAAGAGGGAGATTTTAGATTGGAATATGAATATTTTAAGTGGACTTTTTTGGCATCCAATCACAACAACCCTCCTCACTCTTGATGTTGTCTAAGGAAGCTACCCTTGAGCCTCTGAAGACATTTGTTTATGTAAATTTAACCCAAATCTGAATGATATAAAACACTCTTTATGGGGAGAAAAAAAGAGAAGAATCAGTTCAAGTTAAGAATCAGTCCATTAAAGGCTGAGGTACCTGTGTAGTTAAAATCAACACAGGCAGAACAACTACAGTTACTTTATAGGATAAGAAGAAAAAATACCTAGAGAACCAAACATCTATGTTATAATCCTCATCCCACCGCACAAACACAGGCCACGCATTACTTTCTCTCTAAGCCTTGCTTTCCTATGTGATCAATAAAATACCTTTGTCCATGGCTGGGGAGGTGGCTCAGAGGTTAAAGTCTTTGCCTCACTAACAAAGGACCAGAATTGAATCCCAAGGTTTCATGTAAAAATGGTGGGTGGATAGGGGAGGAATGCACTAAAAATTAGAAGCATCCAGAATGATTCCTGATGTCACCCTTGGGCCTCCACAGGCACATCTCCACACACACACATATGTATACATACACAAAAATGATAAATTAATTAATTAATTAAAAGGCTATTTGGATATTCTACTTCTGAGAGACAGAAAGTAGTTCAGACATAAAAACCCTGTGAACTGGCTCATGCCTTTAATCCCAGCAGCCAGGGAAGCCTAAGCAGAAGAATCACCAGAGTTCAGGCCACCCGGGGTGACAAAGTAAAAACACACATTTATGACCGCAACAAATTAGGAAGGGGTGGCTTCTGTTGCTACTGGAAGTCCATAATCCCAACATTTGCTAAGTGGTGATGTAGACAGAACTTGAAGCATTATAATGTGTGAAAAAGAATAAAAAGAACTACTGTAAAAAACACGGTTATATATAGTTGTACAAATGCTCCATCTACTTCAAAGGAAAAACATCTGGAAGAAGATCTAAATGTTGTCTCCACCATGTCAGTGACTAGAGGGCTGTGATGTCACATGCAGTCTTTTATCTTCAATCTAGAAGGTAAATTTGCTTTGATTTCTCTTAGACATGGAGGATCAAACCCCAGGGCCCTGAATATATTAGAGAAGTAAATACTCTATCACCCACAGCGTGGCTTTGCAACTGCATAGTCCTTCCTCCTCTCCCTCCTCCTCCTTTTCTTCTTTCCTTTTGAATGTGTATCTGTGTGTGTGTGTGTGTGTGTGTGTGTGTGTGTGTGTGTCTGTCCACATGTATGTGTGTGCTTCTATCTATGTGTCTATGTATACCAGATGTGTGTATGAAGGATGACTTCAGGATCACCCTGGATTGTGCTACCTCATTTTGGCTTTGCTCTGGAGTTTCCCAGATTTCGCCATCCAGAACTGGAGGTACAGGACCCACCATTTCTGTCTGACACTTTTGTGTGGGATCTGGGATCTGAACACAGGGCCTTCTGCTTGTGAGGCAGAGGCTTAACCCTTTAGACATCTCTCTAACCCAATGGTCCCTTTTTGTTGTCTACACTTGCATGTTAAAAATGGAATAAGGTAAGATTCTCATTGCATATGAAAATTGAGTATCCTGGAATTCATACAATCCAGTTGATCTTAAGGCTTTGATGCTGGTTTTAGAAAATAAAAGGGAAATCTTTCTCAATAAAAATGTAGCTTTCCCCAAGGACACATCAGTGAGGGATGTATTTCCCCTATCACACCCACACCCACACCCACCCACACACACACACATACATCCCTTGGTGTCCCCCCCATCACTCTATCACTGCAAAGCAGATATGCTAGTAGAAGTGCAATGATACCAGGAATAGGCACTAAAGACACAGAAACTCCTCTGATGTTTTACTGAACTTAATTATTTTCTATTGGCTCAAAGTGTATTTGCAGGAATCTTCAATACAATGTCTACCAGATGACCTATTTCCTTTTTCTGTTTGGATATGGTGGCAATTTGGCATGAGTCGCAAAACTGACTGGCACAGATTTCATGTTTGCTATTTTGATCGGGATTGTCATTATTGAGACTTTAGCACAGCTATCGCACACAGCTCATGTGAGGTGCAGACGAAAATAGGTTAATTAAACAGCGATTGTGCATCTCAGTCATATTAGCAAACATATTGCTGAAGCGGATGAAAAGAGGAACAAATTAAAATACTAAAGTGTTTATTCAGTGGTACAGTTGAAATAAATAGTTTAATTGGCTTCAAGTTCTATTCACTCTCAACCTGCCTGGTAATTACTTTGATTCATCTTTGATTATGGTATGTGATAGATTCACTTTGTCATCACGGTGCTTTGCGCTTATTTTTAATGACAGGTGATAATTATGAACTAAAAATTTCTAGCTTCCATGAATTCTTCATACTTTTCTCCCCTGAGACATACCATTTAAAATATGAAGTGGTTTATAATAGAAACCTACACCTGGAATGTCTGCTGTTTGCTTTTGGGTTAAGACAGCATTAATGTCAAAATAAATATACCAAAGAGGTCCAGGGAAACACCAAAGTAATTAATGACTAGAAACAAAAAGCAGCTATTTTTTTTTTGCAAAAGTGGACCTTGATATATTACTGTAGAATGCATTTCAGAAGCCAAAATATATGCAAGGATTGCTTGAGACTTTGAATTGAAATTACAAGATGCAGTCTTGCTTTAAAGAGTTCACAATTTTAACAACACTTGTCAAGGCTAATAAGAACCTGGGGAATGGGGCTCCTGGGGTCTCTTTCTGGCCATAATACAGGATTCAGCAAGTTAAATAAAGCTCTGAGCTTCAGCAAATCCAGAGGCAAAATGAAAGTTATGGCAACAATTTCCCAACAGGTTGAGACTTAATCAATATTTTTAAATGCTATGGAATTTTCAGCAGTAAGTCGCCAGATGTGCAAACAATTGCTCATGGCTTCTTCCAGAGAGTGGCTGTATTTTCCTATTCCTCGTGTGTCTCAGAAAAAGTCGGATTCAAAAGCTGAGACAACTGTGACATTTCTCCAGCTGGGAACAACATTTCAAAAGAAGGGAATCGTTCAAAAGTCGCTGCCCTTGGTTCCCACTGGAATGCAGAAGTGATTAAACTTTGTTTTCCAGCAGAAAGTAATGGAACCATATATAATCAATATATGAGTGAGAAGTATGAATCTACATACAGATGGGTAGGGCTATCTACCTTTCCGAGAGATCAGATTTCTACCACAAAGACCCATAGAAATTAGGCTGAAAACATTAACAGTCCCTGCAGAGAAAACAGTCCATGTAACAACATGTCAAAAGACATGAATTGAACTTTAACCTACACAATGCAGTATGCCTCAATACCTACTACCATTTTTTGATTCAATATCTGGAATCAATATTAGTAAATGATCTTGATTAACTTCAGTTACCTATGTCTTTATGTGCCAGAATGGGAAGAATAGAAAATAATTATTTGAAAAGTCTCGTTTCTTACTTTTGAGAGTAGAAATGATTTGCAATAGAAGTTTAAAAAAAATGCCAATTTTGTTATCATACAAGAAGCAACTACTAATCTTTTTTTTCCTTTGGAATACTGTTTTTACTTACAACCTAAAAAGAAAGTTTTGAGCTGAAAAAAAAATCAATGAACCATAATTCAGAACATCAGAGACTTTATATCAACGACCTGGAATCAGGACTGCCTAATCTCTCCCCATCCTGAAGCTCAGGGAAATTTGCGGAACAGGGGGCAGTAAGATTGTAAGAGCCCAAAGATGGAGAAGAGCTATGATATACAAGATACTCCACACAAGTTAGGACCAAAGCAATAATAATAGGATTGCCTGATCTGCGCAATGACCAACATATCATTGACCCTCCCCCACCAAAGTCTAGCATGGACTAAAGGAACTTTAGGATCCTTAGAAGCTAGGGATTAACAGCCACAATAGTGTTCCTATACTTAAGGGGAACACCAGAAAGAGTTCTAAGAAATGCCACTGAGTCCTTACACCTCATCAGAGAAGAGAACCCAGAGGAAAGTTTGACTTACACATTAAAGGATGCTCCAGGGATGGACGGAGGGGGCATTGGGAGAAAGTGAGGGAAGGGGGAAAGGAAGGGGAAAAGGGGGGAGGGAGGAGGGAGGTCCAGGGAGGGATGGAGGGAGGGAGGGGACCGGGGTACCTATTAAGTTTGCATGAGCAGGAAAAAAAATAAATACATGATTTTAAAAAAAGAAAGTTTTGAAAGACTGATTGGAGTTGTGGCCAATGATATCAGGACACTTCTGGCTGTTAAATGTCTTTACAATGCACATGCCAGAGATTTACTAGGTCCAATGCATATATCGGCAGTGCCACATTTAAGAAGTCCTGGCCCAAGGAGAAGAAGATAGAACTCTTGAGAACTGAGATTCACAGACAGCCAGGTGCAAGAGGTACTGCCTTAGTTAAGGCCAACGAGGTCACAGTCAGGAAAGTTACCTCAGACTTTACAACAGACTTTCCACGCTCAGCAAAAGCTGGCTCAACGAACAAGAAAAGACTCTGTTTCAGCTTACCAGTGCAAACTAATTGCAGGCTTTAGAAAAACATGTCCGCCCATATGCCTGACGTTAATAGGTGTTCCAATATGGCTCTGTCCCCACCAGGTATGAATTCTCATAGATTCAAGTACAATGAAAACCATCCCCCAGGCCACACCAGCCTCTCTTGTCCCCTTCTTCCACCTCCCCACTACTTCAGCAGAAAGACTCCTAGAAAAACTAAACTGCACAGAGTTCCAGATGCATACGGTCATTTCTATCTCTGTACTACACTTTTAAGACAGAAATGCTACTTGGTACATAGACACTGTGATTCATAGACTTTCATTAGAGATCAGTTTTAGACTGCTTTTGCTTCCTTACTCGCTCACAGCATATCCATTAAGCATCACCTCAATTATTGTTAATTTAAGTTGGGGGGGAGGAACTCTTTCTGCATCTGCTCACCTTACAGACTTTACGCAGGGTTGTGGGAGCCCCTACATCATCCTATCTAGCTCAGAAAAACATTGACTGTGCTTCTCATCATCCACTAAAGTGATCATTATTTATAATCAGCTGTTTCACAAATGTAGTGCCCCCTGGAGGCCTCAGTCGATCTGCGCCTAGGAAATGCTGTCAATTCCATAGGGAAGTGGCAGTATGTGGATGACCTGGCCTTGCTCAGGATGTTACACAAGAGAATCACTGCTAATTTTTGCTTCTTAAAGAGAACTATCTGCAAGGAGATGTGCGAAGCAGGAGCCCTGACAAGGGCTGCTCGCAGCTAACTCACCAAGGTTTTGCTTTTGTCAAGATCACAGAAGCGCGAGACCAGAAGGCGTTGAGCACCACGATTCTCACCTATTGCAGCATCTGTTTTGTTGAGAGAGAGAGAGAGAAAAGAGAGAGAGAGAGAGAGAGAGAGAGAGAGAGAGAGAGAGAGAGAGAAAGTTCCCTTCCTCTTTTTTCATACTTTGAGAAAATGAACTAAACATTTTGATGCTCCCATTTCATTTTCAAAGAGAGGAACAGGCTTAAATTCAGAACATAGGTCAAGTCCCATGTCAAGGCAGAGGTCAGGCCTTCCTCCAGCAGGAAAATTTTAAAGCCTTTCTCAGGACATCTCTGCAGCATATCCCAGTTTCCATCTGTCTTTGATCTGCATGATGCAGGAACAATGCAGTTAGTCATTACTCACTGAACCCCAGCTTTTATGCTGAGAATCTGACATTCAGAGTGGTGCCAGGACACAGCCCCGTACACAAGGGTCACTTGAGGCACACATCCACTCTCATGAGAAATGAGAAATGCAAGTAGGGCTTTGCATTTTTAAAACAGTTTGTAAAGTTGAAATACACACACACATGCACACACACACACACACACACACACACACACAAACAAAGCAAGAACATTTGCCTTGACATTATTAGAGCAAGATTAATACAAAATATGTAATGATTTTGACATTTGTTGTTTTTATTTCTTTTGTTGTTCCTTCTCTATCTTATAATATTATTTTCTAAATCACATGAGAATAAGCAGAAAAATCATGATAGCTTATCTGTAAATAACATTTACCTTTAAAATAAATTTATGTATAACCATGAACCAAATAACCAATCTAAGGAATTTAACACTAACACACTAATACATAGATGTCAATCACTTTTGCCACTGCAGTTTCTTCCTCTTTTTCTGATCCAGGATCCAATACAAGACCATTCAGTGACTTTCCTTTTATAGAAAATGGCTACTCTGCTTTTTTAATGTCTTTTCTGACACTGACATTTATGAAGAACTTAGGACACTTATTTTATGGAATGATATTCAATTTTTTATCATTTCTTCATGATTAATTTAAGACTTTGGTCAACAGCATTCAATATGGGTGACTCGCTATCCTCAGTGCATTACATTCAGAGGCAGGCACTGTCAGTTTTATCTCTTGGTAACGTTGAGTTTAATCACAAAATTTTCCTGTTTTAGAAAGAAAGAGTCCACTGGATCCGTCATCTAAAATTTTTTCCCATTTATTGACATATTAGCTAAATATATTTTTGAGATGATGGTTATCAAACCATAACATTCTTTGTTTTCAAATATTTTATTTTGAGAGTGAGACAGAAAGAGAGAGCAAAAGAGAGAGAGAGAGAGAATAAGGCATACAGCATAAAAGGTGAAAGTTTAAGGAAGTCATTTCTCTCCTTCCACCATGCAGGTTTGGGGAATCGAACATCAGGTTTAGGCAACAGAGCATTTACCCATGGAGCCATCTCACTGCCACCCTGTAAATATGGAGACCCTTAATATAACCCTCATAATCTCCCAAATTAATAATCTCTTAATTTTTTTCTCTTACAGGATCCCAAACAATTAATGTGCTCTTCATAAAACAGGAGAGTAGAAATAATGAATCCCATTCCTGAAATACTAAATTTCTAAGTCATTGTCAGACAGAGAGGTCAATGTTAACTGTTAAGGTTATCAATAACAATGATCAGAGACAGTGTGGATGTTACTACTTCTTGAAGGGAGGTGGAACTCAGCAAGAGAAGCCAGGAATATGGTCCCTCTATTAACATCTTAAGCTGAGTAATGAGTCATCTCTCTCCATCTTCTATTAAAGCTAAAAATACCTAGCTTATCAAATCAGGGTCCCTTTCCATCTCTGCAGCACACTCTTTATATTAAGAAGCCCAAGAGTTCCTTGCAGACATTTTAGCTTGTACTATTTATTGATTTTTTAAACTGCACTGTTTTCTTGTAGCATTTTTCACCTGCAAATGAATAAAAAATGATAGCCACTAGTAGAAATCCAATCTCTTCAGTGACATCAGGGACGTACTGTTTCAAAACAGGAACCTAAAGTGTATCTTCTTCCTTTCAAAAACACTCCAATGTAAAAAATGAAAAAAAAAAAAGATGCTCACTGCTTTCTATATGAAAGAATGAATATGAAGTAGATGGTATGGAGTGGGAAGGCCTTTTCAGACAGTAGGTATTAAAAAAGGAGTGGCCATTTTGGTTATGGAACTAAATTCTATATAAATCAACCATAAAAAATGTAATACCTACAGTAATTGCAAGGATTATGAACAGGAGGGATGGGGTTGGAGGGCCACACCAGAAACAAGGAGAGAAGTGACCATGCTACAGCAGAGAAAATAGGCCTCCATCAAGGACAGCAAGTAAGTAATGTGACACCTGGTTAAGTTCACAGACGTTCTTTCCTGATCATTTACAACTGAGGGGGTATGATCTCACCAGAAGGGGAGGGCATATAGTCTGGCAGATAAAAAGTAACCATTTTGCAAATGGGTGATTGACCCCCTCCCTCACTGAGGTTTCCTACTTTTATTACATCTACCCTTGAATGTGCTCTTATAATAAGACTCCAGTTTAACAGCTTTTTAATCTCTGGCCAGGGGGTGACATACAGTGCCCATCAGGATGGAGTGAAGAGCATTGAAGGAGCAGCAAAACTGCAAAAGAAAATCAACAAACTACAATCCAGAACTTCAGAGACTCTATATGAACCACCTAGAACTAGGCCAGCCTAATCTCTCCCCATCCTGAAGCTCAGGGACATTTGCGGAAGAGGGGGCAGTAAGATTGTAAGAGCACAAGGATGGGAGGAGCAATGATATGCAAGATACTCCACACAAGTTAGGGCCGAAGCAATCATAATTGGATATTGCATGCCCGGCGCAATGTCCAACACACTATAGACCTCACAAAGTCTAGCATTTGCTAAAGGCATCAAGATCCTTGGAGGCAAGGGATTGACAGCCACAGTAGTGTTCCTAAGCTTAAGGGGAACACGGGAAAGGGTTCAGGGAAATGCCACTGGGTCCTTGTATGTCATCGGACAGGAAGGCCCAGAGGAAAGTCAGGCATGCACAATAAAGGACTCTCTGGGAATTGGGGTGGGAGGCACGGGGGGGGGATGGGGAGGAAGGGGTGAGGGGAAGGGGAGCAGTGGATTCGGGGGGAGGAGGAGGGAGGGAGGGAACTGGTATACCTAATAAGTTTGTATGAGCGGAAATAATAATAAAAATGTATAAAAAGGAATAAAGCATAAACACACACACACACACACACACACACACACACACACACACACACGCACACACAAAATCCTTCCAATGGATTCGTGCTAGTTATCTGGTAAAGCCAAACACTGTTGAGTCATGCAAACCCCTTATCTAAAGAGTTTTTTGCAATGACCTTCTTTCCAATGACTTTAGAATCCATTTATCAACCATAATGACCTCTTCTTGTTATATTTTCCCTTTCATGAAATAGAGTCTTCCCTTTGTTTGTAGAATTTTCAAATAATTAAGGCAATCGTCTCGTCTTTTAGAAGCAGTTCTAATGGCAAGATTTCAGAGTGGAATCCATGGAATCAGAAAGTCTCAAGCCTCCAGTTTTCAGGTGAGTGCAAACAAGTTATGCCATTTCCCTGGGCCTGAGATAATATGGGTGTAATGATATTGCCTCTCTTGCACAGATGATGTGGGGACCACACGAGTTAAATCATGCAAAGCTCTTAAAAATACCTGGCACATTAGGTACTCAATGAATGATAGCGATCATAAAGAAGGAGGTGAATTGCTTTAAAACTTCCATTCTAAAAATTTTCAAACATAAATAAATGTAGGAAAGATTTGCATGCGAGCAATCATGTGTCTCTTAGCAAGGTTCTACAAAGTATATGTTACTCTGCTATGTAGCACAGTGATCACCCTAGACTTGTCTTTATCCTATCCATCCATAGATCCAGTAATGACTTGTTCAAGTTACAGAATTTCTAAACTTACTTCATTCTTTCCTTATCCAAGTGCTTTACTCTTTCAGACAACTTATCCATGTATCCATCTTCTTTGACTCTACATGATACTCTGGTACGCTGAAGTTTAATTATCTGCTTATGTCCCTTTTATGTAACTGTCACAGCATCCTAAAAGAATATGTAATACTAGTTTTCTGTACTGGCAAGTAACTCAGTGAATTCAACAAGAACTCTATAAATTGCTAACAGAATTAGAATTATGACTTTAAAAAATAAATTAATTGAATTTACAAAGTTACAAACAACACAGTTTCATCATGTCCTTATATAAATTGGAAAATGGTAGTAAAGAATAATAATAAACTCATGCTTACTAAGATTTATGAAAGAGCTTTGATCTCTGGGTCCCCCAAATTTTATCTCCAACCTGGTCATTTATCAGCCACATATGACCAAATGCATGAGCTCAGTTATCTGAGAACTTTGCTATCCTCACCTTCAATAAGACAGAGAACATGCAATAACAGGAATACTAACTTTGCTGTTTCATAGTCTCAAAAAAGCTGCTTCAAAGAATAAAAGAAAAATTCCAAAGTGATATGCATGCCCTTATGCACAGCTGAATGCTGAGTCAGGGGATGAAGCTCTGTTGATGTTACAGGACAGAGGGATGTGAGCTGGGACATCTGATGGGCGGGTGCTGAACATCATACAGAATGGGAATATACTTCTGTGAACGGTGCAAGGACTCACTGCTGGAGGCGGAAGAGCCAACTTTAACATTCTGCAGTGACAGAGGAGGTATGTGATAGAAACTGTTAAGCCCTCTGCCTATAGCAGAGAAAGTCTGTGCCACGTGAGAGACAGGCTGCCAGTGTGAATTCCTTTCTGCAAATGTGGATGTGCTGAAGTTGCACTGTCTCTAAAATTCAGGAAGGGGGCTTGGTACTCAGTAGTCTTGACGATATCCTTACTGTCTACTGTCTTGAGACAGTGTCACAAATCTATGACTACACTAGCTCACTTGGTAAAATGGGCTTTGTGGATGTGATATAAGTGAAGATCATGGCCTGAGGATGTTCTAGATTGACAGGGTGGAGAAGCACAGAGTGAGAGAGGGGCAACTGGCACTGCGGGCTTTCATGCAGCAGAAGAACCCCTGCAGCTGCTAGAAGGTGCCCCATTCTGTACCAGCTCCAGACGGAACTTCCTTAGATTTATGGCCTACAGAGGGAAAGACAAATTTTTTGGTATTTTATGTTGTAAAGTTACTAAAATTATTATGGAGCAATGGAAAATTGATGCAGACAAGGTAATCTAATAGCAAAAGTAACATTAATTTGTATAAAGTTCAAATTTATCCCGCCTATACAATACAGAACAACAACAAAAACACTGCTAAATTCATTTGCACTTTAGTAGAAACACATTTGCTTTCAGATTCTCTGAGTAGAAGTAAGTCTACCATCCTAAATGAACACACGGGTCTCCTGCAATTAACACAAAACTTGCTAAGAATACACCATGTAAGAAAGCCATCACAGAGAGCAATCAGAGGATGCAATCATTAGTTGGTACACAAAGAACTAAAAATATTAGTACAATCTGAGAACTTTGATGAAGTTGGTACTTATGTTCAATATAGAAACAAGTGAGCACATACTGGAAATTTTAGCTCCATATATTTTGTGTGATGAAAAAGTGGATTTTAAAAGTACATCTTCAGGATGAACATTTTCTGTACCTCAGGCATAAGGTCAACACAGGAAGATACACATATCTGAAAGACTGTCACTCAGTATCTGCATATTCTACTACATTAAAAAAAATCTCATTGTAAACTACTAAGGAAAAATACTCAATGAATGATTAAAACCAAATCAAGTCCTACTCAACATTGAATTGAGGATTTTAAATGTTTTATGAATTTGCTGATGAAATTATAGAATATTTAATATCAATCTAAACTAATAAGCATGTGGAAAATACCTGCTACAACACATAAGACAAAGAAATACCAGTATTGATTCATGGTGAATTTGAAGGCAGGAAACACAGAAGATTGTCGCTAAGAATTCTTGAGAAGTGTTGGTTATCAGTGACTTAAAAAGAACAAAGACCACCAAGGGCAGTCCAGGAACAGCAAAACTGGAAGAAGAAAAAAAAAAGAATAACAAATTGTAATTCAGATCATCAGAGGCCCTAATTAATCACCAGGAACCAAGCCAGACTAATTTCTCCCCATCCTAAAGCTCAGGGAAATTTGCGGAAGAGGGGGCAGTAAGAGTTGTAAGAGCCTAAAGATGGGGGGGAGAAATGTTATGCAAGATACTCAATACACATTAGGGCCGAAGTAATCATAATAGGACTTTGCATGACCTGTGCAATGACCAACATGTCATTGACCCCCCCAAAGTCTAGCATGGATCACAGGCTCTAAGATCCTTAGAGACAAGGGATTAATACACACAATAGTATTCCTATACTAAAGGGGAACACAAAAAAGAGCTCTAGGCAATGCTATTGAGTCCCTACACTCCATCAGAGAGGAGGACCCAGAGGGAAGTTTGACATGCACACTAAAGAATGCTCCAGGAATGGGGGGAGGGGGCACTGGGAGAAAGGGAGGGAGGGGGGAAAGGAAGGGGAATAGGAGGGAGGGAACAAGGGGATATAAGGAGGGTAGAGGGAGGGAGGGGAATGGGGTACCTATCAGATTTGTATAAAAATTATTAAAAAAAAAAGAACAAGGATATTTCCAAGTAGAGAATTTTGGGGTCAAAACAGGGATCATGCATGAAACTTTAAAATGTATTTTGATAGCGATAGGAATTGAGCTCAGGAACATTGATCAAGACAAATTCTTTATCATTGAACTAGGTTCCAAGCAGAAGGAGCCTTTCAAACTCCAACTGAAATGTTGAGAACTAAAGGTGTGATTCCTAAAAAAACTAAGGAGAGGAAGCTCAACACACAAGACTCCATGATACCAGTAGATACCAACATAAAGTACATAAATGAGTATGTTTCATTTGGGTGTGAATCATGAGCAACCTATATCAAAGCCATATTTTCCAATATGACATAAACATGTATTTTATTTGTGTCAATCTGTTAGGGGTGTATGAGTGTGTGTGTGTGTGTGTATGATGCTAATGTATATGGAGGGCTGAATTCAATGTCTTCCTCAGTCATTCTCAATTCTCAAAATTTTTGAGACAGAATCACTAAGCATGGGGTTCACTGTTTCACCTAGGAAAACTGGACAGTAATCTCCAGAGATCTCCTGACTCCACCCCCCCATCAAGTGCTGGGATTATAAATCCACACCCACATTTGGTTTTTTACATGAGGGCTGGAGATCTAGTACTTTTAGCTCTCTAGATCTAGAGATCTAACCATAGCAATTTATTCTAGTGCCTTCTGAATTCTGAAGGGAAAGAAGGGCATATTGTTCTTATACTTCTAACCCCTCCCCCCAACAACTTTCTCTCTGTGGAACAGCTAAGAATGCCTAAGAGCTGAGTAAAAATGAAATGACTTGGTAAACAACAATAAAGTCAAATTAAACCGATGTTGATTATAAACACTTAAATGACTTTGTGACTGGTAGAATTTCTGATGTTTTGTGCTTGAGATGTTAACTAAAAGGACCATGTGATCAATCTTCCTTCATTTTAAAATAACCAAATTCTAATTTCAGTGTGCTGAAAACTACCTCCTGGTAGAGAGTAGTTTCTATTTTTTTAAGTCTAATTTAATGAGAAGACACACACAAATTTCATTCCTATTTTCTCTTGGATGGCTGGGGACGGAAGACAAGTGACAAGACGTGCCTTTCAGCCATGCACTGCGGATCACCATCTGCTCTGTCTCTCTGCCATGTTCCAGTGACTGAACCCTAGGTTCAATTTTCAAACCTGCTTTAATAAGTTATTTTTTAGTGGAAATGCATTTTTTCCAGAAGATACCAGAACTATTAAAAATCTAGTACACACACTATTAAACTAAAGACATGGCTTAAGGAATTTATCCATCCCACAGCATTTGTTGAGTAGGTCCATTTGCATAAATAGTCCAGGAAGTAATGCATGCAATGGTTCCAGTCCTGCTTTTCAAGGAACCAGATGTCCAGTGGAAAAGCATCAGACTACTGAGAAGCACTAACAGACACTGTCAAAGTCCAACTGCAATTTATAAGAGGGAAAGAATATTTCCCATTTGGTACTCAGAAAATATTTGGGGTAAGGAAGTGGTGCTTGAAATCAAAGTGTGAAAGAATCAATTTTTTGATCTTTTAGACATAACACCTTGAACATAATATTAAAGGGGGAGGATATCGAGTAGTCTATTTAAGCTTCTTTTAAGTAGACAAGGCCTATGTACACAAGAATACCAGGTTTCCCTTTTGGAAACCATCTTGAAAATCGAGTTTCTGCTAAATAATTTAAATGACCTTTTCCTAAAAAGCAAAAAAAAAAATTGTATCCATAAGTAAATTTTAAATAAAAATCTCAAGGAATTGGTGAATTTGGGTTCAAAAATTCTGTTCTAAATCAAAGGCATATAATAAATGGAAACATTTTATGTAAAAAATATTTTATACCTTCCCAAGAATTTCTACAAGAGGTAGCATGAAAAGTAGGGCTATTAATAATATATATTTTTTTCAAATAAGATACAGAGAAACTCGCCGCCCCCCCAGTTCCCCAGGTGAGTGAGTCGGTCTGCCCGTCCCAGCCCAGCCCAGCCCCCACCCCGGAGCCCCCCGCCTCTCGGTGAGCACCCAGGCCGCCTCCGGCTTTACCTGGGCCCCAACCCCGGACCCCAGCCTCCTCCCCGCTCGGCGCCGCCCCACCAGCTCCCCAGGTGAGTGAGTCGTCTGCCCATCCCAGCCCAGCCCAGCCTCCCACCTCGGAGCCCCCCCCCCCCCGTCTCCCAGCAAGCACCCAGGCCACCTCCGGCTTAGCCTGGGCCCTGCCCCGGACCCCAGCCCCTCGCATCCTCCCACACCCGCGGGCCTCCACTGCCCCCCCAGGTTCCAGGTGAAGAATTCAGCCATCAACATCAGACCCTCTGCCTCTCCAGCCCACCGGGGACCTACACACGTGGTCCACGGAAGACACACTGCTACTCAGAATTCAATTGAGTCTAAAGGAAACTCAAGCAAAACTCTAAGGAACAAAGGGAACACAGGCCATACATCTGGACTCCACTACAATCATTATACCATGTGGGCCAGATTCTTCACATCCAGCCCAAAGATAAGTAAACCTTTTTTTTTTCTCTCTTTTCTTTCACCTTACTGATCCTTTCTAGTATCAATTGCTGTAGATCAACTTCCTCATACAGCCACCCCAAAAACATAGAACTCCAGGGAGTACACCACTCACACTCACATATCACCAAGATACTAAATCATAAAAGTGCACTACCATACTAATATTCACCCCCTGGTTACTTAACCTGACTTAACTGATGTACTAACAGCCTAATAGCCTCATCTAGGATATAACAATAACAATACACAAACATACCCAATCCAAGGCAAGCACTAGTAATAACTGGCAACTGTAACAATACCAACTACATCAGTTCAGTGAAAAACACACAGAAACTGAATGGTCCTAAAAAACAAAACAACAATGCCCGAGTCAAAGTGCAGATCCACGAGAAACAAAACCCAAGAAGACCAATCTCCCACGGAAAGAATTATTCCCATAATGATGGATTCCGACCAGAACAAATTCACAGAAAATAGCCATGAAAGCGAGACCCAACATAATGAAATTCAGAGTATGATCATTACCATGATTAATACTATGAAAGAGGAAATCCGAGAAGAGTTAAACATCCATATCAACCACTTTGAACAGGAACACAACAGGCACTTGGAGGAGTTGAGAAAAACAGTTCAAGAAACAAAAATAGGCATAAAGCAGTTAAAACAGTCTCAGGCAGAGTTTAAAATTGAACTAAAAGACAAGTTATCTTCAACCCAAAACTCTTATCAGCAGAACAAATGAGGCAGAAAATAGAATTTCAGATCTTGAAGACAAAGTGGGAGAATTAACCAGCTCAATGGAAGAGATTGTTAAAGCCAAAAAGATACTGGAGAAGTACATTCAATAGATATGGGACACCCTGAAGAAGCCTAACATGCACATTCATGGAATATCAGAACAAGAATCCCAAAATACCACACCTGAGGAAATATTTCAATTCATCATAAATGAAAACTTCCCACAACTAAAGAATGAGAGGCCTATGGAAATACAAGAGGCATTTCACACTCCAAACAGATATGACCAAAATAGAAAATCGCCATGGCAAATAATAGTCAAAACACTCCACATTCAAGACAAAGAAAAGGTGCTGAGAGCTTCAAGAGAAAAAAAGCAAGTCACTTTTAAAGGTAAACCTATTAGAATAACAAATGACTACTCAATGGAAACAGTAAAAGCAAGAAGAGCTTGGAGAGACATACTTCAAGTATTAAATGAGCAAAAATGCCAACCCAGACTGATGCCAACCCAGCAAAACTATCTGTCATGATTGAAGGAGAAAGAAAAGTTTTCCTGCACAAAGACAACTTGAAGGGATACATGTTTACCAAACCAGGCCTTCAAAAAAATGCTAGAAATGATATGCAAACTTGAAGAAAAGAACAAGCATATCCAAGAGGACAGAAGGGAAGTATAATACCACAAAAACATAAATATCAAACAACACACTTACAAAATCTACTAAACATAAAAAATGTCCAGAATTAAAAATAATTTCTCCATTATAACATTAAATGTCAATGGTATTAACTCACCGATTAAAAGACACAGATTACAAACTTGGAGTAAAAACCACAATCCAACAATCTGCTGCCTTCAGGAAACCCATCTCACCACAAAAGATAGGCACATCCTAAGAATGAAAGACTGGTCCAAAATCTTGCAAGCTAATGGAACCAGGAAACAGGCAGGGGTAGCAATTATGCTTTCAGACAAAGTGTACTTCAAACCAAAGAAAATCAGTAAGAGACACAGATGGATACTACATTTTAGCACAGGTACAATTCACCAGGAAGACTTCACAATACTGAACATATATGCACCCAATACGGGCACCTCCACATTCATTAAGAAAACCCTACAGCGTCTAAAGCAAGAAATCAATCCCCAAATGATAATTCTTGGGGACTTCAACACCACCCTCTCAACATGGGATAGATCAACAGGTCAAAAGCTTAACAGAGACACTTTGGAACTTAATCAAATCCTGAAAGAAATGGAGCTTACAGATTTCTATCGAACTTTTCACCCATGCACCAAAGAATACACATTTTTCTCAGCAGCACACAGAACTTTCTCCAAAATAGATCACATATTGGGCCATAAAATGAATCTACACATATGCAAAAGAGTTGAAATTCTAACCTGTGACCTATCAGACCACCACGGCCTAAAGCTGGACATCCACAACACAACAAACAAGAGAAAATACACTAACACCTGGAAACTTAACACTATGATGTTGAATGAGACCTGGATTCAGGAAGAAATTAAAAAGGAAATTCAAGATTTCCTGAAAGTGAATGATAATAAAAATACAACTTATCAAAATCTCTGGGACACAATGAAAGTTGTCCTAAGAGGTAAGTTCATAGCTCTCAATGCCTACATCAAAAAAATGGAAACATCAGAAATAAACAACTTAACAATGCAGCTTAAAGCTTGAGAGAAACTAGAGAAATCCGATCCCAAAAGCAGTAGAAGAGAGGAGATTGGCAAAATAAGGGGAGAAATATCTGAAATTGAGATTAGGAAAACGATACAGAATATCAACCAGTCAAAAAGCTGGTTTTTTCAAAAAAATCAATAAGATTGATACATCTCTAGCTAAATTAACCAAAAGCAAGAGAGAGAAAACCCAAAATAACAAAATCAGAAATGAACATGGAGTTATCACTACTGATACCCAAGAAATCCAGAGAATTATAACATCATATTTCAAAAACTTATACTCTGTGAAGTTGGACAACGCAAAAGAGATGGATGAATTTCTAAGTAAACACAACTTACCTAAATTGAATCAGGAAGTTGTGAATTATTTAAATAGTCCTATAACATATAAGGAAATTGAAGAAGTAATCTCAAATCTTCCCACCAAAAAAGGTCCTGGACCAGACGAATTCAGCACAGAGTTCTACCAGACATTTAAGAAGGTAATAACACCAATACTCCTTAAACTGTTCCATCAAATAGCAAAGGAAGGAACACTACCAAATTCGTTCTATGAAACTAATATCACTTTAATCCCAAAACCTAATAAAGATTCACTTAAAAAAGAAAACTATAGGGCTGGAGAGGTGGCTCAGGGATTAAGCCTCTGCCTTGCAGGCAGAAGGTCCCGAGTTCGGATCCCAGATCCCATGTATAGACGCCAGGCGGAAGCGGGGCGGCCTGAGTTTCTGGTCCTGGTAGGGCTGGAGCCTGTGAATCCCGGGGCGGAGGAAGTGGAGGCAGTCCATGGTGGTTCCTGAATTCGTCCGTGGTTCTACACACACATAGACACACACGCGCACACATACATACGCACACATGCACAATTGAATAAATAAATGAAAAAAAAAAAAAGAAAACTATAGGCTGATCTCTCTGATGAACACAGACGCAAAGATTCTCAACAGTCTTAGGAAATCGGATTCAAAAACATACCAAAAAGATCATTCACGGGGACCAAGTAGGCTTCATCCCCGTCACACAAGGTTGGTTCAATATACACAAATCAATAAATGTAATTCATCATGTAAACCAGTCCAAAGTCCAAGACCACATGATACTCTCGATAGATGCAGAAAAAGCTTTTGACAAGATCCAACAGCCTTTTATGATCAAAACACTAGAGACAATAGGAATGGAAGGAACCTTTATCAATATAATAAAAGCTGTAGACAACAAGCCCACAGCAAGGATTATGCTCAATGGGAAACAATTGGAAGCATTCCCACTTCGATCAGGAACTAGACAAGGCTGTCCACTCTCACCACTTCTATTCAATATTGTACTTGAAGTCTTAGCTGAAGCCATAAGACAAGAAAGGACATGAAAGGGATTCAAATCAGCAAGGAAGAAGTCAAGCTATCCCTACTTGCAGATGACATGATCTTATACCTGAGGGATCCCAAAAACTCCACCAGGAAGCTCCTGGAACTAATTGAGAAGTTCAGCAGGGTGGCAGGATACAAAATAAATGTGCAAAAATCAGAGGCCTTCCTATATGCCCAGAATGAAAGAAGTGAAAAAGCCTTGAGAGAAACCATGCCATTTACTATAACCCCTAAAAAATGAAATACCTTGGTATAAACCTAACTAAGGAAGTAAAAGACCTTTACAATGAAAACTTTAAAACCCTAAAGAAAGAAATTGCAGAAGACACCAGAAGGTGGAAAGACCTCCCTTGTTCCTGGATTGGCAGAATCAACATTGTAAAAATGACCATCCTACCAAAGGCAATATACAGATTCAATGCTATACCAATCAAAATCCCAAAGCAATTCTTCAGAGAAGTTGACCAAACAATCTCAAAGTTCATATGGAGGCACAAAAGACCCAGGATAGCAAAGACAATCCTGAGTAACAAAAACATAGCTGGAGGTATTACCATACCAAACCTAAGTCTATACTACAAATCCATAGTTATAAAGACAGCCTGGTACTGGCTCCAAAATAGACACACAGATCAATGGATAAGGATTGAAGACCCAGATATAAGCTCACAAAGTTACAGCCATTTGGTCTTTGACAAAGGGGCCCAAAGAATCCAATGGAAAAAGAACAGCATCTTCAACAAATGGTGCTGGCAAAACTGGATCTCCACATGCAGAAGATTAAAGCTGGACCCGTACTTGTCACCATGTACAAGACTTAATTCCAAATGGATCAAGGACCTTGATATCAGGCCAGAGACTTTAAAAACCATAGTTGAAAGGATAGGGAACTCCTTCGAGCTGATTGGGCTAGGCCAACACTTCCTAAACAGACATCCAATGGCACAGTCACTGCTACCAACTCTCAACAGTTGGGATCTTGTGAAATTAAAGAGCTTCTGTTCAGATAAAGAGATTGTCACACGAGCTCAAAGGCAACCCACAGAATGGGAGAAAATCTTCACTAACCACATATCTGACAGAGCTCTACTGTCCAGAGTGCACAAAGAACTTAGAAAATTAAACTCCAAGGAAAACACTGGCCCAATTAAAAAATGGGCCCTGGAACTTCAAAGAAACTTTACCAGGGATGAAATTAAAATGTCTAACAATTATCTTAAAAAATGCTCCACTTCCTTCGCCATCAGGGAAATGCAAATCAAAACTTCCCTGAGATATCATCTCACCCCGGTCAGGATGGCAAAAATCCACAATACAAACAACGACAAATGCTGGAGAGGATGTGGAGAGAGGGGAACTTTCCTACATTGTTGGTGGGAATGCAGGCTCATACAGCCACTCTGGCGAGCCGTCTGGAGATTCTTAAAGAAATTAAAGATTGAAATGCCATATGACCCTGCTATCCCACTTTTGGGAATAACCCCCCATGCAGCAGAGGTTCACCTCGATAGCACAAGCTCGACCATGTTCATAGCAGCACTGTTTACAATAGCAAAGTAGTGGAATCAACCTAAATGTCCAACAGTTGACGAGTGGATAAGGAAACAGTGGTACATCTATACAATGGAGTACTACTCAGCCATCAAAAATGATGAATTACTGGAATTTGCTGGGAAATGGATGTCATTAGAAAGAATTATATTAAGTGAAGTATCCCAAACCCAGAAAATTAAGCGCCGTATGTACTCCCTAATAGGTGGCTCCTAGTACCAAACTCACCCAGCCCACATTGAGACACTCAAAAGTAAACCTATGTAACACAGTAATTGCAAGGATTATGAACAAGAGAGATGGGTTAGGAGGGCCACACCAGAAACAAGGAGAGAGGAGACCATGTTACAGCAGAGAAAATAGGCCTCCATCAAGGTCTGCAAGTAAGTAATGAGAAGCCTGGTTAAGTTCACAGACGTTCTTTCCTGATCTCACCAGAAGGGTAGGGCATATAGTCTGGCAGATAGGAAGTGGTCATTTTGCAGATGGGTGATGGACCCCTCCCTCAGTGAGGTTTCCTACTCTTATTACATTTACCCTTGAATGTGCTATTACAACAAGACTCCAGTTTAACAGCTTTTTGTCTCTGGCCAGGGGGTGACATACAGTGCCCAGCAGAATGGAGTGAAGGGAATTGCAGGAGCAGCAAAACTGCAAAAGAAAATCAACAAACCACAATCCAGAACTTCAGAGACTCTATATCAATCACATAGAACTAGGACAGCCTAATCTCTCCCCATCCTGGAGCTCAGGGACATTTGCGGAAGAGGGGGCGGTAAGATTGTAAGAGCAAAAGGATGGGAGGAGCAACGATTTGCAAGATTCTCAACAATAGTTGGGGCCAAAGCAATCATAATGGGATTTTGCATGCCCTGCGCAATGTCCAGTGCACTGTTGCCCTCATAAAGTCTAGCATCTGTTAAGGGCACCGAGACCCCTGGAGGCAAGGGATTGACAGCCATAGTAGTGATCTTATGCTTAAGGGGAACAAGAGAAGGGCTTATGGAAATGCCACTGGGTCCTTATATGTCATCGGAGAGGAGGACCCAGTGGAGAGTTAGGCGTACACAATAAAGGACTCTCTGGGAATTGGGGGGGAGGCACTGGGGAAGGGGAGGGGGAGGAGGGGGTAGGGAGGGAACTGGTAAAAGAAAAAAAAAAGTGATCAAGATACATTGTACATATCCAATAAACTATGATAGAGTTAAAACAAATTATTATTAAAAAGAAAAAAGTCTAGTTGTTAAAAACAATAAGAATATAGTAGGTTAGTACAAACAATAGAGATATCTTTATAATAAGCCTATATTTACAGCAATTCATAGTTTTTAAAAGCTAAAATGATTTCAATGAGACATAATTAACTCATTAAAATATTTTTTTGTTGACTGAAAAGTAAAGGTGTGTCCCAATTATACATATTCAAACCGAATGTGATGATTACTTCTAGTATTCTCATATTTTATCAGGTACTGAAAAACAGAAAATCATTGACAAACACTGAGCTGGAAATGTTAACAAACTTTAAATTTATATTAATAAAGTACTTTCCAATGAGAAAAAAAAAAATGGGCCCTGGAACTTAAAAGAAACTTTACCAGCGATGAAATTAAAATGTCTAACAAATATCTTAAAAAATGCTCCACTTCTTTAGCCATCAGGGAAATGCAAATCAAAACTTCCCTGAGATATCATCTCACCCCGGTCAGGATGGCAAAAATCCACAACACAAACAACAACAAATGCTGGAGAGGATGTGGAGAGAGGGGAACTCTCCTACATTGCTGGTGGGAGTGCAGGCTCATACAGCCACTCTGGCGAGCCGTCTGGAGATTCTTAAAGAAATTAAAGATTGAAATGCCATATGACCCTGCTATTCCACTTTTGGGAATAACCCCCCATGCAGCAGCAGTTTACCTCGATAGCATAAGCACGATCATGTTCATAGCAGCACTGTTTACAATAGCAAAGTAGTGGAATCAAACGAAATGTCCAACAGTGGACGAGTGGATAAGGAAACAGTGGTACATCTATACAATGGAGTACCACTCAGCCATCAAAAATGATGAATTACTGGAATTTGCCAGGAAATGGATGTCATTAGAAACAATTATATTAAGTGAAGTATCCCAAACCCAGAAACTTAAACACCATATATACTCCCTAATAGGTGACTCCTAGTACCAAACCCACCCAGCCCACCTTGAGACACTCAAAGGTAAATCTATGTAATACCTACAGTAATTGCAAGGATTATGAACAGGAGGGATGGGGTTGGAGGGCCACACCAGAAACAAGGAGAGAAGTGACCATGTTACAGCAGAGAAAATAGGCCTCCATCAAGGACTGCAAGTAGAGTAATGTGACACCTGGTTACGTTCACAGACTTTTGTTCCTGATCATTTACAACTGAGGGGGTATGATCTCACCAGAAGGGGAGGGCATATAGTCTGGCAGATAAAAGGTAACAATTTTGCAAATGGGTGATTGACCCCTCCCTCACTGAGGTTTCCTACTTTTATTACATCTACCCTTGAATGTGCTCTTATAACAAGACTCCAGTTTAACAGCTTTTTAATCTCTGGCCAGGGGGTGACATACAGTGCCCATCAGGATGAAGTGAAGGGCATTGCAGGAGCAGCAAAATTGCAAAAGAAAATCAACAAACCATAATCCAGAACTTCAGAGACTCTATATCAACCACCTAGAACTAGGCCAGCCTAATCTCTCCCCATCCTGAAGCTCAGGGACATTTGCGGAAGAGGGGGCAGTAATATTGCAAGAGCAAAAGAATGGGAGGAGCAATGATATGCAAGATACTTCACACAAGTTAGGGCCGAAGCAATCATAATTGGACTTTGCATGCCGTGCACAATGTCCAACACACTATTGACCCCACAAAGTCTAGCACTTGCTAAAAGCACCAAGATCCTTGGAGGCAAGGGATTGACAGCCAAAATAGTGTTCCTTTGCTTAAGGAAAGGGTTCAGGGAAATTCCTTGTACGTCATCAGAGAGGAAGACCCAGAGGAGAGTTTGGCATGCACATTAAAGGATTCTCTGGGGATTGGGGGAGGGGAGGCACTGGGGGGTGAGGAGGGAGGGGTGAGGGGAGGGTGAGCAGATGGGTCTGGGGGGGGAGGAGGGAGGGAGGGAACCGGTGTATCTATTAAGCTTGTATGAGCAGAGATAATAAAAAATGTTTAAAAAAAAGAAAGTTGATCATATATTAAGGAGAGAGATACAACAAAAATTAAATTTAAAAAAGAAAAAAAAAAGGAACCATTTTGCAAATAGGTGATTGACCCCTCCCTCACTGAGGTTTCCTACTTTTATTACATCTACCCTTGAATGTGCTCTTATAATAAGACTCCAGTTTAACAGCTTTTTGTCTCTGGCCAGGGGGTGACATACAGTGCCCATCAGGATGGAATGAAGGGCATTGCAGGAGCAGCAAAACTGCGAAAGAAAATCAACAAACTACAATCCAGAACTTCAGAGACTCTATATGAACCACCTAGAACTAGGCCAGCCTAATCTCTCCCCATCCTGAAGCTCAGGGAAATTTGAGGAAGAGGGGGTGGTAAGAGTGTAAGAGCACAAGGATGGGAGGAGCAATGATATGCAAGATTCTCCACACAAGTTAGGGCCGAAGCAATCATAATTGGATATTGCATGCCCGGCGCAATGTCCAACACACTATTAACCTCACAAAGTCTAGCATCTGCTAAAGACACCAAGATCCTTGGAGGCAAGGGATTGACAGCCACAGTAATGTTCCTAAGCTTAAGGGGAACACGGGAAAGGGTTCAGGGAAATGCCACTGGGTCCTTGTACGTCATCGGACAGGAGGGCCCAGAGGAAAGTCAGGCATGCACAATAAAGGACTCTCTGGGAATTGGGGCTGGAGGCACGGGGGATGGGGCGGGAAGGAAGAGGGAATAGGGGGTTCGGGGGTAGGAGGAGGGAGGGAGGGAACTGGTGCACCTATTAAGTTTGTATGAGCAGAAATAATAATAAAAATGTATAATAAAAAAAGATACAGAGAAACCAAGCTACTTTTAGAGTATTACTAATTTCTCAACATTACAGAGGTTATATTCAGTGTTCATTTTAATAACTGCTCTGCAGGGGCACTAACCTTTTTAGTCTCATTCATATGTAACCCCAACTGTCAAAATGGTTTCAAATAAGCATGATAAAAAGAAACAAAAAAATAACAAGAGCTCACATTTAAGAGCAGTTCATGTCTGACTAACAGGAAAAAAATCATAATAAACAATCTGGTATGGTTCATCTCTACCATCATCGAGGAAAGGACTGTTATATTTACCCCCTTTCTTATATTGGTCATAATCATTATCTGGTCCAAATCAGTGTCCCAACTATTGAAAAAAAACTTTCTTGTAAGAAAAAGAACAAAGAAAATGAGAAGGAAGGAAAAAGAGAAAAGACAAATCAGGGAGGAATCATCTATTTTAGAGAAATTTCACGTTAAGCCCCCACTCTCAAATATTTCTGCATGCTTTTCAATGAATGAAACTTAATCCTATAACCAAGCCAGTTGTGAATGTGTCTGGAATTTAGAAAATTTAAAAACTTGTATTGTTACTAAAGAACAAAGGGAGAAGGGCTATTGACTATAAATTCACTGCTTCTAAAATGATATTCACTATGCAAGACCAAGTAGACAACCCGATATTTAAAAAGGGCAGAGGGCTGAAGTGATGGCCCAGGTGGTTAACACTCCACCTCAGGAGCAGCAGAAGGTCCTGAGTTTGGATCCCAGATTCCCATATAAAAAAATATCAGACATAAATTGCCCAGCTTGTACTTCTGACCCTGGTGGGCAGAGCCTGGGAAATCCCAGAGCAAAGCAAGAAGGAGGTAAAAACAATTCAGTATCATTCCCGGAGTCACCCTTGTCCTCCATAGGAACACACAGTGAGTGCCCTTCAATACACACACACACACACACACACACACACACACACACACACACGTTTAAAAATATTTATCGTAAAAGGCAGAAGACTAGTGTGCCTCCCAAGCTCCCAGCCCCCAGCTATCCAGAAATGCTGAAGCTCTTAAGTTATAGGGCAGTGCTTTCTTTGTTGGTTTGTTTGCATTCTAATGTTTAGGATCAGACCCAGGGCCATATTTCTGGTCAAGAACTCCATCAATGAGCGGTGACTCCTACTATTTTATTTGTAATTTAGAGTCAGTGTCTCACTAAGCTGTCCAGCCTGGTCGTCAGCTTTCTTTGATGTTGACAAAGAGAGACAAAACCCTGTATTCTTTCTGTCTCACCTTCCCCAAAAGTAGGTATTCCAGGCCTGAGCCCGAGACTCAGCCTAAAAGCTTCTGCCAAACAGCTAAAATAGTTCTATCCCCCTCCTGCCTTCCATCCAAATGACACTTGCTGATCAAGCACTTAGGAAAAAGACATTTTGTATTCCACAAGTTTAGGTTAGTCAGTCCTACGGAATGAACTATTTTAGAGTAGCTTCAATTTCTTGGTGAAAGAAAGAAAAAGAAACAATAAAGAACATTTCTTAAAAATTTACCGTGGAAGGAGTAGGTTATTCAGGAGGAAAACAAGACCCAGAAGAAAGATATTCTGTGCATTATGCTTTTGATACTTAGGGTAAAGGATGGAAACTCACAATTTAAGTGAAACATTTAAGAAAGTTAAGATTTTAACAATAAAATGCACGGCTGTGTCTAAAAGCTACCATTTATGCCAGGGAAATTTCCAATGAGTAAAAAAAGTTTATAATGCCCCCAGGATAATCAATTTTTTACATTCATAAAATTAAATCTGTGTACTTATGAAATAATAAAGTCTTGTACAACCTTCCTTAAAACCTAGAGAATGCAAAGATGACAGAATATGCTACATGAACTGTAAACTGACAGCACACATCATGTTTGTCAACCAGATGCCCACATGTGGGTCTTGTGAAGCATATCAGGGAAGACAGCTTGCCTGAGGTTATCTGCTTTCTTTTTCTCATTTACTGAAATGTCTTAAATGGACGAAGCCAACATAGCTTAAAAGGGGATAAAATAGAAAACTCAGCAGAAGTATTTGATCATGAGCCCAATGTTAAAAGTTTTTTTTAATATTTCTCCAAAGAAAATGAAGAAACTTTGAATGTGAATACAGTCAACAATTTATCTGGAAAACCAGGGGCAATGGGAGAAGCAAGGCCATCCGTACCTCTGGCAAGAATCAAGAAGTGTGCGTGGCCATAGATTCTTCTCTCTCATTCTGCCAACCAGAAGGTTGGTAGGAAAACAGCTTTTCAACCAGATTTCCTAAAAGAATAAACGGTTTTGCCAGCTTCCTTTGAGAGATCCAAAATGACATCCAAGACCAAGCCATACAGCAATTTGGCCCATTATCCTATTCCACAATATCTTTGAAATCTGGGACTTAATATAAATGTTTTAGCTGTGCGCATATATGTGTGTGTATATGTCAGTACATATGTGTGTGGAGGCCTGAAATCAACTTTAAGTGTCACGAATAACATGTCATCCATCACCTTTATTTATTTATTTTCAATACATTTTTTATTATTATTTCAGCTCATACAAACTTAATAGGTACACCAGTTCCCTCCCTCTCTCCTCCTCCCCCCGAAGCCCCTGCTCTCCCTCCCCTTACCCCTCCCGCCCCATCCCCCCGTGCCTCCTGCCCCAATTCCCAGAGTCCTTTATTGTGTATGCCTGACTCTCCTCTTGGTCCTCCTCTCCGATGACGTACAAGGACCCAGTGGCATTTCCCTGAACCCTTTCCTATGTTCCCCTTAAGCATAGGAACACTACTGTGGCTGTCAATCCCTTGCCTCTAAGGATCTTGGTGCCTTTAGCAGATGCTAGACTTTGTGAGGTCAATAGTGTGTTGGACATTGCGCCGGGCATGCAATATACAATTATGATTGCTTCGGCCCTAACTTGTGTGGAGTATCTTACAAATCATTGCTCCTCCCATCCTTATGCTTTTACACTCTTACTGCCCCCTCTTCTGCAAATGTCCCTGAGCTTCAGGATGGGGAGAGATTAGGCTGGCCTAGTTCTAGGTGGTTGATATAGAGTCTCTGAAGTTCTGGATAGTGGTTCGTTGATTTTCTTTTGCAGTTTTGTTGCTCCTGTAATGCCCTTCACTCCATCGTAATGGGCACTGTATGTCACCCCCTGGCCAGAGACAGTAAGCTGTTAAACTGGAGTCTTATTATAAGAGCATATTCAAGGGTAGATGTAATACTTATACCCAAAAGTGGAATCGCAGGGTCATATGGCATTCGGCAATAGGAGGGATCAATCACCCATTTGCAAAATGGTTACTTTTTAATCTGCTGGACTATATGCCCTCCCCTTCTGGTGAGTTCATACACCCTTAGTTGTAAATGATCAGGAATGAATTCTGAACTTAACTAGGTGTCACATTACTTTCTTGCAGTCCTTGATGGAGGCCTATTTTCTCTACTGTAACATGGTCACTTCTCTCCTTGTTTATGGTGTGGCCCTCCAACCCCATCCCTCCTGTTCATAATCCTTGAAATTACTGTAGGTAATACATAGATTTACCTATGAGTGTCTCAAGATGGGCTGGGTGGGTTTGTATTAGGAGCCACCTAATTGGTATTAGGGAGTACATACGGCACTTAATTTTCTGGGTCTGGGATACTTCACTTAATATAATTGTTTCTAATGACATCCATTTCCCGGCAAATTCCAGTAATTCATCATTTTTGATGGCTGAGTAGTACTCCATTGTATAGATGTACCACAGTTTCCTTATCCACTCGTCCACTGTTGGACATTTGGGTTGATTCCATGTCTTTGCTATTGTAAACAGTGCTGCTATGAACATGGTCGCACTTGTGCTATTGAGGTGAACCACTGCTGTATGGGGGGTTATACCCAAAAGTGGAATTTCAGGGTCATATGGCATTTCAATCTTTAATTTCTTTAAGAATCTCCAGACGGCTCGCCAGAGTGGCTGTATGAGCCTGCACTCCCACCAGCAATGTAGGAGAGTTCCCCTCTCTCCACATCCTCTCCAGCATTTGTTGTTGTTTGTGTTGTGGATTTTTGCCATCCTGACCGGGGTGAGATGATATCTCAGGGAAGTTTTGATTTGCATTTCCCTGATGGCTAAAGAAGTGGAGCATTTTTGAAGATAGTTCTTAGACATTTTAATTTCATCCCTGGTAAAGTTTCTTTCAAGTTCCAGGGCCCATTTTTTAATTGGGCCATTGATTTCCTTGATGTTTAGTTTTCTAAGTTCTTTGTGCACTCTGGACAGTAGAGCTCTATCAGATATGTGATTAGTGAACATTTTCTTTCATTCTGTGGATTGCCTTTGAGCTCGTGTTACAATCTTTTTATCTGATCAGAAGCTGTTTAATTTCACAAGATCCCAACTGTTGAGAGTTGGTAGCAGTGACTGTGCCATTGGTTGTCAGTTTAGGAAATGTTGGCCCAGCCCAATCAGCTCAAGGGAGTTCCCTATCCTTTCAACTATGGTTTTTAAAGTCTCTGGCCTGATATCAAGGTCCTTGATCCATTTGGAATTAAGTCTTGTACATGGTGACAAGTACGGGTCCAGCTTTAATCTTCTGCATGTGGAGATCCAGTTTTGCCAGCACCATTTGTTGAAGATGCTGTTCTTTTTCCATTGGATTCTTTGGGCCCCTTTGTCAAAGACCAAATGGCTGTAGTTTTGTGGGCTTATATCTGGGTCTTCAATCCTTATCCATTGATCTGTGTGTCTATTTTGGAGCCAGTACCAGGCTGTTTTTATAACTATGGATTTGTAGTATAGACTAAGGTTTGGTATGGTGATACCTCCAGCAGTGTTTTTGTTACTCAGGATTGTCTTTGCTATCCTGGGTCTTTTGTGCCTCCATATGAATTTTGAGATTGTTTGGTCAACTTCTCTAAAGAATTGCTTTGGGATTTTAATTGGTATAGCATTGAATTTCTATATTGCCTTTGGTAGGATGGTCATTTTTACGATGTTGATTCTGCCAATCCAGGAACATGGGAGGTCTTTCTACCTTCTGGTGTCTTCTGCAATTTCTTTCTTTAGGGTTTTAAAGTTTCCTTCAAAGGTCTTTTACCTCCTTGGTTAGGTTTATACCAAGGTATTTCATTTTTTTAGGGGCTATAGTAAATGGGATGGTTTCTCTCAAGGCTTTTTCACTTCTTTCATTCTGGGCATATAGGAAGGCCTCTGATTTTTGCACATTTATTTTGTATCCTGCCACCCTGCTGAACTTCTGCATTAGTTCCAGGAGCTTCCTGGTGGAGTTTTTGGGATCCCTCAGGTATAAGATCATGTCATCTGCAAGTAGGGATAGCTTGACTTCTTCCTTGCTGATTTGAATCCCTTTCATGTCCTTTCTTGTCTTATGGCTTCAGCTAAGACTTCAAGTACAATATCGAATAGAAGTGGTGAGAGTGGACAGCCTTGTCTAGTTCCTGATCGAAGTGGGACTGCTTCCAATTGTTCCCCATTGAGCATAATCCTTGCTGTGGGCTTGTTGTATACAGCTTTTATTATATTGATAAAGGTTCCTTCCATTCCTATTGTCTCTAGTGTTTTGATCATAAAAGGCTGTTGGATCTTGTCAAAAGCTTTTTCTGTATCTATCGAGAGTATCATGTGGTCTTGGACTTTGGACTGGTTTACGTGATGAATTACATTTATTGATTTGCATATGATGAGCCAACCTATTGTGCCGGGGATGAAACCTATTTGGTCCCCGTGAATAATCTTTTTAATATGTTTTTGAATCCGATTTGCTAAAACTTTGTTGAGAATCTTTGCGTCTGTGTTCATCAGAGAGATCGGCCTATAGTTTTCTTTTTTAAGTGTGTCTTTATTAGGTGTTGGGATTAAAAATATTAGCTTCATAGAAGAAATTTGGTAGTGATCCTTCCTTTACTATTTGATGGAACAGTTTAAGGAGTATTGGTATTATTAACTCCTTAAATGTCTGGTAGAACTCTGTGCTTAATCCATCTGGTCCAGGACATTTTTTGGTGGGAAGATTTGAGATTATTTCTTCAATTTCCTTATATGTTATAGGACTATTTAAATAATTCACAACTTCCTGATTCAATTTAGGTAAGTTGTGTTTACTTAGAAATTCATCCATCTCTTTTGCGTTGTCAAACTTCACAGAGTATAAGTTTTTGAAATATGATGTTATAATTCTCTGGATTTCTTGGGTATCAGTAGTGATAACTCCATGTTCATTTCTGATTTTGTTATTTTGGGTTTTCTCTCTCTTGCTTTTGGTTAATTTAGCTAGAGATGTATCAATCTTATTGATTTTTTTGAAAAAACCAGCTTTTTGACTGGTTGATATTCTGTATCGTTTTCCTAATCTCAATTTCAGATATTTCTCCCCTTATTTTGCCAATCTCCTCTCTTCTACTGCTTTTGGGATCGGATTGCTCTAGTTTCTCTAAAGCTTTAAGCTGCATTGTTAAGTTGTTTATTTCTGATGTTTCCATTTTTTTGATGTCGGCATTGAGAGCTATGAACTTACCTCTTAGGACAGCTTTCATTGTGTCCCAGAGATTTTGGTAAGTTGTATTTTCGTTATCATTCACTTTCAGGAAATCTTGAATTTCCTTTTTAATTTCTTCCTGAATCCAGTTCTCATTCAGCATCATAGTGTTAAGTTTACAGGAGTTAGTGTATTTTCTCTTGTTTGATGTGTTGTGGATGTCCAGCTTCAGGCCGTGGTGGTCTGTTAGGGCATAGGTTAGAATTTCAACTTTTTTGTATATGTGTAGATTTGTTTTGTGGCCCAAAATGTGATCTATTTTGGAGAAAGTTCCGTGTGCTGCTGAGAAAAATGTGTATTCTTTGGTACGTGGGTGAAAAGTTCGATAGAGATCTGTAAGGTCCATTTCTTTCAGGGTGTGATTAAGTTCCAAAGTGTCTCTGTTAAGCTTTTGACCTGTTGATCTATCGCATGTTGAGAGGGCGGTGTTGAAGTCCCCAAGAATTATCATTTGGGGGTTGATTTCTTGCTTTAAACGCTGTAGGGTTTTCTTAATGAATGTGGAGGTGCCCGTATTGGGTGGATATATGTTCAGTATTGTGAAGTCTTCCTGGTGAATTGTACATGTGACTAAAATGTAGTATCCATTCGTGTCTCTTATAATTTTCTTTGGTTTGAAGTCCACTTTGTCTGATAGCATAATGGCTACCCCTGCCTGTTGTCTGCTTCCATTTGCTTGTAGAATTGTTGACCAGCCTTTTATTTTTAGATTGTGCCTATCTTTTGTGGTGAGATGGGTTTTGTGCAGGCAGCAGATTGATGGATTGGTATTTTTAATCCAAGTTTGTAATCTGTGTCTCTTGATCGGTGAATTAATTACATTATCATGTAGTGTTATAATGGAGAAACTATTTTTAATTCCAGACATTTATTATGTTTAGTAGTTTTTATAAGTATATTGCTTCGCTTTTAATGGTGTTATACTTGCCTTGTGTTCTCCTGGATATGCCTGTTTTTTTCTTCACGCTTGAGTATCATTTCTAGCATTTTTTGAAGGCCTGGTTTGGTGGACATGTATCCCTTAAAGTTGTCTTTGTGCTGGAAGATTTTTCTTTCTCCCTCGATCATGACTGATAGTTTTGCAGGGTAAATCAGCCTGGGTTGACATTTTTGCTCATTCAATACTTGAAGTATGTCTCTCCAAGCTCTTCTTGCTTTTACTGTTTCGACTGAGAAGTCATTTGTTATTTTAATAGGTTTACCTTTAAAAGTGACTTGTTTTTTCTCCCTTGAAGCTCTCAGCACCAGTTCTTTATCTTGAATGTAGAGTGTTTTAACTATTATTTGCCATGGCGTGCTTCTATTTTGGTCGTATCTGTTTGGGGTGTGGAATGCCTCTTGTATTTGGATGGGCCTCTCTTTTTTTATATGAGGAAAGTTTTTCTTGATGATCGTTTGAAATATTTCCTCAGGGGTGGTATATATGAGATTCTTGCTCTGGTATTCCATGAATACGCATGTTAGGCTTCTTCAGGGTGTCCCATATCTCTTGGATATTTCTCTCAAGTATCTTTTTGGCTTTAACAACCTCTTCCATTGAGCTGGTTAGTACTCCCACTTTATCTTCAAGGTCTGAAATTCTGTTTTCTGCTTTGTTAGTTCTGTTGATAAGACTCTCTGTGGAGTTCTGGGTTGAAGATAACTTGTCTTGTAGCTCAGTTTTAAACTCTGCTTGAGTCTGTTTTAACTGCTCTATGCCAGTTTTTGTTTCTTGCACTGTTTTTCTCAACTCCTCCATATGTCTGTTGTGTTCCTCTTCAAAGCGATTGATTCGATTATGTAATTCCTCCCGGATTTCCTCTTTCATAGTATTGAACATGGTAATGATCATATTTTGAAAGTCGTTAATCTGGGTCAGGCTTTCTTGGCCTTTTTCCGTGGGTTTGTTCTGGTTGGAGTCTAACATTATGGAATTAATTTCTTCAGTGGGAAATTTGTTTACTTGAATGTTGCTTCTCATGGATTTGCACTTTGACTTTGGCATTGTCGTTTTAACTCTTAAGATCTTTCAATTTTACTAAACAGAATTATTTGGCCTGGGGTTCTGGGGGTGGGCAGGGACAGAGCTTACCTAGGTCGCGGGTGAGGCCCGGCTGGACTGCGTGCGCGTCCCCACCAGCGGAGCGTGGTGGGGAAAGAGGATGCTGGCGTCGGCCTGGAGCTATTTAACCTGAGGGGAGCTGGGGCAGGGCCCGGGCACAGGGGGAGGTCCTCCTCGTCCCTCTGCCCTGCGCGCGGCTCCAGCTGGATGGTGGGGTCGGAGCCGGGTCCCTTTGGGCTGACCTGGAGTTCTGGTGGGTGGGCGTGGGTGGAGCTTACCTAGGTCTCAGGTCGAGGCCCGCCTGAACCACTGGCGCACGTCCCGACCGGGGGAGCGGGGTGGGGAAAGGGCATCACCTTTATTTTTTAAAATGCAGTTTTTTACTGTTCTTGAAGTCTCCATCTTACTTTTTGAAATAAAGTCTCTCACTGTTCCTCATGATTGCCAATTTAGTTTGACCAGGGAGATTCAGGGATTTGCCTGTCAACACCTCCCAGAGTTGGGATAAGAAACAAGAGCCATCCCTCTTTCTCTCTCTCTTATACATACATACATACACATATATATATAATATATGACTTCTGCTATATATAGATACAGATATATAAAACTTGTGCTTTGTTGTTTAACTCAGTTCATTATGCTTGTGTGGCAACTACTTTAATCATTTATCTCCTTGGTCTCAGGTAGCACTTATAAGTTTTTATTAGAAAAGGTTTTATTAGAAAAGAATGTGAATTATCTACAAAGCGTGTGGGCCATCTTCATGTTGCTGCTATGAGCAGAGTTACTGCACTTTGTTGTCTAAGGCACTGTAATCTAGAGGCAGTATTTCCTGTCTTCAGTGAGATTTCAATCTAGTCTTTATTATGAGATATACTGAAAGGGTGCATAGACACTTATAAAAAGACAATCAAAATCAAAGCAAGAAGATAAAGCCAAAATTGCCATGATTCTTTCACTCACATATACTTGAAATGTTTCTAAAACTTAAGGCAATCATTGTCTAAAAAGTTGACTATATAGATTGTATCAAAAAATTCAAGAAAAGACTCACAGGTAATCATAGACAGGAAACCAAGATCACGATGAAAGAGAATTAACAACACATGAATAAGACAGGGTGGAGAGTTCAAATAATGCAATATAAACTTTGAAAAGGCTGTTACTGAGCTGATGAGGTTTTGTAAAGTTTTGATAATATCCCTTATTAGACATGCAAAACAGTTATCTACTACATCCAAGTGTGTATTGTGCAAGTGTTTAAATTTAGAAAAACAATAATAGTTACCTATATCCCATCTATATTCAACAGAGCTAATACTTACTGTACACGTATTTCTGTGCAATTCGCTTCCTTTCATGTCATTTGTTAACCACTAGAGGTAAGGCTTCTATCTAGTTAGAATAACATAATAGGAGAGTGTTTCTAATTTTTTACTGTATTATTCTTTTGCCATTCAGTTCTTTGAGTCTCAGAACTGTATTTTATTGTCAATGACAAATTGACCCATGGAGAATTCCTTTTGAGAACACTATGATATTTTCTACATATTGTTTTCTAAGTGACTACTATGAACTGGACAGTACAGGAGGTAAAATATATTAAACTTAATATCTGCTCTCATTTACTCACCATCGATCTAGGCTATAAAGAAGCCTATTTATTATTCCCATAAAATTATTGTACCCTCCTAGAATTCTTATATTTTCCCTTATATTTTTTTTCTATCTTAAGTTGCTTGTACTAAGCATGCTTGTTTCTTTGGGCTTTAGGTTATTAATCTGAAAAATGACTGTGCTCTTCATTCAGAACCATATTTCAATATGAAATATATCCAAAAACATTTAATAATTTGCACAAAGTAGACAAAATGCCATCTAAGTATATAGCCCAGCATATATGTCCTTTTTTGGCATTTCTGCAATTTATACCTAGTCCCCACTTGCATAACTGAATAGGAGTCTTACATTGATGCAAAGATTTCTAACATATTAATACACATAAGTACTTGAAAAAGCTCACTCTAATGGATTACACACCAGACACAGACAAAAACCAAACTTGTGTTGGGTCACCTAAGGTCCCTACACATGTGAAGACATCATCAAACATAATTCTTGGTGCCTTGCTTCGAAGTTATCTCATGTATCATCAGCAGGTAGCTGAGCACAGTAGACATTTCAGAATATAAAATAAGAGGAGAGAACCCATAGTGGTCTCTGGCAGTAGGCAGCATGCTTCAGGTCACTGGGATTGCTGGTAGGGTGGTCCCAGGAGAAAGCACTCTTGTCACAAGTCAACAGCCCACTCAGTGAGAGAGTTCTTGTGGGGAGGAAGTCCCTGAGGCAGGTGCGTGGGATTGCCGTGTCTCTGCTTTAGGTTGTTATTGTTTTCTCTCTATAAATAGAGTTGGAAAAACTCTTGCCTATGCAGCTGTAAGCTGAGCACTTTGTCCTTTCTTTTTGCAGATACTAATTCCAATGCTGCTATCTCAGCAACCCCAGCCCCAAAAGATTTATGACCTAATATGACTGCCCATTTCTCTAGCTACCACTTGCTTCTATGGATATCAGTGTGAAAAGACCTGAGTCACTAGAAGAAACAGCCTTGTGTTTTATTCACACAACACACACACACACACACACACACACAGATCTGACTTTTCCTGTACTCCTTTATGAAAACAAAGAAAATGAGTGGGGAAGGGTAGGGGAGGAAAGAAAGAAAATAAGATGAATTTAAGGTTAGGGATATGGTTCAGTGACTGTAGCTCTTGCATCTACCCAGGTCCTTTACAAAAGCCAGATGCAAGCGTTTATGCATCTGTTATCCCAGTCTATGAAAAATGAGAGCTAGACACTCAAGAATTTCCAGAAAATTGAGCGTCAGTCCCCCTGGGATTGCATAATAGCACAGAAGAGACTCCATTTCAACCAAGGAGGAGAGGTGAGGATGTCACCTGAAAGGCTCCTCTAGCCTTCACAGTTGTGCAGTGGCACGTGTGTGTCTCCTCATCCCCACCACTGATTGCAACTCATCACTTTTCTCAACCGTGATACAGGTATCATATTCTAGGCATCCACACTGTATTCCACTTATAAGCATCTTTCAAACTCAGCAAGGTGCAGAAAAGGAATTTAGGGATCAATTGACGTGAACTTGATATTAGAGTGACTGCTAGTGCCTATAAGAATTCTGTAGAACCTGAACACATGATGTGCTGTGTTGAGGGTACCATATTGATTTCCCACAAATTTCTTATCTTTGTAAGATTGGCCATAGCTTTCAAACAATCCTTTCAACTGAGCTGTCTGAATATTTCAACGAAAGCAAATTGGATCTATACATGCTTGTTTGGAAAGCATTTCCATACAAAAAATAATAATTTGTATAAACAAACAAAGCTTCTTGCCAGGAAAATATCAGACACAAATCAACATGCCTTTGCAAAGTGACATGAAAATGAAGGAGTTGAGTTCATTGTATTATTTATCATTTCCTTTTTATCTATGGTTCCAGACTATCCATTATTAAGTATGGAGCCTACATTAAAATGAAATGCATTATCATAGTTGCCTTGTTTACCTGCAAGCAATCATTTCAATTGAAGGGGCTCATAATGATGTACTAACTCATGAAGACCAAGCATTCAAAGTTATGTGACAAGTCCCCAAATTCAGATTTGTTTATATTCTCCCAGAAAACATGGATGTATATTCTTAATTTCTAATACCCCACATCTAGACATGGTAAATAATTAATGATAGTCTTACTTGAGGGGTGAGGGATTATAATGTGCATTTTGGCTAAGGTTCAAGGAAAGAAACTGTGATACAGATAATTACAAACAGTTCAATCACATTGTGGGTATTAATTGGCAAGGTATACACAAGAAGAGAAACTGTAAAAAATTGGCAAGCCTGGTTTCTATTTTCAGTTTTAAAATTTGTGGAATCATAATTTTACTGCCTAAATTCATTCCATGAACAAATAAAACTTACCAGATTATATGTCATTTGTTTTTGCAACAATTAATTTACCAACAAATGCTGATATAGTTTCCTTCCAAGTCTATGTGTCAAATATCATGCTAGAGTGGAAAGTGAAAGGAAAGTCTAAAAGACAGTTTCTCATATATTTCTGAAATTACAAAGACATAGGAAAAGAGAGATC
The DNA here is from genome assembly GCA_023101885.1 of Typhlomys cinereus. Lineage (NCBI taxonomy): Eukaryota > Metazoa > Chordata > Mammalia > Rodentia > Platacanthomyidae > Typhlomys > Typhlomys cinereus. The sequence continues at coordinate 26,555 of JALPQD010000183.1, read as the reverse complement.
AATATCCATGCTATGTCTAGCCAAAGGCTTTAAATTTTTTGACTCTCTCAATCTCCTGCATCAAGTAGACAGTTGGCTTTTTACAAATGTCATCACATTTTAAGTATTTAGGTATCTCCGCATTATAAATACTTTCAATTGCATATCTTTAGTTAAGGAAAAATTCTATGGGATTGTTTGAAAATGCTATAGTCTTCCTATAACAGAAAGACTGACTGACTTTTTTGTGATCAAATCATGTATTTTCATCCTCTCTTTCTTTCTTGTTCTCGCTCTGTATGTGCAAATATTTTTTCAATATAATACTAGATATTAAATCCAGGAGATTGTGCATGGTAAAAAATGACCCTATCATTAAACCAATTTCCAGTCCAACTGCCACATAAAACCTAGTGGCTTTTTTTTTGTTTTTTTCTTCATTAAGTTTAACCAATCCCAATGCCACCAAGAAGTGGCAATACTTGTAAAAGGCAATATACTGTAGTAGAGATAAGCACTTAACAAGTATAGAAAAGAATCAATCTCAGAAATAGCATGCTTATATACAGCAAAACTATTTTCACATTAGAAATGTCATCAGTGAATTGGTTACCATTGGAAAAAATCACAATGGAAAGAACCTCTAAATTGTATAAAGAGGAGTTTGGTATAAATTGCATTTTATGGTGCTTGGTGATATCTCATACATGTCCAGAGTATCAAACAGTTTTGAGAAGGGTGTTTAGTAGCTTGTAATGTCAAGATGATTACAAATGTTTATCTGGTCTATTCTTTCATATATGTGTGCATGTGGTGTGTGCATGTGTGTAAGTGTTTGCATGTGGTGTGTGTGTGTGTGTGTGTGTGTGTGTGTGTGTGTGTGTGTAAATGAGTAACGAATGTATGCCTGTGGAGACCTAAGGGTAATAGAATCATCCTCAAACATTCTTCAATGTTATTATTGTGAGTTTGGGTCTCTAATTAAACCCAGAAGACATCAATAATTCTAGTTTGAGACTGCTCTATATTCCAGGAATAGAAATACAGGTGGGCCACAACACCTGTCTAGAACTTTTACCTGAGATCTAGAGATCCCAACTCAGGTCCTTATGCTGTAAGGACTTCAATCACTGAGCCATCTGTCCAGATCGTGTGCATCTGAATTAGAGCAAGAAAGCACCTCATAACCTAATTTTAAAAAGAGGAAAAGAGCTAGAGAGATGGTTCAGATGTTAAGTCTCTGCCTCACAAGCAGAAGAACCTAAGTTTGGACCTCAGATCCCACATTAAAACTCCAGATGGAAATGATAGCAGTAGCCTAGACTTTTGGACCTGGAAGGTAAAGTCTGGGAACCCCAGAGCAAAGTCAAAGGAGGTAGAAGCAATCAGGATGATTTCTAAAGTCACACATGAGCCTCCACACAAAGTGCCCTCTGATACATACATATACACACATAAATAAACAAAATTTAAAAGTCAAAAAAAAATGAAGGAAGTGCTATAGAAATGGTACATTTATTTCATAAAAGAGCTCAGGAAATACTTTACATTTAGTAGTTCTCTGTAATGTTTCAGTTTCATTGTCAATTTATCTGGGATCCACAATCTTCACAGAGAAAAACACATGGGTGTCTATGATGATGTTACCTAAAAGGTGTAACTGAAGAGGGCAAAGGCTTTTCTTAGATTCCCATTGAACTTCCACCTGCTAAAACTTTGTCAGGTCACCTTGGATAGCTGAGTAGAAAGGAGACAGTCACTTCTGCATGAGCTGTTATAGCAGTTTGCACTGGTGGCAGCCCATAGACAAGGAGTCAAGAGCCACAGTGAGTTCCTGTTATGGTTACCCTTATTTAAGTGCTTCCTGTCCCATAGCAGTGATCATGTATTTCAACAATTACCCAAGAAGAGCTTCCAAGGTGTCCTTAAAGGATGTATTCATCCACTAGTTCTTGCATTCCAGAGAAAACCTGGGCACCACAATCTATCCCAGCACTCACGGACCATTTATAGTTCCTATTTATGCAGATTCAATTTAGAAACCAGAAGTTATTTTTACCAAAAGCAGTGCTGTCTGACAAGAGCATTGGATGGACAGCCTGCTACAGGCTGGATGTTGATGTCTTCCATCTGTCAAATGCTTGATCCCAGAGTGGTACTCTTGGGAGTTGCTATGATTCTTTCAAAGGATCAGACTTGTTGAGATCTTTAGGTTGCGTGGGTGGTGGGAACCTTAACACATTACTCTATCCCTTCCTGTCTGGTCATGTGGAGAGCAGATGGTATACCGTGCAGTGCATTCTCTACCATTTTCTCTGGGCATCAAAATCAAAGTTTTAAGATCAACACGTCCACTTGATGGTGGCTCAAAATTAAAAGGTCATGGATCAAAAATAAATTAATAGCAACAAACATTGTGGTATAGTGACAGAAGCTGACTTGCAACTTTTAAATCCAGACAGGTGATTTGAACAGCCACATCAAATCTGTATTTCTATAGGGTGAGAATTTTGAGACATTAACACAAATGCTGATAGCTACCAGCATCAGGTAAGGAAGAAATATATTTAGAGCTTTCATTTCTTTATTATATTAAAATCCATTTGACACTGAGAAAGTTTTGATTTTAAATCATCCCAACCATCATATAACAAATCAAACAGGATAAAATTCAAGGCACTTCTCACATATGAAGAACCAAGGGGACTGTTTCCATAAATAAGTGTCTGCATGCATGATACAAGTTAAGGGTTTTAACCTAGACTTTCCGCTGTTAAAAGAAACTATCTACATTTACATACATCCATGTATACCTAGCTCTGCACATGGATAGTCCCTCCCATCAGCAACCTTCCCGACCAGAATAACCTATTTCTTACCAATAATGAACCTATGATGGTGGTACTGCCATTTGCAGTCTATGTCTTACATGAAAGTTTGTTTCTCTGTTTATAGTCTATGTATTTTAACTACTCTAAGCATCTTCAGTGCTCAGCCCTCCCACCTACATCCCCTATATGCCACTCATCTCTGACTGTCTTCATTGTTCTACTTAATGTTGGATGTTACTTACAATCATACAGTCTTTAGCTTTTCCAGATGTCTTTCACTGGGCAATGTGCATGTCAAGTTCCTTCCTCCATGTTTTTTCATGATTTGATAACTCATTTCTGACAAACATTCAGTTACCTGGAGAGTCAATAGTGTGTCTTCTTACCATCGAAAAACCTCTTGGCTTCACATTTCTGGTAAAAAGGACTATAATTGTGTGAAGGATTTTTGTGGGGAAATGAACTTTCAACTTTGTTGCATCTAAAAAGCATATGATTGCTAGATTATCTGACAAAGCATGTTAATAATGTAAGAAACTACCAGCTTCTCCTCCAATTGTCTCTACCACTGTTCATTCTCACCAATGATGGAGTTCCTTTTCTTTATCTTCACTAACTTGTGAGGTTCTTGTTCCTTGATTTTTCATGAATCTAATAGATGTGTAGAGGCAACCTGTTCGTGTTGATGTCACTCCATGACATGGAGCACAGAAAATCTTTGTAGTTTTCCATTTCACACTTGGGTCTTTAATTCAATCTGGATAAACTTTTAATGAAGAGTACAGTGCTTTGAAAAGACTCTTCTCCTTGTGTTGCCTTTACTTATTTGTTAAAGGTCAGGGAGTGCATCCCTGACTCATTTATTCTGTCCCTCAATCTTCTCCCTCAGCTAGAATATACTATCTTAAGTTTTATAGCATCCTAGTAAGTACACTACTGTCTATTATGGGCCTTCTTTGTTCCCTCTTCAGTTCTGAGTTAGAAATGCTAGGTCATACAATCCTGAGAATCAATTGGTGAAAATCCAACTGTAATAGATTTGGAAATAACCAACATCTTGAAAGATTTGGCTATCTTTCTATGAGCATGCAACATCTTTCAATTTACTCAATTCTTTAGTTTCGTTCCTCAGAGTCCTATAGTTTTCCCCATAAAGGTCTTAGTGTATATTTGGTTGGATTCATACCAACTGTGTTATTTTTGATACATCAACTAAAAAGGACATTGTGTTTTCTGTCTCAAATTCTATTTGACAATGCTTATATAGGAAAGGTAATAACTTCCTCCTATATGTGAACTGCACCATACGGTCTTATAATAAATGCTTATTAGTTAAAGGAATTCTAAGTTCACTTGGATTTCATTGTAATTTGTAATTTTATTTTCCCAATCTATTAATTTCTATAGTTTTGGTATCTTATAGAGAATGTCTGATATGAAGTAGAAAAGCAATAGTTATGAGAACGGACATCTTTGGTAACAACTTCAATCTGCTCACCAGTGAGCATGTTATGTGCTATGAGAATTTGCAGATATTCTTTGCAAAGTGAGAAAACTATCACATACTCTATTATTATACTCAGCAATTGCATGCCATTTTTCTGTGGTTAATATATGCTGCTTTTATCAGTGAGAAGAGAACAAAATATATATTTTTTTTGCCAAAGCTGTGATGAGAATGTAATGTAGCAAAAAAAAATTAAGTCAACTTAAGAGTTACATATCCATATCAGGAATATACATTTTTTCCTGTTATATCTTTAACATTAATAAGGGAGCTATTTTTATAACATATATACACATGGCATCTGAGCTGGAAGGTTGAACATCAAACCTCTTGATCCTTAGATGTACAACGCGTCTCAATCTCTATCTTACATCTATGGGCCTGGCTTACATCTCTGGCCTGGCTTCAGTCTATCGTATGTCTATGTGCCTGACCTCTGTAACAAGCAAAATACTAGTGATATGTTTTGATGACTTGTAGCATACATTTTCTTTCTGTTAAAAGTATGTCAGTAAATAAAGCACATTTTCTACTTTTTTTCTCATAAAAGACATAGTGACTTCCCTTAACTTAATTTTTACTTATTAATGAGACAGAAAGGGGGAGGGAGAGAGAGCCATATATGCATCATGTGGGCATCCAAGCACTTAAACTCAGCTCATTGGGTTCAAGAGCAGGCACATTATCCTCTGAACTTTCTCACAAGCCCCTACCTCCCTTCCTTTAGCTTCAGAGGGTGACATAGTGAACAGGCATATACAAGATACAATGTTCTGTGAAACTTCTCAACATTGGTGAATTTTTCCCATATGGATGCCTAAGTGCCTATTATTCAAAGTAATTTAAAAATAGATCTTACATTGTGACACAATCTCCTGTGTGTTCTGACCACTGATAACTTCTTATTAAGCAACTGTTCCTACGGAGCTGACCGTCTTCTTCCTTCATCAGCTGCATCTTCTAGGCATCTTCATTCAAGCTCTTTAGAATGCTATAGTTTAGAGCATAGTGGAGGACAACAGCCCCCCTGACGATTAGCACTGAAAAAACCAATCCTAACTATGTGGTAAGATCATCTGCACCGCATCCCTAAAGCTTAGAAGCTGTTTCCCTCTGGTTGTGTAGGCTCCCTTTGCTGAGGAGTTGAATGACTGTATTCAGTTATTAATGAACTATGTAAGAAGGAGGTCAAATGCAAGAGCTGAAGACAGGAGCCCTGTGTTCCCATTGTTTGCTTCATAACTAGGACCACCACTCTGTAGGTCTCAGACCTGCACTATACAGGGAATAAACAGGTCGAAACATGATAAGTGATAAAGATAGTAATGCACATGAAACATGTATTATGTAAATTGTGATATTACAAGCACTGAACATTATCATTTTACATATGATTATTATGCGAATGCAAATCATGGGATATACACAGAGTCTTCCTCCAGAATAACACAAAACCCTAAGATATTATGGGTTCATCATGACTCCAAATTTGAAGCTGAAGCTCCTTCTGAGGCTTTAAAGATTTCCTTCCTCCTAAGAATAAACATTTTAAAATAAGTGATTTTCAGCTTGAGAATCCACCTTGCAGTAGTTACTCTGCATCATTGCTAATAAAATCATGACAAAACTAGAGTAAGGGAACAAGGGGTATATTTTCTCTATGATTCCTGGTTATAATTGCTTGTCCAGGTTAGGAGGAGAACTCACACCAACAGGGCCCAAGGGGACTAGACACACCATATCTACATAACAGCTGAGAGAGGGACGATCCTTACTTACCATACCAGACTAGAAGGATGCCAACTTCCTCAACCATCTTTCTCTACTTTATTCACCTGGTCAGGGACTAGTCCTACCCACCATGTGTGTCTAGTGGGTCATCTACTAGACAATTTCCTACAAGTTCATTCTGGCTTGAGTCAATTACTAATTCTTACAAATGTTCCCAGAGCTCAAAAACCCTCAACATCAGGTTGACATCTGTATCTAACTATGTCACACCTGCATGAACTTCTCTTCTTGCCTGAGGAAGTCAGTTTGTACCAGACTTTACATTTAGTTTTTATAATTTCCATCTCTTTTAGTTTGTTTGTTTTGGCCCAGTTTCTCAGCTGTCAAAACAATTCAAAGCCTTGGTTTGGACCTCCATTTTATTTGTTATCTCTTCCAGCTGTGTCATTCTCAAATGTGAAAGCCCGTCTTCATCCAAAAGCTGACAAAAATGTATGAAACCCATCCAAGCAATGGGTCCTATGGCAAAATCCCTCACCACAAGTAATCAGAAGATAAGAAGCACTAAGGAATCTGGCTGTGTCAAACATCTTTAGGTTTTTTTCCTAAAGACTTTACTAAGTTATAATTTACATAGTGTAAACCCATCTGTTGTAACTGTAAATTCAAGAGATTTTAGTACCTTTATGGAACTGCACAGTAATCACCATCATCCAATTTTACCACATTTCTATCACCCCAAAGAGATCCCTGTGCCTGCTTGCAGTCAATCCTAGTACCCACTGCTAGCCATAGGAAGCCACTAATTTACTTCCTGTCTGTATATATTGGCTATCTCTAGGTATATCTCATAAAATAAAACATATGACACATCTGAGTTCTGTCACTTAGCTTAATGTTTCAGAGGTTTATCCATCGTGCTGTTGTATCAGTGACTTCCTTCTTCTCATTGTTAAAGAGTATGGATATAAAGGATATACAGGCATATCATGAAAGAAAAGAACACACACCCCATTTTGTTGTTCATGGCTGTCTTAAGGGACAAATGATATCTATATATCAGCATCCCTCCAGCAGAGATTAAGAACCCGAACTCCAGAGACACTGAGAAGTGCATGATGCTATAGCAGAAAGCAGCTTCGCACAGGTGCACCTGACCCACTCTTGGTTGGTGTCATGAGAACTCTCAAGCTGTGGAGAAAGCAAAGGTCCATAGGCTCCGCTGACTCGCTTACCAATAAAAGACACCATAAAAGTTGCTGGTCTGACTAAAGATGGGGAGGAGCAACGATATGCAAGATACTCCACACAAGTGAGGGCATCATAATAGGACTTTTCATGACCTGCGCAATGACCAATGTATCATTGAACCCCCAAAGTCTAGCATGGATCACAGGCACTATGATCCTTAGAGGCAAGGGGTTAACAGCCACAATAGTGTTCCTATACTAAAGGGGAACACACAAAAGAGCCTTAGGCAATGACACTGAGTCCTTACACCTCATCAGAGAGGAGGACCAGAGGGAAGTTTGACATGCACACTAAAGAATGCTCCAGGAATGGGGGGGGGGGGGGACACTGGGAGAAAGGGAGGGAGGGGGGAAAGGAAGGGGAATAGGAGGGAGGGAGCAAGGGGATACAGGGAGGGGTGGAGGGAGGGGAATGGGGTACTTATCAACATTGTATGAGTGGAAGAAATAAAAAAAAAGAAAAACTAAAAAAAAAAGTTGCTGGAAGATACTCCACACAAGTTAGGGCCGAAGCAATCATAATTGGACTTTGCATGCCCTGCGCAATGTCCAACACACTATTGACCCCACAAAGTCTAGCATTTGCTAAAGGCACCAAGATCCTGGAGGCAAGGTATTGACAGCCACAGTAGTATTCCTATGCTTAAGGGGAACACAGGAAAGAGTTCAGGAAATGACACTGAGTCCTTGTATGTCATCGGAGAGTCTGGCATGCACATTAAAGGATTCTCCGGGGATTTTGGGGGGGTACTGGGAAATGGGCAGGGAGGGTTGAGGGAAGGGGAGAGCAGGGGGTTGTGGGGGGAGGAGGAGGGAGGGAGGAAAACGGTGTACCTACTAAGTTCGTATGAGCGGAAATAATAATAAAAAATGTAAAAAAAAAAAGTTGCTGGGTTGAGTACTGCAGAACAGCAGCTGGCCTGTCCTGACGGGCCTCTGATCTGTGGGGGCAAAGGGAGATTCATATGGGTGACTTGTTAGGAAGAAAAATTTCAAGCTGATTCTCAGTCAATTCAATGTCTTGAGTTTTCAAGACTCAGAAGTTGTAGGCATGTGGTACAGAATCTAAAAGTGCAATTACAAATTTGGTCTAGGCAAGTTTTATGCATTTTCTATTCATAGTTTCAGAACCTCATGGTTAACCAATTCATATGTGTGTATGTGTATGTATATGCATGTATCTATGTATATGCATATATGTATATATATTATATATGTATGTATATATGCAACACACTCTTGATTCATTTGTTCTGGTTTAACTGTGAGTTGTCCCCCACATGTTCATGTGTTTGAATCCTTAGCTTATGGTGATGTTTGGAAAGATCCTGGCACCCTTAGAAGATGGAACGTCGCTGGAGGAGGCACACCACAGAAGGCAGGCCTTGAGGTTGGGCAGCCCTGCCTTGTTTCTCCAGCATCTGTTTTCTTTGCCTCCATGAGATGTTTGTGACCTGAGATGCCTCCAGCTTCTGCCGCCTACATGGGCTTTCTTGTCATAAGGATTCTATCGCCTCTCTGGAACTATAAGCAAAGTATATCTCCATTTCTCTCTAAGTTATGTGTGAGTGCCTTCTCACATCAGCATAAAGAAAGTAAGTGCAACACATTGTATACAGCATACAAAAAGAAAAACCTCAGTTAACCTGAACAGAACTGAAAAGACAGAAATTTGAAACAAGATGTTTTACCCCTCTGCAAACTCAAACTTTTCCAAATATTAAATGCAAGTAAGCCAGTCATACATCATAATCCTGCTATGGGGAATAAGGCGATTAGTGTCTGAAGAAAGCTTCTACCTGTTCTAATGCTTCAGCAATACCCAGGATGAACACTCAGTTAATGATAGTTTGTGTGATTGTGACATTTGCATTGTTACTGTCACCACGAGCACCTGAGAGTGTCTGATTCTGTGAAGAGGCCTTAAGTGTGGAATAAACAGTGACTCCCACATAGATATTAAGCCAGTAGTAAACACAATGCAAACCTTCAGTGAGATGAGGACTGAATCCCAGCTACAATGGCACTAAAAACCAAAACATACAATGTTGACCAGTTTGTGGATCTTAGGAGACTCATATACACTGTTGGAAGTAATTAGGTTTTTCAACCACTTTTGAGAACAGCAGGGACGTTCCTAGACAAAAGATGTGTGCCTGCACATATGTACACACACACACACCACCACAACACACATATATAAATTACATATTACACATATACACTACACACATGTATATGTGAAGGCAGGGCAGAAAGACAAGGAAAATTAAGGGGACATGAGAAGCAACAGAATCCACTTCCTCTAAGATTTTCTTTGCGCTTCTCACTGATTAAAACACACAAATTTCACTAATTAGCAAAGGTAATGTTAGGTAACCTGGTCAGAACTTTTTCCTGGCCTGCACCAGGCCCTTGGTTTCAAGCTCCAGCACAAGAAGTTACAAAACAAAACAGAGAGAAGAACTTTAGCACCAAGGACAAAATCAAAAGTGCTGTAAAGACTGCCTACAGGGACAGCAACTCCTTTTTCAAGAGGTATCTCAAGCAAGGTGTTACACCAGCTAATGAACCATGCTCAGGGCCAAAACATTCATGACCTTTGAGTTTAACCTTATCATCCCTCTTCCCTCATCTCTAAACCTGAAAAACGTACTCATACACGACTTTAAAATTTAATTTACAAAAGACAATTCCTTAAGAAAAAGAGACCAGCTCAGAATTTCACTTAATTATTAAACTTTCTCAATCTCTCTGAACCAGGTTGGAGATCGTATTTTTTTGAACACTGTATTATCAATAATCACAAAAATCAAAAAACACACATATACATATCACACACAGATACATAAACACAGACACACATAATGAATGATACATAAAGGTGCACGCATACAACACACACAGACAAGCACACACACACATACACATACACACACACACCACCACCACCACCACCACCACCACTACCCTCCTGTTTCTTGAGAAGCCTGTGTACATTACAGCCATTATGACCTATCTTTCTAACTTTGCTTCATTTTATGACTCATCCCTTATTTTTTCCCTGTGGCACTTGTCAAGATCCCTGAAATATGAGTAGATATTCCTAAAGGAGTGACACTTTAAAGGAAGCAGGTTAGGGCTAGCTTCCTCTGGTAGTGACACTACTTTGCATTAAGTCAGAGGAAATGAAATCAACCTTGATGACAGGGAGGGCAGGAGTCACCCGTTTTATTCAATATTAGATGACTGAGTTGGAAAAAATTCAATACATATACAAAATCAACTATTCATTCATGATAAAACATGAACCCTGCTTGTGCGGAACACGTTTGACCAGGACAATGTGAAGCTAAGAGAAATAACTCAAGCTTACCAAACAGCATGTCTGTGGCTGGCAAAATGGCTCAGTTGAACTGTTTAAGCCCACAAGTGAAATGGATCTAGATCAGGATCTCCAGATGCCACATACAATGCCAGGTATATGGGGTATACCACCTGTAACTGCAGCCCCAGAAGGGGAGCCTGGGAGTCTCTAGAACAAGCTGGCTTGTGTAACTAGTCCTGCTGGTAACTCCTGACAGTGGAGGCTCAAAACAATAAGGTAGACGAACAATGAAGGATGGGAACTACACACACACACACACACACACACACACACACACACACACCAACCTCACATGCATGCCGTGATTTTTCTTTTTCTTTGTTTTTCATTTTTGTGTGTATTGTGTGTGTATAACTACAGGTACTATATAAATACATACATACATAAAATGTGCCAGAGACATTTAAATATTAACAGACTACAAAGAAAAAATCTCCATGAAAAAGAATTTGTGCATGATGAAATTAAAAACAAGAATTGAGGGGCTGGAAAGGTGGCTCAGGAGTTAAACCTCTGCCTTGCAGGCTGAAGGTCCTGAGTTCGGATCCTAGACCCCACGTATAGATGCTGGGCAGAGGTGGGGCAGCCTGAGTTTCTGGTCCTGGTAGGGCGGAGCCTGTGAATCCTGGGGTAGAGTAAACAAGGAGGAGATGGAGGCAGTGCACGGTGGTTCCCAAATTCGCCGGTGGTTCTACATACACACACACACACACACACACACACACACACACCACACACACATGTGTACATGCACAATTGAATAAAAAAAAAAAAACAAGAATTGACATGACATTGATGAGAATGTATGTGAAAGGATATAAACATCAGAATACTTCCACTTGTCATGTTTGAAAACCATGTAACACTTTCCCTAGAGGAGAGTGAAAATCAGTCCCCTGCTCTGCCCAAGCTGAGGGTGAAGACAGGTTCTTGTTTGTTCTCAAGCTCATGGATTGTGCCCCACACAAGACCAGTGGACTCCAGTGGCCCACCCTCAGCATCTTGAGTGGGAACACAGAGGAACTCAGAAGTGATAAAGCAGATATTAACTTTTCTGTGGGGCACATTAGTGATTTTAGCTGAAAGAACTAAGTAAGGGTCAATGAAAAGGCTCAGAAGGTTAAGGTGCTTTGGCACAAAGCTTGACAACCACAACTATCCAGAATCTGTGTATAAGTGGAAGAAGAAAAATGACTCTACAAAATTGTCCCTTTACTTCCACATGTATATTTGGTACATGAAGTCCCTAAGAAAAGTAAAAAGATGAAAAGGTATTTTTATTACTTGAGTAAAGCAAATAGTATTCTTTCATTTTGAATTTACATTTTGTCAACATAATAGGTGATCTAAAACATTTTTAGAATAAGACTATTTTCTAACACATTCTCAACTTTAAAATCCATTTCTTCCCATTTTATAAGTTAGATAAATAGTTAATGTAATGATAACATCCAAAGCAACATTGAGAAATATTTGGAGAAATATGTCAAATACCAGAAACTTACAAATTCTTTTGCTTAAACAATTTGGTCTAAGGTAAAATACCTCCATTTCAATAGGAATAGCATGTTGATATGAAAATGTTCACTGCATGGCTATTTAAATATGAAATACTGAAAACAGTCTAGCTGTTTAAGAAGTAATGGGAACATTTGTAAGTAAATTACACTGTCATAACAGTGTAGAATAGATAGAATGTTGTATAGTCATAAAAATAATTACACTGTCCATGTCAGACATCCATGATGAAATATTAATTCTACAACTAAAAATAACAGTCTATCTGAGGCGTGAAGGCAATCATAAAGTTATATATGCATAGAACCAAAGGTTAGACGGCAATCAGAAAAATGAAAACAGCTGATTACTTCTTATATTCAATAATGGGATTCTCATCCTGACACAGATCGGCTTGCTGTAACCACAGTCTTTATCACAAGATGTGAGAATTATTTTTTCTTCCATTTCTTATTATTATTGGTGCTGCTGTTATGATAGGCATCATTGCATGATGGTGGGTTAAAGTCTTTACCATAATGTGCATTAGTAGGACTAACGATGATGCAGTCAATGTTGTGCTCTGAGTACGAAGTGCCCTGCATGGTCACATGTGCAAATGCTTGATTTTCAGCAGAGAGCACTACTGGGAGATAGGGTGGAACCTTGTAGTTGGTCTTCCCCTACAGAAGCAGGTCCCTGATGGTGAAGTTGCTGAAGATGATACCTCCCCTTATCCCTGCCTCTCCACCACATGGGACATGTGGTAATTCACAGTGGGTATAGTCATCACTGCATGATACTCTGTCATCAAAGACCAGAAGCAATGGTGCAAAGGCCCATTGGATGAGTGCTCTAACACTGTGAGCCAAGAAAAATCCTTCTTCCCTTCAGTTCTTATATCAGATATTTCATCATGGGAAAGAAGAGAAAAAAAGACTACAAAAATTAAATTGTTGTATTGCATGAAGTCAAATTTATGAAAGACTCAAATTCACATAACCTTAATTGTGCATCAATTTTATTAGATATAAATATTAATTCAAGTAAAATATTTTAATCAATGCATTTGTTGAGAGTTGAAGAAGAGTTTAAAATGTGATAGTAAGCTAACCTCTGAAATGTGAAGAAAATCAAGAAACGCAAGTTTGAAAATGGTTGATTTTGGTGGATAAACGCATAAAGCAAACAGACATACCCACCCACACACCCACACACAATCACCACCACGTTACAATATATATGGTAAAACACTGCGGCATGTAGGCGGAAGCGGGGGCGGCCTGTGCTTCCGGTCCTGGTAGGGCCGAGCCTGTGAATCCCGGGGCAGAAGGAGGTGGAGGCGTCCATGGTGGTTCACGAATTCGTCCGTGGTTCTACACACACCACCACACACACAGACACACACACACACACATACACACACACACGCGCGCGCGCATATGCACACAGTTGAATAAACAATAATAATAATAAAAAATTAAAAAAAAACCCACTGTGACATGGGAAACCCTATGAGTGAAAAAGAGCACATGACAAGAACTTAACCAAAGGTTAGGGAAGTTGACGAGTCAGAGGTATAGGCAATTCTCAGGCAGACTATCAAGAGGAGTCAGCAAGTGAAATCAAAACTGGAAGAAGGAATTAGGGAAGAAGACAAGAGAAAAAAGAAGGGTCCTTGCTTGTCCCAGTAACTTTCTTGCATCTTAGAAGGACCAATGATAAAGCAAAGTGCAGAACTTTGAAGCATCATCCACCCAAGAGCATATTCTGTAATGCTGGGCACACATAAGGCCATATTCTCATGTCTCTGATGCATAGCATGTCAGTCAGTAGCTACAAATGGCTCTGAGACATCTGCAAATATGGTGCTGTGACTTCAGAACTGACATTTTAGATTCACTGAACTCTAATTGATTCAATTTCTAATAGTCCCAGGTGATACGCAGTTGCACATTGGAGAGCACAGCTTTGAGATAACTAAAATAACTTCCCAGTGGCTGGAGCGTGGAGCAGGATGGAGAGAGAGAGAAGTGTCTGGAAACACAGCAGGAAGATCCATTTAATGGGAGGCTCAGGCGCCTATCTGCCACTTTTATCCAGAAGCAACACTGTGAATTTTAGAAAAATTGCTGTTGGAAATGGAATTGAGGAAGGGCAGACTGAAGGCAGGAGGGCCAGTTAGGATGAGATTGTGATGAAGCAATGGGAAGGCACCAGGGTTTAACAATGTAATGTTTTGGGGATGAGTCAGCTGCAGCCAGGTTGACTAGGAGATGGGATGGGTGCTATTTGGGACTTGATTGCAAAAAGGGAGGGAGACTAGCTAAAGTGGATGATGATGGTGGAGTTACTGGAGATGGTCTGAGAAAAATGCATCAGATTTGAAAACTAATTGATCCTGTCACCAGTGGAGCTCACTCCACAATTACTGAGAGATGAAAGTGAGTCCTGAGTAGCCATTAAATGTTTAAGAAAGCAGTGCCTCATCTCATCATCAAGACATTTAGAAGTCCTGGTTTGTGAAATCTGTGTCATCTGGTTTTCAGGTGTTCAACTGTATTCCCAGGGATATTTACTTTTCTAACTAAGCACCTGTGTAGCAATGACAACTTATTCTTCAACGATTACACACCACTGAAAAACAACATCATGAGTCATGATGCAACATGCAACATCAAACAAACACAGGGAGATGGTAAATCCATGTTTCCCAACATGGCAACAACTATCAGTGAAGTGCTTACTGAACCTCTGAAAATGCAGTATTATACTTCGGAATTTAAATTTAAAATTTAATATTTAATTCAATTTTGACTGTGAAGGAGACTATATGGTTCTATATGTTGGTAATTTAATATACCAAATTGTGTAGCTGAAGTACACACATGCACATACACATGCATGTCATGTAATATGCTGTTTAGTGTGAAATTATCTTAAATTTGATAATAGATTGAAGGTATATAAAAATAAGAAATGAAAAAGCCCCTCTTAATGATAGATAAATTTACATTCATTCTTCCCTATATTTCTATGAACAGCAATAATAGCATTTAAGATATGGTAATAGTTACTCTTAACTATTGCTGTGAGAGACCAACCAAAGTTAGTCAACCTAAGGGAGAAAGAGATTAATTCAGCTTACAGTTCCAGAGGAGAAATACAGTCTTTCATGGCGGAGGCGGCATGGTTGGCTGGCTAAAGCTGGAGTCAGGCTATCACACCCATCCCAGAGGCTGCAAAGGCAGACTCCTCCTGGAGGTAGAGTAGATTTAATGCACCTCAAGGCCCACCCTTTGTGACCACTTTCTTCCAGCAAGGCTCAACCCCTCAAAGCGCTATGATCTTGCCAAACACATGAGACTATGGGAGACACAAGTCAAACCATGACAGATATTTTCAAATCTATTAGAGTTCTTCCAAAGCAACATTCATATACTCCTTGTTAAGGTCAAGACAAAGGACAGCTACTTCTACATAGAATCTGAGATCTATTCATTATTACTACCTTAAGATAACAAGTTTTGGGGTTGGAAGGTCTTAAGTGTGGACCCACCCCCCAACCCTGTCAAAAAATTCCTATCAAACTGGATGCATAACAGTGACTGTCCTTTGACACTTTGTAATGTAAAAACTTTCTCCCTTGACCTCACAAGTCTTGAAATCCACTGCAGAAATTTAAATAGAACCTTTTAGAAGGGATTAGAGAAAAAAACAGCAGGTAAAACACAATAACAGTAACAAACAAGATGACCAATTATGCAGAAGGGACCAGCTCTGTGTAAGAACATAAGATTTCTGGTCCTGTGTGTTCAACTCTGTCACTAAACATAGGTCTTCAGCCACCAACATTACGTTTACACCTTCCTTACCAGTAAATGGAAAAAAAACTAAATCATCTATCATAATCTAACTTAACTTATGACACAGGAGAAATTTATTAAATGTTTGATTCTATAAATTGCTCACAGGCACTGGCTCACAGGTTCATTGGTTTTGTGTTCTTTGGCACAGATTTCTTTCCTCTTTGGTTTCTCTTCCTTGCTATTTGGTATGAGAAATGACTTAATTTAGTCTTTCTTGCTCACCAACACAATTTATGTTTAAAAGGGGAATTGACATTTATTTTCCTTTCTTATAGAGAGAGGAGATGAGAGAGAGAGAGAAGACATGTTGTATACAAACGGAGATCAGAGGAAGGCATTGAAGTCCTGCTATATCACTTCCTGTCTTATTCCCTTGCAACAAGGTCTCTCACTAAACCTGCAATTTGCTGGCTAACAATTCCTATATTTTGTCCCATCTCTACCTGCAGTAGGTGATAAGGTCCTGAGGGTTTTCAGATCAGAGTCTTTCAGGAAGAATCTTACATTTCTACTCCCATGCTTATTCATGTCTATCTTATTTAGTCTTTCTATTATTGAGGCCTTATGCTAGTTCTAATATCCTTGCTTTTCCAACCTCTCCTCAAAAGACTAACAATCTTTTTTTTTTTAAAGTTTTTTTTATTTATTATTTATTTAATTGTGTGTGTGTATGTATGTGTGTGTGTGTGTGTGTGTGTAGAACCACGGACAAATTCTGGAACCACCATGGAAGCCTCCACCTCCTCCTTGTTTATTTGGCCCCGGGATTCACAGGCTCCGCCCTACCAGAATCGGAAGCGCAGGCCGCCCCCGCTTCCTCCTGGCGTCTATATGTGGGGTCTAGGATCCGAACTCAGGACCTTCCGCCTGCAAGACAGAGGCTTAACCACTGAGCCACCTCTCCAGCCCCAAGACTAACAATCTTAAGGACAAAATTCACTTTTATTGTACAATTATTTCCAAAATAACACCATCTCTTCCAAGTAAAATTTCACCTAAACTTTTGCTGCGAATCTGAAAACCAACTTTTCAACTCTTTTCTTTTACACTCTTCCTATTTATTTAAATTTCATACAGCTTAGGAATTCTTCGCTTTTATAAGATTCCTGGAGTGACCACATTACTCAAAGGACATTTAGTGTCATGTCTGATCTTTCAAAAACTAGACTTCAAAATGCACATTGCATCCCGCTTGGCCTGGAATGAGGGTATAAATGTTTTCAAAAGGTCAACCTATGATTCCAACACAAGATGCTAGCAAGGTTAATGAAACAGTGCCCTGGCAAACTGTGTTGGCACTGTGACCTTTGGATGCTTGCAACATGGAGATGAGAGATTTCCTAATGTCCCATAGCCACCTGCCATGACCACCTCACATTTAAAACATGTGAACAAACCTGCCCCTGGAGGGACAGATGGCGTCCAGGTCAACAAGTTCAGATGATTTACAAGCCCAACATTTTTGAAGGACAGGCACAAAACTCCAGGAGTATTCACTCTCGGATTAGCCATTTCAAAATGGAAGTGATGGTTTTTCTCATTAAGAAAAGAAAACCTAGATGTGGTTCATACCCTAAAATGCCACTACCACCACCACCACCACAAACAAAACCACACTAAAATCCAAAGTTTAAGACATGTTCTCACTTTAAAGACTATTACGTGGGAAGTCAAGTAGGTAGCCATTTGTCCTCTATCCCGAACTCTTCTACCAGAAGAGATTAACATTTATTTTATCTCCAATAATGCTGTCAAATTTACACATTCATTTCTCCATATACCCTCCACTTTTTCACATCAAACTTTACTCTAATCTCAATAAGTCTGTTCTAGCAGATTCTACAAACAGCCCTTGTTTGGTACTGAATTGATGCACAACTCTTTGAACATCACTTTCTAGACTTCAATCTGGTTCTTGGTAACATTATTGGGAAGCAAAGACCTTTGTCATCAAATGCAATGTGATGGAATTCCTATAGTTTTTGTTACTGGAATTACGTTCACACAAGTAAAATTATCTAAGCCAACAAAGTCTCCTATTAGAGATATATGCAGGGTGTTTTTTCCTGTAAAAGCTACATTTTCTTCAGAAAAATAAAATCAGAATACTGGTTTTCAAAAACCCGACTTATCCACCTCTTACTTATCAGATATGTCCAAAGAATCTGGTCACTGATTGTCTGATTACCTGATGGATTATTAATCCTTGGTTCTGCTAAGGGGACTTTACAATAGACATGAACCTAAAGAGAGCAAGGTGGCTTTTATCACAAGATGACTTATATGGATGGCAACATCTGTTTTTCCAGGTCAAGGTGGGAGAGTCTGCACTGGTTAGTTTTGATTGTCAGCTGGACTAGATCTGAAATCAACAAAGACACAAATGTGAGGACATTTCCAGGAAGTATTAGCTGAAGTAAGAAGAAAGCATTCTTAGAATGCACCTTCTACCTATAGCTCAGATATAAAGTGGTCGGAAGGCCCGTACTTCTTGCTTTGGCTTCTGGCTATGGAATTTGTCTGTTTTTCATGGATACCAGCACATGGATTATCCAGCCTCCCAAAGTGGACTGAGGACCAGAGACTACCCAGGAACCTAAACTTGCAGAACCACATTGACATTGCTGAGAAACTACTGGCCTCTCAGCTTTATAAGTGTGCAGTTAGTCAGTTGTTGAACTATCGGATTCCTATCATTGAAGCCAAATTAATGAATAGCTTTTGATAATATATCTATATTTACACAAACACACATACATACACGTACACACATTCATTCATCCCATCTGTTCTATTCTACTAGAAAACCTTGATTAACACATTTTTCTTCAAAACAACATAATCTACAGAAACAAGCAACAGGGATACAAAAGTCTCCTGACTTAACCTAATAGCAGAGTGAGACTGCTGAAAAATAAAATGGAATTCCAATACTAAGATGAGATCAGAGAGGGGACTAGTTGTGATTCTTAAAGTCATGTTTGCAACTAAGCTCCAGATTGCACAAGATTTGGGGCATAAGGGAGGGGAAAAAAAGGAAATGAACTGTAAATTTTTATCAAGAGAGAAAAAAACAGTTTTGGAAAGAAAGAAACCAAATAATGTTTTGTAAAAAAATAAGCAATATACACCTCCTCATAAAAGCAATTTTAAAATGCTTTGAAAAGCAACGCCATTCCTAATCCATACATTTATGTCCTTGAAAAACTGCAAAAAAGCAGTTCTTACAAAGATTTTTCAGCCAGTGACTGCATCCCATATGTACACATGAGAGTGGCAACTTGTCTCTTTGCAGCAGCTTGTTGAATAGACTATAGATGAGCTAACTTAGTAGAGTTTATATATTTCTTCCATGAAGATAGAAGGATAGAGTCTAGCACATGAAAGAATTTAAAATATTACATGATTTCTCTACTAGGCTCATCACAGGCATGCAATAGTAGATCAAGTAAATGATGGCCTGTTTTTGTATTTGAGCAGAATATTACTTTGCCTTCTATCTAAAAAATGAAAAAAGTTTGAATGTGGTCATAATCTCCAGAGAGCAGATTGTGAATTTTGATAAGTAGCAAAATGAGTTCCCAAACTGAACGAGTGTCATTCTGCTCACTGTGACAGCCCAATATGAAAAAGGTAAAGAGCAATTGAAAATGATATGATGGACTTTTCCTATTAAAAATTATTCAAGGGGCTGAGAGAGAGCCTGCTGCTCAAGCATGGAGACCTAAGGTTGAACCTCAGCACCTACCTAAAAACTGGGTGTGGCCGTGCACTTGTATAACCTTACTGTTGAGATATTAGAGACAGTAGATCTGTTCAGATTACTGGTCAACCCATCTACCTAAATCAATGAGCTTTAAGTTTACTGACACTTTGCCATAAATGCAGTGGAAATTAATCAAGGAAGATTAACACTGACCTCTCATCTTCAAATGCATATGCACACACAAACATATGTATGCATATGTATATATGCATATATACATATGTGAGTATGAGAGAGAGAGAGAGTGAGAGCAAGAGAGAGAGAGCTTATTGTACAAGTTTAAGCCATTAGAGAATTTGAAGTACATAATAGTTGGTATATAAGAAAGAAATAAGATATCACATTCAGTCATGATCACTACTACAATCAACACAGGACAGAATGAGCACTTGTCAGAAAATAGAATGATCATTTACAGGTTCTACTAGTCTCCACCACTTAATAAAATCATTCATTGTTTTCTTTACTGAAGTAATTCCAACTTTAAAAGTGGACCATTAGAAGCAATTGTCATATTTAAGAGGCAAAGAACTAAGTGCATGGTGATTACTTAATGCACTGGGATATTTTAGGACTGACAAGCTGTTTCACAATTTAGTAAGAAGAGCAAAACTTTGTCAGCTGAATTTGCGGGAAACTATCACAGTAAGAGAAGGGTGATGGAATATGCCAGGCTCCCTTTTTCTGAAACAACAGAGCCCCGTGTCTCCTCATGGTGACAATACACTGAGCCATGACGAGGACTTATGACTGTTCTAGGACAGTCTCAGCAGCTTTATGTCTCTTAACCAGATATGTAGGTGCTTTCATTCACGTAAAGTACAGACAGCCAGGCAAGCAAGGAGGTGGCTCTACCCAAAGGGCCACAGGAATGCCTTAGATAGGGAACACTTTAGGGAAATTCCCTTTCCTTCTGAAAGGATATATAAGAGAGCTTAATGATGTACCTTCAACCCCAACTTCACTCTATGTTCCGCTCTGATATGACTTACGAAAATGAGTTGAAAACATACAATGAGATCCATGACAGTTGAAGGCCAAGAATTGAAGACCACAGAGAGAAAAGAAAGAATAATTGGGTCATTGTGGATGCTCATATAATTCTCAGAACCAGTAAGAGTCACCTAACCTGCAGTGTGTAATTCAGTGAGAATGATACATTTTTTAAGGCTGATATTTTGTAGTCTAGTAGATTCCTAGGTGATACAGTCCTACCTGAGGATCCTAAATACAACAGTCCAATCAATAAACTTGCATGTGTTAGATGAAATGTATCTCACCACTTAAATGACAAGCAGTGATTCAAAAAAGTGCTTCTTTTGGGTACTTGGGGGTATCTTCTCTGTGTCTATGTTTACAAAGTAATAGATGCAGAATATGATATACCATGTTCCAGAAATAACTTGGTAACCAAGTACACAACAATGCCATTTCACTGGGCTCTAGAAATGTCCTGAAAATCATCCATGGATTTGCAATGGAGTCTTCGCTGAGCTCAAAAGTGGAATTCTGTGTTTAAATGTTAAGTCACTGGCTTTAATCCTGTTTTTGTATTTTTTAGAAGATTAAGGTAGAGTTTATTAGAGAAGAAAAAGAATGGAACTCACGGACTCCAGACATGGAGTGCCATGTGGGACAGGTGCCCTGGAGAACTCATGGATTCTAGGCATGGAATCCATGGAGGTCAAGGAGCTAGAAATGGACTCATGGACTCCAGATGTAGAGTGCCGTGAGGGGCAGGATGCCCCCTATTTTTTATTAAATAAGTAGGTGAAAATGTCAAGATTCTCCTAAAGGTTTCAATGTTTTATTTATAAAGCTATGTGCTCTTCGTTTCTTAAAGAAGTATCTAGTTTTCAAGGAATGGGAAAATCCTTGTACTAGGAGTTAGGAGAAATTTGCCTGGGATAGTGCTATCCTTACAGAATGACATCAGACTTCACATGGCACATCTCTAAAACAGGGATTGCCATTCTCACTCTACCAAATTCTTTTGAAAGCATAATGGATAAAATGCTTTGGCAAATGGTCTTGAAAACTGTAGTCTACATTAGTAGGTACCATGTTAGCATATAGGAAGGACCAAGACCATGAAAGTCTATGGTCGGGTCTCTTGTTATAGCTTATTTTGGCTTTTTGTCCTGCTTAAATCTACACCTATACCAAAGAACTTTATTAAGTCATTAACTAGAAGCAATGGCTAATTAATGATTTGTATTACTTATTTAATTGGTAAGTAATTAATATTCTCATACTTACACTTAACAAGTTTTGCTTGTTTTATTACATTAATAAAAACTGCACTTCACAATGGCTGCATAAGGACAATTTACTGGGAAGTTTGCAGCGACATTAACATGCACTATTCAGCATGATTACCACAAAGCAGGTATCACAATACCCACACTGAAAAAAGAGTGGTTGGGCAACATTTCATAGAAAACAAATTTGTCACTGGCAGCCATTCTTTTCCTATCATGTTAAAATGCACCTCACATGTATAATTCAATTTTTTCTATGACCTACCTAAAAGTTTCTTGGAGATGGCTAGAAAATGGAGTTGTAACTCTCCAAGGGCAAATGTAATTAACATTCACCATTTCCAAGTTCTTGTACCTAGAGGCCAAGCTCCAGAAAAGGACTAATGTGGACTCTAGCTGGAGACTAAATTTAGAATTTAGTAAGTAAATGGATGAGCACATCTCTGCCAATTTTGGAATCTTATCAATATTCATATTCTTGATATTTTTAGTAGCCACAACCTGATCAGGATTTTTCCCCTCAAAAATATTCTTAGCATATCATGTAAAATTGTATATTAGTGATACCATAAGTTTTTCTTTAAATAATAAGGCAAAGACTGTCATCTTCTCCATATATGAATACTAAATTTACATTGGTATCTGAGAGTTTTAGGAGATGGAAATGAAAGGGAAAAATTAAGCAAGAAATGAACATTAAGTATTTGTTAATACATAAAAAAATCACAACTAACAAGACCTGAACTTGACATCCTGAATGAAAACAGCCCTTTCTTGTTTCATTGAAACAATTCACATATGTGTGCTATTTGATTCATTTAGTATGCTTATGTTTTGGTAGGGCTTGTATCGAATAAATAATTCATTTCTAAAACAGCAGAAACAGTGTGATCCAGCTATAACATGCAAAGTACACTGACCACGCATGTGCCTTGCCTCCACATGACCAGGGACAGTAAGTCAAAAACATTACTTAGAGATACCATGGCAACTAGCATCTTTCGGTTATATGAGCAAACATAATCACAAGTTGAAAGAAGAAATCGTTTCAACCTTTCTAAAAATGGACTTTAAAAAATTACTGCCTTCTGCCTCTCAGGAAAATTTATTTCATTCTCAATTCCCAGCTTCATCATTTAATGCTTTGAAGGTCTCCAATCTTATCATTCTACAAAACTGCTGTAGTTCGTGCTGGTAGATTCAAACACAATTTAAGCACAGCAACAAACTCTGATTTTTGTTCCACGTATCTATAATTTGGTCTACAAGCACAACCTTTGATGTGCAGAATGTGTGGGATATATTTGTTTCACAAGCACTGAGTCTTTCTCATCAACTGCCTCCAGCGAAATTCTCTTAAAATTGTAAAGCCTTAACATTTCAACAGACTCATGCACCCTCCTATAAATGTCCATCCAAAAGGATCAAGAGACCCGTGCAGTAATTACAGAATTAGATCTGTGAGGCAATTCTATGTTGAGATAGCTTCACAAAGTATTGGTTTTGCAATGAGGTGAATGGCATGGAGTCATCAACAGATAGCCAACTACAAATAATTGAACATACATGATATTTTTTTACCTTGTCCATAATACAGTTAGGACATCAAGTCACTTTCCAACAGCAATAAGAATCACCCACCCTAAACTTTCAAATTATGAATTATGATTGGTAGGGGAAAGATTCCACACCAAAATACTGTACACATTACATTAGACCGGGTCAAAAAGAACTAAGAAGCCATGTGAGCTCACCTAGAAATGCTAAGGATTTAAATCTAAACAGATAACAACAGAGCTTCCATGCTTCTATCTGACTTGTTTCTTCTCAAATTTTACCTGAGAAACAAAAGCAAATAGCACTCACATTTTTTTTCTGATCGTGACAAAAACCAAACATCAAGGAAATAAACATTGTGAAAGTCACTTTTTCGAAATGGAAAGGAGAGTTGATCATCACAACTGCTTAGCTCATGAAGTATTTGCAGGGAGCACAGCGATAATGTCAGGATCAAGTTGTCATTGTTCTAGGACATGTGTGTGTGTGTGTGTGTGTGTGTGTGTGTGTGTGTGCATGTGCGTGCATGTGTGTGTGTGCGCATGCATGTGCATGTGTGTGCATGTGTGTGTGCATGTGTGTGTGTGTGTGTGATGTGTGTAAGTATATGTGTGTGAGAAACACATGAGTGTATGGGTATGTGTTTGTGGGTGTGAGAGAGAAACACAGAGAAGACAGACAGAGAAACATCTGAGTACATGACTGTGATGTGTGTGTGTGTGTGTGTGTGTGTGTGTGTGTGTGTCAGAGAGAATGAGAGAGTGAGGAGAGAGAGAGAGAACCACATGGTGAGAAAATTCAGAGCAAGGAGTTCCACAGACAAAGCAATCCCTTCCCACTGCCAGGCCTCCCTAAGACCTCCAGATTTTCTATCAGATTCTTTCTCTGACAGATCCCATCACCTTTTGACTGGTGACCAAGCTTCCATCTTAGGTTCTGGGATGTGTGTGGGGGAGACTTTAATCAGATTCTCAGCACACTAACATCAATAAGAATCTTAAAGAGGAAGCCGCTTCCAGCTGGCTGGGACACTTGAGGAAGAGATTCAACAAATGTGACTACCACCAAGTAGCCTCAGTCCTGGGATCTCTGCCTTACATGGAACTGGACAATGGCATGAAGGATACCCCCATTTTCCTCTAGACCAGAGTTCGATCTAGAAATTCAGTGGGCTGAATTTCTCAGAGTGATCCCCTGTCTTATGATCCTTAATGTGTAATGTGTTTTCCGAGTGGGAACCTCAGACTCAGTGGAAAAAGTCTCTTCATGAAGGATGTGTAACTCAGAGTATCATACCAATTGGTCCCTAGATTATTGCAGCCCACGTTTAACTTTGCCTGGTTCCTTGCTCTTTATTCTTCTCCCTTCTTCCTTCCCTGATAAGATGATACAGTACTGCTTTTTCACAATATGCTTATGTCTTCTTTTGATTTCCTAACCATCTCTTCAAGCTAGCGTGGGTGATGCCCAAAGCAACAGCCTAAGTAAAGGGAATTATAAAATCTTAGTTTCACAAACTCTAAGCACTAGCTCATAATGCCACATTTCCCACAATGCCCGTTAAAAATAATTGGTTAAAGAACAAACTTTCTCTTGGTTGCCAGGCTGGCCAGCGAAGAGCATATATATTGAATGATTTTTCTCCAGCAGTCTGTGAAGTTTGGCATAACCCACACATAATGAACTGCTGGAGGGGGCTCCACCAAGTGAATAATTTCAACTTCCTGAATGTCTCACAAAGCAAACTTGGAAATGACCCAAAAACAGAACCTAATGACCACCCATATTTTTCCCATGACCTCTGGGTTTAAAACTCTAGGAGACAGAGATAGAAAATAAATGTTCAGATTGTTAGAAGATGCCAAAGGGCCTCTGCATATTTGAATGCAACATCCCTTCTTAGTGATTCTGAGCCTATTTGTTAATACATCCCTGACATTATTCTTTACTCCTCTCATTAGACCATAAGTTATGAGAAAATTGAGGGCTATGGATTTATTTATAACTTTTGATCAAATCTCATTTGATGATAGAAGAGAAACATTAAGATCTGAGATACCAAAGGGAAAAAGACTTCCTGTTTCTGCTGGTCTCAGTCTCTCAGAGGAAAAACTTATACCAACCAACACCTCTATGCTCCAAAATGAGTCAGAAAGCAGAATAAAACATAAGGATCCAATCATTACTGTTAACTGCAACACTAGATTTGAAACTTTTGTGGCTTCAAGTGCAAAAAGTATAGTATTAACACTAAAAGTACATTTTTAAAAATAAGTACTGATGTTAATATTATTTTTCAAGGAATTACATCAAAACTGACTATATTTGCAGTTCAGAGTCTTCAAAGATAGTAATTTGCATGACATCAGCTTTTTGAGAAAGAAGAAAAGATTAATATACTGTGTAGGGATGGGGGAGAGGGGGCACTGGGAGAAAGGGAGGAGGGGGGAAAGGAAGGGAAAAAGGGGGGAAGGCAGCAAGGGGATCCAGGGAGGGATGAGGGAGAGAGGGGACCGGGGTACCTTAAATTTATATGAGTGGGGGCTGGAGAGGTGGCTTAGGGGTTAAGCCTCTGCCTTGCAGGTGGAAGGTCTTGAGTTCCGATCCTAGACCCCACGTATAAATGCCAGGCGGAAGTAGGGGCAGCCTGCGTTTCTGGTCCTGGTAGGGCGGAGCCTGTGAATCCCAGGGCAGGTCCATGGTGGTTCCCGAATTCGCCTGGGGTTCTACACACACACATACATAATACACACATGCATACACACACACGCGAGCACACACACATACACGCACAATTGAATAAAAAAAGTTTATATGAGTGGAAAAAATAAGTTAATTAATTAAAATATATGTAAACAAATATGTACATAAATTTCAATAATATGTGAGAAAAAGTTTTAACTTCAAAATCCCTTTTTG